>CM075807.1:56317391-57760622 GCA_037975025.1 Excoecaria agallocha | reverse complement strand
GTCATTCCATTTCGTTGTTCAAAATTTGAACAATCAGCCTTGCAGTTGCTTTGTTTGCACTTTGTATTAATAATTTCAAGAAAAATCCACAACTTCATCTTTGCGGACTCCAATAAACCCTTTTAATGCGTCCCAGAAAAAATCAACAATCATTTTCCATATCAATCATCAAAGCACTTTCTGACCAAACTGTCAGTGAAATATCTATTCCATTTAATTATGCCACAACAAAAATCGTACGCTTATCAATAAAAAGAAAATTAATGAAAATAAGTGTATATATTATATTTAATTGGTCCCTCGACTATCTCAAGTGCTACGATGTTGAGACATTAATTTATGACAGATGTGTGTGCCCAACATAGTACATATGCATAGGTAGCAGTTGGGTCGGACGTTAAGAACATCGGAGGTATGGCTTATGATAAATGTAATAGCTTTCATATTTAGAATAACAACAATTTTGATGGCCACTCGGCTACCAAAATTTAGTAAAGGGATGGCCAAAATTTTGTGTCAGTGGTCCAATTTTCAGTTGGTTGAGAGAATCCCCAGCTGCTGCTGTTTGTGTGCTTCTTCTTCTTCGTAGACTAAACAAACTCTGATATACTGCCATTTGTTGATTTTCTTACTGTAATTATCTGCCATTTCTTTTGTTTCTTCTACCATGATCTGTCCAGACTTTTGCGGATTCATTTTCCGATGTGTGTTTCTTATTTCCAGTTAATTTCTTTTTTTTTTAATATATCATATACAGTTGCTTTTAATTATTTAGATAATTCTATCTTACCAGCTAATTTTTGAAATCAATCTACATGTAAATCTATCTTCTTCAATATGGTATCAAAGCAATTGATTCTATAGTATTGGACCACCCACCAATTTTAGGATTTTTTTTTGGATTGTTTCCTAATTATCATACTAATTCACTGTAAGTTAATCTATTCGGTATTTAATATCAAAAAAATTTAGTACAATACAAAATAATAAATATATTTAATGGGATTATACAAAGTATAAGAAAATAAAAGTATAAGAAAATACTTTCTTCCTTCAATTAGTCTACTTAAACTTAATTTTTTATATTTTTCTATAAAATTTATATAATACTTTAAATTAAATTTATATTATGTTATTATGTTTAATTATATAGTAATATTTATATATTGTATCCTATTAACTTTTTATATATGTTATTTTTTATTATATATTGGTATTCATATTTTACTTAATAATATTTAATAATATTTTTTTATATTTTAGAGTTTATGTTATAATAATATTTAATATTATCCAAAATTTTATTTGACTTAAAATCAAGTATATTAATTTCCAACAAATATTAAATTTATTTTATAATATTAGCTATTAATTTATACAGCATGAATTTTAGCTAATAAATTATGTTTATTTTGTAATTTTTATATTAAATTAATTTACATGTTTGAAATTAAATTGAAATTTGTTTAATTTTTTTATATAATTTTATGCTATAAATTTTAATAGTTAACCGAAAAATATTAGCTAACCTAACCGAAACTGATGGATTGGTTAACCAAATATAACTAACTCGTTAATGGTTAGTGATTTTAAAAAATCAATATTGATGGCTTATTAATTTTTTTCTCATAAACTGATTAATCGGTATATACTTACCACTAAGTAAAGTGTATATGTGTTACGTTTCATGGCAGCAATTTTGACTTTAATATCGTTATCGTAACACCTTCTGTTAGAGGAATCTAAATCACCTCATGATCCAAACGGCTGCCGTTGGAGAAATTTAACTTATGTTAATTACTTAATTTTGGATTGTTTCCTAATTATCATACACTTATCTTCATGACATTTGAAATAATTCAAGCCGGCTTTTCTGACTTTCATAAATTTAGGATAAATTTCACAAATTCTCTTCTAACTATGGCCATTTTGTTCTATATATTCTTTTTCTTCATCATTTAAAAAACAAACCTAACCTTTATTAAATTTATGGGTAGTTCACTCTCTTTATTTTCGAATTGTAATTCAAAATTCTTCTAACTTGCAAACGGTTATATTAAAATTACGTTGCACCAATAAATAAGATGTGTAAGACCGAACAATAATCGGAAAACAAACCAAAAATTTATCATGCCTATGAGTTTTTTTTTTTTTGGCTCACTTATCGGGCTTCTACCATATGACTATTAGGTTACATATTGCTGCTTGAAAGCTGAGATTATATTATATTTATGGATATAAGTACCGTATTAACTATTAAGCAATAATGGTTATATTGCAATAATGGATTCTATTCTTAAATGGAAATAATTAAAGACCAAAAGGCAACAGTATTAGTGTGCATAGCTATGCTCCATTTGTTGATAATTAAAGCAATTAATGCTTCATGTATTATGAGAACTACGAGTACAAGTGGTTAAAACCTTTGAGATTTTCATCAATTCATTGTAGAGTAGTGGCCAAAGTAAATGCGGAGCATAGTATAAATTTATTTATTTATTTCCCATTTTGCATCAAGGGCTAATTAATCTTTTACTAATAGAGAAAGAGTGGTTAAAAATTACAAAAAATAAATTCAGAATTGCTATAATATCCACGTATAAATGGAAAATTTATTTTAATAATGTGTTTTAAAAAAATTATAAAATTGATACATGTCAGAAATTATTTATAGAAATTAAATGATAGCATGAAAATGCTACACGTGGTAGCGGTATTATCAAAGTGATATCGGCGACGAGAATTCCTTTTGCGCTAAAACCGATTAAAGGTACAGCGATTTCCGTGCAAAAATCTTCCTCCCACTTATTGGATCATTGAAAAAATTTTCTGCCTCTGCCTATATAAATCCGATCCCGATCCTTTTCATTTGCTCATACTCCGGTCGTTTTCATTTGCTCTCAATTGTTATTTATGAAGTTTTCATAAATTTTACAATTTAAGTAGATAATATATTTTTCACATAGCAGTAATATTTTTTCAGTATTATTGTGCAAGGTTTGTAAAATTTTGTAAATTTTAATTGTAATTTTATATGCTCAATTTTAGCTTACTTGTATAATGATATTAATTTTATTCATTAAAATGCAGAATTAAATTGAAATTCTCAACCATAGAGCTTAGAAAATCGCAATTATGTAGCTATTGAATTAAGGTATTTTATTAATTTATATACATATATTTTTTTTTGTAACATATATGTAGAAAAGTATTAGAAATCTAAATAGTGTGATTATATTTATATAACATAATAATTATAATTATTATAAATGTTATTAAAATTGTATAAAATTGAACCATTATAGCCGTAGATAATTATAAATATAATAATTAATATTATATTTTAATTTATTAATAAATTTAAATAGCCGATTATTGTTGTTAGTGGTGGTGTTGTTGTTGTTATAATTATTATATTGTGGTTATTATAATAATAATAATTATTATTTAATTATTATTATTATTATTATTATGTAAATTTTAAAAATATTTTAATATTTTTTATTTAATAAAATATTTTAATGTTTTTATTTAATAAAATATTTTAATATTTTATCACTTGTAGGTAATTGAAAGGTGTCGACATATACTGACTTTTATTTGCACGCAGAAGAATAAATAAGTATTGGAGCGTCGAATTTTTAATATAACGTATCTGGTCCAAATGCCATAACAAAGAGCATGAGAGTTAAAAATAAGCCGACTCTTCCTGAATTAGTCCATAAAATTCATGTAAAATTAGGTTTAATTATCAATGACGTGACTTTCATAATTATTTACAAGAGTTTAATGTACAACCAAGGATCGTTATGTTGGACACCAGTCGATTTGGTAGATAGCGGCGACATAGATGTAATTTATGATAATTTGAGTAGATATAATGGCTATCAGTAAGCAAATTGAATGAACATATATATATATATATATATATATATATATATATATATATATATATATATATATATATATATATATATATATATATATATATATATATATATTTACTTGTAGCCATAAGACATGGACTGATCGAGAACATATGTCTGGATAAATAGGAGCCGAATATGAGACAACCTTTTTTATGTCCATATTTGTATCAATTGATGGTAATTCATCAAGTGAATTAGCACTCAATCGGATTGCACGATATAACTCTCTGTACATTCATGCGAGGTATGCAGATCCCCAGCTGTACTCACCGATAACTTGTAAATTCTGTAATAATGGGAGTCGCATCAAATGTATATAATTATTTGACTGTTCTATACATAACACTATAAGAAAATAGCCATTTACCAACGAAAATTGACATTTTTTATTGCTAACGAAAATTAGCAACGAAATCAAGGGTTGCTAATTTGACGGTTGCTATTTTTTTAGTAACAGAATTTAATTTTCGTTGCTAAATCCAACGAATGTGAATTCGATAAATTGATCAAAATTAACAACAGAATAACATTTTCGTGTATTCTTTAGTTGTTGAAGCTATGTGTGCACGAGTTGCATTAAGTTGGTTGAAAGAAATGAACATTTCCTTAGCTTTTATTGAAACTGATTCACGGTTGGTTTACTATGCTTTGGTCTCTGATACCAGTTTTAGCTCTGATTTTGGAATTATTATTGATAATTATAAGGGTTTGGTCAATTGCTTAGTTAAACTCCAGTTTGGATTTGTTAAGTGATCTACCAACTGTGCAGCTCATGCGTTAGCAAAAGCCACCTTTTTATGTCAGGTTTAGTAACTTAAGATTTTTTCACTCCTAATGTATTCTTTCAGCTCTTTTAGCTGATGTTTCGTAACAAGCTTTCCTTTGTTTTGAAAAAATAATAATAATAACCCGGGTCAGGCCCCATGGATGACCCACCTTTTTTTTTTCAAACATAAAGAATGTTTTGGTGACCGGTGAATAATCAGTAGTTGAAAGGAGTGGAGGGGTCTCGTATCCACTTCAATTTCACAATGGCCACACAGTTTAAGCATTTGCACTAGAAATTCACGATAAGCATTGGCCTCATGTTTTTAATAATTTCTATTTTTCTTTTTCAAAAATAAAAATAGAAAAGCTCTTACTCTTTAAGATCATAATTATCATGTATAATTATGTGCAGATATATAACTATTTTTTTAGCAGTTTATTTCGTATTATTTTTTTATATAACTATTCAATATCTAAAATTTAATAACTCGACTAAATTAAATTCGCGTTTAATAGATTCACTAAAAAAGAACAGAGTGCTTTCTTTCGTATATTAGTAATTTCCATTGTCCAATGCCAATTTTATCTGGTATGAGAAAATATTTAATTATCATTTGATTTATTTATAATATATAACAGCATATTAGTTTGCTAACTGTTACTAAAGGGAGCAGAGTGGGTGTCACTCGAATTAATGCCATAGATCAATAATACTTTTATGTCATTATTTTAAGTCAATTATGTGATAATGCTAAAGATAATTTAATTTAATTTTTTTAAAGTCAATTATGGGATTCGATTTAAACATGAATAATAGAAGATCCAACCCAATTATATGTTTTAAAAGAATAGAAATTCTAATACTGTAAAAATCCACCTTGTTTGGGATTCATTTCCCTTGTTTTGCTTCTATTCTTTTTAATCATTTCTAATTTTCTATAGAAGAGCACTATTTTAGATGAATTAAAAATGCTATTGGCTCAAGTATGATAGAAGGTAGAAATTTGATCATGTGAGATAAAAACTTATAAAAATTAATAAAAAATTCATTAAAAATTAATAAAAAATTAATTCACATATTTTAATATTTTTGTAGGTCCTGAAAAACACTCAAGAGCAGGGTGAATTGAGTGTTTCGAAATTTTCTGATATAAATTATAAAGTAATAAAATTGTATGCAAGTATAGATTTCTGGCAGCTTTTCTGACATAGAATGTAAAAATGCAAGATAATAATAATAATAATAATATTTTGTAAGTTTTTTTTCAATTTAAATTTCAAATATATTTCTGAAAAAATATGCGTTAGATTTATTATAAATATTTTAAAAATTTGTTTTACAGAATTTTGAAAATATAAATTTTCAGAATATATGATAGGATAGTAGAAGATAGAAAATAGATTGTAAAAAAAGAAATATAAAATAGAGCAGAAAAGCATAGCACACACAGAATTTATAATGATTTGATTTCTTTGCCTATATTTATTGATAAAAAAATTGAAATAGAGTAAGACGAACTGATTAATTAAAATACTTATTTAATTTCAAAATTCAAATCGATTTTTGATTAATTGATTTTGAGGTTATTTTAGTCGAGAGCAAGAAATAAGCTAGAAAATGGTTATTTTCATAAGTTTTTAGCCTAATTAAAGTGGAGATAAATGGGTCCTTGTCCTGTGCATATAATCATCATTTTTAGCATCCTATGTCTCTTGATGATGATTAGAAATAAATTAATGACTTATCTCTAGCTTGGGAGTACTTCCAATCAAATATATAGAAATACATATCTATTATACATCCCATAATGCAATGTTTATTTTCAATAATTAACAATTAATTAATCATATGACAAACAAATTAGACAAAAAAAATATGACCCTTAACCTAAATTGCAAAATAAATAAATATTCATTAAATTAAAAATAAATACATAAATAAAATAGGTATTAGGTAGTGTCAAAGTGTGTGACAACTAAGTATGAAACTAAAAACAAGTCATGGATAACTTGGGAAAGCAATAGCTTGGTGAGTCAGGAAGATAATAATGGCATGATTGATGCCCTGCATTCCTTTCACATTCTTTGATTCTATTAGCAATATTAGCTCAAATCAAGATTATGCTTCTTGTTGCTTTATACTAATTTCGCAATGGGTCTTTTTTTTTTTAACCTTTAATACTATGTGAACAATGCTCTTTACATCAAACGGTTGAAAATAAATTTTTATTTTTAAAAATTATACGTAATGATTTATAATTTTTAAACGTAATAATACATTTTTAATTTTGACTCGGATTCTTTAAAATATGCTCTGATTTTGAACTATTTTAAAGTACATTTGATTGTTCATCATCGCATATAGTAATATGGCGGGCTGGATTGCTATCATTTACGTTCAACTTTTTTATTATAATGATTCTTATTTTTAACTTCCACCGTTTCACATTAAACTTCGTTTTTGACTATTGCATACATGTCAAGGTAATGATTTAGATTTTGACTTCACAGAAATTGTTTTGAAATTCCATGTCTTGACCAACAAAGACTCATGAATACTGCTATCAAATATCGTATTTAAATATTTACTTTTATACTCAAAGTTATTTTTTTAAATATATAATAAATAAGGATCAAATATAAGTCAAATCAAATTTCAATTGAATTTCAATTTTAAGTCAATCAAAAAATCATGGTCGAATCTAATTTAATTTTAATTTGATTATTGGATTTCAATTTTTTTTTTATAAATTTGATTATGAATAAACTTTCAATTGAAATTCTAAATTCTAACATAAATTGCGATAAATCAAAAAAGTCATCATCAAATCAAATGTAATTCAAATCTACTATTATAATAGTAAAATAATTCAATATTATTATAGAACTTTAACGTACAAATTAATTCAATTTCCAGTCCAACTTTACATATAGGAGTTGTTAATTAATTTTAAGATTTAATTAAAATTGTATGTAACACTAATACCAATAATTTAAACAAGACAAAAAAAAAACTTATAAATTAATACACATGAATCACGGAAGAACTCGGGACTTTTTTAAAATTGGTGTCTTTTAAAAATTTATTTGGGAAAATGGGACTGTTTTTCGAGTATTTGGGAAAATGAGGCATTTATCCCATTCCCGCAACAAGTACCTGCGAAAATGGGAAGGTGGGACCCAATGACTGGTTCAGATTCGCAGATGGTGGGGCCCTCAGTTCATTTTCGCAGCCCCTTGTTGCGGAAATGGACTTGTATTTATTCCCCGCCCCATGTAACGAAAGAGCACATTTCTATAATGGTAAAGGTGCACAATAATAAACCCACAGGTCTTGGTTCAATTCCCATGAAGAGCAATATATTAAATTTTTTTCTATTTTTTAAGATTAAAATTTACAATTAATTTTTATACATTAATTAATTAAAATCTATAATTAATTTTTTAAATTAAATAATTTTATAATCAATTTAAATAATTTTATATTATCTTTATTTTTTTTCAATTTTTTAAAAAAGTAATTATAAATTTTAATTTATACTGAAAAAATTTAAATTAATTTTAATTGGAAATTCAATCTTCATACCATTACTCTTATAATTTATATTGATACCTATAAAGGAGGTGTAAGAAAAAATAAAATAAATTAATAATAATATATATTATTATATATATTTTTAAAATTAGACCAACTGAATCATACTGTTATATTATTATTATTATTAATTTTTTTTATTTTTTCGTACACCTTCTTTGTAGGTATCAATATAAATTATAAGAGTAATGGTATGAGAATTGAATTTCCAATTAAAATTAATTTAAAAAATTTTTCAGTGTAAATGAAAATTTATAATTGTTTTTTTAAAAAATTAAAAAAATAAAGATAATATAAAATTATTTAATTTAAAAAATTAATTATAAATTTTAATTAATTAATGTATAAAAATTAATTGTAAATTTTAATCTTAAAAAATAAAAAAAATTAATATATTGCTCTCCATGAGAATTGAACCCAAGACTTTTGGATTTATTATTGTGCACCTTTACCATTATGCTAATTGTGCTCTTTCGTTACATGGGAGGGAATAAATATAAGTCCATTTCCGCAACAAGGGGCTGCGGAAATGGACTGAGAGCCCCACCATCTGCGAATCTGAACTAGTCATTAGGTCCCACATTCCCATTTCCGCAGGTACTTGTTGCGGAAATGAGATAAACTGTCCCATTTTTCCAAATATTCGAAAAATAATCCTATTTTTCCAAATAAATTTTTAAAAGACACCAAATATAAAAAATTCCGGAAGAACTCTTCATCAATGAGAGATGTATTATTAACGAGAGACAATAGTCAACCTTTTCTTTTTTCCAAAATAACAAAATCCTTATCTGATAAATGAAAGCCCCACAACTTATATTTATATATAAATAACAGAAAGGCTAATTTTAGCCCTTTTGCTTCAGAACTGAGACCGACCCATCAAGCTAACCTTTTTTAGCCGGCGGTTCGAACTCAAATCAGACCACACAAAATAAACACAACCCCAAACCCACTCTTCTAATCGGCAGTTGTCCAATTCATATCATTCTCGAAAATCCAATGGCAGACTTCGATTCGACCCGGACCTGAACCCAAAGCCAAGAAAGCACCATGGGTGGGGCTCCAAGAAGATGTATCCAAGTGACAGATGGCAACACCGTGGTTGACCTTAGCCTTGGTATTCGGATCCAAAATGTCCGCTTCGTAAACCCGAACTTTTGGAACCGAATGGCAGTAGTAGAGAAGGTGAGGATACAAGCTCTGGTGACAAGACACTGCCTTTGTGACTTTACCACCGTTGATTCCTTTGACCGATCCAAGCAATATTTTCTTCTTTGACCCATTGACATTCTCCGTCGTACGAACCACCGCATTCCGTCCCAAAACGGATGTGGCGAAATCGATCATGTCCTCGGCGGAGCCAACACAGCGCTTGGTCTCACCGGGACTGGGGGCCCTCTCGCACTCTTTTAGCGCATCAAGAATTATAGTCTCCATTGTGGAATTATCATCGGCATGGAAAGTTTTCTTCAGCTGAGCGATGTTAGAGGTTGAGAATGGTAATTTTGATATAATAGACCGAGGCAGAAACGACCTTTTAGGCATTTTATCTCGAATGTCCGGCATTGGCATCATTGTCCCTTTCTTTAGATTGGATTCACGAAAGAATTTGCCCGGCTCAACCCATTTATTTACCAAACTGCCACTGAGCTTCACACTATTTGTTTTAGTTTTGGAACTTGAATTTGTGTACATTGCAAACGAAACGCCATTTTTGGCATAATCTTTGAAAGTGTTGTTAACTCCATACATCTTGAACCCAATTTCATGGCCTGAAGCTCCTTTACCATACCCAGAAAAAGTATCAGTTCCTTCATTGAAAGATTTCCCATAATTTTTAAAACCAACTTTCTCTGAGTTTGAGCCTTTAGCATAAGATTGGAATGAATCATCTCCCACATTGGATTGATCTCTGTAAGATGAGAAACTTTCAACATTCCCATTCCCAACGGCTCCATAGTTGTTGAACTTGTTCTCAGGTACATTCCCATTAAATCCATACGAAGTAAAATTATCCAAAGCTCCGTTTCCATTCTCACCGTAATTGCTAAAATCCGACCCTATTACGTTCGAATTTTCACCGTAGCTGTTGAACTCGTTCGGCACTCCATTTCCGTTCTTTCCATACCCCTTAAATGATTCGCTGCCGGAGTTTGTATCCTTTGAATAACTCGAAAATTTCTGAGCTTTCCCGTTGGCGTCGTCGGAATAAGTTGTGAACCGGAGATTTGGCACATTTACTTGCTCAGCATACTTTTTAAAGTCGCCGGTACCGCCGGTCCCCCCAGTTCCGTATGTGTTGAAGCTCTCGTCGATGACATTGCCGTTCGGGGCATAACTGGAGAATTCCTCGTTGCGGCCTGCTCCGTTGCGGCCGTAGCGGCGAAAAGAGTCAACAGGGATATTCTCGTCGGGGGAGTATTTAGTGAAGGAGTCGGTTCCGCCAGTTCTCTCGGTGCCATAATTGGTGAAGTTCTGGTTGAGGTAGTTGGCGAAGTCGACATCTTTTTCGTGCTTTTCGAGGCTGGGTGATAAATCCGGAAAGCAGAAAAGCTTGGCGGCGGAGCAGAAGGCCGGGAATTTAGTGGAAAGGGCGCTTTGGGCCGCGAGTTTGGAGAAAGTGGCGGCGTCGACGGCGTTTAAAGGTGAAGCTTTGGATAAAAGGAATGGTGATTTTGGCAAATTGGTGTGGATCTCTTTGTTCCAGTACCGGATAAGGGAGGCTTTCGGCGTCAGTGGACTCTCTCCGGCCACCAGCTTTCTTGCATTTGCTAAATTCACCTGCATTGTTAACAAATTGAAAACGGCAGAAAGAACAAAAAGAAAGGAACAAGCATGAATTGAAAATAACTCATAAAAATAGAAAATTTAAGCTTACATTGAGAAGAAATTGAATGCAGAGGAGGAAGAAGAAGAAGAAGAGAAGTATAAAGGGGTGAGTTTGCATTTTTTTTTTTTTTCTGGTGAGAATGTTGGTGGGGTTTGTAAGGTTGCAATGAATTGAAATATATAAAAAGGCTTCGCAGGAGAGAGAAACACGGTTTTCAATTTAAATAAAAGGTCTAGAACAGGGCGATGATTCCATGCTCCCTGCTCCTACGCTCAACATAGCGCGCCGTTAGATCTGCAGCGGGGAGAGAAACGCGATCTTTCTGCTGTACCTGCACGAGCAATTGAAATGTTAAAATAATAGAATTCAGTTTTTACCAAAAAATAATAGAATTCAATTCAATAATAAAATAATCGAAGCAATGAAGAGAACCATAAGTCCGGTGGAATTCATCGGAGCCGTTCTTGACAAGCAGTAAAAGTTTGCCATAGAGGAAAGGGAAACGTCATGAAGGAAACAACTCATATTCTATTTTGTCAAATATAATGGTAAATTCGCAAGTTTTCTCAGAGGGTAAAGGTTGTTGTACAGTAAATCATTATTCCCTCCAACTGCAAGCATTAAGCAACTCTTTTGGGATCTGAAAGCAGTTCTTTGTTTGCTCATGAGATGATTAAACTACAAATGACATCAGGTGGTAGAGAGAACTAAGACATTGAAATCAGCAGATTTTGCACTCTCATTGAATTCCCAGGATACATCAACTTGATTGCTTATGCCATATGTTAATTTTATATGCCAAGCTCTGTTCTGTTTTCAAGAAACAGAGGAGGACATATCTTAATTTTATCATCACTGCATTTTCTAAAATTCTGACTAATGCGCATATAAAATTGCTCAACAATCCACGAGAAGTGCCTCATGTGGTTGTAAGCAGTCACATAGCCAACCAAGGAATAAATACTCTTCTAGGAATTAAAAGACTGCACATTTTCCTGTTATAGATTGCTTGGTGTTTGGTTATGAACACACAATTTTCAAATAAAAAGAGGACCAAAATACAGGTTGAAAAGGTTACCATTAAATCGGTTGGGATGATAACGACTTTAATCTCGAGGTGTGCATTTAACGCAGGGATTGTAGGGAAGGGGTATACAACCCCTGGGACAGAACAGAGTAGTTGGGGTGGTTAATGAACACTGTAGCTGGTTGGCTGGAGATCAGCTGCTGCAAAGTCCAAATTGCCTTGAAAAACAGTGAAAAGAAAATTAATGAATCAGCAGATTGGATTTGAAAGCGAACAATGATAGTAATTGAAAAGGAAAATCGAACATATTAAAGCAATTAATGTGCTAAACATTGATGCAGAAGTGAAGGAAAGAGATCCATAGCCACAAAACACAAAAAAAATAAGAAAGCAAAGGAATAGATACCAAGTAAAAAAAAAAATCAGCAAAAGCCTCTCAGTGCAGAAGTGGACGAGAAAAAGAGGTATTTATAGCCTAAAAATCAACCTACCTCTTCTATAATAAGCTAACCATACTTTTCAGAACAAGCCTTCTGCAAATTCCTTAAGCAATAGAATTAGTAGCCTTTTTAATCCCAACGAGAAATGACGATAATTTATTTAAAAGAAATTTCAATAGCAACCAATTAAAATATTCTAAATTTTTAAGATAGTACAATTTATTTATTATTATAAAAAAAAAGAAAAAAAATCAATAATTAGCAATGTACCTATCTAACCTAACCCCATTAAAATTAAACTAACATTCCAAAAATTTTGATGACAAGGCATCATCCTCTGTCAAAGAAAAAGAAAATCAAATTGGTAAATATTCAAAAGCCAACAAACTCAGCTCTGACTCTTTAGCAAACAGGAATTTGTAAATTGGGATATGGATTAGATAGAATTGAGAGCGCAAAAGTGCAAAACGACAACGCATGTGTGTGCTCAGACAAGTCTCCAGAGCCGCGTGTTCTCCACGTGTTGTGTTGTGATTGGTCCAATGTCGCTCTTAATTCGATTTTAGACGCGTTTAGCCGCTCTTAATTTTGTTTTACCATGCTCCGTATTTTGGAGCTTATTTAGTAATCTTTTCACCGTCCCCTTTCCCAACATTATTATTTAGTTGGAGTATACATTTGCATTCTTTAATGACGGTCGCAAACAAGGCTCGTGATAGTGGCACAATTTGTAATTTTCAACCCTCTTTAACACCTTTTTAGTAATTCTATGTTTCCTTACCCAATTTTAAGATTGATTAATTTAATTCAACTTATTAGCTTAGTGTCGGTAATGATTAAAACAGTGTGCAGTTTATGACATTCATTTTTGTATAGTATGTAATTTGAAATGTGTTAGTTGCAAGTCATAGAACATGTAGTATTAAATAATTTTGGTTAATTAAGATACATGATTTTATATTTGATTAGTATTAATTAAATTTCGTTCACTTAAAAAAAGAATATTTTGGCAAATTTTTAATAAAAAAAGTTTTGACAGTTAAATAAAAAAAAAGAAAATAATAAAAAAATTTTGAATGTTTATTTTTAAAAACTATCTGATTGTAATCGTATTAAAAGTTTTTATATGATATTTCGTCGTGTTGAATTAAATGATTAGAATATATAATGCATAACAGTTTGTCGTTATAAAGAGTAATGTCTCTATTATAATTTGATTTTTTAATGCTATTAACTTTCAGATAATTTAAATCATATTTAAATTTAATTTAATTATCAATAATTATTTATTTATTTTACGAAAAGTAAGTATATTATCTAATTATAAATGTAAATATCAGTTTAAGGAATTAAAATGGAAACTGCCCAAGAGTGATGGTCAGCGAGTTAAATTATAACGGTTTGACTTAAATATTTATAACCTCTAAGTGATATATTATTTATAATAATATGAAAAAAAAGTGCTTAAAAAGAATAGCTGGCTGAGGTTTGGATTCCAAATCTTGCTGCCATGTGACAGTGTTTTGGTTAGTTAAACAGTATTAAAGTTGCTTTGCAGAGTATAATAGTTTTAATCTTCTAAAATACGATTAGAGACATATTATCCATGGAAACTTTTATTTTGCCTTTTGTCTCCGGGGATTCTATTGAAAAAAAAAAAGATAAAGAGAAAGTGAAAATAAAAAAAAAATAGAAAAAAAGGTTTAGAAAATTGATATACTGTCTATATATATATATATATATATATATATATCGCAGATTTAACAATTTAAATATACACATTCGGATAAGAGTGTTTAATTACCATTCGGATAAGAGTGTTCCAAATATTATTCATAATGATATTATTATTAAGAGATAAGACAACAAAGGCTTATGTTGACTGGTTACTGTATATATTTATATTCATATGCTCCCTACATAACTAGTTTGTGTAAATATATATGTCCAAAATTAATTAAATATATAATTTATTTATGAATTTATATAACTCAATCCATTGCACGAGTAATTTACCTTTTAAATTATCACACTTTAATTTGATATCCATTACTTAATTAATTTATTGTTTCAATAATTGCAAATGGATTATATATACATAAAACAAAAGCAAAGTCTTTTAAGAAGTTCGCCATTAATTTGAACCATTAATAATACGAGCAGAAAAACATTGCATTTGATAGGTCATCAATTCTGCATGAAAGATTTAAGGTCACTGTATTTGCACCAAAAGAAAAGGGTCTAATCAATTTTGTTTTTTAGTGGCAAAATCCATTCTTGGTCCGCCACCTATAATTTATTTTTACATTTTGTATATTTATTATAAAAATTTTTAATTTAATCTTTATACTTTAATATAAAATAATATACAAGTATTATATAAATAAATTAATTTATATGTGTGCTTCAGTCGCCATCAAAGACATTTCTGACTAATTGAAGGATATAATTTAATACAATAATATATACAATTTGTATAAATTTAAATCATTAGATCAAAAGTAACATTGATCCATTACTTTAAATTTGTGCACCATTTAATGGTGAGTGTGTTCCTCCCTTGTTAATCTCATTAATTAAGGATCACATGATACCTAAAATTAGAATAGAGAGATTAAATTAAGAATTTTTATAGTAAAGGCAATAAATGTAAAAAATTTTCAAAGTTGAAGGATCCCGTAATGAGTTTTGCTTTATTTATTTATTTATTTTTTAATTGGATATATGGATCCCGGATACTGCACTTGACTTTTTTTTAGAATCCACCAATGTGAGACCGAATAGCATAAATTTGGTCCACATCACTGTTTCTTGAGAATCCAGCCAATAACATGCTGCTAACTGGAAAACACATTAATTTCAATATATTGAATTACTTGAATCAATAAAGTAATAATAAATAAATAATAATAAAAAAAAAAGAAATTTCAATTCCATAAATGTTCATCGAGATTTGGTTTTGGAAGCCTATCTCCATTTACATTTATGCATATATGGGGACTGCACATGAAGATATTAATGTTCTGGGTGGGGGAGTTTTATTCTGATGTTAACTTAGATATATGTGTGCGCATTAATTATTAATTGATTACTATTTTAGTAATTTTGTGCTCTTTTTAGAAGCTGCATAATAAATTTAAATATCTTCTTTAATTCATTTCCATGGAAAGAAATATATATGAATGTATTTCAGTTCGAGCCACGATCAAGGTTTTTAGACTACAGTTAATTGGACTTACTCTAAATGAAAAATATTGAAATGTTTAGGGCATAATAAATTTTCTTAAAATAAAAATAATTAGTTGAAGCTAAGTTTTCTTAAATGCACTCTTAAAAAAACCTTTAATTCCTTTTCCAGTAGCTGCTATAAATAACATGTTGTTTCATTTTCTTTATTTATTTATTTTTTTGAATTAAAACACGTTGTTTCATGAGTTAGGTAAGTTCCCATGTTCATCATTTGACTGTGCTAATATTAGTAGAATACAGCTGTTATGATACTGAAGTATTGCTCTCTCTTTGAAAAGAAGAAAGAATTAGATGAGGCAATTCAATGTAGTTTGATTATACTGCACATGGAAGCCGAAGGACATGAAGTTCAAATTGCAATTATATTTCAAGGATACATAAAGCAAACCCAAGAATGCCATGTTCTGAATGCAAAAGCCAAAAGGAAAAGTAAACAATTAAACTATGCATCGGTTGGTCCTAGTCAGAAACTTGGTCAAAAATTTCAGTTTAGGTTGGAAAAGCTACAAAGTTTAAATTTATCTCCCTTGAAGGCTATGCCTTGTTTTATTACAGTATTTTTTTATTTATAGTTTCTTTCCTAAAAGCGATATTTCGCAATTATAACTTCTGCTTTTTGTATTTTTTACTGAGAACCTTAACATATGGTATTCTCAGTAGCTTAGGAATTAAGCATGACAGAGATGATGGGTCTGCATGCATGCCTGTGCCTTATTGTGAATGGAGTACTCAATTGTTCCATTTACCTATTTTCGATCCTTACCAGGATAAAAACTATATAGACTATAAATAAACATTAAAGGCGATAATCGGTAAACTTTAATTAAGTCTTATTTTAAATATTATATATTAGTTGGTTATAAAATAATATATATTACTCTTTTAATATTTATAATAATTTTTATTCCACGAACTGTAGTATTTCAGTCTTGAAAGTGAAAAAATATATTAAGTATTCAATATTAATTGGTTATAAGATTATAATTTTTTTTTTGTAATTATTTGGATAATCATCACCTCACAAACTATATTTTGAGATTATTAAGTTAGACTCAAATCACATAGCTTAGCAAAATTCTTACAATTAAATTGTAACTGAGAGAAGAAGAAGAAACGTAAAGGAACTGAAAGAATATTTGAAGAAAGTTGTAGGAAACTGAAAATGTTGTTGTCGTAAGCTTGAATGGTTTTATTCATATGCTGAAGAAAACCGTAAAGAATCTGCTTAGAGTGGACTGCGGGGGATTATTCTTTTGGCATGCATTAGTTTCGCTGATGCTTCTCTGCCTTTTAGATTCACAATTCTTTTTCTTTTTAACTTTCTCACCATTGTCATCCATGCATACGGATGTCGCTATCTTTTCAAAATTTAATCTAACATGTACTATGGTAAATAAAAAATATGAATACGGATAATTCCACATGTTTTAAATGGTATTTTCCTTTCTCCCACAAACTGATCCAATGCAAAGAAAAAAACCAGAGTCTGGCACTCATTTTGCTTCTAATATGGCTATAAAAAAAATGATATAAGGTCAAATGAGCTTTTGCTGTTTTGGCATTAATGCTTACAGTCCTTTATATATTTGGCAAAGCTATATATCGGCTGCTTAGTTTCTAACCAATAAAAAACATGCAGATTTTTTTTTAAATTCCTACAAACTTCCTCAGCTACAACTATATTATATATGTGCACCCACATGCCACTCAGTTTAGCTGTCTACAACAAGAGTCAATTATTTGCAGGAAATAATCGATCTAAACTAATAAACAATTTCTACTGTTACACTCTTAACAATTATTTTATAAGGCTTACGTATGCCTCTTTTTTTTTAAACTTCATTTAAGTATCATACTTAGAAAGAATTTGAAGTATTCAAATGCTAAATATAATTTGATTCTTTTAATCAAGTAATGTTTACATAATATCAGAGCATATATATATTCTAATAAAATCTGGTTCAAAACTAAGAATAGGTTTTTGGATCCGAAACTCCAAATCTCCCATAAAAAAATATATTTTTGGATAAATAATTTTAAAAAATAGTAGTGCAGGTCCATGGCCAGCCAATAGAGAAAAATAAGGGAGTTTTTATGTGGATCAAAAGAGATTGATTAATATTAGGTTATTAAGCTCATGTGCATCCTCTTGAAATATGAATAATTTCCCGCAAAGAGACAACCAATTCCAAAATTTTAACACATGTTCGATGGGTAAATTTAGAAAGATTCTAACAGCTACAAGAACTATGTCTTTCAGTTTCTTTTCTGCTCCAGAATATCTCAGTTTGCTGTTGTCTTATATATATATATATATATATATATATATATATATATATATATATATATATATATATATATATATATATATATATATATATATTTGCATACAGATATTATAAACTAGGTTATCCTTAAGTTACTCAGTGAACATCTCCCAAGATATCAGAAATGCAGTAATTTTAATACAGATCTGTTTTTTTCTTTTTTCTTTTTCTTTTATGTATAAAAAAAGGAGTTCGAGAATTGCTTAATTGTTTAAAGAATTAGTTAGATTTCAGATAAGAGCATGAAAGAAACAAAATCAAAAGTAAGAAAATATCATCAATGGCATCTTTGTTATGTACTGTGATGCAAATAATAAGGAATCTAATTACGCAATGGAAGCTGCACATGCATGGGACCTGATCGGGATGGACTGCAAAGTGCGTTTACTTTCAACTTTCAATTCCTTTGAAAGTAAGTATGTGTGTGTATATATATTCGGTATCTGAAATACACTAACTAAAATAAATTAACACCGATATAAAATAGCTCCAAGACAAACTTTTTCAGGGCAATTTGGATCCATGTTGGAAATGCATATTCAAATTAAATTGCTCCACATTTAGTACTCTCGAGAAGAGACTTTTTAATTTTGAGTAACTTTTATTTTAAGAAAAAAATCACCAAGTCCTGCTAAATTTAAAGATGAAGTAACTGGGAATTAGAGGACTTTATATTATGTTATAACGAAATATTACTTAATAATTTTATGGATTATATATATATATATACAGAATAATGTAAAAGTTATAATTAATAAATTATGCTCTATCCTTAAATTATAATAATTATCTAATGTTATAAAATTCTTAATTTAATTAGAGTAATGTGATCAATGACCATAAGTGGTCCTTGGACTACAGCTTTTAGGAGGACATGGGAATGGAGCCTTTGTCCCACCCAGTGACACCCCAATGATCCTGATATTCGTAGGTCCAGAAGTTCCACTGCTACACTACCTTTTTTTTTTTTCTAACAAAATAATGTTATTGTGCTTTTACAAAAGTTTTATTGCAAATCTTAATTTAAATAAAATAAAATATAATATGATAATTCAGCTACTATACGACGAATGATAGCCTTTTTCTTTAATGGCAAAATATTATAATGTCCATTCGTACATGTGGGATATTTTTTTTTTCTTTTTTTCAGAATCTTTTTGGTTTATTTTTTTTAATGATTTTTTTTTTTTTTGCATTTCGACAATTGGAACCCATAAACTTCCATTAATTTATAAGAAATCACTGGCATTTGAACTAAAATCGGATTATAATTTAGAATATATATATTATTACTTCCATTTATTATGAGATAGAGGTCTATTAATTGGTCGCTTTAGCTTCAATATCGAATTTTAAAGTTAATTTTCAAATTTTTTTTAATAAGATATTAAATTATTCCCCACTATATATATGTAATTATATAGGTCAGAAGCCAGGTGCTTGCCACGAGGGAAACCATATTATTTTCTCCTTTCTCATTAATATTTTAGTAATAAAGATAAAAGCTATAGTATTTGTGATTATGTTATTTGCATAAATTATTTATATTTTTTATAAACAACAAAATTCATGCTTTTTCTCACTTAATAAAGATAAAAGAAAAAAAAGAAAAGTTGGCAAACAAATTTTATGATTATGGGAAAATTTTGCAATTTTTATTAATTCCCTCTTCTTTTGGTTTACTTATGCCAAATCTTTCCTCGACTTTATTTTATTTTTCAATATATATGTTAAAATAACACACCTCAAAAACGGAAAAGCGAGCTTTCTCTTTTTCTCTTTTCTTCTTTAAAAAAAAATTCTTATATAGAATTAATAATATATAAATTAACTTTAATTATTAACTAAATTATATAATAATAAATAATATAAGAGATTTAAAATATCATTCAAGGAAAAAACAAAAGAGATAGAGAGATGAAGAATAATTTTCCAGTCTGGTATCCTATGCTTAAAGCTAAATCAAGTCCTTGAGAGAATTTCCCTTCAAAGGTTAAGGAACGTTAAGAACTTATAATTATGATTTAACTAATTATACAGAAGATTAAATCATTTGAATGAATATGGAATTTGAAATTATTAAACTCAATTATCTATATTCACTTAAACTTTATATGATATCGAAATCATAAAAAAAATTGATCTGACATTTGATGATAAATATTATGAATTATAATTAAATTATATTATAAAATTTAAGAAAATAATTCAAAGTGCGGGAGGTCTCGTGTAAGCATTAATTAAATCAATCAATAAACCATAATGAGTTGATTTAATAACCAGTATTTAATGCATTAAAAAAACCAGTATTTAATTAAAAGCGCAGGAGGTCTCGAGTTTAATTTCTTTTAGTATTATTTGAAACTGTAATTAAATATTATGTCTATTTTTTGAAAAGAAAATAGCAATTTTAAAAAGTAATTTGTAGAACTGCAACTGCAAGGCATTGTAAACAATGAAATGTTGAAGCTTAATTGTAATACAAATAGTACAGTTGTTTATATATATATATATATATATATATATATATATATATATATATATATATATATATATATATATATATATATATATATATATAAAGCAAGCTCTTCAATTTTCTTCTTTTATATGATTCATTTATTAAATATGGGCCAAAATAAAGAATTAAATTATTATAATAGCGTTTTTGGATAGACGTTGGATATAAAAGTCCCCAAATGATCCACATCTTTTCTTTAAAAAAAAAATAAATAAAAATCATCATCCTTTAGTCAACCAAAAATCATTCATCTATATATATATATATATATATATATATATATATATATATATATAGGTTACGCACGTGTGACGTCTACCGTTCGTAGGAAGCTTTATGTATATCAAATTCAATTATTTATTTTTTCCTTAGGCAAATATTATATTTACCTTTGTATTTTTTTAATTTGTTTTCAATTTTGTTTGTTATCTTTTTGGGTCCAGGGTATGCACTGAGTGAGCATATCATTTGAGTTGTTAATTAAGAATAAAGTTTTAACCCATCTCAGTGTAATATAGACCTGATATGCACACATTAAATTACTATTACTATTATTCTGATCTATTTTAATTATTTATTTTTTATAAAAATATATTTTATATTATAAAAAATAAAAACTTAACAAAGATGCAAAATAACTATTTTGAAACCGTTCTAAGCAAATGCACATTCTCCTTCTTTTTTTTTTGACAAAATAGGCAAATCTCTTTTTTTTTTCTTACTTTCTTTCTTTTGTTTGTTTTTTTAGTTATACTATTAAACAAAATGATATTATAAACAAATAAAATGAATTTGAATGTAACTTAATTCTAAAAATTAGGTCATGAGATTAAAATTTTCCAAATAGTTATAAAAAGTTGTAACTTTCATAACTAACCCTTGCATTGCGTGGGATATTAACGAATACAAGACATCAGTCTTCCTGTAAAATATTTCCAAGAAAAAATCATTAATTTTTTTTTAATTCTCTGGCAATAAGTACCACCTGTGTCACTATTTCACTGACATAGCATTATGGAAACTGGACTATTTAATTTTAATTTTGTTTCAATATACTACTTATTATCATTAAGTTTTAACAAACATTTTTTGACGGCAAGGATTTTTTTATTCACTGTAAAATTAAAGAATTAATTACAAATTAAAGTTGAGACTATATATTACCTTATAATATATTGGATTTTATTTTCAAAATCTTATAATATCAGTTCTCAATTTCGACTCTCCTTTCAATTAAAGAACTCTGTCACTATCATGTCGTAAGTTGAAGTATTTTTTTTAATTAATCCAAAATAAAAATTTATAAATCAAAATACGCAAAGAGAACTTCATGGGCTTATGGGCTGAACCGTTTATCTCTCGAAAAAAGTTTCAGCCCATAAATGTTTTCCACCAAGGCCTTCTGCAATGCCAGAGCCTATCCTTGTTGATCATATGGACTCGTTGTGCCGAAAATTAGAGAAATATTGCAAAGTAAAATTTGATTACATGTATTTTTTTTTATTATAAAAGGAAAAAGGGAGCGTAAATTAAAATTCAAACTCGAATTCTTGATGTCACATATATTATAACCAGTATTTATCTCCGGAATGTCCCTTTGATAGATTACATTTTACAAGGGACCATTAACTTTGGTATTCTCTTTAATTAAAGACCCTATTTAACAGTAATAAAAAAAATACCAAATACCTTCACTTGAGCAAGTCAATGCACAAACAAGCATCTGTGGTGCATGACTAGTTATACTTTAATCCTCTTCTACTATTCAAACTATAAATTTATGGAATTAAGATGGTAATTTAAGGTTTTCACTGGTTTTAGAATACACTCACGATGCCATCTCATCTACTCAACTCTATAGGATTATTTGTGTACACTTCACCATCTCCACATTAGCAAATACACCACTAAATTATATCTTAAAAAGTAATTAAAAAAATAATAATAAGTTACGTATTTATGTGATTTTTTGACCGTCCAATGGTCAAAATGAATAAACATTTATGTTTTGCAGCTTTAAATTTCTGATGCTCGTGGAAACATGAGGATGAAACGTATATAAGCTGGTTATTGGCCTAATTCAGGAGTTAATTACGTCAGGATCATCAAATTTTTGATCCTATAATTAAATAATTATAATAAAAGAATTTATAACATAAAAATTATTAAAATTATATTTTAATTGAAGTAAAAATTACTTAAAAATTAATTTTTTATACCATCAAAATGATAATTATGCACGTTACGTATGATTATCACGTCATTTTAGAATCAATAATCTTTATAAATTAAATTATTAGATGAAAAAAGTTTCGTATCATGTAAATATAAGAAAATAATGTATACAAAAAATAAAAAAAAATACAAATAACTAATCATAATTTATTTATAAAATTAATTAATTTTAAAATAACATGACAATCATACTTGATCTACTTAATTATCACTTTAATATAAAAAATTAATTTTTAGATTATTTTTATTTTAATTAAAATAAATAAAATTTTAATAGTTTTTATATTATAAATTATTTTATTATGATCATTTAATTATAAATTATAAGATTTGATGACTGCAGATGTAATTAACTCTTAATTCAGTTATTACTGACATGTAATTAACTCTTAATTCAGTTATTACTGACATGGATAGCCAACCTCTGGGGTTGGTTTCTTTAATTTTGCACCTTGATCTTATCGAATTCCCGTTTGCTATTCAGCCATATATTACATCTGAAATTTAGTATGCATTGGCGCGGTCCTTTGAGATTATTCTAAATAATTCTGGAAAAATACATCGCCACCTTTATGTAAGGAAATTTGCCGGTGATTTCTGGTCATCAAATTATAAGAACTGCTTGTACAAGATGAGTTAAATTCTTAAAATCTCGTCTTGTTTACTGTGGAGAGGGAGAATGGCCTGTTGAATGTTGAACTAATGTTTATCTGCCAAACATTAGTCCCACAGATTCCAACACCGTTAGTAATCTTTCAAATAATGTCTAAACAAGGATTTAATTGCAGGGATTTTAGAAGACTACAGGTCAAATGGAAGAAAAACAATACCAAAGATGGCCTATGATTGGAATCCACTGCAATTCATAACAGACTGCTTTATTTGCTCCCTACTGCATATAAAACACCTCAGCCAAAAGATTCATTCTCAGAAGACACAGAATCTCTGGTAAATAGCAGGGAACTTGCTGGTTGTCCAGTCCAAGTAAGCTGCAGCGGAAAACATAGAGGCACAATAAAATTTAATGCATAACCATTGGGGAGGATTAGGCATGCAAGAACTGTAACAGCCGAGTACAGCAACATTCACTTGATAGTTTTTATATCTATGATCACATAACACAAGTTCAATTACTGTCCAAAAATAGATAGGTAGCAAGCAAACCAAACCAAGTTTCCAAATACAGCTGCTTTAACTTATCCATTTACAGCCATTACCATCTATTGGGAAGTCCAACCAAAGGCTTCAGCTGGATCTGCCGCAAAC
The DNA here is from genome assembly GCA_037975025.1 of Excoecaria agallocha. Taxonomy (NCBI): domain Eukaryota; kingdom Viridiplantae; phylum Streptophyta; class Magnoliopsida; order Malpighiales; family Euphorbiaceae; genus Excoecaria; species Excoecaria agallocha. Next base: position 57,736,432 of record CM075807.1, on the reverse strand, counting down.
GTAAAAGCAACTTGCGTCATACTTGCTTGCAGACTTCTTCTTCCTAAAAAGTGGACTTTCACAGGCATTTTGGACAGGATATGTCCTGTAACAGTAATTTGCTTTGCTGGAGTTGGTTTTTTATTATCAGATCATCATCATCTAGTAAGGTGGCACCAGCTCATGGATAACTTACTCTTCTACAACATTCACGAGTTCATATTCAATGAGGGAGAGGTTGTTATCCTCCTTCACAGTGAAACTGGCAGGTTCAGTCACTTCAACACGGCCCCACTTGTCCACAGCCAATCTCATTGATCCTTTAAACATATCGATTTTAGCATTGCGAAGTGTCACAGTAGTTCCCTCTTTCATCAAGTCCACTGAACAAGAAAAAGCAAAATGTTAAACTAAGTTATGCAAATGAGGAAAATCATAGTGGATCTACATAAATTTCAAATGAAAATCTTCTTTTGACAATGGACCAACACATTTTGATTTACAATTGGTAATTTCCCTCCCAATAGACAAAATTAGCATGTAGATTTATGCTCCTGCTAAGAAAGATTTGCAAATAAAGTCTTCAGAATCTCAAAGCTCAAAAACAAACCTTGCATTTAAAACAACATTCAGTATTTAACACAAAAATTTTTCTTTTTTCATGTAATCCATCGAGCAACCTCAAAAATTGCAATCAATGAATCATGAACTCGGTAATTTCAGCCATTATTCTGCTCATTCAGTAAAGAAAAGGTTCAGATATTATTCTGCTCATTCAGAAAACAAAAGGCATCAGCTAACATTGACCAAACAAAGATTTGTTGCATCAGCTAACATAGACCAAACAACGATTTGTTTTCCTAATGCATCTCAACAGCTTTTGCTAAATAAGAAGCACACCCTGGTAGTGTTTGTCACCAGTTAATATTGGCTAAAACTGCTTAGCAAGAAAATTGAATAAAACAAGAACCACCCTTGAGAAACAATGCTAATAAAATTTCAGCTTTAGTGTTGCTGTGACATTCTAGTGAGAACAAGAAGGTTATCAGTCATGAGGGTGACTAAAGTGTTGCTGTGACATTCTAATAGTATCAAGAAGGTTATCAGTCATAATGGTTGGGAAGAAGAGAGCTTGCTGAAAAAATAACTGACCTTAGGTCAAATGCATTCCCATCAAAATAATGTACTAAAAATACACAGAGGAATGCAAATGAAATCACATTTAACTGTTAAAGTAACATAATTTTTGAACAAATTAATGTGCATAACAGCCTGATCACCGCAAATTGATGAACAAAAACAAGCTATACTAACAAAAAATCAAATATACAAAACTTAGATATTGCTTAACGGCCTGTCAGATAACATTGAATTGGCCAATACAAATAAAAATCAAAACAAACATTGAGGGATTGTAAGAACATAGTACCTTGATCATTTCTAGCTGTAAATATAATCATTCCTGTCTCATCTCCTACCAAACATTCAGCAATACGCATTTGGCGGATTTGAGGACCATCAGCACGACCCTTCTGCACGACCATCTTTGTACTGACAACCTTCACAGTGAGAGTATGCCCACTAGTTCCTGGCCGAAGCTGGTCAATTTTTGTGAACACAGGCTTCCTCAATCCAGGTTTTGAATCTGCCATTTTTGTAAAACCTATATAAAAAACACACTTAAAACTTTTAGCTGCAGGAAGCTGTAAAGGATGACTGCGTTGTCGAGAAGGAAAGAACCAAAAAAAAAAAAAAGAATTCACTCAAAACAAAAATAGATTAAACCATCCAGAAACAGAAAAGAAATTAACTTTATCCTGAATAAACAGACTAAAATAATAAATGTGGGATTTTAAGCCATCACTGGTCTGCAGAACATCTCTTTCATCCACAAGCCAATTCAAAATTTACCGTTCCAACTATTAAAACCAAATTACCCCAACCAAATTTATAAAAATTCAGGTAGCTAGAAAAAAATAATTAATATTAATAAAAAAAATTAATACCAGATTGGCGTTTGATCGAAACAATACGTATAAAGGAATAAAATTATTTTGATATACTGAGTAATGAACGAATATAATAATATACAAATTGGCAACCTATGACAGGATTATATTGTAAATCATCGCCAGTTACAGTAAATCCCTAACTTGATTGCCCAGGAAACAGATAGCATGCGCACCGATAATCCATGGGAGCTAAAAAGCAATATTACACATAAAAATTCAATCTTTGAAGCTAATTAGGGTTGCGATCACGATCAATAACAACATACAAACAAAATCCCAAGAGGGAAAGATTACAAAATAATTTTAAGAGATTGAAGAAGCTAGGGTTTGGAGATTACCTTTTTCTTTTTGAAAGAGAAATTGGGAATTGGTGAGAAATCTAATAGAGAGACGAAGAAAGATGGCTACAGAACAGAAGTGTAATTCTTTTCTTATAGTTGGCGAGTGAATAGGGACCTTCGATCTCTGATTGGGTGAGTCTGCACGTGACCATCGCTTTAAAGATGGATCGTTGTTTGGCTTCCTGCGTGTTCTTATTCTTCAACTCTCATCGGTTTATCCTAGTCCGGAATAGTGAATATTCTTAATTTTAGATGAAATTATAAAAAGGAACAATATTTCAGTGATTTTACAATTAAAACCTTAAATTTCTCCTTCTACAATTCCATCTCTAATTATTACAATCCACTCAGGTTCACCCTTCCATTTCACGGTTATCCCAATTGAAACGGTCTTAAAAAGAGACCAAATTACATTTAGCCTAATTGAATTAGCCGGTTTGGTCCAATTTTTACAACTTTGCATATGATCACATCACCATTCATACCAAGCCTAGACCTACGAACTTGGCGCAGCAATCGTCTTCCTTTCCTCCCAAAGTAATCCAACAACTCTTATGGTTGTATATCACGGGACTGATTTAGGGGGTTTTATCCAATGTTTTGAAACTTGGTCCAATAACTCGGCTTGTCAATCGAGTCATAGGTCAATTGATTCGATCAGATCGATTCGAAATTTTTATTATTATTTTAAATATAATTATTTACTAAAAATTAAACATGTAGTATGTAAAAATACATTTAAAAAATCTATTAATTACCAAATATCAATATAAAAATAATAATTTTAAGTCCAATAAATTATGTAAATATAAAAATCAAATAAATTATATTAAGTAATAAATATCAAAATAAATCCACATTATATCAAAAATAAACATTCAAATAAATTTATTTAACATATGTATAAACTACTGCAAGTTTCTTGAATAAATGTAATTAATAACACTGAATTATGCAAAAAAAGATATAATTTCTTGCAAAAATATTTTACAAGCTTGATTAAATGGGGTAAAAATTAAAATTTAATTAATTATAATAAGAAAAATAAATCAAATTATATAAATCTATAATTCAAATTTGATTAATTATAATAAGAAAAATAAAATAAATTATATAAATCTATAATTCTCCAACCACACGTATGAGATATAATAAAATAAGCAAACCATTTTTGAATTTTTAATTTTTTTTGAAAAGTTTTTGAAGTCCAAACCTATTTTTTGGTTCAATCCGATTTAAATCGGTCAAACCCGAGTCAATCCAAGTTTATTCATTTTTCGAGTTTTATATTAGATTAATCTAGTTTCCTTACTGAATCACGGTCCAACTGGTTCGGTCGCCTGGATCAAACCAAATTTCAAAACATTGGTTTTATCACCATACAAAATTGCTATGCACGTACTCTTGACAAAATATTTGTTGGAATAATTCAAAATAGTTAATTATTAAATTGTAATTTGAATTAATCTTTGATTTATTTTTATTTGATTTTATATTGTAGTATTTTAGGGAGAAAGTTTTGTTTATTAGTTTGTTGTATTTGCTTATATAAAGGCAATAAATTTTCAATTTCAAATAGAGAATAAAAGAGCTAATTATTTTATTCTTCTCCCTTTTTAAAAATTCCAACATGGTAACAGAGCTGTAAATCTTAGAAAGATCTGTGAATTTTAGTTATGACTGCCACTAATACTTCAATCCTCTCACCTCCAATTTTCAATGGTAAAAACTATTAAGTGTGGGCTGTCAAGAAGAAAACTCATCTAAAATGTCTTGGTTTATGTCAATGGATTGAAAAGGAAAGGGAATTACCACATCTGGAAAATAATCCAATCCTTAATCAGATAAGGGCTCATGAGGAAGAAAAAGTAAAAGCTCCAAGAGCTTTATCTATAATCTATTCAACTATTTTTGAAATTATTTTCATAAAAATTATGACTTGTGACACTACAAAAGAAACTTGAAATGCTGAAAGAATTATATGTTAAATTGACCATATGTATTTTTGATAACGTGTGTACTATACAATCGTTAGTTTCGTCTATTTTTGGATGCAATGTACATAAATTGTATACTTCAAAAATTTAATTTGCATTTTTTGAAATATATGAATCCAATATAGAAAAAATTTATAATTCATAACTTTCAAAATGAGTTTTTGCCGGAATATGAAAATTCAAATTTTGGCACGATCCTACAGCTGTTTAATATATATAAAAAAAAACTGAGCTCTCTCAACAATACCAATATTTAATCACTTAAAGCCATGTCTTCTAGGGATGAGCAAAAAAAATCGAAAATATGGTTAACCGTAAAATCGACCCGAAATCGAATCAATTTTTACGGTTAATCGATTCGATAAATTCGGTTACGATTTTTAATTTTTATACTTTTTGTTAATGGTTACGGTTTAGGTTTTTAAGTACCGGTTAATTGATTCATATATATATATATATATATATATATATATCATTTTTATATCTTTAATTTTTCTCTATTTCTCTCTAAAATTCACATAAAATAATACTTTAAATTATATTATAGTTTTATACCTTAATTTTTTATATTTTTTTATAAAATTTATATAATATTTTAAACTAAATTTATATTATATAATTTTTTAATTATATATCAATATTTATATATAGTATACAATTAACTTATATATATATATATATATATATATATATATATATATATATATATATATATATATATATATATATATATATATATTGGTGTTTATATTTTACTTAATAGCATTTAATTACATTATTATCCAAAATTTTATTTGATTTAGAATCAAACATAGTAATTTTCAATAAATATCAAATTTATTTTATAATATTAGCTATTAATTTATAAAATATAAATTTTGGCTAGTAAATCATTATGTTTATTTCGTATTTTTTATATTAAATTACTTTATACATTGAAAATTAAATTAAATTTTATCTAATTTTTTTATATAATTTTATTTTATAAATTTTAATGGTTAACAAAAAAATATTGGTTAATCAAATAAAAAAATCGAAATCGATAAATTGGTTACCAAATGTATCGGACTGATTAATGGTTAGTAATTTTAAAAAATCGATATTAATTTACTGGTTAATTTTTTTGTTCATGGACCGGTTAATCGATCTATGCTTATCTCTAATGTCTTCTGCCTCTTACATGTCCAGAGTTCGACACAGAAACAACGGGCAAAACAAGGTAAGAAAGAGAAAAAAAAACCTCACCTGTTGGTCCTTCCTATTGTTCTTCAAACAAAAATAGAAGAAACTACTGTTCTTCCCCTTTCCAGCCTTTACTTGGTTTATCCACATAAAACCCAGTGGTTCTAAAATGTGCAACGGTTATGGGTTTAGGGAATCTCATAGTGAAAATCGATGTTTCTGGTACCATGTTGGATTTTTTAGGAAAGGAGAAGAATAAAATAATTAGCTCTTTTATTCCATATATAAAACTGAAAATTTATTACCTTTATATAAGCAAATACAACAAACTAATCACTTAAACTTATATATGCACACTTTTCTCTCTAAAATGCTACAATATAAAATCAAATAAAAACAAACTAAAAACTAATTCAAATTACAATTTAACAACTAGCTATTTTGAATTATTCCAACAATTTCCCTTAATCCATTTGATTCTTAATTCACTACTCTTAGAGTTATCACTAATAATTTAAAATGTAAACAAAGAAAACTTGCAAATTTTACCAAATTCCTATTACATTTCTACTATTATTGATTGGTTAGTAGCTATTACTTATCAATAACTGCTATAAGCTAATATGCGCAATCAAACGAGCCTTAAGATTATGGGTGAATATGGATTGGTTAATCAGTTCTTGAGCAAAAAAAAAAAAATTAATCAGTCTATTAATATCGATTTTTTAAAATCTTAATGATTTTTTAAAATCACTAACCATTAACTAGTCCGTTACATTCGGTGAATTAGTCTATCAGTTTCGGTTTTTCAATTTGATTAGCCGATATTTTTCGGTTAGCCATTAAAATTTATAATATAAAATTATAAAAAATAAACAAAATTCAAATAAATTTTAAATGTGTAAAATAATTAAAAATAAAAATCACAAAACAAACATAATTTACTAACCAAATTTCATATTTTATAAATTAATAGCTAATATTAGAAAATAGATTTGATATTTTTTAGAAATTAATATGTTTAATTGTAAGTCAAATAAAATTTTGGATAATATTAAATGTTATAACATAAACTTTAAAATATATGAAAATGTAATTAAATTCTATTAAGTAAAATATGAACACCAATATATGATAAAAAATAATATATAAAAAAGTTAATCGAATACTATATATAAATATTATTTTTATAATTAAAGAGAATGACATAATATAAATTTAGTTTAAAGTATTATATAAATTTTATAGAAAAATATAAAAAAATTAAAATATAATTTAAAATATTATTTTATGTAAATTTTATAGAAAAATAAAAAAATAAAATTTTAAAATATAAAATAAAAATAATATATATATATGAACTGATTAACTATGAATTAACAGTTAATCGATATTTAAAAATTTAAATCATAATAAAAAATCAAAAATATAAAAATTAAAATCATAATAAAAATTATTAATTAAAATTATATTTTTGATTTTTTTTTGCTAATCCCTCTTAAGACTTATTCTTCGATTTTATTCATTTTACCGACCATTAGCCAACATTGAATTAAGGATGGCGAGGACTGCGGCAACGAAAGGAATTTTGGCATGCCCGGTTGTATCGGTTAGCTTGTTCGCGAGGTTTGGAAGGATCTGGATGGCAACCTGGTTTTTTATCTCCAGATCCTTGACAAGGATCAACTACGCCTGGATGGAGATTTCCCTCTGCGTGATTAAGCAGGATTATGCTAATCAATCCCAAGCACAACACTAATGACTTTGCCTTGGATAACGCCATTCTTAAAATTTTTTACCTTAAACGAATATTCCTAATCTTCTACTTTTTGCGTGTTACTATATGCTTGATGCTTAACGTTTAAATATTTTTTAATTTAGTTGTTTAATTTGTTAAATTAGCTATAAGTAGTGAGATAAGAGCCATTGGTATTAATAAATTTGTTGCGAATATAATTTATATTCCTAATTTTATATTAAATCGTAAGTGCAATGAAGATTTCCCTGTTGAGTTTGCTTTTAAGTTTCTTAAATTGTGTGTGTTTTTATTTTTAATATCTGTTAATACCATTTAATTTTGCAATTCTTTTACCGGGCCTGACTATATTATTGAACAATTCTGTTTGATATACGGTACACTTAACAAAAGCATCATTTAATTAATGGCTAATAAAAGCGAGGTATTTGTTTTTGGCACTGGCAAGTGTGAATTGTATTCTTAGAATGGAATATCAAGAATAAATGCCACAGAGAAATTAATGACATACGTTATTGGAGGTAGAATTTAATTCCCAATTCCGAATTCAAATATGCTTGGATTCTGAAATTGGCAATTGGATCATATGTTTTTATTTTGAATTCTAAATCCAAACACATGGAAAAAGAAGAAAAAAAAATTGAATTAGTATATAAACATGGTTGAATTGAAATTTATTCCTAATTTTGTCTTATAGCTACATCAATTTTTATCCATTGTTTTATTAATTTACCTGCACCCCCATCCAGTTATTCTATTTTTTTGTTTTAATAATTTGTTTTTGCCGAAATCTAAAATTAACAGAGGCAAGCATCCAAAAATAACTAATATTTCAAAGTACTTTTTTTATTTTTAGAATTTAAATAGGCCAAATAATTTAAAGATCAAAAGTTATTCGTTTTTAAGTGTTCCTCTTGGTCAGGGATGCTGTCACCTTTGCTAATGCGTGCCAGGAAGCTCTCAACCTGGTTAATTCTTTCGGCACCTCCAACTCTAATTTGGTTACTATTATGCGGACTTGTCCTCTTATGAATTTCTGATGCATTGGCCTTGAATTTAGGAGGGAGTGCGGTTTGTGGTGGTCTCTTGTGGGAAAACTATGGCAGATAGTGCACTGGGTGTGTTGCTAATATTGGAATTTGCCGCATTCTTCTAGCCGAGAGTCGGGATATCTTTATGGTTTTCAATGGATGAAGGATGGAGGTAAATTATTGTTGAATGCGACAACAAAGTGGCAGTGGATATGATTTGTGAAAACTGCTTTACGCTATTTTTCTCTTATTAATCTTATTCTCCAGATTGCTAAGATGTTTCTTGCTGTTTTTTTTTTTTCTCATATACACAGAAAAGTTAATTTTGCAGCGGATTTTTATCTCACTTTGCCTATAGATTTCCTCCAAATTATCATATTTTACATTCTATTTCTCAAGGAATTGAAAGTTGATTTTGCTATGATGCTATAGACATTTCTTATGATCACCATTTTGCTATTTTTGTGACCTATGCTCACCTTCGTTTACCAAAAAAAAAAAAAAAAAAATTCATATCTATAAACACTATGTATAAAGCTATCTGCAAAGCTCCATTGTCATAACAAGTGTTAAATTAGTGACGAGTTACTAAATGGTAGAATATGGACGATGGATTGAATTGAATGGTCCGATCATATAGATGACATATTTGGTGACCTCTCCTATTTAATAGAGATGAGCATGGACCGGTTAATCGGTCCATTAACAATTTTCTTAAATCAAGCCATTAATATCAGTTAACCGTTATATCGATTTCGGTTTTTAACTCGATTTTCAGATCGGTTTATCGGTTAACCACTAAAAAATTTTAATATATAAATTTAATAAATTATACAATTTGTAATATTATTTTTAATAGTTAAAAATACTTTAGAAATGAAAAAAATACAAATTAAATACAATATCCATTAAAATAATCAAAATAAAAATAAAATTTCCATAATTAACTATAAAAATTAAATATATTCAATATAAAACTAATATTAGTGCGCTAATTATACACGTAACTTTAATGTTTATTTACTAAAAATATATATTTTAATAATATTTTATAAAATTATATATCATAATATTTATAAATTACATAAATATTAAAAAATATAAGTGTAAAATTTAAAATATAATTCATAATACATATATATGTGTGTATATATATATTCGGATTGATTAATCGTCGATTTTTAAAGTAAAAATCATAAACCTAAAAATTGATTCGATTTTAGATTGATTTTTCGGTTAATTAAAATTTCAGTTTTTTTTTCTCACCCCTACTATTTAAAATATAAAAAATGCAAATTTTGAATTGGTTGGAATAAATTTTGTCATGATTAAGTTAAAAATCAAGTCGTAAGATGTGAGAGAGAGAGGGTAGTAAATAAAAGTAAAAGAAAAGAGAAAATAATGATAGTGCCACGAACGAACTTATAATTTTGAGTAAGAGTTAATTGAAGCTTAATCAAGGTGGCTTAGTAATTATTTATTCTGTTTCATTTTAAAAGAAAATTTTTTATTTTTTATGAAAATTAAAAAAATTATTAAAATATCTCAATTTTATTAAATAAATAATAATCATTGACAAAAATAATATTTTATATTTTGAAGAATTTGATTTAATTTTAATTAAAAAGTAAAGAATGATAAAAAAATAATTTTAACAAGATGTATAATATATAAGGATATACATATAAATATATTCCTTCAATTTCGAAAATAATATTTAAAATAAAATAAAATAAGATAAAAAAATAATTTTTTTAAATGAAACAGAGAAAGTAATTATCTGGCACTTAACTTTGGATTTTTTTTAGGGGTTTAGGTAGTTAACTAACTAGGCCACCAAATCTAGAGATGTTGGGCCTAGATTAAATGTCTCTTTGGGCCAAAGCCTAAAGACCATTGTTATGCAATTTAGGGAGTTTCACAAAACTAAAAAAAAAAAAAAAGGTCCCAACTAAAAATACCCCTATTTTTTTCCCTTTTAACATTACTTTTTTTTTTAATTTTTATTTTTTAAAATACTCAATTTTTAATTTTACACAAACTCTTCATCTCTTCTTCCTTTCTTCTTCGGATTTTTCCCTTCTTCGTCTTTCCTTCTTCTTGTCGGATCACCATCCTTGAATATAGCCCTTTTGCCTGTCAAAAGTTCTAGCAATACTACACTAAGACCATATATATCGCTCTTTGTTGTTACAACATTTAGTTCATAGTACTCTGGAATGTAACAAACTATTCCTGCTGCTTTCATTGGCTTGTAATCTCTTTTAGATTCAGGCCCCATCAATGATAATCCAAAATTAGAAACTCTTGCTGTCCAGTTGGTGTCGAGCAAGATGTTTGACGACTTGATATCTCTATGAATTATCGACGGGACTGTATAATTGTGAAGATACTCAATCCTTATAGCAGCATATCCAATGCAATATTGATCCTTATTTTACATGAATTTATCACACCGCTGCTCTTTTCGGGATTGTTGTTGTCATGTAAATGGTCATATAGAGCCCCATTCTTCATGTACTCATAGACTAGAAGCCTCTCGTCTCCATCTTCACAATACCCAACTAGCCTAACCAAATGCTTATGGTGAAGCCTTGATAAGAATGCCAATTCAGAATCAAAAGCACTCTCCTTTTTTTGAAATTTTTATACGCGTAAATAAATAATAATTATTAATTATTAAATTTGTTAACATTATATTTTTTGTTTAATTCTCTTTTTTGAACACTTGTTATTTATTTTTGTTTGAAAGACTAATTATGTTTACTGAACCTATGACTCTCATCTAGTTTAATTTTGTTTGTATGATAGTTTATGTTAAATGAACTTATTTGTGTTTGTTTAAATCTATTTTTTGAAAGGTTATTTATTTTTGTTTGTAAATTTTTCGTATAGTTGAAAAATTTTCAGCACTTGGTTACGAGCTTATGTGAAAACTGAGAATTTACACAATAACTTATCAGGCTGTAAAATTTGGTATCTTAAATGTTGCATACAAAGTGTTTGATAAAATTTCAATATAAACTTTTTTCTATGAGAAAATGTTTTACAAAATAATTATTTTTCAATAAATTTTATTGATATTGTATTTTGATAATTTTTTTAATGTAGAGATGGATAACATTTCAATTTTGAAAAAGTATAAAGAAAAATGGACCAGCGATAACAAATTTAAAAAATTTGAAGTCAAAGGAGTATTAATAACAAATGGTTGTAGCTATGAAAATTTTATTGTTATAATATCAGATTAATTAAAAATCAATACATAAATAATTCATTTCAATACGAAATATTTTGTTAAAGATTTTTCATTAGAAGTAAATGATGACAATAACATAACATTTTACTTAAAATTCAAGAAGAGGGATCCGATCTCATAGCGTATCTCTTATATCTTACACTGATTGAGAAAGGTTAAAAAATCATATTCAATTAAATTTATGATTTATGCATTTGAATACAAAAATTTGATATAAAAAAAGAGTATAAGTTGCATTTTGAAATTTGATATATCAGCTGATATACCTAGTATACTAAAAAACAAAACATGTTTGCATTTTGTTTTTTAATATACCGACCGGTATACCTGATATATTATTCAGTATATTAAATTTCAGAATATGTTTGCATTCTATTTTTTGGTATGGTATACCGATCGATATACTTGATATACCATATGGTATAATAAATTTCAGAATATATTTGTATTCTATTTTTTGGTATATTGATCAATATACCACTCAGTATACCTATTGGTATACTAGGTATACTATCTGGTATGCCAAAAAATATAACATGTTTACATTCTGAAAATTGATATATCGATTGGTATATCGGGTATACTGTATGATATATCAAATTATATAACATGATTTTTTTTCCAAATTTGAATTTTAATAATTTTTTTTTATATTTATGCTCAAAACAATAACAAATTACCGAGACAAATTACATAACAATACTCGATCACCTCCACCTTCGGAATAACGTTAAAGTCACCATATCATGGACATAGCAGCTAATAAATCCCATGCAATGAACGAGTTGTTGCTGATTGTCCTACCATGCATTTCTAGAAGCTCGCCTGGATTAATACTTGTAGTATCCATATCTCTATCAAACACAGTCAAAGGAATGTCGTTTGAGAATGCTTCCCATTCAATGTTGACAATCTGAAACAAGGGAGTTTCATAAAAAATAATGATTTAAATCAGGATCAAAGAACACCAATAAACAAGCCATATAAAGAGGAAAAAATAGATATTGTTCTTCCAGAAGATGACTTCGGCCCTTGCAAATTTGGAATAGCATCTACCCGCTCGACATAGCAAGCATTAGTTCTAATATCCAAAATGACAGCAACCGTGACATCGTCATCCCAGTATCTTGCTCGAGCTAGAGTTCCCACGATATCATTAACCTATTTTTGATCAATTCACAAGTTGGCTACTAAATTTATCAGTCGATAAATCTGATGGAAGAGAATACTAAAATGAGAAGAACATATCAGGGCAGACACCCACACATCTAAGCTTTGCCTTTCCATAGCTTCAATTAGACAAGCAATGACATCTCGTCCAGCCTGCACAAAAGGGTCAAGTTCACAAAAGGTAATTTTAAATATTTTTAAGAGATAATTGTATTTTTAAAAATTAGGGTTAAAAAGTGGTAATTTATGTAATTTCCTCATATTATTACATATATAAATTAACTAATTAAGGCAATTCTGCAATTCTTTTCCCCTGGATTCAAGGAAAGACTAATAATATAATAAAATAAAACAAACCAGAATAACTAACAAGAAACAAATGGATATGCGTTGAAGGTCACTAAATATAGTAATCTACCATAATTAGAAGCACAGTCAAAAGCATATAAATATGCACATGAAATATAGAAAATCAACACAACAAAAATCAATAATAATATTTTTTTTATTTTTTATATTGCTTTGCAAAGATGAAGCCATTTGCATTTTTGTTGTGTTTGGCTGTGATTAGCCTGGTGCTGGTGAATCATGAAGTAGAAGGAGCCACAACTCCGACTCCCGAGGATTGCAAAAAAACAAACTATAGGCTCCTGGGATGCAAGGCGCCTTCTATTACCGACACTCCTCCGGCTAATGAATACACTCGGGGCTGCCCACAAAGTTCCCGATGCCGCAATCATTAATTATAAAATATTTATATAAATCTAATTTGTAATTTTGTATATTTTAAAATAATTGATAGAATTATACGTCATGTTAATGGAATATTTCTATCATTTCATATCAAATTAAGACACGTCTTGACTATAATTAATAATTATAAATTTTCTTGGAGGAAATTGTAATTGTTAGGAAATTGTAATTGTTAAGCAATTTCAATTTTATTCAATTTCATTTTCTATATATAATTATATATTTACTGGATATGAATGATATTGAAATATGATCAATTGAAAAAATTATAAAATTCTTAATCGTAATTTTCTTTTAAATCAATTTTATGTCAATATAAATTGCTTGCATGTATTGTATCATGTAGTTAATGTGTTCCCGATTTTATTTGGCCAATTCAATGGTTATTTTACAGTAGGAAGGAGCAGATTTCGATTTTCATAATTACGACCGAATAGAATTATATATATATATATATATATATATATATATATATATATATATATATATATATATATATATATATATATGGTAAAGCTATGAATTGAAACCAAATCAAAATTTAGTTTTAAATTGAATTGATAAACAAAATTATCTTATATTAATAATTGAATTCTAACCGATTAACAATTCAAAAAAAATGATGCCATTTTAATAAAAAAAATATATTCTTTTATTTTTTAATTATCAATCGAATAGATAATAGAATTTTGTAAATTTTACTAATTGAATTGATTATTCAAAAATTAAACCACACTACTCAAATTAATTCAATTTTATTTTTAACTAAAATCGAACTGGACTCTTACTTTTTTATTTTTCATTTTTTTGCAGTTACTAGTTTTTAATTCTTAAAATTTTATTTTAGAAAACAAGTTGAATTTGTTGATCCTATTGTAGTGTTTATTAAATTGATTCAGGTAAAAAAAAATTAAAATAAAATTGAAATACTTTCAGAATTAAGATATGGCATAAAAATGAAAAGTATTCCAAATTTTTTAATTGTTTTTTAAATTTTTGGATGAACTAAAAATATATTTTTTCAATTTTTTAATTTATTTTTTATCTGGTAAAATTCAGCAATACATATTTGGATTACGTTAAAATATACATATTTTAATTTTTTAAAATATAGATAGTTAAAAAATAATTTCACTTTTTAAAAAATAAATTTTATTTAACAAATACTTAAAAAGGGTAAAAATATAGAAATAATTTTATTTTCTTTCCATTTCGATTTTTTTAAATAAACAAGTATTTGTGGCAATATATGAATGGGCAATAATAACAAACCAGTAAAATTTGAAAATGCATGGGATGTTATAAACTATAAAAGCATGGATTGCAAAGAGAAGTGGAGATAACTAGTGGAGACATGGAAACCACAATCACAAACCCCAAATTCATAACTTTCTAAAGAAAAAACAGAGTAGAGAAGATGTTTATTTGTTATAACGTGAGCCTTGCCACTACTTTACAAAAGTGACTTATTTATATAGATCAAAACATGACCAGTCCCTCACGCAATAAAGAAGAACAACAGCTAAAAAATAGCCAAATCCCTTTGATTGTGATGGAGTTGAACTCAATCTCCTTATTAACCAACATATCTTTAGCATAATTTAAGGAAGAGGATTATGCACGTCCTTATCTCTCTAAATATGGAATACAACATTATCACTCCAAGATATAATTCTCATTGTGCTTTAACTCTTTTATTTTGTAGGTGGGCTGTGGGTTGGGCCGTTGTGTGGCCTTAATACCCTCCTACAAAATTGGCCGGGGCTTGAGGTGAAGTTTGAAACAATGTAGGGCAAGAGTAGTTTTAGATATTGACTTAGTGAAAAGATCAGCTACTTGATGTGTTGTAGAGACATGTTGAGCAACGAGAAGACCAAGAGCAACTTTCTCACGTATAAAGTGGTAATCAAGTTCAATATGCTTGCTTTGCTAATTCTTGCCAGGAAGCTCTCAACCGGGTTAATTCTTTAGGCACCTCCACCTTTAATTTGGTTACTATTATGCGGACATGTCCTCTTATGAATTTTGTGAAGTTAAATTCCTATGAATTGGTCTTGAATTTAGGAGGGAGTGCGGTTTGTGGTGGTCTCTTGCGGGATAGCTATGGCAGATGGTGCACTGGGTATGTTGCTAATATTAAAATTTGCCGCATTCTTCTAGCTGAGAGTTGGGATATCTTTATGGATTTCAATGGGCGAAGGATGGAGGTTTCATTCAAATTACTGTAGAATGCGACAATAAAGTGACAGTGGATATGATTTGTAAAAACTGTTTTACGTTATTTTTCTCTTATTAATCTTATTCTCCAGATTGATAAAGAGTTTTCCGCTATTTCTTTTACTTATATACACATAAAAGTTAATTTTGCAGCAGATTTTTGTCTCACTTTGCCTATAGATTTCCTCCGGATTATCATATCTTACATTTTACTTCTCAAGGAATTGAAAGTTGGTTTCGCTATGGTGCTATAGACATTTCTTATGATCACTAGTTTGCTATTTTTGTGACTTATGCTCACCTTCGCTTACCAACAAAAAAACTTTCATATCTATAAACACCATGTATAAAGCTATCATCAAAGCCTCATTATCATAACAAGTGTTAAATTAGTGATGAGTTAATAAATGATAGAAGATGGACGATGGATTGAATTGAATGGTCCGATCATATAGATGGCATATTTGATGATCTTTCCTATTTAAAATATAAAAAATAATTGATTGGAATAAATTTTGTCATTACTAAGTTAAAAGTCAAGTCGTAAGATGTGAGAGAGATAGAGTAGTAAATAAAAGTAAAAGAGAAGAGAAAATAATGATAGTGCCACGAACAAACTTATAATTTTGAGTGAGAGTTAATTGAAGTTTAACCAAGGTAGCTTAGTAATTATTTACTCTGTTTTATTTTAAAATATAATTTTTTATTTTTTATAAAAATTAAAAAAATTATTAAAATATCTCAATTTTATTTAAAAAATATAGTTATTGACAAAAATAACATTTTATATTTTGAAAAATTTAATTTAATTTTAATTAAAAGTAAAAAGTGATAAAAAAAAATATTTAATAAGGTGTATAATAAATAGGGATATATATATAAATTTATTTTTTAAATTTCGAAAATAATATTTAAAATGAGATAAAATATAATAAAAATAATAATTTTTTAAAATGGGGCGAAAAGAATAATTATCTAGCAACTTTAAATTATTTAGTGGTTTAGGTGGTTAACTAACTTTGGATTTTTTTAGTGGTTTAGGTAGTTAACGAACAACTAACAAGGCCACCAAATCTAGAGATGCTGGGCCTAGATTAATTGTCTCTTTGGGCCATTGCCCAAAGACATTTCTCATGCAATATTATTACATATATAAATTAACTAATTAAGGCAATTCTGCAATTCTTTTCCCCTGGATTCAAGGAAAGACTAATAATATAATAAAATAAAACAAACCAGAATAACTCACAAGAAACAAATGGATATGCGTTGAAGGTCACTAAATATAGTAATCTACCATAATTAGAAGCACAGTCAAAAGCATATAAATATGCACATGAAATATAGAAAATCAACACAACAAAAATCAATAATAATAATTTAATTTTTTATATTGCTTTGCAAAGATGAAGCCATTTGCATTTTTGTTGTGTTTGGCTGTGATTAGCCTGGTGCTGGTGAATCATGAAGTAGAAGGAGCCACAACTCCGACTCCCGAGGATTGCAAAAAAACAAACTATAGGCTCCTGGGATGCAAGGCGCCTTCTATTACCGACACTCCTCCGGCTAATGAATACACTCGTGGCTGCCCACAAAGTTCCCGATGCCGCAATCATTAATTATAAAATATTTATATAAATCTAATTCGTAATTTTGTATATTTTAAAATAATTGATAGAATTATACGTCATGTTAATGGAATATTTCTATCATTTCATATCAAATTAAGACACGTCTTCACTATAATTAATAATTATAACTTTTCTTGGAGGAAATTGTAATTGTTAAGCAATTTCAATTTTATTCAATTTCTCTTTCTATATATAATTATATATTTACTGGATATGGAAGAAATTGAAATATGATCAATTGAAAAAATTATAAAATTCTTAATCGTAATTTTCTTTTAAATCAATTTTATGTCAATATAAATTGCTTGCATGTATGATGTAGTTAATGTGTTCCCGATTTGATTTGGCCAATTCAATGGTTATTTTACAGTAGGAAGGAGCAGATTTCGATTTTCATAATTACGACCGAATAGAATTATATATATATA
The DNA here is from genome assembly GCA_037975025.1 of Excoecaria agallocha. Classification (NCBI taxonomy): domain Eukaryota; kingdom Viridiplantae; phylum Streptophyta; class Magnoliopsida; order Malpighiales; family Euphorbiaceae; genus Excoecaria; species Excoecaria agallocha. The sequence continues at coordinate 57,718,676 of CM075807.1, read as the reverse complement.
TATATATATATATATATAATTTAGTAAAGCTATGAATTGAAACCAAATCAAAATTTAGTTTTAAATTGAATCGATAAACAAAATTATCTTATATTAATAATTAAATTCTAACCGATTAACAATTCAAAAAATGATGCCATTTTAATAAAAAAAAATGTATATTTTTTATTTTTTTAATTATCAATCGAATGGATAATAGAATTTTGTAAATTTTACTAATTGAATTGATTATTCAAAAATTAAACCAAACTACTCAAATTAATTCAATTTCATTTTTAACTAAAATCGAACTGTACTCTTACTTTTTTATTTTTTATTTTTTGCAATTACTATAGTTTTTAATTCTCAAAATTTTATTTTAGAAAAACAAGTTGAATTTATTGATTTTATTGTAATATTTATTAAATCGATTCAGATAAACAAATTTAAAATAAAATTGAAGTAATTTTCGAATTAATATATGAAATAGTCAACATAAAAATAAAAAAATCTGACAAAATACAGCAATATATGTTTGAACTATTTTAAAATATGTATATATTTTAATTTTTAAAATATAGATAGTTAAAAAATCATGTAATATTTTTAATAAATACTTAAAAAGATCAAAATTATTAAAATAAATTTATTTTCTTTCTATCAAGATCTTTTTAAAATTAACGTATGCCACTTTGGAACATAAGTTTTTATTAATTTTTTTAAATAAACAAGTATTTGTGGCAATAAATGAAAGGGCAATAATAAAATTTTATTAATTTTTTTAAATAAACAAGTATTTTTGGCAATATATGAATGGGCAATAATAATAAACCAGTAAAATTTGGAAATGCATGGGATGTTATAAACTATAAAAGCGTGGATTGCAAAGAGAAGTAGAGATAACAAGTGGAGACATGGAAACCACAATCACGAACCCCAAATTCAGAACTTTCCACACACTCTCTTCCAACCTCACACCCCATTTTTCTCACAGATTTTCCCTCACTTTCCTGGAAAATTATAGAAAGAAGCCCAATTCTTTTAGGCAATCCACTTCCCTCTCTCACATTCCTTTAAGAGTCTCTGCGAGTTCCCAATCAGCCTCTGTTGCTGCTCAGGCCACCAATATCTCCTCCATACCCTCAGATATGAAGGCTTGGGTTTATGGAGAATATGGAGGAGTTGATGTTTTGAAGTTTGATGATAAAATTTCAGTTCCGGAAGTGAAAGAAGATCAGGTTTTGATTAAAGTAGTTGCTGCTGCTCTCAACCCTGTTGATGCTAAGAGAAGACAGGGCAAGTTCAAGGCCACTGATTCTCCCCTTCCGGTAATGGCATTTAAGTAGCTATGGCTTTGATTATGTAAATTTTTTTTGAATTTCGGTTGGTTTGGTTGCAATTCTTCTCCTGGAATGCAGAAAAAGAACCCATTTACAATATGCTAATTCTATTTCATAATTTTATTTTTTTCAAACCTCTAATTGAAAAGAAAAATGGATTCACCTAGTATCATGTGGACTCTTATGTTACATACATGTCAAGTTCTTGCTTGAACCGGCTCTATTTATCATTAATGTACATGGAAGTGTATTAGTAGCTCCTTCCATGATGGAACATGAGAAATTTTCAATTTTACAGTTAGATTGAAATCTCTAACTTCGATAAAAATATCATGATATTCAATTATCAATTAATGAATGTAGTAGAAATAAGTAAAATATTTTATTTTGATTCTTCTAACAATTTATTTGGCCTACTTTTAATTCTTTAATGGTGAAATTAGTCCAACTAAAATATTAAGAGTTCAATTAGCTTTCAAGCCTTAAAATTAAAAATAGTTCAAGTAAATGCAGTTTGGAGAGTTTGTAATCCATTTGATTAACCTGATTTATGAATATGAATTTCTCCTAATCGAGACTGAATCATTATAATGATTGTTATTAACTAAAAGGGTTTTATTATTTGGCTATAGACTGTTCCAGGATATGATGTGGCTGGAGTGGTAGTAAAGGCTGGAAGTCAAGTGAAGGAACTGAAGGAAGGGGATGAAGTATATGGTGACATAAATGAGAAAGCATTAGAAGGGCCTAAACAATTTGGGTCATTGGCAGAATATACTGCTGTTGAAGAGAAGTTATTGGCATTGAAACCCAATAATCTGGATTTTGTACAAGCTGCTTCACTTCCTCTTGCCATTGAGACAGCATATGAGGGCCTAGAGAGGACTGCTTTTTCTGCTGGTAAATCTATTCTTGTTTTGAACGGTTCTGGCGGTGTTGGAAGCTTGGTCATTCAGGTATGCAGCCATTAATATATTTCATACGAGATTTTGTTGATTTGGTTTTAATAAAATTCCGATAATATCATGAGTTTTATTGCCTCCAAATTCAGTCCTCTTGTTTGTATTTGTATGTGCCAACATAAAGCTATTGCAACTCATTAATGGGTTTCCTGCTGCTTGTAATCTCATGAAATTCTTATAAATCATAAAAGTGAGTGTTTGATGTTATATTTTGACTGCTTTCTGTCAATTACTGCATTTTACCGGCTGTTATGCGGCTAATGGGTTGATCTTCAAAATACAAAACCAAGAGTTGTACAATTTCAATAGATTTTTGCTGCCAAATGCTACTTCAAGCTCTTAAATATATATGCTATTGATAATAGTTTTTAAGCAACAGAGAGAACATATGCCAATCTTGATCGTGTTTAATTGATGCAGCTGGCAAAACATGTCTTTGGTGCTTCTAGAATTGCAGCTACTTCAAGCACTAGAAATTTGGAGCTGTTGAAGAGTCTGGGTGCTGATTTGGCTATTGATTACACTAAGGAGAACTTCGAAGATTTGCCAGAAAAGTTTGATGTGGTCTATGATGCTATCGGTAAGTTTCTGTACCGATTGCTTTATATATATATATTAGCATTCTTTTGTATGCTTCAATATAGACATTGTCTTATTTCTGCATGGTGACAGGTCAATGCGATAGGGCAGTGAAGGTAGTGAAAGAAGGAGGCAGTGTCGTGGCATTAACCGGTGCAGTCACACCGCCTGGTTTCAGATTTGTGGTGACTTCCAATGGAGAAGTTCTTAAGAAACTAAACCCTTATTTAGAAAGTGGAAAGATAAAGCCAATCATTGATCCCAAAGGGCCATTTCCATTCTCACAAGTTCCTGAAGCTTTCTCGTACATCGAAACAAACCGAGCAACCGGCAAGGTAGTTATACATCCGGTTACATAATATTATGGTTCTACCTTAGTCTTATTGTTAACGGCTTTGTTCTTAGTAAGTTGTCACCAGTTAAGTTGAAATGGATATGATATCAGATTCAAGTATTTCAATGGTGAATGCTATTCAACTCCATTGATATGTTCTATAAAAGATAAATGGATAATATATAAATTTCCTTTTAAACTATCGTCATTTAACAAATTTATCTCCTAAATTAATTACATGGTAGATTATTCTTTTGAATTTATTAAAAATATCAAATTAACTACTCAAATTTGTTCAAAATGTAAGTAATATTTCATATACTATAGAAAATATTAAATTATCCTCCTAAATTTATTAAAAATGACAAATTATTTTTCTTTTATTATTTGATACATGTTTTTCATACATTTTTTTGAAATGACAAATATTCCTATAAAGAATGATATGACATTTTGAAAAAGTTTAAGAGAATAATTTAACACGTAGTTAGTTCATAAATAAAATTTGTTAAATAGTGATTATTTAAAAAGAAATTTATATATTAACTGAAAAATAAATATCCATGTCAAGTAGGGATGATCACGGGGAGGGGAATTTCCGAATTTTCCTTCTGTGGGGACAGGAACGGGAGAAAAAATATTTCTGTTATAAATTCGGGGTCGGAGGCGGAAAATGGGTTATCTGCCCCATGGGGATTCCGGTTCCGTAAAAAATTTTTTTAATTTTAAAATATAATATTTTATAAATAACTAAAATTAAAATATAACTATTAAATTTTAAATTTATGGATGATTAAAATTTATATTAATTTAAATTAATATCATATCCACTAGGCGGCCAGGAGCATCATACGGTGCATTGCTCCATTAATTCGCATCGATATGTATGTTAAAAATAAAATTTTATACCATTGTAAACAATTAATATGGAGATGTGAACGATCAAATTATAATAAAAATCGATATAAATTTTATATCGATTTTAATTTTATGAATGATAAATTTTAAATAGAAATCGATATAAAAATTAGAGCATCTTACTACTAGATTTTAATATATAATCAACTATTTAAACTTAGCTGCAATTGAACTCTTATCAAATCCGGTATAGTAAAACTTTAAAGTAGATATGTTCATTTGTTCCAATTATCATTTAGGTTTTAGCAAAACCATTAGAGATCGCCATGGTTAAATTAAAATTTTCAGTCAAAAATTAACAATATATTTTTCTTTCTTTCTTCAGAAGAATTAAGAATTCATAATACTAAAAAATTCATAATCCGTGCACATTAGACATTTTTAATTCAGAATTTTAATATTATTTTTATATCAGGTTCCTATAATTTTAAAATTAACATTGTAAATTTTTGTGAGTTAAGCTAACTTAACCATAGGACCCTCAAAAATACAAAAAGTTGAAGAACAAACTTTTGTATATCCGAACAAATTGAATAACAAACCAACTGAAAATTTTTTTATGTATATTTTGGGGACTTTTTGATAAATAGTGTTTTTTGGGAAAATATTTAGATTTTTGGGATTTTTTTCAAACTATTTTGGGAAGTGGTGTTTTTTCACATTTCTGCTGGAATTTCCAGCGGAAATGATAGTGTTCTCCCTCTCTCACTCTCCCTTTCTTATCCCACTCTCTCACTTTCTCTCTTTTATCTTATATTTTTTATACACCAATTTAAAATTTTAATACTATATTATTAACGATTTTGCCGTTCTAGATTCGGGGCGGGGACGGGGAATCCCTGACCCCGGCAGGACAGTGAGTGGGGATATAATCTCAAGCCCCGCCTCGCCCTGTGAGCACCCCTAATGTCAAGACTCACCATCTACAAATAATTAAATATATGGCACAAGCTTTGGACTTGGATTTTTGCTTCTAATTTTCCATCTTTTTTCCACCAATCAAGCTCTGGAAGATCCAGGCAACAGGCATTCAGCATTTAAATAGAAGGAAAAACATGTAAAATTTCTGATACAGAGTTTTCCATTTTGCATTTTAGCAAATTTTTTACCATTACTATTCAAATACAACAATGGCAAGAAAACAACAGAGATGGAGTATATTTGGAAGGCAAAAGAAAAAAAAAAATTGGATCAAGACTAAAATTATTAGACAAAATATATTATTATAAGGCAGCAAGACGCTGTTTAGTCCTTGAAAATATTATTCAGAAGGAAATTTACAGCATTGACTGCAAAGAAAGCTTTTAGTTGAAATGAAAGAGAAGGGAATTAAACACGAAGAATTCCTAGAAAAGAAGCTCATACAATTATAGAAGGTGTGATCTTGAAATCAAGATCCCAAAGCTCAAAATTTCCCTTCACAAAATCATAGTGTGCACCCTTCAATGCCAGAGTTTTCTTCACCACTCCATCTTTCACAAATGGATATGTCAAGAGGTTTCCTAGTGATACATTCACAGCTTCCTGCATTTAATTAGGACACCAAGATCCATAAGAACCATATTATTTTCATTTATTGGTCCTGTGAAAATATTGTCTTTTAATTGTATGCTGATATGAACTAAATCGAATTAAGTGTTTACTACGTCCAAAAATGCCAGAATATATATATCTGTTAAGTCGCCAGAAAATGCAAGAGGCATATTAACAAATTATTAAAAAAATGGAAAAAAGCTGCGCAGAGTGCACCTAAATCCCTTTTTCACTTCCATTCATGGAGTTCATATTGGGCTTATAATCTTAGTCAAAAGCTCACTGGTTTATAAGAAAAACATATGCTACCCATTTTAACACAAAATCTAAGCAATCAAATTAATCATATGTGTTCCTTAATTACTTGATGCAAAACTGCAAATTGGCTTAAGCCTGGTGCTGGGTGCCACATGGCTAAACTAGAATCTGATTCCATTTGGTCTGTAACCTTTAGGACAGAATTTGGGGCAAAGAAACTTAAAAAGAAATGATAACCTTGGAATCTTCTGGATTTTATTAATTTTAACTAAGGGTTTCTCTTTCACTAAAACTGCTTAGTGATTATAATAAACTGTATGAATAAAGACAATTAAACAGGTGCACTCTAAAACTTGCCTTCTCGCAGTTATGGCATTGCTCCTCGAAACTTAAATTGCTGCACTCCGTCTTAACCCTCGACTTTGCATTCGCACAAATAGTGACCCAATTTTCTATGAAATCACTGCATATCAATAAACAAATTATTGGAATATATATAGAGAAAAGAATATTGCTCTGGTGCATATTTAATTTGCATAAAGATTGACTTGTTAAAAAATTAAAAAGTAGGCAATGGTATACCTTGACTGAATCCATATTTTAAAAAATAATAATAACTAGTTTGCAGTGACCTTCAAAGGAAAATTATAAGTTTGAAAGATACCATTCTTGTTTTACTTTATCTTTTATCATTATTATTTTAAAACATTCCTCTCCAAGAATATGGCACCACTGAAAAAGAAAATACTTCCTTTTCTGGATTTTTCATCTAGATAAGTACAGGAAAGCGATTCCATAAAACTAGTGGATATATTGTTTCAACTAGTCATGATAAGTGAAACACCATCACATGGGAAGAGAACCTAACACTGCCTTTCAAGAAAGCGATATAATTAATTTTTTCAATATATATGTAGTAGCTTTATTATAGGTTGTTAATGCACCATGCGCATAATAACATCGTATGATAAAAAAATAATTTACTATCCATATTGATATGCACGGTTAGCGCTAAAGCACCAATCGTTACACTTATACAACTTAGATATGAATTATAATTTATCAGAATGATAAAACCATTCAGTGATTAACGCAAGCTTACCTATTAGTGGACCCACCATAGGGATAGACATGAGGCCCTTGATACCACCACAGCAGCTGTGACCAATCACCACAATATTCTCCACCTGTTTTTAAGAAAAAAAGTAATAAAACTCAACACACTCTATAGAATTTTCATTTTTATCTCTTTTTTTTTTTTTAAGAAAAGGCTATTATCAAAAATTAATAAATACATCTTTTTCAGTTGAGCGATTGGAAAATGAAATATGATGAATATTGGTCGGGACCAATTTGTCGATATGTACTATTAATTTGTGAGAAATGCGAGTAAAGTCAATAAGTGGGGTAAATGACTAGATTTCACGTTATCTCCACCTAATACTGGAAATGCACAGAGCTAACACCATTAAATAATTACGCTAATGATGTGTTAAAGGTAATCAATTATCTCCTAAAGTGGTAATTATTTATTATTCACCTTTAGATGCAGTACTGCATATTCAATGGCTGCCCCGACACCGGAGTATTTGGTCTGCAGGCAGAAGAATGGTTGGTCAAAAGAGACCAAGAACAATAATATTATTAAAGGAAAAGAAGATGAACTATAGTATTAAACTTGCCCAAAATTGAGATGTAATTAGTTAAAGTGGAGTAACTTCATTAGTAAGAAACCTATATAAGTGCATAAAATTATTGTTAACTATAAGCAAACCTGGTCATAAGGTGGGACCATGTTGGCAATGTTTCGGACCATAAAGGCCTCCCCAGGTTGGAAATTGAGGATGTGAGAAGGGCAAACTCGAGAATCTGAGCAAGCAAATACCATAAACTGCAAACATAGAATGATAATCAATTAAGTTTGGTCAATGGTTGGAATTAAAAAAATGATTATGAATACGAAGGATTCAGCATGTGGAATCCTTACTAGCTGGAATAAGATAGCAACTAGACTATTATGTAACTATCTAAATTGAGACCACACACATTTGTTATTTTATTTCAGAATGTGCTCTCAAAACAATTACAAAAGGTGTCCCAAAGCCGTTGTTGACTTTGTTCTTTTTCATAATTGGGAAGAGATCTGAGGACATGTTTGCCCAACAATTATTAAAAATAGCAAAATGCCTGAGTTGATTTATTTCCTGGTAAAAATTTAGGAGATATCTGAATATATATTTTACAAGAAAAAGTTCAACAGAAAAAATAAATTCTGATTTTTTACCTCTTTAATTAAGTGACTGTAATCAGATAAATTTTAATGGTTGATATATTCAGTTGGAAAGAAATTCTCACATCTTTTAGACTCCTTTCTATCAACAACCTAACTATACCCAATAGAAAACTCAAATTTGGCTTCTAATTAGTTTTTTTTTTGCTCATCTCTTACTTATTTCCTATATATTATAAAGTTGTAAAAATAAAATTACAGAAATGCCATCACGCAGTATTCATTAGCAATTAAAACTAACCTTGGGGCTTTGGCCTGTAGCAAGTTTACCATACAAGTCAGTTTCCTTCCTGAAATGAGACAAATCCCATCATTAGCTCAATAATGCTACCATATTGTATAGTAAGTTTCAACTTTACATAGAAACTTTTTGCAATATTTTATTATCCTAGCTAATATGGAATTGGGTACTGCTCGACCTGTTCACATCGATCCAAATTAGTTTCTGCGCATGCGATTGTATATAATGTGTAAAAACTTCAATAAAAATCCGATTAATTTTTTGCAATTATTAAGAATATTTTATCAACTGCATAAAGAAAGAATACTTACATGTTTGAAGGTTTATATTTAGTTCGGAAGATCGTCAAATAAACATGAATATGCATAACATATTTAAATCGAATAATTTCATTTCTGGTAGGTTCAGAAAGGGTAAAATAAATATATTCTAATAAGTGTTTCGTAAGTTATCAAGTACGCGGCAAGGATCAAATGGACAGCATATTCCTCGAAATAGCAACCATAGCAAAAATTATAAAAACACGTACTCGTATTTCTCTTTCTTGAATTGGATGAACCCCGTTTTCAACCGGTCATCCGGGTTGAAGTCTTTGGACCCGGCAGCCAGTAACTCTGCCGTTACCTGATTTATTCTTGCGGCGGCGACGGGCCCAAGCTCAGCTTTCTCACTGTATGAACGGCAGATCATTTAAAAAAAGTCAGCTCGTTGAGTCAATGCACGGGGCCTTTTTTTGACGGTGGGATTCTCTAAGCCGTTCAGCAAGTGGACCCCACCATGGTAATTAACAAATCCATAACGCGTATTAACCATTCAGCAGTTGGTTTTTTAAATTTTATTGTGTTAATATTTGTCATGAAAATGAAAATGACGACAAAACTCCTCCTGTCATCTAAGGATCTGTTTGTTTTGTTTGGATAATAAATATACCTGAGAAGCTTAGATAGTCCTGCAATGGCGTTTTCGTATGAATTGTCTGCCATATCTTCTTCCTTCTGCCAATTCCACACATAACAGAAACCACAGACAAAATCATTTTCCCCGTTTGGATTATATATCTCAAAAACAAATTAGTTTTTCACAATTAAATGCACAAAATTGGAGAATCCCAACAAAACCAAAGAAAATTAAGCAAACAGCAAAGTAAAACTGATAAATAGATAATTGAATTGGACGGATATATCAAAGTTGTAAAGGATTAAAAAAAAAATCGATGAAATCCATGGATTTGAAGAAAGTGATGCAAAAGAAGGAAAATCTGAATCGGGATCGGCGCAGATACTCAGAAGAAGAAGCATGTGAGCTGACCTTTTTTTTCTCTCTCTGTGTATGTGAGATTCTTCTTTCTGCTTTCTATTTCCTGTTTGGGTTTGGGCGAAGAGAATTAAATTACCCTTTATCCACCTACACTCTGCATTGCCTTTTTATATACAACCAATCTTTGTCTAAACCGGGTTTAGTTCATGATTTGATTGGTTGGATCGGATTTAATCCTTTTTCTAAATTCTTCACTATCCTTTTTGTTTTTTTCTCTGCAGTGCACAATTTTTAATATATATTATTTTAATAAGTAAATATGCATTATTTTTAATACTTCAAAGATAAATTTACTCTAAAATATACTTAAAAGATATATATGCACAATTTTTTAATACTTTAGAGCAAATTTATCCCTTTTTCCAATACAAAATCTATAAGTATTGTTTTTTACTAATAATATAAGATATTTGCATAATGAGAACGAATCATGAGCTCAAGTCAAATTTGGAGATGGACAACTCTAATTTCTTTTACAATGATTTTATTCCTTTGTAAGTATATTTTTAAAATTAAAGCAGTAATAATTAGTATCTAAATTTTTTATTTTAATTTTGTCCATATATATAGTATTGATAGCATATTTATATATTTATGGTCATCTCTTATTTTCATTTTTACTTTTTTATGTTTATCAATAATAAACGCAATTATTCTAAAAAAAATTAATAAAAAGAAATTCATGGAAAGAAATTTTAATTATTCTAAAAAATATAGAAAGAAAATATAATCCAATAATTTTTTTTAAAATTATTAAGATTATTTTTAAATACTTAATTAATTACATTAAAAGACCCTTAAAATGCAACAAATGGAAGGATTATGTTGAAAAATATCAAAATATCATATAAATCCTTATAAGAAAATCAGATTATTCTCATAAAATCTTTTTTTTTCAATCCGGTTGAACTGACTAAATCAGAATCCAAACCAAAGATCGATTTCTAATTTTCGGGTTCGACCTAAATTACAGAGCTCACTTTGTCATTGGCTAGTTAACCGCACCAGTAATCTCGGGATTAACCGCGGTCAATATAGAAACTAGGACAAAACCGCGAATTATGCTGGCACCTGGGAATGAAATTAACCGCTGTCCTTTTTCCAGTTGTAAAGTCCAGACTCCAGAGAGTAGGATACGCATATTGGCAAATTGATTTTGACGGTTGGTTTAAGAGGAGAAAGATCGGACGGTGGTTTGGACTGGTTCAAAAAAGGAAGCAAAAAATGCAAAATAATAGCTGACTCATTTATTTATTTATTAAATTATTAATTTTTGCTGTGGCCAGCGTGAAGTTCGGTGGGTAAGTCAAATAAGAGCGTGTAAATGGTGACACGTGGAGAAAAGAGGGAATTGTGAGGACTAGGCAAGCACATATATCCGGAAAGTCCCACTCATTACAATAATTATTTTTTTCAGAAAATTTAATATTAATATTTAATATGCATTTTGACGAATAATACCTCTTTTGATTAATTTATATTGGGTAGTCCCATATCGTCAATTATTTTATGAGTGGATATTGGCATAATTTTTTTATAATTAATTAATTATTATATGTAATTTAATATTAAATTATTATTATTTAGTGAGTATGGTTAGATTTTCGAATTTGATCAGATAACACTAGAATTAAGTAAAATTTATAAATTAAAATCCAATTGAACTCTAATGCTAATTGAATTCATAATCAAAATTTCCTTATATCATCAAATGATTTCGAATTGATTAATAATTTAAAAAATTTTATCAGTTAAAATGACATGGTTTTGAAGTTTTTTTTTTATTTAACCAATTTAATAAACCAAAAAAATTATATTTTATTAATTAAATCAATTCGATTATTCAAATAATCAAGTTAAATTAACTGAACCGTTTGTTATAAACAAATTGTCTTTAGACTTATATATCATTCCTAGATATTTTATTGTATGATGATTTAGACTTTGAAACTGATCTCTTTCATAATATATAACTTTATATTATTTATATGTTACATAAACAAAAATATAAAATGAAAAATAACCAAATGAGGAATTGCTAACCAGTGAAGGGCAGACTTCTAATCCTTTTTACATCCTTTAGATAATAGAAAGGGACAGAATTCTATTCCTATAGTTCACAATTGATATTTTATTTTATATGTTTATAAATAAATTAATATATATTTTTTTCTTTATAATTACATTCTTGGGGTGGTAAATGATAGAATTTGAATTGAAAAAGTAACTAAATTATCATTCGTTTGATTAGAAAACTCAACAAATAATAATGTTATAATCTCCATATGTATGATAACATAAATAAAAACATAAATGATTTTTCATTATAAATATTTAACTCTAATAATATTACTGTATACATTTTTTTATAAGGGTTCAAAAAATAAATGATTATTCATTATGAATATTTATTAATTCTGTAGATTTTTATTATAATTTACTAAAATAATTTTTTATCAAATTTCTATGATTATATATTAATATTCTGTTAATGATTTTTTTAGGGTAAAATAGAAGAATAAACAATTAGTATTCATGAAAATTTGAAAATTTTTATTATGATTGCAATAAAAAAATATAATAACTATTTTGATAAAACTAAAATAATTAATGGAAGGAATGGAGTAATATAAACTGATTCCAATTAATTATCATAACCCACGTAATTGCAATTACTAAGTTAATTAAGTATTATATACTGGCATCGCTAAATCAGGAAGTATGCATTGCAAAATGGAATTTTGCGGTCTCAATGTCATCTGGGAATGCAAAAACACTAGGAAATGTCGAAGTGATGCAAGTTGTTCATAAATTTATGCATTGAAATCGGATCTTCTTCTAGACTTGGTATGCAATTCTATAATTGTATAATTAATTAGTGATTCTATAGGGGGCGGTCCAATTAACACTTAATTGCAATGTAATGAGAATAAATTACGTAAAATAATTTCCGGAAGCAAGCATGAGCAACTTACCGAGACTTTTCTCGAACAACATATCATCATACATTTTCCAAATTTTCCAGCCATGGCTGTGCTCAGGTTCTCCTTTTTCCACCTGTCGAATGACAATTAATGACCCAAAAATTTAATAAAATAGAAAATGAATTCTATGTATATATTTATATTAAATTCTGTCCATTATTTACGGTTAAATTAATGGACCACTTGATTTATCATAAACATCCGTGACTTCATAGTTCCAACTAGAAACTAATAGTCAAATCAACAATAATTGCAAGAGTGTTAATACGAAGAAAGATGCTAATTATTTGGTTAGTATACAGAGAATAATTCAATCTAAATTCAGCCTACATAGTTCATGTGATAGAAAGAATTTTTATTTTCAAAAAGAAAGAGAGAGAGAGAGAGATGAATGACCAGAAATGGGAGCTAACTGCATAGCTCAAGTCTAAGGGGCTCCAAAGAAAGGCCTACCAAGAAGCTGAAAAACTTAAAATTGGGACCAAATGAGGGAAATACGAAAGAGAAGGGGCAGAAAATTGGAATGCTAATGGCAACTATCAAGTGTTAGCTGAGTTAGGTAAGGACACTAATTATAGAAAAATGAGGCAGTAAAAGAAACATTTTATTTATTTATTTATTTATTTTGGATAGAGATAGAGAAAGTTGAGGTAATAAGGGCTTCTATTTCTATCCAATAGATGAGAATCTTATGTTGTGGATATTTATTCATTTCTCCTTTTCTCTTACTCTTTTTCTTTGACATATATACCCTTTTATCACACTAAAATTTGAACTCAATATCATATAGTCACGATATAATATCATCATCACCTAGATAGTTCAATTTTTAATTATAATCGAATTGATATAATAAAAAATAAAAATTTAATAAAATTTATAAAACCGAACATAATCGAATTTTAGTGCTAATTCAACGTATATAAGGGCCGCAAAACCGCAGCCCGAAGGCCCATAAGCACTGCTCCAGCAGCTCAGTTTCTTTGGCATTGAAGCTCAATATGGCCGTCACACAATTTATAATGAGTGATCGAATGTACTAATTCGCCAAAAGTTCAAACGAAATTCAGCATTACAATGGTCTGAATAATGTTTTTTTTGGGTCCTAAAAGTTATTCTCTGAAAAAGAAATGGATCAAGATGAGCAGAATTCAAGAGAATTGGAGCAGAAGTGCAGAACCTGCTGAATTAATGCGAGGACCTGGTTCAAATGGTGGTCAAGTTTCTAACTCATCCAAGTGTTATAGGTACGCCAATTGTCGATCGAAGATCATTTCTTACGAGAAAGGCTTTTCGCAGCGTTCCTATAAGCAATAGTTCTTTGCCTTTGTTATACACAATTTCTTGTTGCTTCATTGTTATCTGCTCCCATTCTCTTCATAACTCCATTAATTGGATCGAATTACAGTACCCGCCTGCGAGTGATACCTTGAAACAAAGTTAGCATTTTTTTTGGGGTACTAATGGTTATTTTGATCCTAGATAAGTGATTTTTGAAATAGGAATTGCAACTGGCTTAACCTGCAGTAGATTGGAGTTTGTAAAATGTGGTTACTTGGAAGCCATTTTGGCTTGGGTTGGCTACCCTATAATCGGCGATGTAATTGATTATTTTTTCCGCATATTTAACAACGGATTTACTGTCAGAATCGGCCATGAAAATTCAGTGGCAGGCTTCATGCAGAATCTCTGCAACTTCCAGCATCGGTCACTTCTGTTGCTACAAGGCCAAGCCAGTTTTACTGGTTGCTACCTCGGTTGCTGGGGCAGTCATGTTCATGAAGGTATTTTAACGGTTCTGTGCTAGCATATCATTTTGCCAAGTGTGTTTGCATTTTTTTCCATTGCCTTGTTGGGATAGTATGATTGTTTTTAAGTGATATATGCCTTTTCACGAATTTATTTTGCCTAGGTTGAAGGTTTGGATTCGTAAGGTTGTTTATGAAGAACCTGATCATAGGACAAGAAACATGGAAGGTCTGCAGCAAGCAGTGACAGAAGCTGTCAAGGCGGCAGCAACTGCTGCTGCTTATGTGGCAAAAACAAGCCTATCAATGTTGAACTCAAGAAATGAAGGTTTGCTTCTCTAACCCACTTTGAATTGGCGATAGTCCCATGGCACAATTCATCGGAAATGACAGCAAAATGTTTGATTCGGTCCACATGTGATACGTTGTCCCTTGTTGCAAAGCTAGAAGACCAAAAAATAAAAAATAAAAAGGGAAAAGATTGTTCTCACACTAACGTTTTACTCATCAACTGCCACATATTTTAAGTTTTGATTTAATTAGTGTCAGCGAGGAGGAACTTCGAGGCACTAGCAAAGCGTCTTTACATCCAAGGAGCTGAAATGGAGTCAACGAGTAACGCAGTTTTGAAACTGGAAGGCACAAGGCAAATTGTTTCCGCATCAAGGAAAAATTATACTCAGAATGCATCCCCTCATGCTGCGTCGCATATATTTGTTAATTCTGTACCAATCTTGAGTATGTTCCCGGTTGCTTGTGCGGCGACTGAAGCCATCAATTGAAGATAGATTGATTGATAAAGCAAGTTGGCTGCATATGGAAGTGTGAGTTGCTAAAGTTCTCAAATTGCTGGAGCTCAATGACTAGAGAAAGATTAATTATGTGACTATATCTACATAGTTGAACTGAGATTAATATACTTTTTCCTGTGATGGAATACAGAATTCAACTGATTCATGGAGGCTGTAGCTTTCGATTCCATTCTACTTAGTAACTTGTAACAGAACTTCTCTTAAAGCTGTGCATTATTTCTCCATTTCAATTGAATTCTCCCTTGTTTAATCTGTGTATTTGAGTGGGAAGTATTGAATAGCAGTTATGTTGTCTTGTGACGAGCAGTTTATGAGTTCCACCGTATACAAGAAGAGGAGCCTACACCTGATTCCCGCTCGATTTCTGGTAACCATCAACTGAATCAGCAGCATTAAAGACAAGATATTAACACATCTGACTCAACTTCCATTCTTTGTTCTTATCATCTCCTCAAGCTTTTATCTTTACTTTTCTTTTCCTTTTAATCAACCCAGGAATTCATTCCGTTCGATCAAAGGCAAAACTACGTAATAACAGCATAGCATAGCTTTGCAGGTAGGCACTCTTGATTTATATTGAACTTTTTGAAACATTTCAATCAATTCTTGCTTGCTGGAATTTGTTTCTCGTAGACGAAATTGAATTATATTCTTAACAATTTGATTAAAATTAGAAAGGGATTAAAAAAGTAGCGATTTGTAGGCTTTATTTTAGAGGTTTTCTGTTCATTATTCTCTCCATTTTCTGGGATGCTAAAAAGGGTGCACAAAAAGAATGGATATTGGCGAAGTATATTCCTTAATTTCCCTTCAAAAAGCCCCTTCCATTTTGGTGTGAAATCAGAAGAAATAGAGAGAAAGTAATATATTTTGTTACTGTCATTTTCCATCAGATTGAAATATGTTGTTGCTGATTAATTGTGCAATTATTACAGGATAAGAATTGATCTATGGCAGAAACAAGAGATCAAAGGTACGCCATTTTCTTCTTATTATATATCTTTTTCTTTGACAGGTTTTAGACATGAAAACTACTTGGAAATCTATCTGAACTCAAAAGCTTCCCTTTTTTCTTGTATATATTTCGATAGCTGTAAAGAAAATTAACAATGACCTACACAATAGATTTATTTTCTTTTCTTAAAAATTGCCACTTCCCTTTCCTATGTCCATGCTACTTACTCTATGCAAATCCTTTTCTTTTTTGTATATATTTGGTCCCAATTAGCTATACTTTGAATTTCTTCTGTTTTACAGATTAAATATAACCCACAAAGATGAAGCAGAGTTAGCATCTTCATATTCATCACTTTCTAGCCCATTTTTGTACAGACTTGAATTTCCCAGCCAAAATCTGATTCAGACAGAGTGCAAATGCCATCATGTTACTGTTCATGCTGTTACTCTGTCTTCTCCATCTCCTGTATTGTCATGTGTAGAGAAGGCACCTAAACATGCTAACATTTCACGTGTACAAGTTGCCAATTCAGACACAAATTTGGGTGATCAGTCAGCGACATCTAACATCCTGCAAGATATACATATCGTAAGAATTTGTGTATAAACTGTACACTCTCTGTCAGTGTATACATGCCTTCATTTATCTGACTGATTGAATCATTTTTACGGCTTTTATCTTAGTCAGCACAGCTTATGGAAGATTTCCTTCAACTTGCTTCGGAAAATACTGAGAAGGATCTTGAAACCTGTGGAGTTCTTGGTGCTTTCCTTGTATGATTCAAGTTGTTCTTGATATATTCTAGAACTGAAATATATAAGTTCCTTTACTAGTACTGAAACTTCTTTGAGAAAATAATTTCTCCAACCGAACATAATGTTTTTCTTCCGTCCTTCATGATATCAGGAGAGGGGGACCTACTATGTTACCACTCTGATAATACCCAAACAAAACTCATCATCCAGTTCCGTAAGTCCCTGAGGCTCTTCTACGCTTGCTGATTTTTAGCTATCACCTGTCATGATTTTATAGGCTTAATTTGCTAACCACTAATCATGGATGACAGTGTGAGGCTATAAAAGAGGAAGAATTTTTTTCCATACAGAATGAAAGATCCCTTTTTCCTGTGGGATGGATTCACGTATGTTTATTCCTTTCCTTCAATTTCATTTCATTAACTTCAGATGTTTCTTTTATATATATTTTTCTCAATTTCTTTTGACATTAATTGTTTATTTTATTTTTCTTTTTCTTTTCCAGATACATCCTTCTCAAAGCTGTTTCATGTCATCGATAGATCTGCATACTCAATACTCATACCAGGTAATTAACTCAGCTCTACACCTATGGATTCAATTTAATATTGATTGAAATTTTCTTAGCAATCATTATGTCATTTTCTGTGGTTGGAAGCTGCTTGTAGTTTTTTTGTGGTAGGGAGATACTGATGAATTCTTATTATGCATTCAGGTAATGATTCCGGAGGCCTTTGCCATTGTTATGGCTCCGACTGATACCTCAAGGTTTGCAACTTTCACACAACACTTCAAATCACTGCCATGTTAAAATTTATAGACATTTGATGCCTTATCTACTTTATCTCTGATCAATGCCTTATGTACTTGAAATCAATGGAGTATTTGTCTTCATAATTTCTGCTCCTTGATCTTATTAATGGCATGCAGAAGTTATGGGATATTCCGGCTATCGTACCCTGGTGGTATGACTGTTTTGAAAGATTGTCAAGAGACTGGATTCCAATTCCATCCTCATAGCGAACCAGCGAATGGAACCCCCGTTTACGAGGATTGCTGCAACGTATACACCAATTCTAATTTGAGATTCGAAATCTTCGACTTGCGCTGATGTATTGCAGTGAACTACTTGTATGGATAGAGTAATGGTATGGGGAATGAAGCATTAGGAACTCGGTGCCTTCTTTTGCAAGCCAATGCTGATATAGTGTAGTATACAAACAGTTGATACACTTAATAACTATCAAGGGATTGGATTTAATGCTTAATGTTGCATTGTTGAACTTGTTTTTGTGAGAGTTTGAATACAGAAATTATAAACAGCAGAAGCAAGGGCTTGACAGTTGAACTTCTGTAATAGCAGGACGTGAAAGAACTAATGACTTAACCAAGTAATCCCTCCGTTCTTTTTTATTAGTCACTTTTGTTATTTTCATCAAAATTAAGAAATAATAAATAGGTTTAAATTTAGTATTAAATTACGTGATCAATGTTAAATTATCAAATTTGATTGATTTTAACTTTATTGGGAAAGAAAAATAAATTAAAAAAATAAATTAAATTGTATTGAAAGTTTAAAAGTGACAGATAAATAAAATATGAATTTCACTCAAAAGTGATAGATACAAAAAAAATAGAGAAAGTATTATTTAGTGGTTAGTAAAATATATGTACACATTTTACTTCTTCTAATGGATAGAATTAATCTCCTAGGTAATCTTAACTCACTCTGTTCTTATCAGTTTTTTTAATCTCCTGGCTTTTCAATTTAACTCTTAAGCTAAAAAAATGATCGTGATTTGATCTCTAAACTTTATTTATAAACTCATAAGTTAAATTATTATGATTGTGTTTAAATTTTTTATTTATAAACTCGTAAGTTAAATTATTGTGATTGCATATAAATGTTTTAATAATTGATTTATTTCAAAAGAGATATTTCAATAATAAATATTGATCATTCCTTCTATTAAAAAAAATATAATATGTGGAAGAAATTTTAATTAAATAGAGTGTTTTTATCCATTGATTTGAAAGAATTGTGCTGAAGTTTTAAAATACGAGTGAATGAATGTAGAGTCTGGTGAAGATGGTCCCTTTGGATTTATTGGCTTTTAGTATTAGCCCATTCTTTTGCGAACCCCACCTATCCGTCTGTCTCTCAAAATTGTAAATGTTGTGTCAATTCCAAGCTAACCGTTTTCTTTTATTGATTTTTTTTATAAAAAAATAGTTATATTATAGATAAAATAAGGAAGAAAATTTAAGATGAGCTGCAAAGTTTAAAGAGAAACCATCTATTAAATTTTGTCAAGCCAAATTAGCCAATCTATGAGGAGCCGAATTAACTTTGCAAGAAATATAATCAAATAGATTGCAAAAAGAAAGCAAAAATCAAATATCTTTGAAAATTGGCCTTGAAAAACTAGGTTAACTTCATCCACGATCACTGAATTTGTGATCAAATTACGCAATAATCATAAAAAAATTTATAAAAATCACTGAATTTTATAAAGTTATAAAATAAAATCATTTTGACTGGATTCTGACAACGGATCGGATTTTTTTAGGATACCTTATTCGTTTTGCTCTGTTTATTGATAGAATGAATATTTGTAAATAAATTTGAAATGAATTTGGATATTAGAAATAAAATCCATCATGAATTTGGATTAATATGAATTTAGTATTTCGATTCGAGATGATAAATGAGCGGATTGAATGGATTTGAATTGGGTCATTAATGAATGGGTCATTAATGAATTGGATCATTAATGAGTAAAAAAATATGAATCGTTAATGGATTGAATTAATTTAGGTCGATATATAAATTTAATATAAATTATTAAAGGTTAATCATTTATCAGTATTTTTCTTTCAACTGCGCCTAATTTTCGAATTGTAGCCTTATCAGCATCAATGGCCAGCACTGTTTTTGTCACCCGTGCTGGTGGACGTACTGGTATTTCTCACTTTGCTGTTTATATTTCCTACTTTCTTGTTGGTTCTTTTATCTTGTTTTTCTTTTTTTAATGATCGCTTGTTTTTTTTTTTTTTAAGGCTTGTTTTGATAAAATGTTCAATGGTTGACGTTTTTCCGGCTCTTAGGAAGTTGTACTGATTCGCTAATTGGGATTTTCGTCTATGAGTTTTGGTTTTTAGGAGGGTTTAAAGTTTTGTTCCTGATAATTTTAAACTAGAGTCTCTTGATCAACTGTCTAGAGACCTATGGCAGGTATGTCTCAGTTATACAATTTATATATTCGTCAACACTATCCAGGCGTTCCTGCTAGATAAATTCATTGGGTAATGATTCAATAAGTTAAAAAATATAATGGATCAATTTTGGATTGATTCAATTGGTATTAAATTGGTTTGAGTTGGATTAAAAAATAAAATATGTCAGTTTTGGATTGATACAGTGAATATTTATTTAAATTGGATTGGATTTGAATCAAATTTTTTAGATAAATTTGGGTTGATCAATGAATTTGAATTAATTTTGCCAGATCCAATTTCGAGTACCCTCTACTCGAAGTCATTTATATATTTAATGGTAAATAATGATTATATTGCATATCCATCCTATTCCATATAAATTCATTTATTTGAAAAATAATTTAAAATTATATGTGTGAGTGAAAATTTAAACGTATAGTTGAAATTCATTAAATTTCAACAATGCCTTTATTTTTTTGGTTTGAAAATTTTCCTTTAATTTTATATCTCTATCTCTATCTTCCTGTGGAGCGTGTGGTGGGGACAAAGAAGCTTATGTCTTAGAATTGCAGTGCCTTTGCCATCCGATGCAACACATTTTTCCAATTAAAAGATTTTGAATTTTCATTTTTATCATTGTCTTATTTTTTTTTATTGGTAACCAATTATTTGATGATCGAAGCAAATTATATATAAAATAAGCATCGCAAAATGCACAAACCTTGGCTTAATTATATTAATTCTGTTGAAATGGTTAATTTTTTAAGTTCTAATATAAATCTGAATATTTTGCTTTAGAAAATGGAGCAAAATAAACAAATAAAAATGTAAATATTTTCCTGTAATATTAAATTAAAAAAATGTACAAATTTACAATTAAAATCTAAATGTTTTGCTTTTAATACAAGTTGATCAAAGAAAGAATAGAGTAAAATCATTGATATACAAAGAACCCTCGTGTTATTAATCAAGTATATACTATATGCTCTGTGTCATTAACTTCCATAATTAAAATTTCAAACCATTCCTATTTCCTACAAGTTACAACCCAACCCACTTCACAGAAAAGAAAAATTAAATTATTTAATTAATAAATAAAATTAATTTGTACCCAAAAATAAATAAATAAAAATTTTAATATGGATGTATATTCCTGCTCAACCCGTTTGCGTTGGTGAAGAACCCGACCCGATATGGCAAATAAGATTTCCGTTTGTTCTCCTCCTTCATTTCTCTGTTTCTCATGTAGAGCCGCTCGTGCGCCGACGTCGACGGCTTTTTGCTTCCCTTCTTCGTCGTCCGTATCTGCTTCTCCTCCTTCACCTTTTCACTTTTCTCAGCTTTACTCGTTTTTTCAGCCGCCGTTGTTGCTTTTATTGTGGAATTATTACGTTTATGGCTGCGGTGATCATGGTGCAAAAAGAAGAAAGCGTCCTTCCCGTCGCTGTTACTTCTGAGAACCAATTCTCTAAATCTCCTAAGCTTCGAAGACCCCGTGGAATTGCTCTTTTTACAGGCCTCCGGCGACGCATCCAAGGCATTCCTTGTCCAACTACAGTACGGTCCTTCCGGATCCTCCGCTTCGGAAGATGAAACAGACGAGGCGCGATCGTTTTCTTCCAAAAACAGCTTTTTCAACGGCGGCCGTATACTTAGCTCGGAGGGATTTTTAGATGCTAATTCATCGTCGAGGAATAAAAGATCTGTATCAAACAACGGATAAACCGGGCAGATCTGACCGTTCTGGAATATATCATCGGCAGATATCGGCGAACCATCGGGATTAGTACAAACAAAGCTGAATTCCTCATCTTCCTCTCCTGTATCTTCCTGTACAGTATCTTCATTTAAATCCAATTTCAAGCTAAAATCATCCTCAAATTTCCTGGCGAGTTCTTCAGTTTTGCCACCGGAAGATCCGAAATCTAGATTCACCGAATTCACCTGCATTTCTCTGATGAACTACACTGTATATTTGTTCTTGTAGAAAAAAAGAATCAGTGAAAAAGGAGGACAGGTTTTAATGGCGGTGGTTGGCTAAAGGGAGAGATGTACGAATTAGTTTTGCAGAAAACACGGTTAGTTTTGGAGTCTGGCTTTTCGAGTTTTGCTTTGTGCTTTTTGAGGATGATATGTATTACATATAGAGGAAGGTAATAAAAGGCGCGTAATTAATTTGGGGAGCCGAAAAATCGGGCCGATATGTTCAAACCGGGTCGAGTTGTTAATAGATATAGAAACAGTTCTGAAGGTTGACGGCTCCCTGGTTGGAGAATTTTCCGAGTTAAGTGGTTGACAAGCAATCGTGTAACTACGCGGATGCTTGTCCGCTGCCCACGTGTCTTCGCTTTTACTGTAGCTACACTTACAAAATTGTACCACGTTTTAGTTTTAGGCGAACTATAGTATGATTTTATTTTTATTTTATAAACTCCGATTTAAGAATATTCATATTTAAATTATGTGGATTCGTGGGGTTCAAGCTAGAGAGAGCAAAAAAATCGAAATTACGGTTACTCAAATAATTGATTCGAAATCGAATCAATTTTTAAGTTAGTTAAATTAAAATTTTAGGTTTATAATTTTTACTTTAAAAATCGACGGCTAATCGATCTGAAATTAAATATACATATTTTATAAATAATATTTTAAATTTTACACTTGTATTTTTTAATATTTGTATAATTTATAAATATTATGATATATATTTTTGTAAAATATTATTAAAATATATATTTTTAGTAAATAAATATTAAAATTATATGCATAATTAGCATTCTGTTGTTAATTTTATATTGAATGTTTTAAATTTTTATAATTAATTATGAAAATTTTATTTTTATTTTAATTATTTTAATGAATATTGTATTAATTAGTATTTTTTTCATTTTTAACTATTAAAAATAATATTATAAATTATATAATTTATTAAATTTATATATTAAAATTTTTTAGATGGTTAACTGATAAACCGACTCGAAAAATCGAGTTAAAAACCGAAATTAATATAACGGTTAACCGATATTAATGGACTGATTTAAAAAAATTGTTAATAAATCGATAACCGATTCAAATTCATCCCCGATTTAAGCGATATAACTTAACTTAGTCATCATAATAAGAATTAACTTAAATACATAAATATTTTCTGATTGGATTATAATAAATTGAATGATATATAACTAAATTGTATCATAAATAAATTATAAATAAATTAAATAATAAATCATTTAAAATTTATAGAAATTATATAAAGATAATTTATAAAAATATTTTTTATATTTTTAAATTTTTTAATCATTAAAAATTATTTTTATAAAAAATTATATTATATAAAAAAATTATAAAAATTACGAATAAATGAATAGTAGAAGTAATTTTGTTATAATAGTAATTGCTTAACCACAAAGCAATTTTGGCAGGCTAATTATTAAAAATGATAATTACTGGTCTGGATGGGCAGTCCAACCAAATTCGACAAGTACAAACCAGTCAATTTATTATTTATTTAACCTTTTTTTTATTTAGGAGTAATATTTTTCTAAAAATCGATCGTTGACAATAAATGTAGTTAACTAATTAATTGAAACGTTGACGTCAAGAATGATTATATAAACACAAAATTTTCAGCATTCATTAAGGATGACGTAATTAATGACATTAGCAGCTTCTTCTAGGCAATGTTATTAAAATTGGACCGAATAACGAACCAGAGAGCTTAAAAATTTATGATTCGATCAATTTTTTAGGATTCAATCGGATTTTTTTCATTTTTTAAAAAATATATTATTTTTTAAGTTTTATATAAATATTATGAAAATATTACTATATAAAAAATAAAAAATAATTTAGAAAAATATATTTATCATCAAACATTATCAATAGGACTTTATTTTCAAGTCATTCAATATTTATAATAAAAATTTAAGATAAATATAGTAAAAAATTGTAAATTTTTAAAAAAATTCTTCAAATATAAATTATAAAATTTTATTTTATTTATAAAAAATTCATTAAATTGTTTGAATTTTAATTATTTTGTATTTATAATTTTATTTTATTTTTTTCCAGAAAAAATAATATTGTATAAATATTTTGGACAAAAAGTTGGTTTTTCTAAAATCAAACCGGTTTTATCATTTAACCCGGTTTTATCCCGGTTCAACCGGTTTTTTGGCGGTTTGAAACAGTATTTTCCGGTTTTTATCCAATTCAGTTTTCATTCATTGAACCAACCGGACCAGCCAACGGTTCGTGGTTAAACCGGTTCGACCTTCCGGTCCGGTTTTAATAACCATGCTTCTACGAACTCAGGTGCAAGAAATTTACTTAGTCAAGTTGCATTGTACTTTAATAACAATGTATTTATATTTTTCAAAGCTTAATAGATTATTTATTTGAATTTTTTTATATATATTTAAGCACTTGTACCTGTAAGTTTCCACGAATTGATAAAAATAGTCCCACTCATATTTCCATAGAGGTATTAAAAATAAAAAGAAAATAATAAAATTCAAGTGTTTAAATATCAACATACAAATAATCTAAGGATTACATTTAAAAAAGTATAAAATATTTACTGTTAAATTGTACCAATTATCTATAAGACAAAAATTGTACTAATTAGATGAAGCAGCATGTATATATTAAGAATTTTCGGCATCTAATCTATCCGATCTAATATTTAGAATATATTGACCTAACTAATCTTTATTTATTTCAATATGAGCCCATAAAAATAAATAAAATGTTGAATTTCAAGTACTTAAATATGTTTTTATCTTTAGTTAAACACTACAAGAAAATGTTAAAATAACAATGAAAAAATAGCAACGGAAACAAACTTTGTTGTTAAGTATTTAACTAATTTTAGCAACGAAAATAAAAATGGTTGTCTTCCGTCACTAAAAATGAAGAAAACTTTTAGCGCCAAAATATAGCAAAGGAATACTTATATCGTTGCTAAATAAGGTGCCAGTAGATGGCGATAAAATTTTGAAATGAAAATTAGCAACAAAAAATGAAATTTCGTTACTAAATAAGCAATATTAATGCAATTCAGTTTCGAAATAGCAATGAAAATAACATTTTGTTGCTAAATAGAAAACATTCATGCAATTCAGTTTAGAAATGGCAACGGAATGTGATTTCCATTGCTATTTCATTTTTTACCTTAAGTATAAATAGTTCCATTTGCCTGGTGTTTTTTCTTCTCTCCTAGCCTCGCCATCTTACTTCTTCCTCCCTTTCCCTTTCCTTCTCCCTCTCCCTTTGCCAGTACCGAGTAACTTGAGATAAGATTGCAGAGTCTGCTCTCATGGCAGGGTACTGTTCATGTTTCTTAATTAGTCTCCATGGCGATAAATTTCATGCGCTCAATTGAAGAAGAGGCGGAAGATGTTCTTTTGAAAAGGTTAGCTGCGTTTTTATTGTAACACTATGTTGGATCCGAGTGAGTCCCTTTTTTCACTTTCTATATTATCTCCAGCAGAATCTCTCCTCCAAGGCCAAACCCTGGCCGTCGCCTCTCATTACCATCCACTCTGCTCCCACGCACTGGCCAGATCTCGTCGAGAGAGATCACAAGATGCTAGCATGTGAGATGCAGTCTCCTTGCGCTTTCTGTCATTGTTGCAAGCCAAGTCAAGCTGTCGTCGAGATTTCCATCTTCACTATCTGCCCATCCACCTAGCGATCTCACCAAAATAAAGTTAGATTTTCCCTTCTCCAACCTGTAACGCAATAATTCCAGCAAAATCGCAATAGCCCTCACCAGTATTTTTAATTTTTGTGTTTATTTCAGCAAGCAAGTTTGGTATATGTGTTCCTAAATTTTGAATTTTTGATGCAATTTTTTTATTATTATCTCGAATTTGGGAATTGAAAGTATTGTTTGAATTATCAGATTCTTATGGATAAGAAACCCTTTGCTGATTTTAGATTGAATTTTGATTTTTATACTCATTGGTTAATAAATTATTTTGGAAATTTATCTGACTGAACTTTGTGAATTTGAGTTGATGGAATTTCTGTTGAGTTAAATTGTAATGGAATCTTTTAGGTTGATTTGAGCACATAGATATGGTTGAATTTTGGTTCACTCTAATTTTAAAAATTTGAATTACTAAGAATTCAATTTTTGCAATTTTTGGTTGATAGGGTCTTGTGCTATTTTTTTCATAGTTAAAATTGCGGCTTCAATAATGTGGAAATTGATTTTTGCAGTTCTTTTTTAATTTGCAGAGTATTAAGTTGAGTTTCTTTATTGGCGTTTGATTAATCTTTAATTGGTTAATTGAAATTGAGAGCCTGACCTACTGTAATTGCAATTGATGAGCAATTAGACTCAACTTTGACAAGCTAAATATCAGTTCTCTCTCCACGATTTTCAGGGCAGTAATTCTTTTTCTCTCTTTATGCTATTTTGAACTTATTTTCTACATTGGGGACAATGTAGAAACCAGGTATGGGGAGGATATTTTGATATTTTGTATAACTCTAGATAAAATGCTTTAAAGGGAATATTTGTAGCATAAAACACCGATTTGCGTCAAGTTCATCCATGGAGTTGCTGCATTCAATATAGACAATTGGTGAAAATGGGAATAAGAAATTAAAGGTTAGTTACAGGGGACTTTTTTATAAATAATATTTTTTTAAAAATATATTATGAAAATTGTGCATGTTAGATTTTATTTAGACTGCATAGGGTGTTTTTAAAAAAAAGCAGTACTTTACCGCGTGATCAAATAAGCATATCTGGAAAAACGTGGGCCCCAAAAGTGTGAAGACACAGCATGTGACTGCGTGATCAGAGGAAGCTGTCCTCGCCCGCCACATGTCGACTCGTGGGTGAAGACGCAGCCGTTGACTGCGTCTTCACCCACGAGTCAACACGTGACATTTTTTTTAATTTTTTAAAATTCATTTTTATTTTTCATGAGCTAATTCACTAACTTGGGCCCACTTTTTTTCTTGATAAACTATATTGCAGATGTTAACTGTTGAGCTAATTCACTAATTTTTAATAAAATATTGTAACTTTATTTAAAATTTAGGCTACTAACTGTTCTTATTGATTTGAATGAAAACAACAAAATAAATTGAGAGGGAAAGATAACACATCTTTTGAATTTAACCATAAGCACAGTTTAATTTAAAAATAATATGGGAAGGGTTAATATTGATGCATTTGATTATTGTCCATTTTTCTTAAAAAAAATAAAAAATCAAAAAACTGACAAACTAAAGGAAAATATATTAGATCGCTAATATTATAATTTAATTAAAATTAGTTTAAAGGAATTTAATATATAAAATTTTAAGAGTTCAAAATTTTGTTCTTAAAAAAAAAACTATTTTGGAGGGGTCATGATGTATGCAAAGTCCATTTGTGTCTTAATCATTTGAATTTATAATCGACATTTTATTTAAAATTAATATAAGCCAAAATTAATAAATTATAATAGATTTTTTTTAGTATATGTATGTGTGTATGCATGCATATATAATATTAATTAATTGCAATATATTACATGGAAGATAAATAAATGCAGTTTACATGTTCAACAAAGTAACCATGAATAAATAGATATATAATTATTTAGCATTAAATTTCAAGGAATAGACTTACATGATATAATAAAATAAACGAAGAGTCCAAGATTGTGTATTACACACGATGGCGATTATTGGGATGAGGTTAATACATTAAGCAGTGTGAAGCTCAACAACGACGAAATATGCCTTTGGAGTTAATTGACTATATTGTATAATGAATACAACGATCTAATATATTTTATATTTTAGTTCAAATCAATAAGAACAGTTAGTAGTCTAAAATTTAAATAAATTTACAATATTTTATTAAAAATTAGTGAATTAGCTCATCAGTTAACGTCCGCATTAGAGTTTATCAAGAAAAAAGTGGGCCCAAGTTAGTGAATTAGCACATGAAAAATAAAGATGGATTTTAAAAAATTAAAAACGGGCGAGGATAGCTTCTTCTGATCAAGCAGCCACGTGCTGCGTCTTCACACTTGTGGGGTCCATATTTTTCCAGACATGTTCATTTGATTATGCAGTGAAGTATTACGTTTTTGTAAAAACACCCCATGCAGTCTAAATAAAATTTGACATGCCCCATTTTCATAATATATTTTTAAAAAAACATTATTTATAAAAAATTCCCTAGTTACTGATATGTTTCTCTTTTGAACTTCCTATAAGTCAGCTATGGGTGTGTGTGAGCTAGTATTCGTCTCTATTTTGTGCTTGTCCTATACCAGACACTTGATTAGGAGAGGGGAAATTTGAGTTTGCTAGTAATTGGACACAACCTGATGCTTAAATTACTAAGTTCTGAAATGCCGTTAAATCTGAAATGCCAAATTATTTTAGGCTAGAAATGAAGAATCCATGAAAATTTCTGGAATGAATTATTTTTGCACTTCTTTTTCTTAAGAATTTGCTCATACAATTTAGACTTTTCTACAATGGTGGTGCTGTCAAGGGAACTTTCCTTATCAATAATAAGGTATAAATTCTGCCTTTATTCGATTATAAATGGATATGTTTGTAGAAATCAAATTTGTTTATTTACATTTTACATTTTATAATTTCCTTTGGCTACTCTATTACTTTAGATTTTACAATTTCCTTTGGTTACTCTTTTTTTATGGATGGAAATCTAACTGCTTGAGTGAATGGTGTAATTATAGACAAACCAAAGTTTTTGTACATTCTATCTTTTGATATTTAGAATTGCAACATAATCCTCTCCTATATCAAAAATTTTTCTTTTTCTAACTTGCTTATTGATATTGTATTTTGCTGGAGCTGCGCAGTCTCTGGGTGCTGGAGCAATCCTTGTGAACCAGTGGAATATTACTGAAGTTGCTGATTCAATATGCCAAGCTTTGACTATGCCATGTGATGAACGAGAGAAAAGACATCGCCATAACTTTAGCCATGTCACAAATCATACTACTCAGGAATAGGCTGAGATTTTTGTGAGATATACCTACTGTATTATTTTCAAATGACATTGTTGTGGTTAATCACTGGTTTTGCATCATTATGTTTTGTTGAACTTGTATTGAATCCTGATTTAACTTGAATCTGTTGCAAATTACCAAAATCTTTGGGCCTGTAATATTCTTATATGTCAATACGAGTATCTTTTTTTCTATTTATTATGAATAATTGGAGATGTTTATGTCTATATTTATGGACATTCTGGAGCAACTATGTCAATAGCAAATTTTTTTAGATAGTCTTCAGTTTGTGGTTTATTTTATTTGATTAACTATAACAATCAACTATTTTAACTTTTAAGATTTAACATAGTATCTGCAATAGTAGAATATCATAGTGTATGTGAACATTTGTGTTTCATTACCCCTTCAGGTAAAAGTAATCTGCTTGCACATGTAAAATTTTCATTACTACTCATAATCTGCTTGCATATGTAATTGTTTCATTAGCTCATGCGTATAGTTATTATTGTTTACTGACTTGTAATATTTGATTTTTTCTTCATTTTAATATGGTTGTAGATCATGAGTTTGGAAGACTTTAAGCTAGGGATATGTTATAGCATCTCTGGACAGGTTCAATTTCTAATGCTTCTGTTGATGTATTCCAATGAAGCAGATCTGTTGAGGTTAGAGCAGTTGGAGTTACAAGGTAAAGTTCCAAGTTTGATTTGCATATACTTTTTAATATAACCTGGTATTTTTCATATAATTTCTTAGTACTGGAGTTGTTTCTGCTTTGATACTTTTGTGTTCCATTCAGAGTGCTGTGATTGGTCGAATACTTAAGGTTTTATTTCATTTTTTTCAGTCATATCACATTATAATTCTGATGTTATAATTATAGGTCACTGCTGACTTCTTATGTGAGCTTGATCTATGCTATAATTTTCTTTTTTGCTGTTCAGTATTTCAATAGATCTGGACTTGCTATGAGCTGGAAATTTTGTATAATTGATGATGATTTATTTGATTAATTGCACTGTTTGATGGTGGAATAAAGTTTGATTTTTAGTTTTACAGGAACACTGAAGTTATCATATGCAAGACAAATAATACAGATAAAAACAAACAGTAAGGTAATGTAGGTTTCCCAACATAATAATACCCATATATATTTGGTATCTTTAATGTTTTCATACCTAAGAATGAATATTCCTTTCTATATTATCATATATAAAGAGCAAGGACATTTTAATGGCATATTTTGGCATCATTGCTTATTGTCAGCTTCAGTGGAAATAAAAAAGTAAGAAGCAATAATGAAATGTTTGACGTTGAAAATTAAAAATAATTTTTGTAAAAAATCAACAATATTTTAGTGACGGAATAGCGACGAAAACTTTGTCGCATATTTTTTAATAATAGTTCTTAAATTTAGCAACGAAAATATTATTCCGTTGCTAATTTTGATCAATTCGCCAAATCTTACATTGATTTGATTCATCCGTTGCTAAAAAAATAGCAACCACTGGCTCCGTTGCTAATTTCCATTACTATTTTTGATTTGCTAATTTTCGTTACTATTTTTTATTAGTAACGAAAAATCGATATTTTCTGTTGCTAATTAGCTATTTTTTTGTAGTGAAAAAATATTGATAATACTCTTTCCGTCCCACTTTAAAATATTGTTTTATCTATTTTATTTTGTCCAACTTTAAATGTTATTTTTGAAATTTATAAAACAGATCTGCATATATATATTATTAAATATTTCTCTTTTTTATCATTTTTTATTTTTAGCTAAAATTAAATAAAATTTTTGAAGATATCAACGGTTATTTATATATATATATATATATATCCTGAAATAGCATGTGGCTTTTATTATGAGAAGTCGCTACATAAAGACTTTAATGGTAGATGAACAACCGAAGTTTTTGTTTATAATAAATGACAATTTTGTGTTATTTTCAATTCAAATATATTTTGTTTACGTTACCCTATTCATTCATTTTCATTTTGGTGGCAACGGTAGGTGGTCCTCAATAAATGCCAATGGAAGTCTATCATTTACAATATTTGCTCTTTCTTTTTCTGTTAACTTTATATGAAACTCATTTATTATCATATATTTTTATTATTTTGTAATTTTTTAAAAGAAATAATTAATTATTAATTCTATTTTAAAAGAAATATTGTTATAAGAGAGAAGAAAGAAATTATATAAAAAAAATGAAATTAAATTTGAATTAATACTAAACATATTGATGTGATTGAATTGTTGGTGTTCCATGTTGTTCTCCAAGAAAAGAGCAATGTTTCGTCTTCAATAATAATTAAGCTTGACATTAGAAAATAAATTTGATTTGACAAACTAAACTTAGAAATTCAAATATTCATTTTTCTTTCTGCGTCTTCATTTCTACTCACCAACTGAAATTTTACCTACTCTCGTATTTTCTTTTTCTTTTTTTTTTAAGTACTAATTTTAAAAATCTCCAATTCTATAAATATCACTAAAATAAATCTTATTGTTTGATTGGTTATATTTGATTTTTAAATATCAAACTATTTTATTTTTCTTCACTTACCTAGCTATATACCCTAGATAATTATAAATTATTTCACTTGCTACTGCTACTGCTAGTTCTATTTTCTTTTTGATAGAATATTACGATAAATAATACTCATTAAGTATACATTTTTCACGTCATTTTAGCTAAACCAATAGTTTAGAATAACTTAATTTCGTTATATTACCGACATTAAACTTGTCCCATACGTCTCTTGAGCTACAAGGATTTTTTTTTTAAATAATTCCAATATAAATAATTTGGAGCATAGGGTTGAGAAAATAAAGAAAGAAAGACGAAATAGGAATAGTGAGTCGGTCAATTCTTGATCAGCATGCAGTTGACAAATCCACTCTCTCTCTCTCTCTATCTCCATGGATATAATTAAATAATCAGAATTTAGAAGCAATTTGCAATTTTTCATTATTATATGGGTAAGGGGAATTCTGTATGTAGCCACCAACTTCAGTCTCTCTCTTTCTTAATTTTTTGCCTAAATCCCAAATCGTGGACTCTCAAAATTCCGAAGAAGCTTCTAAGTTCTAACATTTTTTAGATTTAATTTTGACTTTTTCTTCAAGGCATGAATTCGCAACTGTAATAGAATATCTATGTATTTTATCGGCTTATTGTGTCAATGCATCTCATCTCTTTCCTACTGTATTAAAAGATTCATAAACCTTTAGGTGGAGATAAATAATTGACAAGCACGTACTTAGTACATTAAATATATTGTATATTAATGAATATAAATCGATAAAAAAATATATGTTTATACTCTTTCGCTTCATAATTTATATTTGATATATTTAGTATATCTGATGTACTGTATTATATTATCGAATTATTAAGAAAAATTCATAATTTATTCCATGAATCTTAAAATTTTTATAAATTAAATTACTATACTTTCAAAACTAAATATTTGAACTCTCAAATTTTACGTATTTATATATTAAATTTTTATATTTTTAAAATTATATATTGAATCACTGAACTTATCTATTATAACACATTAAGTTCAAAAAAATATTAAAAATAACAACATTTTGTTAAAATACATACGATTTTTCGAAAAGTTCAAGGATTTAATATGTAATTTTGAAAATATAGGAATTCAATGCGTAAAAATATTAAAATTCAGAAATTAAATTATGAGTTTTACCAATTATTAACAATAACAAGATGGCAATTTTAAAATTTAAAATTCAAATCTTTAAATTTAAGAATTAATATTCCCTCCAGAAAGGAAGAAAAGTCATTGTCAAATAGTTGACTGGTCATAGTTTGAGTGAGGAGGATTATGATTTATGACTGGTCCATGGCATAATTGGTATTCAAATCTTATAAACTGAAAATGACAAATGGTATTAGATGGATACAATCATACAAATGATAAAATAATTAATTGATTTATACCTTAATTGTCTTAGTTAATTATTTAATTAATTAAATATTTAGCTTTGGCAAAGGGTTTTAGGATAAGAATCATAATAAGTTAAGGTGTACAAAGCAATGAGGCCTTGTGATTTCGATAGTTGCAATTTTGAAAAGTGAGAAGGAAACACCTAAGAATATTTTGATTATAAATTTTGTTTATTTTTAATTGTGAATGTTCAAATTAAAAGAAATCAATTGAACAAGTAGAGAATAATTACTTTTTCCGATTTCGTATTTTGTTTTTGTATTCCTTTTTTTTTTTTCTCTGTTTGAAGTTATTATTATACTCAAAGCAACTGGGTATATGGTTTTTTTTTTAAATGAAAAATTATTATAAAATTTATTTATGAAAAAAATAAAAAATAAAAATAAAAATAAAAGAGGCAGGTTTTTGAGTTGGGGCTTTGCAAGGTAGCGGTTGAATGTTCAATGTTGAGCCCATCTCCACCCGGTGGCCTTAGGCCTAAGGGGCAGCCAAGTTAGAATCAGATAGACTAACCTCCACACCCAATGCACACGTGGCAAATTAGAAATATTTTACAAAATTGGTTATAAATAGAAAGTTAATAAACTACACATATAGAAATAGAATATTTCTATAAATAAAATAAATGTATATTTCAAAATAGAAAAGAAATAAATATAAACTAATAAAAAAAACAAACAAGAAAATGGCTAACGTTACTCGAAATCTTGAAGCTCCAACCCAATCAAGGGAACCTGCGGCTGAGGATCTGGCACCAGACCTCCTGGCCACCGCACCGCCGCCACCCATCCTGCTGCCCCGACCACTACCGCTTCCGCCTCTATTAGCCGCCCGACCACCTCTACCGCTGCCAATTGCGACACCACCCTTAGCTTCTGCGGTGGTTAAGAGCAAAGCAATGGTTAAGAGTAATATTGTTGGTTGTAGTTTTTTCATCTTCTTCGTAATTATGAAGAACAGGAACTCCCACGACCAACCAAAAACAACCTCAATTCATCTATTTATGGCCTCTGGATCCTAATACACTGTCACTGAAAATATTAATTATAATTTGCCATGTGTGCATTGGGAAGTTTTGTTAATAGAAAATTCAAAAATTAGCTTCGAGAAATAATTATCTAAATATTATTTTTTTAACCATAAACGTTGGATTTGGAAGTCTACTAACTCACTAATTTAAAAAATTGAAGTTATTACATGCATATCCAGAACTATTGCATACATTGTCAAGTTAAAGGAGTAACCCAGTATTATAAATTTTTTCTCTTAGCAATTTGGAAAATTCGTTATGAATTAACTAATTGCTATGTATAAAAAAACAGACTTACAAAAGAATACTGCATTATTTATTAATAATTAATATTGTGATTTTTTTATTTATATGATAAGATGTTATTGATTTGATTTATAAATAATTTTATATACCGGATCTATAAAAAAAATTTCATTTCTTCTTTGAGAAAGAAAATTAAGTTCAATATGTTGAAAAAGGAAATGAATTTGGAATGTAATCAAATTAGTTATACACAAATCTTGAAATATATATATATATAATCGTAACTTCTTTTTTTAAAAGAAATGGGGAGTAGGGGTTTGAAATAGACCTGTGTAAAAGGATTAACTTTATCATGTTGGAGACATAATCTACAACTATTTATATGTTGATAATGTCATACTTACTGTATATGGTAAAAAATGCATATGTTCTCCATTAATAATTACAAATTTAAGTATTAAATTGATCCTTTTAAAAATTCTGAGGTTACATTAATAATATCTAATAACTGCTTTTAAATTTTTAAATCAGTTTGAATTTTTATTTATCTAATAGTTATAAAAAAATAAAACATTTTAAAATACAATTTTTACCAATTAAAAAATTTATTTTTATAAATTATCTCAAACTGGTCCTAAATGTATTCATTTTTTATATATTAAGCCATCAAAAAATTAAAAAAAAATCCTTGTTATATATAACAAATTAATGATAAATTGACACGTGTTCATAACTTTTTATTCAATATTCCTAAGAAATTTCATATATATATATATATATATATATATATATATATATATATATATATATATATATATATATATATATATATATATATAAGCTTAAAACATATATTATATTTATCAATTTTATAAAATAATTGATAATATCAAATTATCACTGGATTTAGACAAGTCTCAGCCCAAAAATCAAATATTCAATTTGGAGAGAAGCCTATCGCATTACAAATAGATACCAAAAAGCTGCTATACATGGATCGATCGGATTGATGGGACCTTTAGTTCCAATCCATTTGTTGATATGCCGCAGAGTCCATGCCTCCTACCTGTCTTGTGTTATGTTGCCGCTCACCTGCTCTGACACCTTCATAGCCATGCCTCTAGGCACTCAAGTGCGCTCGTACAGCTCATATAAAAGGCTTAGTATACAATGGCTTAGGTACTTCCTTGAGACTGACTTCCTCTCTACTCTCACTTTGCTAAGTCCCTAACTTAATTTTCGGAGTGCTAATGTTTGGACCAACTGGGTAAAGCCTTTTGTAGGTGCCTCTCAGTTGATTGAAACCGGCGGCCATCGG
This sequence comes from Excoecaria agallocha, assembly GCA_037975025.1. Lineage (NCBI taxonomy): Eukaryota > Viridiplantae > Streptophyta > Magnoliopsida > Malpighiales > Euphorbiaceae > Excoecaria > Excoecaria agallocha. The sequence continues at coordinate 57,682,878 of CM075807.1, read as the reverse complement.
CTCACTACAGGGTTTTGACAATCAAGCTATGGCGAGATCAAGATCAACTAAGCGCACAACATCTGAAAGAAACAACCAAGCTAACAACGTTTCGAAAGGATCCAAACCCGCTGGGAGACGTGGTGAGAATCGAAGGTCCCCAAGACGAACCGACCTTCTTTCCAAGTTTAACAATACGATATTGTAACAAGTAAAAAATACACCTACTACCGTGAGGGACATGAGAGAACTTCTCAGCGACTTCACTAGAAGCATCATCCAAACCATCTGCAAAGGTAAGATGCCACAAGCCTCTGTACGGAGATGCGAGGATGACATTGTAGGCGAAGGAGCGAGAAAATAATGGAATAAAGGGCTCTTCATCAACGAGCTGTAATCGTTAGTGGGAGAACGAGCGTACGTTCTCATGTATAAACCTCGAGAAGGAGTGACAAAGGCAAAGGAACAATGCCATCGAGCAGAGACCGCACTTATTATCCCAATCGATCGTCTACCATATCTATAGGAGATGATTTGTCATTCATGTATACTTCTACTAGAAATCATTCAAAGAGAGCCAAAGACGAGAATGGCTCATGCGTAAAAAGCAGGGAAGATCGATGGTTTAAGCAAAAGCTCAAAAAATTCAGTTTAAGACAACTCAAGAAGGGTATGTTTGAAAGTAATACTTAAGGGGAATATGGCCTTTCCCTTCTATCGAGAGATAACATATTTCGAACTCCCTTCTAGATGAAGAGATATAGTCATGAATAGGTACACTGGTAAACTAACCTAACCACTCACATAACAGAGTATCTTACCAAGGTGCAGGTCTACAAGTATAACGAGAAAATCGTATTCAAGAATTTCCCTACCATCCTAGGAGGAGATGCACTAACTTAATTCTATAAGCTGCCTTAGGAATCGATTACCTTCTTCAGGTAATTGAAGGACTTGTTTACAATAAGATTTATCATGCAGACACGAGCATCGAAGTCGATGAGCGACTTATGCAATCTCTATTAGGGATCCAATGAAAGTCTTAGAGACTATATCGATAGGTTTCAGGCAACAATATCTGAGGTTAGAAACGTGAGCATAGAAATCGCAACTCATGCATTGGCTGACGAAATCTATAACCAACCTTTATTTAAGTTGCTCATCATGAGACCACCGATGAACTTTTTTGACCTGATAGAAAGATCTAAGCAACACATTTAGCTAGATGATGCCCTATAATCCAACAGGGGAAGGAGGATGAATGTGATGGAAAGGTTGCAATATCTAAAGAGGCAGTTGGGCAATAGAATCCTGGTATCCGAAAGGATCATAAGGAGCCCTGATAGGGGATCCACATACAGAAACTTAGGTAAACGGAAAGAGATTGAGCAAGGAAGACCCACCAACCATCCGGCTCGAACCTTCATCCCTTTCAACTCCAACCCTGCCCAAGTTTTGATGTGGACCAAGAAGAAGCATAAAAAAAGTGAACTGGCCTAAGAAACTCTTTGAGCGATCACAAAGCAAGCGAGATTAGAGTAAGTATTGTGAGTTTTATCAGGATATCAGTCACACGACTGACAAATGCTACTCCTTCAATGAGGAGATAGAGCAACTCCTACAGAGTGGGTCATTGAAAACATTTGTAGGTCCTACAAGAAGGTCAAGTCTTTGCAAGTTACCTTATAACACTACAAGAAAATTGCAGAATAGCGACCAAATTTAGCGAGTACAAGAAAAATCGTTGCTAAATTACTGATATAGCGACAAAATTGCGACGACAAATGAATTTTGTCACAAATATTGGTAGGGATGCAAATGAACATATATTTTGCAACAAATTAGCGAGAATATCGATAATTTGTCGTTAATTTTGGCTCCTAAATTTTGGCGCAAAATTTAGCGAGGACAAATTTCTCGCTAACAATTAAAAAAAGATGGCATATGATAGATGAAGCATTTAGCGAGGACATAATCCTCGCTAATTTTGCGAGAAAAAAGTCCTCGCCAATTTAGCGAGGCTTATTTCCTTGCTAATAGCCAATTCATAGTGAATGTGACTTATAGACTAATTAGCAAGGACATAAGCCTCGCTAATTTAGCGTGGATTACATTCCTTGCAAATTTGGCGAGGGTTATTCCCTCGCTAATACTCAAATCATGGTGGAGGTAACTTTATGGGCTAATTAGCGAGGACATATCCCTCACTAATTTAGCTTGGACAACAGTCCTCGCCAATTTAGCGAGGCTTTGTTCGTCGCTAATAGGCAATTCATAGTGGGGTAACTTTATGGGCTAATTAGCGAGGACAAAACCCTCGCTAATTTAGTTTGGACAACAGTCCTCGCCAATTTAGCGAGGCTTTGTTCGTCGCTAATAGGCAATTCATAGTGGGGTAACTTTATGGGCTAATTAGCGAGGACAAAACCCTCGTTAATTTAGCTTGGACAACAGTCCTCGCCAATTTAGCGAGTTTTTGTTCATCGCTAATAGGCGATTCATAGTAGGATAACTTTATGGGCTAATTAGCGAGGACAAAACCCTCGCTAATTTAGCTTGGACAACAGTCCTCGCCAATTTAGCGAGGCTTTGTTCGTCGCTAATAGGCAATTCATAGTGGGGTAACTTTATGGGCTAATTAGCGAGGACAAAACCCTCGCCAATTTAGCTTGGACAACAGTCCTCGCCAATTTAGCGAGGCTTTGTTCGTCGCTAATAGGCAATTCATAGTGGAGGTAATTTTATGGGCTAATTAGCGAGGACAAAACCCTCGCTAATTTAGCTTGGACAACAGTCCTCGCAAAGTTAGCTTGGACATAAGTCGTCGCCAATTTAGTGAGGCTTATTTCCTCGCTAATAAGCAATTCAGTAATTCTATGGGTTAATTAGCAAGGACATATCCCTCGCTAAATTAGCTTGGACAACAGTCCTCGCTAATTTAGCGAGGCTTATTTCCTCGCTATATTAGCTTGGATAATATCCCTAGCAAAATAGAATTAGTAAACTTTTATAAGGCGCCAATTTTTCCAAAATCCCTCCAATTTTCTATTATTTCCCAGCCTCCTCACACGCTTTCTCTGCCCCTAATATATATTGTCCTCAATTCTAAGAAAACCCTAGTTTGTTCGCCTCTCCCATTCCCATCAATCCTTTTACAAAATCCTTAATCTTTGCCTTAATTTACAATCCCTGCACCAAACCTAGACCTTTGTATCTTGACTATTCAGCCCCAACCTACATCATATTCAATTCCTTCAAAATCCAAGGAAGCTTCGTTTTTTCTTCCTCAAAGATATTGTCGTGATGTAAGATCGTGGATGTCCTCTTGTGGGTATTTTTTAGAAGTTAAAAATTATGGTGGATGTCCTCTTGTGTGAGCCGAAACAAAATCGTGGATGTCCTCTTGTGTGAGCCGAAACAAGATGCTCTTCTTTAGCGGTGCCCTTTTTATCACTCTTGCGGTAAGTGTTCATTTAACTCCTTATTTCCCTTTTGTTTCTGATTTTGTTACCTCTGTTCAATCGTTTGTTGTTTGGTTAAGTCATGGTTACTTTGTTTTAATTTAGTATTGCCTCTTTATTCTTGCTATTGGCTATCCTGATCCTCCTCTGGATAGATGACTTCTATATCTAAGATGCTATTTGTTTTACTCTGTTTCAATCTCTGCCATAAAAGTGGTGTTGTTCGGTTTGTTTAGATCTCGGTGAATTTCTTCTTGCCATTTCTTTTCCATCTGTTGATGATTCACAAGATCGGTTAATTGTTCAATCTTTGCTAAATTTGATTTTAGATTCAAAGCGAGTGAATATTAATTTGTAGTTGCAGTTATTCATGAAGCTGAATTTAAATTTTATATAAGCTCAAAAGCATGGACTGATATATCTTTTTTGGGTTTTGATCTTGTTAAATGCAATTCTTTTAAGAATTTTATTGTTTATAGTGGAAGGATTACGTTAGCAGCGTTTTAGGTTCTCACTTTATCTCTAGTCATAATGTTAAATGAAGACATAGATTCATAAGTTCTTACGTTAGCAGCGTTTTAGGTTTTCACCCTTCTTGGCTTATAATTTAATTAAGACTTTACATACAAGATAATCAATAATAATTCAACATGATAAAGTCTAAGAAACGTATATGTAGGATATTATAGGTTAGATAATCATATAACAAGTTGTATAATAATAGAAGCAAATAATTTCTTGAATGAATTACCAAGTAAATCACTTCAAAATCAAATGAATATATATATATATATATATATATATATATATATATATATATATATATATATATATATATATATATATATATATATATATATATATATAATATATATATATATATATATATATAATGAATTACCCATCATTTAGGTATGACAATTCAGTTTGTAGCATCAGATTTACATGTGGCGCCATTTAGTGATATTAATATGTGTTGTCCTCAAATGGTGCCATTTAGTGATATTAATATGTGTTGTCCTCAAACCTGTTAGTGATATTAATATGTGTTTTCCTTAAATGGTGCCATGCTATTCAATTCGGGAATTAGACATTAGAGTTTTATATATAAATATTTTAATTGAATTTTATATTTCAATGAAATCAAAATATTTTGAAAATGGTGGGTTTAAGAGTTTTAAAAATGTATATAAATGATTAAAGTGGGACCTACAAAGATAATTTACAAAGATAATTTATAATCACTGGAGAGGAAAATGAAACTATATCTTTTTTTATTTTTGATTTCTATATTATAATGAGGGATAAGTGGTTTGAGGTAAAGTTGGTCACATTTCATCAATTTTTATCAATTAGAGGTGACTTGAATTTTTTTTGTTCTGTAGTTTGTGATAATATAATCTATGGAGAGAGTTATTATCCTAATTTTTTTTAATTATTCTTTTGGCAAACAATTAAGGATGCATAATAGAAGTTGGTCATATCTGCACGGCCAGCAATTATTTTGGCTTAAAATATTTTAGCTCTTTGTCCCATTCCTTACTTTATGCAAATATATATTGTTGACAAAGTATTTTAGAAATTAATTAAAGATTAATTTAATTCATTTTTTCTTTAATATTAGGAAGGTTGAAATCTTTTATTTCCATTAGAGTTTGAATGGTTTCGAATCGATAAAATTCATGTAACCAGCTTATTATTAATTCATGTACTTATTATTATTATTATTATTATTATTATTATTATTATTATTATTATTATTATTATTATTATTTAATTTGTAAGATGTTCAACTTTCACTATCAAGAAATTTGACGTACCACCTAAATTTACTCTATCTATTATTGTATGAAGAACATATTAAATGCAAGAGGTTTCAGGTTTATATATATGTATATATATAATAAGCTCAAAAGGAAAAAAAAAAAAAGCAGATGGCATTAATTGATGAAATGAGCAAAAGAAAAAATATTGTTAAATGGCAAGAGAATTATACTATTTAATTATAGTATAGGATTACGTTAGCAGCGTTTTAGGTTCTCACTTTATCTCTAGTCATAATGTTAAATGAAGACATAGATTCATAAGTTCTCACTTTATTTATCGCAATTTATTACCCAATTTTTGAGATAATAGTTTACATTTTATGAAGTATAGGTTTAGATTTAAATACACCAACTCTCCCTATCTCTTCTTCTTGACAGGCTATTCTTAATAAGTCTACTCCTGCTGCAATTTATGAAGTATAGCCTGCCAATGAAAAAATTTTGAGATGACCTTCAATCCAAGAAAAAACTGCATGAAGGGCTAGAGTTTCTGCAACCCGTGGAGAATTAAAGGGTTAATTAATAATTATACATAGAGTGGTCCTTGAAATACAAGTGAACCAGCTGAAAAAATGTAATTAATTGAAGAGTAATTAGTGCTCGGTAGGCCAATGTAGATTACGTAAATGACTTGTTCTACCTTACTCATCAATTTTATTTTATTCAATTTTCACCCTTCTTGGCTTATAATTTAATTAAGACTTTACATACAAGATAATCAATAATAATTCAACATGATAAAGTCTAAGAAACATATATGTAGGATATTATAGGTTAGATAAACTTTACCCGAATTTGAGTATGTAAAATATAAAATAATTAATTAATTTTCTTATAAAATATATAATGTATTATATATATATATATATATATATATATATATATATATAATTAATTAATTAATTTCCTTTTGAAATTTTGCAGTGAAACCAACTGTTGCATAGTAATTTCAGTGAGCAGGAGGAAACCACTTCTGTAAGTACTCTTATTTGGGAAGGAATTGGAAAACCAACATTCAGGTATTGTTGTTGTCATAGTAGTTTGATGTTCCAATTGTCAGGAATTTAGATATTTTTAAGGGAGAATTTAATTTAAAATTTTATTTCGTGTATGAAATTACTGAACAATGTTAAAAATATTATTTCCAAAGTTTTGTTCATACATATAAATTCAGTAATTTCATACACGAAATAACTAATAACTAAGTAGTTTTCATACAAGTAGTTTTCATACAATTTAAGCTTTTTTGAAGGTACAATAATGGAGGAAGGTAGCTAGGTTTCCAAAGTTTGTTGATCTTTTCATTATAAAATGTGTACAGTACCTTTTGCATTTCCTTTATACTGTTTGTTGTTTGCCACCATAATTTGCTCAAATGGGTTCCAACAAAATGAACAAATTTGCAATAGCATGCTTATAGTTAGACCTCTCAAAATAAACTAGGATTGATATAATTTTTTAAATGCATAATTTTCCATGGCAGGTCTTAAATGTGAAAAACTATTTAGTTATTCTCAGTTCTTAATTGTATGTCATGATGGAGGAGAATAACCGAAAATGGATGTATGCGAGAAAAGATAATCATGGCCATATTAATCCAGATTTTATATCGGGTGTGACGTTGTTCTTAAATTTTGCATCAAACCAATTAAGATTTATGGATGGTTTAAAGATTAAATGTCCATGTCGGAGTTGTAAAAATCGAGTTTACCTCACAAGTGAAGAAGTTAGGTTGCATCTTCTGAAAAAGGGATTTGTTGAAAATTACGAAGAGTGGTGGTATCATGGGGAAGTTAGACAATGCTCAACAAGTGTTCCTACCATAGTGAATAAAATGGTTGTTATAAATGCATTGATTTTTATACAAGTGTAAATGAAATTTGAGTTATACGATGAGCAAAATATGTTGGATGTGTTGCTTTGGGGCCTAGAAGTGGCCAAAATGATTGTTTAGATGCATTGATCCTTATAGAAGTGTAACTATGAATATTTTTTCAGGTTTGATAATTTGGATTTGTCTTATTTTTAGGGGAAATGCTGTCGAATTTTCGACAATACCCGAGTCTATTTTTATAATTTTTCTTTTTTTTTTAATTTTCTTGCTTTATTCTATTTTAGGCTAAGAAGAAACGACGACGGCCCACAGCTTGTGAAGTTTTCTTGTACACCCATACAAAGAAGAATGATGGAACATCTTTTGTTAATGATAGATGCAGAGCGATATATGTAAGTGTAAATATTGTAATTGCATACTATAAGAATATACAAATCTTACTTCTAATTTGAAATATGGATTTTTTAGAATAAAATCATGCAGCTTCGATTGGAAAGATCTCAAAATGAAGGTGAAAATGTTGATGAGAATCAAATATACTTCGATGCAGTAGGGGGTGCACATAGAGGACAAGTGTATGGACTTGGAGCTACAGCGACTCAGTATTATCCAGAGGCTTGCGCATCTCGTTCCTTTTATGCTTTTGAAGCACCCACTACAAGACAGATGGAGGAGAGGTTTGAGCAGCGTTTGTCCACTATACGTGTTGAGCTTCAAGTTGAAATTCGTACTGAGCTTCGTGCTGAGATTCGTGCTGAGCTTGAACAAGAGTTGGAACAACAAGTGGAGCAGCGGGTCGGACAGATCCAGCAGCAGATACAGGTACAACAACAACTTTTTCAGCAACGGATTGAGGAACAGATGAGTTTATTCACTTCTCGTACTGTCTGTACTAATGGCTCAAGTGCTTCACTACATGATCCACACATCGGGTCATAGATACTTTTTACCTACATTAAAGTATTATAATAGACATATTAGGACATCTTGTATATCTTTTGTTCCTGCTATATATGCATGTATCTATTATTTTGGATATGTTCCTTCTATATATGCATGCATATATTATTTTGGATATGCAATGATATGCACTTGCAAATAATAGTTTATTTATTAATATACATATTTTTATATTAAGGATTGAGTACTCTATATATATTATTGTTATTTTTTAGTTTATTATTTAAATAGTAAAATGTCCATAGTAAATTAAAAAAATTATTTTAAATTTAGCGAGTGTAATAAATAATATTATAAATAATGTTTAGCGAGGTTCAATCTCGTACCAAATTTTGCAATAAAAATATTTGTCACAAATTTGATGCTAAAATTTAGTAAGGAATTTGTTGTTGCTAAAATTAAAAGTCCTAGCAAACGTTAGCGAGGACTTTAGTCCTCACTAAAATTTACATTCCTCGCAAAATTTAGTGATGAATACAGTCCTCACAAACCTTAGCAAGGAAAAAAGTCGTCGCAAACCTTTGCGAGGAAAAAAGTCTTAGCAAAAGTTAGCGAGGAAAAAAGTCGTCGCAAATCTTTAGCGAGGAAAAAAGTCCTCGCAAATGCTACCGAGGACCGTAGCCTTGCAAAATGTAGTGAGGACTTTAGTACTCGCAAACGTTAGCGAGGAATATATTCGTCGCAAAAGTTAGCGACGAAAAATTTCTTGCAAAAGTTTGCGAGGACTTTAATCCTCGCAAAATTTCAGCGAGGATTTTATTCCTCGCTAAAATCAGCTAGGATGACTTTTGTTACAAATTTTTTTTCCTCGCTAAATCGTCGCTAAACTAATTTAGCGACAAAAAATCATCATTTAGCGACGAATTTTGTCCTCGCTATTTTGCATTTTTCTTGTAGTGTAAAGGGAAGGACGACTCGAGCTTCAATGATGAGGATGAGAATAGAAAGCCTAGAGACACAAACTAGCATAGGTTGTATACGGGGGTGATCAACATGATCGTTGGAGGATCACCCTATGAAGAAGACCACTCTAGGAAGAAAAAGAGGAAAGATGTCTACTTTTCCCACCAGTCTAAAATGTTTCCTCCGATCTCCATATCCCATGAAGATATGAGAAACCTGAAGTTCCCCCATGAAAATGCACTTATCGTTAGTGCGAGGGTTAATAATTTTCTTATCAAAATAATCCTAATGGACAATGGAAGTACAGTGAATGTCCTAATGCTTGAGGCCTATAGAGCGATGAGCCTTCCAATCGGATAGCTAAAGTCGAACACCACCCCATTAATCGGGCTAGGTAATGCCACCATTTTAGTGGAAGGGTCGATCAAACTCTTTGTTGAATTAGGGCAAGAGCAGTCATTCACATATTTAAGGTAACATTTATGATTATAGATATAAATTTTACCTATAATGTGGTATTCGACAAGCCATTGCTTTTCCAGAATGGAGCCATCACCAACATATGGTACATGATCATAAAGATACCTACGGAGCGAGGAACCACCATATTAAGGGGAGATTAAGAAGTTTTTAAAGAGGCCTACATATCTATGATTAGGCAAAACAAAGAGACCTGCATCATGAAGCCTGGGATATAATGACTCGAGGAAGCCAAAAGGCAAAAAATGGACCTTGTTGGGGAGGTGGTGACAAGGGAGATATTGAAATGCAAAAGTATCTGAATTGGGACAAATATGAGCAAAGAGGTGAAAAAGTCAGTTATGCAAGTGCTGATAATAAACCAAGCATCCTTCGCATGAAAAGCCGAAGGATATCCCAAGGATCGACCTAAAAGTAATCACGTATAAGTTGAACATCGATCCGGCCCACTTCCCAGTCAAGCAGAAACTCAGACAGTATGCTTCCGACTGGAGGAAGTTTATTTTAGAAGAAGTTAGCAGACTTCTAAAAGTAAGGATGATCCGAAAGGTGAAGTACCTAGAGTTGCTAGCAAATGTGGTCTTAGTAAAAGAGAAGATGGGCAAGCTCAGAATATGTGTTGATTTCAACGACCTCAATAAAGCTTACCCAAATGACAGCTATCCCTTACCCAATATAGATCAGCTAGTAGACGTAACCGTTTGTCATGCAATCTACTCATTGCTTAATGCCTATGTAGGGTACCACTAGATCCTCATATGGCTCTTAGATTAAAAAAATAAATTTCATTACAGATGATGGAACTTTCTATTATAAGCCAATGCTATTTGAACTGAAAAATACTGGTGCCACTTACTAGCACCTGATGAATAAAATTTTCAAAAACTAGATTAGAGAACATATGGAAGTTTGCGTTGATGATATGATTATTAAAAGCAAAAATTCAAAGGAACACTCCACTGATCTGGCAAAAGTCTTTCGTACTTTGAAGCAATTTCAAATGAAGTTAAATCCGGAGAAATGTGTCTTTTATGCACCATCAGGAAAATTTTTGGGTTTCATGGTCTCGAAGAGAGGAATAAAGGCCAACCCAGAGAAAATAAAAGCCATCCTAGAAATGTAACCCCTGAGAAATATAAAATACATCTAGAAATTGAATGAAAGAATCACGGCCTTGAGAAGATTCATCTCCTTCTTGGCCAAGCGTTGCACACCTTTTTTCAAAAAATTACAAAAAAATAAAGCATTCAATTGGGAATCAGATTGCCAATAGGCCTTTGAGGAGCTAAATAAATTCCTAATGGACCCTTTTACTGAGTCGATCGATCCCAGGTGAGAATCTTTTCTTATACCTGTTGACATTTGTAGAGGTTATTACAATTATCTTGGTCAGGGAAGAAGGAATCTAACAGCTACCAATATACTACATTAGCCAAGTTTTGAGAGGTTTAGAGTTGAAAAAGAGTTCGATCGAGCAGTTGATCATCGCACTAATGATATGCATCCAAAAATTAAGACAATACTTTGAAACAAAAATCCTGTAAACACCAGATTTGAAGGCAAGATGGTAGGATGGGCCATAAAGCTACAATCTTGGGATATTTAGTACTGACCAAAAAACACAATAAAGGCTCAAAAGCTAGCTGATTTTGTCATCAAATTCACCAATAGTGAAATAATCGAGCAATCTCCAATGATGGTATGGGATATGACAGTCGATGGAGCCTCAAATAGCATCAAAGGTGGCATCAAAATAGTCATAATAGGTCCCTTCGGCATCACTATAAGGTATACGATAAAATTAAGCTTTAAGGTATCCAATAATGTTGCAAAATACGAAGAGTTGTTGTAGGGCCTAAGGCTAATTAAAGCAATTCGGCCAGAAACCCTTAAAATCAAAAGCGATTCTCAACTAGTGACCAGCTAAGTACTAAGTACCTTTAAAGCCAAAAAAAACCATGAAATGATACTTGGCAAAAGGCAAAAAGCTTTGAAAGAGTTAAAAGAGGTCGGATCAACCTAGGTTCTGAAGAATGTATCCAGAGAGTAAACAATTGCAGCCGATCAATTGGCTAAGATGTCTGTGGTAGGCCAAAATGAAATCAGAGAAAATGTAACAACTGTCGAATAGCTCTCCTCTTCCTTTAAAGAGTCGAAGAAGATAGAAATCAAATAACAAGGCGATACATGGATGACTCCAATCAAACTATTTTTTCAAACGGGAAAATTACTTGAAGATAAGACTGAAGCCTAAAAAATAGCCTGAAAATCTCTTAATCACTCTATAATTGATGATAAGCCATCCTTGGCTTAAATGCGTGATAAAGGAGGAATGAGACTATATATTCAGAGAGATCCATGAAAGCATCTATAGAGCATACGAAGCCAACAGGGCTATAGCAAGGAAGGGGCTCTAAATTGGTTATTTCTAGCCAAGTATCTTCAAATATGCTCGAAAAAATTGAAAATATGCCAATAATGCAAAATTCATAGAATAATCATTAGATAACCCGAGGCAGACCAATAATCGATCGGCGCATCATGGCCATTCAACCAATGGGAATTGGACATTTTAGGTCCCTTCCTTCAAGCAAAATGGCAAATGAAGTTCCTCATCATCGCTAACGATCATTTCTCTAAATGGATTGAGGTTGAACCTTTAGTGACAATAACAGTCGAAAGAATAAAAAATTTCACTTGGAAAGAACTTATCTGCAGGTATAGCCTACCTAAAGTCTTCATAATAGACAATAGGAAGCAGTTCGATAGCTCAATTTTTAAGAACTTTTGCTTGGACCTAAATATCAGCCTAAGGTTCACTTCGATCACCCATCTGTAAAGCAATGGGATGACGGAGGTTTCCAATTGAACAATCTTAAAAAGGCTAAAAAAATGGTTGGCCAAAGCAAAAGGAACCTGGGCAGATGAGCTGCTAAGCATCCTATGGTCCTACAAGACTTAACCTAAAGCTAACACCTATCAAACACCCTTCTCTTTAGTATATGGATCGGAGATAGTGAAACTGGCAATATTGGAGTGGGAAAGCTAATGGAGACCTAAGTGCAAGCACCTACAAGCTGAGAACCCTCGATGGATCAGAAGTCCCTAGGAGTTGGAATGTTGAAGTACTCAATAAGTACTTGATGTAACCTTGTAACTTAAATTAAATCATTATCAAAGAAGAATTCTCTCCATTTCTCATGTAAAAGCAAACACAACAAAACCTATACACTCAGCTCGAAGCAAATCTTAAGCGAAAATTACGAAGGTTAAAGGCCCATCACTTGCACCATACTTTTCCCGAGTTAAAAATGGTGCACGATCCTGATCGAAATGCATACCCATTTAGCTTGACATATGAAGTCCAATTTGAATTTTAAATTAGGAAATTAGATCTAAATGATCATTCATTCTACTTGATGACTCAGCCACTTCTAAACAGTCAACTGATCATATTTTTTTATCAGATTATATACTTATGATGATGGCGAGAGTTTGATCTTAGCTTGTACCGATTATGTAGGTTGACTGATCATGTTTTTCGATCATATTACATACCTGCACAGTCGGAAAACAAGTGACATAAAAAATTTAGAGATTTAGATATTTTTTTAAGTATTCAAGAAGTATCATTTTCATTTCATTCATCATTTCAATTGTGCCACTAAGATGCAGTAAAATAAAAGAAATAAAAATCAATTCAATAAATACTTTGCTAGCAATCGTTTTCAATATTGCATCAAAATTTCAAAACCTAAACAATAAAAGTTTATACACATTGTGCTTATCACACCACTTATACATAAGTTAAGAAGCTATCTCAAAAGGTGACATATCAGATACTTCGAACGTTGGTACAACGGAAAGCTCTGCAGTAGGCTTAATGGTCGGTGTGCCAGCAGGCTCTACACCCGACTCGATAGTAGCTTCTATAGGTAAGCCAGGAGCGGGATCATCAGGTGGGAACGAAATGAACTTGGGCTCTGCAAGAGGCTTGGGAGTAGCTTCAAATCAATAATGCCCTCTTTAAAAAGTTTCTCTTCCTCGCTGCTATCATCACTGGATGGCGAATCAGACAAAGCCTCGAGGTTTCCTATCCAATCAAAAACACCCTTGTTATAACACCTTTCAGCCTCATAAATAAGATAGGCAAGAATCTTTCCTTGAGCTTCACCCAACTATGCGATGAGATCTTCCCTTTGGGAGGCAAGCTCATTCACATATTTACTGGTAAAGGTACCTCCTTCTTCTTTCAAGCAGCCTTCAAGGAATTTCGATCCGTGATGAACTTGTCTTTATCTATGGCAGCCCTGTCTGCATCTTCAATGGCCTTATCACGTTCGGCGATGAAATGGTAGCACTTGGCAGCTAGCTTGGCGTTATCTTCTTTAAACTTCTCAAGCTAAGTGCCATCTCTCCTTAGTCGCTCCAATTTCGCCTGTGATTTAGCTTTTACCCACTCCACCTCTGCTTTAAATCAACATTCTTATGCCACAGAGCCTTAAGATCAGCATTAATTTTGGTGGTCTCATTGATCCATATAAGATTCTCCGATCGGATACCAAAGCTTTGCTTCTTCTCTATCTCAAGCTGCCATTTAAGCTCCTTATTAGATCAAGAACTATGATCCCACATTACTTTAAAATAGATACCTTGGCTATGAAGATACAGGCCCCACTTGATTAGCTATTCGCAGACAACAACAATAATAAGCAAAGAAGAGGGAAACATAAAAGTTGAGGCAAAAAAAGGGGGAAGAAGAAAAAAAAAGGTGAAAAGAAGCAAGCAAAAGCAGGAAAAAGAGAATTGAATAGTAAAAATACCTCCAAACACTGCCCTTGGAAGAAGGCCAGCTCACATCCAGGAGATCCCAACTTGCACACCTCCCGATGATCCTTCTCGTTAAGGAGCCCTTTACAAATAAATGACGCCACCTTGGGATCCTGGATGGCGAACCCTTCCCCAAAGTGTTCCTTCAAAACATCCTTCAAAGAATTGGATCTCCAATCGATCTCAGGCAAACCCCCAGCCTCTTTCTCGATCGACTCACTCGACATCACCTCTTTCCCTTTGCTCATCTCAACCCTCTCATCAGATCTTCGCTCAACGCTTCCCTACTTTGTGAGCATGGCAGGAGAAGTAGATACCGAAAAGCCCTTTTCAAATGATGACTTATCCACGAGCTGCAGCTTTCGCGAGTGAGTATGTACCCCGATGTTGAATTTGGTAGGAGCAGAATGTAACATCCCCGGATCGGCCGCCATGGTAATTTCCAATTTGAAATGGTTTTCTTTACTTAATTATAATTATATTAAATTGTTTCATTACTTTGGTATAGCACAATTTAAGCTTGAATTATTAATTAATATCAACTTATCTTTTTACACCATTATTATGTGTATTTTGGCCAAGTCAAATACTCCCATCTAATGTTTGTTTTCCTCTTACTTTCATACTCATTTCACCTTATTTCATCATGTTATACCCTTCACTTTAATTAAATTAATTTATTCCTTTAATATCTATAGTTACATAATGCAATATTATAGAAAAACTAATGTATAAATGAAATTAAGTGTAGGATTAGTATCCACAAACCTTATAGTAGTCCATTACCTTCCATTCTTTCTTCCTCCCTTCTTTCTCTTAGTTTCCTTCTTTTCCCTTAAATCCTTTCCATGGCCAAAATTTCCATGATGGCTTCCTACCAATTTTATCGGATGTCCCCGATTGTGTCCCATTCCCACATCGGTTGTTCCTCGCCTTCCACAACCGATGTGGGATTGGGACACAATCATTTATTCCTTACAGTTAGCCTCATGCTTAGCCAATCGTCAAGCGCATATAATTGATTCTCTAATTCCATTTCTAATTAAGTTAACTAAGATTCATTTATAACCTTTGTCTATTAGCTTAATAAAATGTAAGCTTACTTAATTACCTTAAAACTAAAGCAAGTATCTAATCATCTACCAAATATATTCATCAATGTTTCCTTGTTCTCCATTTAAATTATATAAGGTATTTCATAAATTTAAAGGCATCACGGTTACTATGAATTTCATAGTAACTGTGAGGCAGTCCAGAATCAAAATACACCCTATCTCACGGTTACTAAGTATTTCATAGTAACCGTGACCCCTTTAAAAAGTATAGAACATGGTTATTACTCATCCGGTAATGACCGTGAGGTAGCCTAGCATAGTCCAGACTCGAAATTGCAATTAGGTCACGGTTACCATAAATTTGGTAGAACCGTGACCCCTAATTCATGTCTTGGGCCACAGTTACCATGAATTGGTAGTAACCGTGACCCTCCTTCAAAGTCCAAAACTTGAAATTATAAGATGTATTATAAGGCTGGAGATTAATTACTTTATTCCTAAATCTTATAGATTACCTTATACATAAAATATACGGTAATGTACAACAATGAGCATATGAAATGTATAAGTCAAATAGGAATAAAGTTATAGAATTGATGTATAATAATATACAACATTTATTATGCTAATTGTACAAGAAGTGCAAAGGAAATGTTTATGTTATAATATATGAGACTTGTATGTGTTTACTTGAATATGAATTTATGAATAAAGTACAATTATACGGTAATGATTGTTGTATATATATATATATATATATTGTGATAGTTGAGAATCATAGTCTATTATATTACTGTGAATTATTCTACTTTATAGTGGAATGCATTAATATGAATTGATGACATATATGATATAATTATTTGCCTGCACATAAAACTTGGTTGTGGATAGATAGGCATGCCTATAGGGTTACAGTCGCAGCTGCTACAGATTTGACCCCATTTGGGTCCCTATAATTCGACCTTATATAGGTCCCTATGATTCGACCTTTTGTAGGTCCCCATGATTGATACCTTCGGGTATCATTTCGGCCTCATGTAGGTCCCTATGATGCGACCCCGTTTGGGTTCGCTTGACCAGTCAGACAGTACAGTATAGTTTCGTACCTTCGGGTACTATCCGTTATCCACACTCATAGAATGGTAGCAGGCAGTATACAGTATAAAATGAACAGCATATGAATATATGTATAATTATGATAGAGACTTGAATATTCATTATTTATGATTGTTATAAATTAGGTATAATATGTGGGTTATATTATAACTCTTGCATGCTAATTATAATATTTTGACATTATTATTGTTTATTGTGTGTTTGAAAACAATCACTGTGAGTGATTGTTCATATATGTATTGTTCACTACTAAACTTTATAGCTTAGCACGGGTGTTTATTCGTGTAGGTTCAAGATATGTTGTCGCTTTAGGGACAAGGCCAACACCAGCTAAGAAGAGAAATTTAGAATGTCTGAATTGTATTATTTTCTCTTTTGTTTTATGTAAATCTTATAAAATATTGTAATGAACATGTTCTGTAACTAGTAACTCGAAATATTATTATGATGTAACCAATATATATATTTATGTAACTTGTTCTAATATGTGAATTATAAAGCCAAAGCATAACCAATTGTATGACAGATCGACATATTATTAGTATTATATGTATTGTTTATTAAAATATTAAAATAATTAACAAACATCCGGATAATTAGTAGAGTCCTTACATTCCGATTTCCATGACCTCTATTAGCTTGGTAACATCACCTTAATACATGGATTGGCCGCCCGCTTTGTCCTTTAAGGAAGCCACGTTAGCCGACCAGTTTAATGACACACCAAACCCTCCTACCTTCATGATCAGCAAATGCCTATCCTTAAACCCTTTCATCGATGTCGTGACATTAAAAAGCTTCTTTCTCACCCTACTAGTGAAGTAATACTCCGTCCTATCTTCCCATTGGATAAATAGACAAAATGGGTGATTAGATATAGAGTCGAAGTGACTCTTTCATTCTTGCAAGTATCTTGAAACATGATATTGCTCTCCACCCATTTGGATTCAACCGGTTGGGTGCAATCTCGTACCCTCTGAGCACACTAATCTCAAAAGCACTAAGCGAAAATCTAAGTCCCGTATCCAAACTCCACAAATGGCAAACAAATCACTCATTATTATCTTTGCCAAATGGCCTTTCTATCAGCACCATGGAATTGGGGCACCTCATTACATATACATTGTTATGTAAATCATATCTCAACTTCAATCCTGACATTTTCCCTGTCATCAGTTTAGAGTGTTTCTCCACTATGGGGTTATTCTTATACCGCTCTATAAAACTCCTATCTAAAGACTGACTGCTACTGGAGACCATTTTCAAAAGGAGGGAGAAGAGACAGTTCCTAATTGCAAGTTAAAATTGAGGATCTAAGCTAGAAAATTCCTCAGAAGAAGCGGACGCAAAGCAAATACAAGTGCATGAGGAACCAATTGGAAGCGAAACACATGATGAGTAAGTAAAAACTACTTACTTGTGTGATCTCCTGACAACCTCGAAGAAACGGTGGAAATCCGAGAGTATGAAAGGTGAGAAATTTTTTTTTTTTTTGTAGAGTTTCACTAAAGAAATTAGTGAAAGGTGAAAAAAGATTCAAAAAATTACCTACTTATATGAGAGACCCCTCGGGTATGCCAAATGCATTGACCAACCGAACCCTACCACGTGTTAAAAAAGAACGTCATGTCGGTCCGCATATTGAAGCATCGCTCTCAATGCACACGTTTATCTTTAATCATGTGCCAACTATCCGAAATGCATTTGGCTAATCGGACACACCTTGAGGGTGGACAAGTGATAATACCAGATTATCATTAGGCCTAAGCAAGTCTCAGCCCAAAGACCAAATATCCAATTTGCAGAGAAGCCTGGCTCGTGACAAATAGATGCCAAAAAGCTACCACACACGGATCGATTAGACTGATGGGACCTTTAGTTCCAATCTATCCGTTGATATGCAGCAGAGTCCATGCCTCTTACCTGTCCTATATCATGTCGTCGCTTACCTGCTCTGACACCTCCATAGTCATGCCTTTAGGCACTCAAGTGCGCTCTTACGACTCATATAAAGGGTCCAATATACAATGGCTCAGTTAGCATTTCCTTGAGACTAACTTTCTCTCTACACTCACTTTATTAAGTTTCTAATTTAATATTCAGAGTGCTAATGTCCGGATTAATAGGGCAAAGCCTTTTACAGGTGCCTCCCAATTAATTGAATCCAGCAGTCATCAACTAACTACAGGATTTTGACAAACCGGATCTTATCGATAATAAATATAAAAACGCATCCTCCATTCATAATAAAATGAAGTGAAATTAAAAAAAAAAAAAGAGTTAGATTTTTTTAACGAGTCTATTGTTAATTTTAAAACGGGGGTGATGGTATATTAGCGCGGTTGCATGTATTAAGCTAAAAGAAACAGTGTGTACGGAGTACATGCAATTTTGTGCGAAGGGAATTGGCTGGAACAGAAAAGAAAAAGAAATATTAAGAATCAAAAGGAAAATGGAGAAATGAAATGTCCAGTTAACCTCAATTTTTGGCATCTAATCAAAGGTTTAACAGCTAGATGATGAGTTACATGGTTGAATTGGCAAGAGAGAATCTTTAGAACAGCATCAATGGCGGAGGACACAAAGCTCCGTTCTTTAAATCCATCACCCATTAGCATCTTTTCCTCCTCTTCCTTTTCTGTTTTAGCTCATAGTCACTAAAAACTCACTTTCGGTTCGTCTTCCTCTTTCAATCCAAACTCTTTTTTTTTTAATTTTCTTTTTGGTTGATTATGTCTATTATTAAAAGTTTGATCGATTCAAAGTTACCTTCTTGATTGCGTTCTGTATTTGTTTGTAGATTTGTTTAACGAGCAAGATATTTTGATGAAGTTGTATAGAAAATGGAGAATTTGTCAAACAAAAAGTTCCCACTCTCTTCAACAGATTATAAGCTATACCAGGAGGTTGGTGAAGGTGTCAGTGCCATAGTGTACAGAGCTCTCTGCATTCCATTAAACAAAATTGTTGCTATCAAGATTTTGGACTTGGAGAAATGCAATAATGATTTGGTATTTTTGGTTTTTCTCTTCATTTTGTTCTAATTTACAGTTTCTTTTTGGGTATATTGGAATATTTGAAAGGGGATGATTTGTTTCTAAAATGCAAGGGAGAGGATATGTTTAGCCTCCATATGACCCGGATTGTATAAGTCTTGTGCTAATTTATGCCCCGTAGGCAGTAAACATTTGATTGGGGATATTGCTGATTTCTTGATGCACTCTCGGTTTGGATTATGCAGGACAATATTCGTCGTGAAGTACACACTATGAGCTTGATCAATCATCCAAATTTGTTGAGAGCTCATTGCTCTTTCATTGTTGACCATAACCTGTGGATTGTGATGCCTTTCATGGCTGGTGGATCCTGTCTTCACATAATGAAATCTGCTTGTCCAGATGGTTTTGAACAGCCTGTTATCGCTACAGTTTTGTATGAAATACTCAAAGCTCTTTCCTATCTTCATGCCCAAGGGCACATTCACAGAGATGTTAAGGTATCCCATTTGATTATATTAGTTTAGGTCCTTAAATTTGAGGTATCATGTTGCCTGCATTTAGGATTAAGATCAGGTCGGTACTCTTTAAATCTCTGTTTAATTTCCGGGTTAATATTTGTGAGAGAAATTTGATTTATATGCAAATGTGACGGCTGCATGGAGCTAAGAAATGCAAAGTTGATTATTCCACTACTTGAGCTGTGATTTAATGGTTTTATTTCTCTGGTAATGACAACTTTTGTAACTCTTACCTGCAGGCAGGAAATATATTGATCGATTCTACGGGTTCAGTTAAGTTGGGAGACTTTGGAGTTTCAGCCAGCATGTTTGATACAGGAGATAGACAACGATCAAGAAATACATTTGTCGGAACTCCTTGCTGGTACTGGAACTCATCTTAAAGTTCTTGCTTGTTGATTATTGAAATATAATAAGCTGCATGATTATTTGAATTTTCTTGTGTCTCACAGGATGGCTCCTGAAGTGATGCAGCAATTGCACGGATATGACTTTAAGTGAGTCAATAGGCATAATAAAATACATTTCTAATATATATGTATAGACTAATAATGAACAATGTCAAATCATTCCTTTTGGCTACAAGTGTGTCATATAGTTTATGAGAATGACCTAATATGGGCTCGAGAAGAAAGACTGAACTAGAATGCCAAGTTTTTTAGGAAATGAAAGTGCTTCAAATGTTATATTTAGAAATAATTTGCTCGAGAAGAAGTTTGACTTCTTCTTTCAATCATATGAACAGAGCGGATATCTGGTCATTTGGAATAACAGCTCTAGAACTTGCTCATGGTCATGCACCATTTTCCAAGTATCCTCCCATGAAGGTAAGTATTTCCCTTAATTCTGTGAATGTAACAACATCTTCCAATGTAACAACATCTATGAACAACATCTTCCAATGTAACAACATTATCAATCTGCCATAACTAAAACAGCAAATCTAATTCTTTTAACTTAAAACTCAAGTTGCAGTCTTAAAATCAACTTTACTAAAGATGTGCATGGATTAATATATAGTGATTCCAATTGGTATTTGTACTTCCTGCCCTTTTCAGGTTTTGCTAATGACCCTCCAAAATGCACCGCCTAGTCTTAACTATGAAAGGGACAAGAAATTTTCAAAGGTATGCACCATTCACTTGCAATGCAATGGAATAAAAGAATTCCATGTTATATCCTGAAACTGATTGCTGTCTGTAGTCATTCAAAGAAATCGTGGCAGCTTGCTTGGTGAAGGACCCTAAAAAGCGTCCTTCTGCAGAGAAACTCTTGAAGCATCGTTTCTTTAAACACTTACGACCAAATGAATTTTTGGTTCGGACTATACTGGATGGCCTTCCTCCACTTGATGATCGTTTTAGGATGCTGAAGGTCTAAGTCATTCAATTTTGCTCACTGAACGTAACTTAGATGGTTGACTGCAACTAAATTCCTCTCTTTTTTCTTTGCTCAGGAGAAAGAGGCTCAATTCCTAACACAAGTACATGGGAACAAAGAACAAATATCGCAGGTAGTCATTTATTTTCCTCATGCAAGAAAATTGTGCTAACTGTATTTTGAGCATCATTGTCTTGCAACATATCAGAGCTATCCATCTTGGGTGCAACTTACAAAAGTAGTTATATTCATTGGTCTAGAAATCTTATGAAGTTAATATCATTTCCATTCTACATGGCTTGTTTCATGTGTGACTTGTTGCTATCTATGTACGATACATTAACATAATTTAAGCTCTTTTGACTTTGCAGCAAGAGTATATACGAGGAATCAGTGAATGGAATTTTGATCTTGAGGATTTGAAAAAACAGGCTGCTCTTGTAAGTAGGTGTATGCCTTTGAATTGGAAACACCATTTCCAGTTGTCTGAGTTTGATATGATATATTAGTAGATTAGATGATGTTCTTAACCGTTCAACATATTTTTTTCCTTGTCTTGTATAGATTCAGGATTATGATGGCATTTCAACAGAAGATAATCAAGATTCAGGCAGCAAGCATGAGAGATCTCATAATCTAGATGTTCCCAAAGAGAGGTTATCAACGCAAAGGACAAGTAACTCCAACTTTCCAAAATTTAGCCCCTCACTGGAGGTATCATACTGCATTCAATATTATCTCTGTCTATGATGCATGAACTTTTATGAATTGTTCAGGATATTTTGGTATGGTCACTATTCTACTAACATTTGTTTCAGGATTGCACAGAAGGGGTAAAAAATGTTAAAACTGTGGAGAGTTCAGTAGCTTCGCCTCTTCCTTTTTGTCCTCAACAAGCATTTAAGTATGTTGTTTTCTCCATGGATTCAGATATGCCTACTATTTTTTTTTTCCTTTGATGAATTCAGATAATTAATGTCTTAGCACCTTTGGCGATTTCAAATATTCACACTCCATTGATGACAGTTTTTGTATTTCAAGTTGAATTCTTTCAGTTATGTGCATAGGTATTCATTTTTACCACAAACTACTGTTGCAGCGACCACTTTGATAACTATCCAGGCAATGGAACTAACCAGTCGATCAATGAAGAAAACCCAAAGGTGTTCTCATGGATCATGGACAATGGAAGAAGTAGTTTTGGAAGTGATGATCTGAAGTTTAATTTCTCTGTCCCACAAGATGAGAATTCTGAGTGTTCATCCTTGAGCTGGTCGATTCAATCAAAGAGTGACTTTCCTATGAATAAAGTTGGTGGTGATCGGGAAATGTGAGTTCCAGATTATTAATGGCTTTCCTATATTTCTTATAGTTTGTCAAATCCTCTATATTTGAAATACATGTATTACACAACTATGGCAGATCTAAAACACCATTAGGTATTATTTGCAGCAATCATTTCCTAAATCATCAAAAGAAAGGCAATACTGATTCTTCATCTGGTAACAAAATATTTCATTAGACATTAAGAAAATATGTCTTTGAATTATACATAATGACAACATTAACTAATGCTTAGCAAAAAATAATGTTAGGTGATCAAAATTTTCAGTGCAACGAATGGTTCAGGGTCTCAATGGCAGATTCCAGCGCAAAGGTATGTTGTTCTATATTACTATATCTGTGTAGAATGATCCACATATAACCATAGACACCTTTTCAGGGTGATCATGAAGGACCCATTAACCCATCTGTTGGAGATTCTGTAAATTCTATAACTAATACATCTGTTTCACTTTTATCCTCATTACGATACTTACTGCAGCAGAACTCTGTGCAAAGGGTGTGTACAGAATTTCTTTTATATATTTATTCCTTTTGGTGGCTGTCTGTTAACCATCATGCTTCAGCCTTTCCTGACATTCTTGAAATCTTTATGGCAGGAGCAAACTGTAAAATTGATTAGATATGTAGAAAATCTAACAGAATTTATGAAGACTACAAACAAAAATGAAAGCTTTCAGGTATGTTTTTCCTTCTAGGCTTGAATATACAACAACTGTAGCAATGATGCAATCGACCAGAAGGTTATTTAAAGCATAAAAAAAACAACAAATTCACAAAAAAATAATCAAAATTAAGGGGTATGCTATGTGATTTATTTTCTAAATTTTCTTTAGCTGGGATTATGGAGACGTGGCTGACGTTTTCACGATTTGCAGATGCTCACAGCTTCTATAAGGGAAAGAGAATTGCAATCTCAGGTTATCGATATGCAACTAAAGTATGTAATATCTGTTCTAGATAACTGTTCAATTCTTTGGGGATTTATTTTTCCCTCTTTCCCTCTTTCTTTCAACTTCCCTATTCTTTTTCTTGTTTCCTTCTCAAAATCTCCTCTACGGTCAATCCACCAATTCCTTCTCCACAACATCTCTTTCCCTTCTTCTAAATTTTTCTATATATATGTACAATACAAGTTTTATCTACGTAAAAAAAAAAAAGGAAGATTCAAAGGTATCATGGAATAATGAAGATGAATTCAAAGAGGAAGAAGTATTCGTAATAAAGCGGTTCTACTGTTTAAGATGTATTCGAAAATTCGTTGATGCAAGATAGACATTGATTTACGAATCCAAAATACTCTGTAGGACTGAGAGGAAGTCTGCCAGCAGGGACTTGCTTACTCAGCATCAACGCACTGAGCTTGTCATTCGCTATGTTTAATTTCAACTTCATAGCGAATGACAAGCTCAGTGCCTTGATGCTGAGCAAGCAAGTCCCTACTGGCAGACTTCCTCTCAGTCGTAGAGAGTATTTTGGATTCGTAAATCAAGGTCTGTTTTACATCAACGAATTTTCAAATACATCTTAAACAGTAGAACCGCTTTACTACTTCTTCCTCCTCTTCGAAATCATCTTCATCATTCCATAATACCTTTGAATCTTCCATTTTTTTTTTCTCTGAAAAACATAGATAAAACTTGTATTATACCTATATATAGAAAACTTTAGAGGAAGGGAAAGAAAACAGGAATCAGTCGTTATAGAGAAGGAATTGGTGAATTGACAGTAGAGGAAATTTTGAGAAAGAAACAAGAAAAAGAATAGGAAGCTGAAAGCAAGAAAGAAGGAAAGAGGGAAAATAAATCCCAAAATACATAGATAAAACTTGTATTATACATATATATAGAAAACTTAGACGTTATAGAGAATGAATTGGTGAATTGACCGTAGAGGAAATTTTGAGAAGGAAACAAGAAGAAGAATAGGAAGCTGAAAGAAAGAAAGATGGAAAGAGGGAAAATAAATCCCCAAATATTCTTTTACGTGAAAAAACTTGTTCAGTTCTTTTTCTACTTGTTTACCGAGCTGCTTTTGTTTGCTACCAGAATCACCAAGCTCGTTGATGACTTGCAGGAACATAAAAATACAAATTTCGAGGTATGTTTTTTTTTTTTGTTCAGTCCATTGATTTAATTTTGAATATTTGAAATCTTGCCAAAGCAAAAAAAATATTGTTGAACTGTCCATTTACATTTGTCATAAATTTTATTAGTAATATGACAGGATTTATTCTGATTTACACAGCTCCAAAGACAACTAAGCATTTTGCTAGACAAGGCGTAGCAGCAGCGAAAGTTATTTATACCTCCCTACCCAAGAGAGGAGACAAACCACCTTTAGATTTCCACATGATGCAGTTGATTCCTCTCTACTCTTCTGCTTTTTGCAGATCTACAAGGAAACATTGATAATAAAGTTGAAATTGAAAATAAATTTGAGAAAGGCAAAAGTTAAAAAGAATTGAATGGTATGAGCGATAATTGGGAACAAAAGATCCATGTAAACATATATCTTGATTGGCTATGTTTTCTTCTAAAAGGGCTCACAACTACGTTCTTTTTTTCTGATTATGAACACTGTAAAAAGCCCAATTGGGCTGAAGGAATTGTAAAAAGCCCTATTGAAAGTATAACAACCGTAATCCTATGTTCTAAAAGAAAATCATAATCCTCAGCTGCATCAACATGTTTCTTGTATTAGTTGCTGTCACTAAAGGTTGTGGGAGGAGGATCCCAATTTTTGCTATTTGCTTCTACTGCTTCTGTGGACTGAGGATTACTTTCTGCGGCTGTTAGAAGGCCTGCACAAAAGCTGCAGGAAGCAACAACTAAAGACTTGTCAAGCTTTATATTAACATAACAATAAACGTAAGGAGGGGAGATAATATGTTTTGGTCGTCCGAAGGGAAATAATATCTGCTCGCACGATGTATTGCGCCCTATGCATTAAATTAATAGAAGCACAAAGTTAAAAAAAAAAAAAAAAAAAAATAGGATGCATCTTTGTAACTGTAGATCATTTTGGTCTGTCATTTTAAGTTCGCTTGGTGCATACCCAACACAACTTTAAAATGTCGGCCTTTTTGCTCCTTCTAGCTTTTTGAAAAACCATTTAATAAGGAGGCAAAATTGATTAAAATCAATATTAAGAAAATAAATTTAGTTAAAATAAAAATTAAATGGAGGAAATATTTCAAATTAAAAGGTTATTTAATTAAAATTTATAATATTTTTTAAGGGTAAAAATAAATTTTGCCAAGTGCCCCCCTTATGCTCCACTTGGGTCTGCCCTGTACTCCGTTCCCTCGAACTTTAATTTATGTCTACATAATAAATAGGCCACTAAATGATAATGTGGAAATTTTCTCTTAAAAATAGCTTTTTTTTTATTGGAAGAAAAATTTCACACGCATTTAAAGACTTATTATGTATGAAAATTAAAAAATCGAATAGAGGGAAATAAAAATAAAATTAAAAATTCGAATAAAGGGAAAGGAAAAAAAAAAAAAACCAATATCTTAAAAGTTCGATTCTCATGTCTAGTATTCAAAAGATGATTTCTTAATGCATGCAGATTCCATTCCACACGAGCGCCCATATTGTCAAAAAAGTCTTCCCCACTCAGCATATCTAAAGTTTTGATGCCAGTCCTTTAGGAGCCAATTAGAATTGGACGATCAACAAAACAGAGCATATAACTTTTTTCACCCTCTTTTTACTTCTTTTCAATCCCTTCCCTTTTTCATCTTTTCCTGTTAGGTATTGCTTTGGACATCATTATATAATTCAAGCATTTGTATTCTCTGATTCACACATGAAAAGTTCGTTAGTAATTCTATATTCATTATTCTCTTCTCTTTCGCACAAACTAAGCTAACTTCTTCCTAAAGTTCCTTCTACAAAACTTTCTTTATTAAGTAACTTTTCAAATATTTCCTTATGCATACTTTTCCATCTACCAAACCTAACTAGAAGTCCTAAACCCAAGAATAAGTTGATAATACCTCATATATTGTCTTATAGTGGGCCTTTATCCAGGACCCCAAGACTCGATTAGAATCTAAACAGGATTGAAACTTAATACACATACGGTTCAATCCAAAAATTTTTGTGTGCCGATTGAAACATCCAACCCCTTATCTCTGCCTAAAATGGGACATTGGCAAATCTAATCCTGCCATTAGCGAATCTAATTATTACCGGTATAGCCATGATTAGCACTAAATTATTGCTATTTCAACACGTAAATTATGGACACTATAAATAACCTTTGGAGACTCTCATTCTCTAAGTTTTCTCTTTAAAAACTAACTTAAATTTCGAAATACTAAAGCATCTTGTTTGTATTCTACGAGACTTTCTTTTTCGCGTAAATTCATTTCAATCTTCTAGCAATAAACCTAAATTTATACATAACATCCTTCCATAATTATGGTTTGCTAGCTTGGAGTTCGCCATATGTTCTTGAAAGATAGAAAAATCTCCAACAGTAGTATAGAAGAATTAAATCACCATAAAATTTGCAATAACACCACCAAGATGAGATAAATGACTTAAGAAAGTCACCTTGTGTCGGTGAGATTTGATTATCTCAACCAGCAGCCTGTCTCCAGATGTTTGCCTCACTCTTTGAATTAGTTGTAGCCTGGAAATTGTACTTCTCTGCAAATTCATCATATTTGCCAAAATTAGTAATTCTAAAGCCAAAAAACAAAGGAATTGATGCAAAGAAGTGCTAGAAAATGAAATTGAAGTTATGAAAATAATATACTAACTCTGAATTCATCATAAGATTTCAAAATGAGTGCCATCTTAGAAGGGTCTAAAAGCTTGGACAATATATCCATCAAAGCAGGAAAGCTCATCCATGGTGAAGAAGGTCTTAATGCCCTCAATTGATTTCTACCTGAAAAGACCATACGAATTAAACTTCAGCGTGGACTCAAAAATTTAAAAGTAGAAAATACCAGAAAAACTGCTTTGCTTACCATTGAAGATTGGTGGCTTAAAGCTTACGATGAAAGTGGGAAAAATGTGAGAATTCATAAAGGCATTCCACACAATCAATCTTCTTGGCTCTACAAGATTGTCAACACCAGAATCAAACTCTGTTGAGCTTGGTTGAAATTGCTTGGAACCAGCAGGAATCATCTCCATCTTCCCCATTATCACTCGACATAACAACATATGGCTTACACCATTTCTATCAACAATTGATGATTTAACACTGCCAAAATACAGAGAAAAAGAAAATAAGAATCACTAGAAATAACATTCTTTATCCAATTTCACTCCTGCAGAGACTAATTGCATTGAAATAGGCAATTTTATTCTAATTTGCAATAAACAAATAATTACAAGTTCCAATTTCTAGGGTTTTCTCGAACTTTCTCCGCAAACAAACGGAGAAATAGATCAAAAATTTCTGAGATTTAAATCATCAACTCGCCTTTCAATAGGAAAATTTGCAGGAGACAAATGAATGCCAACCCCATGTGATTCACTGCACTGATTAAACCCATAAGACATAATATGACAAAGCTCTTCCTTCGAACCGCCATACCAAGCAACCATTATATTAGCATTGCCGCCGCGCTTTTCCGCCACCGCCTGTGCGAAAATCTGGAAACAACACCGCCGAGCTTTTCTTGCGGGAGAAGAAACCAAGTTCTTGTGAATGGCCAAAATCTTTGTGTCCTTGGCATAAATTCCCAATCGTTGAACAAAACTCTTCTCGATAATTGCATATTCATTGCTTCCTTCTCCAATCTTAACCATTCCATTCTTACTAAAGTCCTCAAAACCACCGTCATGAGAACCAGAATCAGCCTCGTCACTATGAACATCAACATCATTTTCGTCTTTATCGTTATCAATTATCACCGACTCTCTATCTTCAACATCAATTGGCTCCCTCTGTCAAAAAACAAAAAACAAAAAAAACCCATCAAAGCAAATGTCAATTCAAAAAAAAAAAGAGCAAAATCGAATAAAAAATTCAAAAGAATTAAAGAAGAGGATGAGAAAATCACGCACATGAAATGAGTAGTAGTGATTGGTTAGCATGATTACTTTGAAATTTAGAAAAGAATTCGGAAGAAAACTCAAAACTGTACGATCTCTATCTATATATACAAACAGAGAGGTAGGGACATTGATTTCAAAGAAAAAGAAAAAGCATCAGAGATTGAAGAACTGCATTGGGTTATTAATATAATACAAAAAATGAATCCTTTTGGCGGTTGAAATCCTAGAAAGCAAATTTCGTGCCGCAGTTTCTAAATCCGAATCCAAATGGGAGAAGGATTAATAAGGAGGCGGAAGTGTCATGCCTTTCTTGACCTTGTAGAATTTCAGTTTCTACAATGGCTTTAATTACGTATATGGCCCTTAAGTGTGCGGAGAAAGTAATGGAATCTTAACGGAGAAGGTAGGGAGAAATGTAGAAAGTTGAAGAGGGTAGTTTGGGAATTTTAGTTGATATATTAAAAAATAAGTGATTTAATTAGAAAAAGAATGAGTCATGAGGACGTGTAAAATAAAATGTAGCGTTTTGGGGTTTTAACTTGTAATAAAAGTATACGGGTTGTACACCACAAGCCAAGTGCGCGACTCGGATCGAATCCGAATGTAGTTGGGGCGAAGCTCCAGTGAACCGAGTGGGCCATAAAAAAAAAAGTATACGGGTTGTATCTTAAACCATGCATCTCGTGTGACGATTTGCTACCCAACAACCCAAATTAGATTTCTTTCCCTTTTAAGAAAAAAGACAAATTCTTTTTTATTTCTTAATTTTCCCTGCCTATACATATTTATAAACTCAATTAATTAAATATAAATAAACTGAATTAATAATATACTATCATCTAACAAATTTTATTTTAAATTATTTTTTACACCGTTCCACTAATTTATTACATTTTACACATTTCGCTAATGTTTAAGTAATAATTTATTTTTAATTTTATAAAAAATACTATATATTAAAGAGATTAAAATTCTATCATTTTAAATTAAAATATTTACCTTTATAATATCGTCGTTATCCAATACTATTCCAAAATGATAAAAACAGTAAAAGAAAGTGTAGGAAAAAAAAAGAAATATTATTGAAATTATTAAATATTCTGTTGATAACATAATAAAGATAAAATTATAATGCATATAATAAATTTTATTTTGTATTTTACAAAGTAAAATTTAATGGGATATTTTTTTAAAAAAAATTGATATATTGGTAGAATGGATAGAATATAATATAAGCTGAATTTAAATAATAATTCAATAAATTTTATTAACAAATATTTTTTAAATTAAAAAATATTGTTGTTATTGCATAAATAAATAAATAAGTGGTACAACAATATAGTAACGGAATTAAGTGAAATAGTGAATAGTAGGCTCGACATTAATAGATCTGAAATAAGGTTAATACTAATAGGTTACAATTTGTAAATTAAATTAATTACTCCTTTTTATTCCTTTTCTTCTTTTGTTGAAGAACTTAAAAATTTAAAAGGATAAACGTAGACTCTAGAAATTTAATATATTTGAAATTATAGGTTTATTTTCTTTCTTTAATTTTTTTTTGGAAAATCTTGATGAAAAGATCTAAGCTAAAGATTATCAGTATATCCTATTAAATTCTTTTAATTTTAGTTATAAGAAAGATAATTAATATCTAATTATTATAAAAATTGAATTTTCAGAAGCAAAACTCCTAATAATTACTATATTAATTTTTTTTTGTCATATATAAATATAGAATGTTTTCTTAAACCGTCCTCTTGACATTGGACCGCTTTTTTTTTTTTTTTATAGGAGATTATGTTTATAGCCATGAAAGTAAAAGTCAAACCAAATTAACAGCATGTAATTTAAATAGTTGGGCATTTAACAATTGATTCCGTACTCATCTACTCCAAACCAAAGATAATTATATCAAACAAAAAAAGCCAAACCAAATTAAAAACATTATTGATAAAGCAAGATTTGACTTTATCTACAAGAATGAAAACTGGCAACTAACAATTCATTCGGGTGATAAAGTCTGTAAGAAATGGTGTCCGATCGAACTTGAGCGTTAGCACTCCGAAACTTAAATTAGTAGCTTTTAGAAAAAGAGTGCTTAGAGAAAGTTTCAGATAGTCAATACCTAGAGCTATTGTATTTCAAGCTATTTATAAGAGTTCTTTGGAGGGATATTCGAGTACCTTGGGATGCTATAACCGGTAGTTGGAGCAGGTAAGTGGCAATGTAACAAGGAGCAGATGGAGAGTATGAGTGCTGGCTTGTGTTAGTGGGCTGACAGAATATGTTGTCCCATTAGTCCGATCGGACATCATGCCTTCCTGTCTTGTCTTCCAGCTCACGTTTTGCCTTTTTTTTATTGGGCTTGGGTCGTGCCAAGTGTTGTTGGGCCAACCTGATTGGGCCTTTGAAGATTTATTTTTCATAATTATCACTTGTCCCCCTCCAAAGGGTCCGATCGAGCGATTTACACTTTTTGGCGGGATTTTTAAATTTTTGGGAGGCGCCCATCCGAAGAGATGCTACCATTTAGTTCAGACAGCTGTTTTGCATTTAATACCTGTACGCATGCCGAGGACGAAACTTTGTTCTTCGCTTATGCATTTAATGTCTACACATGTGCCGAGGACAACACTTCATTCTCCGTTATGCATTTATTGGATTGGAGATACGTGGTGATTACTCAGCAGGGACGCGGTTGGAGAATTTTAGATGTTTAAAGCTTATAAATAGATGACTTTGGGGCGATTTTTCCTCATTTCTCGAAGTTCTGCCATGCCCTCTTTCACGAACTTTGCCATTTCGACAAGTAATTTCTCATTCGTGATATCATTTTTTACTTCTTCTCTTTATTGGAGATGGTTTTGGGCAGCACCAAATCTATAAATGGGAGTTTTCTTGAGGCTTATGAAGGCCATGAGATCGTGGCTCGTTCTTTGATACTCACGGAGGAGGAGGTGGCTGAACTCCCTTTACAATGTGATCTTCCCACAGAGGTCTATGTGATAGCTTGCTCAGATTCCATGGTGACAAATGAGGGGCCGCTTGGGCGCGAGAACAGTAAGCCGTTCGATTACCATTTGTGGGAACAGTCTCAGAGATTTTACAATGGAAGTTTTTCCCTCGTTATTGAAAGTCAAAACAAACTTCTGGGCCATGCCTCCTTCAGCATGCTTCAATTTTATACTATGATCTTGGCCAGATTCTGTGCACATTCCAATTCTTATATCATCGCTCTGCGAATTGGCATCAATGTAAGAAAAATCGTCATTGTCAAGGCTGTCGATACGTCCAATTTTGCTCAGTATTAGCATTAAAATTTACATTGTCATTAGACTTTTGCTTCTGATTGATCAAGTAGGAGATCTTCGAACGTTGTGCCCTTCATCTTACGTACTTAATGGTGGAAGATCCGATCAGGAATAAAAGTTTGATCGGGTTCTATAGAAGTTTTAGATAGAGAAACATAGTTGATTTTGTTAGACAAGATTTGCTTTGTAACTTGTAAGAATTCTTCATATATAAAAGTCGATTTGCCTTTCAATTGCGCTTTCGTACTGCAGTTTTCATTTTAGGCGAAATTTATCATGAAATTAAAAAAAATATTATGAATTATGGAGAGTGTATGGAATCAAACATGAAGAATGCATAAAATTGACTAAGGAGAGTACTTCCTAAATTTTAACTTGCTTTGCAAGCATTGCAGTACACAACTCTTTACAATCGATTGATCTGATCAGATTTAAAATTTTTGTTCAAGCGTGAGTTGTGATTTAGATTTATCGCTTCAAGCACAATAGGTGACTTTTCAGCCTTCAATTTGATTGAAGTATTATTTGACTAGATATAAAGATCGACTATTCATTGGAGAATCAAGTATGGCGAATGACCTTTCGATCTATGGTGGGAGACAAGACTCCATTCTACTCCTAGCTGAGTATTTTCATAGCTCAGTAGTAGAGCATCACATATTTTTCTCTTTGGGAGTTACCGCTAATTGTCATTGTAATGGCCTCAACACCGGGTCAGCCGTGAACAGTACTTTTCGATGGTAAATAGTGCTTTACGGGTCCGAAAGGATACCCGAAAGCCAAAAATATTTTATTGGACCATCGGAAAGTATTGGTCATGGTGAGTCCGGAGTTGAAATTTGAAGTGAAATTGAGGTCAAATGGGCTTCCAAAGGTCAAAAATACGACAAAGGTAGCGATTTAATTTTCCTACTAGGGAATGTGACTTGATTTTGCGTAAATAATTAAAAATAGTAAACGAATTTTGAAAATTACCAGATTTTGCATGTCTACATGAATTTTTGTGTAGAATATTTTAGTGATGAGAATAAAATTTTTCAGTGACACCGGCAGTTGTCGAATCGGATCAATAAGTTTGAATCGAACCGATAATAGACTCCGATTGAGCCAAAAATTTGCATACTAGTTATTTTTTATGTGATAAAATTTATGGAATTATTTTTGAAGTAATTTGAAATAAGGAAGATAGAGAATTTGGTTTGGGTCTTTAATAGCCTAAAATGGGCTTAAATTTATAATTAGGCTAAGCCCATAAACTAAGCCCATATTTAGGCTCACTTGAGAGGTATATAAAGAGAGAAAATCTGGAGAAATTTCCAAATTTATTTGGTTGCCTCTCCTCCTCCTTAGTTGGCCGAATTAACCATACTCTCCCCTTTCCTCTCTTTGATTTCTTCTTTTCTCACTTCAAATTTCTCATAATTTCTAACATAACAATTAAAGTTTCACCTCTCTAGTTCACTCTAGTAGCCTTAAGCAAGTGGTTTGAGTAAGAAAAGGTTAGAAATCAAGTGGTTAAAGAAATTAAGGTAAGTTGGAAGTTAAGAAAGTTATGGATTTAAATTATTTCTTTAGTATTTTTCTATGGATTTTGAGGTGTAGTTTATGATTTTGAGCTTAGATTTGGCATTTGAGGACAAAAAAATAAGAGAAACTAAGCTTGAATGGCCGGCCTATGTAGGTAGTGAAGGAAGAGCGAGTGTTTCCAAGGATAAAGGCAAAGAAAATGAGGCTTGAGCTTCCTAATTCAAGAGAAAATTGTAAGTGACTAATTAATCTTTACATTTTCTAAGTTTATGAATTTTTCTCAATTATGTAACTAGGGTAAAAATGATTAAAGTATTTAATTGACGTAATTATGTTAGGGTAATTGTAATTAAGCTATAGAAAAGATGAATGAAAAGTGAAAATGAAAGAAAGAAAATTTTTAGGATGAAAAGTAATGGTGGCCGAATTTAATTGTAAGAGAAAATGGTGAGAAAAATGTATATAAATAATATATGTTAGCTTAAAATAATAGTAGACTTGATAATTAATGTCTATGAATTTTTAGAGAATATTTGAAATTTATTTGGGAATTTTTAAGATTATGTATAGTGTATGTATATAATGAAAGTTGTGAATTATAGTGAATTAATTGATTATTTTAATAAAAAATAACAATAAATAATAAATAATGCATAAATAAATTTTATTGCCATTTATTGAAATTATTGAAATTTTATTGAAAATTTAATGTTAATATGTATATTGAAAATAATTGAATTATTAGTTAATAATTGCATAAAAATGTTGAAAAAGGTGAAATTATATGAGATTAAATTATAGTCAATGAAAAAGAATAAAAAAGTCAACTGATAAATTTTTTGGAAATTAAAAGGATTCATAAAATAATTATTACTGTGCCCTTATAATTAGTTTGGCAAAAAAACTAGTTCTAGATATAGTTGGCTAGCCATATGAACACCCTTTACCATGGTGCAGGTCATGGCGACTTGCTTTGCTATGGATAGGATCATTGATCTCCACAGCTTAAGTGTTAAAGTGAAAGTGAAAAGTGCAGTGTTCTGAGAATGATTTCTAAGGAATCATTTATTTTTTTAGTGGGGTCCGTGGGGTCCATTTCCTGTCGGGTCTGTACTAGGTGCATAATGGAAATAAATTGATAAATAAGTGAAAAGACAATGAAAAGAAAGAAAAGAAAGTGAAAAAGGATCAAAATGAAAGAAACAGAAAGTTTAGGGGTAAAATGATAATTTTTTCTCAAAAATGTAAAAATCCAGTAAATTAAGTGAAAATTGCTTAAATAAAGATAAAATAGTTAGATAATAGTTAAATTGTTGAAAAATGAATTTTATTATCAATAGGAACTAAAATATAATTTTACTTATAAATGACAACTTAAGTGTATAGAAATGTAAAGTGTTTCAATTATTAGTTTAAAGAACAAAAATAAACTTATAATTGCAAAATTGTAATTATGCGTTGGAAATGAATAATCTTATAAAAAAAGTTAAATTAATGTTTTGAAATAATATTAAATGATTTTATAATTATGTTCACATATATGTTAATATATAAGAATAATAATAATAATGTTAAGAAATGTATCGATTATCAGTCATCACTAAGCATGTTGAGTGCTCAGCGTGTAGTTTTTACTGCGCGTAGGTAAGCAGGAGCAGAAATACACTTTAAAGGACTTCTTTTAGGATGCTCTAGTTGTATAAATTTTGGCATGTATATATATGTACAACTTTACTTGGATATGTGGTGTAAAACTGAAGTTATTTTAGTAAGCTGTATTTGGATTATGAATGAAATGGAATGGATGTCAGTGAATGGATATAGTTGATATTATTAATTGTTGTGCCTTTGAGAGGCTGTGTGGTTTGTCTGCATTTTAGGGGGCTAGTCCTATGTACAGCCGTTATGTTGCAAAAATTTTATTAAATGCATCGTGATTTGGAACAGTTTTAGATTGTCAACGATTTATTTTTTTTTTAAGTTAGCTAAAGCATGCTAATAAGGTATTGAAATATAAAGATTAAGTTGGAAAAAAAAATTTTAGTCTTCGGTACACCGATACAGTGTTAGGACGGATAAGGGTGTCACAATCATCCTTCATATTTTGGGTTCGGGATAGACGTCGAACCTAGCGAGTGAGTTAGTGAAAATTTAAATGAATGCGCCTCGCGTCTTGAGCTCGAAATGAACGTCGAGCCTAGTAAAGGGACTTATTTCGTAAATAAATGGATTTCAACTTTCGCATCTTCGGCTGTGTCAAGCCTAGCGATTGGAACAATACCAACCAATCGGTCAATGCCCTTATTTGTTTCGTGGAGATTTTCTTTTGGGGATATTTTGCCCAATCATTAGCTTTATGGAGATTTGGTAATTTTGTATTTACTTATAAACTTTCACATTTTTGGTTCGGGATAGACATCGAACTTAGCAGACAAATTCGAGATGGAGAAACATTTTTGCATTTTGGGCTCAGGATGAGCATCAAGCCTAGCGAATAGTTCATAAAGATATCCTTGCAGTCTACCATAAAGATATGTGCAGAGGGAGTGGTGACCCTCCTGTCATTACACTTGGGGGCGAATGTGGGCACATTTGGGCCACCACTTGAGGAAGAGATCTTCATAAATCTATACGCAACCCTTATTATAAGGATGATCGAGCTAATCTATGGGTGCATCGGCCAATATAGGTTACTGACAGCTTCAGAGACCAAGGTAGTCTGTAGATTACCTCCTATTATGCCAGAGCCACCAATAAAGGATCAGAGTCAAGGTTAGACACCCCAAGCACCTCAAGGACATCAGCTAGAGCAGCTTCCATAGGACTAGCCGCATGAGCCTTAAGGGACAGGTATGGATATAGACTTTGAGATAGATATACGAGTGGATTTGGACAATTTACTCGGTGGATCGCCTCCTCCTCCAGTATCTCTATGATCTCCTATACCACCATCGCCCTTGCCATCCAGGGCATCTCAAAGGTATTCACCTTATAGGGATCCTCGTGTATCCATCTTGAGAGCACCATCGCCACTTTAGCCTACACAGATTCATGTGGGCCCCACATATGATAAGCTAGTTCAGAGATTAGACAAGTTAGAGGTTTCCATAGAGACTCTCATCTAGCGACACTAGCAGGATGTGGATAGGATTTTGGGGGCACTTGCAGCTATTGGGGCTAGATTCGATGCTACACGATAGGTTATATTTAATAATTTAATCAAAATCATACAATTTAATACTAAATTTAAATTTAATTACTATTTTTTAATTTTTTTTAAAAATAACAAAAGTAATAGATAAAAATAAAATGGAGAGAGTAATAAATAATCGAACTCATAATTAATTCTAAAATAAAAGGCAAGAAGAATCAAGAACAAATTTAAAATATATATAGAAGTTGACAAAAAGAATATATATATATATATATATATATATATATATATATATATATATATATATTCTTTTTGTCTATTTCTCTCTCTATATATATACACTACAAGAAAAATACAATTTAGCAACGGATAATTGACATTTTTCGTTGCTAATTAAAAACAGCAACGAAAATTAGCAATGAAAATTTTTGTTGCTAATCCGACAGTTGCTATTTTTAGCAATAGAATTAAATTTTTGTTGCTAAATTTAGCAACGGAAAATGAATTTTGTTGCTAAATTCAACCAACTCATGTTTCGATAAATTGGTCAATTTTAGCAATGGAAACATCATTTTCATTGCTAATTTTAGCAACCAAAAGTTAAAATTTGTAATGATACATAAATTCCCATATGTAACTTTTAATATATGCAAGTGTGCTAAGAGCAGTTAGCAATAAAAATGCATCTTTCTCAGATTTACAAAAAGAGAAGTGAAAAGTACTAATAAACACTTATCAAATTATCTGAATGGAAAAAATAATTGTGGAAAAATTTTAAAGGTCACAATATTTACAAGATAACATTTGCACAAAATTCTAAGATTCACAAATATGCAAAAACAACCGAATAGGAGCACATGGTTAAAAAGGGAAATAATGTTATACAAAAGCGCAACAACATCAGGCAGAGGTAGAAATATTTCATTTTCAGCTATAAAAAGTTTACAAAGAGAGCTACTCAGAAACACAAAGAGTAAAAATGAACAGTAAATTGCATAATATGTCATAGATTTGAAGGGGAAAGATCATTTATGAAACCAATAAGCAGAAGTTTCAACTGTAATTCTTTGTTATTAAAAAGTAGGAACAGAGCTAAATAGGATAAAGAGAACCAATCATCGATGGAAATGAAATACATACCTTCAGTCGCAAAGAGAGTGAAATGAACAATATGAATAATAAAGTGTGATTGATCATCGCAAATTGGAAATCAAAAAGCATAATTGAAATGGAAATCGAAAAAAGAACAATATGAATAATAAAGTGAGAAAAAACTGAAAAAAGAGAGAGATCGGCGGAGCTCACATCGGCACCTATTATGGCATCATCGGATTAGGAGTTACCATTTAAGTTGATGTGCGATACGAGTGACATTGCAGTAGGAGTGGTTCTTGGACAAAGAAAGAAAAAAAAAGTTGTATGTTATATATTATGCTAGTTAGACTTTAAATGATGCACAACTTAATTATGCAACTACTGAAAATGAGATTTTAGCTATTTTTTTATTTTGATAAATTTCGCTTTTATTTGATAGGGAATAAAATAATAGTATTTATTGACCACTCAACTATTAAGTATCTCCTTCAAAAGAAAAAAGCCAAACCTAGACTAATTAGATGGGTGTTACTTTTGCAGGAATTTGATTTTAAAATTTGAGATAAAAAAAAAGAAAAAAGATGTTGAGAATGTGGTAGCTGACCATCTCTCTAGATTGGAATTAGAGAGAACTGATGATAATGAGTGCTAAATCAATGAATCATTTCCCGATGAACAATTGTACGCTATCTTTGCAACTCAATTACCATGGTATGCTGATATAACCAGCTATTTAGCTTGTGAAATTATTCCCTTGAATATTACATATTAGCAAAAGAAAAAATTCTTTTCTAATGTTAAACACTATTATTGGGAAGATCCATACTTGTTTAGATTATGTGCTGATCAGATTATTAGGCGATGTGTTCTTGAGCATGAAATGAATGATATTTTAAGACATTATCATACTTTTAAGTGTGGTGGTCATTTTGGACATTCTAAAATGGCAATTGAGGTATTACAATGTGATTTTTATTAGCCTAACTTGCTCAAATATACTTTTCATTTTGTTTCTACTTGTGATAGATGTCAAAGAACATGTAACCTTTCCAAAAGAAATGAGATGCTGCTACAAAACATCTTAAAAGTTGAGCTATTTGACGTATAGAGTATTGACTTCATGGGCCCATTTCCAAAATCTTGCTCAAACCAGCATATCTTAATGGCAGTGGACTATGTGTCTAAATGGATGGAAGTAGTGACATTGCCAAATAATGATGCCAAAAGTAACTTATGTTCCTAAGGAAAAATATTTTTGCCCATTTTGGAATCCCACGAGCTAATATCAGCAATGGAGGTATGCCGTATCATCCTCAAGCCAGCAGACAAGTTGAAATATATAATAGGGAAATCAAAAGGATTCTTAAGAAATTGGTAGGTTCCTCTAGGAAAGATTGGGCATGAAATCTCGATGATGCATTATGGGCATAGAGAATAGCATTCAAGACTCCAATCGGAATGTCCCCGTATCAGTTGGTATATGGAAAATCTTTCCATTTGCTAGTGGAATTGGTTTGGAGAGAGATATAATAAGTAGGAAATAAGAGAATTTAGAACTTCTAAAAGTATTTAAGATAAATATTTGAGAAAAATAAATAGTTAAAAGACAAATATTTTGATATAGAGCATTTGGTATTTATATGACCTTTTATTATTTTGATTAATTATAGGAAATAAGGCCTACAGCTAAAAAAATATATATATATAGCTTTAGCGATAAATTTTAGCTACATCAATTAATCTTATCATTAATTAGCGAATAATTGGCAACAAATTATTCATAAAATAAAGTGAAAATTTCATAATATTATGCCATTATAATTTTTAAAATAAGTATAAATATGCCATTATACTTTTTATAGTCATTTTTTGCCCGCTATACTTTTCACAATAGATAAAATTTGCCAATAAACTTATCGAAATATAATATCCGACCATATAGTACTGGCATTTTCTCACTATTTGATGCATTTTAGCGGTATAATAGCATATGCTGACTATTTCGAAAAGTATAAGGGCAAATTAAAATAAACTTATTCCTTTTCCTCTATAAACGGATTTTCCAATTTATAAGTCAATTGATACATAACCCTGCAACTCGAACCATTAAGCTAACCACCTGTGTTGCTATCGACAACACATTCTTGAATAAGATGTCCAATTTGATTCATAAGGCATTGGTAACATTTAGCACCATTAAGATCTTTGTTGCACTGAGCCAGGCCATAAACGTATTTACCCTCATAAGGCATATGTTTGACGGCATAGAGAGAAGTGTTCCAAGCTGCAAAAGCTGTTGTGTTTGTCAATAGTTCTTTAGTCTTTGCAAGAAAATCTTCTTTGTCCATATTATATTCATTGGCTACCTCCATGTCGCTATTAATACAAACGTTGTCGCTATAGTCCACGTTTCCATCGAAATTACGGTCCGAGAATTTGAGCAAACAATTGTCGTACCAAATAGCTGCTTCTCTGTTGTCGAAGCATATTCTACGGAGTTCGACGACTGCATTGGCTACGTAAGATTGGCAGTCTATATTTGAGACATCTCCCTTGCACTGTGCAAGAGCAAACGCATTGTCGTTTCCTGGTCCTCATGTGGTTTGGTCCTGGTAATATATTTCTTGTGGGAATTCGATTTTGAACTTGTCTAAAACGGTGTTCAGGTTGGCTGATATATTTAGTTAATAATAATTTCCGAACATATCAATTAATTATAAATATATTCCCATTTTCTTATAGTTATCATAAAAATTATTATTAATTTGAGAAAAATGATAAACTTATATCTTTAAATAATAATTCATAGAATTATATTCTTCCTAATTAGTAATTATTTTCTTAAATCTTTATTAAACTGATATTTTTATTTTAAATTAATTGAAGTTTATGTATAAGTATATTTCTAAAAAAATGCTAAAAGATTAGATTCTAATAAATCTAATTAAATAATGGTAGCAAATGGATTTTCAATATAACAAAATTTGAATTCTTATTTCAATTTTTAATTAAATGTCTTATGGTTAATTGTCTATTCAATTATAAAATCATTTTTACTTTAATTAGAATAAAATTTTTTTTGTTGAAATCAGTCATGATAATCACATCCATTTTTATATCAATTATATATTCCTATTTGACATAAATGAAGACATAAATTATATTTAAACTTTGCTATATCTTACAAGTTGATTTTTATAACAAGAATTCTCATCTCTCGTATATAAACTCTTCTATGCGATATAATTTTTTAAATTTGATTCGATATAAGTATATCAGTAAAGATTAAAAATTTAAAATAAATGTAAAATATAAAGTATTTTTATTAACTTACGGGTATTATACCCAATCATTAAGTATTCAATAAATAATTATATATTACATGCAATATATGTGGCGTGTTAGAATTTCACATTCTAACTCTTTTTCTTTTAATAAGAGTATATTACAGATGAAGTTTATACGAATCCACCGAATAATAACCTTCGATTTAGCTCATAAAAAACTTATATTTTGTGTCTAAGATTTATAAAACGGATATAGTTCATACCTAAAATTGCAAGTTGAACCAAAAATCCTACCACCTACGTTGCCCTCCCAAAACACATCTTTAAGACTTTTGATTTGTTCCATTAGACAAACGTAACAATTAGCAAGATCAAGATCGTTAGTGCATTGAGCCGTTACGTATATGGTTTGAGTAGAATAAGGAATCGATTTTTGGGCATACCGAGAAGGGTTCCGTGCCGCAACAGGTGCGAGGGTTGTCAATAGTTCTTCAACTTTTCCAACAAAATCGTCTACTTTGATAGAGTGCTCAGTGTATACGTCTTCCTGGCTCTTCATGTTAAAATCGTTAGTATGGTTGATCTTTCCGAAGAAATTACTATAGGAGAATCTGAAGAAACAGTTCTCGTACCTGTAGAAATATATATGTACACCCATAATAATAATAATAATAATAATAATAATAATAATAATAATAATAATAATAATAATAATGTTATATCAGTAAACATTACCAAAGAACCGCGTCTTTACTGTAGGTGCACAGCTTAAGGATGTCAGTGACTGCGGTGGCTACACAAGATTTGCAGTCAGGGATGGAGATATCTCCCTTGCACTGTGCAAGACCGAACACATTGTCGTTTCCGGGTGCTGTGGTTTGGTCTTTGTAAAACAGCGCTTGTGGGAATCGGGTTTTGAATTTGTTGAAAATGGCGTTTTGGTTGGATGAAAATGCTGGAGATTTTTGTCCCGGTGGACATTTGACGCCTATATAACCATAAACTACTGGGAAAATTAGAGCCAAGAGGAGAATACGAGAGAGAGACATTTTCTTTAGATATATTAAAGAATTTAGTTGATGAATAATTACTTGGGATTATTTTTCTTTTTATATACAGATTTGTTACGTTGATTACTATTAATATATTATGGTGATTACCCTGTCCGGTAGATATATTATTGGTATTTTACCAAATTAAGCAAACGAAACTATTTGTATTAAACATAAATAGAACAGTAATCTCGGTAAAAGAAAGATAATTAATGTGTGGATAAATATCAACTAGCTGGTAATTTAAGGTTGATTACATCTATCTTAACTTGAGTTTACCACTAATAACAAAGCCGTTGTAAATAATTTTCTTAACCATAAAAATAATTTAAATTTTAACTTTTTTCATCTAAAATTTTAATGGCATAGAAAAATTTGAGAATTCAGTACCAAATTATTTTTACGTATATTCATTTGAAGTTATTTTTAGCATGTTCCATATATGCTTAAGTGCAGTATCAAGTAAGTAACTTGATATCAGATTTTTGTTTGTCTACCTATTGTGATATTACGCCAGAAACAAATTATACTGAAAGTCAATAATAATAAAAAAATTTATAATGAAAAAATAATTTAATTTTGAAAGATTATTCTAAAATTGATCCCAGACGA
Organism: Excoecaria agallocha; assembly: GCA_037975025.1. NCBI lineage: Eukaryota > Viridiplantae > Streptophyta > Magnoliopsida > Malpighiales > Euphorbiaceae > Excoecaria > Excoecaria agallocha. Next base: position 57,640,123 of record CM075807.1, on the reverse strand, counting down.
AATTACCATTAAAATCTGTATTAACAATCCAGCTCAAAATAAAAGATTACATGCAAGAAAATACGTTACCGAGCCAAATAAAATTGACATATGAAATTGACACGTATCCTACATGGTTTGATTTATGTGAATTTTTATATTAAATCATGCAAATATAGAGCATCAAATTAAATTTTTTAATAATTTTTATAATTGATTCCGGCCAAAATGTCTTTTAAAAAATAATTTTTTGAAACAAAGTTGAACTGGAATGCAGAGTTGAAATGCTTGAGGAAGAGTCGATGGAAGCTGCAATTATTGAGGTTGGACTTTACTGAGTTGTTGCTGAGCATGGGAGTTCTACAAACAAAGTCCATGCTCCAGCTAGACGCCTATCAAGATTCTATATTCATGCCTGTAAGGGGATGTCGGGGTTAATGCAGCTAGAACTGTCATCTCAGGATTAGTCTTGGTTTCCAAAGCTTGCGGAAATGATGTTCCAAGGTACGCAATATTATCTGTTTTATCTAACTCTACAAACCAAGCCTGTAAATGTTAAGTGGAAATTTTCGTTGACACTTGACAGCATATTTTCATGGGCAAATATCTATGTGGTTATCACGACATGAAAACCCTACTTCTCCATCATTATAAATTCGGACTTTTTTTTTTTAGATTGTGGAATAACTCATTGCACTTTCTATCTTCTTTAATCAGGTTAACTTTCTGGTTGTCAAATTCTATTGTGCTGAGACCAATTGTAGGCCAGGTTGTTGAGAAATTCCGGATTGCAGCAGCACCATCCATCAATGAAAATGTTGGACAAAACGGCAGGCATGATTCCTGTCCTAATGGAAAAAATGAAACTAGTCAAACAAGTTTTGATGAGTGGGAGGACCCTCAAACTTTTATAGCAGCATTAGAAAGAATTGAGTCTTGGATCTTCTCTCGAATTGTCGAGTCAATCTGGTGGCAGGTCAGATCCAACTTCTTTGTGCCTTGCTTTAATGTCTGCATAGAATCTGAAATATGGCTCACATAATCTTTGTTTTGTTCATTCCAGACTCTGACACGACATATGCAGTCTACAGTGGTGAAGGGATCAACCTCAAAGAGGGCCCATGCTAGGAGGTATGGCTTGGGTGACCAAGAACAGGGGAATTTTGCTATTGATCTCTGGAAGAAGGCCTTCAGGGATGCATGTGAAAGACTTTGCCCTATTCGAGCCAGTGGGCATGAATGCGGTTGCTTGCCAGTGCTGTCTATATTGGTATGTTTTATATTTTCAATTTTTCTACAGTGTGTTACAGAGTTGAATTTTCCTATGTTAATTTTTCTCTTATGTACTGTGTTTCATTCCCACTGCAGTGATCTAATTCTCTTAAAGATGTGTTGATTGGAATCACTTAACATTGTGCCATTGCTTGTGATTTGTGCGATTGTTCTTACTACATTTAGGATTGAGTTCTAGACATTGCCAGGTCAAATTTATGATAAGAGGATCGTAATTAACAATCATATTTGAAATAGTTTGAAATGGATGCTTTTGCTATTGTTCTCTTGCTCCGTTTTGCTTTTTCTTACTTTGAGAACACATTTCTTGTCACGCCTTTTTAATTTCTTCTTCTTTCTCTTCGAAATGCTTAATGAACTGTGTTTATTTATATATAGTAGAGTAATGCATCTCTCCCTTCATAGTAACTTTTATTTTCTGCGGTTAATTTGTATTGTCACTTCGTTTTCGTTTTACATCTTGCTCTATGTGTATATTCACGAAGGTATGACAATATATTCATTCATGTATGTATCCATTAGCTCGGTACATGAAAGCATACATGGACATGATATAGACAAGAATTAAATTGACAGTACATTAACCTTAGGTTACTTCCTAAAGTTTATAGCTAAGATCTTCATTGCTCGATTCTTCAAAAGAAGAATGAAAAAATGAAGGAGATAGTAGAAGCTCTTGAGAATGAAAAAGCTCGTAAAGAAAGTAAGTTTCTCTTAAGTCTTATATACGTAGATAGATCATTTACTTGTTCCTAAAAAAATTAATAGTAGAAAAAGATCATTTAATTGATCAATTTTTGTGGTTTTAGCTGAATTCCAATCTCTGAAGGAAGAGTTACAAAAGTTGAGTGAGGCCTTTAAGCAGCTCAAAGAAGAAAATTAGAAGCAAGAATTTCTCATATCTATGGATTCAAATACCTGGGAGCTAAGGATCAGTTGGAGATTTCGATATTAGTCAAATGGGCACATTTTACAAAAAAACTTGCTATATGAATAATAATTTATTTTATATCTTATAATTATACTTTATTGTCCTCAAATATTTGGATTTTCCTTGGACCACAAACTTTTATATTATAATCTCTAAGCATGTTTTTCAGTTTCATGTAATTGGCCACCATTAGTGGATCAGACAAGACTCATCAAATATTATCCAGTAGACATAAAATGCTGAAAAGAAAGTAAGAAACAGAAACTGAAAAGAAACGGTGTCTATACATAGTTTCCCCAGAGTATAACAACCATACAATGGGAAAACATGATCCAAACACAGTGTTAGTATTTGTGTGACGACGAAGTACAAGAGAACAACTGCTACTCATCTTAGTCAACCACCAAATTGCACACCCCCAATTTCCTTCCTCTTTCCCTTTTCCGTTGTTCTCTCCCTCTGTCACATTAACAAGCCCTAAAACGATGAGCAAGAAGGAGAACTTCTCCAGCTTTGATAGATATCGAGCAAGCAAGCAGATCATACTAAGCCCCTTCCTATCTGCTTCTAATCCAATTGAACTCGTCTAAGCTCATTCACACACGCTAGCTCCGTCTCTACACGTGATGGTCAGTTTCTATTTCTTTTTGTCAGTCTCCTTTCTAGTTTTTCTGGGTAATTCCTTTATCTTTCTCATCTGGAATTGCAATGCAACAATTATAGATACTGTATAATCAATCATCCTTAACCATGGATGCCGTGTCTCTGGATATGGTTGAATTTCATGTCATCGGTCGCGAAGATGATGTTAGTCTTGACCTAGAACAACCGGATGACTTTGATCTTGAATATAGTAACATTGATAACTATTCACTTGGAGCTTCTTCTACTGCTATTGGTGAGAAATAATGAAGATGTTGGTGATAGAGAAAGTGCATGATAGAAGCAGGGTTAAAAATAAAAGATGTATTTTTAAAAGCATAAATTTTAAAAATGGTATTTTTAAAACTTAATTAAAAATTGATGGAGGTATTTTTAAAAAATAAAGTTAAAAAAGTGGCATTGTATGTAAATTCATCTTTTTTTTTAAAAAAAAATAATTAATGATTTTTCTATTCCATAAATATTAGGGAACTGATGTCTGTTAAATTATCATTTATTACATTTTAATTTTTATACTCTTATTTAATTACGTGAATTCTCAGTGCTTATTCATTGAAATAGTTTCATTCTTGTTTGTCCCGATTTCCAAGTGTAACAAATTTAGGATATGTTTGATATATAGACTTGTAACGTAATGTAATGAAATAAATCATGTATTGATTATTTTTTTATTAATTTAATTTTTTTATATTATATTGTAATCATAATTACACATATATTACTCGTATGTATTTTCTAATCTATAATACTTTGCGATATAGTGCATTGCGTTACTTTTCATATAAACTATGAATATTTCTATAATATAATAAATATACATTTATATAAAACAATTAAAATTATTTAATGGTCTCGTATAATTTAAAATAATCATAAAAAATAAAAGAAAATAATTATATAAAAAATTAGTTGATAATTATAAATATAATTAAATCTCAATACATATATATATTGTAACTAAATGTAGATATATATTAATATTTACATTATATTACTAATACAACCAAACATAATAATGTAATTATAATTTCATATTATTGCATTCGATTCCATTTTTCTATCTATTATATTTTTCATTATATTACGCTACATTACACAATACCAAACATAGGTTTACTTATTAGAAAGAATTAGCAGTTCACATTTGACATACAAGGCAATTATGCAATTAATTATTTCGCTTTTTGTAATAAATAATAATGAATAATTTTATATTGATTAGGAGTATATTAAAAAAAAGATTTATTATTTATACCATCCTATGTGATCAATTAGGTGTACTTGTACATATTTGATAAGTTCATTTGGACTCAGAACCGGTTTGACCTGACTGTATGCATGTTTAATGAATTTGACATTCATATGAATTGCAACAAGGAATGAAGTTTGATGCCTAGCACTAAGTACCAAAGTTGTAGCCAAACAAAAAGTCAATCAACTCCGCCACATGTTAAGAGAGTTTTCCAAGTCATATACTTCAAGAAATGAGTATATACACCAATTATAATTAAAATTTAATTAAAGAGCTCTGCCACTTTTCGATGAATTTCACATACAGTGATTATATTTACACTAATAATAATAATAATAATAATTTATAATATGAAAATAATTCAATTTGAATTATAAAATTATCGTAAAAAATTAGGAACTAACACTCTGGATGTTATATGACTCAACGAAAGAGTTTATGTATGATTAAATATGTGCAATGTATCATCATGCCATATATCAGTTTGAAATGACACGTATCTCGAATGGTTAAATGATGTGTCTACTTGTATGTGACCTCATAACCTGAGCTTGAGTGTCATCAAAATTTCTAATGATACTTGTTGTTAATTTCGGTTAAAATGATTTTAAAGTATAATATTTTGAAATTAAAATATTATTGCATTACAAAATTTTTTATTATTATCGATTCATTATTTTTTTTATAATTATAGATAAAATTAACCCCACTAAATCTTAGTGGTTACGTCACTCAATTATTAATTGATACAAGTTTTATCTCAAGTAAGTGATGTGGAAAAAAAAAAAAAAGAAGGATGGAAATGAAAATTAGTAAATATCTCCGAAAATGAGAAACAATTGTTGGGAACAGAATAGTAAGGTGAGATGAGGAGATCAGGTGTAATTTATTTCCGTACAAGAATAATAAAACAGAAAACAGAAAGTGAGGTAGTTGGGGTTTGTGTCTGAAAACAAAAACCCCGCGCTTTCTTTTGGCGGTAACCCGGAAGTCAAGGACCGGTTAGATACTAAATTTAAATTTTGTAACAGATAGAGCTTCACTTTTCATTCACGAAAATCGTGCCTACAACTCATTCTTTTACTATTGCACAATATTTCTTCAACTAAATCATACACATTATTATTTCTCTTTTTAAATAAAATTACAATTTTTTTTATTTTATTTTATTGGAAATTGAACGTTGTTTATAGCTCTGGCGCCGGTGGCCGTGGTGGTGCTGCTGCTGTTCTTCAAAGTTAAAATAGCTTTCTTTCTTTGTTATAGTTTGTTTTTTGTTTTCTGAAGATTTTCTATTTCTACTGTTTTTTTTTCAAGGAAATTTAATTCATTAGTTTGATAAGAAAGAAAAATTGGAAAAACAGTTAACTAAGTTATAAATTAATTGAAGAAAGGAAATGTCAGGCTCGGCGGAGACGCCGAGTTCTTCATTAACTGTTCCTTCACCGCCGGACAAAAACACACCGCCTACGGATGCCACTCCTCCGCCAAACGAAAATAATTCTAGCCTTGTTGTATCAGCTCCTCCACCGGCTAAATCTGATAATTCACCACCGCCACCATCACCAACTGCAGAAAAATCATCACCTCCACCGCCCAATTCATCACCACCGCCGCCTTTGGATGCTGCGCCTCCACCTCCGCCTCCTACTTCACCGCCGTCACCACGTTCACAATCACATCAGCCACCTGCAGCCTCGCCACCGCCACCACAATCAGATTCTTCTCCACCACCACCGTCACGTTCCAATTCCCCTCCTCCTGCTCCGGCAAATGATGAGCCTCCTGCTTCTGGCGGATCATCTCCTCCGCCTTCTCCTCCATTGCCAACGCCACCTCCGCCTACCGGATTTGCTCCTCCAACTAATTCCGCAGCTTTAAATTCTCCACCTCCGCCGCTGACAGAATTTAGAGCCCCTCCAACTCCGGTTTCGGGTTCGCCACCTAGCAACATTCCTTCCACCAGATCGCCGCCACGGGAATCTGCATCTGGTGGATCATCAAAAACTTCCTCCGAGACAACAAGAGCAACCGGCACCACCGCCAGAAGCGGAGAGGATACGTCTGATAACACTAAGGTGGTGGTGGGAGCAGTGGTCGTCAGCGTGGTGCTAATTGCGGTGGTTGCAATCTTTTTTGTAGTGAAGAAAAGAAAGAAAAGCCAGGATTTCTACACTTCACAATATATGCCGCCCCCAAATTTCACCGTCAAAACAGGTAAAAACTAGAGAATTAAACTTGTTCATTCAAGCATTGAGTTTTTAATTGAATTTCTTAATTATGTGTGGATGATAATTCTTGAGTTTCTATTAGAAAGTGTGGTAAGAACAATTTTGAGGATTTTCCGTGATTAAATTAGTATCGTATGATTTAATAAACATATGTTTTAGCAGATGGATATTATTATGCACAGCCAGGTTTCTCTGGTCCTGTGAATTTCTCGTATGGATCGCAAGTCTCGCATTCACCGGATAGCTATGGAAGTCAAATTTACAGTGCAGAATCCGGTGTTATAAGCGGGAATAAGACTCATTTTAGCTACGAGGAAGTGATGGAAATGACAGATGGATTTGCTAAGCAAAACATTATAGGTGAAGGTGGTTTTGGATGTGTTTTTAAAGGGCATGTATCAGATGGAAGAACAGTTGCTGTTAAACAGCTCAAGGCAGGTAGCGGACAGGGTGACCGTGAATTTAGGGCCGAAGTTGAGATCATAAGCCGTGTTCATCATCGCCATTTGGTGTCCTTGGTTGGATATTGTATTAGTGATCGCCAGCGGTTGCTTCTTTACGAGTTTGTTCCTAATAAAACTCTCGAGAATCATTTACATGGTAAGGTGATTTTCTTCTTTTCTTATTGTTGTTTTGTTTTGTTTTCTCTTGTGTATGCTAACAGTTATGTTCTTATGCTATTACTTTGTTGATGATTTGCAACAAACAGGGAAAGGAATGCCAGTATTGGATTGGTCTAAAAGGCTCAAAATCGCTATTGGTTCTGCTAAGGGCTTGGCGTATTTGCACGAAGATTGTAAGTACTCTTTTATGCATTTGTTAATATAAACATTGAAGTCTTATGTTCTTTGTTTGATGAACATGTAAAACAGAAAGATATATTTATATGTGAACCATTTGTAGGCAATCCAAAGATCATTCACAGAGACATTAAGTCAGCAAACATTCTGTTGGATGATAACTTTGAAGCACAGGCAAGAACTCGTAGTGATAATCAACAAGATTTCACTTCACTAACTATAAATATTTTAGTACTGCATTCTGATTTGAGAGCTGCTTCAATTTTCAGGTTGCAGATTTTGGGCTTGCCAGACTCAATGATTCAACTCAGACTCACGTATCGACACGAGTTATGGGCACATTTGGGTAGGTTTCGATAATCTGTATTTGATTTCAAAGAAAACTAGGACAAATAATGCAAGAATTATTAGTTGATTTTCAATTTGGGTTTCAGGTACCTGGCACCTGAATATGCGTCTAGTGGAAAGTTGACTGATAGGTCTGATGTATATTCATTTGGAGTTGTACTTCTTGAGCTTATTACTGGACGTAAACCTGTCGATCCAAGTCAGCCTTTGGGGGATGAAAGTCTGGTTGAATGGGTATGAATGAATAGTACATATTGGATTCTACTTATTTGTCCTTATAAGTCTTGTCTATAGTCAGAGCCTTAGTTGGCCTGTAACTGATGTTTATTGACAATGGCAGGCTCGACCACACCTCATTCATGCCGTTGAATCTGGTGATGTCAGTGAAATAGTTGATCCTAGGCTCGGAAAACATTATGTGGAGAGTGAAATGTTCAGAATGATCGAGACAGCAGTTGCTTGTGTCCGCCATTCTGCTCCAAAGAGGCCCCGGATGGTGCAGGTAATAATTAACAGAATCAAACTGTCTTATTCATTGATTTATCAATGTAAGCAATGAAATTGAATAAATGCCCAACGGAATCAGGTCGTGCGTGCATTAGACAGTGATGAATTATCTGATCTTACAAATGGTGTGAAGTATGGGCAAAGTACTGCATATGATTCTGGTCAGTACAATCAGGACATCATGAAATTTAGAAAGATGGCATTTAGTAGTAATAGTGGCTCAGATTTTGACTCGATGAGTGGAGAATACACTACGAGAGAGGTATCAAACGGACCAACAGTTTCAAGTTTCACCAGTAGAGAGTTAGAAACTCAAGCCATGAGAGACAGTGTAGAAAAGAGATTTGGAGGATCTGAAGGCATCTTAGGAAGCCAACGAAAGATATAAAGCAGGCTTGGCAACACCATTGATCACCACCAAAGGCCATTGCTGAAAGAACTTGGACTTGACTCAGCTGCTTAACAAGTGTGGAGTTGTTTTTTAATTTTTTAAAAATTTTTTCGCTGAAATTTCACCACATTGTTAGTTTCATCAGATGGGCATCAGAATCGCAAGCTACGAGTCTAAATAGAGAACTTCATGTATTTGTTGTTTGATTGCCGATGTCTATAGAATCAGCAGTGATGGAATGTTTATAAAAGAGCAAAGATAGATTCAGTTTTGGGTGCATATGAATTTCTTGTGAGAAACTTTGGATTAATTATTGTATTTACTTGTATCAGTAATCGTTTATTCTGAGTTTATCTATCCTTCACACCTCATTGTGGAAGGTTAACACTGTTAAAATATGCAGTTCCTGGAGAAATTATACCGAAGAGGAAAGAAGAGACCGCAAGGAATAAAACGTGAAAAGTATTTCTGATATAATATTTCCTTAATCTTGTTTTTCAATGGCAGTGAATCAGAAAAGGCTATATACAGAATCTCTGTTGATTAAAATCTGCCCATAAGAGGCCAATTTGAAGAGGAAATAAAATTTCTGTGTCGGTTACACAAGGAGTTTCAACATTATTTACAACTAGAATTATATTTTGGATTTTACAGCTATTGGAGTAGATTTCTATTTGTAAGGAAACCTTGTCTAAGAGCAAATAAATGGAGGAACTATTCTCCTAATTTCCTACTTTGACTCTTCATTTTCCAGAAATGCAACACTAACCTGCTCCTATATTGAATATTCTATAGTGTGAACTTTCTACCCTCTCAGCTTCAGCAATGACTCTCTCAATCTTTTTGGTTGAATGTCCTTCAAAATAGCCTGCAGAAGAAACAGAGTATAAGTATGTGCTTAAAAGAATCAGCTACAGATAGCAGTAGAGGAAAGAGGATATATTAGCGGATATATTAGCGTTAACTGCTGTATATATGTAGCCCTGTAAAATTCTCACCTCAACCTTGAGAGTGATCAGGACCAGTCCATCAAATGTAATCATATTAGCATCAACAACTTGAAGCCCTTGTGAGTATATAGCATCTATCATCCTCCCAAACCCTCCTCTGCTCTTCTCGCAGAAGAGCTTAATCAGGAATTCTCTTTTGCTAATCTGATTTACTTCTACTTGCACCTAAGACGAGAACAAATGCCAAATTTATTAGAGCATTTAACCAACATTGTCAAAACTGAATGAATCATCACTTGTTCTTGGTTTATACCTCAATTTTTTCCTTTTCATCAAAACTATTAGCATCTTGGTTAATCTCATCAGGAGGCAAGTGGTTTCTTTTCATGATTGATGCCTCTGACTCTGAAGTCAGTAGTTCTGTGCTGTTCTTTCTTCTTTCCTCTTTTTCAATTTCCTTCAGCTCATCGTGAAGCTCCTTAATCTTTGTCTCCAACTCAGCAATATAATCGACAGCATCCTCGAGAATAGCAGCTTTATTCATCTATTCAATAATAAAAATATTTCAGAGGAGACATAATTGTTCAGAGAAATAGAGATTGAGAAAAGGAAATCTTATCGAAGCTGACAGACAACAATTTTAACCTTGGATATCTTGGGGACTAGAGCACGCAAAGTGAAAAGTCCATCATTAATCCTGTTCCTTCTGTTCCTCTCAGTAACAAGATTCTTAGACCGGTATTCAGATTTCTGGCTAACTTTAGCAACTTCTTCACTGCAATCTGGAAATAGACCTGCTTGGTGCTTCAATAAGTTCTCATCATACTTGAATTTTCTGATGCCATAGGGTTTTTCAACTGACTGGTTCAAAATCCCATTCTGTAGCAAGTAACCAGGACACAAATCGCATGATGGATGATCATAGGTAAGACTTGACACGGTGGAAGATCCGTCAAAACTGGAATGGGCATTGGATGGGTTTAATGCGTAAAGAATCTGTGCTGCAGGAAGCAAACTTGGCAAATGACTCGTGGTATGCAAGTTCTGCTCAGGAAATGGATCAAGGCAGCGCTCACTGAGGCTGGAGTGGCCATGTGCAAACATTCCCTCTTGCTCTAGGACGTTAAACTGAGCTGCAATAAAGTCTATAATCTTCTGGTCTTTTGCTATCTGAGTATAAAATGGACAAGTTGTTCAATGACTAGAGCATAACTTAATAATCATATTATTAATTTTTTCAATATTTCGAGCTAAAAACCTACATGTTTTGCAGCAAAAAGCTCAATAAGGCCACCGAGTACTGGGATTAGAACTCTAGTGCCAAAAGGTTCCTGCCAAATTCATTAATTGATTAAGACTTTGTCTTCTGGTTTCTGATAAACAAAATCATTATTATAAATCAGAAGTACAGAACCCCAAAAGATGAGAGGGTCATTTTCATATTCGATCAGTGTTCCGACCAGCAAAGCAAATGGGATTAAAAACTGTTCAAAGTTGAAAGAATCAAACAATAAATGAGCTCACAGAAGAGGAATTGGAGTCAGGAGCAGGGGCATTAGTCCATTTTGCTTGAGTTGAAGTCATCACTTCCCCATGAATCCTGTTTCCAATTTCACCAATCAGATTTAAACAATCAAAACACAACAAACGTTATTCAGATTGTGAGAGAGAGAGAGAGAGAGAGAGAGAGAGTACCCAAAATATAAAGGCATGGCAGAAGGGAAACAAGCCAGAGCTTCACAAGCTTTAGAGCTGATTCCATGCTTAAAATACAAATCCCTGCAAAGAGGAACCGATTGATCAATCTCTTCCCCTCTTTTCCTTTTCACTTTACCACCGCCGCAACAGCAACCCAACCACTCAATAAACCTACCAAAAAACATCCGAACAATAAGAAAAAACCCCCCCCAAAAAAAAAAGAATAATAAAAAAAAAGCTCAAATTCAGCTAAAATGCAACCTTGAAGGATCATCGCCCAACTTCCAAACAACACAGTAATCCCAATTCTTCGAGCCAACAAAAGGTCTAAGCAACTCCACAGCTCTCTCCAATCCTTGCATGTCTCCTCTTGTAACCATTAATATCTGGAAGAAAAATTAAGAATGCAGGACAAAGACAACGAATTAAGTTGCTTTTTTCAGTTATAAGAAATGGGTAAAAAAGAAAGAAACAGAATCATACAAATCAGAGGAGCAAATCTGTGACAGAGAGGAATCTGATTTAGCTGCAGAGTCAGTTTTTTTCTTTTCTTTTTTTGACTGACAAAGAAAATTATGACTATGGTAGAGAGAAAGAAAAAACTGCTTTATAGTGAAAAGTACCCGTAACTACGGCTACTTAAATCAATCCAAGAATTTATATTTTTGGAAGAACAAAGGAATGTTCTTGGTTCATTTAATGCCTTTCTGAATTTTGATGACTTCCCTCTTTTAATTTCTTTTAAAGAATTTTGACGTTTTATAAATAAAATCATGCATGGAGACGTAATAAAAAAAGAATTATCCTAAGTTCTTTGTTGGCTTTATTTTCTAATATATGTTATAAATGCAAATAATAATAATTTTCTCAACCAATATTATACAGCGATTCCCATTAGACCTGGCAAAATTGACCCAAATTCATGAATCGATCCAAATTTATCCAAAAAATTTTGATCCAAACCCAATCCAATCCATATAAATACCTATTGGGTCAACCCAAAATTGACCCATTTTATTTTTCAACCCAACCCAACCCAATATCCATTGGATCAACCTAAAATTGACCCATTTCACTTTTCAACCCATTGGGTCATTGAGTATTAACTCAATGGATGTTTTCAAGATTCAAAGATCTTGACCCATTGGGTATGTAATGACATCAACACCGGGCCAACCCTAAATAATACTTTCCGACAGTTAATAGTATTTTTCGGACCCGAAATAACACCCGAAAGTTAAAAATTTTTTATTGGATCATTTGAAAGGAATAGTCAAGGTGAGCCTAGGGTTGAAATTTGAAGTGAATTTGAGGTCAAATAGGCTTTAAAAAGTCAAAAATACGAAAAAGGTAGCGAGTTCATAATACGAAAAATATATTTTAAATAATTTACTTTAATGTTAAGAATGGACAAAAAAAGAAAAAATTGATACAAAAAATAATCGTATTTCAAATAAATAATTTAAAGATCCCATTATATATATACATAATAACAATTCTTCTTCTTTTATTTTATTTTTTTGAATAATAACAATTATTAGAATAAGTATTGAAAGTTAATAGCATTAAAAAATTAAATTATAATCGAAATATTACTCTTTTTAATGATCAACTGTTATGCAGTATAGTATATTCTAATCATTTAATTCAACATGACGAAATATTAAATAAAAACTTTCAATACGTTTACGATTGGATATGTTTTTAAAAATAAACATTTAAAATTAACCCAAATTCATGGGTTGACTCAAATCAACCCAATCCATTAATGACCCATATTTTTTGACCCATTAATGACCCAATTCATTAATGATCCATCCATTAATGACCCAACCCAAATCCATCCAACCCGTCCATTTGCCACATCTAATTCCCATGGGACATTTTAGAAATAAATATTGGTCATAATTTTATAGAAGATTTCGAGTTCGACCCTTCCTCCATATAAAAATACAAATGATACAGTGTTAAAAAAATGCATACAAGTTAAAAAAAAAGTGAAGGAAATAATGTGAAAAAATGAATAAAATATTTAATAAATAAGAAATTTATATGCACTGATGGAAGGAGAGGGAGAGGGAGAGGGACCATAGTAATATTAGCTAAAGGAATAATATTTTTGGACGGTTTAAAGTATATAATTTTCCATTTTTATACAAACTGTACAATCATCTACCCCCCGTACACCAGGACCACCTAACAGAAACACACTGCTTCTTTTCTTATTTTTCTATTATGGCTTGGAGCTTAAGCAACCCAAAATGTAATCTCCTAGAGAATGGGTCGGGCCAAAATTTAATTAGTAACCCAAGTAACAAGTGGCCTTCTTGGACTATGGTGGGCTAGCTTTGTTTGTCCATAAAAGCAACCCAAAATGTAATCTCCTAGAGAATGGGTCGGGCCAAAATTTAATTAGTAACCCAAGTAACAAGTGGACTTCTTGGACTATGGTGGGCTAGCTTTGTTTGTCCATAAAAGCAACCCAAAATGTAATCTCCTAGAGAATGGGTCGGGCCAAAATTTTATTAGTAACCCAAGTAACAAGTGGACTTCTTGGACTATGGTGGGCTAGCTTTGTTTGTCCATAGGGAAATTTCACGCTACACCTGGCGGCTGGTGTATGTGTAGCTAATCGGCTTGGTACATATTAGATCTGATTATGGTTCGATTTATCCACCCGGCTCATTTCTGTCTATTCCTAAAATTTATTGATTCAAACATGTACTTTATTATGTAAGTATGGTTGGGTCTAAATCCGATCAAAAATCTGCATATTAAATGATGAATTTAGACTTTGTATATAAATTTTGTGGAACTAATCCAATCCGGTCTCATCATATATATTTTTTATTTATTACATAATCTAAAATACGTAAAAATATACAAAAACAATAAAATTTTATAATAAATACCAAAATTTATAATTTATTAAATCATTGGCATAATTGATACGAACATACTCGAAATTGGCTTTATAATTCACTTGAACACTTGAACTCTAACAGTAACCTATTTAGCACTTATATATTTATCAATTTTGTAAATAATAAATACTGTTATTTTTAAAAACTTGGAGTACATGATACTCAGTTGCACTAATGTAACATTTGAACCATTATAATGAACATATATATCTTGTAATGAAGATATATATTCGACATGCATGGTGAAATTGGTAAAAATTAGAAAAGAAGGGGATCGGTTTTATTATTGATTTTGATTGATTGCTTATTGATTTTTATGTGTGTGATGACAATTAGTGTATTTGAAAGTCACACGCTTTAATTTTTCAAATTAAATGTGAATTTATATGTGTTATTTATAAAATTGACAAATACATATGTTTAATTGAAATTTAAGTATTCAAATAAATTATTAAAACAAATTCAGTGTCCGCGTGTGTGTGTGTATATATATATATATATATATATATATTAAACCTAAATCAGTTTTATGGTGTACTTTATAACTATAAATTTAAATGTCCTAAAAGAATGGTTTTAAATTTGCACAATTTCAATGGTTGGATCATAAATTTTAAGAAGTTAATTGAAGTGATCTAAAGCTACTTGAGTTTCAAACTTCCAAAGCAACCCCATTCTCACTTTTTCTTTATAAAAAAAACTCACCCACTCACAATTGATATCATTGCATAATAAGTAATATAATCCAGCATAATAATTGTTTAGCTTCTTTGAAATCTTAAATAAATTGATATAAAAAGTAAGCAAATATATATTCTCCACATAAACTCTCAAACACAAGGACTTGATTGTGTAGCCAAATACTTTACCCACAAATTAATCTACCGAAATATATATAATGTAACTCATTACCAATATCAATATTAAATGGTCTATTTACCTCTTCTAGTATACATATAACACAGATCAATAATATGTTTAACTTTTTTTTATTACTTAACCCCCCATCATACATCATATGCTTGAAAGAAGAAAGTAATAAATCAAACCTAAAGTAATTACACATTTCAACCTACACATTGAAATCTAGAAAATGACCAAAAAAAAAGACACTTAATACGTCAACACTCTCAAGGTGTAAACTTCGGTCATTTTATCTCTTACACTTTTCGAAAAATCGAAACTTATTCAATTCCTAAAAATTTAGAGAGCAAAATCACCTATAACTACAGATACAGGAGAGCTGTTGGTGTATAAAGCCTTGAACAAATTAAAAGAAAAAGCAAACAAGTAGAAGAAGAAGAAGAAGAAGAAGAAGAAGAAGAAGAAGAAGAAGAAGAAGAAGAAGCCATAATTGATTTGATATTAGAAGTCCCAACTAAGTAACATGAAAATAAATATAAGAAATTAACTAAACCATTAATGATCTTGTGGACCAGGCCTTAGATGGCCACGGTCAACGACATAACTTTCACCTTTAGCATGGCCATTGTTAATGTGTTCTGGGTAAATTGGCTTGCTATGAAGACCACCAACTCTTCCATCTCCAATTCCTGCTGGTTTGCTTGTCGGAAATCCTTTTTCGAATCCAAATTCAAGGTCACTTTCTCTTTCTCTTCCTCTCTCTTTAGGCCGGAAATTTAGGTTTTGCTGCTTGTTCGGGTTTTGCTGTTTACTACTATGTTTATTGCCTTGGGAACGTCTATTGCATAGTCTCCCAAGGCAACAAGCAATCCCTGATATTACAATAATCACAGCGAGAACTATAAAAACTGTCCCAAATGACCCATTTGAGTGGGAATGGGACATCGCCTGTGGCTGACCGGAGACGGTGTTCGGGTAAACAACCACCGGCTGTTGTTGCGGTTGTGCTTGTGTTGACATAGACATATTTGTCTTGTTTGGTTGATGGGAAAATGTGTTTGTGTCTAGGGTTTGAGTTTATTATATGAGTATGCAAAATTTAGTTCTTTGAGTGCAAACTAAGGGAGAGGAGTCAACGGATTTTCTTGTTACAAGCCAGAAATTGCCTGATTACGAGGTTATGAATAATTGTTTCTTAATGTTGAAAGAAAGAACCAAATTCGAGAATTTTTTTGCACTTTTAATTGGGTGTCGGGAATTAAATTATGTATAATTTTGAATTTTGAATTTTAAATGTTTACGTATGTAGCTTTTAATATTCAATAAAGGGAACAAGTTTCTTTAATAAAGAAATAGATATCATAACTAAAGATATTCTTTGTGTTCTTTCCCACCACTTAAAAGTGATCATACTTGGGCAATTTGCTTTGTAATTAGAGAAAGTAAGATATTGGAGTCTTTAGATAGACACAATCTCAAAGGGCTGCAGAGGGAAAAAATAAAGTATTCTTCTCCCTCCAGTAATGTATATGACATGAATTTTATCATGTTTAGCCTTCTAATTAGGTCTCTTGCAAGCTCATTTCACAATGATTTCTATGATATATAAACAGCTGATTTAAATGTCTGAATGTATAATGTTAATAATTTTCATTTCCTTGTCTAATGAAAGAATATAAAATATATGTTTTGTTTTCTGTTTGTAGATATTTATTAGATATAAGTAAACTTCAGAAAACAAAAGCCAATATTGAAGAGCTTATACGATTTTTTTTCTGCTATGCTTTTTAACATGAACAGTATGAACAAAGAAAAAGGAAATTATTAGTGGGGGATAATCTAAATCCCAAAGTCTGGCTTTAGTTAGGATATTGTTTCTCCCCCACATTGCAGGCTATCTAGAAGGAAATAATCATTTTGTTTCAAAAACCAACCCAACTAAATAGATGAAAATTAAATTTTTAAATTTAAAAAAAAAACTGAATTATTTCGTTTGATTTGATTTAATGTGTTTGGACCTTTTGGGCCTATAGATTTTCAATATTAAGAAATATTTTTTTAATATATATTTATATAAACAACACAAAAATAAATTCATTTTAAAAACATCAGCCACATTTAATTTTATAAATTTATGATTTTTGAAAACCATATCATTTATTATATATTCTTTTAAAACCAAAATTTCAGCCAGGTTAATTCTTTTAATTGATCAAAATTTTAAAATAGAAATTGAACTGAAAATCAAATTAAATATATCAAATTATAATTAAGCCTTTTAGTTTTGGCGAAATGTTTTTACAGTCATACACTGTTTTAGGGTTTTAATACATTAGCCAAGAATCATTTAAATGAAATTAAGATTTGATAATTAATTTGATGTGCTCAGTAAAAAAAAAAAAGGCTTCCAGGAAGATTTTGCGTCAAAGTTGCAGTCAAGCAGAAAAAAAAAAAGGATCAATATCGATTCGGTGTTGGTATTTGTAATATTGCAATTGCATCGATATTTACGAGCAACAATTTATGTTATGTGTTTAATGGGGTCAGTCAGTGTCTGTTAATCTGTTTTATGGCTCATCTCCCTTTGGTTTAATTGTCATCTTTATTCTGCTTTTCGCCAAACGACCACCAAAATTCTAGTTTTTATCAGTCTGTTCTATTGCAAATTAATGTCAAATGAAATTAAATTTAATACTTTAAATGTCTTAAGTTAAGAAAAAATTTATCCCACCTAAAATATTATTTTATAAAATTAAATTAATATTTATCATATATATTTCAACTTTATCATTTTATTGGCATCAAAACTGCGTTTATTAATCTTTCTCTTATTTTGCACATTTCTCTGTATTCATTAAATATAATAAAAAGGATATTATATTATTTTAAAAATAATTTTTAAAAAATTACATAAAAAAAGAGACAACAAATGGAGGAAGAATTAAATTAATATCATGTAAAGTTATATTTCTATATGTCCTATGCTCCTATAACTATAGGAAAATATTTCTTAATTTACAAATAAGCAATTGTTGCTATATAGGTAAATTTATAAATTTCATTTAAAATATAAATTTTTTTCTGGTAATAATAATTGTAATTTAGTGTCAGCATCTACTTGATATATAGGCCACCTTTCCATGACTATACTCTTTATTCCTTTCTTTGTGCAGTTGAAATTCTGTTAGATTGGAGTGAGCTTAATTTAGTCTAATTTTTGGATTATAATAATAAAATACCATAATTTAATTGGAAGGTTCTTTAGACAGGTTGGTATAAGTGATACATTACCCAAAAACAATTGCATGTAAGAAAATTCTCAAGGCTTAATTTGGAAAAAAAATAAATAAAATTCTTATTTTTCAAATTTGGTCAAATTTAAATTTCAATATTTTTTGAAAATTCTTATTTAATCTGGATTTAAATAAAAAATGTGTTAACCAAATAAATGTTAAATTGCCTTATATATATATATATATATATATATATATATATATATATATATATATATATATATATATATATAATTTTCTCTAGTACTTAAGCCTAACTATCCTTATTTTTATGTTAGCACTATAATTATTATATAGTAATTTTAATATTTAAGTGGACAATTGCATTCAAAAAAAAAAAGTGGACAATTAAATAGTGATCTAAAGATTTAATGATTGAAAGCTGCACCATACTTATCATCTACATATAATTCAAATTTATTTTGGATTTGGAATGTGAAAAGTAGAATAATTAATCTTTATAGTTTCTAAAGAAATACTAGTTTGTAACGTGCATATTTATTTATTTTTGATAGAGGGGAAGCTTTTTATGATTTATTTATAGAACCTCAAGAGTTTGGCATTGGGCATATAATTATTAGATGAAAGATGGGGACCATGGGAATATTATTAGTTGGTGCAGGGAAAAAAAATCAGAACTCACCCAAAATTTAATCCCAACATCAAAGATCAATAACGCAGATATGATTCTTTCTTTATGTAACTCAGTATTTTTAAAAGGGATAATTAGATGTAGAGATTTTGTAATTGAGATCAATAGAATACTATTGTTATCCATTATTGCTATTGAACTGTGTGTGCAAGTCTCCTAAATGTATATATTTATTTAATTATGAAAAGAGATATTTTATCTTATAAATAAAATAAAAGTTTTCATTTAGGATGGTTTGGACAAATAAAAAATGCCAGTAAAGGAAGAATGGTATGGACAAACCTAAAATAACATGAAGAGAAGAAACAATGTTCAAAAATTGTTTTGAAATATCTCCTTTTACGACAACATGAAAATTACGAATTAAAAATCAACCCAAGCTTGAAGCCTAAATTACTCGGTTAAGACTTATAATAACCAGTAACGACTTAACCTATTAGCCCAACGGTCAAAGACACTGCTTTTGATACTTTTTTTTTTGGCCGGCTTACAGCTCCCAGTATTCGGTTCACCCT
Organism: Excoecaria agallocha; assembly: GCA_037975025.1. Lineage (NCBI taxonomy): Eukaryota > Viridiplantae > Streptophyta > Magnoliopsida > Malpighiales > Euphorbiaceae > Excoecaria > Excoecaria agallocha. The sequence goes on along the minus strand of CM075807.1, from coordinate 57,620,832 downwards.
ACCGCTGGGTGCCGACTAATTCCGGAGTCGGGGAATCGTCACAATTAAGGCTCCTGTCCCTTCTTAGGGTGGGTAGCAAGACTCGAACCTCAGTCCGGTCGTCCAGCTCAGTCTGTGTTGTCAACTGAGCTACCCACCTTGGGTGCTTTTGATACTTTATAATAACAACTAAATATTAACCATTCCTTTTATGTATTGCCTACCTAATCCCTAACAGCGCTTGTTAGCTTCAACAAAAAATACCCATTCTGCTGAAATTTAGGTAACTCAATCAATCTAATTTTTTAAAGAAAGTTTCCTAATATTACCAATTTTAGTTTATTTCAGTAACTGAAAAAAAAAAAAAACCATCTCCAAATTTTTAAGTATGATTGTTTTAAGTGATCGGTATTTGAGAAAATGTGAAAATGAAGACGCAAATAAGTATTTTCTTTCCCTTATCACACGGCAATTTTGAAGGATACTTGGGTGAACTTATAACAGCTACACACTATTTAATGTTTTTTACAAGGCAAAATACACTCACAAATTTAAACCAAAATCAAGTCCTTTCTTCACACTTTCTTAGCTTCAACCCCAAAAAAATATGTAATTTTGCCTACTTTCGTATCCATTTTCAACCTATTCCTTACCATAAGTTTTAAAACATACAATAATTAATAAGTGTTCTAATCTATTGAATTATTCTTGTCAATTAATTCATCCAAAGTAACAATTATGTTAATAAAATTTCAATATCTTTTCCTCTATCTTTTCCTTCGCCAGCTTTCAATAAGTAAGTTATTTTCTCTAATCTGTTTAATTTAATGTGTATTTACATATACCTATTCACTTGCTGAATTATTTAAATTATATGCTTCAATATGCAGGGGCTGCGCCACTAGGAATACGTTTTGGTAGGTGGCAAATAACCTTCCGCCACCATCCACGGCTGTGAAAATTCTTAAATCTAATGGCATAAATAACGTTCGAATTTTTGATACAGATCCTGTAACCCTAAAATCATTTTCAGGTACCGGAATTAACCTCACGGTAGGCGTCCCTAATGAAAATCTACCCGCCCTAGCGAATGGAAATTTGAATAACTCAATTGAATGGCTTCAATCAAAGATTTTTGCTCATATTTCTCCTTCCCAAGTGAAGTACATTGCGGTTGGAAATGAAGTTTTTCTCAAAGATCCATACTATTCAACATTTGTAGTACCTACCATATTAAATCTTTATCAAGCATTACAAATGCTAAATCTCGGTAGGGCAATTAAATTATCATCTCCTCAAGCTGCTTCTGTTCTTTCCACTTCATTTCCTCCCTCGGCCGGAGCTTTCGATCCTCACAACGAAGCAGTTATGACTTCACTTTTGCAATTTTTGCATGATAGTAGATCACCTCTAATGGTCAATATTTATCCTTACATTAGCTATGCCAACAACTTAAAAGATGTGAATTTAGATTATGCCTTGTCTAAAGGTAAAATACCTGTGCATGACGGTGAGTTTACGTACAATAGTCTTTTTGATGCCACAATTGATGCATTTGCATATGCGATGGAGAAATTAGGATTTCCTGATATTAGAATTGTTGTGTCGGAGACTGGGTGGCCGACGGCTGGCGGTGAAGCTGCTAACGTGGAGAATGCATTGAGGTTTAATCAAGAGGTTGTGAATAGAGTAGTGAATGGTGTTGGCACCCCTAAAAGGCCTCGTGAGGAAGTGGAAGCTTATTTGTTCGATCTTTTTGATGAGAATGGGAAAAGTGGGGAGGAATATGAAAAGCATTTTGGGATTTTTGGGCTTGATGGGAATAAGGTTTATAATCTCAGTTTTAGTTCATAATTAAATTTGAGTTTGATGACAATTACTTTGGGGTTTGGTATTGTATTTTATGTTTGGGATTTTGCCTAATCTCAAACATGGTTTAATTAAGGTATATATTATTTGTATTTCAGCCACATGAAAAGCAAGTTTTATCCTGGAAATGTAGAGTCAATTTCATCCATGGTCACTCAACTTTGGTCAAATCACCCAAAAGTAACGGAATTATTTTTTCTAACACAAATATCACTGAACTTATCACAATTTGCATAAAAGTCATGATTACCGGATTTCGGCCATTACCCTTGCCGGATTGATGATATGGCGTGCCACGTCATATGCCTGGACACACGTGGCACGTTCAACGTTTGAGTCAATTTTAGTTACGGTCACTGAACTTACAATTTATCACCAAAAAATAACTGACTTATTTTTCATGACTTAAATGTCACTGAACTTATCATCTTTTTTCAAAAAAGTCATATTGACCGGATACTCATGATGATTGATTTATTATCACATCATAAGCTAATATTTCATATTTGACACGTCGGTAGTCAAATTACCGTTATCAACTAATGTATTATATTTGACACATCAGCAATTTATGTGTGTCCATAGCTAATGTGTCATAGCTGATGACGTGACAATAAATCCATCTCCATGTAGCCATGTGCAACGGTCGGTTATGTTCAATAATCGAAAACCGAACTTTTAAGATTTTAATCAACCAAACTGAACCGAATTTATAAAATAACAGAATTCAAACCAAACCAAAAATTTCGGTCGGTTTGGTTCGGTTAACCGAAAAATTGAAAATTAAAAATATTTTAAAAAAATTAAAAAATTGTGTCTAAAAATTATACAAAATTATAAATCATATTATACTAAAGTAAAAACATCTAAATTGTACAAAATAAAAGTTCAAATTAAAAATATAATCTCAAAATATATAATAAATAATACAATAAAATCGTTAAATAAATTTTTTCATTTAATCGATTTTTAATTTAATAGTCAAAATTCTAAATTATCACATAAAAAATAGATATTAATAATTGATATATAATTTACAACTCAAAATAAGATAATTTACATGTATAAAATAATTATTCAATTAAAAAATTATATAATTATATATAATTTTGGTTTGGTTTTTCTGCTTTTTCCTTCAAAAACCGAACCGAAAGCAAAAAATTTTCAAGATTCAAAACCGAACAAAAAATTAAAAATTCAGATTTGGTTCGATTTTTAGGTTTGAACCGAAATTTGCTCACCCCTATCTCCATGTGTGTCCGGTCAAAATAACTATTTTGAAAAAAGATGACAAGTTCAGTGACATTTAAGTTATGAAAAATAAGTCGGTTACTTTTGGGTGATAAATTGTAAGTTCAGTGACCGTAGCTGAAATTCACTCAAACGTAGAGCGTGCCACATATGTCCAGGCATATGACGTGGCACGCCATGTCATCAATCCAGTAAGGGTCATCGCCGGAATCCGGTGATCGTAACTTTTATGCAAATTGTGATAAGTTAAGTGACATTTGTGTCACAAAAAATAATTCCGTTACTTTTGGGTGATTTCACGAAAGTTGAGTGACCGTAGGTGAAATAATCTCAGTTTTAGTTCATAATTAAATTTGAGTTTGATGACAATTACTTTGGGGTTTGGTATTGTATTTTATGTTTGGGATTTTGCCTAATCTCAAACATGGTTTAATTAAGGTATATATTATTTGTATTTCAGCCACATGAAAAGCAAGTTTTATCCTGGAAATGTAACAAAAGTTTGGCTTGATTCTCTCTCTCTCTCTCTCTCTCTATATATATATATATATATATTGTTATGACAAAATCATGAATGGAATGTGGTGCTAGTTTATATACATACTGGATAATTTAATTGGTAATTAACTGAATCTGCAATCTCTCTTTTTTTTTTTACAAAAACCAATGCAATATTTTTCTCTTGAAAAGGCCCGAATCAAGAACCATTTTACAAAAAATAGCCCAAATCATAGGCCCGTACCAAGAACCAATTTTACATCAATTGGCCCAAATCATCAATGGGCCAGACAGAAGAACTTTGATAACAATAAGCCATTGTTGCAACAAAAATAGCCCTTAAAAGGAAAGAAAGTGGGTAGAAATCATGAAGTAAAGGTTATAAGATATTTAACTAATCCTTCTATTTTTTTTTTTTTGTACAGTCTTCCTTCTAACTTAGGCGTTTGATTGAAGTTTAGCTTAAATTTCCACATATAGAAGTTGAGACAAAGATATGGCAATATATAAAAAAACATATTTCTATAATAAATTAAAGGTAATACTAATTTAATCATAAAAAAATTAATATAATAGTTAATATTTAACTAAGAGTGTATTAGAAATAGAAGTTTAATTCCAGATTAGATGGTACTTCGAATTTAATACCCCCTTTCCATTTTCTTATATATATAAAAAATCAAAGGGTAGGTAGGACAGGACCCTTCACCTTGATGGTGTATTTAATTCACCACGTGGCACCGACTTTGGAGTTTGGACTCATCCCTCAGCTTTTTTTTTTTTTTTTAAGGATAAAGTGAAATTTTCTCTCTCAAATTTTTAAAAGGTTGTAATTTTAGCCTTAATTTTTTTTAGCCATTTAAACTTTTAAACTCACTTTTTTGATAAATTTGTACCCCTGAATTAAAGATTATTGGGTTAAAGAATCCTTTAAACTAGCAAAATGTTAGTCGCAAATGGCAAAAAATTTGGCCAATCACGTGATGCCACATTATCAATATCACTTCTTGTAATCGATCTCACCAGCAAAAAATAAAAGAAAAAAAAAATTCAATTATGCATCTAACATGAAAATTTTGAAAATAGAAAAATAACTAGATTAACATTTTTCACAATTAATGTTATTATCAATTACCTCCCTCTTTTTGAGAAACTTAAAAAGGAATATGAAAATATAGAGTTTTTTTCCCTCTCAAAATGAAAGAACAAAATCTTCCATTTAGGGTTCCTGATTTGTAATATATCGAAGGCATTGCTTTTAAAATTTGTGAGAAAAAAGTATCGTCATATATTTCGGCCATTGTTGTAAATGATATATATTCATTTTATTTGTGTTCATGCATTAGGTTGTGGTATCTTTTGTGTTCATGCACTCTCCGTTGGTTTATTGAACGTAACAAAATATTAAGTTAAAATTTCATTATGTTTCTGTAATTTTAGGGATGGTGGTATAAAGCATTAGTCTTTGGTATTATTTTGGGAGAAATTGGAAAACAGAGCACTATTTGAATTATAATGGGGGCTATATGCATGCTGAAAATCGATTAGATCCTAATCACCTTTGTTATTTTGATCTTGTGTCAATATTTGAGAAAAAAGCTAGGATTAAATAAAGTGAAGAAAATATGCATATTATTGGCTTATGGTAAGAGGCATCATAAATTTTATGAGATTGAAGGTGATAAAGGTATTAGAGCCCTTTAAATATTAGTTTGTGAAGAATTTAATATCATCGGTTTGTACCCTATTCAAGAAGGTGAATTAGAGGGTGTTATGGTTGAACTTTTATTTGAACATCCAAGGTGTAGAGTGAGATCTATTAATGCGTTGTGCGATAATGGTGAGAGAGAAGTTAATAAATTCAATGTAAGAACTGATAATGTTGAAGATGCAGTGGATAATGTAGCTGAGAATGGAGGTTGTTTGGTTAATACAAGTGGTGGGAATAATGAGGAAAGGCAAGATGCTACTTGTAGGATAGTTCACATGGTGTTTGTGAAGATGGAATTCATGCCCATGTATATGAGGACTCTACAGACAGTGAGAATGAGGATTATGCTAGTGAATGAGACGAAGTTACTAGTGACTCTAATATAAAGTCGAAGGAGGAAATTAAGGAGTCTAAGCAAAGAGTAATTGATGTGAAATTAGAGGCTTTCAAAGAAATGACAATTAGAATGATTTTTAAGGATTTGGCTGAGGCAAGAAAATATGTCAATATGTATGCTGTTGCGAACGGATATGGGATTCAAGTTGTCAAGTCTGACAAATTTAGACTTAGATACAAGTGTTAATTAGGTTGTTCTTTTGTATTGTTAATTTCTAGAGATGGTAAAGGGGAAAGCTTCAATGTGAAAACTCTAAACTCAGAGCACACTTGCTTGACTGAGTATTTTAATCCGAGAGCAAACTGTAAGTTGTTGGGAGACTATTTTAGGCTTAGGGTGCAGAATAACCCTCAATATAAACTCAAGGTAATAAGGACTGAAGTTGCTGATGAGTTGAAACTGAATGTCTCAGAACACAAGCTTAAATTAGCCAAGAAGTTAATTCTAACATCTTTTGAGGGATCTTATAGTGATGACTATAAGATATTAAAGGTTTATACACAAGAGTTAAGAAATTTTAACCCAGGTAGCAGAATTGTAGTGAATATTAGCAGAGATGTTATGCATGAGGGTAGGAAAGTCTTTTATAGGATGTTTATCTGCTTTAAGGTTTTACAGTTTGGGTTCAAAACAGGATGTAGGCTTTTTATTGGCTTGGATGAGACTTTTTTACTTGAAAAATGTAAAGGTCAATGGCTTATAGTTATAAGCCAGGATAGTTAGAATCACTTCTATCCCATTACTTAGGCAATTATGCCTAATGAAACAAAGAAGATATGGGAATGGTTTGTGGAGCAACTCAAATAGCGTTTAGGTCTAGACAAGGGCCAAGGAATTACATTCAAGTCTCACATGCAAAAGATAAAATTGAATCATTTATTGATGTCTTACAAGTATGATTCATTTATTGCAAGTTAAAATTAAATTGAAACTAACTATTGTACATAATATTTATAGGGATTAATTGATGCAATTAAGATGAAGTTACCTAAATCAAGCCACAAATTCTGTGTAAGGCATATTGAAGCTAACTGGTATTCACAATGGAGAGGTGAACAGTTCAATAAGTTGCTATAGTGGTCTACTTAGAGCACATATGAGGAGGAGTCCAAAGGCAATTTAAAGTAGTTAGGCAACTTGAATAAGATGGCAGCTTGGACTCTAATCAAGTATCCTCCTCAAACATGGTATATACCTTACTTCACAACAAATTACAAGAATAATACAATTAACAACAACTTTACCAAGTCTTTCAATTCTTGGATAAAAGAGGTAAGGCAAAAATCTATCATTTGAATGCTTGAAGAAATAAGGGTTATGTGCATGAATAGACTTGTGGAGTTGGAAAGTAAAGTTAAACACTGAAAGCATGATTGGTCTCCAAGGTGTATGTTATTATTTGCTTATTACTTAAAAATTGCCTATTATTGCAAAGTGGAATACAGTGGGGATAATAGTTTTAAGGTAACAAAAGGATAAGATATGCATACAGTGAATTTGAATACCAGGAAATGTAAATGCAGGGCATGAGATTTGTCTAGTACTCTTTGTCCTCATGCAATAAAATCATTACAACACCTTAACCAAGATCCAATGAAAGAAATTTCAATATGGTATTATAAAAAAAACACACAAATGTGCTTATTTCCACAAGTTGAATGTAGCACCCTCTATGCAAAACCCTATTTAACTGATAATTTGATTACTATTAATCATGCTTATGCAATATATTTGTTTAACTATCATTTTGCCCTTAATCACGTCATACGGTTCTTATACTTATGTATGTGCTATTAGTCTATTCATGTATTGCATTTTATACTTAGTATCATGCATACTATACTATATGAATATTACTTTTTGTATATCACATGCATGCATACTCTTCTTAGCTTTACTACTTGTGAGTTACAGCATTTCTCATAAGTTATATATACATCTTATAACATATATGTCCATAAAGCAAAACATATGATAATACTAATACAAAAATATCCTACATCAAGATTAACAGTCGGTAGTTGGCCCTTCCTGATGCAGAGATCGTCCCTGAGCAAAAGTCTTGGTAACCGTACCTACACGGATAAATAACCCGTGCTAAGCTATAAAGCTTAGTGGGGAATATCTATAGATGGATGACCACTCACAACGGTCATCAAAATATACATACAATGTGTAAAATAAATAACATGTACAACATATCATGTCATTAATAACAAATACTTTAAAGCATAAGACATATTCTCATGTATCTAAACATTGTACCCAAAGAGAGTAACAAATATTCTCATATTCATAATTCATATAGATAACAATTTCCCATGTAAACATATTCAAATGAAACATAATTCCTGTGGGTAAACCAACAATATAATCCACAATATCAATCTTTAATCAAATAACTTTAACTGTTTAATTTTTGAACATTACTATGAATAACGTTTAGCCTGCCTTAGCTTTATCAATGGATAATGGGAACTATGGATACACATCGGTATCAAAAAGAAGGATATCCAAAGATATCAGATCTATAGACCCAAACGGGGCCAAACTGTACTGTGGACCGATCAAGCAGACCTAAACGGGGTCGCCTATCAACCCAAACGGGGTTGATCATGATCCAAATGGGATCATATATACTATGGACCCAATTGGGCCAAACTATGGCAGCTACAATTTCCCTATAGGCGCCTATCTATCCACATCTAAAACTCTATCGCAAGCAGAACTATATTCGTGTTCAATTCACATATTAATACTATATTCATAGTATACTGTTTGTACATATATAGAGTCTTGTAAAATTATAAATTCTCTGGTGCATAAACAGATATATGCACATTTCATAAGCCAAGTTACACAATTAGCTCATCCATTTCATGTGACTATAAGTTTGCATCATGACATATAGGCATGACATATAATCATCATATCATATACTTGATCATGTTCTCATTAAGTTTCTCACATGTTCATAGTCATGCTACAATATCTTCTATCTCATAGGGCATTTACATGCTCATACATTCATGTACATAATCGTAAATGTACATACTTGTGGGTACATTCGCTTCTAGTAGGCTTATTCCTATAAGCATGTTTACCAATATATATATATGCATTTATCATCATTCAAATCATATGCACTTTCATGTCATAGAATTACATATGTACACATCAATTAGGCATATGACAATCATGTACAAGTCTAATCACATGTATAGGTTAGATATTTCATCACTAATCTTTATTCATATACACAACGAATGTACATTTATGCATATAATTCTTTCATCGATAGTCATATTACATGCCCTATCCAATTTATTTTACTATCATAAAAACAACTATTCTTCTCAATTTAATTAGTAATCATAAAGTCAAGTGCATCAACAACCTGTATAGGGTAGCATTCCGAACTCAACTTGTAAGACACATTTGGAAAGGAAAAAGTCATTTTTAGTCAAGATGATCTTCCACAATTTTATCCCCCTATGTGTCCAGTTTTCAGAGCATCAAAATTCATCTCCAAATCTGATCTATAGTTTGAGTTATTTGAAAAATACTATAGGCTGTTTTAAAACCAAATCATATGGACTGTCATATAGAACAATTTATAATGTAAAATTTAGAAGGATTTAAACCAACATTTCTTCATCAAAGTTAGACTTTCATGTCTCTAATTTTTTCAGAATTTCATTTTGTAACATTTCAACATCTCTACAAAATGATATGCCCATTACTGTAATTTCTGTTTTTGTGTGCAATCTAGGGAACTAGTCCGAAATCAATCCTAAATTCCATGTACTTAAAGGCAGATTTAAGTCTAGGTTCCTTCACATGAAATATAGGTATAGAAGTCTATTTTCCAATGCAAAAGGAATCATTCAATTTTCTGCTCTATAACTCAACTTATGAGCAAAACATTCTAAATTGGTCATTCAGTCGTGACGATATGTTTGACTCGTGAAGAGATTCACGAGTGAAGCTTATAAGGCCAAATCTCACATCTCGTGAAGAGTTTCACGAGTGGAGAAGAAAAAACTATACTTCACGACTCATGAAGAGCTTCACAAGTCGGACTAATGTTCACGACTTGTGAAGAGCTTCACGAGTGAACCCAACATTCCCAGAGGAAAAAGAAAATGCACAACTCGTGAAGAGCTTCACGAGTCGGACAAAAGTTCACGACTCGGCAAGGACAGTTTTCTTCAACCTCACATCGTTAAAATTCAGCAAAACGTAACTTTGAATTCTGTAAATCCTACCCAGTTCTAGCAATCAATTTCACATGCAATATGAATAGCCTAAATTCCCATACCTTGGCTGACAAACCCAATGTCTTCAACCTCTAGCAATACCCTTTCCTTTGCTCTTCCTTCCTTCCTCTTCTTCTTTACAAAAATCAACGACATACAAGTTTCCAGCACTGTTAACGTTCTTCTCAGTCAAAATGAAAATAAGAAGAAGAAGATGATGAAGGGTCCAATTAACAGTTTAATTACCTTAAGTTTAATACATTACACTCTTGATTAACCAACTAAAATTATCATCTAATTGTTTGAGATGAATCAATGGGAGTGCGAGAAATATGAGATGAAGATTTTCTGGTTTTCTCTCCTTCACATGCCGATCAGCACACATCTACACAACAACTCCATCTCCACTAACTCAAGCCTCTTATACCAACAAAGAAAATTTCCTCTTCAGTCCCTTGAAAATTTGCATGTTAAACTTTAACCTCTCTATTTAATTCCTTTCAAATATTAACCTATCCATTTATTCATTCTCTCAAATTGACCTTTAAACAATCATTTCTATCCACATTTGACCCTTGAGTTTTCAAAACAATATATTTACCCCAAAGTAACACCTTTTTACTTCAATTGCACCCTTAATTAACATTAAACCATGCTTTAAAATTTTATTTTCATGCACAATCATAATAACATGATAATTTACCCCCTCTTGACCCATACTTATACAAGTTCCTCATTTAACTTAATCTTAATCAAATAAAAATCCCATTCAAATATGCAAAATAGATTAGGGTCATGTTAGGGGCCTTACATTGAAGCCTGTGAGGGGTAAAAACTTTTAAAGAATCTCTGAAGCATTACCAATGGAACTACCACCTACTAAAAAGCAAATTGGCAGACCTAAAGTTAACAGAGTCAGAGAAAAGAACGAAAGCACAAATAGAAAGGGCATATGGAAAACATTCAGGAAATCAAAACATTATCACATGTTATAATTGTGGAGCTAGGCTTTTGCCTATTAAGACGTGATGCATGATAGCATGTCATATGATCTCTTATCTTTGTTGCTGCCACCTTTTCGCAACTGTGGACTTCCTTGGAGTGATGGTGAGGGATTTATGTTTGTACTTCCCTCTTTATTTTCCCGATGCTAGCCTGTTGAATGAGAGTTTGCTTCTAATAAGAGGTAGTCTCATTATAGCTAGGATACTTTATCCTCTAATAATAGGTAGTCTCATCATGCACTGAGTATAACCAGTAGGTTTCAGCAAGACCCTGGTGAGAAGCACTGTTCTGCTGTAAAAGGGATCCTTAAGACCTGCGAAGGACTAAGGATCACTTCTTGGTGTATGGTGGTCAAGAAGAGCTCGTCATACAAGGTTATGCCGATGCTGCTTTTCAGACCAGCACTCAGGATTCTAGATCGCAATCTGGATTTGTTTTTGTTTTAAACGGTGGTGCTGTCAGCTGGAAAAGCTCAAAGCAAGAGACCGTTGCCGACTCAACTACAGAATCTGAGTATATTGCAGCAAGTGAGGCTGCAAAAGAGGTTGTTTGGATTAAAAATTTTATTTCTGGATTAGGAGTGGTCCCAAGCATCCTAGATCCATTAGAAATTTTCTGTGACAATAACGGGGCCATCACACAAGCAAAGGAGCCCCGGTCACACCAGAAATCCAAACACATACTCAGGAGGTACCACCTGATTAGAGAAATCATTGATCGTGGGGACGTCAAAGTTAGAAAGATAGCAAGTGAAGACATTGTAGCAGATCCTTTGACGAAACAGTTACGTTCAAATCTGCACGAAACTCATTTGAGAGCGTTCGGTCTTAGGTCTATGCCCAATTGGGACTAGTGCTAGTGGGAGATTGTTAGTGTAAGCCCTAGCCCCAATGCATTGTAACGAAACACTTGAAATTAATAAAATGAGGCATTTATTTTATCCTTTGTATTCCTGTGCATATCAATTGATAAAACTATCCAAGAGTGTTGTTTCGGTTTAAGTTATCATGTGTGAGGCACATGGATTGTAAGACCTTGAAACAAATGAGACATCATTCTAAATATCCCTAGTCAGTCATTGTTATGGGAATAACAAATGAATTAAGACTGGTATGCTCTCTCTGATCTTATGAGTTCTGTCTTACGGATCATTAGGACAAGAGTGTCAATCAGAGATCATAGATACATGTTAAAGAACATGGTATCTGGATTCGATCCGCTCATGAGAACACTACATGGTACAAGTCATAAGTGTTTCTCATATGCAAGTTTTGTATCGAAGTTCTTAGACCTGAAATCTCTATGAAACTCTTTATGAATTACTGTGTACTTTGACATACACCTAACGTGCTCGTAACAGAGTGACAAGTACGGGTATGATTGGGTATGCATTGATTCATGTTAGAGAGCATGAGAGAAGTGAAGGGATTACCCCTCTCAATAAGAGAGAAAATATCATCGGCCACTTGATCAGTGAACTGAGAAGTGTATGGCCATACCGAGATGAAATAATGAGTAATCATTATTTATCTGAGAGTTCAGTGTCACTGAAATATCAAGAAAGGAATTAATATATATAAGGATGACTAGTTCCATGCCTTATATTAATTCTGATATTTATGGGTAAGGGACTATGCAAAATTGCATTAGGTCACTAAATGCCATATGCATTTTCATTTAATTTGGATTGCTATAATATCTTGCTAGAGAATATATATAGCCTTTGAATTAATTCATTAATTCATTGCCAACATTAAATGGACCTATAGGATCGCACACAAAGCATTGGGCTTAAAATATTTAAATTAAGTATTGGACATTAATTTGAGCTTTTAATTAAAGTCAAATTAGTGTGTGTAATGGGTTATAAAATTGCTATTGGGCTTTGGTCCATGAGAGAGAGAAATTCAGCCCATAAGGTTTAATTTCAATTAATTAATTATCTTGTGTTAATTAAGTTAATTGAGTATTAAAGCCTAAAGGAATTTAAATTAAATCAAATCACTTAAATATATAATGAAGTGGCCGAAATTCCAAGATGAAATTCAAGGAATTTCGGTACATGCAATTAAGTTATATTAAGTGATTTTATTTAATTAAATGTCTTATGTTTTATTTCAAATTTGAATTTTAAATTCAAAGGATTTTAATTCAAAATGTATTACTTATCTTTAGGAAGTGATAGAGTTTGAATTGCATATCTTAAGGTAGGAAATTCAGATCAAAACACTTGCCTAAGAGATAATGATATAAAAGAAATAAAACCCTAGGAGAGATACAGAAGAGTTGGCGCAAAAACCTAGGGTTTTTCTGTGAAAATTGCGTGACCTTCATCTCTCTCTCTCTCAATTCTTTTGGCCCAATTTCTCACAAGGAGAAAGGATAGTTCCTCATTCTCTTGTGTTATTGGGTAGTAATAGCAACCTAAAAGAAGTACAAAATCAAATTTTGTAGCTTCAATCCATAGCCATTACTTAATACAGAAAATAGAGAGCTAGCAATCTCGATTTTAAGCCGACGGTGCAATTGTGTGTGTGAAAATAGAGGGATTGGCGAAAAAGGCTATTCCTTGGCATTGGTGATCGAGATCTAAGGTGGATAAAGGCATCTTGGTTGCTGGACATCACAAAATCAAAGAATAAAAAGGCATCATTTATTGTAAGTTTCAAAACCCTAAAATTGCATGTTTTCGTTCCTAGTTTTATATATGTATGGTATGCATGATAAAAATTTTTATTTTTCCGCTGTGCTATCATGATTATCATACCATGTCATATTCCATCAGTGGTATCAGAGCCTAGACATGCTTATTTTAGTGCTTTAGATGCATGAAAAAAATTAATTAAAAATCATTATTTTGAAAACATGCAAATCTGAAATTTTCTGTTTTGAGTTTTTTGCATTGTTTTGGTGTAAAAACGATTTTATTTGATTAGATAGGTATTATAATTAATATGAAATGTTAATATACTGTCCTAAGATGTTATTAGGGCTGGTAATGGTCGGATTTAATTATTTATACCTGATGGTACATGTTAATTATGAAACTAGGTGCTAGTTGGCATGTAAATTGCTAGTTTAACAACTAGTTTTCAAAATTAAATGTAAAATTGATTTTGGCATGTTTGTAAGTGATTTTTAAAGATTAAATATCAGGTCTGGACATATTTTAAATTTGGTTATAATTCTGGTCCATGACAATTTAATTAATTAATTTTAAAATCACTTAAAACTATGTCTAGTTTGTGTTTATTACATGTTTAATCAACATAGTTTGTTTTGTTTTGATTAAAATGGTAAAAACACATTTAGATTAAAATGGTACAGAATATTAAATCAATATTTATGGACTTATTTAGATTATTAAATGACTCATAAAATTGATTTAAATGTTTGTGCATTTCATGGCATTACATAAGCATTAAACAACTAGTTTTTGTTGTTTGTTTGTTTTTGCATGAATGCCGTGTATTATTATATGTGTTCTTCATGATTTTATTTTTAATTCATGTTAGCACATATTATATGTATTTTTAATGTTTATGTGCTGTATGACATAAAATTAAAAATGGCAAAATTGGAAATTATACTAGAGTTGATTTATGGCACAAATCTAACTAGTTTGTGTTTTGGGCTTTTAAGAGAACTTATTCAATAAGAGGATTTAGTCCATTGGGCTTCAGCCCAGGCCCATCACGGGGTCTTCTCTTAAAGGTTCAAGTACACAATTTCCATTAATGGGCTTGGCTAAATTAATTAAAATTGAACTTTGTTTGATCCATGAATGCTATGTATATTTATTTGCTTGTTTGGTGTGATGAATGGATATTCATGGTACATTCATGGGCCCTGGGTTTTTGTAATTAAATATGGCCTGCGTGCCATTATATTTTATTGTAAAAGTTTCATTTATTTCTTAGAATAGAATTTATTTGAAGACTTTGTAAATCAAGACGAAGCCCACCGGAGTGGAGAAGCCCAACTCGAAGATTCTTATGTAATAGTATAGAATCTTAGTTGTAGGTTTTTGGGCCCATGTTTGTCATGCTTTACTTTATGCAATTATATATATATGCATGTTATGTATGGATGACAAAGCGTATGCCATGTAAACCGTAATAAAATGAATCCCTAAAAATAGTAAGTCACAAAGTTGCCTTCCTAATTCGAAACATGTCAAGGCATCGATCATCGGTCACGTAGACTAGGAGTCCTAGATGCGCCCGATTATCTTTGTGAGGCATGGGTTGTGAATGTAGGTTGGACTTAACATGGAAAGGGATGCCCGGACCTAGGCAACTAATAAATGGGTTGTGCTATAACATCTTAAAGATGTTAGCCCATTTGATCCAAGAGTCATGTACGAGACATGATTGGAGTTTTCCTACCTAAGTAACTTAACTTGTTAGGTGTACAAGCTCAGCTTGACTAATAAGTTATTGTGAAAAGTGGATCTTGGCCCACATTAAATCACTAACGCGAATTATTTAAAGGGATATTAATTCGGTTTGTGGGATCATAAATAAGACCTCATTTAATCTTGCTAAATTTTATTGTAGATTGAAAATGGCATCTTCAAATAACAATTTCTCATTGCGATCGGTCCTTGAAAAGGACAAATTAAATGGCACCAATTTCATAGACTGGTCTTGAAACTTAAGAATAGTTCTTAAGCAAGAGAAAAAGTCGTATGTTTTGGATGCACCCTTGCCTGAAGAACCAGGAAGGAACGCCTCTGCGGTTCAAAAGAAAACTTTTGAGACCAAGAAGAGCGACTCCAATGATGTGACCTGTCTGATGCTGGCCACTATGGTGCCTGACTTGCAAAAGCAATTTATGGACCAAGAGGCTTATGCGATCATGGTGCACCTCAAGGAGATGTTCCAAGAGCAAGCTCGTCATGAGAGGTTCGTGACAACAAAGGCTTTAATTTCTTGCAAGATGGCTGAGGGTACTCCTGTTAGTACCCATGTACTCAAGATGAAAGGGTATCTTGATACTCTTGAGAAGCTTGAGGTACTAGTGCCAAAGGAATTGGCCACTGACTTGATCTTAGGATCATTGCCTGCTGCTTATGATCCATTTGTGATGAATTATAACATGCATGCAATGAACAAGTCAGTCACTGAGCTTCATGGGATGCTTAAGAATGCTGAAGAGAACATTCGAAAGACCAATCCCGTTCTAATGGTTCAAAAGGGAATTAAGAAGGGACCCGCTAAGGGAAAGGGAAAGGGAAAGGCAAAACCCAAGTCAAATGGGAGTGCACCTCAGGCCCAATCCAAGCCCAAGGCGCCAAAACTCAAAGAGAGTGAGAGCACTTGCTTCCATTGCAACAAGATAGGGCATTGGAGGAAGAATTGCGCTCTCTTCAAGGAAGAACAAAAGAAGAATGGAGCCAAGGCGTCCAGTTCTGGTATTTTTGTTGTTGAAATTAACCTTTCTATTTCTACCACTTGGGTATTGGATACCGGTTGTGGTTCTCACATTTATTCAAATGTGCAGGGGCTAAGAAATAGGCGGTTACTTGGGAAGAATGAAGTGGACCTCCGTGTGGGGAATGGAGCACGAGTTGCTGCCATGGAGATAGGCGACTATCACCTCACTTTACCTTCCGGACTTTGTATTGTTTTGAATAATTGTTATTATGTGCCTGCTATGAGCAGAAACATTATTTCAGTTTCATGTTTGGATAATGATGAATTTGATTTTGTTATTAAAAATGGCAATGCTCATATTCATCGCCAAGGCATTTCTTATGGCAATGCCATGTTGCAAAATGGCCTTTATATCCTTGATTTACAAAACAAAGAGTCAATATACAACATTAATACAAAGAGGGTTAAATCAAACGAATTGAACCCTACTTACTTTTGGCATTGTCGTTTAGGACATGCAAACGAAAAATGCATTTCAAGACTCCACAAAACTGGAGTGCTTGGGTCATTCGACTTAAAGTCTTATGACACATGTGAGCCATGTTTGCATGGAAAAATGACAAAGAGTCCTTTTAATAAAAAAGGTGAAAGGACTAATGGCTTATTGGAACTAATACATACCGATGTATGTGGACCTTTAAGTATACATGCTAGAGGTGGTTTTAGCTACTTCGTGACATTCACATATGACTTCAGTAGATATGGCTATGTCTATCTAATGAAGTACAAGTCTGAAACTTTTGAGAAATTCAAAGAGTTTAAGAACGAAGTAGAAAACCAACTTGGCAAAAGTATAAAAGCCATTCGATCAGATCGAGGTGGCGAATACTTAAGCCAAGAGTTTGACAGTCATCTAAAGGAGTGTGGTATTATTTCACATCTCACTCCTCCTGGAACACCTCAATGGAATGGTGTGTCCGAAAGGAAAAATCGAACTCTGTTGGACATGGTTCGATCTATGATGAGTCAAGCTAATCTTCCTATCTCTTTTTGGGGTTATGCATTAGAAACTGCTGCGTTTCTATTGAACCATACTCCAACTAAAGTAGTTGAGAAGACACCATACGAGGTATGGACTGGGAAAGAACCCAATATGTCTTTTCTCAAGATTTGGGGCTGTGAAGCACATGTTAAGAAATTAACATCTGACAAACTAGAGTTCAAATCGACTGTCTGCTTGTTTGTGGGTTATCCCAAAGAAACAAAGGGATACTACTTTTACTCACAAGCCGAGAACAAAGTATTTGTTGCTCGCAAGGCTGTTTTCTTGGAAAAGGAGTTCCTTCTCAAGAAAGACAGTGGGAGTAAAGTAGAACTTGGAGAAATTCAAGTGCCACAAGCTCCTATAGAGGATGAGTTGGAAATGGGATCAAGTTCACAACCAGTTGTGGAACAAGAACCCATTACACAAGTACCTAGAAGGTCTGGTAGGGTACGTCAGGAGATTGAGAGATATGAATTTCTAATCACTGACAGTGACACTATTGAGTTAGTAGATCGTGAGGATCCTACTACCTACCGAGAAGCTATTAGAAGCCCAGACTCGAAAAATTGACTTGAAGCCATGAAATCCGAGATGCAATCAATGTACGATAAACCAGGTTTGGACCTTGGTTGATCCATCGGAAGGTACTAAGGTAATTGAATGCAAGTGGTTATTCAAACTAAAAGCTGATAAGACCTACAAAGGTAGACTAGTAGCAAAAGGTTTTCGACAAACTCATGGTATAGACTATGACGAGACCTTTTCGCCTGTAGTCATGCTCAAGTCCATTAGGATCTTGCTTGCCATAGCTGCATATCATGATTATGAGATATGGCAAATGGATGTCAAAACTGCTTTCCTCAACGGAAATTTACTTGAGGATGTGTATATGACACAGCCTGAAGGTTTTGTCAATCTCAAGCATCCTAAAAAGGTTTGCAAGCTTCAAAAATCCATTTATGGATTAAAACAAGCATCCCGAAGTTGGAATCTTCGTTTTGATGAAGCAGTCAAAGATTTTGACTTCATCAAGAACGAAGATGAGCCTTATGTGTACAAGAAGGTTAGTGGGAGCATAGTAGTATTTCTGGTCCCATATGTGGACGACATCCTTCTTATTGGGAATGACATTCCAACATTGCAAAAGGTTAAGCAATGGTTGGGAAAATGTTTCTCAATGAAAGACTTAGGTGAAGCCGAGACAATACTTGGTATTAGAATCTATAGAGATAGATCGAATCGGCTTTTGGGACTAAGTCAAGAAAAGTACATAGACAAAGTACTAAAGCATTTTAGTATGGGAGACTCAAAGAAAGGGTACATACCTTTGGCTTTGGGAGTTCCTTTGACTAAAAAACAGTGCCCTAAAACCAAAGAGGAAAGGGACAACATGAGTAGAATCCCATATGCATCTGCTATTGGATCTATCATGTACGCTATGTTATGTACTAGGTTGGATGTTGCTCATGCACTGAGTATAACCAGTAGGTTTCAGCAAGACCCTGGTGAGAAGCACTGTTCTGCTGTAAAAGGGATCCTTAAGTACCTGCGAAGGACTAAGGATCACTTCTTGGTGTATGGTGGTCAAGAAGAGCTCGTCATACAAGGTTATGCCGATGCTGCTTTTCAGACCAGCACTCAGGATTCTAGATCGCAATCTGGATTTATTTTTGTTTTAAACGGTGGTGCTGTCAGCTGGAGAAGCTCAAAGCAAGAGACCGTTGCCGACTCGACTACAGAATCTGAGTATATTGCAGCAAGTGAAGCTGCAAAAGAGGCTGTTTGGATTAAAAATTTTATTTCTGGATTAGGAGTGGTCCCAAGCATCCTAGATCCATTAGAAATTTTCTGTGACAATAACGGGGCCATCACACAGGCAAAGGAGCCCCGGTCACACCAGAAATCCAAACACATACTCAAGAGGTACCACCTGATTAGAGAAATCATTGATCGTGGGGACGTCAAGGTTAGCAAGATAGCAAGTGAAGACAATGTAGCAGATCCTTTGACGAAACAGTTACGTCCAAATCTGCACGAAGCTCATTTGAGAGCGTTCGGTCTTAGGTCTATGCCCAATTGGGACTAGTGCTAGTGGAAGATTGTTAGTGTAAGCCCTAGCCCCAATGCATTGTAACGAAACACTTGAAATTAATAAAATGAGGCATTTGTTTTATCCTTTGTATTCCTGTGCATATCAATTGATAAAACTATCCAAGAGTGTTGTTTCGGTTTAAGTTATCATGTGTGAGGCACATGGATTGTAAGACCTTGAAACAAATGAGATATCATTCTAAATATTCCTAGTCAGTCATTGTTATGGGAATAACAAATGAATTAAGACTAGTATGCTCTCTCTGATCTTATGAGTTCTGTCTTACGGATCATTAGGACAAGAGTGTCAATCAGAGATCATAGATACATGTTAAAGAACATGGTATCTGGATTTGATCCGCTCATGAGAACACTACATGGTACAAGTCATAAGTGTTTCTCATATGCAAGTTTTGTATCGAAGTTCTTAGACCTGAAATCTCTATGAAACTCTTTATGAATTACTGTGTACTTTTACATACACCTAACGTGCTCGTAACAGAGTGACAAGTACGGGTATGATTGGGTATGCATTGATTCATGTTAGAGAGCATGAGAGAAGTGAAGGGATTACCCCTCTCAATAAGAGAGAAAATATCATCGGCCACTTGATCAGTGAACTGAGAAGTGTATGGCCATACCGAGATGAAATAATGAGTAATCATTATTTATCTGAGAGTTCAATGTCACTGAAATATCAAGAAAGGAATTAATATATATAAGGATGACTAGTTCCATGCCTTATATTAATTCTGATATTTATGGGTAAGGGACTATGCAAAATTGTATTAGGTCACTAAATGCCATATGCATTTTCATTTAATTTGGATTGCTATAATATCTTGCTAGAGAATATATATAGCCTTTGAATTAATTCATTAATTCATTGCCAATATTAAATGGACCTATAGGATCGCACACAAAGCATTGGGCTTAAAATATTTAAATTAAGTATTGGACATTAATTTGAGCTTTTAATTAAAGTCAAATTAGTGTGTGTAATGGGTTATAAAATTGCTATTGGGCTTTGGTCCATGAGAGAGAGAAATTCAGCCCACAAGGTTTAATTTCAATTAACTAATTATCTTGTGTTAATTAAGTTAATTGAGTATTAAAGCCTAAAGGAATTTAAATTAAATCAAATCACTTAAATATATAATGAAGTGGCCGAAATTCCAAGATGGAATTCAAGGAATTTCGGTACATGCAATTAAGTTATATTAAGTGATTTTATTTAATTAAATGTCTTATGTTTTATTTCAAATTTGAATTTTAAATTCAAAGGATTTTAATTCAAAATGTATTACTTATCTTTAGGAAGTGATAGAGTTTGAATTGCATATCTTAAGGTAGGAAATTCAGATCAAAACACTTGCCTAAGAGATAATGATATAAAAGAAATAAAACCCTAGGAGAGATACAGAAGAGTTGGCGCAAAAACCTAGGGTTTTTCTGTGAAAATTGCGTGACCTTCATCTCTCTCTCTCTCAATTCTTTTGGCCCAATTTCTCACAAGGAGAAAGGATAGTTCCTCATTCTCTTGTGTTATTGGGTAGTAATAGCAACCTAAAAGAAGTACAAAATCATATTTTGTAGCTTCAATCCATAGCCATTACTCAATACAGAAAATAGAGAGCTAGCAATCTCGATTTTAAGCCGACGGTGCAATTGTGTGTGTGAAAATAGAGGGATTGGCGAAAAAGGCTATTCCTTGGCATTGGTGATCGAGATCTAAGGTGGATAAAGGCATCTTGGTTGCTGGACATCACAAAATCAAAGAATAAAAAGGCATCATCTATTGTAAGTTTCAAAACCTTAAAATTGCATGTTTTCGTTCCTAGTTTTGGATATGTATGGTATGCATGATAAAAATTTTTATTTTTCCGCTGTGCTATCATGATTATCATACCATGTCATATTCCATCAATTTTCCCATTGAGCCTCCTAACTATCTCTCCCTCTGTTTTGAAATTGGCATTTTAGGAAGATGAATGAATGGTAGTGTAATTTCCTGCCTGGGCATCATCCATTGAATTGGGTGATGCATTCTCTAACTTTTGCTGCTTCTTTCATTCTCATCTTCTTAAGCCATGGCCAATCTTCTCTTTTTTTCAGGTTTGAGGTGTCATAAGTAAAAGATTCATGTTTGCAAAATCTTAAAAAGTTAAAGAGAAGCAGCGATGATTAGTGGTAGATATAAGAGTTGTAATCTTCACATGTAATGCCTTTAAAATAAATTCCATTTTTTCATGATATGTATATTGAATCGATCAAATTGATCGAGAGATCATTGGTCGGTTAAGTGAAGTTGAGAAATGGAAATTTGACAAGTCAATCAATCTTTGAATTCAACGAGATTTTATCAATCTTTTAATGATAATAAATTTTCATTAATCTTTAGATCGAGATATATTTTTATTGATCTATCGATCATGATAAATTTTTATCGATCTTTCGATCAGGATAAATTTTTGTCGATCTTTCGATCAGGGATTCTTGTTCTGATAGGCTCTTTCTTTTAGAGCATTTTTCATTATAGAAAAATATATTAATTGAGCACAGACCCTCCAATTTTGACATCGGTTGCCACGGGTACTCTACTTCTTATTCCATCATTTTTCATTTGGCATTTTTGTCTCTTTTGGCATTAATGCTTCCTTCATTTAATTTGAATTTCGCCTCTTAATGCCTTTTGGATCGATCACATAAGGGGCGTGCTTATAAGGCTTTTTTCATTTTCTGGCTTTTCCTTTTTAGTGTTAGACTAGGTTTTATTACCCGAATGTTTTCATCTGCGATGTTGTTTCACGATCGTCTTTGGAATTCATTAATTATTTTGGTTGGAAGGGGATCCCTCGATCAGCTATTCTTAATGCTAGAGTGAGGGAGATATGACTTGGCATCTTCTTCTATCAACTCAACTTCCTGCTCTTTTGTCTCTAATTGGGAATATAAGGTCTTTACTTGCCTATCTTTTCCTTCTTTCTCCTACCGATCAAATCTCCTATTTTTCCTTTTTTTGGAGGGAGAAGCTAGTAAGGTAGATGCATCAACATCCATATCTTGGATTACCAAGTCATATAGGGGTGATCCCTCATTCCACCTACAACTTTTTTTTTTATAGGAGGATTGTGAGGGTTTATGCCTTGATGCATGATATCAATTAGGGAAAACATTTTGTCCTCCTTCAATAATAACATATATAATTTCGTCTTCCTTCAATATCAGGTATGCTTTCCTGATCGATTATGTCACTTATAGGAAAATATCCTTTTAAGATGACCTCTCTGCCTTGGAGCTTGAGCTGTAATGCCAACCCTTTTCTTTGGTATAAAGAGGGGATCGACCTTCATCCGATTTACTCCGGAGATAAAGAGGGGGGCGATTGTTTCATCCCTCCCAATATTTTTTTTAGTAGGCTAGTTCTGGAAGCCTCCGATACCCGTTGTGTAGTATCTCAAAAGGAAGACGTTTTGCTTCCTTTCGATCCTAGTTCATGCTTTTACTTCCTTTCAATCTCGAATTTTGCTTTTGCCATAATTCGCTTTTCATGTAGTCTCGAAGACTTTCATGGTACATTTTTTGTTGTGAATCCATTTTTTTAGGAGGTGTGGCAGTCGGACATTGTTGTATAGCTGTCCGCTCTCAACGAAAGCACCAAATGATAAATCTCGAATTATCACAGGAGAGAAAAAAATTCCCATATGAGTGGAAGGATGGATTCGATTTGATTCGGTGTGTGGATTTCGATAAGGATAAAGATGCTGAGCCCTGCAAAAGTTACTTGCCTGACTTTTTTCGGACGTTAGCACTCCGATACTTAAGTTAGCAACTAGGATAAAGTTTTTAAAGAGAGAATGTATGCATGTAAACAAAGAATCGATCTGAGTTCTATAGAGAAGAACTTGCTATTTATAGTGTAAGGACCACACTAATCTATTCGGATTACTGTTACTTATCTTAATATTTTAATAAACAATACATATAATACTAACGATATGTTTTTATGTCACATAATTAACTTTTTCTTTAACTATATAATTCATACATTAGAACAAGTTACATAAACATACACTTTGTTACATCGTAAACATATTTTGAGTTAATAGTTACAAAACGTGTTCATTACATTATTTTATAAGATTTACACAAATCCAAAAGAGAAAACAATACAATTTAAACATCCTAACTTCTCTTCCTAGCTGGTGTTGGCCTTGTCCCTGAAGCAATGACATATCTTGAACCTACACGGATAAACACTCGTGTTAAGCTATAAAGTTTAGTGGGGAACAATACATATATGAACAACCACTCACAGTGATTGTTCTCAAGCACTCAATAAATAGTAACAATGTCAAGATAATTTAATCAATATGCAAGAGTTATAATATAACTCACAAAGTATAATTAAATCATATAATATTACTGTATAAAGATGGATCATCAATCACTAATCAAATGTTCATCCATATTACATATACTGTGTAGTTCATACTGTGAAATGCCTGCTAAAACCCTATGGATGTGGATAACGGGTGTTGTGGATACCCATAGGTATCAAATATCTAATATCCGAAGGTATTATTCCTGTGGATACCCGAAGGTATCAAATATATATATAGATCCGACTGGATCAAGCCTATGGTCCCAATTAGGGACAAATAAAGATCCAAACGGGGTTAAACCTGTAGCAGCTGCGACTGTAACCCTATAGGCATGCCTATCTATCCACAACCAAGTTTTATGTGCAGGCAAATAATCATATTTCTTATGTCATTAGCTCATATTATAGCATTTTACTATAAAGTAGAATTATTCCAAATAATATGATACACTATACAATAATCATTATTGTATAATGGCATTGTATCTATAATTTACATTCAAAGAACCAAATACAAGCATCACATATTATTTCACAAATATTACCTTTACATTTCATTTCAATACATAATTTATGTATATATAAATTGAATGTTGTACATTCTCGTGTTTATCATTTATGTAAACTTGTATTCTAAGGTCTATTATGCCGGGTTATAGTAACACCACATAGGGGATAGCCTATTATCGTAGAAAAATGAGAAAAATAGGCAAATATAGGGGATGAGCACTTGTTGTCATGCTCGCGGCAAGTGTCGCACTTGTGGCAGAGGCGACGGCCCAAACAATAATTTATCTACTCACAAAATCCTGTAGACTGGTTAAGAACATAAACTTGTACCTCAATTTAGGCATATCAAATGACTTTTTTTTTGAAAAAGTTATCGCTACAAAGTTTTATCCCTATGTTTCTAGTTTCTAAAACATTAAAAATCATCTCAATCAGAGCTATAAATCTCAAGATATCTCATAAAAATCGCCAACTGCTCCCAGTGACAAGGCAGCAGTCAAGACCCGGATTCAATCAAAATTTTCTCTATTCTACAATTTGATTCAAATTTCATATTCTTCATATGAAATGAATAGCTGTAAGTCTAGTTTCATATCCAACTAGAATTTCTCAATTTGAGTCATGAAAACTCAAGATATCGGGAATTTTGTCTAGACTGGTCATGTGAACTCTAAGACGATTTTTCCTTATTTTCAACAAACTTCCAATTTTGATTTTCATTCAAGTCTAACCTTTATTGTTTTCATGATATTCACTTAATATAACATCACATATTACTAATCTCACATCATATGCATAATAAATACACACATAAGCAAAGTTAAGTTCTCATACCTCTCTAAAGACTCCACCAACTCTCTCTTCCTTATCTTCTTGTTATCTTTCCTTTCTCCCTCTCTTGATCTTCATCCTAGGCTGCTGTAAAACTCTTTTCTCTACCATCTATAGCTTTTCCTTTCTTAGAGCATAAATTTTTCCCATAAGATTGAAGAAGAAACAAAGAAGAGAAGATAAGAAAGGAAAAGAAAGTAAAACAAAATAAAATGATCTCTTTTGGCCAAGTATGGTCGGCCAACCCAAGAAAAGAAGACCAAAGTTGCTTCTTTCTCTTATAGCCATCCACTTGCTTAAATCTCATTGGTTAGTTATAAAAATCTTGGCAAACTTCATTTTGGTCCCTCATTGTATTTTTTGTTTCTTAATTTAACCTCTCACCTTTTCTTTATTACATTTCTACCACAATTTTTTTACTTTGTCTTTTCAATCAAGTCCCTAATTTTTAATTTTCCTTAATTAGTCATATAATTAACTTTTGTCTCAAGCAAAATGACCATCTATCTCTCTTAGGGTACCATTAGGAGTATTACATATAGTGTCTAAAAAGCTCGAATAATATTTTTAAACAATTGATGTACTTAGGGCAGGTATGGCCTATTACACAGGTAGTGACGAATAGATGGTGGCTTGTATCAGACAACCACATCACATCATAAATAGGGCCCATTCGATCGGACAGCCTCATTTCATGTGTGCAGCCGATTGTCTTTGGGAGGCTTTCGTGGGCCTTCTATTCTTTGGATCTCTTAATGTTTTGGGCCTTTTTGTTTATTTTTCAGGGTATTAACAGGACCTAAGTTAGGCTGGTAAATTGTAAAAAAGTATTTGCTGTTGAATTGTAATGAATATGCAGTACCTTAATGAAGAAATCTTTATTTGATATCTTTTATTTTATGAAACCAGTTTAAGTGTGGGGGATCAAATTTCTAGCCAAAGATGAAACCCTATATGCTATTTGTCATTGCCATCGCCCTCTGACTCTTTTCCCTTTTTATTTGTTTCATGATCAATTTTTTGGACTTGAAAATTTACAGCGAATTGAGTTTTCATTGAAACGGTACATTTTGTTTAAATTGCCTCATGTTCACATCATCATCTGATTTGAAAATATTCTGATTATTTTAATTTTATGTGAGTCTTACATATATTTTTAACCGAGTTCATGCGTGTTTAACGTCACTTGTGATACATTATAGTTCGAAACGTTCATATTGAATTTAATATATTTTACGTGAAAAAATAAGGGATCCAACGTGAAAAATATTAAAATACAGGGATGAAATTATAGTTTTTTCCAAAAGAAAATATTAGTCTAATATAAACATCATATTCCCAATAATTTAATGGCTAAGAAGTAAGAAACGACACATGCAAATAAAATAAGTATTATTAGAAGACTTTTCTGATCTGAACTAATATTCGGATACCTTCCCACCACGTTAAAGACACGGACAAATGTAATAAGATGAGAAATTTAAAATATATATATATATATATATATATATATATATATATATATATTAGTATTTTTTAATTACGGATCCATGCAATAAGTTTGAGGTATTTAATCTTGAATGAATTATACATTTGTTAAAAAATTCTATATCTTAAATTAATCTTAAAAACACTTAAAATCTTTATACTATTAAAAATTACATGAATATTTTTAAAAATATTATATAATATTTAAAATTGTTTATGAGTCATATATATTTATTTTTTACATACTTTTTATTATACGATATGTAGATAATATGATTTTTTAAAAAATATTATTTAAAATATTCCCTTAATTTAATGGCTAATGAGTTAAATTCTAATAATATAGGGTGGATAAAAAATTTATTTTATCTAATAACATTCAATTAATTAATTTATTTTAAAAATTTATGTAGGCAAAAAATTACCTTGACTTTGATATTTCAAATTTTAAAATATAATACTTAACATACTTCATGTTTAAGTTAAAGAAAGGATAAGAAAAAAATAAAAAATAAAAAAGACGAAAAGAAAGGAAATATTTTTTAAATAATATAATTTAAAAAAATAATTATAAAAATAAAATATATCAGAAATTGAAAATTTTTTTAAAATTAAAATCACCGCAAGTGACGGTAATTTCAGCAAAAATTGACAATTTTAAGTGTGGATTTTATTGTCTGAAATCATTATCGGTGCAGTAATTTAAAAAAAAAAAGTTTAATTCTATAAATAATTTTTTGATACAATTTATTTTTATAATTATTTTTTTAAAATATATTATTTAAAAAAATATACCCCCGAAAGAAAGTCCATGAAATTTTCTCGGTGAAGAAACCCCCCCCCAAAAAAAAAAGAAAAGAAAAAAGCAGAGAGAAGAAATTCCAAGAAAATACAGTGAAGAAAGAGAAGGAAGAGAAAGGTGAAAAAGGAAGATGCTGATGTGTAAATGGCACCACGGAACTATCACGCAGAAGTCTAATTGGTCACCTTTTCTGAACGATCAAGGATAAAGTCTAGAACAATCCTTCCGTATTCTATAAATCCATTGTTTTTTATCCTTCTAAATACATTTTCAATCAATTATCTCCTCAAATTCCCATTCTCACTTAATACCTACGGTTACGGCCGATATGGAAGCTAACGTCGACTCTCATGATTTTGCCAAGCTTCTATCTTCGCCGGAGAGGGATTACCTTATCCGAAACAACGGTGATCAGGTATTAATCCTACATTATTTGGGTTGTGTTTTTTGAAAGTTGGCTTTATATTGTTAAAAATGGGGCAAATAGAGGGTCGATTCTATCTTTCATTGGGTGTTTGAGAATAACGCATTTGTTGTGTTTGGGTAAAGTTTCGAACTTGAAAGTTGGTTCTTTTGTATAGCAAGTTAGTGCCTTCTTGTTTTATTAATTTAAGCTTAATTCATGTGCTGTTGCTGTATTTAGAGTGTTGGTACACTAAAATAAAGTTTATTTCCATGTTTTGTAATTGGTATTTAGTTATCTGCCTTGTTTTTGGTGAAAAAATCGAATTTGTATCTTGCAATTTAGTGAATCGAGACTGGACAAAAAAGATTGTAATTCATGAAGTTATGCACTTTATAGGTTAAAATTGACAGCTTGAAAGGGAAGAAGCTTGGGTTGTATTTTTCAGCCTCGTGGTGTGGTCCATGCCATCGGTTCACCCCTGTCTTGGTGGAGTCTTACAATGAACTTGTTCCGAAGGGTGATTTTGAGGTTGTTTTTGTCACAGCTGATGAAGATGATGAGTCATTTAAAGAATATTTTTCGAAGATGCCATGGCTTGCAATCCCGTTCTCTGATTCGGAGACACGTGATCGCTTGGATGCCTTATTCAAAGTCCAAGGCATACCCCATCTTGTTATCCTTGATGAAGATGGCAAAATTTCAACTGAAGATGGTGTTGAGATTATTCAGGAATATGGAGTCGAGGGCCACCCTTTTACACTGGAAAGGATCAAAGAATTAAAAGAGAAAGAGGAGGAAGCCAGAAGGAATCAATCTTTGAGTTCTATCTTGGTCTCCAAATCACGTGACTATGTGATCTCTTCTGATGGGAAGCAGG
Source organism: Excoecaria agallocha (assembly GCA_037975025.1). NCBI lineage: Eukaryota > Viridiplantae > Streptophyta > Magnoliopsida > Malpighiales > Euphorbiaceae > Excoecaria > Excoecaria agallocha. The sequence continues at coordinate 57,592,051 of CM075807.1, read as the reverse complement.
TTAACTAATTCTCATATATTTTCTATCATATATTTAGACACTATTTGATATCTGTTGATTATCAGCTGACATGATCTTCTGTTCTTTGTTTATATACAAGGTTCCTGTCTCTGAACTTGAATTAAAGACGGTAGGTCTGTATTTTTTATTGTCTTCATACAACTCGTGTGTTGCTTTTTCATCGAAACTTGTTGAAGTTTACGAGAAGTTGAAAGCAAAGGGTGAGAACTTTGAAGTTGTGTCCATATCACTGGATGATGATGAAGAAACTTTCCAGCAATCTCTACAAAACATGCCTTGGTTAGCATTGCCTTTCAAGGATAAGAGCTCAGGGAAGTTGACCAGGTATTTTGAGCTCTCAACTGTACCTACACTGGTGGTTATTGGACCAGACGGAAAAACTCTCCACACGAATGTTGCTGAAACCATTGAAGAATATGGAATTGAGGCATACCCTTTTACGCCCGAAAAGTTTAAAGAGCTTGCTGAGATGGAGAAGGCAAGAGAAGCTGCGCAAACCCTGGAATCTGTTTTGGTTTCAGGGGACCTGAATTTTGTCATTGGGAAAGAAGGAGCAAAGGTAAAATCTTAAGGCACCATTTGATATTTCCCTTCAACTAATTTTCTGCTATCTTATGGCTGTACTTTCTTTCATGCAAATGATAACCTCCATAATAAATTTCAGATTCCAGTGTCTGACCTGGTTGGGAAGAACATTCTTCTTTATTTCTCAGCACATTGGTGCCCTCCATGTCGTGCCTTTCTGCCTAAACTCATCGAAGCATACCACCAGATTAAGGCAAAAGATGACGCATTTGAAGTAATTTTCATCTCCAGTGACAGGGATCAAGCATCGTTTGATGAATTTTTTGCAGGAATGCCTTGGTTGGCACTTCCTTTTGGAGATGCCAGGAAGGAGCTTCTGAGTCGAAAATTCAAGGTCCGAGGTATACCTATGCTTATAGCTCTTGGACCATCTGGCAGAACAGTCTCGAAAGAAGCTCGGGGTCTCATTATGCTTCATGGTGCTGATGCTTATCCCTTCACTGAGGAGCATTTGAAAAATATAGAAGCAAAATATGTGGAGATGGCAAAGGAGTGGCCTGAGAAGTTGAAACATCCTCTCCATGAGGAGCATGAGCTTGTGCTTGATCGTCGAATGGTTTATAATTGCGATGGATGTGGTGAAGGAGGACATATATGGTCATACTATTGCGAAGACTGCGATTTTGATCTTCATCCCAAGTGTGCTCTGAAGAAGGATGAAAATAGTGAACCAGACCCTAAAGAAGGATGGATCTGCGATGGGGAGGTCTGTTATAAAGCCTAAGGAATCAGCATTGTACTGTCTTGAACTGTTACAGATGTTCGTCTGAGTGTCTTCTTTTCGTGGATTTCCTCATGTAATGTTCTGATATTTGAAAATGTACTCTGTTTATGTGCTCAGAAATAAAAGCGTCTTTTGAGAAGAACTGTGTTACTATCTACTTTTACAACAAATGATTTGATCGCATTCTAATATTATTCAATTGGAATTCTCTTGATAATTGATAGTAATTGAGCTGCATAATAAGAACTTAAGCTCGGCTAGAGTCCAAGCACTGTCTAAAAGTTACTAGCATTGAAGAGTTTGGCTTAACTAATAAGCGGGATGATCTGACTGTTATTAGCCGTAATTGCCTATCACATTTATCACACTGGCTGTATAATAAATTTCCTTTTACCCCTTACTGACTGGTAAAGTGAGCACCAATGTCCCTTATTACTGAAAACTTGGTGGATCATACTAGACTTTTGCTGGCGGTCACCGATAATAAGGCAAAAGACTGAATTTTTGTAAACTAAACTGATAAATGACTAATTGATTTAGTAAATGATAAAAATGAAATAAATTCAACAATATTAAGTTATCAAAACATAGAAAAAAATAAATTAGAAAATGTAAAAAATTTAGAATGGAGAAAATCGTTTTTTTTTCTATTTTTTATTTTTTGATGATGGAGATTAAAATTAATTTTAATTCATGGATGTTTATTATGATAACGATGCTGATGATGATGATAGGGATAAGGCCAATTAATTTTCTACTTGACTTGAAGTTTTCTCTTTTGTGGAAACGAACAAACAAGAAAATGACATGATAGACAACTTTCTTGGATTCCTTAGCAAGCAAGGCTTCAAAGTAACAAAAAATCCCGCGGACCCATCAAAGAAGACAGGAATCAGCTACATATATCTGCCCTTTTGTCCTGTCCAGTAAAACAGAACTAATCAAAGAGAGAAAATATGGCAGTGGAGCTTGTGAATGGAGTTTCTCATGATCTGTTATCACTTCTCTCCTCCAAAGACAGAGAGTTCTTGATCCGCAACAATGGCGATCAGGTATTTCTTTCTATTTTCCACTCACAAACTTATTGGTCAAAGTTATTTCTTATATTTATTCAAATGCACCGAGTCCATAAATTCATTCGTTAATCAAACTTATCATAAACTTTTTTCTAAAACAATGTTTAGATTAAGCTGAAAATTTTTACTTATATCATTTGATTTAGAAATTCTTATGGTTTTGCATATTAGATGTTGTAGTTGTTTTATAGACATCACTAAAAGCAAAACAAATTAAGGGCTAACTTTGAGATGATCATTCTATGATAATGCTAATAGGTGAAAATCAGTGACTTGGTTGGAAAGATTGTGGGATTATATTTCTCTGGCTCATGGTGCGGACCATGTAGGAATTTCACACCAAACTTGGTGGAAGTCTATGAAAAGCTCTCATCGAAAGGCGATTTTGAGGTGGTTTTCGTTTCTTCTGATAGAGATGATGAATCTTTCAATAATTACTTCTCCAAAATGCCTTGGCTTGCAGTTCCTTTTTCTGATCAGGAAACCCGAAAACGCCTCAAGGAGTTGTTTAAGGTTAGGGGGATTCCTAATCTCGTTTTTCTTGATGCTGATGGGAAGGTTTCTTGTGGTCAAGGGGTCCGGTTCATCAGGGATTATGGAGCTGAGGGATACCCTTTTACCCAAGAAAGACATGACTATTTCTTTAAGCAAGAAGAGATTGCAAAGCAGAATCAGACATTGAGTTCTGTTTTGGTTTCGGGCTCCCGTGATTATCTCGTTTCGAAGGATGGAACTAAGGTAAATATTTTTCATTCAATGGTCAACTCTATTTGCTGGTAGGGAACTCTATGTTGAAGAGCATTCGTTTTGCTATTTGCATTGGCAGGTAGATGTATCTGAGCTAGAAGGGAAAATGGTTGGTTTGTATTTTGCGGTGTATTCTCATCGGCTATGCTCAGAGTTCACTCCCAAGCTTGTGGAGGTATACAAAAAACTGAAGGAAAAAGGAGAGAATTTTGAGATTGTGTTCATATCTATAGACTATGATGAGAAGGACTTCAAACAAGGCCTAGAAATGATGCCTTGGTTAGCATTGCCATTCAAGGATAAGAGCAGTGAAAGATTAGCTCGTTACTTCGAGCTTAGTGCCCTTCCTACTCTTGTCATAATTGGTGAAGATGGTAAAACGTTGAACCAAAATGTAGCTGAACTTATTGAAGATCACGGGATCGAAGCATACCCATTTTTGCCAGAGAAGCTTGTCGAGCTTGCTGAGATTGAGAAGGCAAGAAATGAAGCACAGACACTACAGTCTGTTTTGGTTCATGGGGACAAAGATTTTGTGATCGAAAAGAGCGGTTCAGAGGTAAAATTTTTCTCATTCTTGTATGCTATATATACTTACTATGTCAATGACTTGTAATCTGGTATATGCTTTGGATAGGTGAAAGTGAGCGAGCTAGTTGGAAAGAACATTCTGCTGTATTTCTCAGCAAAATGGTGTCCTCCATGCCGCGCATTTTTACCAAATTTAATCAAAATATACCACGAAATCAAGGAGAAATACAATGGATTTGAGATCATCTTCATCTCAAGTGACCGAGATCAATCATCATTCGATGAATTCTATTCGGAAATGCCATGGCTAGCCCTTCCATTTGGTGATGATAGGAAGCCGATCCTGCAAAAAAAGTTCAAGATAAGAGGCATTCCTGCAGCCATAGCTATTAGCCCAAGTGGGAAGACAGTGACCAAGGAAGCCAAAGAGCAACTAACAGCTTACGGAGCAGATGCATATCCATTCACTGAAGATCACATTAAGCAATTGAAGGAAAAAATGGAGGAGATAGCAAAGGGGTGGCCTGAGAAAGTGAAGCATAAGCTTCATGTAGAGCATGAGCTTGTAAAGACTAAACGGAATGCATTTGTTTGTAATGGGTGCAGGGAGATGGGACATGGCTGGTCTTTCTATTGCAAGCAATGTGACTTTGATCTTCACCCCAAATGTGCTTTGGAGAAAGAGGAAAATGTTGAGGATGGCAAAGAAAATGAAGGATTCATATGCGACGGAGATGTTTGCCGCAAAGCTTAACGAGTTGGCCGAGTTTTTGTGCACCAAGCCAATCGCATACGTGATTGGATATGCTTGAAGTTAGTTTTATTCTAATTAGTTGTATCTGTATGAAGGGGTTTGCGTATGATTTTCCAAGTGTTGCTACGTGTAAGAGAAAATAAATAAATAAATTTCTTGCACATTTAAGGTTATATAATTAAAAAACCAGCGAGCAGTTTGTAGAAAGCTAAATATTGCATCAATAGTCAATCCAGGCAAAAGCCTTACTCTACTGTTAGCAAATATAACATTGCTGTAAGCGGATCTAATCTTGAAAATCACTAGAATAGATATAATTAATACTCAATTATAACTAACCTGAAATGTAATCGAAGACACTAAAACCTCATAGGTAAAGAACTTTTGGGCAATCTTTAAACTTTTCTCTTTCTAATTAAAATTTTAGATTGTTAATCTCCTACCAACTAGAAGAAAGCCTTTGATTATATTGCAGGCATTGTTTTGTCGATCGGCTCCCATCCAAGAATTATCATAAATCACATTAAGAAAGTTCCTGTAGACTGTCTAACTTGATCGAACTCTAACATGATCCATTTCATCTATATTCTGACGTTAACCATCCTGATTTGAATAGTTATCAATTAGAATAACTTAGTGGTTAAGTTAAAAAATATATCTAAAATCTTGAAAATTTTATCTTCAGCGCCCATATTACTAAATTGAAAATTTATTAAAGGCTAAAGATTTATAAGACAGAAAGATATATCAACATTTATAGAGTCAAATCAAAACTTTTAATTGTTTGTAAGATAAAATCATCAAATGAAATAATATAATAATTAATGCTTGGACTGAATTAATAATTTTACTTGCGATTAGGGATCCAAAAATTCACTTTTTATGTAATATTTTGACGAATTATATCTGAAAATTTAAGAAAAAATAAATGTAGAAAAAATAAAGGGTAAAAAATCCAAATAAAAAACAACAAATAAATGTCGGAAATAATAGAGACTAAAGTCCAGGACCAACGTGGACGGGCGCGAACCATTAGTTACCGGATTACCCAGCATTTTCACCATTTCCAATTGCGTTTCCATGGAGAATACCCCACGTGTTAATTACCCTCTCCATTCTCAAGAAGATAAGTAGATGTTAAAATAAGAGAAGAAAATTAGTACTTGGACTTTCCATTTCATTGGTTGTTCGATCCCATATCTGTAAGTGCATCCATTCTCTCTGATTCTTTTTTTTTTAATCAAAGTCCTCATTTTGTTTTCTGGGTTTTTTTTCTTTTGTCGTGGATTTCGGTTTTCTTGTTTGTTTCATGGCTGTTATTGATTGTTGTTCAAGTGTTGATCTTTATAGATATGACTATCTGGGTGTTTTGTAATATAAGCTCTAAATGGTAATTGGGTTTCACTCAGATCAGTTTAGGGAAATTATTGTATTTTGTTGCTTGCTTGTTTGACTTGGCAATTATATAAAGTTGATTTACAGGTCTTGAATGTCTATGTCAAGACAGTATTTTTCATAAAAATTTGGAATCTATTAATTTTGAGCTGAAGGAATTCACGCAAAAGTTTAATGTTTTGATTACCCAAACGCATTTGTAGATTGTGCTGTGCAATTAAAATTTCATGCTTAATTAATTTGTTCTTTCATGGATCAGCACTTTATTTTTCTCACCAATGACTCTTGGATGCTTCTTTTGTTTGTAAATTATTTAATTGGGATTGTTAGTCTCCCGCTGTGAGGCGTCCGGTTTCTAGCCTTTTCTTTTGGAAATTTGAGAAGATTATTGACAACAACAGTTCCACATATACCTTTCCTAAAATGTATAGTTGAGGTAATTGAACTCTTGTTTGTATTGATTCAGGATTTAATGGGAGAGTTAGATGCAAAAAGCTCAAGCATGGGAACTCCCAATAGCGTGAGAAATGGAAGCCGCAAGACATTTGATCCATCATTTCTCGTACACATACCAAACAAGCTTCAAAATTGTTTGAAGGTAAGTCTGTTTATTAGACTGCAGTGTACAATATTACATGATCTAAGAGTAAGAGGAACTGAATTTCAATTCCCTTTACAGTCTCAGCTCAGGAAGTTAGCAAAAGATAATGAAGGAGCAATCCCAGTGGGAAAGGAAGAAGGGGCATCTGCTGCTTTGGGCACTGATCTCGACAGGCAATTGCAAACTTGGAGAGAAAATCCTTCTTGGGTTGATCAGCCCCCACAAATTAAGGTGAGCAAGAATTTAGCAGGAAAAAAATGATTATATTTCGTTCAGAACCGATGTTCACAAAACAGTTGAAATGTTGCATCTCTTCTTTTTGTTGGAACGTACATGGAGTTGATGTTATTCTTGGCAGGTCAGTGTACCAAAAGGTTCTCTCTGCAATCTTAATGTGAAATTCGATGTTGGGTTGCCTCCAGATGCCGTGTATGACATTGTAACTGACCCTGACAATAGGCGAGTTTTCAAAAACATCAAGGTAACTCAGGGAACTGCTCATACAATCAAATTAAGTGATCTTGTTTCTATTTTGTTGCATTGTTTACAGTACTTACCCTTGTGAGTTCTATTTCTTACTTAGAAAGTTCAGTTATTTCATCAAAATTCTATTGACTTAAAGGGGTGTATTTCTAGGAAGTCTTATCTAGGAAAGTTCTGGTCGATGAAGGTCGCAAGCAGATAGTGGAATTGGAACAAGCAGCCCTATGGAAATTTCTATGGTGGTCAGGAACTATCTCAGTTCATGTTTTAGTTGATCAGAACAGAGAAGACCTGACAGTGAGAATTTACATGTCTCTTTATGTTGTTATTGTTACTTTAACTGCAGCACGGTGCCTCTCGTTTCCTTGTGAACATGATTACCCCGTCTAGTGGTGTTGATAAGTTGATTCTTATTCTTTCCTCGTCTTTTAGCATTTCTACCCGAGTTTGGTGATTTTGGCTTCATTCTTAAATCAGAATAGCACATTCATGATTTGGCTTTTATTCCCTTATGTTGAATTTACATGCCTCATACCTGAGGATTGATCGACAGATGAAATTCAAGCAATTGAAAACCAGGTTCATGAAACAATTTGAAGGATGCTGGAGGGTAGAACCCTTGTTCGTCGATGAAAGTCTTTGCTATCCATTTAAACCTAAAACATGGGCTGACTATTGTTCTTGTACTGGAGGCAAAGGTAGGATAGGATCAAAAGTGAGCTTGGAGCAGTTAATCCAGCCAGCACTTGTTCCGCCACCGCCCATTTCCTGGTATCTAAGGGGAATTACCTCTAAAACTACTGAAATGATTGCAAATGATCTGCTTGCTGAAGCTGCCAGAATTAGAGGAGATCTTAATACCGCGAACAAACCAGAAAAATCTCAGGGCTCATGTGATGAACACCAAGATGACAAACCAACCAACATCAAAGAGAGATGGGTTCAGCGCAGAAGAAATGCAAAGAAGCATAAGAGAAGGCTGTTGACTGCTGAATGATTACATAAAATACTATGCATTATTTTCTCTCTCTGTTGTATTTTCTTGCAGTAGTAAAACTACATTGTATTATTAACCTTTTATATTTATAATAAAATTAAAATTTTGATAATTTTCCATCTTTCTGCAGAAGAATGTGAAATTACATCGCTTTAACTCTAAATTAATAATGTTTGATTTTTTGCTAATCAACTGATTATCTGTTCTATTGTATACACACAAATTAAAATCTATACCTCTGAAAACACACCAAATCAGGAAGCAAAATCTTCGATGTTTATTGAATGATTAAGTTGCAAGGTTTCCTTGAATCTTAGTACGGTCATAAATTACAATACAAAATATAGACAGATTAGAAAAACAATCAGCTACAGTAACAACGTTATGTTGACTCTTTTCACTAATACTTCCATTCTCTCACTCCTATAATCATCCTATAATAAATATTATTGGTCTTTGTTGCGTTTCAACTATAATACAAATTCTATAATTTTCTCTGGCCTGCTACATGCTACCAAGCATAAGACATTGCTAAGTTGCATAAACGCTGCACTTTATGTTGTCACTCTCGTTCACACTACTGTTTAATGGGTTATAATTTGCCTCTGCAGCATAGGATGCACCAACTGGGTACTGCTTGGATAGATTAACCACCAAATCATCACAGTTGTGCTTTGTATAACTCATTAATGCGCCTAAAGCTCCCAGAAATCCTTCGTGCTGCAAAAACATTGCTTTTGCCTCGCCTTTAGACCTTGACAGATTCAGAGAAGAATAGAACCGTCAGGCATATCTAGGAGGAAGCAATGAGATTGATAAATGAAGAAATGAAAACATAACATCGAAAATGTCACAAATTCCAGGTGACTTGAAAAGATATGCTTTGAATTTTCAGGAAATTTTTTCATTTGCAATGCTTGGTACTTCAGTGATAAGCAATGCCTCAATATCTTGTAAAGTTTCTATTTCTAAATTAATAACAGCAAATCTATCAACAACAACAAGAATCAACATAATATCTAAAATCTGATAGCACAAAGAAGGGATGGAACTATTATCAAGTTATACAAGCACAATATGCAGAGTACCCTCTGCCACTTTCCCAAAGAAAACTAAAATTTTATTAAACTCTAAAGGAAAGGAATTATAGAGTACCAGAAATTAACGGCAACAGATATTGTGTCCATAGTAAAAGGATGACCTCGAATGAAAAATCCCCCAAAAAAAATCCGCTTTAGACCAAATTGGAGTGCATTCAAGTAAGATATCTGGAAGCAGAGAGATATAATTTAGGCTACAAGAAACAACATACAAATCATGATTATCCTGTGGTCTATGAATTTAATTGACTAATAAATAATGATTTGAGAGAAAAATAGATAAAGAAGAAAATGCACATTGGAAAACTTTTACAAATAGAAAAGCTGCAGAAAAAATAAATAAATAAAGCATGAGCCGACAAAAGGGAAAAAGGGACAGACCAATAGATTCTCTTCCATTTTAGCAAATTTAATCACTACAGAGCCATCAAACAAATCATAAAAGAAGCAACATTTTTTGCAAGTGCACCACGAGGTCTTCCCATATAAGAAAAAAGAAAGGACCAACCCCCCTCCCCCCTCCTCTTCTCTCTCTCTCTCTCTCTCTGCACCTTAAGGCATGAGAATATCATATTGAAATTTGAATTTGGCTTCCAGCTCCAAACTATTCATGTCCCTCTCAACACAATGCTATCACCAGTGATGAGAATTGATTTTCCAAAATTGTTCTCAATTAAAAAGGGATCCAGTCACGTCAGAATGATATTTGCTGAAATTTTTTGAAACATTTTTTTCTAATGCAATAAATTATGAGAATGCAAAACCTGTAAGATTTCAAGGATTGGCAACCAAATTCTGGTTCGGGCAGGAAATAACCTTCTTGTGTCTTAATTTATTATAAATTCTAATGCCCCTACAATGTCAAGGATTGATAAACAAATTGTGATCTTTGGGATTAGCAAAAATGTTTTGAACTTGTATCTGAATATGTCATTGTGTTAACCCTTAGCTTTGGCTCCCCCAGCAAGAGCTTATAAGAACATGCACACACTCATTGCTGCTTGACAGCATGATATTGATTCTGTAGCATACAAGATTTTGTCCCCACTAAAACTTACCTGTCCAATATTATTTGAAATCATTCTAAGAAGAGACCGAGCAACGTCTTCGGGTTTGTACTCTTCAAGCTCTTTCTTGTCCGAAATAGCCTTCCCAAAGCTGGAGGCAATAGTTGTTGATGCAAGACCGATCTGTAGTCACAAGAAATATATGATTCAGTGAAAATCTGAGATGGAAAATAAAAGAAAAAGAAAGATCCTTTTGTGATGCTGACAGACTACTCCAATGATGACATACAACTGGCAACCACCTCCAGCTCTAGATGTTAAAAATATTCTATTAAAGATGCAACTATACCTTTATATAATCTGTTCCACCATAGATGTCCCCAACAAGCATGTCTATCACTCGGTTATTTCCTTTGTGACTTAACTCCAGTAACTCATCAAAACTGAGAGAGAAAACTAATTCACAATCCTCACCAAGAAACTAATTCCCAGCAAAAATATTATACCAAGGAATAATGAATTAAATCACCTCTTGCATTTTGTTAATAACCTTCCCAAGCCCCAAAAGGTGCCACCTCCAACATTTGTTCCACTTACTCGCTCAAATTTGTCATCTCCATCCACCTATATAACCACAAATCTGAATATCAATTAAACTATAAAAAGTTTAGACTTCATAATTACAAATGTTTGTGCATATAAATAAAACAATCTAATAAAAGTACCTTGATCATGCTAACACCAGATCCGATATTCACGAGAAGATAGGGGTACAGATCATTATGGTCAATCTGCACGAATTCTTTCTCACCATTTATGTATGTATAAGCTTCATCATGAGCTGCCTATTCCAATAACAACCAAACAGGAGGTTAAGGCATTGTAAGATGAACAAGAAAAACTAGGACTAAATCTTACAGAACACTGACAATAAAATAACATTTTATAAAGCAACGGTAGTTTCATATATGCCACAAACACACCATCCTCCTACTTATAAAACACGTGCAAAAAACAGAACTCTTCTTTTCTTTGAGCAAGAAATGGAGCTGGAGAAATATAATATAACTTTTGACCCAAAGCAAACTAAATTTCTAGTTGTGTTGTACTGCCATCATCTTCAACAACTATCCTTCCTATTATGCACTATTAAAGACAAAAAATGAAGCAGGAACTTTGACCCACTTGCTAAGATGAGTATAGGCACAAGTGAATAAGAGGATCACTTGTTTTAACCTCCCCAAGCAGAACCAGCAACAATGAGATAAATTATCAATGTTCTCTTACTTTAAACATGTATTTTCTAAGAGTTACAAACCAGTTAATGGCTATCATATAACTAAACCACCTTATAAACTTTCACAAGAAAAAAAAGATGCAGATCTACAAAATGGTTGGGAATTCCATACAAGCTACATATGTTGATGTGATGTACAATATAGAGAAAATAAATAGATTGATGAGAGGCTCTGTAATTCACAATAGGACTCCTTAAACACCAACTAGCTCATGTAAAATCCTGACCTTGAGTAAAAAATTTGCTCCCGTCACAAGACAATCCATTTCATCTTCCTTGTCAAGACAAATTCCAAGCTTCTCTCTGAAAAGCTCATTAAACTTGTATGCCCCACCACCTGTTGCCTTCACACAAAAATTAATTAGTTAATAGATTTGGGTGCTTTTAACTGAAAATTAAGACAACAAATGTTTGCAATGTAAAATGTATTGTTGTTTTGCACAAAACATTAAATAACTCGCAGAATTTCACACTAATGGTGTCCCCATAAAAATTGACCCCCCAAAAGTACTTATGATTTTTTTTCTTTTTTCCCTTTTTTTTTTTTTGGTGAAATTCTAGGTTGTAAGTTAGAAAATTTGTTTAGATTTAATACAGCATGTACCAAGGCATGTTGTTGAAATGCCCTGTTCACAGTACAGGAATGGACTTAATACAGAAATGGAAACAAAATTTTTCCTTTTTCCTTTTTTTGAATCTTTGTTCTATCCATATATTCTGTTTAGAAAAGTTGTTTAGATTTAATACAGCATGCACCAAGGCATGGAGTTGAAATGCCCTGTGCATTCACAGCACAGGAATTGACTTAAATACAGAATATATGGCATCGGCTTTTACCCCACACCTGAAATAAGGAAGGCCTACCTACAGTGCGGGTCAGGCCTGGGATTTTATGTTACATAAGGTCGAGCACAGCCCAACTAATACATGCTTTGTGCTCATTGAACAAGTCCACTTAGAAGACCAAACATCTATGAAAGACAGGCCAACTTGAAACATATAAACATACTGCATACCTTAATGAATTTCTTCTCATTGGTGAGACTTTCATGATCATCAAAACCTGAATTCATCTTCACTTGTAAGTGAATGAAGCAATATCCAGAAAAATGTATATTCATATGTGCATATGAAGCACCTCTGCGATGAATCAAATCCAAGGGGTAACAGCCACAAAATAAGTTATCATTCAACATATCCATGTACTGTTATATTAGACTCTGAAATAATTCCTAACAATAATTTTTGTTTAATCAGATAATGCACTTCTCCAATTTGCAAATAAATACGTACATGAATGTATTATGATATATCTGCAGAAGGTCCAAAAATATGTAACCATGGATGTCCAATTGCTCAGGCTTAATTCTTCCTAAAATTGCTAGAAGAAACTGCTCTGGAAAATGTATCTTTTCCAAGTCTATGATCCCCTCATTTTCATAACTTCACAAATCCATAACTCCTGCTTTATAAGTACTACTTTTGCATTGATACACAAGCAGCCCAAAACCAATCAAAGTGTAAACTTTGAAGTCTCAAGGCCAACTTTAAGCAGGTCAGTTGCCATCAACAAGCAAATCTAAAGCTCAAGTGGTCCAAGCTTAACTAGAATACTTTCAAATAGATTGGGAATTTAACATTCTGAAACATACCCAATAAACACTTGGTCTGAACAACCTAATCTGACAGGTACAGATGTATATTTCAACGAGCTTGAAAGATTAACCTCGAAATGGATTCGAATATGTTAACAAGGAGACACTTACTAGAACTATTTGGGTCCAAATAAACTATATTGCCTAAAATACAGTCCAAATTTACAATAAATAAGAGGAAATAGACGAAATACATACCTCCAAGGTGAAGTTTATTGGAACTAATGAACTCCAAGCAATCATTTATCTTGCTTGTCTCAAACTTTGCAAAATGAAGCCTTCCTTCAAAAATAAGGTGTTTGCCAATAAAATAGGAAACTCCAAGAGCATCATTGGGAGAGCTAGACCTCTCCTCCTTATTATGATCAACACAATTATCTCTACTTCCTGAGATATAAACCACCTTCACCAAAGATCCTGCAACCAGGAAATTGTTATCATACTTAGTGACTAAACAGCATCTCAATAATTATGTATGACAGAATGAACAATTCAAGAAAACAAACAAACAAATTCAGGTAATTGATAGATTTATTTTTATTTTTTTTGGAAGAAAACCAGAATCCATACGATTGAAGAATGGACTTAAAGTGAAAAACCAAAATGAATCGACCTGAAATGAAAAAAGATGAATCAAATAAAAAGCGGCAAGATTACCTCCAATATCGACGGCCAAATGAGAAATTTGAGCAAGAGATTGGTTGGGGTGAGAATTATTTGCATGAAATTCAGTCTGCAATGGATCCATAAGTTTCTCCGCTTCTGTTAAGAAAATTGAACCGGGTCTTGTCTGACTTTTAACAAATAGTTGAAATTTAACACCATAAAATAAAACTACCATCCCCCAACTCTGCACCTAACCCCATCACACCTGCCCACTTATATAAGCGGGGTCCTTGACCAAGCAAATAGTCCAAACCATTTTATGCAAGTCGGAAAATAGATTATGCGATAACTACGAATTAGATGGATAAACTGTGATTTTTTTTTCTCTTAATTTACTTTATTGATTTTTTTTTTCTTCTGAAATATTAGAGGAAATGAAATCACAATTAATCACGTCATTCGCTATAGAATAAATTACTTAAAAATATTAAAAAAAACGCTGCCATTTATAAATTAAAGTCAACATAGTGAGATGTTAACTATGGTTGAGTATAGATTGATTAACTCATCCGTACATTAAAAAAAATAATCAATTAATTAATATTGATTTTTTAAAATTATTTAATTATTAATCAATTCGTTATATTTAATTAATCAATCTATCGATTTCGATTTTTTAATTTGGTTAAGTAATATTTTTTGATTAATCATTAAAGTTTATAATATAAAATTATATAAATAAAAATAAAATTTAATTTAATTTAATTTTAAATGTGTAAAGTAATTTAATATAAAAATTACGAAAAAAACATAATTTACTAGTCAAAATTTATATTCTATAAATTAATAGCTAATATTATAAAATAGATTTGATATATTGAAAATTAATATGTTTGATTCTAAGTTCAATAAATTTTGAATAATATTAAATTTTATAACATAAACTCTAAAATATAAAAAAAATATAATTAAATGTTATTAAATAAAATATGAATGCCAATATATGATAAAAAATAATATATATAAAAATTAATTGGATACTATATATAAAAATTACCATATAATGAAAGACAATGATATAATCTAAATTTAGTTTAAAATATTATATAAAATTTATAGAAAAATATAAAAAATATGGTATAAAAATATAATTTAAATATATTTTAAAGTAATATTTTATGTAAATTTTAGAGAAAAATGGAAAAAATTTGAATATATATATATATATATATATATATATATATATATATATATATATATATATATATATATATATATAGAGGTTAACAATGGATTAACGGTTAACCAGTACTTAAAAATCTAAACCAAATCACTAACCAAATATTTAAAAATTAAAAATCATAACTAAATTTATCGGATTCATTAACCATAAAAATCGGTTCGACTTCGGATCGATTTTACGGTTAACCATATTTTTAATTTTTTTTCTCACCTCTAATGTGAACCATGAGAATTCCATTTTAAAAATTTATTTTTTATTTTATTTTAAATATGTTTTTTTGAAATTTAAACAATAAACTTTTATGTATATCTTTATTTATTATATATTTTATTAAATTTTTTTATTACTCTTTACTTTTAACTGAAATTAAATAAAATTTTTAAAAATAAAAAATAATATTTTTGCCAATAATTATATTTTTTTTATAAAATTAAAATATTTTAATTTTTGTAAAAAATAAAAAATTAGCTTTTAAATTGGACGGAAAGAATAACGAAACTCTAAATTTTGAAAAAAAAAAAAAGAAATGTGTACTATAGCTAAATTATAATGTGTGATATTATTTAGGTTACTTTTCCACATTATTAAAGTATTAATTGACGCAATCTTTTCCCGTGAAAATAAGCACGTGGGCTAATTCTGTGGTGAGTCTTGTTTTATGCAGGGAGTGCTACATATTGCAACTCAACTATTTCAAGCAGTACTTAGCGGCTTAAAAGTGTTGTTGGATAAGAAAATGCAAATTCTATTATATCAAATAGTTTGTTTCTTATATCATCTGGCAATAACTTTGGTTTCCATTTGAAAATGCAATTCGATGTTTTCTCATACACAACTCAATTAGTCAACTCGGCTGCTGCATTTGTGAAGGTGAATAATTCCTATAAATTAATAGCAACTTAATAACTAACTAAGAAATTCAAGATTTTAACGATATTTTGTTTAAATATTGAAAAATATATATATGTGTATGCTCTTCCTTCTCTGGTTAAACTGCTTGTTGGAAGAATTTGTAATGGCATAAAGCTATGTGCTATTAGACCTTTGGTCAAAGTGTTTTGCCTTTTTATGCAGGAGGCTCAGCTTTTAAGCCTTAACATCCCCCCCTTAATATTGATGCACCAGAAGCAGTGTAATTGTGTATGAAGCATAATGTAACTGGCATTCTACCAATTGCTGCTGAAGAAATATTAATTTTTAATTAATTTACTTAATGGTAATGCCAAATGCTAGTTTTGAAAAGCTTTATACTTATCATAGCTGATAATATGATAATCTTATGTTTTGGTATTCTATTTGTAGTCTTGTAACCTTGCTGCAATAGTAGGATGTTCTACCACTCTCCACATACATAAATGAAAGAATGCATGCGAAGCAATTCTCTTTTTCCAGATTCTGCATCTTTTAACTTGAGTTATTGGTAGACAACTTCCATACCCTTTCCTCTCTGCAAACCAATCTCTTAATCTCCAGATCACCAATACTGACAAAAACCACCTCCTCCTATAACAACAGTTCAGGATAAATCTAGCATAGCTTCTTTCTTCTCTTTTTTTAACCTGGGCAGATAATTCAAACAATGAGAAATTTTAAGTATGGCATCTTCATGACACAAAGGGGAATTTGAAAGGGACAGAAATATTAATTTTGAGTTTTCTTGTTATGGTTGGGATATGGGAATTCATGGATTGTAGTTTTTCTAAATAAAGTAATTAAACAAGAAAACTCAAAATTTTATACACTAATTAATTTAAAACTTTCAATACACTATTCCAGTCTACCATTTCTGTCTGTAAAATGAACAACTAAACAGAACTAAAACTATTACAAGAAACTTAGTTAATGGAGTACAACTTTGAAATATTTCAGTCGGAGAAAATTATGAAGTGTGATTCTATTGGTTGTCTTCCTCCTCTTTCTCAATTGCCTCGAAATCTTCTTCTAACAGTACTTTCTCATTGCAAGAAATAACCATTAATTAATGCAAATTAATGAGAATAAATCACAATTCCAGTTAAAACCATAAGCTTCGTCTCTCTCTAATTGCAATATGATTTCTTAGAAACACACAGAATATATGCAGCAATTTTGAGAATATAATGTTTAAATTTCAAATTCATAAACTTTATAACGCTAACTTGTAATCACTAACTTTCTTGAAATCTCTCATCGAACCCACCACGAAAAGGTTTAATGTCTTCAGTTAAATAATCCATTGCAACCGTCACTTTATCAGAGCCCGATAAGTTCACGAACGACTCAGTATCATCTCCCGATAACCTTGCTGCCCCGTCATTAGCTCTTTCCATCATTGCTTTTGGTCTCTGGGGATTGACATGTGAAGTAGAGGAGATATAGTTACACTCCGCAGCAGGTTGCTCCTGCTTTATTGGCTTCGCCTAAACAGCAATGGGAACAGGATGAACGTAAATGAAAAAGAGTATATTTGAAATAAATATAAGTACAAATGTATTTATAAAATATAAAAAGGCCAGAATGAAAACTGTTAAAATATGTTGGGGTATTTATGAAAACAAAATGAAAAAATGTGGCATTTCATGTAATTTCCTCTATCATATGATAAGTTAGGCCCATAATATAAGCCCAAACGAACAATCCGCTTGGGTCGGGCCGGAACTCGACCAAGCCCATCTAAACAGATTAACAATGCTCAAATGGCGCTTTTAAAATCCCATTTTCAACGGTGTGGTCACTATCTCGCGGGAACTTCTCACCCCTCTATTTGATTTGGTTGGCGAAATTTCTCCAATGGAGGTTTCTACTTCGGTTACAGAGCTCTGCTCACACGTGAGTTCAAAAATTTATCATCATATCTACCTCTATCAGCTTCTCATTTTTCTTCATTAATCACAAGTATTTGTTTCTTTCGAATCCGATTTTCAACTTCCTTTCTTTTTTCCAAATTCTGAAATTCATGTAAATGGCAGTTAATTTCCTCCGCATTTCAAAGATGCCGTGTATCTGAAGATACTTGCAGACTCTCAGTTGTTCTCAGATCATCTTCTGCTTCCGATCCTTCCGTTTTCCGAATTTCGAGTAAACTACTCTCTCGCTTCGACTTCTAATTTCTTTTTTGCTTAGGTATTGACTTGTGGAGTGGTTATTATCTCTTTGTTTTGCCATAATTTCATATCTATTCGTGTGTCCTTCGATTTCCAGTGAGCAGCAGTGACTGAAGTTCTACATTCGCCTAAATTTGGCTAAATCTTCTTTTTATTTATTTTTCCCCAGTTTCTGATACCGGCATCGGAAGCAGTTTGGAATATTTTCAGAATCTTAAGTGCACCAACGAAGCCATTGATGCAGAACGCTGGGGTAATTGACCTCGTTTATGTGTCCTTGTTTCAGTTATCCATACATGTATCGGAGTTTTTTTTTAGCATTTGCCTGTATGGTGCAGATGGATTGCTCAGTGTCACAACTACCAGTAAGTCCTGTACCAAGCATGTTTTACTGTGTTAAATTTTGGTATTTATCGTTGAGTTATGGCTGCCTTCTTGACTGTGCCTCTAGCTTCTAATCTTAATGTAGAATAGTTTTCGGCTCAAAATTTATAATGCTTAAAATGTTTCATGCTGTACTCTTCTTCTTTGTTAGTTTAAGAGGAAAAAAAAAAATACGAGGGTTGCCATATGTAGGGGGTCCAGCTTTTCCAGACCTCTCTCTTTATTGGGAAGTTGACTCGTATCACTTTTGATATGAAGCCAGCTCATCATTTGATTTAATTTAATCATGTTTTTGTGTTTAAGTTTCTAAATCCAGTCTAATCTATCAAGGACAATGCAGGCACTTGTGATAATGACGTATATCATTATCTTCTAAATTTCAAAGAAAACAGTACAAAAAGAAGATTGACTCAGCTACCTTCAACACCTAAAAATGGTGCAAAATTCAGGCATGTATAAACTGTTGCTTTTGTAGTCTGATTTTTGTTAGTCTTATTGAAATATTTGGCATGATTGTGCTCCAACTGGACTGAAGCATGGCTATCCTTTTCTGAAAATGTTTAATCTTTTTCGAAATATTTGGTTTGGTTATTCTTTAATAGGACTGAAGAATGTTTTTATCCATTTTCATAGTTTGATCTTATTTCAAATATTGGTTTGATTGCTATGCAGTGGGACTGAAGCATGCATATCCATTTCTGGGAGTCTTGATGTTTTAGTTAATGAGATCAAATGCTTCTTTCAAAAGGTCAGTTCATTTTATTATAGAGACCAGGACGTGTGCTGAATCAATTATTTTACTTTATTATTTCATTAAGAGTTTATTTTGGCTGCTTAAACAATTGGTCACACCTGTCAGATCATGGTTCTCAAATTCCATATCTAGAATCACAAATTAAAATGAGAGAGAAATATACACCCCCGCTTCAGCTTTTTACGTCACACTGCAATGATAAACCTGTTGTATTTTTGTGTGCCTCTAGTCTTGAAGACACTGCTTCAATGGGGATTGAATAGATTTCACTAACATACAGAAAACAGGAATTGGTATGTAATTAGCTCAAAGTGTATCATCTCATCAAGATCGACAAGATTTTAAGACCTAGGTCACAGATGATTTTATTGTCCTGTTCTTGACTTTTCTCTTGATGGTGAGAGAAGCTTATATTAATATCAGTCTTTAAGTGATTTCCAGTAACTAAGGTTTTTGTTCAAGGGAAACAAAGGCTCTTGGAATTTAGAATGTTTTGAGATATAATGTCATATTTTTAGCTCAAATTTCTGCTATACAGCTTTTAGGATGGAGAATGAGTCTAATAACATATTTTTGCATAGTTCAAATCTACTATATAGTCCATCTGCAAATCAGTTGATTGCTAAAACTCTTTTTAATTCTTCTATTATGACCCAGTGATCTTGTTACATGTCTTGCAGATTCTCATTCTGAAGTTTCCTGTAAGTTAAGCAAGCATTTTCAATGCTCTTTTTATCAAATGATATGTGTTATAAGGTGTATACAATTTCATTTGAGCAGAACATAACTCTGATAGTTTAATATTGCCCCTAAAGTACATTCTCTCTTACCTCTTTATGCTTTTAATGTTTAAAAGTCGCCAGAAATTGGTCTTAAATCCATGTTGGTCCAATGCAACGGAATTGAGAATGCCTTTGGTAATAAGATTCATCTCAAAGGCTATATTGCGATTATAACCTCTGTAGGTAGACACTTATAGAGAATTTTAATCATTAAAATCCAAATTTTAAGAAATAAATTGCTCTAAATTTTTTACCCCATTAGATATTAGATTATAGATAAAATATGTACTTGGTTTGTGGGAACTTTGTGCAACTGCTGCAGGACCTTGTCTGCTTTACAGTTAATCAGATTCCTTTTTTTTTTTTGGCCAGAATGTTGCTGTTGAATTGGTAGTTGAAAGGGAGAATGCCTGTGGATCACAATGTCAAAATGTATTTGTAGCAAATGAGAGCAATACATTGCCCTATTTAACTTCATGCATTGAGCGTCTGAAGTTGGGCCTTGAAGATTACGTTCTAAAGCATGGAAATAGAGTAAATCAAAACTGTGATTCATGCTTTTCAAATAGGTAAGCTTGTGCCGTTTTTTTGTCAAGCTTCTTGTTCATAATCGGATGGCACTGCATTAATTCAAAAGTTGGTATAAGAATTCTTAGAATTATTAGTTTTTTTATTTAATATTCTCATGCAACTCTGCAAATTCCTTGAGTCAATCAAGTGACTGAGGTGGCAGTATTAGTCTTGCTTTCTATCATCTCTTTCTGGTACTTTTTTTTGCAGCCAGTTTTCTTGATACAAATTGAGATGCCCGAATTCTTTTACTTACTATACTCTGTAGCTTAAGGCAGCCACCCTTGAAATGGATATGGAGTTATCACTTTTATATTGATATTGTTTTGGAGTTTTCCGCCCTTCCATAGTCTCTCACCCTGCTGTGTATATTATTATTCCAAATTCATTTCTGGATACTCTCTCTATTAATTGGGACTCAGGAGTTTAAACCACAAAAAATGATAGCACCCAAGACATTCACAAGCAAGGTTGTATTTTCCACTGTTCTGCCAGCCTCTCCAGATTTTATTATTGTTATTATTTTTATTTTGTACTTTGTAGACACATATCTTTTCTCTTGGGTAACAATCAGCATAATATCCAAGAAGCTCTCAATATTGCTGTAAAAAGTGGATATTCCATAAAGGGATTGAAGTGGATCTTTACGTCACAAGTTATTTTGGGTAGCTTTTAATAGGATTATTGACGGTATTCAGCTTTCATTCTCATTTATTTTTGGACAAAGAATGAGTGCACCATCATATAGAATTTTGTAGGCATGGATTTGTGAAAGCATGTTATGTAGCTATAAAAAGGTCTGAAGCGTCTCATTTCCTGTCTTCTTTTATTGTTAGGGAGCATCTGAAGGTTGGGAGCGCAGCAGTATCCACCCTGGAAAGTCATAGGAGTTCTGGACTGATGATGGAAGTGGCAATTATAATAAGTGAGTTAGATCCAAACTGTCCTTGCTTCAGCCAGTGCAGCTCAAAAACAGAGGTAATGCAGAAAGTTAAATATGAAAAATATTTCTAGTTTCATTATTATGGGTTAGTATTACAAACTTGGTGACTCTTCTCATTGGAAGATTTTCTTCCTGGTTGTAAACTGAGACACAAAGTTGTACTAATTCTAACTACAGATGGTTATGGTTGTAATTTGAGCCGCAAAATTATGCTAATTCTAACTACAGATGGTTATAGTATGGGTTGCAGGTTCTTTAGACAGCGAGCTTTGGAGGCCTCTATGACCCTGCAAATGGGCATATTTATTGTTCTAAAGAACTTTAAGTAGACAATTCTATGTTAGAATATCAAGTGCTTGGATATCTTTCATGAAGAAATCTGAAATTTCAAGTTGCATTTTTATGGGAATGGTTTTCCTGTCCTAAAAAAAAGAATTTAATGCGGTTATTTGAAGAAAACCTCTATGGACACCAAGGCCAGAGGGATTTGGGATGTCTGCGTTGGTCATATTAGTCTCTTCTAATTGTATAAAAGGATGGTGGACCCTAATAACACAAGTTTACCACATTTTGGTATTGCAGGGGGAAATATTGCACGATTCTTTTATTTGCTCACATGTGATAGTTCTGGAAGTTAATTATTTTTGTGGCCTTTTAAAATGAACCTGTTTGACATGCTATGTTTATTTCCAGGTGTTGACCTTTGAAGATTTCAAACCTTGTTCCATTTCCAAATCTTTCCTCAGTGCATTGTCTGGCATTGACTGGAAAAGTTACGGGATGACTTTAAAAAACATTGTGGACCAAAGAGGCTGCCATCTCGAATGGGAAAACATGGCACCACAGAATCATATAGCTATGGTTCTCCATCGCTACCATACGCAATATCCAAATCCCTATTGAATATGCGTTTTATTTTCTATATGGATGACATTTGTGTAGGATTTGCACTGCTCTTCCTGTATGTTGTATGCTACATTTGTCCTTGATGTTTTGCGCAGAGCCATCACACCATCAACAAGGTGCAAGACTTATTCTGATTGTAATCTTGTAAAAAGAGCCGTTAAACTAGCAATGGATGATTTGAAGGAGAAACATGCAGGAATTCTTCTAAGTGCTCAAGCCCTGATGGTGGATTTCCCTTCCTGTCAGGCTTTATACCATTAATGTTTAGACATTATTATTTGTAGGAAGTAGAAAATTAGTTTCCTCTAGTAGAAATTTAGTCTCTTCCTCCTAACTTGTTTAAGAATGATGTTCATAATTAATGTTTTAGGAGTGATTGTGGCTCAACGGGACTTTTATTTTCTAAAAATGTTTGTTCTCAGATTCGCAGTTATGCTCCTGACCTTGCAAGGTCTATAACGGGTCTCATCTTGTCATCGGATGATCCGGACTTCCAAGAGGAGTGCCTATCTCTTCTTGGTTTGCAGTCTGGAGAAACTGAAGCTGAAATCCTCAAAGATTGTATTACGGAGAAGATCATTTCAGTAATAGATAAGAATGATAAGAAGCCCCAGAGAAGCAAAGAAATGACAATGCCATCTTATCTTTTCGAAAACGACCGGTGCTGGGATTCAAACTTCCAAGACGTGGAATATGAAGGTGAGGATGAAAGTGAGGATTCAATTTTCCAGGACTAGTAAAGTTGTCTTCTCAAAGTCTCTTCCCAAGGTAAGATCGACCTTACACTAATTATGTTACTTTTCTTTTGTCTTCATTTTTATTTTTGGTTATTTGATTTGATTGCATACACATATACTGTAGGATGATTGTCACACATGCACACACACAACGCACACACATGATTGTCTACTGTAGTATATTTCTACTAGAAGCAAGTATACATTATTTTGGGCACGCATAGTACAAGTATTAAGCCAGACAACAGGCTAAGAAGGATAAAGATTATAAAGCATATATATATAAATTGTAGAAAGAAAGGGAAAGGGATACACCAAACCTTTTTTTAACACCAGTAGATATATAATTTATTATTATTATTATTATTATTATTATTATTATTATTATTATTATTATTATTATTATTATTATTATTATTATTATTATTATTTTAAGCAGCATAGGGTGGCTTCTGCAACCGAATTGCAACCATTTTTCATTAGCTTAATATATACAAGCCATTTTATGTTTGTCATCATTCTGTTAAATTCTCCTTTTTTGGGTCAAACTAACACACGATGATTTATTTTAAAACCTCACACCTAACTATTATTTGAACAAAAAATTATATATAGAATTGGTAAATCTTTCCAAGTACAAAACAATAGCCTCATCCAGTCCCCGTAGGTTTCCCATTAAAAAGTTCGCTAAACTTTAAACATATAATTGAATATACAGAGATAGGCAGCAAATGAAGCTTATAGCTTCAGTAACTGCTACCACATTTGTTTTATTTTGGGCCAATTCTGGTGGTCCAGCTCAACATGAGACAAACACAAACCAAACGGGAGAACCAGTAGTAAAACAGAAATGGTGCAAAAATATAGAGAAAATTACCTCAAATGCCGTGTTTTTCAAGTTCTTTTCAAAAAATACAACCCTTTTTTATCTTATTTCATAATTCTTACTTTTTAAATTTTTATTTTCAAAAATACAACTTTCTTTCACCGAAACGAAAACTTCTTCCTTCTTCATTGTTCTCACCATCTTTCTCCTTCTCCAGCGCTCACCGGCATTTTTCTTCTTTTCTATGGCCACATCCAATTTCTATTTACAGAACCCAAAACTAAAAAATCTAATCCATAAAAAAGAAAAGAGAAGAAAATACGAAAGAAGAGTACAAAAGGTGCGAGACCGACTTTAGTGGAATATTTAAGAGCGCCATAGGCTTTTCTCCAAGTCAGAAGAGTCCCCATTTCTATATTCCTCTTAATATAGCGATCAGATCGGCTTTTATTTTTGAGTTATTATCTATAATAGCAATATGTGGGGCTTAGGCCTCATTTCTCTCTTTGATTCTTGGCGGAAAGAACGTATGGAATTGATCTACGAAGAAGAAGGAATTTGCAGATTGCTTCTTTGCTTCAATTTTTTTTCTTTTTGAATAAATAAATAAAATAATTATATATTGATAATATATATTATTTTAATATATAATTATTTTGTCCAACTAATATGCTTTCTTTCGGCAGAGGCTTTCCCACCATGCTACTTCACTGCTTTTGGATGCCCCCCACACTTAGGTGTGTCATCATTGTTTTATATTTTTTTTAGGAATTTGTTTTGTTTCTTTTTTTGTTTTTCGGTGCGGTCAGTGTGTTCCACTATTTTTCACGCCACTTTTGTACAATTTAGAATTTCCTTTTTTCATGAGAACAATTTAGAATTTTCTTAAGTTTAGACTCATATGTTTACATATTTGGGACATGAGTGTTGTTTTCTCTTGACATTCATTTTCATGATATTTCACTCTTTTGGTAAGATGGAATTAAGAACGTAATGAATTTTTCTCCTGGCAAATTTTATGTCTTACTTAAAGTTGTTTAAGGTTTATTCAAATGGCTGTATCATTTTCATGCTATGAATGTAGGTGGGGCACTCACACTGTCCGATGCCCTGGTGGAAAAATGCAACTATGAGTTTTATGTTCAGTGGAAGATATAATATTATCTCCCAAATAAAAGAGGTTAAGTTTGATTTTTTTATGTCTATGTTTAGAGGAAACATGTGAAAAGGAAATTAAAAAAAAAAAGAAACAAACAAAATCTGGGGATTATATATGTTGTTAAAATGCTCAAAGTAGTTTTTGTTTTGTTTTGTTTTAAATATTAGTAAAGCAAAAAAACTCTCATAATATGTGGTGAGCTTGATTAGATTGTAAGTTACAAGCTTGCAGTGGTAATTTCTAATCATGAAAAGAATTAATTTAAACAAAATATTTGGAAAGATTATTATTTGTCATGTTTATCTTAGATATTAAATATAAATTGAATGACTTGCAGCAGCTGCATTCTGAGCTACCGAATGCCAATATTTAAAATTATAACATAATAAAATTATAACATAATCAATATTGTCTTATCCTTGATGTTTGCTGTATATTTTTGTATCTCGGGAATATGAACTTGAGGATGAAGATGCGATTCAAATTATCACGAAAAGTGTGATAAACTCATTCAATTTGCAAGAGATATTGAATTGGCCTCATTTTGAAAGGCAAAAGTTGATGTGTGAAAGGCGTCCTTACTATATTCTGGATTATGAAGGCAAATGGACTGAGGAGAAGCTCACTTGCTAGGAGAAAGTTTGAAATGTAAATCAAGCACTATGATAATGATTTCAAGTATTTGTTTCCTTGGAATGCATGGCATACAAAGAGAAAATGATTAAATTATATCAAGCAATAAATTATGTTTCAAGATAAAAGAAACATTCTTTACAAATACGTACAAGCCTAAATAACACATAGTAGCATCAACCCCTATTGAATGGTCATAAGCTCTTATTATTACATGTGCACCACTTGCGTAAGCAGAAGTTAAATCGCACAATGTGAAAATCATATCTTTTCATAATCTGAATAAAAATATAACTTTTAGAGCAATAATAATAGTTCAAATAGTATTCAAAAATAATTAAAACAAATAAGAATTGTACATAGTGTGTACATTAAGTACACACCTGTGTACATCAAGTACACAAGGTGTGTATACCTTGTACACCCCCTGTGTACTGTGTACACCAAGTACACAGTGTGTGTACATCAAGTACACAACGTGTGCACACCAAGTACACACCCTGTGTACTGTGTACATCAAGTGCATAGTGTGTGTACATCAAGATATACACACCTTGTGTATATGGAAACTTTGTCAAGGTATAGCAAAATTTTTATTGATTATATAATGTGTACTTAGTGTACACACTGTGTATATACCGAATACACACTGTGTGTACACCAAGTACATGGTATACAATAAATGTATATGTTTTATAGTTATAATAAAGAAATATTATTGAGCATTATACTAATTTATATTATCATTTTATAATATAACACATACCGTGTACATCAAGTACACACACTGTGTACTTAGTGTACATACTGTGTATATATCAAGTACACACTGTGTACACCAAGTACACGGTATACAATAAATGTATTTATTTTATAGTTATAATAAAGAAACATTATTGAGCATCATACTAATTTATATTATCATTTTATAAAATAACACACACCGTGTACTTGGTGTACTCACTCTGTATACACTAAGTACACTATGTGTATCCACCAAGTACACTCTGTATATGCAATAAATGTATATATTTTACAGTTATAATAAAGAAACATTATTGAGTATTACACTAATTTATATTACCATTTTATAATATAACACATATTTTGTACATCAAGTACATACACTGTGTATACACCAAGTACACACACTGTGTATACACCAAGTACACACTGTATATGCCATGTACAAACTGTGTATACGTAATATACAAACATACATTGTAAAGCATTATACTAATTTTATATTATCATTACATAATATAATACATTTAAAATCTAAAATGGTAAAGCATGAGAATCAAAGTTGAACAAGACTCTATTTGGCAAATTCAATCCAACTTCTTTTACATATAAACTTAAAAAAATTGTGTCTATTTATTAATTTTTATTTGTGATTATAAACTCAAAGAATTGTGATAAACAATGCAGGAATTGGGAAGGTGCTGCTCATGGAGCTTGTCATGCACAGTTTTTGGGAGTTGCTTGTTTTTGTTTTAGCCAAGCAATAAGCACTATGCGTATACATTGATCAAGTTTCCTTTATCCAACCCCATATGAATGATACCTCTACTAGCAAGATCAACTGAACAAGGCAGTATAATTATATATGCTCTACATTTTTCACGCAAATAAATTACTACTGAAAGCATCCTGAGTTTTCCTGTGCATATTGTATGTACGTCTGCATATGCACATACACAAGCCCTATCTAAAGGACAAAAAGACATCAAGAGATAAACACAAGATACCAAAATTACTTTTTAAATACCACTTCATTGCCATTTTTTAAGAATGGAAATTAAAAGTTGAATTAGCTCATAATTGGGATCCTTTACTTTTACATCTCCGACGAGATCCAGTTAGCTCCATAGTTGCGTCCTCTGCCATCTCAAGCCGGTCAGCAAGGAGACTTATTGATTTTCTTGAACGAGATGGAGAGAGAAGGAGGAGGTCATGCAAAGGAAGACAACCGGTGGAGGATTTGACAGGGAGAGCGAGGGGCGTTGATGGGGTTTTTTTTCGTTAGAGAAGGCATTAGATCCAAAGTTAGCTGCGGCGATTCTTCATTTTCAATAGAATGTGTGATTCACGCTAAGCAAGAAGCTAATTTTGTTTGCGAGCTGAGATTTGATCTATGGAAAGGAGGTGTGGAATCCATGTTTATGTGCACTTTATGAGCTTTAATGGCAGACTTTTTGGAATTTAAGTTGAAATTTTAGTGAGAGAAGCTAATTAAATTCAAGTTGAATATGAGATTTTACTAAGGTTTTAAATGGGTGGAAAAAGTTAGGAACTCGAGAGAGATTTTTGATGGAGTTGCTGCTGGTTCTTTCAATGGTAGGAAATTTAACAAGAGAAGTAAAAGGCTCTATTTTTTAAAAACATAAGTTGTATTTTTGTTATTGAAAATTTAAAAAGCTATATTAATAAAAAAATTATATATGTGCTGTATTTTTTGTTATTTTTATTTTTTTTCTGTATATTTTTGTAAAAACCCCAAAAATATATTTCAATTACAAATAAGAACCTTGCATTCAAATATAGATAAATGCTCGAAGGTATTTCTATTACAATATAACCAATAAAAAAGTCCTAAACAAAAAGATCATTCCCAAAGGAAAAAAGGAGTAAACACAACCAAGTTATCTCAAAAAAGAAAAAAAGAAAAACACTAGATAATATTCACCCTGCATCCAGAATTGCCGATCCACAAAATCACCCATCTTTCACCTTATGCCTGCATGTAATCAAAACATATGGTTATGATTAGAACTTTACAAAAAGAAGGTAATAGTATTTAACAATACAACCTCAATTGTACAAGCTGCCATCTTCTATTTTCACAACAATCAAAAACCAGAAAATCTTTGGAGTTGACAGACTACCACCCATTAAGATCATCATAACACCTTATTAACTTAAAAACAATTGCAGATTGCTAGCATGCATATTATATCGACCTTTTATTCAAAATGCTGAAGAAAGCAATCATTTCTTACCTTGTTTGCAATATTATTTGAGAGCCAATCCAACCCTTCATAAAGACCCTCCCCTGAGGTTGCACAGGTGCTCTGGATGTACCTACAAGACCATGAAAGAAATCCATAGAATTGGGAAAATATAAGAAAAAAGTACAAACAATTTCAGCACCATAATAGAGCCCTAAGATGTTAATCTAGAATATAACTGAATAGATTAAGAAAGTACCAGTGACGCTGTCGGAGGGAGTTTAGCCCAAGTTTGTCGGTGATCTCAGCAGCATTCATTGCATTGGGAAGATCCTGCTTGTTAGCAAACACAAGCAGCACTGCATCTCGCAGCTCATCCTGAAAAATGTGACAACCAGAGTTTAGGAATTTTATGTCCCTCAGCTTCAAAAGTCAAATGATACAAACTCTAAATGTCTTATTGGATTTACTTGTAAACCACACAGTAGCATCAAGACAAGAACTTGGAAGAAAGATGAACTGGTATAAATTAAGATCGTGAAATTCGTCAAGAGATTTCAGAAGTCGAGTTCACTTCCTAATAGTTGCAGACTCCAGCCATATACATTTCACAAAAAAGAAAATCATAAATGGTGAACAGGTTGTGCAGCCATTGCTACTAAATAATTCAATATTAAGATGTTTCTTCTATAATAAACAAATAAAAAAAAAAGCAGCAGTATGTAAAAACTAATGAATTACATCATGAGCAAAAAATTCACATATCTTCATAAGAAACTAAATGGCTAGGCAAAATAGCTTCATCAAACATTAAAGTATTGTTTGATAGGCAGCATATTAATCTCTTGGATTTCCCATCACATTAATATCCTTTCACATAAATTTCTCCCATTAGAAAATGTTCATGTCACTGAAGAAACTGTTTGGCCTCATCACTTTTTTAAAATAAAGATAGATACCGCTTTTATAAAGATCCATATTAGCAAAAACAATCATAATCAATGACCACAAACAGCTAGGTGGCAACAACTAAATGTATACCTCATTCAACATCCTGTGCAACTCATCCCTAGCCTCCACAATACGGTCTCTGTCATTACTATCCACCACGAATATGAGACCCTGAGTGTTTTGGAAGTAATGCCTCCACAAGGGACGAATCTGTATACAAAATAACATTCACTTTATAACTATAAAAAACAGCATTAACTTTCAAATGATTATTTTGAAATCAATTTTATTACTGCACAAGTTTTAGAACCAAGAACATTGAGGTGGTTGAGATTTATGTGTTGTTGCTAAAAGTAGAAATGACATATTTATTAAAATCCATACCTTATCCTGACCACCAACATCCCACACAGTGAAACTGATGTTTTTGTATTCCACAGTCTCTACATTAAAACCTGCAGAAATGGAGAACTGGCTTAATTATAAATTGAACATAAAATTTTCAGCAGGATGACTAGCCATTGATATAAAGATCATAGTTCATTGGATAGGTCCATTAAAACGAAACTAAGTTCAACAACGAGAACTGAAACTTTTTTGAGCAAAAACAAAAAGAAATACTGATAAGCCTCCACTCAGAAACAAAACAAGCACACAACAAAAAGTGAATAAAGAAATCAACAGGTAAATAGCTTCAATCAATTAGCATGTTTTTTGACAAAATCCAGAGTATGGCTAAAAGAACTCACCAATAGTGGGAATGGTTGTTACGATCTCTCCAAGTTTGAGCTTGTATAGAATAGTCGTCTTACCAGCAGCGTCAAGACCCACCATAAGAATTCGCATTTCCTTCTTGGCAAATAGCCGGCTAAAAAGCTTTGTGAATGTCAACCCCATTTCTGCTTCTCAGCTTTGATCCCTAATTACACGATTAACAATAAAATTAGCCCCATCAACCATAAACAAAAACAACTAAAAGCAGCAATCCAAATAGAAATGGCGCAAACACAAGTAGATCGAACAGATCTGGAAACTACATACATATATACATAAATAAATAATATATACATCTATAAACTAAAACTGCTCGTAACAAAATAAAATGAATCAAAAAGCATCATTTAAGACTCACATTCCATTTCCATTTATCACTATATATACAAACACAGCCGATCTAAGCAAGTCTACCTCAGATCAAACGAGAAACAGAATCCCAAAATTCAATACTACAAGTTCAAAAAAAAGCCCTAGATAAGATCAGCATGAACTGCGAAATTAGAAAGGATTGAAACAAAACCGAATTGCATCAAACAAGTGAGGAATCGTTGAATTACCTTTCTGGAAAGTTTCGCAGAGGGATCCGACAACAAGAAAAAGATTGAAATTCGAGCAAAATAAAGAGAGAGGGCGCGAGAGAAGTAGAAATGAAGCTTTACACCAACGCGCAATAGAAGAGGAAATGAATTGGAAACAAGAGAGTGGTGTTATAAAGGCAAATGGTGTTTTCGTATTTTGAATTAACGGAAATGCCCTTGATTTTCAACAAAAATTCTAGATTAGGATTTACGCTACGTTATCCAATTATTAAGTGCCACGTTCTACTGGCCTAGTAGGGGTAATTACGGAATTATGTCCCGGCACGTACGACTCCACAGAATTTGATTGAATGTAGTCAAATTGCTAGTTGGACTTGACGATGGGCCGGGCACCTGCCAACCTGTGCTGAACCTTAATTTGTTGTTATGTCGACGAGGTTCCATCAAATTAAGGTTAAATCGTTAAAATCGATTGCTAAAATTTAATAAAAAAATGTAGTTTAAATTTTAAAATATAATTTAGTATAACTATTTTTAATATTTTAAAATTAAAATAATTTGATCTTCAAAATAACGACTGACGTTAAAAAAATTAATACGTGTTATTCATTTTAGAGATTAAATTATTTCAATTTTCAAATTTTATGAGTAATATTATATCAAATAAAATTTTAAAATTTAAATTTTAGGAATTAATTTAAATTAACTTATCATACTTTTTTTAAAGAAAAATAAAATCATTACATGCAAAATTTATAAGTGAAAAATTCAAACTGAGAGATATTTAGTATGGTTCAGTTTGCTCAATTTTTAATCTATTTAATCCGATTTTTACTGTAAAAAAACCAAACTTCAAATAAAATAACATTATTTTGATATATATACCGAATATTTAGTTAGTTATGTTTGAAAACCAATCCAACCGAAGAAATCAAAATTGGCAACAAAAATAACAGAACTGATTAAACATGAAAGAAGAAATCAAACCAAATCGATCAAACACTACTTTGTGCGATTGGATCAATTATTCCGGTTTGAAGCTCATTTCAGTAAGCAATAGCATTCAAATTTCAAATTGCAATAAGCAATAAATTTTCTTCATAATATCTTAACCAACCAAAAATCATTTTATTTTTTTATTTAATTTTACTGAGCTGCCGAGGGTGTACTAATCAAAATGCATATAACTTTTGGTAAAGCTAATCATCTCGAAGATAATAAAGCAACCCATGAACCTCTATTTCTAGAAGACTTACCAACAGATTCAAACTCTTCTACGACAAATAATGATTCTTATAATATATTAACAAAGAATCCAACTTCGTTAAATTTCTTCACAGATTTATAAAACTCTTAACTTGATTCAAATTGAAAGTTGACCACAATGATTTATGTACGGTTGCTCGGTCCCTGTCCGATCCAAGAGAGTAAAAACAATAATAAGCATTAAGCTACTATATCCAAAACATCACTATCATGCAACCATCTAAAGGGCCATCTGAGGATCAGTATCACTGCAATTCTGCAAAAAGGGCCAACAGCACTCAGGCATTCAGCGAACCCCTATATGCGTCTTAAATCGGGACTGACAATGGTTTTATGGCAGACCCTGAGCTGGACACACAGTGATCAACGTACCTCATAAGCCTTTTGCTTTTTTCTTTTTCTTGCCATCTTCAATTCAAGAA
This sequence comes from Excoecaria agallocha, assembly GCA_037975025.1. Classification (NCBI taxonomy): domain Eukaryota; kingdom Viridiplantae; phylum Streptophyta; class Magnoliopsida; order Malpighiales; family Euphorbiaceae; genus Excoecaria; species Excoecaria agallocha. Next base: position 57,559,546 of record CM075807.1, on the reverse strand, counting down.
CATAATTAATTCTGTGCCATAATGCAGAAAGTGTTCTGTACTACTTCAAGTCAGGTCAGTGAACTAACAACTCAACCCAGAAGACGTCTAGTCAACCTGGAAACAGGCATCATTTCCGAAGTTGAACCTGCAGTGTTAAATTCAGGCCCAATTACTTCCACTAATCGTTCTGCATCATATCACCAAATGGTTCGGATCCAGGAACAAACAAACAACAGATCATTTGAACCACAGGACAAAAAGTTATGAACCGGCACAAAGTAAGGAGAGATTTCATATATTTTCAGGTACTTTCAGCAAGAATCCTTGGTGAGAAAATGATTTGAGTTGCAATGAAAATATGCATTCAATAGCTCCAAATGAAGTGAATAGAGAGAGAGACAAACATTACCAAGTCATCATGGAGAAAATGGTGGCTGTTTACATATTGGGAATTTCTGTTACACTATGCCATCTACATAAATGAAATATGGATTAAAAACGACCTGCAATCTGGTTCGCCTCGGTACCCACAAATACAATAAGCACTTCAAATTACTAAGATAAAGAGACAGAGAAAGTATTCCAGGCCTAACACCTCTCTGGTTCCACAATTCTAGATATTTTTGGCGACAGAGAGTCAGGTTGGTCCAAACAAACTTTTAAAATGAAGAAAGCACCAAAGGCAAGAATTTGAAAAGTAAAGAAAGTGGTACAGAACAAAAATATTACCTATAGCTATGTACAGAAGCATATACAGACTAATTTGTATCTCGGGTCATTGCCAGTACTGAGCCCAGCGATGAATTGTCTCAACCATTTGTGGAAATAATGCACTAACACTTTCATTAATAAGATCTTGGAAAAAGTGTATGGCAGCCTCATCATCTAAATCCAATCGAAACTTCTCTTGAAGCTGCAAGCATAGAAAAACCTTAAAGTTATAAAAAAAGGATCAACATGTTCACTTTAAAACAGCATATTACAATTGTAAAGGAAGTTACTTTAAGGATGCTCTTTTCAGGATCCGATGCTATGTCAGGAATGTTGGAACCCGCCATTAGATGAAATAGGTTCAGAATTAAGTTACTAGATTTTCGAAGGATATTGTATGCTTCACAACAATATGATTTGAACCTGGTATAATACTGGCTGCAGAAAGAAAAGTAGGAAGTAGTTAAATATCTGATATCAGCAATCTCAGATTTACATTAACATATGACCAGGTGCTGAGTAACATCTTAGTCATCTACCACAGGTCTACTTTTCTTGTTTATCAAGCAGGACTTAAGACATAAGCACAGTAAGTGATTAAAAAGACATTTTAAGGGATAGAAAACCACCTCTCTGCACCACCCATAGCCTCAACCATTTCCTTGCAAAGCTTCATTGGTGGAGGAAACGGCTTAGGATCACGCCCAAGAATAAAACCAAAATCAACATGGAAAAGACGACCATCATCCCTAAGGAGAAGGTTGTCAAGATGCCTGCAGATAAAACAGACTGCTGCCTTAAAAAATATTAAATCTCCTGAATAAACATTCAACAGTCTGAAACTAGGAGTAATTGGATGCCAGAATGAATACCAAAATTGCAATTTTTTTACCCTCACAAGTCACAATTTATAATTACTATGGAACTGGCATATCAAATGCAGAAGATCCTAGTTGCACTCTTGTATAAAATTTCAGATCAGATGTCACACTAAACATAATACACAAGCATCAACAATTCTTCTTCTTTTGATTATGTTTCACTTAAAGTTGAAGGTTCACTTTCCATAAGTCAAGGGAAGCAAACATGGATAGCAGGGGAATATTGCCAGAGGAAATTTTTCCAGTATAAGTTGTCGAACTTAAACATATTGCAAATGTCATCCATAAAACTTGTCTATAAATATGAATTTTTGAAATATAAAGATTAGGTAGAGTGCTTATTCAAAACACTTGAGGAATCCTAATATCAAGCTCTAAAGTATTTTGGGAATTTGAAGAACTAATTCTTCCCTCTTCAACCCCCCCTCTTCCCTGTTGCCTTCTTACATTGAAAAGATTGAAATGCTTACCCATTCAAACTACTACTACCCTTTTCAACCCCTCTTTCCTACAGCCTTCCTCTGCAGATGAAAGATGAACAATGCTCATCTAAGAGGTGAGATTCATATCTCAACATGCTAACACAGAGTAAGTGAGTACCTGTCTCCAATGCCAAGTATGTATGTGATGACGAAGTAGCCAGCACAGCTTTTTATAAATGTTTCAAGGCAAGTGGCTGTGATCCCAAATGGTCCATGGTCATCAGGATGAAACTTCTGTAAATAGCTCATAATGCTGCGATGCTCAGATAGAATCTGGATTTCAGACACATCTTAGTAACATATTCCAAAACTATACATATCGAAAATCACCTCATACTAATCTTGGTAACATATTCCAAAACTATACATATTGAAAATCAACTACTACAATAAATCTCTATGCATGCCTACAATTCTAACAACTATCATTGGGGAATACAAATAAAGACAATGAAATAATTAAATTAAGGTCTTTGCATCTCAAGAACGACAAAGAAAGGAAAACAGCTGCATTTCCCTGTGTGTTACGATCAAAGTGAGGGTAATTCCGCACCCCCCAACAAGAGTTTCATATCCATTATCATCAGTGTATAAGCAATGCACTTTGCAGGTCATCTAGGCAGTGCTTTGAAAGACATCACCCATTTAAAATCCAACATCATATCTTAAAACGTCACCTTTGACCATTTCTTAAGCAATGAAGGGTGAAAAGTATGAGAATAGCGAGGATGCATATCAATCAACTTTACGATATTTAGTTTCTCTACAACTCCGCATAGTTATCAGAAGGGTGGTTTTCAACTCAATTACTTCCATCAAATAAACAAGGTAATTGCATGCACTTACTGCAGTGGACATGAAAGAAGCTTTTCTCGGGTGGGTTAAGTACCTGTGCTAATGATCGTGATGGTATAAATTCAAGCATGCCTTCATCTTGTCCAGTAGCAAGCACCTTATATGGAGTTAGGTGCAAATCCAGGTTTTCCAACTTAAGTAGTCGATCCATGAGAGATACCATTTGAACAACCTACAAGACCACATATGTGATTATGTCATAAATACCAAAGCAATGTGGTGCTCCTATCATAACTACAGACAATGATGTGTGTTTTTCTGTTGGGGGAAAGGCCAGTGGTATTGTGAAAAGAGAGTTATTTCTCTAAGCTTGTGTTCAGCATGTACCAATTGATCTTGCCGAATATCATCACCCTTCTTAAACATGATTTTGCAAGTTCCGCCACTCTGTATCCGGAAAGTCAGACGCAAAGGATGCAGTGCACTTTTGAATATTGAAGACTCTGATGGTACAATACCAGTGATGAGAACACCAGGAGCCAGTGGTGACCTTATTGGCTGACAATGAAACAGAAAAAACAGCAAATTACTTGAACACAATTGATGAATTTTTTAACAGACATGTGTAATGTGAAAGATGCTAGAGTAAAATGTCAAGCAAACTAAGGAAGCTTAATGAAAAATGTGATAAATGCAAAAGTAACTCCAATACAACACACACCTCTTCAAAATAGAAGCTTAATGAAAAATGTGATAAATGCAAAAGTAACTCCAATACAACACACACCTCTTCAAAATAGGTGAGCTCACTGAGAAGCCCAGATAGAAGTTGTCTGAGCTTTTCAATCTTTTTCTGAGTATTGCCTCGCACATTTCTTACATCTCTCATTATAGAGCACAGTTGGGCTGTCAATTCTGTCTGACGCACCAAACTCTGCCACAGTTTGAATCCACCTTCTTCTCCATTTGGAGCACCTGCCAACTACAATGAAAATAAACAGATATGCTAGCATCCTAAATTCAATATTCCAAGCAGCCCAAATATTAGGAAATTCCAAAAGTGAATAACAAATTCCTTCATAAGGTATTGCACTTTGATGTTTTAAATGCCAAGTTTATAGTTCTATAAGCCAGATAACAAAAAGAGTTTAAACCTCCGTATATCTTTTCAATGTTGTCCAATCCCTTTAATTTTGTGAAATTTAGCTAGCCAATAATTGGTGGCAACTTTGGCCAATGGGTTAATCTGGTAATTTCAAAAAGCACATATATTGATTCTTTTCCTACTATATTCATATATAAGAAAAATCAAGAAAGCAAAAAAGTTCTACGAAAATAATTTTTTTGGTACAGCATTGAGGAAAAAAAAAACACTCATCTACTTTTTTACTACACAAATAGTTAAGTAGGCTTTACACATAAGCTTCATTTACACTCACTAAATTGGCCAACATTATTCCAATATCTTTGATTAAGGCTAAAATTAATTAAAATATAAGGAAACTATACCATTGAAAATGTATAAAGGTTTAAAAATTTGATCACAAGGTCTTCCTACAATTAATGTAGAAGGTACTTTGGCACTTTTATTTTTGTTTTACATGTGGAGGAATATGCATTCACATTCCATAATATGTTAAATGGAGAGCACATCCAATAGCCTCTTTAATTATTTCAGATAGACCATAATCTCTGAGGGAAAATCCCATGCTTTAAGCAGTATAAAACAAATAAATTGCAGGACCAAAACAATTTCTCATGAATTGTACCTAATATGATTCTTTAGCGACCAGGAAAAAAGCCTTACATGATCTATCACAGAAACAGAGGCATACATGTTTTGGAAAAATAAAATTTAGAAACAATTAATTAACATCATAAAGAGTCATACCTTCGTCATATTCTCTTCCAGGATCTCATATGTACAATAAAAACGTTTGGCATATGCCGGATCATAAAGTTCCACAGCAACATACCAGCGAAGAAAGCTAGCCAATTCAATGTTGTTTAATGCTGTCGAAGACCATGAACAGTCTCAGATACAAAAAAAGTAACTAAATTACATGTAAAATTATATATTTAAAGCATACACATACAAATCCACACCCATAATTGGAAGCAAGTACACAGGAAAAAACCAAATTACAATTACAATTGCATAAGTATGTATGTATGTATGTATGTATGTATATTAACAAGTGTTTGCAGTATGATGCATACAGCGTTGTACAAGGAATTGAGAAAGGTGAGATTTATCAGAGCGCTCAAACCGAAGAGCTTGAACCAGCTGAAGTAAGTAACACTGGAGCTCTTCATCATCAGCTCTCTCAAGAATGCTAACCGCATATGCACGAACCTGAAGCCAAAATCCAATCAGCCTTTATTCAGTCAGTAGTATGAATACACTTGTAATGACATATAACAAAGTTATGTCACGGTAATTGAATCTTTCACCTTGAAAGAATTTTGGTTTTCACAATTTTGTTCTGATAGGCATTTACACCCTATAATATAGAAAAAAAGTGCATGTTTTGTATTCTTTAGAAAATAATGAATAATAATCTCTTGGTTCCTTTTAATGTTTGAAGGACATCACCTAATTACCCTAACTAAAGTCTCAGAAAATAAATTATGAGAGTTTTGAGATACTCTTCCCGAAGAAATATCCTTCAAAGCATCCAATCCAAGACCGCTTACAAGGAATAAGACTGTAAGACGTCATGTCAACCTCATGCACACCTACCTCTTCACTTTCAAAAACAGGTGATAGAAGCTCCAGTGCATCACACACGTCAATCATTTCCCACCTCCCCATCATTTCTAGAGCCTGTTTTGCTTCCTGTAAAAGTCAGCATAACAAATTTCTGAACTAATGTAATTCACTAGCTCAATAAAGGCCGGAAAAAAAAATAAAAAAAGAACAAAGAAAAAGAGAGGACAAGCTGATATTTTACAAACATATATTAATTTCTAAATACATATATTAATTTCTAAATATTATGCTCAGAATATTTAATTTGAACTAAGTACTGAACACAAAATATTGATACATTTCCCCAAAATGCATGATTTTCAGAAGTTGGATTCACAATTTCATCAGAGCAAATGAAAGGAGAAAAGAAGGTAAAAACATGCTTTTAGGCCTGCATAATAAATAACAGAAAACAAGAAAATGGCACCCTGAAGCATGAGTCCCCACCTTGTACCAGTAAGTACAGACTCATCTATGATGCACAGTTTTGACCTACTTATGTTTTGTCTTTTCTTTTTCTGAGAACCTTTTTAGTGTTCCAAGACTTGTCCTTGCTGAGAATAAATACACACAAGGAAAACAGAATAGTGATAACCTGAACATCACTCCATTCAACACATCGTAGAAACTTTGTGAGAGCTCTCTTTTCAGACATCAATGAGAAACGGAATTTCCATAGGAGCTGTCTCTCATCTCCACTTAAAGTCCTTGTTGGTGGGTATTTTAGAATTCGTTGTATTGACCTGCAAACAACAAATTGGTTAACCGATATGCCTCCAACTTATAAGCAGCTCAATAAACAAAAGATTTTTAAAAAAAAAAAGAATTATTTCAGAGAAAATATAGCACAAATGACCTCATATATCATGATGGCAAGACCACGAAGAGATTTAGGAGCCATCAAATTATGTCACAGCTGTACAATAAAAATCAAGGCACCATATTGCACAAAACCACACTTTAGAAATTTAGCACAATTCCAATTAAACAAATACACATCCAACAATCACCAATAAAGAACCAAATTATCAAACATGTGACATTTTTTGAAAGATAAAGAGAGAAACTTATCATGCTAGCAGGAGTCACTGACCAGAAAAGTAAAATAAACTTCAAATGCAATGCAATTTCATCTTCCAAGATAGGATTAAGCTTACTTTCGCTCATTGTTACTTGGCTTCAGATCCCTGTCAATGATACAACGGGTTAAACTCCTTGCCAACTTTAATTGCTTGTGCTCTGCAGGATTTGTCTTTCCCAGTTCTGGGTCCCACACAATAACAAGTTCATTTGTCGAGGATATAGGAGATGGTAATAAGAAATTTGCTCCTGATTCCTACATGTTTGATCAAGAAAAAGTTATGACCATGTCTTATATTTCAGCAAGAATTATAAGATATCATAACTTCAATTGCAATGCTTGTGACACCACTAACAAAATTTCAAAACGATTTACTATACCACCATGAAACAATTAGGAATTGATCATGAATATAATGGTCAAGTTTTTCATGTTTGTACCCTAACCATGTCGAGATGCCACGCACTGACTTGACAAACCAATATTTACAGGCCTATGACGTGACAAATAGATACAATAACTGAAATAGTTACAGCCATATTTATGATACATATTATCATGGTGCTTGAAGATTTCAAACCACTAAAGTCGAAAATTAATATAATGGCTCTAAATAAGAAGTACCTGAAAAACAACACGATGTTCAAAACCACAGAAATCAACAACCAAGTATAAGTGAGAAAATCCATTTTTATAGCTCTCACGTTCTTTGATTTTATCCATAGCCTTGAATGTCAGACGATCGAGCCAATCAACGTGCTGAATCTGACCCCTTTCATATTTGTTCACTAGCTTTTCTAAGCGCTCTAACTCTCCGCTCTCATGCTTCGGAACCTAGCACCATAAAAAGGCTGTATTTAATAATGCTGAAGAAAATATCTCAATAACATACCTCAGATATGTATTAAAAACAAAGCTACTGATAGGAACCTTTCCAGGAGTAGTTGTTGGAAATGATCCATCAGCTTCTTTTCCTGGCCATAGTCTAAGCTTTTGTTTGCCAGTTTTGAGTTGCATTTTGCTGTTAAAAAGAAGAATTGTAGCCCCACCAACCAATCCCTCATCCTTCCCTTGTGAAACATCCCAAACCTAAAATTCCACGCACATAGACAATCAACAAGAGCTAAAATTCTAAACACGTGAAGAGAAGTCGAAAACTCTAAACCATTCGCAAAGAAAAGCATACATATTATGTGAACAATTATTGTAATTTCCTAACTGGAAATCAAATGAAGGTAACTGAACTGATCTAATCAGATAAACACAGAAGTTCAAGGGACTACTAGTTAACAACATAAACAATGTTCAATTTCAACTCATGATAAGAAAAGCAAGCTTGAGTTGCACACTTCAGTAAAGCTTAACAAGTAACAATTTTGTGTGGGACCCTACATTTGTTGGAACACCGATATGAATCTCTCAAAGAAGATTCCATAAATTACAAAGGACTGCTTCCTCAGACCATCATGTAAATAATGTCATCCAATATATCCAGCAGATCAAGTCCTTACATTCCCAGCTTTCTTAAGGAACGAAAAATAATCATGATGATAAATACATTATTCTAAAAAAAGAAAAACACACACACACACACAATGCATGTACCAGTTGAAAACAAAGGTCAATTAAAGATTTTGGAATTTAAGGGTATCATGAAAACATAGATGCCAAGATAATGAATCTGATCCATATCTAGTATATGTTCAGATACATTGCCACTTGAGTTTTTTACCAATATGCCAAATGTTTCAGTCACTATAATGCACTAAATGGACTCAGAATGCAGTTCTTTTGCTTCAAAAAGTGGCGTTCAACCCATTCCTATTGAGAAATAAACCACAAAGTTTGAAAGTATCTTCGACAATCCCATTATTTCTTCCACATTCCTGAAAAGTACCAAACATTGCTCAAAAGAAGAATGAAAGAAAAAAGAAAAAGCTCCCATCAATAGCAAGGATTGCATAGTACAAATTTCTAGGCACGTTATGATGGGTTCTCAACCGATACACATAGTAGCTTAGAACCAAAACATGGTACACACCCATCCACCAAAACCCAACCCTAGGCAGATCTATATATTAAAGCACGCACTACATATCAGAGATAAGGCACAACCTTCAAAGCAAACCCCAAAAGAGAGGCTCGAACAACAAAATTGCGAACTTACTGTTACAGCAAGCTGAGAGTGCGCAGTTAAGTCTCGATACTTAGTACTCAATGTAATTAGCTCATTCCAGCAATATGATGGTCCATTAGACTCCAGCCTAATAAATCCCAAAAAAGTTCAAAGCTCCGAAAGAAAGAAACGACTAAAAATTTACAAAAATTTAAAAATAAAAAACGAGGGCAATTAGTTAAGTTCACCTTGTTCTCATGGGAAGACCAAATGGAGCGCCATCAATATACAATGCACACTCAACAAACAGCTCCGCTCTTTTCTCCTCTGTTCAACAATCAATTCCTCGATTATAATTTAAGTGAAAAAGAAAAGGAGAAAATCACTCAACTAAGTACGAGAATTGCTAAAAGCTTTGTAAATTAGAATTGGGAAATTAAACAGACTGACCTGAATTAGGCGATTTAGCAGAAGGCAGCGATCCTTCTAATCTCTCGACGCGAAAAGTAACGGGGAGATTAATATCGCAGGACAAGAAGAATCGAAACTCGTTGCCACTCATGATGTTATCTCTACTTTGTTCTTTCTAATTAATTGAATTCCATGATTAAAGGGTATCGTTGAAGTCGAATTGGGGAATTTTTGAAATGCAGTCTAAGAAACGAAGAACGAAAACTACAACAGAAAAACTGAAATTAAACATAACAGAGAGAAAGCATGACTCGTACGAAACGGACAAGAGATTTGATTTTACATGCAAGTACCACGTAAGCGTCAACAATAGGTGGGCCCAGAGATCAACGGTCCTCAGGACTCGATGGTAATTTTATTGGGTGAATTATTGTCTGTGTTTTTTTACAGTTTTACTCTTACACCCAGAATCAGGAAAATTATTTTTTGGAAATTTATTATAATTCGATTGCATCACCTTTAAATAATTTTTTCTTTTGGCAAACACCTTTATAATAATTAAATTTTTAAATAATTATTATAAAAAAGCATTAACTAATCAAAATAAACTCTTTTATATATTTCGGGCATGTTAACACGTTAAATTTTTTTTTTTTTAATCAGCATTTTTATTCTGTCAAAAATTTAATAGCAGACTATCCTTCAGCCATACTAAAATTATCAACTTTGGTTTAAATTCAGAAATTTAGTATAAAATTTGACTTTTAAGTCAAAATTGCGTCAAGTCAATGGTATTGAAATATCAATATCCAAAAGAGAAAAGTAGAGAAGCCCGGTAAACAAATATCAGCCTTGCAGCTCAGATTCAGACACAATTTGTCCACTGGTAATAATTCAAAATTTCAAATAACATGGGGACACTTCACTTATTTCCAGATTACGAGTTTGTAAGAACAACACAAGCATTTCGCCAATCTGGGAATCTTAGTCTGCTACATTGGTCATACAAACAACAAACCTATGACTGTTTGATGCTAAACATTAAGGTCTCCTGGGAAATTTCGAGAAATCGGGGCGTCTACGATGCATATATGCAGTATTTCCCTCATTTCCTTCTTCCGTGCCATAGAATATAAGCGTGGCATTGCCAGCAAGCTCCTGCAGACATGATTGTTTATATATGGACATGTAAGAAGGAGAGTTAAAAATGAATGTCGACATGTACCTGAAGTCCAGCATGACCATCATCAACTGAATTCAGAGCTGACTTGAGAACTCGAATCGCTGTTGGACTATTCCTTAGTATCTGTCTGCACCACTTCACTGTTTCTTGCTCTAAATTATCTAACTGGGGAAACATTGCACCAATGAATTATTGAATCAAACCAATTAAAATGTAAGATGAACTTACAGGTACAACAATGTTGACAAGCCCCATTTTTTCTGCTTCAGAAGCCGTATAGAACCGTGTTAGGAACCACATCTCACGCGCCTTTTTGGGTCCAACCTGTTTAACAAAAATTCATTGTTTCTGAGCAATGATAGTGTTGAAGGATTCTGCTCAGGTAAATATTCATCTTATTAGCATGTATTTGATCAAACATGAAAAAACACTATCGATATAAGACACGACTAGTCGCTTACCAAACGAGACATTATAGAACTTCCATAACCAGCATCAAAGCTTCCAACCTGCCATATTACAAAAATAAAAGAGAAAAACAAACATTATTGTGAACAGCTAAAAAGTAAACAGAACACAAAACAAAAAGGGTGTTAGAGAACCACCAGTAGCCAGCACTCTATTAAAAGTGCAGGAGATCTCTAGTTCAATTTCTGCTAAGGAGTTATAATTAGACATTATTCCTCTCTTGGGAGCGGGGGTTTGGTATTTGGGGCATGAGAATTACCTTTGGACCAGTTTGGCCAAATATAGCACTGTCTGCTGCAACAGTGAGATCACAGACCATATGCAATATATGCCCTCCTCCTATAGCATACCCTGCAACCTGGTTTTTACTGGATTATATAATCAATTCCAATATAGTATGAATATACAAATTATATGATCAGTCTCCAATTTCTCATAGAGGAACTGTAGGCATTGAATATAATGAAGAAGGGATAGATATTATCTTAATCATATGTTTCCAGCAAATTTCAAGCATTCAGACAACTACACTAATGTGCAGGGTAAGCTAGCATATACCATTGCAATTACTGGCTTAGGGAGACGACGAATCTGTACCTGAAAGATCATTAAGATTATTAAACTAAATATGTTACAACTCAGGCACAATCATTGAAGATGAAGTCAATTTAATTAAGATCATATTTAATACAGAAAATGGATAAGCTTTAGCTTAATTCCACTGATCTTATCAAACATTTTAGTACCTGTAGATCCAAAACATTGAGACGGCCCACATCATTAGGATCAGCATAACCATCTGCTGTTCTTAATGACTGGTCACCTCCACTGCAAAATGCCTTGGTTCCCTGCAGCAGAAGTTTATTCATAAGAACAAATGAACACGATCCTCCACTGAAATCTCTGTTTCAGGCTAATACAATTTCTTAATCAACTATGCAATAAGATTCAAACACGATATCCTTTTGATAGGTAAAGTAAAACTAGAGGTTGAATAAGTTCATAGTGGCAAAAAAAAAAGTACCTTTCCTGTCAGAATGATAACACCAATTGAAATATCATCTCTAGCATCATCAAACGCTCGTTGAAGCTCCTTAATTGTCTGTGGCCGGAATGCATTCCTTTTCTCTGGCCTATTGATCGTACTCTATTAAGAAAAAGAAAAACTCAGATACACAAGATATACCCACTTAAGAGATCACTGTCTATGAACTAAAGTTGCTTGCTTTATCCAGAATTGAGCTAACTCTTGCCAAGCATTAATTAAAAAAAAAACCTTTGCAATCCCTTCATCAACCGCTTTCTCGTATATAATGTCATCGAACTCCTTCCCGGATTCGACACGGGCATTTCTCCAAACAACTGGCTCGGTCGAGACTTCTCCATGGATTCTGTGATAGGTATCGTCCATGGAAGTGTTGGTAATGCAATTGAACTATAATTAGAAGCAGGAGAAACTGGGATTAGATGATTGGAAGCAGATGATAGTCTCCTTCTCACTTTGTCCATCTCCTTTCCCGAGATTTTCTCCATTGAATGAAGTGATCAAGTTTCCACAATTTTTTTTTAAATTTTTTATGGGGCTGACTTTGAGTTATGGGAAGAGCAATCTTTAACTGGTTTAGAGACGTTGAAAATGGCGGTTAAAAAATCCTCTCTCAAGATAGTGATTGGATAAGATAAGGCTAGGAAAGAAAACGGCACCGTGTACAGGGACAAGTAGGTTAGAGAAAACGGCGCCAAGTGCTGCGTTTTAGTGGACACTGTGCGTAAGTGCTAATGCCACGAATAGCATGAGAATTGGCATTTGCTATTTACCTCGAGCTCATCCCTCGCGTTGGAGAAAAAGAGGAAGAATTCCCATTCTTGCAGGTATGTGATGTTTGAGTCTTTTTTTTTTTTCGGTCATAGCCATGTGATGTTTGAATTGTTGGTAAGATTCTAGTAGAATCCGATTAGAGATTTCTTGCTTGGATTGTTGGTAGATCAAATTATAGGTCCACAGCTCTCAGAAGAGTTTACACATGGTTGTTAGTGGATAATTGGATTCTGTATTGGTAAAAGCATTTCTTAAGCTGGATTAAAAAATACTTTGCTGATAGACTCGTTCTCTGTAAGTTCAACTTTGAAGCGGCATTGTACAGAACAAAAGAGGCATTTTGGGCGTATTCATTGAGATGCTAATAGATTTGTATTCAGTTTAAGTATCAATTCCGTTATGCCTTTTCTGCAGTTCATCATCAGAATGCGTTCATAAATCTGCTTTTGATTATTGTTTTCTTGAGCCTGGATAATGTAATATCTCCACTTGAAATTAGTCGAATCTAACATAGATGGATATCTAATTTCTGAAGTAGAGTGAAGAATTCAATTAGATGAATGGTTTATCTGAATTGTTAGCATTGATTTCTTTGTTATTTGGAAATTGTTCATGGAGTTGGTTTTCCCACTTGATGTTGTGGCATCGAAATTTCAGATCTTCATTCATAACTGCTTTATTCAATGTACATACAGCAATCAAGCACATATTATATACTCTCTCGTAGATAAATAATCCAATACAGCAAATAACACTACTTTATACTCTTCTATCAAACTGTAGCTGATAATACTTCCTGTATAATCTCACACAATGGGATCAAACGTAATCCTGTTGAAGAAGAATGATTGAAAAAATTACAACTCTTAATTATATATCCTTTACCTAATATGCTAATGGTGTGATAGGGGTCGGGAAATCCTACCGACCACACAATTCAATCCACCGTTATCAACTAGGTGAAGTTCAGCATGCATCACCATCTGATTGAGGCCGGTTGTTCGATGGCTTGCCAATCTGGAAACAGCCAATTGGAGGTGTAGTAGGAGTATTCAACTCTCCATAAGTTTGCCAACAGAAGGGATCATACATGTGATAGTGTTCTTGCAGTGGTTTAAGATCGATAGTAGTTAAGCTGACATCTATACATGGCAGGGCATCACTGCAGGCAAAGTGTACTGGTTTTACTGTGTATGTCCCTCTGATTCTTTCATAGTTGATTCCTGATATCGACACAGCTGATGTTTGATTTTTGCAAGTTCTTTTGTCACAATAGAATTGGTCTATCACAATTGGGAGTTGAACCTCTGAAACTTGAATGTTTGAGAATAGTATCCCCTGTACGGAGCCTGAGCCACCCTGCAATGATTCAAAATAATATGTGAGAAGCATTGTTGGAGACTTGGGACTTGTTTGAGTTGGAACTTATTGCATTAGTTTACTAAACTGGAAGATTTCAAACCTGTAACTCTACTTTTGTGTTGCATTGGTTTTAGTAAATACTTGGAGAGACTGCACTTGATGAACAAGATACGGCATTATAAGCCTGAACTGGGTTCAAAGTTAACACTTAGATGGTTCGTTTCAAATTCTGATATTGAAAAAGCACCTTTGTAAAATCTTTTATCTTATGTCAGATTAACAAACTTGTTAATAAAGGAGGGTTTACAGAGTGTTTTGAGGCTGTTTGAAATTGAAATTTAGATATTAAAACCCTTTTGAAAGTGGAAACCATTCTACTGACTTCTCACTTTACAAAATTATTTGATATTCTTGCTGATGAATCTGGTTATCAGCTTTGAATTTATTTTGGTTTGTAGAAACCGACTTGACAGTTGACTCAGATCGTGAATGAAATGAGAAAACAGATGATATGATTACCTGCCACGTCTTAATTCTGACACCAGTCATCGTGTTATGCATGACAACATCTCTAACTGTGATGTTGGAGACACAGGCTTTAGTATTATCCTTTCCTAGACTTCCAATGCTGATTCCATGTCCTGGCCCACAATTTATATTGTGTATATATACATTTGTGCAACCAGTTTGTATAGAAACACAGTCATCTCCTGCGAAATCATATAATCTTGTTATGGCTTGTTACTTTCAGCAAAAAAAAAAATTGAAATATTATTTCAAACAAGTTGGATTAAGTTGACTGTTAAAGTTTCCTAGCTTTTTTTATCTAATCTTTAAATATGAATGCAGTGACATATGACCTGTATAACGTTTATGGCTGTGCTATCTGAGACTTTTCAGGCCTTTACTTAAAGAAGTGGATCGGTGGAGAAGGGCATTGAAGCGGTTTTAGTTGCTGGTAAGGACCAAAAACAAAAAAAGAAACTTGAGGGATGCAACAAAATATGTGTCCTGGTGTGTTTAGGATCCAACCTAATCCCAATGAAGATATATGTTATGACACATGTCAATGACTTATGGCTATAATACTCAAAATGTCAGAAAATGTTGGCTGCTACGTGTCAAATAATTAGTGGTTGTTGATGGTTTGAGGAAAAAAAGTTCACTAGAAAGATAAGGTTATGCCAAAGTTTTATCAGACTCTTATCCCAGGTATCTAAATGTATGTGGCTTTTCTGTCTTTAGTTGCAACAGTTGAGTCAAAGTTCACAAGTTTTTCTGTAGTGCGGTTGAGCCTGCATTATCCTTTTCAACCTGCAGGTCATGTTCTTCTGTGTCAACCTGTGTCCCTCACATTGTCGTAATGAGAATGGTATCATAGATTCATGATATAATTTATCTGCAAGCAAATAATTACCGCAAGCAAGATTACTGCTGTGAATGAGCACATCTTTGGTGTTCTGTAAATGGATTCCATCTGTGTTAGGACTGTCGCCCGGTGATGAGATGGTTATATCATGTACAACAACTCCCACGCAGTTGTCGAACTTGAGGTGGCACTGGGGACTGTTTTGAATTTTAATGCCTGTGACTTTTGCATTGAAGCTTCCATAAAATCTTAGTGCCTGTGAAAAGAAAGAATGCCAATAAATATTATGGGACTGAATGGTTGTAAACCATTAAAGAATTTTTAGGATTGTAGAGTGGTCCTTACGGTTGGCTTGATGCTTGGCATTTTCTTACCAAGTTCACTTCTTACCTGCCACACAATTTGGAAGATAAGCATGATAACAAGCAAACATAGAGTAATTGCAGCTCATGGACAAGCAAAAGGTAGTTACCGGCATTGGTGGGTGTTGTTCTAATGTATTGTTTAGTGGGATAACGAGTTTTGTTTCATCATCTATAGGATCATCAAATGGATAATCTTGCCACCACACTGAACCACTCCCATCAATTGTGCCAGTTCCCTGAACTGTAATTCCTTTGAGCTTTGTGAACACAATCCACCACATTAGACCTTTACCCCATACATAGGAGTTTGTTGGAGCAATAATTGTGCCATCAAGCTGAGGAAAAACCCAACTCATCAGTCTAACATATTATCATATCTTATGCATATAAGGTTTTCTTCATTGTATTAATAGAATCTATTGCTTCAAATTCTTCATTTTATCATAACATCCCTTCTGATTTCGAGCACCATAGAAAAGGTATCGTTTGATTATGTCATTTTTACCTGAAAAACAATGTTCGCTTGACAGTATGGCCCGGAGAAAGAAACAGGTCCCACAAGGAATTTATACTTTTCTGGAACCAGCATGGTTGACGCCTCCACCTTACAAGCTGCTGCCCATGCAGCTTCAAATGCCTGTGATGCATTATAACAAACAACATTTCACTAGGTAAAATTTTACAAGGAAGTTACAGTTGGTGGTTGTGAATGCCTAACTGTATACGATTATGGTTGGGACCATATGATCAAACTGCTACTTTTGGAATATACTTGCGTGTGTGTGTATATATATATATATATAATGGGTGGACCCCCTCCGTGCGTTATTAGTTTTGTGCAACTGTTGTCTTTTTGTTTGTATTTATTTTATTTGTTAGGTTTCTGTTGTTGTTTTCATGTGTAAATTTTCTGATCATAAGGCAAAATCCAATTGGATTAGAATAATAATGTGGTAAGCACTATATGTATATATATTTCTTCCAAGCTCACGAGATCTAAATTTAGTGGTATTTTTGGCCTTATTGATCTTTGCGTGGTGACTCTTAAGCATATTCAAATTTATGTGAAATGCAGTAGCAACAGGTCATATGGACTAGAATGCACCTGGATTGCATGAACTTTAAGTAAAATTAATTTCAATAATATAAAGATATGTTCTGTTTACATGAGAAGTGAACATATGACATGACCGAGAAGTTGTCTTTGGTGCAGTTATTGTGCACGAGTAATGAAATCATTACAGCTTTTAAAGCTAGAAAAATCAAGGAATTGAGATCGATTCAAATTTGTTGCATCAAGAACTTGCTCATGTATGCTTAAACAAGATTGAAACTGTTTCATGCGTATGCATAAATGCTTGAAAGCATGAAATTATAATAATAGAATTTGAATTTTAACCTTTGTATCATCACTCTTGCCATCTCCCTTAGCTCCAAATTCAAGCACATTGAAAGTCGCAGGGCTTTTGCTTGGTGTGTGTTCCTTTGGTGGCTTTGAAGGAGAAGGTAATGGAGCTTTATGAGATGGTGGTTTTGTTTTTGATCCTCCATTATGGTGGTGGTTGCCTCCTCCATGGTTTTTGGCTTTCTTCTTATACAGAGCAGCTCTGGTTTGCCTCCAATGCCTGCCTCTTCTAGCAATGCAAGTATCAAAACTCGAAGACCAAACCAGGAAGACAATGAAGAACATGAATGTGAAGTTCTTGAAATTGAAAACACTCATTTTTAATGTATATGTGTGGCTGTGTAGAGGGAGAGAGAGAGTTTTTTGTTTTGTGTATGAGACGATGAGAAGCAAGAGAGCTTCTTGAGACTGTCAAAAAGAGAAGAGTGAAGCTTGTGTTTATATAGGGAGAGAAATGCAAAGGTTACATAAGATTTGTTGCAAATATATAAATAAAAAGATTATTTTGGATAATGCAAGGTATTAATTAATGTTCATTCTGCCTTCTTTTTTGAGGTCTTTAATTAATTAGGCTCCTTTGGCCTCTGTGAATTTTGGTTGGGACTAATTTAGTTTCAACTCCAGCTACTTTCTTTATTCCACATGTCCATTTTGTTTTTACATGTGATTCATCTAATTCTCTGTCCGAACATGTCAATTTCTTTTTCTATATGTAATTCTATTAGGGACTTTATAAATTCATCATCTAAATCAAATCTCCGTATCCATTTATAAACTTGCAGTGTTAATTTTATTCAACACATAAGAAAATTATTTTTTTAACTTTTAGAATTGTGATTTATCATCAGTTGGATACATAAATCAAATCAAAGTAAGTAAAATTAAAAGCAATCTTATTTACAAAAAAGCCATCTAACGAGAGATCTCGAGTTCAAGTTTTCGTGTTTTTTCTTCAATTCCTTTATAACATAAATACCTTAAAATTGGAAAATGTAGTATAAAAATGCATCTTTTATGGCATACCTTATGCTACATAGCTTTCTGATTATCCTATGCAGGAGAAATCAAAGGAAAAAAAATTAGATAAAACAAGTTTTTATTTATTTATTTTGTTATTTCTAATTCTACCAAATGAAAATGATAAAAGGAGCAACATAGTGAATAATAATTTGTAAAATTCTTGTCCGTATTTATCAAATAGATTATCGAATGTTGTGTATCGTCCGATCAGTGTGTTTATTTTAATCGAATGGTGTGCAGTGCATGAAATGGTGTCGTATTACGTAAAATAGGAATAAAAATTAAGAGAAAATAAAATAGAAAATGTAAAAGCCAATAAGGGCACACGTGAGTGGGTCTACAAGGTGTCAAAAAGGGCACTGATTATAACAGCTCTTTTACGGTCACATGCATTCTTCACGGGCTTTAGTTTTTCTTCTTTGTCCTTTCTTCTTTCTCCCTTTAAATCTTTGCTGCTTCAACTTTATTGGCCTGCTATTTTATTTTATTTTTATTTAAATTTCCCATTTCCAAATAATCCACAGGCAAAATGAAAATAATAAATATTATTATTCCCACTTTTATAAATTCTTGCATATGTTTTTATTCTAAATTTGCACTTTCCAATTATTGGTTTAAAAACAAAATTATTATATCCAAAATTTCACTCACTTTTTAATTTAATTTTCACATTAAAAATTTATAATTTAATATTTAACATTTAATTATATTTCAAATTAGTGATTTTATCATAAAATCCGTCCAAAATAAATATAATATTTCATTTTGGACATAACAGAATTCTTAACTGATCATTACAAAATGCTATCGTTTACATCCTAATAACAAATCTTAATTTTTATAATTACTCTATTCATTCTCTTTTTGTGTATCACTTTTTAAGTAAATTTTAAATTTTATTTTTCTATTTTTTTTACTTTCAATATAATTTATTTTTTTTTAATAAAATTAGAACCAATTAAATTTAATAATTTAATTTTAATTACATAATTTAATTTTAAATTTAAGTTTAATTATTATTTTTTAATTATAGTAAAAACAACCAAAAAAAGGAGGGAGTAATACGTTGGTAAAATAAAAATTGAATTTTTTTAAACAAGCATTTATTATTATTTGGATTATCAACTCACGCAATGAATTTTTCATGGACCGACAGATACGCAAACTGATATGAATTTAATAGGGTATTCTCGAAACTTAGATGCCTATCTGCTATAGCCTTTTGATTAAATGTCATAGAACCCAAATTTAGGAAATTAAAAGGACATAGTATTATTATTATTATTATTTTGAAATAAAGAGTAGTACAAATTAAATTATTGAATCGAATAAATACAAATTCCAAATTGCATAAAATATATAATAAAAAGAAGGAAACCTTCATGCGCCCATGGTTTTGAATCTTGAATTCTTGATACATGGCTGCACTGCACAACGTTTGATCCTATTCTTGATTCTTTAAATAATTCAAAATGAACGGACCCACATTTCCAGACCAATCACAATTTTAATTTAGTACGCAAAACAGCTGAAAATGTGTAATTTTATGCCCTAAGAACCTAATTGAAATATAGAAAATAAATTATAAGGATTTTAAAAATTTATGCTTATTCCAATTAATTAAAAATTAATAGGTTAAGTTAAAAATAGAAAAATAGATGTTTATTTGAATGATTGATGCTGATAATGTGCTTTTGTTTCTTAAATGCTACAATTTGAATGAAGAAATCTCTTAATGAAAAAAGAAAATATTTATTGGCAATGTACTAATAATTTGTGGAAGACATAACTCTTGAAGATTGCAAAAGCTGCATGCATGTCTGCTACTGCATTTTCAAATAATTATGGATCCAGAATATTTTATAGCAGTTCATGCATAAGGGAAATCTTTCTATAAAATCTTTTATAATAATTGTATATGAATTTTAATAATTAAAAATTACGATAGTTGAACTTATATTTTAACTTAACATATAAAAGATCGGTAATGAACAATTAATCGATTCTTATATATATATATATATATATATATATATATATATATATATATATATATATATATATATATATATATATATATATATATATATATATATATATATATATATAAGTATATTTTATATCATAATCACTAAAATCATCCAATTGTAAGTAATGATAACTGATAAATTAGTATTAAATTATTTTTTTTATTGTCTTACATAATATTTATATAATTTTTTATTATATTGACATTAAATTTTAATAATCTATATTTTTATTTGTACTTTTGTATTTAAAATTTTTAGAATTTATATTTTAATTTTATGAGTGCATTTTTCTATGAAGCACAGGGAAATTATACATGTTCTATTTTTTTATGGTTAACCGATAATTAATAATTGATCACTAATCGGTTGTTAATGGATTGAATTTAAATTTGAATTTTAAAAAACTATTATTAATGCACTAGATTTAAGAAATAAGATTAATAAGTACATACCCATCCTTGCGAAATATAAAAATTTTCTTTCAGCAGCTTTTAAAACTTAACTATCAAAATAATATATAATTTTTGAAGTTAGTAATCAATTTATAAATCATCTGATTTTAAAAAATCTTACTTGCTTTTCATTGAATAATACAGTCATTTTTTTTTGTCATGAATCCAATTATCCAATATATACTAAAAGCATACACAAATAAAAAATACTATGTCTAAGAAAAAAATGAAGTAATTAAACTGATTGCAAGTTGAAAATTTATGTACTAATTAATTAATAATTAGCTTCAAACATTAATCTTACGGGGAAAAAAATCAACCATTAGGTAAAAAATTCAGCCTCGTTTAAAAACAATTACAAACATTAATTTTTGACATAAAAGTAAAAGAAAATATTAAAAAAATATTCTTCTTTTGTTTCTTTGTACTTTGTGACGGTTAGTTTCTGTTGGTTTTTTATAGGCAAGTTGAGAGAGTTTTTTCAGAAAAGAGCTTCCGTTGGCGCCACGTAGACAGTTGTCTTTGTAACTGTCACCACAATTTAAGAAAAAACAAAATTCCTTAAAAAAAAAAACTGAAAAAATTATTTAAGAAAAATCGTTTGTTGGAAATAATTCCAAACCTCATTTTCGTCACCTACAAGTTTATCTTTGAGCTTTGACTAATTTCTCTCTCTCTCCCTCTTAAAATTTCTCACCACACACCCACTCTCTCCCTATCTGTTTCCTTCGATGTTTTTCTCCATGCAAATTATTTTTCTGACATCGGCTATATAAATTTTCTGTCTCTATATTTTTTAATTATAAAAAATTCATATTTGGCTTCCAACCTATCATAATTCGATCAGTCTGAAAATAGATTAAATCAATCAAAACAGTAGAAATTCGGATTCGTAATATTTCAGTACGCTGAAATCAACGTTTACTTGAATACACAAATTTATTATTTCTCTTGCAGTATTTTAATTATAAGTGTTTCATTTGATATTCTTATTAAGTCGAGACTCCATAGTCTTATCACATGATTAAAAAAAATGACTTAATTGTTTGATAACGGAGTATATTCTTATTATTCTTGCTGGAATGAATTTGTCACACACAAAGCCAAAGCTAGCAGTATTTTGTGGATATTATTATGGTAGGTATAGATTGCTCACGAAAACTTAATTATAAGAAATTCAAAGGAAAAATATTGTGCCTAATGAATCTTGCAAGCTTGTAGTTGAAAGAAAAAATTTAAATAGGAATCATAAATTAATATTATTATATTTAATTCGTTAGCTGTGTTGAAAAAAAAATGTTTAATGCCCTCAGTTAATAAAGCAGAGTACAAACTACACAAGGGAACATTTGTATTATTAAATATAAAAGAAATAACCAATGTCCTTGGTTAAAGGGGATAAGGGCTCTGTTTCCTTTAAGCAAATTTTGAGTTCGATGAGCGAATTTGGTATACACATGAAAATTGTGGCATTAAAAAGATTGTTTCCAATAATAGATACCTGCATTACTCGATTCAGATTAATCAGATCAATCGAACTTAAATACTAAGCAAACGTAACCTTCTAAAAAATATAAAAAAATTCAATATATTAGAGTTACTTGTCAAGTAGGTAAGGAATTTTTATATGCTCTGCACCACATATATATATATATATATATATTAATTCCTTTATGCTGAATACATTTTTTATATATACATATATTTTCACTAAATACATATCTTGATTTCATTTGTATTTTTCATAATTATCTAATATGACTAACTTGAATAGAGAAATTTACAAAAATTTTAATTTTAAATATTTAAAAATATTTTATATTCAAAATATTAGATTGATTAAATTTAATATATATATATATATAGGGTTATGGTTGGGGACGAAAGTAGGACCTTCTTAAAGCCGTCTTTTTGTGAATTTATATATGCTCGTGAACTTGTTGGTTTGATCATATGATTTGGGTTTCTTCTCTTCTCCATTATTTATTTTCTATCACATATTCTATTTTATCTTTACTATACATAACCACCAATTCAGGATATTTTTCCAACCTAATTACTAACAATAATTGTCCTTCAAACATTTTAAATTAATAATGTCTTTACTAAATAAATTAATAATCGGAAATTGTACGTGATTCAAACAATTAAAGATCTAATTACTCTCTTAATTGATCAAAATTCGATCAATTTTACCATTTTTCACTTCAGAAAAATGCATTATAAAAAATAATTCAATAAATGAATATTATAATTGCAGCTAATAGTAAATTATATATTAGCTAAAAGATATTTGAATTTTGTTTGTTAATTATATATTTGAATTATTTTTTTAATGAATATTGAAAGGTTCATATTAGCTAAAAGATGATATGCTATGTAGTTATCTCAATTTGGATGAATGATCAGTTTGTCCTTATATTACAATTTGGCGACCAAATTACTTCAAATTATCCTAAATGATTTTTATATATTATTTGTTTCCTTTTTTTTTCTTTTCTAATTTTCAAAATCTTTACCTCCCATGAATGTTTATCATAATTTAAACTAAATTGCACCAAATCATACTATCAAGCCAACATTAAAATATAATTCAAAGGTATTTTAACAACGAAATTAAGTAGGTAATTTGGCCACAATTGAAAATAAAGTCTTTAGTAGGCCAAAAAAAATTAATATTCCACCCCTCTAATTTTACTTTGTCTTACTCATCAAATCAAGAGAAGAAGGCATTTGGCAATCTATTATTAATTCTGCAATAATAAAATAATTAAATTGATGATTGTTCTATTTGCTGCATTATTCCATGTCTTTATCCTCCACACCAGAATTTAATTGGATCTGGTTTGGCTTTATTAAGTAAACCAAAATATCTCATTATTAATATAATTAATGTTTTTATTCTTTTATAGTCATTTCAATCCCTTTCACAACGTGAAGACAATAAAATAGTTATTTTCAACAGGTCAGGTATATTTAATGCTTTATTTTTATATCAAAAAATCTCAAAGCCTTTTAATTAAATAATTAATTTGCTAAATTATTGTACCTTTGTCATAAATATGCTTCTAATTTGATTCCGAATGATCAGTTATTAGTTAATATTTAGTCCATTGCAATTTGCTAACAAGCAACAAAGACAAGTTAGCAACATATTTTACAACAACAATTTCTTTTTTTATATTCCTAGAAATTAGAATCAAGTATGTTATGGCAGGTTATTATATAAATTTCACTAAATTTATATATAATTAATGTAACTAACAATTACAATAATTAGATTTCAATTAGAATATTTCTTGGTATAACTTCTAAATTCTATATACATTTCTACTTATTTTTTAACATTATTTTAAGATTCATGATCCACCCACTAATACTTTATAATTGAGAAAGGGTTCAGTTTCTATATATATATATATATATATATATATATATATATAGATGAGAAGTGAGAAATGAAAAGGAAAAATAAATATTTTCAATAATAGTATATTATATATGGATGGACATGCATATTCCTAGCTTTAGGACCACTAAAAATTATACTACATCCGTTTTTTTTATTTATCATTTTTTAATAAAATTTAAATTCTATTTATCTATTATTTTTAGACTTTTAATGTAATTTAATTTACTTTTTCAATTTATTTTTCTTTTTTAAAAAAATCAGAACCAATAAGATTTGATAATTTAATTTTAATCATATAATTTAATACTAAATTTAAATATATTTATTATTTTTTTTAATTTTAATTAAAATAATAAAAATAACTGATAAAAAAATAGAGGGAGTAGCAGATAAACAATTAATATTGCAGAGTCATGTTTTCCTATTTTTGGGCAGTTAGTTATGCCATAGCTTGCTGGGTAATTAATGTTGGAAATTTTTTTGAAAAATGTTACAATTTTTTTTCCGTCCATTTTTTCAAAATAACAGGAAAATGGCACTAAATTATTTTTTTAATCTTTAAAAAAATTTAAAAATAAATAGATTTTGCTTCTGTATGTTTTGAAATATGTAATTTTTATTTTTAAATTTTAGGAAAATTGGCATATTTTATATTTAAAGTAAAAGATATATATATATATATATATATATATATATATATATATATATATATATATATATATATATATATATAATTGTGAGATTGGTTTCCATACAACAAATGCAAATTCTTTCTATTTTAAAGGATAAAAAATCTAAAAGAAATATTTAATAACATTTTCTAACTATTTTGAAAAATTCGATGCCAAAAAGTCACATTAACCTTTAATCGTAAATGATTTTTCCAAATCAGGTCAGATCATTGGAATTATTTTACATTATTTTAGACTTAATCTTATAAATAGATAAAAATTATTCACCAAATCTAATCGTAATATTTTATATTTTAGAGAACCTGTTAATTTATTGGGGTTTGATCGCTCATTAGAAAAAGCATAATCATCGGTAATCAAGTTAAACCTTAGAAATAGCTTCCAGACAAAATTCAATTTCAATTTAAATTTATATTTATAATAACTTATAAGTAACGCAAAACCGATTTAATTTGAAAGTACAAGAAAGTCAAGCTTCCAGTAATTAATTGATAATTGTTTTTGTTAAGCTCCTTTAACTGAAATCTATGCTAATCTTATCAGAATCTTATACTATTAATTTAAAGCTAAGTCTGTCATCACACTTTCTTTACTTAAAGCGACTTTCGCTTGCCAAAATAATCTATTGTAACCATGCCACGCATTATAACTAAATTAAATTGATTTTTCAGTTTATTTTAACTTATTATATCACGTGACGTTTTGATACGTAAGAAATTCATTGTTTGATATAATTATTGGTCATCCAAATTCAGTTAATTTAAATTTACATTTTATATATCTATATGAGAGGACTAAACCTAAAATTTAATTTAAATTTATATTTTATATATCTGTCACTTTTGAATAAAATTTAAACCTAAAATTCATAAAAGGTTGATTTTAATAAAATGACCAGCAAAATTTAAATGTGCAAACAGTAAAAATTCTTTAAAAAAAAATTCAAATAGTTTTTTATTATATATATAAAAAAATTTCAAAAGAAGGTCACGGATTATTCTAGAAATTGAAATTAATGACGCATGGTATTAATTTTTCAAAGAAAGCATCAATGTTTGGAGATCTCAGTTGTATGTGATTGAATATTATGCATGTGATTTTTCAGTTTTATTTATTTATTTATTTTTCTTAAAGCAATATCTTATTTTTCTTGATTCTTTAATAATTAATAATAATAAATGAGAAACTTTTGTCTGCATCATATTAGAAGAACAAGACCCAAAAGTTATGGCACTAAAAAGCCAATCTAAGCAAGGTCACGGATTGCTTTGAGCCCCCAATTCTTGCCTTTCTTAACTTTCTTTTTCCCATTTCTTTAATTTTTAATTCCAATTACATCACTTTCTATCCAATAATAATGAAATTTAATTTACAACTATGCATACACATGTTAAATCTAAATTTTGCAAGTTACAATTTCAATATTCGGACCCACCATCGAAAAATGGGCCCTACTCAATTACTAATAAGAAATTTACAATCATAAAAATTAATTAATCATGACTCTAGACATATCTATTGTTTTGATTGTCTGTCTAATAATTTAAGTAATTTAAGAAGAGAAAATTTTGGTGGATTTTTTTATATAAAATAAACTCCAAAACATAAGAGAAATATTATAAAAAAAAAAAAGAAATTTCAAGATATGAGAGTCTCGTATAGTTCGTGATCGTAATATATTAAATGAGTATATCTATTAATCCTAAATATTTAATGAGTTACAACTAATTAAAATTGATCATTGATATTACAGTAACATGTAGAGACTCATGGGGTGTTTGTCTGGTGGTAATGCATGCTAGACTAGGAATGAGAGATTCCAATATCTACTTCTGACACCTAACATAGAGATGAATAAAGAACCTTAACCTGCAACAACATTCCGAATTTGAATTTAGTCGGTCCAATAAGGTTTTGATACCGAATGATTAATAAAAAAAAAAAACAGTAACATGTAGCGGTGGTGATTGATTATCCAATATCGGTAACTTTAAAATAGAAATTCAAATTCGGTCAAAATTTTGGTAGATGCATGCTATATATATCTCAATATTTACTAATAATTATATTATTTTTATCCCAAATCTATGGATCTCAATTACTAATAATGGGTTAAATTCGAAATTTTTTACATTTTTAATTAAGTACAAATTACCATGTTTAACATTCAAGGTTTAATTATGTTAAAAGGGGAAAAAAAGGATTTATTTATTTTTGAACGGTCCCATCGTTACTTTTAGAGACAATAATGGATTTTTGGTTGGTAAAAACAAAATAGAAGTCGTGAATAAATAAAGATAATGAAGAATAGTTCATAGAAACAAAAAATCAAATGTACTTTGATTGCAAACAAAGAAAAACAATTGTAAAAAAAGACAAGAAACGATTCCCATTTTTATCCTATCAATTGGCAATGCCATCTTCTGCTAATCTTTCTTGGAATTTGATTACATTTTGTAACTATCAATAAGGACGATTTTTTAATTAAAATTAAAATTAAAAAAAAATTAAAATTAAAAAATTAAAATTTGGTCAGAACATGAAGAATTTTATGGTCCCTAACTGTTTTAGTAGCTTTTATTTTTGTTTGTCCTCATTAACGTTTGCTATTGTACCTCTATGTATCCATTGCAAACTATTATTTGGACGTACCTGCACTTTTAATTTACAAAAATAAAATAAATGTATTTTTCATTAATTTCAAGTCAAAACAATTTAATTCGATTGGTCAGTTATAACCGAATTATGCAATGCACATAAATATAAATATATGAAGTTAGTATGCTATGTTTGCATAAAAGTATTATGGATTTATGAAATTACTTTTAAAGACTATATTCTAATAATAAAATTTGAATTTTCCATCGCAACGTCTCAAAATTAAATCCCATTAGGGTGTCTATGTACATGTTAACTAGTCAACATGTATGTAAATATGCTAACTTTTCATTTTTTTAATACCATAAAATTATGTATGTAAATTACAAATTTTGAAGAATTATTCAAAAATAAAATATACAAAATAATTACAATTCATATTTTATGTATAGAGATTTTAGGTGGGCTTTGTTCTCAGTAAACAAGTTTGGGTTGCTGGCCAGCCCAGCCCAAAGTTAATATGCATTTGCCTAACCTGGAGGACGAAGGAAGAAACACAATAATCTAATTCAATAACCAAAATAATAATAAATCTCAGCTTTATAATTTTGCAACAGTATTAACTGAATCATTGATTTCTACATTTTTTTTTCCTCTTGAACTTGATATTTCAATGCATTTTTTATATATAGCTATATAACCTCCACAAATTCCCATAAAAATTTTACAAGGTCACCTCAATCCTCCAAGAAATCTCTACTAATAAACTACATTCTCATTGCCCACTTCAGTATATTGCTATATTAATTGCTATAATATGGTTGTTTCAATTGCTGAAAGGCAACTCAAAGTCAGAGCTCAGTGTGAACAATAGCCTCACTGATGGGTTCTTCAAGCTCTTCAGTTTCAGTTTGATGAGTAATAAAATCTTCAGGAGTATCTGTCAGGTCAGCAACACATTGGTCTTTGTCATGTGAACTTAGGCAGTCTGCTGAAGGATGAACAACACCCTTTTCAAAACCTTGAGCAGAGTTGCAGTAAGTCTCTACCGTTCCATCTTTCTTCTCTAAGTTGACGTTGCTGAGGACTATATTGCTACAAGGAACCGTGTCGCTGCAGGCAAATTTCATAGCCTTTGCACTCTTTGTAGTGCCTGTAATATTCCGGTATATGATCTCACTTATTTTTACTGCTGATGTCTAAACAAGAAAGCATAAGGATACCAAAATGTTAGGATGTTAATTGAACAGTTTGTTAAGAGTATAGAAGCTCAGGAACTTGAAGGAAACTTGGAAAACCTACCTGGTTTTGGCATTCTTTTGGGGAATCACAGTAGAATTGATCCATAATGATGGGATTTGCAACATCATCCATCTTTACATTTTCAAAACGTACCCCACGGACATAACCATTCCCTCCCTGCAGCCGAAAAACAGAACTGAATATAACTTGGGATTCTAGATGCAGATGAAGCGTTGGCTTTCAGGTATTTTATTTAGAAATACAGTTAAAGCAGTTGTGATTGTAGTGCGTCCCAAGGTTACCTGCCAAGTTTTGATCCTGAGGCCATTGGTTGTTTCCTTGAGGAATGCAGTATCCAGCACCACTTTTGTCACAATTCCAGTGGAGTTGTCCTTCCCAAGACTTCCAATACTGCATACAGAATGTTGGATACAAAAACAAAAAGATCAACAGCGAAAATGAAGATCTCATTGCTAGCTCTTCTTTATTCCATTGGATTGAAATAGGAACAAATCAAATATAGAATAGCTAGGAAATTATTCGCATTGATGTACCTGACTCCATGTCCAGGTCCACAATAAATTCTCTTCATTTTGATGTCAGAGCTACCGTTGACGATTGATATGCAATCATCTCCTGAATATCACATGTATATTTATCTTAACACCCATGAAAGAACATTTTTTGGTCCTCTTATCATTTTGAAATCAAATGCTTTTAATGTAAAAAAGAATGTTAGTTTTATCTCCTTTTTAGCGTATATGCATCGTATACCAGACATGAAAAGAAAAGAAGAGCAGGATGAGTTTGAAGAACCTGTCCCAATTTTGCAGTCCTGAAGAGCAACATTAGTTGATTCAGTAATATGAATTCCATCAGTGTTGGGACTGTCTCCTGGAGCAGAGACTACCATTCGAGACACTCGCACAGATGCACACCGAGAAATCACAAAGTTCATTTGTTGGCTGTTTTGGATTGTCAGGCCGTTTACCTTCACGGATGAGCTTGAATCAATAGTAAATGCCTGCAAAAACCCCGTCCATTAATTATCACATGGTGCAGACTTAGTAGTTCTAGGTCAAGTTGTTTTGAATATATCTTTTCATAGAATGGATCATAAAATTATGGGGAGCGATCCTTACGGTTGGTGCTTCATGGCAAGGCTGCAAAGAAATGAAAAAAAGATAAGCATCAGCCACAATTTTGTTTGTTGATTTGAGTTCCTTAACGCAAATATATCAATAGAGCAATTCAAATAAATTACATTAGACTTGTTCTTTTTGCAAGATGCCGCCCACCATTTGCTTCCTGAACCATCAATAACTCCATTCCCTTGGAAAACAACTCTTTTCAGTTTAGAGAAATCAAGCCATATTCGTGGAAGCTTTGGATCCCAGTTCTGAGGCTTATCAGGTGCTACTATTGTCCCATCTATCTGTATAACCATAATGAAAATGCAAATGATGGCATAGAAGATAAAGATGCTTATAGTTCTGAAAGTAATCACAACGAGCACACCGTCTTTCCAAGATAATGCCATCACAAAAATTTAGGGACCACGTGGACTGGGTACCTTAATTTTCAAACAGCATTAAATTACCTGGATGACCAACCTATCCTCACAAGGCCCCTTGAATCTTGTTGCATTGACTAAATAGTGGCGTCCTGAAGGAACCAAAAAAACTGATTTTGGCGTCGAGCAGGCTGTCTGCCAAGCTTTGACAAAGGCCTGTA
Source organism: Excoecaria agallocha (assembly GCA_037975025.1). Lineage (NCBI taxonomy): Eukaryota > Viridiplantae > Streptophyta > Magnoliopsida > Malpighiales > Euphorbiaceae > Excoecaria > Excoecaria agallocha. The sequence goes on along the minus strand of CM075807.1, from coordinate 57,529,184 downwards.
ATAACATCATAGAAAACTTAATTTAAAAGAGGAAATGAAGAATGATTTGACAAAGGGCTGTAATAACATCATAGAAAACTTAATTTAAAAGAGGAAATGAAGAATGATGGCTGGTAACAAAATTTAATCTTACGGATGGGACCATGATACATAATACATTAGAAGTTCCAATTTGGCAAAATGAAATTTGTTGCACATAATTCTAGTTTTTACCACTGATATGTTGAATTTCAAAATGCAAGTTTCATGTTAACAGTAAATTATTGGCAGGCTACAAAGCTATATCAATTTGAGGATTGACATTCAAGAATGGACTTGATATAAAGTTCAATCAGCAAACTGAGCAAAATACTAGAAACCTTTTCGAGTCATTTCAAGAATTAAAAGATGTACCTGGGTGTCATCAGAAATGCCATCTCCGACTGCTCCAAAGCTGTCGACATTCACAAGCACCTTGCCACCATGTTCACTTGTCCATGACGGGGTATCAATGAGTTCCACATCATCTTCTTCATCTATTTCAAAGTTTTCAAGTTCCTCAAGCAGGGCAACATTTTTATATACCATGTTTCCTGCAACTCCATGAACTACTGTAAGCAAACCAAGAAAGAAAATGATAAATAATTTATCCATGATTTTTTTTATATCTGGCTGTTCAAGACTTGATTGATTTGTATAAACCCATACAAACATTGGGTTACATTTTATATGTGCAGATTAGATTTGGCAATAAAGAGTTTTGTGGCTATATGGCTTGGCTTAAAAGTGTATGAAGGAAAATTTTTCTACATGCCTACACTTAAAGGACAAGGGAAATTTTATTTTTTAAGTTGTTTGCTTTACTCTTCAACCAGTATGGGGAAGTTAACCATACAATGAGAAAAGACTTGTGTTCTCTCTCCAAGAGAAATGGAAAAAAAAATATTCTCTGCAAAAAATTATTTCTCAGCTATCTAATTTCTGTAAGTTGGAGGATTAATGATGACATGAATGCTTAACGTGGTACGGAAACAACATCAAATTATATAAGGATGTAAGGAGGTCAATTGCTTTAGTAGACCCAACAGGCAAAAAAATAATAAAAAAAAAAGCAGTTCCTCATTGCCCACTACATGCACAATATTATATGCTTCAAGCAAAAGAAAAAAGGAAATCGATCAAAACTGATATACGACCAAAGATGTGGACTTCACAAAAGGATTTCACCTCATGGAACTAAGTTGACTTTGGTAGATGATTGCTGATTAGCACTATGGTGCCAAATTCCAAATCTTAATGAGGACTGTTGAAATCAATTAAACTGTGACCGATCTCCCTGGTCATCTTTTTTGCTAAAGCTATCTCTCTAATCTGCCTTGAGGCTTCAAACTCCCCAATAATAGAATAAAAGTGGGATACTTGCAAGGGAATTGCAAAATCTTCTGGATCAAGTTCAAACAATATTTTTGCTGCTCTTCTTCCAACAATTTCATTCCTATGGACCCTGCAACTTCGCAACAATGAACTCCACATCACACAGTCACCAATCCAGGGTGTCTGTTGCAGCAACTCTTCCGCTTCACCAAGCAGACCTGCTCTTCCCAAAAGATCTACCATACACGAATAATGTTCCCTTTCCGGGCAAATACCATGCAGAGACTTCATTGAATTGAAAACTGATCTTCCTTCCTCAACCAACCCGGAATGGCTGCATCCGCTCAATACACACAAAAACGTTACTTTATCAGGTTTCAGACCCTTTTGGATCATGGCTTCAAGCAACTCAAGACATTCTCTTCCCAGTCCATTTCGGGCAAATCCACCGATGATTGATGTGAAACAGAAAATATTTGGTGAAGAAAGTTGCCTAAAAACCTGCCGTGAGAGTTCAACATGACCCGACCTTGAATATGCATCTATTAAGGAACATGAAACTGAAAAATCAGATCCAAAACCTAATTTTATTGCACAACAGTGTACCAATTTGCAGCTGGCTAAGCATGTAAATTCTGACGCCGATAATGCTTTTAAGACTGTTGTAAACGTAACCTCGTCAAGTCCGATTCCTTCATCAACCATTAAGCCAAACATCTCAATCACATCATTAACAATGCCAGAATGCATCAGAGATGTCATTAATGAGTTACAACACTCCGTAGTTTCCTTAGAAAAACTTTCATATGCTGATACCGAATTATCAATGTCCCCGCATTTCCCATACATGTCAATCAATGCAGATTGTACATGCACACTGCCAAGGTCAAAACCCAATTTTAAGACACAACAGTGAATCTGCGTTCCAAATATGATATCGCCGTTCATACTTGACAAATTTAACAACCCTACATATGAACGGATCGATGGTTTCTTACCCCAAAATTTCATCATGTAAAATAATTCAAGAGCTTCAGAAGATGAACCATTATCTGCACACACTGACAACATGGAATTCCAAGATATAACATTCTCAAGTGGAACAGCTTGAAATGATTTCTTTGCATCGATTAAATTTCCACATGAAGAGTAAAAATCCACTAAACCATTGGCAACAAAAATATTTGATTCCACAAATCCAATCTTGATCACATGACAATGCAGCTGCCTCCCTTCATTGACGAACCTCTGGTGGCAACATCCGCGGATTAAATAGGAAAAAGTAAGCCCATTTACCTCCACATTTTCTAGTTTCATCTGATTGTACAATCCAAATAACTCATCAAATCGACCCAGTTCACAAAACCCACGCAAGACCAAATTCCACATGGCTAAATTTCTCTCAGGCAATTCACCAAACAACCTCGAAGCTAAATCTGCCTGTCCCATTTGTAGATAAAGACCAACAAGTGCACTACCAACATACAAATTAAAATCAAACCCAAGTTTAATTGCCCTGCAGTGTACTTGAATTCCTTCTCCAAAGAATCTGGGGTCACAACAGATACTTAAAACAGAAGAAAACGTTGACGGGCTCTCTCCAACTCCGCAGGAAATCATTTGACGATAAAGATAAATAGCCTGTTTAGGGGTTCCATATTTTCCATACCCAGAAATCAGTAAGTTGAATGTTACAGCATCACGCATAGGCATTTCATCGAATAGATTCTGAGCAGAATCTAAATAACCAGATTTGACCCAGTTGTCAATAATCCTGTTTTTGGAATAAATTACATCACGAGGACTCTGTTCACAGTAAGAAGTCAATTTATTGGTTAACGACGAGACGGGTTGGTAATTGAACGTTGTGTTTGTTATGCTACGGACTGGATGGAGTAGTTTGGCTCTTCGCATATTGCAACATGAGATTAGATAAAGAGCATCATCGACATTTTAAAATCGCCTTCGCCATTTGCTACTTTGCGAATCTGGGTAGCGAGGACCACTCAGAATTTGTCCAATTGCCCAATTTTGCTTCTAAATCTAAGAATTCGTACTCTTTGGACCAGATGAGTAGAGCAAAGTTTACTTTTTTTTTTCAATTTGCCTAAAACGATGAGCTGCTTTCTCCTATTCTATTAACAGAAAAAAATGCAAATTTTCCGTCTGCGGACCGTATTCAATCATGCACAAAGAATGAGTTCTCTGCTTCAAGCAAACTCCTTGAAGGAGACCCACCATTTTAAATACTGAATTGAGTACCAGACATAGCACAGGCTGCAATTAAACATTATTGATCAAAAAGAAGAGTAATTAGATCCGTTGGTTGACAAAAGGGCACATATATGTCCATTGGATTTCCATATTTTCTTTATTATGATAATAATACAGTTGATCTACAAGCACCAATGCGTGATAAAAACACCAAAGAAGAATAAATTATATTAACATGTTGAGGCAATTGCCTCCAAAAGGGAGGCTATAAATTTCATTTGAGTTTCTTCATCAATTCTTGAGAAGAGAGGAACATGCACAAACAGAGATTTGTGGCCCTTCTTTTCTGCAAATCTAAGTGAGTGATAATAGACATAGTTGCACACAAACCGCCCTGCATCATCTGATATTGTCACATCATAGGCTTTCTTCTTCAATAACCTCAATATTGCTTCGATTGAACAACAAGTCTTCACAAATCAATACAATAAATTGTTAAGAGATGTCCATAGAGTAAAAAAAGTTGCTTTTCTTTTTCGGGTGGGAAGAGACCATCAGTAGGCTATAGTATAGGTTAAAAAAGGGAAAAAAAAGTATTGATTGCAGTAATCATTCAACTTGAAGTTCAGTTTTTAAGCTTATTTAAATCAACTAAGTTCCTTAACTTAGGCACCATGCATATGTCATCAATAGACTTGTTAAGTTTCATTTAACGTTAATTAAAGAAAAATCATCATGTACCTCTCTTGTGAATGAAGTTCCTCCATCCTCAGAAACTACAGGATGTTCCTGTAGAAAGCAAAAGAAAATATGTGCCTAAGTGAATAAGAGCATATGTAATCTAAATAATGTAAAATGTTTGCATCGGCTTAATTTAAAGGGCCCCCTCTGTAGATAAAATGAACATGAGATAAAAGAAATACTTGTTCCTCCAACGAAAAAGAATAAAAGGAATAAATCTGCAAATGGAAGAAGCAGAATCACCAGAGGTTGCCATCCTAGCTCATCAGGACAAAGAAAGGTGGCTTCATTTACTGCCACTCGCTCGATGGCAAATCTCGATGCTCCACTGTTCACTCCTAAGTGAAGCTGAATAAGCAATGAAATTCTTGCATTAATCGTGAGTAATATATCTGAAAACCAATTGAAGAAAAAAAAGCAGTAGCAAATGTTTATTGCAGGATAATCCATTCTTATTGATCTTATATATACTCTCCAGCCAGTCATAAACATAAAAAACCCCAAGGTCAAGATAATCCAAGCATGATCAACAATAAAGTATGGAAACTGATGAATAATATGTTTATATAATAAGCTTGAATCAAGTGCATTTTTAAAAGCTAATGTGGCAATATTTGGACTGATGAATTTTTCACAAAATGGTTGACATGCCAAAATTATAGAGCACTTAAGTTTTACATAGAAAACAATGGTGGAAGATCCATAAATCAATATTTATAATCAATACGGACATTTTTAACTATTGAATTTATTGATTAAAATTTTTAATGTGTATAACCCATAACCTTATAAATCCCTGCATAACTTCAAACCTTATAACTCCTTCCATAACTCCAAGCCTTACAACCCCTCTTAGTTCATTATTTTGTAACTCAATAACTAGTTCTTTCTGTTATAATCCATTATGTAAGTTTTAAATGGATGCCTATACATAGAGGCTTATATACATCAAGATGCACAAGTGAAAAAAAGGAAAAACAGTACATTTATTTTCTCTCTACATTCTCTCTTTTTGATACTTCTTAGGCTTGAAAAGTAATGCAAAAGGGCTTATGTTAGAAAACATGACAAAAAGTGCTTCAACAAGATATCAAGATCTATCTAGCTACCCTTAAACATCTAAAGAAGTGATTCATCAAGATATAGCTATTCCATATATGGCTATATTAAGTGACCTTTTACAAGCATCCAAAACAATACCACTTGGCAAATCTTTTTCAAAATGCATGGAAGTCTCAAATTTAATATGGACTATGGGTGATATTTTGTACAAAAATCTCACAGCGGGTTTAAAAAAGCAACTTGAAAGGATAGAGATGGAGCTAAAGCTAAAGCCGTATTTCGATACATAAGTCAATGCAATATCATCCTGTTTGAATTAAAATAACATTTCTCGCATTTTAATTAATATGTATATTTCTAAATTACCCTATAAAATTATGTGTTTGTTTTAATGATTTTATTGTAAATTTCTCACTAAACTTTATTTATGTTATGTGAAATTGTCATCTCCAAGTTCAATTATATATGAAACTCGCTTTCTAGGCAAAATTTCTTGCTAAATTAACCAAATTAAGGGCTATCATTTCTTGCCATCAGTTGTGATGGGTCAAACTGAGCCAAATAAGAAAAAATCATATAATCATATGCAACATTTCTAAGGCCAAAGTTGAATAATCGAGACTGACCCATACAACTTGCTCATTCTTGCCATCATTTTCAGCTGCAGTGCCTGATTCCAAGATCTTGTGGAGCAGGGGAAGGGCGCCATCTCCAGCAGTCTCAAGAATAGTGCAACTCCCAAGAGTAAACGCAGAATCCAACCCTCCCTTTTCAACAAAATCCTTCAAATTGCTAACTATTTTCTCAGTGGGATTTTCAGCCACTCCTAGAAATTTCTTAAATCCAGTAACATGAATGATCACATTCTTTGCCCCTTCAGATCCCATCTCTTCACTCTGGCTACGAATACAATTCCCTATTTTTAATTAGCAGTTCTAGTGAAGCCTGTGAAATTACCAACTTCACTTTGATAATCAGATACAAGCAATAAAAAAAATTCTTGCAAACGCATATTCAAGCACTTGATACTCAATTTTGCCGTAAAAGAAAAATAAAATCTTCCCAGCTGAAAATACCAACTTTATGCATATTTAATTGCTAGAAAGGAAAACCCATTCCTACTAATCCACAATCATTAATAAAAGACAAATCCCACAGAATTTCAAGATTATAAATGGACTGCTGTATTCTGCAAGCACAGCACAAATTCAGGACAGTAACACAAAATTCTCAAGAAATGTAGTTTTCTGAAGTAAATATATACATATATACCAATAGTACTGACGAGATGAAGAAAAAAAAGGGAAAAATGACCCGTAATCTAGAGCAAAGTCAATTACTTGGAATCAGTTCAGGCTTAACTGTTTCCATGGCCTAGAAAACTGTAAATAAACAATTAAAGAACAGCCGAAAGTGATCAGAAACGAAGAGAACAAAAAGCAGGTTCCAGGAAACTTAAAGAGAGAGTAGAATAAACCTGGAAATTGACGCTGGCTTGCTACGTATCTTCGTGCTTCGAGTCCTATAACCAGAATTTGCCGTTCCAAAGGAAAGGAGAAGACGAGTTTAATTTTCACAGATGCATTCGACATTTTATTATTGGCTGAACAAAGGATTATCCATAAAGGCCCTTTAATTTTAGACAATTACGAAAAAACCCGAGTTTTGTTTTTTTAGTATCCGCATGTTATAATTCAGAAGTTGACAAAAATACTTTGTTAGTGTTGGCGGTGACGGTGGTCTACCGTCGTCAATACCAAAATCATTGCTGATTGGATATGTGGCAGAAAATCATTGGTTAGAACTTTTCACAACGTGTGGAGAATTGGAGTCTGACGGCACGAGTAATTTTTTTTTTTTTTCTCATAAAGCCTTACTTGCAAAATATAATACAAAATATATAATGGAATGGAACATATAATTTACTCTTAAAATATAATAAAAAATAAATGTGAATTAAATATAATATTTTCTTGCAAAATTTGTGTGGATTAAATTATAACATTTTCTTGCAAAATGAAGAAATTACTATCCTATTAGAATTTTAAAAAAATGTTAATATTAAATTAACTACTTTTAAAAGGGAAATTATATTTTTTAAATAAGATAAATCTATCTCATAGGCAAGTGTAACCATAAAACGTACAGGCAAAGTTTTGATTGGTTTTCAGAGCACATCAAACCGGATTCAATTGAAACGCGTCTTTGCAGAGAGATATCAAATAACACAATAAAATGCTACCCTTTTTTTGTACAAAAAAATCATTCATTCAAATATTTTCTGGCACACACTATAAATCAATTTTTTAAAAAAAAAAAATTTCCCTTTTAAATATTATGAAGGGCAAATATATATATATATATATATATATATATATATATATATATATATATATATATATATATATATATATATATATATATATATATATATATATATATATATAAAATGACATTGTTTGTTTTTGCCGTGTCACATGATACTGAATTAGCCTAGAAAAGGAAAATTCATCAAAGGAGAAAATCCAAATAAGGAGTCAATTAGCCTGCCAAATCGAATGAAAGGATTTGGAATTCCAAGAAATGCATACCAAGTGCTTGAGAGAAAGCTCCATCCATTAGCAGCTGCTCCACCCTATTTTTACAACAATATCTCGCTTCTTATATGATCTTGAACCTGAATTTGTTGACTCCATAAATTTTCTGTGCTACTGCAAGAAAAAGAGGTTATATCCATAACAGTCCCATCAAAAATTGGTTTCCATTGATGCCTAGACCACCACAAACTGTACAAGAAGCCTTGCCTGCAACCGAGAAATGTGGGCCTTCATGGGATGATAGAACAAAGCTCGATTGCCATTTGACAAAACAAGCAACTGCAACAGTTGCAGATAGTGTAAAGAAAGCACTTGAAGAATGTGATGGTGAGCCTTCTACAAGGGTGATGAAGTATGTAATTCAGCAATGTAAGAAATGGAATTCGGTTTGGGTTGGGAAGAACAAAGTTGCACCTCTTGAGCCTGATGAAATGGAGATGTTGAAGAATTATTTATTTGGTTAGTTAGTTAGTTACAATATTATAGCAGTTATTACTTTGTATGTAGAAATATGAGTGTGTAACTAAATACACTAAAACAACTTGTTGTTTCTAGTGTGTGTATTAGTTAATAGTTTGTTAGTTAGTTGTTTGTTTGTCTCTTTTGTAACCGTATGTACTCCCTCTCTCTCTATATATATATGAGGGTTTGTACTTCATATAATTCATTAATAAGAATAGAGGTATTTTCATTCTAAACATGGTATCAGAGCTGCGGGATTAGATCCAAAGCAATTATTTTTTTCCTTCTTCCTTCTTCTTCTTACTCTGTTCTTGATAAACAGATAATTTCTTCTTATTCTTGATGGTTTATGAATCTTGTGCTCTTGACTTCATGATGGTTGGGAATCAAAGAATGACTATTTTTGGTACTGAAAATCCTGGTGCTACGATTGTTTCAGCGGTTCTCACCGGAACAAATTATCAAACATGGAGCAAAGCTATAAAAATAGCTTTGGCAACGAAGAAGAAGTTAGGGTTCATTACAGGAAAAGCAAAGGAACCAGATGAAAAATCAAATGAATATGATGATTGATACAGTTCGAATGCAATGGTAATTTCTTGGATCCTTAATGCATTATCTAGGGATTGACATGAGAGTTTCGTTTATTCTACTTCAGCAAAAATTCTGTGGGACACATTAGAGAAACGTTTTGGTGAAGCTCATCTTCCTTAACGATACTAGGTGAAAAAGGACATAGTCTCAATGGTATAGGGTAATGATATTGCATCCATGTATTTTACCAAGATGAGTAGGTTATGGAAAGAGTTGACTTGTATCATGCCGATTCCTTCATGTAGTTGTGGATGTAAGTGTGGATCTTTGAAGAAGATAGAGGAGATTAATGAAGCAGATAAAGTAATACATAATGAAACATATGATCATGTTAAACACTAGATCTTGATGCTTGATCCACTGCCTAATGTTGACAAAGTTTATTCGATGATATTGAACATTGAAAAACAGAAACAGATTAATCTGAGTAGTGCAGAAAACATTGAGTACAGTGTTATGTTGGCAACAAACAAAAGTGGAGTGAATGCTTTTGGATCTGAAAAATTCAAGAAGAAAGATCCTAGCAAGAAAGAAGATAAGCACTGTAGTTATTGTAATGCAGATGGACACATGAGGGATGGTTGTTTTAAGCTCCATGAATATCCAGAGTGGTATAAAGAGCTTAAATTGAAAAGAAAGACAGAAGCATCAAAAGGAAGAGTGAACATGGTGGAATTTCCGATGGCTGATGATGTTGACTGTGGTAGAGGTTTGCTTAATAACAAGCAACAGATATATGTATTTGGCAACATGAAGGAACTTATCCAGCAATAGATAGGGAGGATATTGAAAGGGAAAAATGTCATTGAGCCTGAAGGAGTTAATTTTGTTCAACTGCAGCACTTTGCAGGTAATCTTGCTAATAGTAAGTTGAATTTATCTAACCCATACTGGATTTTAGACACAGGGGCCAATAATCACATCTGTTTCGATTTATCCTTATTCACAGACATTAAATCAACCAATAAATCTCACTCAATACACTTACCTGATGGATCTTTCAAGAGTGTTTTTAAAACTGGAAGTATAAATCTAACAGACACAATAACCTTGAACCATGCCTTATATGTTTCATCCTTTAAATACAATTTATTGTCAGTGCATAAGTTGCTGAGATTCAACTCTGTCAGTATTCATTTTTATACTGATTTTTGTACCCTATAGGACCTAAGGACTAGCTTCATAGTGGCAGTTGAGAGAGTGATTGGAGGATTATACATAATAGATAAAAGTTCATTCCGCACTGAAGTGATACAGCCTTTTATGCATTCTTCTAGTATAGATTCTGTCAATGTATTGAAAAGAGACATAGGCATATCATACAGGTGGCACAAGCTTTGCTTTTACAAGCTTCTTTGCCTAATTTCTTTTGGGGGGAAGTAGTCTTACATGCTACATATTTGATCAACAAATTGCCATCTTCTGTCCTTGATTGGAAATCACCATATCAGTTGCTATATGGGACCGAACTTGATTTAGAGATGCTTAGGGTGTTTGGTTGTTTAGCTTATGTGATTGTGGTCAAACCAGGGCAAGATAAATTCAATCCTAAAGCAGTAAAGGATGTATTTCTAGGATTTGAACCAGGAAAGAATGGTTATAAGATCTATGTTTTAGAAGAAAAAAATCATAGTAAGTAGGGATGTTGTGTTTGATGAATTTCGGTTTTCTTTTTGCATGACACATTCCCATCGTCCTTCTTTATCTACTCCTATTCCATTAGTTTCTCCTACATCTAATGATTCTACACTTGCCAGTATTCCTCCTTCACTCACTCATACTCTAGAACTTCAACCAGAACCCATTGCTTACCCAGAAAATATATCTCACCAACTAGTTCCTACACCAGTTCATCGTACCCGAAAACCTCCTAGCTGGCTTAATGATTTTGTTGTTAATACAGTTGTCACACAACCACGTTCTGAATTTAGTTTTCCTACTCCTAGCTCTTCATTTCATACACCTAACACCTTTCCATATTTCCTATCACCGTATTTTACATCCACCCATCTTACATTTTTAGCCAATATACAAGACCATACTAAACCTAGATCTTATACTGAGGCCAAAGCTAATCCAAAATGGGTGAAGGCAATGAAAACAGAATTGGCAGCATTAGAACAAAATCAAACTTGGGTTCTCACAGATTTACCAGAAGGAAAACATCCTATTGGTTGTAAATGGGTGTTTAAATTGAAGTTGAAGCCAAATGGAACTATCGATCACTATAAAGCGAGGTTGGTTGCTAAAGGATATAATCAGATTGAAGGGATGGATTTTCATGATAGTTTTTCATCTGTTGTGAAGGTTGTTACTGTGTGCATCTTCTTTGCCATAGCTGCAACGCGTGACTGGATTATTCAACAGCTGGATATTAATAATGCATTTCTTCATGGTTACATAGATGAAGAAATCTATATGTTTGTACCTGATGGTTATCCAGCAGACAAAGGTAAGGTTTTTCATCTCACAAGGTCTTTATATGGCCTTAAACAAGCCTCTCGTCAATGAAATCATGAGTTGACTACTCAATTGAAGACTTATGGTTTCATTCAATCCAAGTTTGATCCTTGTCTTTTTACTTTCTGTTCAGCTGATTATTTTCTGGTTTTGCTGGTTTATGTTGATTATCTCTTAATTAGTGGTAGTTCACTGTTTGAAATTTCTAAAGTCAAGCAGTATCTTCATAATCTTTTCAAAATTAAGGATCTTGGAGAGGTGGAATATTTTGTGGGTTTTGGAGATATCCAGATCAGAGAAAGGAATTTACTTGAATCAACATAAATATGTCCTTGATTTACTCAAGGATGCAGGCATGCTAGGTTGTAAGTCAGCAGTTGTTCCTTTGTGTAAAGGTACCAAGTTAACACTTGAAGGTGGTTCTCTAATTGAGAATGCTCAATCTTACAGTAATTTAGTTGGTCGATTGTTATATTTAGGATATTCTTGACTTGATATTACTTATGTTGTTTAGCAGCTAGGTCAATTTGTGCAGCAGCCAACAAGTGAGCATATGCAGAGTGCTGAGCATGTTTTGAAATACTTGAAGGGCACAACTTCTTTAGGATTGTTTTTTCCTGCAACCAATAACTTCACTGTTACTGCATATTGTGATGCAAACTGGACTTCATGTTTGGATTCCAGAAGAAGTTTGACTGGCTACTGCATTTTTCTTGGTGATTGTCCTATTTCATGGAAGATAAAGAAGCAAGCTACTGTGTCCAAATCATCCGCAAAAGTTGAGTATAGATCTTTGGCTACTACTTGTTGTGAATTGAAGTGGATTGTTAATCTCCTTGCTAATTTTCACATTCCTGTTTCTTTCCCTATTTCTCTTTATTACGACAATCAAGCAACCATTCATATAACTAACAATCTAGTTTTCCATGAACACACCAAACACTTGGATATTGACTATCATCTAATTCGTGACAAGTTTCAAGAAGGATTCCTTAGTCCTGTGCATATTTCTTCAGCTGACCAACCAACAGACATTTTTACTAAGAATCTTTCTCTTTGACAGTTTACCAAGTTTCATTCCAAGCTGGCCATGGCTGATTCTCATCATGTCTCAGCTTGAGGAGGGGATGAAGAATTATTTATTTGGTTAATTAGTTAGTTACAATATTATAGCAGTTATTACTTTGTATGTAGAAATACGAGTGTGTAACTAAATACACTAAAACAGCTTGCTTACAACTCGTTGTTTCTAGTGTGTGTATTAGTTAATAGTTTGTTAGTTAGTTGTTTGTTTGTTTCTTTTGTAACCGTCTGTACTCCCTCTCTATATATATATATATATGAGGGCCTGTACTTCATATAATTCATTAATAAGAATAGAGGTATTTTCATTCTGAATAGATGTTGCTTGGATTTCAAAAGAATCACACTAGGGGTGGTGGAATTAACTCCTCCCAACTTCACAGAAAATAACCATGAATTTGACATTGTGATTTCAGGTTGACATAGTAGCAGAGCATCTTTCAGTCCATTGGTGGTGCAGAGGTAGCCCTCCACAGACTTGGGGTACCTCTAAAGAGTGTTGTGTCTGTGGAGATTTTAGAAGGAAATAGAAACATTTTGAGAAGTTGGTGGGAACAAACAAAACAGAAGGGATGTCATATTGAAATTCCTGATGTGCAACAAATTGAACGCGATAGCATAGAGCGTGGATTGGATCTTTGTCCGTGATTGGTGGCAGTCCATGCAATAACCTTGCTGGCCATAATAGAGTTAGCAGAGATGGACTTGAAGTAGGGATGATTGCGGGGTGGGACGGGGGCGGGGAATGCCTCCCCACCTACTGCCCCGTGCAAGGGCGGGGCGGGGATCGAAAGTATTTTGGGAAAAAAATTCCCCCCGTCCCCGCATAAAAAATATTTTTATTTTTTAAAAAAATTTAATTATAACAAAAATATTATATTTAATAATTAATTATAATTGAAAATATAATATTTAATAATTAAAAATATAAATTCAATTACAAATCAAACTAATATAAATTTTAACAATTGATAAAATTAAAATTAAATATAATTTAAAACTAAATTATATAAATATAATTAAATTTAATAATTAAATTTCGGAGGCGGGGACCACAATTTCCGTTCCCGTCCCGAATTCTAAGTCGGGGAATACTTTCCCTTCGTTCCCGTCCCCACAGGAAAATTTTTCAGGGATTTTCCGCCCCATTCGGGGCGGGTCCCCACCGGGAACAGAAATTCCCCGCCCCGTGATCATCCCTAACTTGAAGGTGAACAATCTTCTCTGTTTTATCATTCTAGAATTCTTGGACTTTTTAGGTTTGCCATGGGAAGTATTATTGAGAAAAAGTATCATTACTCTCTAAATTTTTATTCGACCGAATGAACCTTAAAATTACATAATAATACGGCAGAAGCCCTCCCCTGTTTATTTAAATCTCTTTTTTTATTCAATTTCAATCATACTAGGATTTTTTTTGGATCAAATCATAAAATTCGGATCCACCAAAATTCATGGAAAGACTTCTTTCTTTATTCCAAGTTCATTGGGTGATGGCTATACGACTCCATGCTGACTTGACTTGAGATATGCTAACAGTTGTCAAATTCCAATATTTGGTCCAATAAAAATAAAGTTAAACATAATAATAGTGCAAACAGCCCAGGTGGTAATAAATGGAGACATAATAAAAAACATCTGACAGACTTATGGTCCAATAAATACAATGGACAAAGGAGTTTCTACCTTAATGCACTGCCACCTGCACTACGTTGAGGGGCTAAACCTTTTTCAAGAATTTGGGTACTCACCCGATACGAATCAAAGATGTACTGATCGATTTGTATTATGTACACACACAGTTACATACAGTAAAATTAATAAACACCCAAATATCAATTATTCCACCTGAGTTCTAAACAATTCATCATAATTTTCAGTATGAAACTTAAAAAAAATATAAACCCATGCGGAACAATTCAGTTCAATTTTAATAAAAAAAAATTAATAAGACAATTTGATTTTTTTATTTTTATATCTCTATTTTTTATTCAATTTAAAGAGATCCAAATCCCTGTCAATGACTGCGTAGGTGTTTTAAAAACTACTTAAGCAAAAGAAAAGATTAAAACGACATTAGTATATCACTATCACAAGTTGCTAATGCATATGTTCTGGACCAAAGTTACTGTGCAATTGTGCAGAATTAGAAAATGAATAAATAAATGAACACTCAACACCTTGGTCATTTTTTTTAGTACAATTAGGAGTGTTCAAGTTTGGCATAACCCATTCAATTCAACCAATAAAAACCTATTTAATCATACGCTTAAAATTTGAATGGATTATAACCCATTTTCAATAAATCTGAGCACAATAAGTGGGATTTTAATGAACTCGGAGGGTTCCAAGATAAATCCAATAACTCACAATGCATTCGCATCATCATTTACATATGCAGCTGAACTGATTGTGAAAGCCGCAAAGGTGAAGAATTAGCAACCGAACAACATCCGCGACAGATGCAAAGTTCAATGATTTTCCTTAATATCGCTCGCTAAATTCTTCTTCTATTGTCCACTCGCGCCTTCTTTGATGCAGGCCCAACTTGTACATGCACAGTACTTGACTGAACCTGAAAGAGATGCAAAAACATTAAATTGTTTTTTTCAAGTTCACATTTGAAAAATCTAATGAAAAACATTTGAAAGTAGACATAGATGGATCACCTTATTGAGCTTTTCTCTGACCAACTTAACAGTCTGATTCATTGAGTGGGAAGGAAAATACTCCTGCAACCAACGACAATATTGAGAAACATGAGACACTCTCAGCTAAACACTTAAGGGTTAAATAGAGGAAAGTTTTGTGCTTTCAAGTGCAATCAAAGGGTAAAGACCTAAGAAAGGAGGACACACGAAGGCTTCTCACTATCAACAAACGAACAAAAACAAACCTGATCAGATGAAACCCGTGTCATAGGTGGATCATTTATCTGACACTTATGTTGCGATTCTGCAGAATTACTGAGAAAGAAAATGCAGTATATCAGATTCATTGAAGTAATACCCAACACTACCACCAAAAATTTAAAAGGGAGTTATAGGAAAGTAAGTACAAGGAACCAACCAAAAGTGGTTATAGGTTGCAGGTGGATAAATGTAGTCTGTTTGTGTAGCAGGTGTGAGCATCGAAGCCTCGTCCAAAGCACCGGAGTTGTGCACTCTAGTGCCCTTGGATCTTCCAGCTGAAATCACAGAGACAGTATACACAACATACAAATCAATAACCAAAAAGAAACTGGATTAGCACTATTTCATTAACAAATCTACAATCCAAAGTGGTTTTGTAACTAACAGTTCAACCGGGCAAGCACTTCCTTTCTTCTCCCTTCTAACTTGTCCTTGGTATCAGAGAGAGTCTCAAATTGAGGGGCATATGAAACATGCAATGGATTCCCCAGAAATACAAACTCATCCAGTTTTCTCTTTGCAAACCTGTAAATTAAGAGGTGATTCAATAACAGGCTAAACTCAACAAAACACCAAAAATGAGCTAACAAATGCTGCCAATTTGAAGCACCTGGCATTGCTGACTAATCGAAATTTGATCCAATAAACATCAGTAAATGACTCACAGTCTTCACCATCCATGGGTTTAAAGCTGAAAAAAGGATAATTAGAAATAACACTAGCACTGATACCCATAAAACAAAATTATAAGAACAGAGGGGATAGGAAAACTTACTTACTCTTCAACGTCTCCATATGAAGCAAAAAGCTTCAACAAATCATCACCGCAACCCAAAGCAGGAACATTTTTCACGATCAAATATCTGGTAACCAGAAACAAACTAACCATTTAGATTAAGACTGAAATTATACAAATTGAAACAGTGTTAGACAGAGATACACACCTTGATTCGTCACAGACTGTGTAAACACGGATCGCAGGAGGAACATCTTTGTATCGAGGCATTGTTAAATAAGTTATGTTTTCCCCTTTTCCAATGCTCGTGAGACTGCAAAATTGGAAATTGAGATTGTTTCATGTCTAATCAGATACTTGGCCTTTCCATTGCATACAATATCATCTCTTTACTAATCAGAACCCTTTTTTTTCCTGAGAAATATGAACAGAAACATTTAAACCCTCATAACTAGATAGAAAATCCAGACTGCACAACTCATACTTCAGTTCCACTTAACGCTCATAACATATATGACACACCACACCATTTCTTAAATTATAATAACTTATACAAACTACGCGAGCGTAAACTAAAAGTTTAAATATCAAATTTAATAAAACGCAAGTCAGAACACAATGGTCTGATAACCTATTCGTATATCCAAAATAAATAGTATAAGAACAGGTTAAATGTAACAAAGCAAAGAACAGAGAGATTAGGACTCTTTCTTACATAGAATAATAGAATTCGAAAATAGATCAGAAACCAAACTTCCAATCAGCCAATCAAAATTCTTCAGAATTACCTTCAAGAATCGAAATCACAACAAAAAAGTTCAAAATTTCTGTTCTTTTTTATCATCTCAAGTTCCTCAACTTAACCAAAATTCCAATCAGACAATCAAAATTCTTCAGAATTAACTTCAAGAATCGACATCACAGCAGAGAGTTCAAAAACTCTGCCCTTTTTTATCATCTCAAGTTCCTCAACTTTTCTCCAAATATAATTTGAATAAAATATGAAAGCATTAATAGATTGATACGGTACCGGCAGTGATATCGGAGAGGCTAGATCGGCGGCAATTGACAACAAGTGGAGGGGACTCGAAGGCGGTCCACCGGGCAGCAAGGGGTGCACTATTGGCAGCCTCGATCAGTATGGCGGTGAGTGGGCTGGCGTCGGCTACGGGGATCTGGTGGCGAGATTACTCTAATTAGAGCGCCGCTTAACGTGAAAACAGCCCAGCTGCAAGATTTCTGTTTGTTTTTTTTTTTTCCGTTGCTGGTTAAATTATTTGTTTTTTTTCCGTCAACTGGTCAACACTTTTTATACAATGCTGCCAAATGAAACTCTGTGCATTCGAACTATATATATATATATAATGTTATTTTTATATATCTAATTTGAATAATGAGATATTTTGAAGTATAAATATTTAAATATGCATTAAAAGCAACAAGTGACTATAACTTATTTTTCAGAAAATACTATCATATCAATGTCAGCAAGTTTATATTTTATCAAGTATAATTGTAATATAATTAGTTTTAAAAACAGTACTCAATATTAAAGGAAATAATTAAACAACATTATACTTTAAATAAAATATTATCATACTTATTTGATGATAAATAAAAAAAATTAATTGTCTCATGCATGTAAGATTATATATTTAAGCAACACAATTATGAAAATACCTCAAAGAAAAAGAACAAAAAAAAGGAAAGAGAAGAAGCCACCACCAGCCAATCAAGTGGTTTTAATTTCGCTCCTAGGCATTCTATATACGTTTTTTACATGTATATAACACTTACCTGGACCAGAGATGATCATTGAACGAAAAATTTCTGTTTTTAGAGGTGAATTATTTCGAACGGGACGAAAATTCTTTAAAAATTTCGGATAGATGGGGAAGGGGAAAATAATCTTTGTTATTAATTTCGGGACGGGTGGTGGAGATTGGGATATCCGTCCCGCTATTTTTTCCGTCCCGATATAATATATCATTTGAATTGATTTATATTTAATTTTAAGATTATCAAGTTTTAAATTATATTTAATTTCAAATTTGTCAATTGTTAAAATTTATATTAATTTAATTTGTGATTGATTTTAAATTTTTGTAATTATTAAATATTATATTTTAATTATAATTAATTATGAAATATTATATTTTATAATTAAAAAACTTATTTTTTGCACAAAACGGGAGCGGGAGCGGGAGCGGAGACGAGGAATCCCTGCCCTTGACGGGGCAGTAAGTAATGATGCATCCCCCGCCCTAGATGAAATCCATAATAAAATTATAAATCAATCTATTAATAAAGAAGCAAGTAAAATAATTACTATTCTTGATACATGACAATTTATCATATGAATTAGGATTTTTTATAAAAAATATATAGTCATGAATTGGTTAAGTCCAGGAAAATCCAAATTTACAAACTCACATGTTCTCTAGTGAAAGATACAGATAATTGGCAGAACCAAAGGTTCTCTACATAATCACTCAAACTTCATTTTAAGAAATAGAGTTGACTTCACATACAAACTCATATTTCAGGGAAGAAAACTCCTAGTCAAACACAAAGATGATATAGCAAGCGACTTCTTTGAGTGATTTACTTCATAATTTAGGACAAATACACCTGAACACTTGAAGTTTTGATCAACTGACATACTGGACACACATTCATTAACATATCACAGTCTTTACATAAACATAAATGCCTGCAAGGCATCAACAACATGCAAACCTCCTTCGATTTGCACCCCCTACAAGTCATGTGTTCCTTCAACCCTTGGTAACTCCTTGACAGAGGCCTTGCAGACCCGACTGGAACATTCAGGTAGTTGTTCGGTTCAATATAAGAGACTGCATCATCCACCTCACTGTCCCCAAATCCTTCCTTCCCTTGATCGGCACCCTGTGAAATCGCCTGCTGAAGGTTGCTCTTGAGAACGTTTACCACTGACTCATTGTATTTCGCTCTGTAGTGCCAATTCTGTGCTTCTCTAGCCACCTGCTTTATTCTATCAATCAATTCCTTGTTTTTACGATTCATGTTCTCTATCTCTAGGTCTTTTTCTCTCAACTTCTTGCTTATGCCTTTCTCAATAGCAGCAAGGAAAGAAGCAATATGTCTTTGCTTCATATCCCTCACTCCCTTAATTAAGCGCTCTTCCTGTTTGAAGGTAAATTGACCAGTTAAAACAGTGTGAAGATCAAAGAATAAGAAGGGGATTATTGTCATGGCAAATTCATCAACACATTATAATAGATCATGGCACTAGAATTTCACCAATAGGACATACAGGAATATTTAAGGTTGTAGTAATACCTGGATCTTAATATACTGGTCAAGCTCTTCTTTTTGCCTATCAAGCTCGGTCCTGATATTATCACCAAGGGACAAGATGATCGATGGTGCTGCAGTCATACTTCCACTTGCAGATGTCACAGATGAGTTGCGTTCATCGTCATCGTATGACAACCGTAACCCCGTCGATACAGCATTTGGATTTGGAATGCTTGCTGTGTGGTCAGCTTCCTCTTGAATGTTATAGTTCAAGGAAATCTGTAGCTTTTGCAGTCCACTGAAATCTTCTGCATCCCGACCTCTCTTATGGGGTCGAAGCATAGGGGTCATGTGCTCGTTCCCAAGGTAATTCACTGGATCAACGTTACATCCAGCTGGGATTGATACAAAGATTACATGCCAGATATCAGTCAAAGTAAATTAATTTTACTAAAATAATTCCAGCTGGGATTGATATAAATTAGGAAATTATAGAATATAGTAGCAAGAAAGATAAATATCACATTAAATTAAGGAAAGCTCCTATAATGTACAACCAAAACCAAAAGAGGGTACTCATAATTCTCATGTCTATGAGCAATGTAATAATCTTCACAGTTCACTTTGTTAACCATGTTATTCTCATGAATGTTCAGTTATGAAAATTTGAGAATATCAATTTTATGACATATCTACAAAACAGCAGTTGACCACTTTAAGGAAGCAAGTCTTATTATGTAATTATTATCCAGACTCCAGAACGTGATAAGCTATCAATCAGCATACACATTAAAAAAACCAAATAGAATCAAGCCTCATGTAATAAAGTGAAGTAAAGGAGATGAGAACTCACAATTACCGAATAACTGCAGCTGATTTGAAGGATTAGTCTGATACGGAATAGTATTATGATCCACGAAAACAGGAAGCAGAGGATTGCCATTGTTGCCTCCTAACATTTTCTAGTTTAACGTAAAATATATGGTGCCCCCTTAGAGATACAATAACAGTGCAAACCTGAAAAAGCAGAAAGAACCAAGATGAAAATCAGTAGTTCTAGGATAAAGAAATCATGGGACTGGGGTGATACCTCGTCGTCACAGGATTGAAGTGAAGATTCTCATAGGTTACAGATGATACTAAGGCAAGAGTATGGAAAATTCGCAATACATAAAAAAAAAAATATGTAGAGAATAATTTAAGGCACCTATCCTCAATGTGGCATGACATGCAGTGCGTATGAACTAGTCATAAATGCTAATAATAATCAACATGCATACCCAAACTACTCAATGAAGAAACATTTCCATGGAAATAGCATTGCTTCCCTCCAACAGAATCATAATTTAGTCCAATGGTAGTTCCATATTTGGTCCACAGTTATTTCCATACTGTTCATGTGCAAAGGCACAAGAATACAACCATGTTTGTTCATTCACAACCATTGTATCATATTGTATGAAACATATTGTTGAACAGATTAGCTATATGTTTAAATGATTCCTCGGCCTGATGCATGAGTACCTGAAGACCCTAACTATGCTGTTAAACTCAGTTTGAAGACAAATAGAACTAATTGGGTCTAAAGTTCCAAGGTGCACATAAAAGAACAGATACATCAAACCAACGAATGATCAGAAAACAACCCATATGTTCTCTCTATTAAACAGCAAAAATGGGGTTGCTGAGTGATAAAGCACAATCGTTGCAGGTATTGGAATCATACAATTGCCAAGCAAATTTGACAGAATAAATACCGGAGCATGATAGAGATATGCAAAATGGGATCAAGTGCTCAATCAAAATAACAAGATAAAAGCCAGAATCAAAGAGGAAAACATAAAATTCCTTTATGCAAACTCACAGCAAGCATGAAATCTAGACAAAGAAAGAGATAGACATGCGATGACGGATTCAAATATAATTGATGGAAATCAACTGATTGCATCTTAAAAATCATAACAGAAATTCTACAAAAGGCAAGATTTTGATATTTTTTATTGATGATTAATGCAAGGAAAAAATCCAAACAAAATCTTATAATCTAAAAAATTGAAAGATTTAGATCTCCATCAAGACTAACATAAATATCCACACCTCATCCAATCAAAAAATATAATCTTTACAAAGAAAATTTTATCAATCGATCATCAGAATAATAGAAAAAGAAATAACCTGAATAAATAGAACGATCAGATTCCGACTGAAGAAGAACACGAAGATCCTGCAAAACCCAACACCAGCCTTAAAATCCAGAAAAAAGTACCTAAATGCAAAAATACCACAAATGAAAGGTCGAGAAAACATTAACAAAACAACCATCCAAATAATAGACCAACAGAGGAAAAAAAATACCTCAAAATCAAGAATGGATTTTTAGAAGAAAGAAAATCCGACCAAGTAGGATCTGAAACTGAACATCCCTCTAAATACAAAACCAAAACATGGGCTTTCAAGAATAGTAACGTAAGAAGGTTAATAATAATAATGTAAGGCCAAAGAGAGAGTGGAGGTTGAAGAAAGGAAATAATTGAAACAAATGAAAAAATAAATTAAAATAGAAACGGTGAACGAGTAGAGATGGAAGCGAAGGTGTGACCGTACAGTATACTATGCCAGTGGTTACGAAAACTAAAAAATTTTCTCCTCCTCTCTTTCACTTTCTCGGTTTAATTTTTATGGGAATCGGGAAAAGAAAGAGAAACAATAAAAAAGATCGGAAATTTCTTGATTAGTGACAGAGAAGAAAGGGACCCACTTCTGCAGGAGAAGGAAAGATGGAAGCTTTGAAGGAAGAAATTCAAGAAAAGAGGAGAATTTTCCTTTTTTCTTTTAATAATTTTACCGTTTCTTTTTATTTTTATTTATTTATTTTTTTTCAAAATGGGAATCGTTTCATGGCAGCTAAACAACTGTCCAGAGAGAGTTAAGTCTATCTATCCACCAAAAACAAAAACCAGCCAACAAAAAACCAAGAAAATGTCTTTATATTCGCCACCACTCACCGCCACCGGTGACCACCTGTTGCACCTACCACCAGGTTATCCCTTCTTTGTCATGACTCATTATTGTTTATTAAATTATTGTGTTACTATCATTTTAATTATTTTCACCTAATTCAGTATCTTATTAACAATTATCTTCTGCCTAATTTTATAGTACTTAGTAGTTTGTACCTCACAACGGAATTTATCGTTTGTACGATCTAAATTATATTTTTAAGTATAATTTTATTTTTATTTATAAATTAAGTAAATTATTATATGTAAAAACAATTATTTATTTATTTTGTTTTATTATGATTGTAATATATTGATTTGGTTTATAAAAGAGACCATATACTAATGCTAGGGCTCTAATTTTCTCAATCGATATATTATATTTTTATTTTATCAAACAAATATTTGTATTTTTTTTTTATAAAAGAAAGTTAGTTTATTTAAGTTAAAAACTAATGCTATGTATAATTAGGGATTGTTTTAACTTAAATTCAATTACCATTAAGATTGATTTATTACATTTATTTCCATTATTTGTGATGTCTGTACTCTTGTTACATGAAAATCATTTTTAATTATACATTAGTAAATGTAATTTTATATCTTTTTGTTCCTTCTTTTACAGTATAGTTTTTTTATTTTTCTTTTCATTAAAATCTCATATTCTACCGCTAATTTTCATTGGTATAATAAATAAAATGCATCTGCAAATACCACTGTATAACAAGAGATCATACTCCAACATTTCTAAATGAATTATAATCATTATAGGAAACTGTGAATAATTTTTATAATAATTTATTTGACGTAAAATTTATTAATTCGATTAATTTAAATTTATATTGAATTTTTAACTATTTAAATTTGTCAATGAGACACCATATTTTTCACAAACTTTTCAGACATAGAGAGATATAAGAGATTTTATTGCAATATTTGCCCACGAATTCATAATTCGAGATTTTAATAATAATTAAGTTACCATTGCCATACACAACCAAGGAAAAATGAAGAATTTTTGCTAAAATTCAATGAATTAGTAGTAATGTTTAATTGTCCAACCTCTACGCATCGTACTATTCTTTGCACGTTACCCTCTTCTTTGTGGGGTTAATATTTGTCTAATTTTATTTAATTATCAGTTAAAAAGTCTAAATAAAATAACTAAATAAGGTCTGAACCGCATTATATTATGCGTTTCCATTACATACTAGCATTGTTTCACGTATGTCACTAATTAAAGGTCCATTAGCGTTATAATCATTTTAAATTAAAACATGTCTTTTTTTCAAAATATATCTAATTATTTATTTATTTTCAAATTTTTTGAAAATAAGTATTTATTCAATTTCTGACAAGAAAAAAAAAAGAGAGAATATTAATTATTTAACGTGAGAATCAAGAGAAGTTGTCACGGTAGTGGTCGGTACGAGGCCCATCAAAACAAAAAAAAATAAAAATTAAAGAAGAAGAATTTAATAAGAAGCGGGAAAAGAGAGGGGATGCGGTTGGCACACTTCATCTATGTGGGTCCCACTTTGTTTGTAGGCGGGTAATTTTGGCGCGTAAGCAAAACGACGAGTTTTGGTGGATGCTGGAGACGTCCATGTTGATGACCTCGATTCCTGGCGTTTAGATAAGGCAAACATATTTATAATTTTGAATTATAAAATTTTCCTTATTTTATGGGATAATCGAATGCATGATCTTTAATTAATTGGGATTTTTTATTAATTATTTCAATTTACCATTATTAGAAACATTATTAATCGACTTAATGCCATAGGGCTAGAAATATCTGGAAAATAGAATTAGAATCGATTCAGAAAATTATGCCAATCGAATTATTGATTTTGTTTTAAAATTTTAAATAATATATATTCATTGCACACACCCATATTAAGTTTTCAACTTTTTATACATTCTATAATTAAAAAGATACTTACTTGCAAAATAAATAAATAATGTGATTTTCTTCACTTCGAAAAAGAATGTCCTGATTTTCTTGCATGATATCTGGTTACTGATTTTAATATTTATTTTTTGTTTAATTTTTATTATATAAAATAATTAAATAATTTTTACCTACTTCTTGCTTGTAAACTACTGTATTTTGAAATGTTTTTACCTAAACCAGATTTTATGGCTAAATCATGCATAAATAATGATAAATCATCACTATTTTTTCAATCAATTTGTTCTATAAAAAACTAATTTATTATTTATTATTTTTATATTTTGGTTATATTTCTTTAAGAGCGCAATTCAGTGCATTCGTATGCAATTGATGCGCATACGTACCATTCAATTAGCGCACCACATTGCGACTTTATTATTTATGTCATCTATTAATGAAAAAACCGTCATAATATTTTTAAAATAAAAATAAATTCATTATAATATGTATTACCAGAATTAATTATTTCGAGATGAGAAAATATAATCCTTTATATTAAGAAATTCAACAAGAAAGACCAAATTTAATTAAAATTCTTGATAATTACAGGAAAAGTAATTTGCATCTTATCTCATGGATTGAGTGAGCATCTCCCCCTCCTATGGTGTAATACACCAACAAGAAAAGACATTGGATCATTATAAAATTAGTAAATTAGACGTTTAAAAAAATCAATAAATATTATAAATCATAAAATTAAGAAAAGAGAAAAAAAGAAAAACCCAAATAGAATCTGATCAGCCTTCAAAGTTGAACAATGAATTTATCAACCCAATACTTTGGGCGTAGGGTATGATGGGACATTATTAATATTAATCACAATATTACAAAAATGCAGTCCATATCTTATTTTCATAAAAATAAAATTCATGATTTGTTAACTAAATCTATTTTACTTGAATATTTAAACACGTTTTCTTTGATTTCAAATCTTCAGCTTCTTCTATTCAACGAATTTAGCCCTTCGTTTTAACACAATCAATCATTTTCGACGGATCGATTCCTCTTCTTGTTTTATCTGTTTTTATTTTATTTTTATAGCATGTTAACACTATATGCTTAAAATTATTATTATTTAACCATAGTCTGCATTCAATCAACATTATAATTTTCATTATGCTTGTGTGTCATTGGGACCCAATTTAATCTGTTTCCACCACATGTATGTTACTTAGATTCGTGTTCAATAATGTAAGCACAATCGTGTGTCGGAGATTGTTATTATACGAAGTTTTAACAAATATAGTTGCTAAACTAGAATAGGTATAAGTGGAGGGGCTGATTTGATAAAACTATGCAAGTTGGAGTGCTGTTTTATATATTTAGCCTTTTCTTTCTTTTCTTTGTTCTGTAATTTCTTTGAGATTCTATTCGCATTCGGAGATGTTTCCATAAGCATGCCAAAGTTTCTGAATTTCAGTGGGAGCCACGTGGCAATAGGGGTCATACAATGTGGCGACACTGGCCCAATGAAGTCACGTCACGTGACAGTTGGGTCAAATCATGTGGCAACATTTGGCCCAATAGACTCATGCCATGTGGTAGTGGGAGGTAAGGCGAAATGGGGTTGTGCCACGTGTCCCAGTGAGGTCTGGCCACGTGGCACCTAGCCACAGCTGGTGCATGGCCGCTGGGGCACCTGAGGCTCACTCTTACCAGCGTGTGTGGGCTCATGAGGACTCCTTCGGTCACTATTTTTACCTAATTTTTTGCAATTTTAATTTTCATAATATTTCTAATTTTTTGATAATTTTTAAAATTTTTTTGTGCAATAGAATTATTTTTTATACATTATTTTATTGAAAATTTTATGAAAATTTTAAAAAAAATGTGTTGTCTGCCTTTTTTAATTTCAATTTTGTTTGAAAATTAATTATATGAATTTTGTCCTTATTTTTTATTGAAATGAATTTCAATCATTTATTGTTTGTACATATATGTACTAACAATTTTTATTTTGTTATTTGTAACATATATGATGATGATGATAAGGACGTATATAATTTCACATACTCCTCAAGGGATTGTTGGGACCAATACACATGTGGATGAAATCCGTCGTATGAGATTGCACAAGAAGGCTAGAATTGGTGGATTGAAGCTTTTTATCCTGCTATTCATGACAAGTGATAGGAAGGCGTGTCGGTGATGTGAAACAAGCGATTTCGATTTCAGTGATCTGCGCTTCGGAAAGTATTTATATTTTACTTATCGCGATATGTCGTGATATATTTCTTTCAAAATATATCAACACCTGACTTTAACTGAATAATTTATCTAAATATTTAAACTTTAACAGTGACTTATTAAATACTTGTAATTGTTTATTTTGTAGATGATAAATACAAATTCAAACTTAATTTTAAAAATTAAAGCATAGGACACTCAACTATATTAATTGGCATCACACGACATAAAAATTCATTAAAACCAATAAAATAAACTGATCCATTATGTTTTTAATTTTTGGCAGTTTTATTATATACGTGGAATATATGCTTTCATTGAAATGTTTCAAATATTATACACGTATAATTGAGTATGGCGTGGTCCAGTTTTTTTTAAAATAATATAAATTTGTTAAAGTTTAAATATATAAATGAATTATAAAGCAAAATTTGAATTTCTACACACACATATATATAAAGCCAAAAACTAAATACATGATGAATCATGGTATAAAAACTTGGCATGTTTTCAAAAGGTTGAGTAATTGCATCTGTTTATTGGTATATATATTATTTTATAATATAATAAATTGGACGAAGATGAAGACAGAAACGGTGGGTGATTTGATATTAATTGGCGTAAGAACCACGTCTAAAAAGGACATATTTCCAAATCAATATTAATTAGTGTCCCACACTATATATATGCATTTTCCTATATATGCTAGGAAATTTTATCCATTCAATGCTATATAATATATATTATTAGTAAAATGTTTGTTTGATATGTTCATTTTCCTACCCATGCATCAACTCAAGAAGTATAAAGTAGCTTTTTTTTTTCATATATAAAATTGGAATTGATAATCTTGTTGTGTTTTAGGTATTTTCACTACCAATAATTTTAAAATGCATTATTCTTTAAGAGAATATATATAAATAAAGGTGATTTTCATAAAAATGGAAGACATATAATATTATTACACCTTAATCAAAACAAAATAAAAAAATTAGAAATCATATATAGTTTAAACGGTTGAAAATCAGATAATTTATTCAACTGAATAGAATTCGATTTCCACACCATATTTCTAACACGCAACTCTCTCTATACATATGTATACATAGTCATTATATAATAATAATAATAATAGAATGTAAAATTAACTTTATAAGTATAAAATTGACTGTAAAAAAACAAAACATTAACATGGTAATAAATTATCTTTTTAATGGTAATAAACATTAACAGGCTCCAAAAAAGATGGTTGTCATTGTTTTTGATAATAAAGATAGGTTAGGGTGTTGGGTTGTGAATGGGTTGATTCTTTTAATATTTGGAGTGGGAATACGCCTAACCACATAACTCAAATCAATTATTCTTGTGACTTGTGAGCTTTTCTTGCAAGCAATTCACGCCTTTCTTTTTTCCCTCGACAGAGACTTCAAATTAGGTACGCCATTTGGAATGGTGAGCAAATACATGTGCACATAAATATAATGACTACTCAATTTTTTTTTATTTTCTATGAATTATTCTTTTATCATTTAATTTAAAAATAAAAAATTAATTATTACAGGCTCATTATTGTTTTAGAACTTGTTTTAAATTAATTTCACTACATTTACAAGCCTTTTTTAATTATTCTTATTCATTTTAATTATATGATGTGTGATTATCTTATCTTCAACATTTATATATAGTTTTACTTTTTCTTTGTATGTGGGCATTTTTTTTCTCCTCTTTGAAATCCAAATCTTATATTCCATGTTCAAAGATTTTTACTTATGATGTCCACAATCATGTGGTACAGCTATATTAAGATATAAAATGTGTGTGAATTGGAGAATTAGATTTGATAATTATAAAGATTGTAAAAGAGGGAAAGTTTAAACTAAAGACATTTCAAAATATTGAAATTAGTATTTACCGTTATAATGTCATGTTGAAAATAAAAATTAAAAATCTTCAATTTAATTTCTTCTTGTAATTTGGCTATAGCCTATAGCTATATGGCATAAAATGAGACAAAATCGCACAATGTTTGGAAATATACTCACAAATCATAACTGCAACATTTTTGTTCAATTAATTATGTGGTAAGAGTATAATAAAAACACAACTATAGTTACTGAAATTGTATAAACATAATAAGTAATTAATTATTACTAGAGCAGAGTAATTTTATGTGGAGCACTGGTTTGCTCTTAATTCCTTTTAATTACAATTATTTGATAAAAATTAATTAAATGAGGGGATTGGATTGAGTTCACATTCACGTTCAAGAATAAATTGGTCAGATTTAAGGAATGTATAGCTTGGTCAATTCTGGAATACTCACATTTCAAACCAATAATAATAATAATAATAATAATAATAATAATAATAATAATAATAATAATAATAATAATAATAATAATAATAATAATAATAATAATAATTACTTGTTTTCTGAAGAGTTCATAGAAGAAAAGAAAATGGAAAATATTAATTGAAATGGATTTTCAAATACAATTAAGCATCTAATTATATGTTAATCAAATGAACATTTTAAATAAAGAAACCCATCTATACTGAAATATCAAATAACATTTTTTTAGATATGATTTACTCACAAAAGCTAGTTTTTAATAATTCATGATTTACTTCATTAAAAAAAATTATATTTTACTCATAAAAATTCATAAATCAGATCTAACTCCAATGTTTCCAAGTCACCATTATTCTTCAATGCATATACTTGTCAAACGCTTTTTTCTTTCAAGACGAATATATATATATATATATATATATATATATATATATATATATATATATATATATATATATATATATATACTGACATAATGTGTTGAGTTGGCATTTGAATTAAAGTAGTCAATTTACGATTAGTCCATGTGTTATGTGTTAAATGCAATCGTAAATTGATATCGATTTTATCAATTTTTATTTAACACAATAATACTATTAATAATATTGATAAATTGAATATATATATTTTTTATAATCTAATAAGATATTTTATTATTTTAATATTAATCATATTATATGTTATCATACGATAACATGTCATAACATATAATAGTCTTAAATCAATAATAAGATTAGTTATTATAATTATTATTTTAACTAATTAATTTAATAATTGATAATCCATAAATTATTGTAAGAATCGCGAAGCAAGTTAACAGGGAGACACTTTGATACTTAAATTAGCAGAGAAATGGTAGAATGATAAAATAAAGAGAGAACCTATGATGAGATTAATCAAAAGTGTTATGAAAGAGGAATTTAGCCCTTCTATACCCTATTACATTAAATGTGACCTATGCCAACATACAGAAAATTGCAATATATGTTAAAATCATTACCGTAAATTATGGCAACAGATTAAATTCATCCTTATTACCTTAGGTTAACGTAACAGTTTTAACATTTTATTACAATAGTTAATGATAATTTTAGAAAAATTAAACAGAATTAAATTGTAAATTTCAATCTGACAAAAAACTCTATAAGATACAAAAAAAAAAAATGCTTACCCCGTATAAGATATTATCATTTTTAAATCAGTTGAATTTAGAGAGATAAAATCTAGAGAAAAAACATTTTAGAAGAATCCTAAAAGTTCTTTACCCGTTGGAGTGGAAGCGCTATTTATAGTACCCATATATTACATGTTCAAATGTTCGGTAATCAATGGCTAATGATGGCTGTACTGGCACTTGCAGAATTAGTTTTGATGAAGTATCAAATTAGACAGATAAATACTCATAGGATGGTGGCCTGATGCTGATGCAAACTAGGCTAGAAATGAGAGGTTTCAGTATCGATTCACGACACCTTCCATGGAGAGGGATAAAAAATCTTAACCTGCAATGATGTTTCGAATCCGAATTTAATCAATTCAGTAGGATTCGAATACCGAATAGTTAATCCAAAAAAAATTAGACAGATAGATATCAGAGATTTGATAGGATAATGGGATTCTCCCATTGGTTTAATAGGCAAAGATAGGAAGTAGAGATTCTGATCGTACAATGGAATGCTCCCAGATGGATCAAACACTAATGGATTTTAAGTCTGTTCCAAATTTTGATTAAATTTTTGGGCTTTGAATAAAAGTCCAACAAACGATAGTAGTATATTATCAATTTAAAATGTTGCCTTAACTAGGTCAAAGACAACATTTCTAACCAAAAATCAGAGCAACACTAATTTAAAAAAAATGCAAGTGTCAATAAATTTTAATTAAAATCGATTGCAATAGTTTTATTATCTAAAGCAATACTTTTACACAATTCAACCAAGACACTTATTGTAACATTTCATTATCTGTCGCTTGCAGATATTATCTGTTTTGAGCCACGTGCATTTTAGACTATGTGTCACCCGTATGATTTTAAAATGTATCTGCAAGAGAGATGTATTCATAACCATATAAGGCATACTTCGTTCACCTCTCTAATCGATGTGGGATATCACACTTATATGCAACAATAGCAACAATTTTAAATAATTTAGTGAAAACACTTTATACAATTGCACAGCAATCCCTATTTTTATGAAATGACAACAATTTGCCTTAACAAAGGAAAGGAGCATTTAAAAAAATAAAAAAATAAATTCACAAAAAACTCTTAAATTTATTTAATATGCGAGATATCCCTGTTTTCATATATATTAATATTATTTATTATTTATATTATTTCTGATAAAGATGATTTCTTCCAAATTTAAATAAAAATATTTTAATTTAAATAAAACACTCTATCTCAATTCCTATCTTTTAGAATTTCAACCCAATTAAACTCATGCTTCTCCCTTATATCTTTGAGTTTCTCTCTACGTTCTTTGCTGCCTCTGTTGGTTTTGTCTAATTAAAATATATTTAATTGTTTTGTGGTAATAAGATGATAATTAATTATCAATCTTAATCACAAAATTATTTAACAAAATCCAGAAAAATAAATCCTTACTTCAGGATTTTAGATAATTGTAACCAAAATAAAAATATTAATTATTTTATTTCCCCAAAGAGAAGGAAAAAAAAGATGCCGGGGTTATATTAACATATCCAAACATGGGTGGCACCGAAAAATTATTGATTAAGGAATTCTAATTGATAATAGTTTGGAAATTACCGGGCTACTATTGGGCTCAATCTGGCTGTTTCTTCAAGAGTACCTGAAAACAATGAAAGTCCAATGAAATCCCGCAAAATGACTTTTTGACGGTCAAGTCAATAAACAGTAAATGGTATAATTTTAGTAAAAATGATCAAGAGAGAAATAAATGACGATCCTAATTATTTATAAAGATAACTCTCCTACTACAGTTAGGAGTTCCAATAGTTGTAAGAGTTCTACTGCCAGAATAGGAAGTTAAACCATGATTATTACCCTAATATATAGGACTTTGTTGAAAACGATGTCCTTAATGGCCAAGACTCGGATTACGGGTAACCCAAGTAACAAGAAATTCGGGCTATGAGCTTGGATCCAAGATAGAGTCCGGTTATCACTAATCCCTGCCGTAAAAGGATTAGATAACCGCGGATATGTTAATAATATCGTAATATATAGCATCCCACAGATTAGGAAATCCTAATCCTTCTCTTATTAGGATTAGACAACCGCCACAAAGGCCTTATATATAGCCAACCATATATTTGAGCATTATCTTACCAAATTTACAACATCTGTTTTAGAATTGATCAATCGATCTCTCTCCTACTTCCGCAAGAATGGCTTCCAAGATATTAGCGATTACGCTGTTGATGATGGGTGCTTGTGGAGTTTCCATGGCAGCTGTGCATGAAGTGGGGGACTCTGCTGGGTGGACAAGTATGGGTCATATTGATTATCAAGGTTGGGCTGCTGCTCACGATTTCCATGTTGGAGATGCTCTTGTTTTTCATTATCCCAATCAATATCACAATGTTAAGGAAGTGAGTTCTCCCAGTTATGAGTCTTGCAATGGCACATCTCCTATTGCAACTTACAACACTGGCTTTGATTCGATTCTCCTCCAAAAGCCTGGCCATTTTTATTTCATCTGTGGATTTCCTGGCCACTGCTTTGCTGGACAAAAGGTTGAGATTTTGGTGACTCCAATCTCTTCAACTCCAGCTCCCTCTCCCAGTACTCCATTATTGCCACTGGACTCGAGAACTAGCTCTTCTGCTAACATCCGTTCTCCTCCTAAGATTACTTTGTTGCTTCCTTTTCTTGCATTTTGTTTAGTACTGTTGTCTAGTTATTAGTAATTTGTTATTTTTCAATAGGCTCTCGACTTCATTATGTACCCATTTTTTCAATAAATTGTTCAATGTTTTACTTTTAGTCAATTACTGATGAATTTTTGTGACAGTTTCTATTTTCTTAAATTCGGTTGCCTTATATTATACTTCAAACATATATATATATATATATATATATATATATATATATATATATATATATATATATAATGGATTATCTTTGTAATGAAGTGCACTAAAGGTTTTAAATCTGTTAATTAAGAACAATATGCCAAACAACATAAAAACATTTTAAAATCATAATTAAGTAATAGTAATAAGATCTCCTATATGTTTGTATACATGTAATTAATGATTCAGTAGCGAAGCAGGTCTTGGGAAACTCTCTGCAAATCATCAAGTCAAACATGTCGCAAAAGCACTATTCTTTTCAAAAAGTCACTGACAAAATAAAATATAGAGCAAATTGCATACTCAATAGTAGTTTGTGCTGCTTGTTCCTGGAATAGAAATTTAAAGAAATACATAGCAATTGCTTTCACAAGATTTATTAAGCAACAAAAATGGCTAAACAAGAACACAGTTGGAATCTAAAAAGGATGAAATCAAATTGGATTCCATGTCCTTTGCACGGATTTTTCTTTCTATTGTTTCATTATTGTTCTTGTTTTGTTCTTGGTGCAGATTTTTTATGTTATTATTTTATTTTTTGCGTAACTATTGATCGGACAAACTTGATCAAATATTTTTTTATTTTTCCATTATTTGTTCATATTTTTTGTAAGTTATTTTTATAGCTGGATTTATGGAGATCATACAAATTTTAATTAAATTATACAAAGGACATGGAACAATGAAAACAATTTTGTGGATTTTAATGTTAATTATACGAAAATTAATTCCAATGCAACTTTAATAATCTTGTTGATAGAATATTATGGTATACAAAATAGGAATGTATTTCATTGATCAATTACAACAATGTGAATAATTTCAATTTGAAATTAGGTATACCTATTATATGTGGAATTCAATTTATAAGCATTGTATGCATGCATAGTTATACCATATCGGAGTGTATTCCATTAACAAATTACAACTATTTTTATCTGCATACTAGGTATATCAAACTAAAATACAAATTATTTTAATTTGAAATTAAATAAACCAACTATATACAAAATTCTGTTTACGTATTATATATATATATATATATATATGAAGAGGAAGAAAACAGACTGTTAATTCAGAACCAGCCTAGGGAACAAAGTGTCCGTGGCATCATTAACTAAAATACTACCAAGATCTGTAGGATGAGAAGAGTGCCAAACAAACTGATTGTTTTGACTGAACGTCCAATTGGAAAGGAAATCAGCTGCCATGTTGGTCTCTCTAAAAATATGCTGAATAATTACATGTCAATTACGATATAACAACTCTCGAATATTGAAAATGATAGCACTATGGATGGGTGAATATCGAAGTCTTTCGAGATAGATGAAATAACACTTTTCTTATCGATCTGCAAAATAATTCTCCTCCAACCTCTTGTCCAAGCTTCTTATAAGCCCAAAAATTCTCCTCAGATTTCAGCAAAGAAAGCATTACTACACCAATATGTATATACAAGTATACTATATCAAATTGGAATGTAAGAATTTATCATTATGTAATTTCTTATATCAATCGGTAAGCATTGTAATAGCTGAGTTGAATATTGGCAGGGCTTTGACAAATCAGAATATATATTTTTGTGAAACCATTTTGTGGGATTCTCGAATAGAATTTCTGTGGTTTGTATGAGATATTTAGGATTTTAATTTTTTTTTTAATCACAATCTGGATTTCCCATTTTTGTGGACTGATATTATTAGAGAAGATTGTCAAGTAATAGGTAAAATTTGATCTACTAAAAAATGCTATGTTTAAAACCGTGAACTTATATATATATATAATTGAAAATTTTAAAAGGAAGGAAAAAAATAGTCGTTCTATGTAATTTCTTCATTAATTTATTAATATTAGTATTAGTTTGTTATAGGCAAATTAATATATTCATCAATAATATTAATTTTTTATTTATATATTAATCCAATAATCAATATTATTCAATTGATTAATCTTCTTCTTCTTCTTATTATTATTATTATTATTATTATTATTATTATTCATAAGTAGCTAATTTTAATCTGGTTAGCAAATTCGGCCACAAAAATGTGATCCGAACCCATTTGTCAATGACCCAATTCAATTTGCTGCATTTTGTGACACTTGTCATTCATTTATTGCCAGTTTTTATTATTTATAGTTTTATAATTTTTTTATTTTTACATTATATGAATATAAAAACAATTATTTTTATATATTATATATGTATAATTATTTTATTTTTAATAATTTTTTAAAAAAAGTAAAAAATAATATCATGAATCTTAATCTATTTATTATCCAATCCGCTTATGATTTATTTAGCAATAATTCATTTAGATCACAATCTAACCTATTTATGATTCACAAAATTTTTAATTTATTTATAATCCAACTCATAATAATCCGATTTAAATCTATTCGATCTAACTAATTTGCCACAATAAATTTTAGATATAGAGATTAAGTTTTGAAATTTTAAACCTAATAAAATTAACTTTAATATAATAATAGTATTAGCATTATTTTCCAAAGAAACAGCAACATTAATTAGTAATAGTATAGTATTGATATGGTTCTCGGTTTAGGTGACATTATGCTTAGGTGACATTACATAAACGTGGAGGATGGTTGAACAGTAGGGTTTCCAGGATTAAAAATCACAACTTATGGGCAATTTACATGCACAATTTTGCAGAAGGGACCACTGATCTCTACTCATCACCCATAAATTAATACAGTTGAAAGAGAGTAGGTCCCAAAATCAAACATCTGGGGAAAATTAAAGTAGAAGAATTGGTTCAATGTGGCTATGGACTTGGCCACGAAGTTATATTTAAACACTTCTCTTATCTCCTTAAAGATGAGGTGAATCTATGAATTGGATTTCTTGTGCTATTTTGGCCCTTCACTTAGATATCCATTGGATAACAGTCACTCTCTGGACCTATTTTACTATAAATACATATATTTGGCTTTGCAAATTTTAATTATCATAATTAATATCTTTCCCCAATTCTCTTTTGGCCATACTCTTTCTTGTCTTTGGGTTCTCTTTAGTTTTGTCATTTCTTTGGAGAATTGAAGAAAAAGAATGTATCATAACCACCAGCATCTTCTTCCTTGTTTGCATTGCCACCCACATAGCTACATTAGAATGGTAACTTAACTACTTAATTATCATTCATCTCCTTAAATTAATTGCATAGTTTATGTTAATCATCAATAATTTTTTGTAAAAATTATTAAACAGGTTCACCATCTTATAGAAAGATGCTTGCTTCTTCACATGAGCAGAGACCAATGCATTAAGGCACTGGCTGAACATGCCCGTATTCGGCCTCTTGTTACACTCACAGGTTTCTTTCGGAATTTTCTTACTTGAACCAAATTATTAATAGAATACAACTGTTATGTTCAGCTAAAACAGAATAGATGTTTTCTGACAGAGCAGAAAGAACAATACTATTGTATTCTATGATCAGTTATCTATTAGACATGCATATCAGTTCATCAACAGAGATTGTTTTATGAAGTTGTTCATGTATATTACCCACAAAAAGTTCGAACTTCGATCTCATAGGTTATCGAAACTAAATGGAGTTGTTGTGTGATTGCAGTGTGGAGAGAACTGCAAAAAGAAAATAGGGATTTCTTTCATGGCTATTTTCGTTCTATTTATTCCAGGCCTCTTCCAAGTAAGACATTTTTTTCAAAACTTCTCACTTATATATTTGCTGATTATATATATATATATATATATATATATATATATATATATATATATATATATATTGCTTTCTTCTTACCATATAAAATACTAAAAATATTTTCCTTTTATTATTTATGTATATTTCAGATAGACGAACTCAAAGGGTGGTCAGATTTGCGAGTAGGAAACAATGGAAGTAGATCATGAGAATGTACATGACAACAGCATATATCTACTGCTCCATAGCTAATACTTTAGGTTATATATAAAAGATATTTTGAATTTTTGCCCTTACTGAGGTATGGAGGCTTTATGGTATGTTTTCTGTGAGCATATCTTCTGGTGAAGATATATATATATATATATATATATAATGGATGAAAATCTAATTTAATCTCGAAAATTAGCTTTTGAGAGAAAATTATTTAAGTCGTTAATTATATGAAGTGCTACATTGTTATACATCCAGCCGATATGTAATACTTATTATATTTTTTTCACGCTTGTTGCCAAATATATATAAAATATACGTGGATGATCTAATATTACAGGACCGGTAGCCTTAACTATAGTGTATGATACAATTAGCATGTTATTAATTTACGTATTGAAAGTTACAAGTTGGATAAAATATGAATATGCTGTATTGCATTTCACAGTTTATCATTGTGACTGAATCATAAATTTATTGCGAAATCTGTTTACGTAATTAAGAATTATATATCCTCTTCATTATTTTTAAGCTCAAGAAACTAAAATGGTTCAAATTCGTAGTTGTGGAGTGGACTCTAATATTAACCAGTCAAAGTTAGCAAATATATATATAGAGATATATGAACCAAAAACTAAATAATGGTAAAGCCTAAAATCTTAATTTTCTTATATATAAAAATATATATCATGAGTCTTTTAATTTGTAGTACAGTGAAAACCTCATTCCCAAGAGCATCTACCTGTAAAAGACATGATTGAGAGCTCAAAACTAATTACTCTAAAAATGGAAAATTTTCTTGTTAAAGACAATTTATGTAAGAATTGGAGGTTCACTCAAAGGGTGTCCTTGCCCATATGGAATGCCTTGGAGCCTTTCTTTCATGGAAATTTTTACCTTCTATGTTCACCTGAAATTTTTCAAAACAGAAATTCATGCAGCTTCTTCAATGGCATAATTTTACAGCAACCATATACAGTTAAATTAGTCTTTTTACACTCTACTCAATATTACTCTAAAAGGTTATTTCATAAATTTTTTGAATTAGGTAGAAAGTGACTGGCTTTTGAATTCAAGACCTCATCACACATATAGTACCAATCATTTCTTCCCAATTCAGTACACATCTTCATCATCTCTTCAAACTATCAGGAACAATTTTTTTTTTTTTCATCATTATCTTATCATGAACTGAGTCCTAAGAGCTACCAATTAATGCGCACAAAAATATTTAACTTAATTACCTCAATTTTAAAGCTAAAATTATAGCAGCAATGCTGCACATATATATATATAGTATATATATTTAGCCTAAATAATTAGTGTTTCTAATTGCTGATTGTCTTCTATGATTATATATATATATATACACACACATATATATTATACTTTAAAAAAACAGCACTACAAACATGAATAAGATTTTCCTAGAATTTTACCTCAGCTGCCTCAAAATTCCATGCTGCCTTGTCCTCTCCATGGACACAACTCTCTCCACTTTCTTTATAAGGAATTGGGGGAAAATTGGCCCACTGAAAATTACATAAAAATTATTCATTAATATATCATATTAATTAGACTATCAATTAATTAAGTCTCGA
Source organism: Excoecaria agallocha (assembly GCA_037975025.1). Taxonomy (NCBI): domain Eukaryota; kingdom Viridiplantae; phylum Streptophyta; class Magnoliopsida; order Malpighiales; family Euphorbiaceae; genus Excoecaria; species Excoecaria agallocha. The sequence continues at coordinate 57,490,630 of CM075807.1, read as the reverse complement.
CAATCTTTGATATGAAAAATTACGTTTTTTGCAGCTGTACTAAAATCTTCTTTGTGAGCCATATTTGGATTCTCAGCTTTAAGCCTTCTGATCTCTTCTCTGCTATAAAAATGTGTATAAGAATACTATACTATACTATATATTCCAAAGCCAAATCACTATTGTAGAAATGGTAAAATTTATAATAATGATTCTCTTACTTGATGAAGTGGTTGTAAGCTGATGGTGCTCTTTGCCTTTTCTCTGGGGCTGTATAGAGAGTTTAATTAAATGCATAATATTTTATATAATTTTATATATATTGATTCACTTGAATAATTCTCACTTGCAACAGATTCATGATTTTATTCATAAACCGAGTCAGTGATAGAACGGCACGATTAGATTAGCTTACGTTTGTTAATGACACGGTTCACAGGGTTCTTATCTTCATCAAGTTCCTGATCAGAATTATATGCCACCATTGTTGACGATCTTTGTGTTTCTAAAGTTTTAGCTTGTTCTTCTGGGCTGGTCTCTTCTCTCTGCTAGAAAAAAGAAGTTGAGTCAGTTGCTAAAATCAAAGAAGATCAATTCAAACAGCAAATTAGTATATAACTTAAGATTATTTTTATTTAAATTTGATTTTATGATTTCTATGATTTTTCCTTTTCCTTCGCATATTTCCTGCTAAATCTTCCATGCTCTGCTTAAAAAACTAACAGAAGAAATCATCTCTTCTATCAATATTCTCAAATTACAAGCTAATAGTGTAATCAGAGCTGCAAAATCCCCACTTTAAGCTTCATTCTAAATATCATAATTTTTTTAGAAAAAAAGAAAAGAAAAGAAAAAGGAATAGCATATAGAATTTGTATACCTGTTCATGGGCAAGAGAAGCTAAGAGGTGCTGGAATGGGAGAAATGAGACTTTCATCATGTTGACTGATAGGAGAATGGTGCAGTGACCACATCTCACAGTTACAGCCACGGACATACTGCTGCATGGGACACTCACCTGAGATAATTTCAAGAATTAATAAAATTAGGTTTAAAGAAAGAACAAGAATTGAAGTTTGAGAGGTTGTACCAGTAAAATGGTCTCACAGAAACCACACTGTACATAGCAAATCTGCTCTGGAATGTCAATGAGATGGTTCAGTGTTGACATAGTGAATTAGAGAGAGAGGAAGATGGAGATAGTGGGTCATAGAAAGGGGTTGATTTATAGTGTTAGATGATACCAAAAATTAATGATTGTGTTTTAGTTTTATGTTTTTGGGATGTTTTGCTATGCCAAAATAGCTGAGTCTCATTATTATGTTTCAAGAAAGAACAAGTACTTTCATAATATTCTGATGCCTGATATAAATGCTCAAGCATTTAGAATGTTTTAATCTTAATGAACATAACTAGCTACTTAATTAGGAATTAATTAATTACCACTTCTTAGCTTCTTCATTTATTTGATTGTTCAATGCCAATGTTCTACTTTGGATTCATCTTTTTATAGATTTCGCAATAAATTCAAACACCATAATTTATATTACTAAAAACCAATTAGACAAAGCATCTAATTTAATTACTTAATTGAAAAAAAAAATTAATGTTTTGCTCTTAATGTTTATTTTGGAGCTCAATTTTTGCATTTAGATTATTTTTTGAGCTAAAAAATGCTTCTTGAGGTATAGTGGTGAAAAAAGGATTAAAATATGAGCAATTATTTTAATATATAAATGTATTTTTTAATTATGTTAAACAACTATAAAAGCATTTTTAACATCACTTTTAATAATTATATGAGTATTTTTTATTCAAAAACAATTTAATAGCAAAATAAAATTGTTTTATTTTATATAGTTTTTATATTCGATTAAATCTAACTCAACTTTAAAAGTTAATATTTACACATATCGATATATTTAGACAATATGAAATCTCAAAGTAATAAAAAGGAATTGTAATTGTAAACCTAAAACTTTGTATGGCAGCTGTAAGTAAAATGACAAGTACCAATTTGTTTCATGTGTTGTTGTCTGTATTATTTAGTCATAGAGCAATCTGTGATTCATGAGAGTGAAAGTGGAAGGAAGATATTACCATAATAAGAAGAAGAAGGGTAAGTTCCAGAAGAGTGAAAGGAAGCATCTTAGGATTTGTCTTTTGTGAAATTGGGTAATTTTAATTAATATTCAGAAGCCTTCACTCCCACTTTCTATGCTCTTTGCATTACTGTTTCACCCTCTTAATTAATGCCTAATATCTACTTTCTCAGTTTATATATTTATATATATAAATATTAATTTACACATCTTTCTCTACTCTTTGTTGTTGTTGACTCACCCATGTGATTGCACTTAAGTTTGAGCAGATCTAAGTCTGAAGTCAATATCAAAAAACTTATATAATTACATGAGAAGGACCTACCATGAATTTGGCTTGCTAACTTTTCACATTTTTAAGGTGCCAAAATTAATTTGTGCTATTAATCTGGACCAGCAATTAATTAGAATCTTTTTTTTAATTGAAATTCATAATGTTGATATTATACTTACCATCACATGAAAAAAGAGTATCGGTAAATTTTCATTAAAAGAGAGAAATACATGAGAGGTAACTTGAGTTTATAAGAATTTAAATAGCATGCTAAATGGCCAAGTGTATATCTTATTATATTAAATAATCTTTTTGTATCATTCCTGCTCTTTTGATCGACTCTTTTTAATGAATTTTTTTTATTTAAAAAAAAAGACTATTAATATTGGATAACGGTTATTACATCATTTTTTATATATTTGAGTTTAAGGAATTCAAAAGTATAATTTTATTAAATTAGGTGGTTGTTATCAATAAATACAATTTTATAAGGATATAATGTATATAAAACTTGCAACTACTATGATGCTAATTAATTTTTCATTCCCAATGAAATTAGACTTGCTTAACTTGAAGAATCGGACTCCACGATGCCTGACTTGTATAACTCATAATTTGTGATATTACTGCAATATGATTGGTGAAAGAAACAAGCACATAGAAGCAAAATTATTTGAAGAATGCAATAACGAAGAGCTGAAATATTATTGCACAACTACCACTGGCAGACCTAGGCTCTGCCCTGTACAACAGAGGGACCCCAATCAGTACCTATAAGAACTCACCATTTCAGGCAATTCTCGAATTTGGATCAAACCAAATTAATTAGGGGGGCATAAAGTAGAGAAATTCTTATTTCATAGTCAGCATTAAAATAGAAAAACAAAAATCTATTGCATTTGATTCCCAATCACATCCATATAACACCAATTTAAGTGATAGCTAAGTCTTGATTTGCAGCACATAATGCTAGTCCAGAAGTGAAAACTGAAGAAAAACATAAGCAGACTCCTGTGTCTTAACGAAGGGAGAAGCATTTTAGATGCTTTAGCAAGTAAATAAAAAATTCAGATGCTACTTCACCATTGATTTTCTCCGTTCATAACATTCGAACTCGAATAAACTGAATAAATAAAATCCAGATGCTTCGCTCACAACATGAACTCGAATAAATCAAATAAATAAAATCTAAATGCTTTTGCACTATTCTTTTTTTCTATTTGCAATACTTGAACTCAAATTCTATTCATTTCTTCTATTTGCAATACTTGAACTCAAATTCCATATCTTATTTAAAAAGCTTCAACTAACTTTATTCAAGCTAAATTGGCACCCTATGAAAGTAAAAATTTTTCACCACGTTTATTTTTTCACAAAACTTGATTTCAAAATTTTATTTAAATTTTTTTTTAAACGCTCGAGAGGTCTCAAGCTCAAGATTTTATATATTTAGAGGGAAGAAATGCCAAATCACTTGAAGTATAATATCTCAATTCAAAATGTGATTTATACTAATCTAGTACAATGTTAAAAGCTTAGGCAGTTGAGAGCATTCATTTAGCTACAAAATTGCCAAAAATTGCCTTGTATTTTGAATAGCAGTAAGTTCTAGCACCGGTATTAGACCATCATACCATCACTGTGAAATTTCAAGTCACTTGGAGATCTAAGTTCGAATACGAGTTGAATCGCCCTCAATTGTATTGATTCCAGGAAAATAAAAATGATAAGCACCCATTTGCCTGTGGTATTGCCTAATATTTTCGCTAAGAAATATGCCGTAATAGGCCGTTGTAAAAGAATCTTGACATCTATCGTAAACAAGATGGCTGTTGTTAACCATATACAACAGGCATGCCAAGCAGTAAAAACCACCATATTTGCCTCGCGAAACAGATGCATTAAGCTAAATTATTAGACAATATAAAAGCACCAAGTGTATGCGGCGCGACACAAGGTCAGCAATTCGCTGCCACAAACACAATATATAATTCACTAACAACCAAGAAGGCCACTAATTGGCCAGAGGTTAAAGCCAGCCGTTCTCGCTTATATACCTAATCAAGCTAAATTCCCAAAGATCAATTGCTTCACATCAAAATTTCATGGGGAAGAAGATTTTATTACATGACTAGAAATTAGTAAATGCCACCTTTCCAACACAAAACTGGACAATGGCAACAAGGAGCATCCAACAATTAATAGAGCCTATGTTTCAAAGATAAAAGGTCAACCAAGGCATTTTATCTTTGACGCTAAAAAATATTGAAGAATGCATGAAACACCATATTTTCCTAAATGGAAACTTGCTAGCAGGTGTTTCATTCATTTCTTACCTTCGTCCAAATACAATCAATACAAATCATTCCTCCAAATCTGATAGGATTAAAATTCAACAGGAAAATGAAGACATCTTGCTGGAATGGTATTAACATCTAATCATCTATTAGTAATGCATGGAAGAAACAAGAGTTTCTGGACTGATTAAAACGTACAGGAAATAGCACACAAGGCAATTCTAAAACTATAGGCATGCCTCTTCACTTCCAAAAAACAAATGAGATGCATATTAATCCAGTTTAAAGTGATGCTCGGGTGTAATAGTGGGTGCTTCTGAAGTTATCAATTAACAAGGCCTCAGGCTTCTGGGCCTGCCGAAAAATATTCACAGCAATCAACATGCTTACTGTATACGATAAAAACATAACAATAACATTGACTCACAAGAGTTTGTAAATTTACCACCATGTAGAGATGCAAACCCTCTGTAGAATGACCACCTAGGCTGTACCAACTTTGGCAACCAGAAACCGATGTTGCCCAGCACTATCCCTCAAATCATTATCCATAGACTTAAGTGAGATTCCAAATATTCCAGAACAACAAAAATTTGAGCATATAAATAAAAATGGCTAGCAAGAAACAAACTGCAGGCTGAATTGCAAAACCGAAGCCAAAGGGAAACTGAGAAAGAGTGGCAATTTTGTGACACCAGAAACCAAGATTCCAGGCCTCCTACGTGGGAGAACTCAAAGAGCAATATTCACACATTCCCATTGCTAAATTAATGGCTTGTGCTATCACAGGCATAGCTAAATGGGAACTGAGAAAGAGTGGCAATTTCATGACAACATAAACCAAAACTCTAGGCCTCCTAAATGGGAGAATTCAAACTGCAATATTCACACATTTCACTAGATAAAATAATGGCTTGTGCTATGACACATTTCCTCCATATCTAAACATGGAATGAACGCTATAGCATTCAACAGCTCAAAAGAACGATAAAGACATCCGATACAATTCAATTATGAGAAATGCATTCAAAAGGGTTTGTCATTAACAGAACAAAAACTAACCTAATAGATTATATACAATTCAATTCAGATATATCCAAGGCCCAAAACCGCACAACTCCTCAAACATCAAGCAACCAAACTCGGCCATCCAGCTTCAATCAATGACTAAAATTTGCACCTAAGATAGCAAGACAAAGTGATAATTCCAAGTAGATTATATTAAGCAAGTAAACCATCAAAATCCAGCTATTATAACATCCATTGAAGACATAAAACTCAACACTTAGCTACTGAAAATTAATCAAAAAGTACCGAACTTGTAAATAACAAAATCCAATATGATAAACCCAAAAAGCATAAATAAAAACCTAATCTCCGCCAGCCTTACTGTAAACATAAGTCAAGCCACACTTGCCACAGTAGTGCCTGTCAAAGTGATTAGCCATGAAAGTACCAGCTCCACACTCAGCGTTAGGGCACTCCTTCCTCAACCTTTGCACCTTCCCGGAGTCATCGACCTTGTAGAACTGAAGCACGGCGAGCTTGACCTTCTTCTTCTTGTGCTTGATCTTCTTGGGCTTTGTGTAGGTCTTCTTCTTTCTCTTCTTAGCGCCACCACGGAGGCGAAGCACCAAGTGGAGAGTAGACTCCTTCTGGATGTTGTAGTCAGCAAGAGTGCGGCCGTCCTCCAGCTGTTTTCCGGCGAAGATCAGCCGCTGCTGGTCTGGAGGGATACCTTCCTTGTCCTGGATCTTGGCCTTGACATTGTCAATGGTGTCTGAGGATTCTACCTCTAGGGTTATTGTTTTCCCCGTTAGGGTTTTGACGAAGATTTGCATGGTTGCAGAGACGGCAATGCTGTAGCCAAGTGCTTTCTATGAGGTTTCAGGGATGAAAAATTTGCTATAGAGGAACTTATATATGAATCGACCTTCGACTAGGGTTTCAGAGACAGGATTCACTGCCTTGCTGGTACATGTGATTTAGTTGTCATACTATAATGCGACAGCGTTTGAGTTCTGTTATCACATTCTAACCTGTTGGGCTGGCCTCGGTCAGAAATATTTTGATATTTTTGTGTAGAATGGGCCAGATCCGACTCATATGTGCGGCCCAAAAAAGTACGACGGCGTTTTAGCAGAGATGTGAATGTATACATTTTCTTGTTTTTGGCTCGCTTTCTTCACTCTCTGCAACTGAAAAAACAGAAAAATCTTTTCGCTCTGTGACCGTCACCACTGAAAACCGCTAATCAAAAATGGAGAACTAAGCTAAAAGCCCCGCTTCAATGGCGATTGTGGCTTCTCTACCAGGTCTCAATCTCTTCTCTTCACTTCCATCAACTCCTCGCAACGACCTAACACCTTCTTCCTCCCCACAACCACCAATTCCCATCCCCAAATATCCTCCTCCCATTAAGAAATCCAAAAATCCCCAAAATACCCCTCCCAGCCCGGCCTTCAAGCTTCCCCACCGTCGAACCAAGTACTACAAGCCTGTCAAAGAAGGCGTCGTCTCCTCCGATGGCGACCGCTCCGTCGTCGTCGGTGAGAATGGGGTTTCTTATCTCCTCCCCGGTGCTCCCTTCGAGTTTCAGTATAGCTACTCTGAGACTCCTAAAGTCAAGCCCTTAGCTATTCGTGAACCGGCTTTTTTGCCCTTTGCGCCTCCTACAATGCCGCGGCCTTGGACCGGGAAAGCTCCGATGAAGAAGCAGAAGAATAAAAAGATTCCACTTTCTGATTCGTTTATTTCGCCTCCAATTGGTAAAGAAGGCGTGAAATACGTGGAAATGCCTGGGCCTTTTCCTATGAAGAAGTTTCAGGAGGAACAGAGATCGAGAGGGGAGGTTCTCGGGGAGCCATTGAAGAGATGGGAAATTAAGATGCTAATTAAGCCTCTTTTGTCTGATAATCGCCAGGTTAATCTCGGTGAGTTTAAAACTGATTGTTTTTATTTCATTGAATCTTGCAACGGCAGCCCATTAAAGTGGTGGACTTAAAGTTATTGACTTCGTATTTTTCTTGCTGAGCAGGAAGAGATGGATTGACGCATAACATGTTGGAGTTGATACACTCTCATTGGAGAAGGGGGCCTGTGTGTAAAGTTCGTTGTAAGGGAATTCCAACTGTGGACATGGATAATATTTGCTACCATTTGGAGGTATTTGCTTGTCTTATGAACGTGCCATTTTCTTTTCCTTGGTTATATTTCAATTACTTCTATTTTAGGCATGTAAGTGCTCTTATGTATTTTCTTCAAGGTTGATGAAGAGTTTTACATATTCCTTTAGGAAAGAGCTGGTGGAAAGGTGATTCACAGAGTTGGCGGTGTAGTTTATCTTTTTCGTGGCAGAAACTATGATTATCGAGCTCGTCCAAAGTACCCAGTGATGCTCTGGAAACCAGCTGCTCCCGTTTACCCTAAGCTGATTCAAGAAGCTCCTGAAGGATTGACGAAAGCTGAAGCCGATGAATTAAGAAAGAAAGGGAAGAATCTCCTGCCCATATATAAATTAGGTAAGTTACCAGCCATTTATTGAAGTAATGCGGTTTCTTTGTCGTCCATGTTCCTAGCAACTCAGTTTTGGATGGAAAATGATAAAAATAGTTAATTCGTAAGCCAAAAGGATCCATGTATGGCTCTGCACTTATCTTATATGTGTCATTGTTATGCCTTCCTAATGACTAGTATGAGAAGCTAAAAGTCTAATAGTATAGCTTTTCTTTCTCTTTTAAGTTTAGGTTTTCGTGTTCTAATATTTCTCTGAATTTTGGTAATTTTTATTAGATTCAATAGTCACTCATATTTATTAACAATTAATTATGTTTTAACATGAAAAGTGCACTAATATTCACAACCCTAATCAATCAAACAAGCTTAATGTGTCTATCGCTAGGACTTTCTATCTCTCTCATTATGATTAATTAGTTCAAAAGGCTTATTTCAGCATTCAAATTGCAGCCAAAAATGGAGTCTACATTACCTTGGTAAGAGATGTTAGGCATGCTTTTGAAGGAAGCTCATTGGTGAAGGTTAACTGTCAAGGGATGAATCCAAGTGACTACAAGAAGTTGGGTGCTAAGCTTAAGGTCTATAATTTCCCATGCTTTACCTTGTTATATATGTATCATCCTTGGTTCTTTTTGGTGATAACTGGATGAAATATTTTTGCCCGCAAAAGTTAGGAACAAGAATCCTTACAAAATAAGGGGCAACGAGAATTCTATTGAAATTCCAGCATGTGTAAGGAGAGAGATGCAAAACAATGTTGACATATTGCCTTTTCTCTTCTAACTGAAGTAATTAGGACCCTATTAAAGTTTCTTCTTTTAGATCTTGAAACATAATCTCCTTCGCATGTCCTAGCTTCCATGTTACTTAAACTGAAGTATGGTTGGACATCCATGTCTGAAATATGTGTATGTGTGTAGAAACGTTTATATTCAAGTCTCTGAGAGGCCAACTTCAGGATCCCTAGCACCATATACTTCCTTTGAGACTGTTGAGAATGCATTGAATATTGGAAAAAGGAAAAAAGGAACTATGATCTTTCGGGTCTATACTCTTAAGCATTAGAATTGTTTTAACCGTCTCATGATGGGTGTTGAAAGGTCTTTTTAAGTTTACAAACAAAGTGAAAATAGATATATGAGATATTCTGCAATAATTTGCAATGATAAACTTTATTGTCTTTACCTGATTTCTATCATAATTTATAAGATACATGTAATGTCAACGCACGTCACTCATTCTAGTGATCATTAATGTGAGGCATCAATTATCTAAAAAATCAATCAAAATTTGCAAAAATTGGTATGTCTTGCTGGGAAAAGGCTAGCTCAGCTGGGAGATCTTCCCACGGTTAGGCTTGGTCATGGCATAGGAGCTTTTCCTTGCTTTTTATTTGCTCATATATGCCTTTGAGAACAAGTTATGCTTCTATCATGTGTTTGGGGGTTGGGGTGGATGGTGGTTAAAAAGGCGTTGCCTCATGCAGCTCTAGTTGAGATGGTAAACCAATTTAATTTTATTTACGAAAGAAACTTGCTTATAGTTCAGAATTCTTTAGTGCCATCACAGCTTTGATTGTTTCAGCAATGTGGCTTTGTTTACTAATATTTAACTGTTCATCGGTTGGCAGGATCTGGTGCCTTGTGTGCTATTGTCATTTGATGATGAGCAGATATTGATGTGGAGAGGACCAAACTGGAAACCAATGCATCCAGAAGTTCCTTCAGCTAAACTTCCTACTGAAGTTGATGTTGCAAGTGATTCGGATGATTCAGGTCAGTTTTAAAAAGCACAATGGAGTAGCTGCATTGTGTTCCCATGTCTTATTTCAGTCAATCATAATTTATTTGCTGCATATTGTGATCAAAGATTTAGTTGCTGCTACATTTTCTTTCAACCACAATTGCTTTCATCTGAGCATTGCTTTTCAAATTTTGGTCTAATTGAATAAATTAATGTAGGAGTACACTTTATCTCGATTTGCTCTGGTTGAATAAATTAATGACCTTAACTTTAATGTAGTAGTCAAATAATACATTTGCTTTGGTTGAATTCAAAGATAGAAAAAAAGTAGTGTACCTTGTAGACAGTTTCTATATTGAGTATATATTCTAGACCTATATGGATGTCTATCCAATGCTAGTATCCTAGACAGTTAACTACATGTATATTGAAATACCATGAAGTGTGACACAAACAAACATGGGGAAGCTTCGCCTTGGCTCCTAGAACTATGTTAGATATGCAAAAGAATTATTTCTGGATCCAGAGATACCACTGGGATCAGTTGTCATTGTTCTAAATCAGTTGAAGTGTCCCAGTCAGTTGCTATTAAGTAATTTCTTAGAAATTGTTCTTCGAAGGCATATTGATTGTTTGAGAAGTGGAAACTTCTTTATCTAGTTCCTCTATTAATTTTTTTTCTTTTATTGTTACACTAGCTGTTTATATGTGGGCGCTGCACAAAAGATGAGCTTAATGATGAAGACAGCAGGGGCAGGGATGGGCCTACACTATGTATGGGAGGGCCCCACCCATATATATATATATATTTTTTTTAATTTTCCTTATGAAAATACATTTTGATCCTTGAAAAAAATAATTTTTCTTATAACTTGGCTCCCTCCAAATTTTTTAAACCCTTCATACATAATTTTTGTCTCTACTCCCAGTCCGTTCATCCTGGATCCATCACTTAGCAAGGGGAAAATACAATTAAAAGAAAAAAAGAAAGAAATGAATAATCAACTCTAGGTTTTTTTTTTCTGATGTGGTGGTAACATTTCACTTTTTTCCTTGCCAATGATTGGTAATTATTGGATATTACTGCTGATGATATTTGGATATGGAACTACTACTCTTTTGTTCTACTGAGAAGCAACTCCTTTCATTTCCTGAGTTGTTTCTTCGATGTTTTGTCAGGCAACAATGACGTTCACTCTGGTGATCCTGCTAAAGTATCGAGGTCAAGCCCTAAAATGATGTCCCTGTGGGAACGCGCAATTGAATCAAGCAAGGCAATTTTGCTGGATGAGATTGATATTGGCCCTGATGATCTCCTGCAGAAAGTAGAGGAATTTGAGGGCGTTTCACAAGCCACAGAACACTCTTACCCAGCTGTAATTTCGTCCAGCGAGGATGGTGCCAATAACACAATGTCAGCCTTTGATGATGATTCGCTTGGTACAAGTTTGGGTGAAGATGATGCATATGATGATGAATATGAAGATGATGAATATTATTATAGGGATTCTTTCGAAGAGGTAGACACTACAGTCCCTCTAGGATCTTTACCTATTGATCGGATAGCTGAGAAACTTGATCAAGAATGATATAGCAGAAGAATCTATTAGAGGCGCTAATAATGTTTTTACGAAATTTTAACAAACTATTGCAGATCAGGAAATTTCATCAGGGCTGTACATTTGTAAGAATAAACTATATTATGCAAAAAAAGATTTATTTACTGGAACCCCCTTGTGAAAATGATAATCATTCATGCCCCGTGTATAATTGATTTCTAATGACATTTTATGTTGGAGCATGTGCTTGCTTTCCTTGGAAGGGCTATACTCAATTGCATGGTTGTTGGCAAAGTGGTCAACTTTCAGGTTCACACTAAAGCAAAGCAAACAAATAATTCATTTGAAAATTTGTCGAAGGATTCTGTGAACATGAATATGTGCATTTCTTATAAAATCATTCTACATGTGAATTCAATGACTACTTACATTGTTTTGAAAGGTGAAAATCCAATCAACTGATGAAAGCACAAACAAAGAGCTAAAATAGCAATCTATTTCATAGAAAAACGAGTCCTTATATACCGATCGCTTAACTAATTCTATTTACTGATATCTTGTTTCTTTTTAGCTTTACTCGTTATATATGGCTATGTTAATCTCCTGATAATATCTGAGAAAATTTCCTGCTTTCGGTTTAACTAGATTATATTCAATTGATTCTTTCCATTTCTATAATTTATATATATTAAAATATAAACATATAATACATAACTTAAAACCGGTATCATTTTTCAAAAGTTAATCGGTTTAATTTTATCGCTTTTAAACTTATAAAAATAAAATAAAAAACAAATTTTATATCTAAAAATAGATTGAAAAGTGAAAAAATTTAACCGAATATATCAAATTTGTATGGTTCAGTTTATATTTTTTATTTCATTTCGATTTTAACCATGCATAAATAAAAGGAATTGAACTACTATCTATTATAATATCACAATTTGACTCCTTTTAAATAAAATTTCGAATTCAAGTTTTGTAAATAATAAAAATTAATATTAAAGTAGATTTATTGTTATAATGAATCAATCCGATTCTAATGGAATAATATCGGTAATTATAAAAAAAAAATAGGACAATTTTATTTACAGAATTACAACTACTAGACAAAAAGAAATATACAAACTAAATTGATAATGTTATTCCAGCAACAAGCTAGACGTATTTAAATTGGCTTCTGTTAACCAGTAAAAAAAATGCAAACAGCAATTTTTTTTTTTGGGTCCCACAGAGAAAGCAGACAGCAAAACAAAGAACTAACTAATTTCAGCTCTTGGAAAGGCCACACCAGTGGCATCTCCAGCAAGAATAAACATTAAACTCCATGGATGGGAGGAGGGAAATAAGCAGACCAAAAGAAAGAGGACACTTGATCAAAGGCTATGTTAGCCAAGAACTCCGCGACATCCTTCGCCTCGCGGTAGATATGGTCGACTCTGACAAACCGAATTTTGTTCATATATAAGTACCAGTTGTAGTTATTTTGGGAAAAGTGTCAAACTGTCATTCGTTGTATCCCACACTGATAATTAAATACCCAATTGTCTTCAATTGTCTCCTCGTGGGTTTTTTTCACCGGAAACTCACCCTCTTTTTCTTTCTTCCAATCCCAGCTATCCAGCTCAAAATACTTACAACCCATCTTGTTTTTCAAAAGATAAACCATACCCAGAAATTTGCAAATTTGCAATCAAACCGAATCTTTTTTCCAGTTTATGATGTAGATTGGAGATTCGAAAATATCCCCTTTTTTAAAGAAAATTCTCAATCATTCTTTAAAGGAAGGCAATAAACAAATTCGGAACTACTCTTCGCTTGTTTTACCTCTCTCTTGCTCGGGATTGGGCGAAGAAAAGCATATTCTTCACCGTGTTCAGCATTTTAATTTAGAAGGAGTAAGTTCCACGCCTTTGTTTTTCTTTTTCCCTCTTCTAGGAGCGAAATTCGACTGCACAAGATTTTATTTCGCTTAAAAAATTTTTGTTTCTTTAACCTTTATGGGTTATCACATTCAAAGTAAAGAATCTGTGTTTTGTCTTGATGTATTTCAATGCATTGTTCCTCAATTCTTGTATTTGTTGATGTAGTGCTCATTCAAGGAAGTGAAGAAGAGAAACCAAAAAGAAAATAAAAAATACACTTTTTTTTTACCAAGGATTGAGTGCTTGAGTGATGTTAGAGATGAAATTTTGAGATTTTTTTGCTTGATACTTGCTTAGCTACATTGAAGAATTACTGGTTTTTTAACCAATTTCAGTTTTCTATGTTTTATGAAAAGTCATTAATTTATGTACTAAAATGATATATGTTTTGGGCACCTCTTAATAAACTTTTAGTTTGTTGTTTATTTGTTTGTTTGTATCATTGTTTTATTCTTTGGAGTTATGCTTTTAAGGAAATCTCTTCCAGTTTAGCAGTGAATGGTTTTCTTGCAATGACTTATGGAGGACTTCTTTTGGGCTTTTGCTTCAACACAAATTTTCTTCATCATATTTGAAATTTAGAATTTTTTGGCTTCTTAATGTAAATTTATACTAAGATTGGTTTCTGGTTATATTTAGTTCAGCTATTTTATTAAAAAATAAAATTTTTATTTTTGAACTGACTTAATCCAGAAAATATGGTGATTGATGGAACAAGTTTAAATAATTTGTTGAGTTCATTAACAGGATCTTCAAAGCATACTTGGCAGCCCATCATGACGGCCAATACAACAGAATTAAGTTATTGGTTGAACTGGAGGTTCTTCCTCTGCGCGGTGTTTCTCTTAGTTGCCATGGTATATGCAGCATTTCTGATATGGAAGAATGAAGGATCCAGGAAATTAAAATCTGAGAGGAGAGAAAATCAACAGGAAAGTGTGGGACATTTATACAAGGATGAAGCTTGGAAGACATGTTTAAAAGAAATTCGTCCTGCCTGGCTGCTTTGTTATAGGATTATTGCTTTCATTATCATGTTCTCACTGATTGCTACAAATACGGCTGTTGATGGAATGGGAATATTTTACTTCTACACTCAGTAAGTCATCAAACTGCATAACACTGTCTTTAATTTGAAGGAATCCCATGGCAAAATAAAGTTAGTAGCAGTTAACATGATCACAAAAGTATCTATACATTACAGATATAAATTATCTTCATGAGAATTGAACCAATCTGATTCTTGTGGCCATCCAAATTTCAAGCTCAACTGTACTAGTAGATACCTTATGTGTAGATAGACACTCTCCACTGGGGCTGAGGAAGAAGTGTGATCCTTTCCCTGAAAATTAATTATGAGGCTGATATGTAGAAACCTACAAAACATTGCAAGAGTGTGTGTGTAAGAGAGAGACAAGACAAAATGCTTAGTTCACTTGAAGCCATTTGTAATTATTTTCCTTCTTTTCTTTGGTGCTGCACAGGTGGACCTTTACTTTGGTTACTGTATATTTTGCGGTATGTTTCCTGTACGAATTTGTTTATGCTTCATTACAAATGTTAAAGAAATGATTTGTGATTAGTTCTTCTGTTGAAACCAAAAAAATTCCTGTACGAGACCCATGCTGTCAACATTTTAATATCTTTATTAATTTTGTAATTAAGGCAGCACCTCGTGTTTCACATTTATTCAATGTCACAATGCATAAGTTATTCATCTCTCAACTTCAATTTGTAGCTTGGATCTTCAGTCTCCATTTATGGATGTTGCAAATGTTACAATGAAATCGATGGTGATCATGAAGATTTAGATGCAGAGCGAGGCAACTATGCAGTACCGTCACTTGGGGAAACTGCAGGTACATCTGATTTGCCCAAAAATGAAGATATGACCAGATCACCTCATGGTAGGCTAACTGCAGGTGCATGGGGTTATGTGTTTCAAATTATTTTTCAGGTTAGTTTTCTTTTGCATATGATTATTTCAGCTTAGGAGTATTAAGATTTGATTTTTTTTGAGCTTTTCCTTTTCAATCTGCAGCAAATCCCATGTTAGATTAACTGCATCTTGTTTCATTGAATTTTTTGACTTGAAAATACGAATCCCAAAGGGAAAGATAGTTAAACTTCCTGTTCGTTGTCCTGTAGATGATACCAGTGAGTTGTTTCTCCAAGATTTGAGTGTCCAGAAGTAAATATATTTATCAGCTGGGTACAAGAAGATGCATGCCTCCGAAGCAATCTAAATTGCCTTTGTAGTTGTCCAAAAAAAGGTCGTGTTGTCCAAAACTATTTATAGTGTCTCAGTAAGAGTAGTATTACCTTTATAAGGCCGTTTCAGAACCTTGCTAAATCTGATCTTGTCTTTCAAGAGTCAAACTTTTGTACATATAATCCGTATCAAGTTTCTTTCAGAAAGTGTATGTTTGTTGCATTTTGTGAAGCAAAAGAAAGTCAAAACAAGAAACCAAAGAAATGAAGGTGCTAAACATAGTGGCACTCACTGTTAGGTGTTTTGTATTTGTTATCACTTATCAACTGATTAGGGACAAATGAAGTCTGCCCATTTTTAGTGCCTATCAGGATGGCATTGTGTTGTCTCCATTCTTATGATTCCACCTGTTAAATGATTTTGTTTTTGCTGATTGCTTCTATTGTTGAAATGTGGCTGAAATGCCTCTCTCATTGATTTATTTTTTACATATGAGCAGACTTCAGCTGGTGCTGTGTTGCTTACTGATATTGTGTTCTGGTTCATTCTTTACCCATTCCTAACGGCCAAAGATTTCAGTCTCGATTTTGTAAGTATAGCCACATCATTCCACTTTCCGTTTACAATCTTTTATCAGATGTTACATGTAAAAACTAAGTTAATGTTCCCTTTTGGAGTTAGACTAGTTCGTTGGACTTTTTAAATTTGCTATGCTATTATTTTCTGAATTGCTGAAAGAATCTGCAACTCAAACAAAGTGGTCACTTGCGGTATGCAGGTTCAATTTCTGATATTATATCTCCTCAAAACTTTGATTTGTGATTACAATAATGAGAATGAAACTATTCCACAAATTGCATCTTTAATTAATGCAGGATTGGTTATGTCTTTTTATCAAAATTGTGGAGTTGTCAAAGCTTAAGCATGCTAGTTAGCTTCGGAGTTTTATCTTCATGTTAGGCAAGTCATACCACAAAAAAAAAACTCCCAAAAACAAGCAGATTATATGTGTACACTTAACTTCTGTATTGGGCTATCAGTAAGATGGCTCTTTTTATTGCAAAAGAACTTCTAATTTGTAATTGTATTCTCTATTTTCACCTGCAGCTGAATGCTTGCATGCACTCGGTCAATGCTATTTTACTCTTTGGGGACACAATTTTGAATTGCTTGGTAATTCTAATTCCTCAATTGTTAATAGAAGCCTTTAATTTCTTGTTTCTTGATGACATATTAAAAATTTATAATTTCTTTGTTCTTCCAGCATTTCCCCATCTTTCGAATTGCCTATTTTATTTTGTGGACAAGTGTATTTGTTGTCTATCAGTGGATCATCCATGCTTGTGTCAATAAGTGGTAAATGTTTTTTTTTTCCTTTGTTTGGTAAATATTATTTGTATGTGGTTTCGTTTTTGCGTATGATGATTATCCTTTTCTCTCCTCTTCCAAAAGGTGGCCGTATCCATTTCTTGACTTATCATCGCCGTATGCTCCTTTATGGTATGTGATCATGTTCTGTTGTCATCTTTATCATGTGGTAACTGTTGCTTCTGAATTAACTCAATGTCGCATTATCACAATGAATCTACAGGTATATAGGGGTGGGATTGATGCATATTCTATGTTATGGTCTATTTGCTGCAATAATTAAGCTGAAACATACTTGGTTGTCAAGATCATTCCCAGCAACCTATCAGTGTTTTAACTGAGGAGATATTTTTCCAAGACATAGTTACCATTTGCATTGACAATATCTGAATCATCCGATTATTGTTTTCAATTATACGCTTAATGCCAGCTGTATCTTGATCATATCAGCCAACTGGGGCACCTTAATGCAGTATTGTCCATTGGTTGCTGAACAAGCTCAGTGTCTATGAGAGAGCAACAACTTTGTATGAAGATTTTAGTGTCGTCTTTGTTTGAGGTTTATACACACGTGTGTGTGTATATAACTTTGTATGAAGATTATAGTGTCGTCTTTCTTTGAGGTTTGTACACACGCGCACGCGTGTGTATATATATACATACATACACATATTGAAAAGTGAGATTACAAAATCTTTTTCATTGTGGAAGCTTCTGCAAATTGAGCATATTTTTGTGTGGAAATTTCTTGAAAAGATTTGAGTCCATGTTTTTACTATGAACTGAGTAAATAATACCCTATCATGTAATGTAAGTTTCTTCATTTGACATGAAATTTACGGCTAATTTTTCTGTAATTTGATGTATGCGCATGCTTTGCACTTGAAATTCTAATTGTAGCATTTAAATCTTAAATATTTAATTATAAGTATCGTATACAACATAGTTAAAAGCAAATTCAAGGACTACTTTATATTTTGGCTCATATTTAGCAATAAATTATTGCTTATATCCTTTTAACGCAATATCTTTTATCATTTCTCACATATATAAGTTGAGAAAATTTCATTTGCTCTTAATATAATATCACACATAATTTAATTTCATTTGTATTTAATAAAAGATTGTTTACGTGCAAATGGAAAAAGTTACAGACAAATAATCCCAATCAACTCCTAAATTAACATCAAGAGATCCAAAAAGATACACACTATGGGTCAAAATCATAAATTAAACTGTTAAAAGAAAATTAGCAAGCCTGCAATAAACATGTCTAATTGTAGTTGTTGATCAGTTGAATGTCAATCCCAGTTCACAGCAAAAGAGAGAGAGAGAGAGAGAGAGAGGGAGAGAAGGGTAGCCTATGCAAGGTTTTTTGGTGGCAAAAATGGGAGTTTATTAACAATAGAGTGCAAATAGTTACCCCTATGTGTTTTAATTTGTTTACGGTTTAAAATTTTTTTAAACCGACCAATAAGCCTAACTAATAATCTAAATTTTAGAACAATTCAAAATACTTCGTCAAAACTATCCTTATTTAGTTTAGTATTAACCGCTTAATCATGAAAAAGATAATGAGTGCAGAAAAAAAGAATTTAGAAAATTAAAAAAAATAAACAATGAAGGTAAATCTGGTAAAAGGAAATTTAATGCTCCATGAGAACTTTTCAAAGTGACAAATGTAGTGAGACAATTAAAAAAGAGTTAAAACGATAATTATTCTGAAATTGACCATTTGTCTTTGTATCATTGTTTCACTTGAGCCAACAGTTCACACCAATAAAATATATCCAAAGGGATATCTCCATCTCTGTTCTTTGACATTTTTACTTCTGTGTTTTCCCCCTGGCGAGTTCATGCGGTTCATTGTGGCTTCCTTGGCTTTTCTCAACAATCAAGAGGAAACATAATAACCAGCTCCAAAGACTCATCAGCGTTACAGGGTACCGGAAAAACATAAGCCTAGGGCTTCACATGTTCTCTAATGAATTGCTCCACCTGGGATATCTCACCAGTCAATCCGGAAGATTCTGCAATGGTGACTTTGTTATTGCAATGCGAGAATGAAAAAGCTTCCCCAGGAATCCCAAGTGTAAAGTCATTTGCAATATCAGCCTCAGATATTGCACTTCTAGATGTTCGTAATTTGTCACTGGAAGATTGTAGAAGATAAATGGTCAAAGAGCTGTGATCAAACTTTAATTGAATTGAAACCATCACATAATAGCAAATGTTTAATGAGCTAAAAGTAAGGACGGCATGGTGCTTGGGAAGTTGTTTAAAACCAAAAATACTATATCTCTAAAGATGAGCTTCAGACGACCAGCAATTTGACTGTTTGCTGTAATATTTATTAGAAGCAGCACATGTTGTTATGCTTATTGAGGTGTATGACCCTGCCTAGAGTCCACAATGCAAGCAACAGGAAATTGCTTAATCAGAAAAGAGAGGAACCATTACATTTCTTTCTCCAGTTGTTTCTGGATAAACTCCTTAGTATGTGCTGTCACTTTGTCTGTCTTATTACAACAGATGAGAACTGGAACTTTCCTTTTGACAACACTGGCCTTGGTCAAAATATCATAGAGATACCTGTCAAATCCAAGCTTTAAAATATTAGAATACCAGCATATCTAAAGTTTAGTTTGTGGAAGTGTATGTCAAAACATGCATGCTTAACTAAAAAAACTATCCTAACGCTTAAAAGTTTACTCTGAAACTCCACGCAAGTTGGGTAAGAATTCCAAAGCATCAACAACAAAGACTATTCATCTAGCTTTGGTCGAAGACGAGAATGCCCAGGAACATCAACTAGATGAACAGGCTTTATTCTGCCTATCTGTCACGGTGCAAAAGAAAAGCAGGATAAAAATTAAAACAGAAAAGGAGGGGGAGTAGCATTTCAATGGAATATCATTTCAGCATACTGTAAATTCAGGATAAAGAGCGATGAAAAAAATGGGTAATTAATATGCTCCAGAAGCCAGAACACCATTTCAACTTACCTTAGAGCTTTCAGAATGTAAAATGAAAGTGCCTTCATTTGGTTCCATTGAAGTAACTGTGCCCTCATGTGAAGAACCGTCTCAAAGCTGGCAGAAGCATCAATTGATACAATTAGAGTAGAATCTGTGATGCATAAACAGGATTTGACTATACTTTTAATGTCCAAGATGATCAAGCAAGAAAGTATACATGTTAAAATCAATAGATTGTATATCTAACAATAAAGATTAATTCCTGCAACAAATTCCTTTCAAGATTTTCAAGGAATTAAACCAAATACATTGGAGCTTACTTGATAGAAAATAATAGTTTTCCCACTTCCACTGAGCCCAGTGAGCACAATGGTATTAGATTTTGTACGTTTGAATAAGCGAACTGCAAAGAAAGGCAGAGTTACATTTTTTCCAAGAAACAAAATCAACACAGTATTGGCAGATAATATTTTCCAGTCTTCCATAGAATAGAATGTTAGCTAGACGTGAAGTGAAATTGAAACGTTTGGATATAACAAAGATGTTGTTCACTAGAGAAAGCTGTCCAGAGAAGTAAGGTAAAATTTTACTTTCCCTTAGGAAAAATCACCTTTTTGCAGCAGAAATGAATCGACAATGCCAGAATATATCAATCAGCTTTTAAAACAAATCTCCAGCAAATTGTGCATCGGATTGTATTCAATCTCCACAAACTTAAACTCCAATACTTGGCCATTGGGATAAATTCACATCGCACGATAATGTTAAGTTGTGCATAAATATCCAATGCAATGGTCACCAAGATTACCATGACACTAAGTTCTTTAAAACAAAACCATAGATGCACGTAAGTGGCAATAATAAAACCGTGTCCCTTCAAGAATAAAGTACAAGTGAACTCCTAAAAATCAGCTAATCCAATATATAACGGTATCTGAGAAAAACTTATAATCAGTTCAAAAACGTCTCTACACCCGTTAAGCCAAAGCAGGTCAAAATTTCAAATTGCACTCTCCAGGAATAATAAGAGGCAAACAAAGTTATAAAACTAAAAGAGGAGCGAGTAAATTACTAATTATGATGAAAAAAGTAGTGAGAAGTAAGACAGCAGCAGCGGCATAGAGCTGGAAGGGCGGTATCTGATTCACAAATTCAATTCCTTGATCCAACAATTGCTTCGCCTCGTTTATCCACTGCTCCATTCCTTCCATTTTCACGATTCTGCAAATTACAGCTAAAACCCATTCCGAAAACACAAAATTGGAAAAGAGAAAAATGTAGAAATGCAGCTCAATTACAGGACAAAATTGTACCTGGTTAGAGTAGAAGGATAATGGAGAAGAACGAGATGAAATTACCCGCCCTAGTGAGAGATCGGGATGAACTGAGCCAAAATTGCCCGCTAAGAAATTTTAAAATAAATAAATAAATAAAAGTTTGATTTGGCGCTCTCTTTTGGGCTAGAGTAAATTGATTCGGCCCAGGCCCAAGTTGAAATATAATACTTCTAAAGAAAATAATAGATTGACATTAATATTTTTAATTTTTTATAATACATTATTTTAGGAAGTCCAACCTTAATTAATTAAAAATAGCTAAAATTTAAATTGTTTAAGCTGCAAATAATTGTTGAATATTTTTAATTTATTTGAAAAAATAAAAAGATTGATATTAATTTAAATCTTCATAGACTAAATACATCTTGCCAATTTATTTTGAATTTTTCTCCCTCACTTTCATAAAGAAGGAAATTTACATTAACAAAGTCATGTAAATTAAAAAAAATAAGAAACAAAATCACTCAAAAAAATTCCAAGCTAAAATTTTGATGTGTAAATTTTTAAATTTAATTTTTTAATGATATTTGTAACACCCTTATCCCTCCTTAAACTGTACCGACGTACCGAAGATCGGAAATTTTTTTTTTTTTTTTAACTTCTATACCTAAAAACCTTATCGATATTTATTTAATCAAAAACTAACTTTCGTCGCTGACTTATAACTGTCCAATTTACTATGCACCTAATAAAAATTTTGCAATATAACGGCTGTACATAGTACTAGCCCCCTGAAAAGCAGACAACCCACACAGCCTCTCAGAGGCACAACAATCAAAAATAACAATAATATACATTCATTCCATCCATTTTATTTGTGCACAATCCAACACTTCTTAGTACAATAACTTATGTTTACATTACATAACCATACGTAAAACTTGTACCTATATATACATGCCAAAATTATACAACTAGAGCAATCTAAAAGAAATCCTGCAATCTGAATTCTTGCTTCAGCTCCTGTTTACCTGCGCGCAGTAAAACTACACGCTGAGCACTCAATATGCTCAGTGGTGACTAACAATCGATACATTTCCTAACATTTCCATTTTTATTCTTAAATATTAGCATATAAATATGAACATAATTATAAAATCAATTATTATCACCTTTAAGCAACAACCTAACATTTTCTATAAGGTTATTCAATTTAGTCACATAATTACAATTTTGCCATTATAGGTTCAATGATAATCTTTAAATTGATAACTAAAGTCATTTACATTTCTTTACATTTAATTTGTCAATTATGAGCAAAATTATATTTTAGTCCTTGTTGTCCATAAAATTTACTTTTTTTTTATTTAACTATTATTTGACTGTTTTATCCTTAATTAGTCAATTCTCACTTAATTTACTATCTTTTTACACTTTTTGGGAAAATTACCATTATGCCCCTAAATTTTCTTTTTCTTTCATTATGGTCCTTTTTCACTTTCTTTTTCTACTTTTTATCGTCTTTTCATTTCTTTCTCAATTTATTACCATTATGCCCCTAGTACAGATCCGGCAACAAATCTCAGACCGGATACACGGAACATGAACCCCATGGGCCCTACTAAAAAGAGAAATAATTCCCAAGGAACCATTCTCAGAACACTGCACTTTTCACTGTCACATTAACACTTAAGCTATGGAGATCAATGATCCTACCCATAGCAAAGCAAGTCGCCATGACCTGCACCGCGGTAAAGGGTGTTCCTATGGCTAGCCAACTATATCCAGAACTAGTTTTTACTGCCAGACTAATTCTAAGGGCACAGGAATAATTACGTTACTAATTCTTTTCAAGTCCGAAAAATTCAATAATTGACTTTTTATTTCTTTTTGTTAACATTAATTTAATTTCACATAACTTAACCAATTTCACTATTTTTATGCAATTATTAATCAATAATTCAATTATTTTCAATATACATAATAACATTAAATTCTAAATAAAATCATAATAATTTCAACAAATGCCAATAAAATTTATTTATGCATTATTTATTATTTATTATCATTTTGCATTAAAATAATCAATTAATTAACTATAAATCACAACTTTTACTATATACATACACTATAAATAATCTTAAAAATTCCTAAATTAATTCCAAAAATTCTCTAAAAATTCATGGACATTAATTTTCATCTCTACTATTAATTTAAGCTAACAATTATTATTTTTGTGCAATTTCTCACTATATACCCTAATTATAAAATTCGGCCAACCCACTTCACCTTCCTAAAAATTTTATTTCTTTCATTTACATCTTCCATTCATCATTTCTCTCACTTAATTACAAATACCCTAACATATTTGCATCAATTAAGAACTTTAACATTTTTGTCCTAATTACATAATTAAGAAAAAATTCATAAACTTAGAAAATGTAAAGATTTATTAGTCACTTACAATTTTCTCCTCAATTAGGGAGTCTAGGCTTCCTTTCCCTTGCCTTTGCTTTTGGAAAAACTCCCCTCAATTTGCTCTCCTACATAGGCAGCCCATTTAAGCTTAGATTTCTTCATTTTCTTGTTCTCAAATGCAAAAATCAACCTCATAATCATAATCTATACCCAAAAATCTATGGAAAACCACTAAAAAATCAATTTAAAACATTAAAATTATCAAGCTCCAACTTACCCCTCTTTCTTTCTTTCCTTGATTTCTTCACTTCCTTTGCCCAAATCAACTAAGTGAAGCTATTTTAGTGTATTAGAGGGATGGAACTACAATTCCTAACTTGGAATTTAAGAGAAATATTAAGTGGTGAAAAAGCAAAAGAGAGGGAGAGAAGAGTGAAGGGTATTCGGCCAAGGAGGAGGAAGAAGGAGACATAGGAAAAATCTGGAGTTTTCTCCAGAATTTCAGCCTTTAAATACCTCCCTATTGGGCCCAAAATTGGGCTAGAATAATGGGCTTTGCCCATTTAACTTAAAAGGCCCAATTTAGGCCCTTAAAGGCCCAATTAAAATTTTCTCTCTTCCAGTCATCAAATCATTCCAAAAATAATTCCATCACTCTTATCACATCAAAAATAG
The DNA here is from genome assembly GCA_037975025.1 of Excoecaria agallocha. Lineage (NCBI taxonomy): Eukaryota > Viridiplantae > Streptophyta > Magnoliopsida > Malpighiales > Euphorbiaceae > Excoecaria > Excoecaria agallocha. The sequence goes on along the minus strand of CM075807.1, from coordinate 57,466,307 downwards.
CTAACACGCAAATTTTTGGCTCAATCGGAGTTCGTTATCGGTCCGATTCGACAACTGCCGGTGTCATCGAAAAATTCCATTCTCATTACTAAAATATTCTACACAAAAATTCATGTAGGAATGCAAAATATGGCAATATTCGGAGTTCGTTTACTATTTTTAATCGTTTACACAAAATTAAGTCACCTTCCCTACCAGGGAAATTGACTCGCTAACTTTTTAGTATTTTTGACTTTTGAAGGCCCATTTGACCTCAATTTCACTTCAAATTTCAACTCCGGACTTACTATGACCAATACTTTCCGATGGTCCAATAAAATATTTTTGAGTTTCGGGTGTCCTTTCGGGCCCGAAAAGCACTATTCACCATCGGAAAAAGTACTGTTCACGGCTGACCCGGTGTTGAGGCCGTTACAATATTTATATTATGATTAAACATTATACTTCACTTGTAAAAAAAATAAAAAAAATAACGGTTAATGGTAATTATAAAATTATTGTGCAGCACTTATTTTTGTGTATCAAAAAATAATTGTTTCCTCGATTTCATAATATAATGTGATCAATTTATTTAATTATATAAAGAAAAGCATATTATTAAGATGTTTGTATAGTTATATTTTATGGGTAATATAATCTATTCGTTTCGGTCCAAAATCAAACCTACCATTTGCACAACCCTAATTTGAACTACTTCTTGAGTGGAAGAGACAAACCGATGACACTCATATAAATATTAAAGAAAACCTAGTAGCATAAATTAATTTAATTAGTTAATTCCGCATTGAAGAAATGGTCATTCTTACCATGCCTTCAAATTAATTATTTTTAATTTCAGTTGAATTTGACTTATATATACTATATATGTCACGTGAATTGATATGAAACTGATTCTTATTGCAACTTATTAAGTACTCCATATAATTCTCAATCATTGACTATCCCAATAATTAATGTGAAACTGAGAGATTATTTGACAAATACCAAGTCAGTACAGGAGCTGAGAGGGAAAGATGAACTGTTATTTATTGTGATGGATTGTCCACTTACCCACCTTCACCTTAATTAACTTACCCTATTAATTGATTAAATAAATTATTTGTTCCCTTCATAATTATAGTAAGGTATTTTTTTTAGGTGATCTTTTGCTGACCTTTTTTTTATCAAAGGAAGTGGGAATCCCATTATCAGATTGTACATTTTATTAAAAACCTTTATTAGTTTTATTAATTTAAAAAAAAAAAGATGTTTCATTATTTCGTTATACTCACATCATAAATAATTCAAAACGTTTTCCATAACATTACACAGCAAATCATGACTTTTCTTAGAGAAAAATAATAATACTACTCCATCCTTTTTCATTTTAAAATATTATTTTTTATAATTTATTTTTATCTCTTTAAATATACTTTTCAAAATTTAAGAAATAAATTTACATATATATACCGTTATTTATTATACATCTTATTAAATATTTATCTTTCTTATTACATTTTACTTTTAATTAAAATTAAATAAAATTTTTGAAAATATAAAATGATATTTTTGTCAATTATTATAATTTTTTTATAAAATTGAAGTATTTTAATTATTTTTTTAATTTTCAAAAAAATAAAAAATTACATTTTAAAATGAAATGGATCGGGTAATAATTTTTCTTTTTAATTTGATCAAATGATTCTTATTCCTATATATATATATATACACACTAAATCCTCTCATGTCTCGCATTTAATTCTTTTTTCAAAAAATTAAGGTAAAATGTATTTTCACCGCCTAAACTCAATTTTACTTAACTTTCCACAAGAACTTTGACTTTTGAGCCAAAATATTTAATCAAATTTCGATAATTATCAATAACTAATAATAATAATAATAATAATAATAATAATAATAATAACAGAATTAGATACCAAACATATGTTCTGAAAAAAAAAAATGAATGAGTTTGGAAATTAATGCTACAACTTTTTTGGAACTATATATATATATATCATTCGTATGCATTAGCTTAATTTATAAACCAAATTTATATATAAATACTACTTATTTAATTTGTCAATAAAACAAATTCGATTTAGGAAAACATTTGTCCTTTAACTTTAATTCTTAAAAGTTGAAACCTTCAACTCCATATTGGCATTTTAATTTAAAAAATAAGGGTTAATAAATATATAATTTCTTTAAATTATCACAACTTTCTATTTTTTAAGAAAATATATTTTTTTAACTATTTTAATGTCATATTAATTTATAAATTTGTTAAAAATATTATATTATTTTATTACGGTATAAAAATTACGGCATAATACATTACAAAACGTATAAAAATTAATTACATATAGTACGTGAAAATAACAAATTATAATATGATATTTTTATTAATTTAAAAGAATAACGCAATATATTTAATAGTATAAAATATTTTTTAAATTTTTAATAAATTTAAAGGTTATTTGACGCTCAATTAATATAATATGAAGCTATTAATATAATATACTAAACCATGAAAGTTTTAGTAGGAAATTATGTTTTATCTCAAAAAAGAATTGTCTTTAAACAAAATATGCATCTTATATTCCCATTTCTGGACTCAAAGCGTGAAAAAGATGCCATATTCAGAACAACATAAATGAATCAAACGATGGTCAGCATCAAAACTGAGAAATTTACCAGAAAATTACAAGACAGTAATGGTTAAAAATTCGGTCCTTAGATGGGCAGTAGTAGGTGCCGCATGTGATCACCCACATCGCTTAACTAATACCTTCCCGCTAACATTCCGATCAGTCTGATTGCACAACCCAACAAACTCCTTTTTTTTTTCAATAAAATAAGCTGAATTTCCCACTATAAATAAGCTAACCATAGCCTCCAAATTCAAGTCTTTGTGTTTCTTGTTTCAGCTCTTCAACTACCTAAGCTCTTTTTTCTTCTATTCCAACGGTAATGGGTTCATCTTCAATGATTTGTTTAATTTTCCGACATTTTCCCAGTTTCAATTTTATGATTTCTATGCATGCTGTGATGGAAAGACTCGTTCTTTGTTTGAAAAACGTGTACCCATTTTGATGTTTAAAAAAAAAATTGACGCTTTTCTGGGTTAAAACTATGTTTGTTCCAACGGAAGATTCATTGCTGGAATTTAAATGCTTGGTAGTTGTTTCTGGGTTTATTGTTGGAATTTAGAAACTGGTAGTTGTGGGTTTTGGTTGAATTTTGTGATCTGGTAATGTTAGATCTTCATTGAATTTGGATTTCATTATTTATGTTGTTTTTTGTCTCGATCAAGATCAAATGGCACGTAAGAAGATCAGAGAGTACGACTCCAAGAGATTGTTGAAGGAGCATTTTAAGCGGCTTTCTGGCTCCGAGTTGCCTATCAAATCAGCGCAGGTGAGCATTTTATCTCTATTTGAATCAGTGACAAGTTTGTGGATCTTGTTTGGTTGATTACAGAATTTGCTTTAGAATGTTTGCTTAGGACGAAAACTTTATCATTTTGATACATTCCAGCATGACAACGGATATCAAGCTAATTTTCAAATCTAAATTTACTTTTTTTTTTCATCATTTCTTCTTTAGTTTTTATTCATTTGTTTATATGCCTGAGACTCGATCAACTTCATCACTTGGAACTGGAAGCTGTGCATTTGACCATATCACGGCTATATACCCTGTATTAGCTAGATAAGTTTTAGATGTTTACAGGAGTAAGAACCTTTTACAAATGTTATTAATATTTGTGGACTGACTTCCACAAGGATTCAGATAAAATTAAGTGATATCCTTCTAATTGGCAACAATTTCTCCAGGATTGATTTCAAAGGGGTTTGCGGCAAGCAAACATTAACCTAACTGCTATTTTCCCAATCAAATGGGACCTCCTGAATGTTAAATGGACCATCTTAGTGGTATTAGAATCATTTCCAATCAGTAATGATTGAGTTCCAAGCCTAATCCTAGCCCTATGCATGAAGAAAATGTTGCATGCTTTAATCTAGTCCTTGTATTCTATCATATTATAATTTGTTCCGATCCCCTAGGTTACAGAATCAACTGATTTCAATGAGCTAGTAGAGAAAGAACCCTGGCTTTCACCAGGGAAACTGGTTGTCAAGCCTGATATGTTGTTTGGAAAGCGTGGAAAGAGTGGCTTAGTTGCCTTGAATCTAGATCTGGCTCAAGTTGCAAATTTTGTGAAAGAACGGCTTGGCAAAGAGGTAGATGTTCTCCCAATATTGTATCTCTTGCTGTGGCTGAGTGAATGGCTTGATTTTCCATGCAATTTTTGCTTTTTGGTTAAATATGATCTCTTTTGGGTTAACAGGTCGAAATGGGAGGATGCAAAGGACCTATAACTACATTCATCGTTGAACCCTTCATCCCCCACAATGAAGAGTTTTACCTTAATATTGTGTCCGAGCGACTTGGCTGCAGCATAAGCTTTTCAGAATGCGGAGGAATTGAAATTGAAGAGAATTGGGATAAGGTGCATTTAGATGCCAATTCTTCTAATGTTAAACCCCATTTAAGCTTGGTTATATGAACTATTTATGGCAGCAATGTAGTTACATTGTCATTTGTTTTTTACAGGTCAAAACTATATTTGTTCCAACAGGGGCCTCATTCATGTCAGAAGTATGTGCTCCACTCATCGCAACCCTTCCCTTGGAGGTAATTTCTGTGACATCAATAATCTGTTGACTGAGGTGTTCTTCTGCTTTGGTCTTGTTGTTGTTATTGGTTAATGTAATTTTAGCATTGAATTTAATATTTCAAAGTTAAAGCTTGATGGCAACAGATGTATTAGTACTATAGGAATTTATGTGTTTACTTCCGTTAATTTTCAAATTAATCTTAAAATTGCTATGTGGACTGCAGATAAAAGGAGTAATTGAGGAGTTCATTAAAGGGGTTTTTGCTCTATTTCAAGGTATGTTAATAGTTTGAACAAATCCCTATATAGAGGAAGCTTGAAACTCTGATAGTTATTTTTGGCAATATTAGAAATTTTCATAATTTTGAAGTTTATGTGATTCAGATCTAGACTTCACTTTCCTGGAGATGAATCCTTTCACTTTGGTTGATGGGAAGCCATATCCGTTGGATATGAGAGGCGAGGTGGACGACACTGCTGCTTTCAAGAACTTTAAGAAGTATACTGTCCTTGCTTTAGCTAGTTTCTCCTTTATTTGCTGTTTAAATTTCTGTTAATCCTCGCTATCAAATCTTATAATTAAATAGCCATTTGAGCTTTGGTAATTTCTAACTCTACTTCATTTCTCCTAGGTGGGGCAACATTGAATTTCCATTGCCATTTGGCAGAGTTATGAGCCCTACAGAATCATTTATTCATGGGCTAGACGAAAAGGTACCTTAGATAATTATATCTAAAGTTTCTTCACTCTCTAATATTGTGACAAGATTTTTCAATATCTTAAATTGAATCCTCCGAACTCATAGCTTAAAAATTTGCATTTATGTTTTCGAACTAGTTTTCTCCAAACGAGGATCCTGTAAAATTTACTTTTGATTTTCATTCTCCTGTAGACAAGTGCATCTCTGAAATTCACAGTTTTGAATCCAAAGGGAAGAATCTGGACTATGGTAGCTGGTGGAGGTGCAAGCGTCATCTATGCAGATACAGTATGAATATCTATATTTAGATACAGAGGATTGTTTTTATTTTCTCCATTCACATTGTCCTCATGTGATATAATTGTTCTCATCAGGTTGGAGATCTTGGTTATGCTTCTGAGCTTGGGAACTACGCAGAATATAGTGGAGCGCCCAATGAAGATGAAGTGTTGCAGTATGCTAGAGTTGTGATTGATGTAAGGACTTTCACTCTGTATTAGCATTGTGTCAAAGTTGATGTTAGAATGTGAAATCATTTTGATACTGCCTATTGTTGTCCAAGTTCAGGAAAAATATTATGCGCTTACCAAATGTTCAGGATATTTGCTGATTAATCCCTTTTACTTGAAAATGAAATGACTAAAATGAAGGTTTTGACAATCCTTTTCCATCACTTATATAACACCTGGATTGTTTTATTATTTATCTACAGTGTGCAACTTCTGATCCTGATGGCCATAAGAGAGCCCTTGTAATTGGAGGAGGAATTGCTAACTTCACGGATGTTGCTGCTACATTTAACGGCATAATTCGAGCCCTGAAGGAGAAGGTAAGATTGTGCCTTTAACCTGGATATAATGTGACATGAATTACAGGATGCAGTATCATGCAAGCCGTTATATATTTTATGCAGAATGCCATTTCTCTTATGGAAATATGAAAACTTCTTTCTCTGATTATAGTCACCATTCACGGTAAGTTGGTGCTTTGAATTTTCAGGAATCCAAGCTTAAAGCAGCAAGAATGCACCTATATGTAAGGAGAGGAGGTCCTAATTACCATAAAGGGCTTGCCAAAATGAGGACACTTGGAGATGAAATTGGCATTCCCATTGAGGTACTAAAATTTCGCGAAGAAAGTTGCTTTGACTCGTTTAATATAATATCAGACAATGGATTTATTTATGTGGCATTCAGTCCAGTATGTACCGATCTAGGCAAGAAAAATCCTATAATCTGAATGAAAATTGTTGGCCTTTGTTTTGTTACAGGTCTACGGTCCCGAAGCAACGATGACTGGGATATGCAAGCAGGCAATTGATTGTATCAGTGCAGCTGCTGGCCAATTGGTTAGATGAAATCTGTGTTCATTTTCTGTTTTCTCATGGCAAATTTCATGACTTCTTGTTTAGATAATTAGTGCAATTTCCTTCGTACCAGAAACTCAACAAAAGAAAATGTTAGATTTGTAAGTTAGAGCAAGCGAATGAATGATATTCGTTGTTCTCAACATTAAGAGCTTCTTATTTCACTATTTGCCATTTTTCTCAATCTTGGATCTCATTTGCTACGGTTTTGAAGAATGACATGCTTTTGTTGAATATGATATATAAGATTTATATACTATTAATTAGATATCATTAAGCTCATCAAGCATTAATAAAGTAAACTTGTTAAAAGTCTAAAGAATACCTTTATATTATTTTTTTTAATTATTGTCACTGTTTCTATACTTTATGCACATGGTTCTCTGTATTGTTCATAATGTGTCGCCTATTTTTACAGGAAATTATTTTGTATTTTTGACACATTTAGATGATAATCTAACATTTTATTAATTCTGAAAAATAATAAACGATAGGGGCTTAACAAGGGAACATAAATTGCTCTAATATATATAAAAAAGGATTTTTTGTTGGGCTTTGTCTTTATGAAATATACAAAGTTTGTTGCCAAGACATAAATTGGATTGGAGGCCATGATTTTTCATAGGTGGGTAATTGTACTTTTAAGGGGGTCCAAAAAGTATATGAAAAATCTGCCCTTGTCCAAAGTTGATTTAGGTCCCAGTTGTAGGTGCAGGAAGTCCCATCCTCTGCTAAATTATCAAAAAAAGAAAAAAAAATTATTATTATTATTGGTGCATCATTCAACTTTCCCTATACGGTTGAAAGTTAATAATTTTTTTAATTGATGAATGTTGGAATTCCATTATCTCCTAAAAATATAATTGTAAAAAAGATAATCAATTTTTAATTAGAATATAACTCAGTATTATTTAATTTTAATAGAGTTAAAAATGTGTAAATCTGTAGATTTTTCATCTATTTAATAAGTCAATGTCTACTGTTTACATTTTTTGATAGAATAAAAATGGCAACAACTTCACAGTTGGATATTGGCACGTATTGGTGACAAACTGCTTTACCACAAACATTTTTCATTACCATTTTGATAGTTCTTCCAATCCTAATTACTTGAACAGCTAATAATTGCCAAATCGAATTATTCACTATAAACTATATATGAAACTGAAAATAATCCGATAGTCTAGTTAGAGTCAACATGAACTGATTAATCGGTACATTAATAATTTTATTAAATCAGTCCATTAATTTTAATTTTTTTTCTCACCTCCAAATCCAGCCTATTTTCGGACTTGTAAATCTGCCCCTTGGCTTTTTAGTTCACCTGAAAAGACAACTATAGAAGTTAGAATAGAGAAAATCAACTGTTGTCATTACTCAATGTTTTAACCATTGCTTAGATTGGTCAATAAGAGCTTAGGGTATGTAGCTCACTTATCAAAAATCATGCAAATTGATGTGAATAAATAAATATTCAATTGAATTGCAGAGTTGATTGAAAGCTGATTTCAACATTGGATGCTGTCATTGCCTTTACAAATGAGGAATATTATTAACTAGTGGAGGATTAGAACTAACCAGGTTGACTCTCTCTGATCTGGTTAAACGGTGGCGTAATTGTATTATACTCCTTTCTTGACTTGGACATTAGATAGCCGTCGGTTTAGGCCGCCCACCAAAAAATTTTCTTGCTTGCTGTTGAGCCAGAAGTCAACTCGTTACTTATATTGGACTCATCTCACTCCATTATCCTTATATTGGACCCATGTATCAGTATGATCATGGAAAATAATTATGGGAACTGCCTGTATAAAAAGTAAAAACCCATCACTAATTGTATCTATATTTTCGTTCACGGATTATATACGACTAATGAAAATCCATTACAATAACTGACATTTTCTTTTGTTTAATACTCATTTCATATTTAAAATTTACTAATTCGATTGATTTAGATTTACATAAAATTCATATTCAAAATTATTGAGAGAAAAAATTCCTACTATTACATATCGTCTTCAATGGATTATAATAACTGAATTTTTAAACAGCTATTAAGTTGAATTAAATTATCGGTTAAGAGTTAAAATATATTGTAATTTTTTTTTGTCATTCATTCCACTCTACCCACTTTTGACATAGATAATCAATTTTCTTTTCCAAACAACAATAGTAGTGTATCCAAATAAGGTTTTAATATTTTTTACAGTGTATCAAAATTAACTTTTTTATTTCCTTTTAAAATTTATTTTTATTTAGACTAAGAACGATACTTAAATTTGAAATCTCTAAATATATTAAAATCAATCAGCATTTACTGTTAAAATGATATTTTAATTTTTTTTTTCTAAGTATTAATAAAAGAATGATGAATATTGATAAAATTAAAATATACTATTAACTTGCTCTAACGTGCTTCCACATTATATTCATATAAACTTATTTCCCCAAAATTCCTCAATGTTTATCTAACGATTAAATTTCATAGTGATTATATCCAAAAGTTACTTTTGGGGGTTATTATTAAACATTATTATTTTTTTAAAAAAAAAACCCATAATAGCATATCCAAATAAGGCGAACTCACTCAATGCGTATCCAGAAATTATAGATATCTCAGTTGCTCAAATTCAAAGCAATTCCCTCTTTTCGATAAATTCATTTTGTGATAAATTAAATTGCATAAGATCTATAAAATGTATAAATTTCTTCATTTCTTTTGTTTTTGAATGAATTTATACATTTCTTTATAGATCTAAATAAGGTAAGACTAAATTATAATTTTTTTTATTAATCATCCGGTATTCGAATCCCACTTGGCCGACTAAATTTGAATTCGGGGAGCATGAGGCATATTTAGCATCTTAATTTAATTTACTGACTTTAATATTAGCTGCATTTAATTGAAGATAAAAACAATCACTTATGTCTCCTTCAAAATGGAAACAGCCGATCTTATAGACAATTTTTTCTTCGAATAAAATGAATTACGCCTCATTTAAGGCTCGGTTATTCTTAAACGATTAAAATATATTGAAGTCACTTTTTTTTTTGTATATATCATTTTAATTCAAATATAATAATTTATATATAAATTAAGAAGATTCCTACTTCAATTCCACGAAAGAGTTACAATAAACCAAATGGCCAACAATTTATGCCAAAAAAAAAAAAAACACAAACACAAACACATGTTTTAACTAGCTATTTGTTTACTGTTTGAATGAATTAGGTTAGCGCTTGTCGAGTGAATTCAAATGCCAAGTGAATGACAAGGAATTATTTTACCAGAAGTGGAATGCATTAAACCATTATATTTTTTTCGAGTATTTTGTATTCATGGCACTAATAATAATTGCATTTTCTACTTAACTGGCTTGTTAAATGTTAGTGCTTTTGATACCGTGAATTTTATCCAACAATGATTCATTTTATAATCCGACCTATTTAATCTAAATTATAGCTCAATTCCATTTAATTAGTAAAATTTTAACCTTACTTATAAACCTATTCATTTATAATTAAATTTCATCATTTTGCCACCTATAAACAGAACAAAATTACACTAAATAATTAGTAAAGGATTGCACAAACAAATGATCCTTTAATCAGGTTCAACCATCCTCAATTGGTGTTTTGGGTGCTCCACTAAATGACCTAACCACTTCTGAAACCTTTTTTTAAGTCAATAAAATCAACTCGAGTTGATAATCTAATCAGCATATTTTTAATTTTTTAGCGAAATAAATAAATTCTAAAATAAACTAATAAAATCAACTCGAGTTGATATTTATGGAATATTATTATTATATAATTGGGTGACCAACTCCCTGCCGTTTATCCACAACCTATTCCCTTCTAGGCATTATATAGGGCCACTGCATCTCCTCTCATCGATCTCACAACACATTCTCTTCAATTAATTACTCGAAACTATCAAAAATGGCAAAAGAGAAGAAAAACGGGAAAGAAGAAGAACGTACCTCAAGTTCCATTCATGGAGATATCTTAGAGCACATATTCACTCACGTGCCACTCATCCACCTTGTACCAGCTTTCCATGTCTCTAAGTCATGGAAACGCGCCGTTTTGACCTCTCTCCGCCATTTCAACAAAATCAAACCTTGGCTTCTCCTTCATTCTCAGTCCACCAGGCCCCCTTACTCTACTTCCTTGCACGTGTACGATCCTCGCTCACACGTGTGGATTCAGATCCAGCAACTGCCAATCAGCCACCTCTCCGTCCTCCGATCTTCTCACTCCAAGCTTCTATATATGATCTCACCTTCCAAGTTTTCTTTCTCCTTTGACCCTATGCATCTCACCTGGCACCATGTTGATGCGCCGCTGCTTTGGCGGTCGGATCCTATCGTTGCGGTGGTTGGCCATCGCATCGTCCTCGCCGGCGGGACGTGTGATTTCGAGGATGATCCTTTGGCTGTGGAAATGTACGACCTTAAGACCCGCAGTTGGAGCACTTGTGACTCCATGCCTGCCGTATTCAAAGACTCCGCTGCCTCTATGTGGCTATCGATAGCAGTTAACGGTAATAGAATGTACGTTATGGAGAAAAGCACCGGTGTGGCTTACAGGTTTGATCCAGAGGCCAAATCTTGGCTCGGACCTTACAATCTCAGTCCCGATTCCAATGTGTGCAGCTTCTCCATCGGATTCGCTAACGACCGTTTGGTTCTGGCCGGTCTGATTGGAGACTCCAGCGAAGAAGGATTTACTAGCTTGAAATTGTGGGAGATTAACGGCAATGAGCTGGAAGCCTGCAGAGAGATAGGCGAAATGCCTAAGGAGCTTGTAGAGAAGCTGAAAGGCGAGGATGTTTACATGTCGTCAGGGTCGGCGGTTGCTGTGAACGTGATGGGAGATTTGGCATACATAAGCAATAGTTGTAATCCTGAGTTTGTTTTCCTCTGCGAAATCGGCGACGGCGCGTGTAGTTGGAGGAGCGTGAAGAACGCAATAGTCAATGATAAGTCGCGATTGACGGAGAGGATGGTTTTTACCTGTGCAGATGTGAGTTTGGGGGATTTGCACAAGGCCATGGTGGATGCGCAATTCGCTGTATTAGGAATACAGGAACATTTTTCTTGATTTGAACTCTCCATTTCTCCACTTCAGAAAAGGAAAAATTACACAGTTCCAGCTAGGTCGGAACAGTGCGATTTACAATGCGAAACCTTGTTTAAGTTACACGTCAATATTGATTAATTGATGTTTCATTATTATTATTATTATTATTGCGTCTTATTTAGCTTATTTCATTGAATTAAAAATTTTACTATAAAGTTTAAAATTAAAAAATATGGAACACATGCTATGCTATGAAAATTACCGGTGATTTTAATGATTAAATAGATATTAAAATAAAATAATATCCCAGTTGTTTGATATTAACAACTTTGGATAATTATTAAATCCATTTTAAAAATATGAAAATAATGATTATTGCATATATAAATATAAAGAGAGCGCGGCCGTTCGATTAGTCAAATTTATGATATCAAAATTAGTGGCAGAGCCACATATCGTTGATGGTATGCATCACTTTTAAAAAAATTTTGTAAATATATATTTAAATTATAATAGTGATCCCTTTAATTTATTTTAAGTATCTCGTAATCTTAGGGTCTTGCCTCTGCGGTTCTCAAATTCATTACAATGATAGGCATAATTTCTCTTTCTGATAAAAAAAAATGTTGAAATAATGATAAAATAAAAAGATTTGCCACTACGCGACTTCATGCATGTACAAGTAAAGTTACGTATCAGCTATCTACTCTCATTCATTTAGACAGGAACTAGTTTGTTAGTTTGTTTAAATCAGCATTTGTAAGACTATCTTCATCCTATGTAGCTAGCCGGGTGAGTTTCATTTATAATTACTGAACTTGTTATCAAATTACGTAATAATTATAAAAAAAATTAATAAAAATTATTTAATTTTGCAAATTTATATAATAAAATCATTTTGACCGAATTTCAACGAAAAAATCGCCAAAAATCTATGTGTCAGTACAGCATGACACATGACATATTGACGTGACAAATCCGAATGATAATACATGGACTTTTTGATGATTTTCTCATCGAAATCTGGTTAAAGTGATTTTATTGTATAAATTTATAAAATTTAATAATTTTTATTAAAAAAAATTTATGATTATTGCGTAATTTGATCACAAATTTAGTGACTATAAGTAAAGCTAACCCGTAGCTAGTTCTCCAACCAAACTTTATAAATTCTTATCACCATTAATTTCAACAGATTTTACTTAAATATGGTTTATATCAACTAATCCATCACCAAATACCATGCCAGACTATGATTGCCTTTATTCAAAATAAAATCTTATGTCAACTATTCTACATATATAGAATTGCTCCTTATTGTAAGGGATCCATTTCGATTTTCAATAAATAGATTCGATTGAAAACTTTCTTAAATCTAATCAATTATATTGCTGCGACTTGCTCTCTAACTTATGTAGGAATTTATTTGTTTATAGTTGACCTGTCATTTTCTCATGTCAATCCAACTTAATGATAACATCATTTGATGGAAATCAAAAAAAATAAATAAATAAAAGGACAACGGAATATTTCTAATAAAAATTTACCGTAAATTTAATTCAATTTATTTATAAAAATATGATGTAAATTCAATTTATTTGCAATTCGATTTGCTTGGCTTGCAAAGGGATCCAATTCAATTTGACTATAGATTGAAAATAAATGCCTTTTAGTAGGACGGTTGAAAATTGGTATCTCAAACAGGTTTTTCAATCTCATTTGGTATAAGAAAATGGTGACATTAATATAACAGTAATGGTCCATTGTCCATGGACAATGGTCCCCGGGAAGATGGTGAGGGGAAAATCCACAAGAAACAGATTTTAGTTATTGAAAGCCGTTCAGCTATAATAATCCATCAGAAATACTATCCTCAAAACTTTGGATAAGGATTCAAAAATATCAGAAATCAAAATAAATGATAATCCAAAATTGGTGGTCTTCGCATATTGAGGCCAGTTTCTGGTCTTACTACTTTCATGAATCACTATCACTACTAGGAATGTACACATATTTAAATTTTTTTGTACCGAAACGAAATATCGAAAAAAAAATTCACAATCAAATTATATTGTTGACTTTTTTACTATAATTAAATTGAACTGTACCGTTGACTTTATTAAAAATGTATCTAAATATTTTATCTAAAATCGAACAAAAAATCCTATTGAACTGTATCAAACTGTTCTAAAGCCGAATTATAACGAAAGAATTGATATTTATTAATTATTATATATTATACTAATAATTTATATATGAATATTATTTATAATTTCTATTTTATATGTACTTTATAAATTTAACTTCATAATTGTTTACATTATATATTTTAATGCATAAAATTAAATAATAATTAATTAATAAATTAAACTAAATATTTTAATTATTAATAAGATAAATTTAATTATTATAATAATTATTGTATCTATATGTTTTTAATATAATTTACCTTTAATTTTACTCAATTAATACTTAATTTTTCTTTTTGTATAAATATTTAAGTTAAGCAATTTATCACATAAGTACTTTATAAATTAATTTCATTTATTTTTAATGTCACTCAACTAACAGTCATCTATTTTTGATACAATAATTATATGAGTATGTAAATTAAAAATGTAAGTATATACAATTATTATTTATAATAAAATTTTACCAATTAATGTAAATATATGAGTATATAGTTATCTTTCCAATAATTTAATTTACTTTTAGCATCACTCAACTATTATTTGTCTATTTTTTGCATAATAGTTATATGAGTAATCAAGTATGTAAATTAATAATGTAATTATATATAATAAAATTTATCAATTCATATAGTTATATAAGTATATAATAATCATACTAATTAATTTAATTTATTTTTAGTATCAATCAACTAATATTCATCTATTTTTGCCACAATACCTATATAAGTACGCGAATTAATAATGTAATTATATATAGTTATTATATATACCAAAATTTTAACCAATTGATGTAATTATAAGAGTATATAAATATTTGACCAATTAATTTCATGTACTTTTTGTTCTACTCAACTAGTATTTATTTATTTTTGTACGGTACCTATATCAGTAATTGATTATGTAAGTTTATAATATAATTATGTATAATTATTATATATAATGAAAATTTTCAACTCAATGAAGTATTAACACAATACGTATATGAATACGTAAATTAATAATAAAATTATATATCGTTATCATACATAATGAAATTTTAGTTTATTTAAAAAAAATGAAGTTGAAAATTGATAAATATTGAGATTCGATTAACAAGATGAATGTCATTCTTTTTATAACTGTGATTTTGGATTCTAGATTCAAAATGACATTTCTAATTTCAAAGTATACAACTTTTTATGGTGAGCTTGAATTGAAAAAATGAGTTTCCAAAGTGACAGCTACTTTGAATGGATTGATAGAAAAATATAAAAAAAAAAATTAAAGAAAATAATGCTGATAAAATTATAAACCCACCACTAAATTATGATAAAATTGATGATGATGTTAATGCGTGATTTTTGAAAAATGAGGATAAGGGATAAGTTTTATTTCAAGGATATTTGGATGCTTATTTGACTGATAAATTAGTAAAAAATTCTCCTAATTTTGATATTTTAAGTTGATGAAAGATAAATGAGCCAAATTATTCAATTTTAGCTAAAGTTACTGGATATATTGACTATTCAGTACTCAACTGTAGCTTTTAAATAAGTTTTAACATTGGAGGAAGGATGTTAGATAAATTTATAAGTTCTCTAACCTCGATTACAGCTGAGTTTCTTATTTATTTTCAAAACTAATTAAAATCGGCTACACTTTTGGCTTCAGAGATAGCAATCGAATAATTCAAAAAGTTTGAATCAAGTAATTATTGTATTTGCATAAATTTTCAAATTTTTTATTTAATATTTATGTTTTTTGTTATCTCATTATTTAAAATCAGTATTATTTTTTTAGATATTGTTCATAATTTTGAAATTAATGTCAGCATAATGCAGAGAAAGACTGTTGAATGTTAATTTTTAATTAATGCACTTTGACTTAAACTTTAATTATACTTATTGAGATATTTTAATTGTATTTGTATTTATTATTATATAAATTTTTTTTGCAAAATTTTAAAAATATTGAATTATCTGAAGTATCATGTTGTATTGTACCGTATTATTTTGTACCAAAAGAACCGAAAAATCATACCAAACTGTATTTAATTTTTATAGAACTGTACCAAATTATTCCGAATTTTTAAGACAATTACAATAATTAATTTTTAAAATATCTAAAATTTTAAGATAATACGGAGATTCGAAAATTTGTACCATAACATATACACGCCTAATCACTGCTAATACTATGAACTCAATCCAACAAAATTTATTATGTAGATAAACTTATCCACCAAGTTTAATTGGTACTTTAATTCAGTAGAAATTGTGTTAAAATTAGTTTAGCATTTTTGAATATTTCTAATAATTTTTTTCTATTTTTGTAACTTTCCAACAAAATTTTAATTTAGTCGAATTAATAAACTTTTAATAACCAATGATTAAATCACAAAAATAAATGATGTGTTTTTTATTAGGAAAAATGTACTGAAATATCTTTCATGTTGTCTCAAGTGTGTTAAAATGGCTCTAAATTTTTTTGGAACAAAAATACCTCTTATGTTTTTAAATCTATACTAAAATATCTCTCCGTCAATTCCGAGTTAACGGTGTTAACTTAACATTGACACATGGCATAATATGTTACATCAAAATCACATGTCTTTTTAATCAAAATATAATCAAATGTATTTTAACACAGCGAGAAAAACTTTAGGAGCGAATAAGAAAAAAATATAAATAAATTATATAGTCAAAAAAATATTTATTACCTACACTTAATATTTTTGGAACAATTTTAGCTATAAAACGGATTCAATATATTGAAGTTTCAAATTAAAATCATCATTTTATGTTTCTTTTATTAAAAACCAATTTAGATTTATTTTATTTTACAACCAATTTATACATCCCGTAAAATCTAAATTACTGAATAAATTTGATTCAAGTTTAGTAAATTTAAGAAAAAATAGAGAAATTTGTAGTCAAATTAAGAAATAATAGAAAAATGGTGATTTTGAGCATGGATATTTCGAAAAGGAAAAACATTAATATAGGTAAAACATTAGTTTAATATCATATAAAGAAAAAGGGCAATTTTCTCAAATGTTGCTCCTTTCTTTTAGGAAAATTCTTACAAGAGCCAATAATTTAATATCAATGGAAAGTTTAATATCTGCTACTAATTTTTGTATTTATAAAACATTCAATGATAAATAGAATAAAATAAAAATTGATATGTGGTCAAAACGATTTAATTTTTTGGATATTTTTAATTTACCATAATTTGAATATAAAATTCATTAAGATAAATTAATTAATAAATATTCTTGACCTTTAAAATTTATTTATAATTACTTTCTTATTCGTACATTTATGTAAAAAAATATTTATTAATTAATATAACAAATATTGATTAATATCTAATGCAATAAATATTGATTTTTAATATTTTTATTAGGGTACTGTAATTCTCTTAATGTCTTGCTCAAAGTAATAAAATATCCCTAAAGTTTTTTCACTGTATTAAAATGCTCTTGATTATATTTTAATTAAAAATACATGTGGCATATTTTGCCACGTCAGCGCCGCTAATTTGGAGTAAACGGTAAATTGGCAAAGAAAAATTTTAGCAACAATTTTACAACATCAGTAGCATTTTTGTTCAAAAAAAATTTAGGAGTATTTTATCTCTTTTGAGACAACATATAGGATATTTTGGTATATTTTTCCTTTTTATTATTATCTGAAAAAGAGCTTACTGTAAGGCCGTGGGCTTTGGCCCAATTTAATCATTTTGTAGCATGTTTACATTTAATGGTGGGTTGAGGCCCAATTTCTGAACAAAAGACGCATAAATACATACGGTACAAGGACAATGGGCCAGCCCAGAAAAGGGATCTATCCAAACCGCTTTCTTTAATTGAAAAAGAGAAGAAGAGAAGACTTAATAATTTGTGAACGCTAATAAAACATAATCATGCTCAATTTGACATTCGAATTATTTTTTCAACCTTTAACAACTAATTTAAAATGAATCTATTTATATGAATCAAATTCAGTTCAAATAATTAAAAATTAAATCACTTTCTCAATTAATTAGAGTTCGGATTTTATCATTTTTCGTTCCTAATATGTAACTAAAGAAATGAATTTATTCACAAATAAAATTAATAAATACAGTGTCACAAAAACTTCTCGACTCTAAGAAGCTAATTTGAAAATTAATTTTTCAGCAAGATCACGTATTATTAGGTTGATTATAAATAACCTTATAAGTTTTTTTTATAAAAATCTTATTTTCTTTTATAAATGTCATTTTTCTTAAAAAAAAAAAAGAAAAGAAAAAAATCTTATAAGCTGATATTTGTATTTCCAATAAATTAATAATCCTGTGTATCGGTGAGATCAACAGGTTACTTTTTTGATATAGTTAGGGAGGACGGGACAAAATTTAAATGTATTTTAAAGTATTGCTCTATATAAATTTTAGAGAAATAAAAAGAAAATAGGATATAAGAATAAAAATATAGTATAAATATGAAACGGTTAACTATGAATTAATAATTAATTATAATATAAAAATTTTAAAACTATAAATTGAAAATGAAAAAGTTCGATTAGATTTCAGATATACGGTTAACTATGAAACTCTAATAAACTTAAGAAAATGAGTTAGAAGAACTATCACTATCAATTATAAGTCATCATATCTTGAGATTAGTTAGAAGCATCAGGACTGGCATTATATAAATAATCAAATAAAGGAAAATATATATATATATACATATATGAAAAAGAAAAATGAAATTGGAGAAAAAGCATAGTTGGTCTGGGCGGTTGGCCCACCAAAAGAATCATGATGACTTGTAATGGGCCCACTTCAGCCCAACAGCACAGCTAATGTCATCAATCATGGGGCCCATAGGAAATGATCTCATATCCTCTATAAACTATTTCTTTCAATCTACCTAACAAAAAAGAAAAAAACTTTTATTATTTTCCTTTTGGGTTTGTCCACTTTGTTGAATTTTTGTGCCACTTTTTTTTTCCTTCCCCAATTTCTTTTTCAAAGCCTTTTCTACCCAAATTTCCTTTTTTTTTTCCTCTTAATATATTTTATTTTTTAAACCATATTTCCAATTCCCACACTTTTAATTTCAATATATATAACCAAATAATAATGAGAGAGACATTTAATAACTAAGCAGTGAAAAAAAATTAACAATGTTAATTAAAATTGACTAATAAATTTTATTATTTATAATGGGTAAGTTCAAATTCCAAAACGACCGAAATACCCTGGTAGGCATATAATTGAGGTATAGGGCTTAGGTGGGTAGAGCACTGGACTATAAAATTCTCTACCACCTAGTAGGAGGTTTTTATTTTTTAATGTAATGGGTACTATAATATAATATTAATAAAAATTAATTTAATTAATTATTGGATTAGGGAATATTCATTTTTCCCAATGCGACAAAAATACCCTTGGGCTTTGGGGTTCTACATTTTAGCACATCTAGGCAATTTTTTTCATTTCTTTTCAGACTTCTGTCACTTTGCTTTTCCAATTATGCCCTTCTTGTTGCATTATCCCTAAAGTACACATTGGATTCACAAGTAAAATGACAAGCAAATATAAATAATTATCGTATTGGTCAAAAAAAAAAATCAATTTTGTTATTTTGTTTGATTTTTAATTTTATTATTGTAATTGTAATTCTGCCTTATTCACATCTCTTTATACTCAAAGTCTACACTATCAAGTTCAGATAAGCTGATCAGTCATAAAACAAATAGTAGTTTCTTCTCAATTGGCATGGAAAATTGAAATAAAAAATGGATTAATTGAAGACTTAATTTAAGCACTATTTTTTTTTAATTTTCAATTTTATAAAGTTAGCTTTTCTAACTATGTATTTTTTTAAGTTTCAAAATAATATGTAATTTTTAATCTGTTATTAATTTATCAAATTTTATTTTTAAATTATTTTTATTTTTTACGAATATCGGATGCAATGTTAATATGCTATGGTTTTATACACTAAATTCAGCTGCTGAAACTAAAGCTTAAAATTAAAATATATTGTTATAATAAAAGTAATAAAATATGCATTATATGTAGTTATAATTAAGTGGATATACTTAATTTATATATACATATCAAATTAATTAATTATATTTTATTAATGAAAAATATATAAAATTCCATGGGTTCAATATCCTTAATTTGTCCAAAAAAATTAAAACTAAATAACACATAAGTAGTAAATACTAGTTTCAATGTATGTCTTGAGTCCGATATTTAACTTTTTTTTTTTTGCTGTATTAAAAATAGAACTGAAAAAAAATTGAAAATCATTAAACCGATAATTAAAATTGTAATCAAATCGATATATGTGGTTAACAAGTTCAATTTGATACAGATACTAACTTTAGTTTTTAAAATTTATAATTATTAGTCTTGAATTTAAACTTTAATATTTTGTCAATAGTACTTATATATAATTTTTCGTATATATTTATGATCATGAGGATAATTTTCACATTTTAATTATTATCATTTATGTATATAAATATGAAAAAACTTCTAAATTCCAATATCCAATAACGATATGAACAAACCTGACCTCATTTGCTCTCTAGTTTCAAAGGTTTTATTTTCTTTTTCTAATTTTGAAATTGCCATCAATTTATTTACAGACGGCAGCTCCTATTATCTTCTCTTATTCTGTTTATTAAATTTATATTTGTATTTTTCAAATTTTTATGTATTTTTTTTAAAATTTTTTATAATAATTTTCAGATCGGTATAGATCTGAAGTTTTAATTTTATTTATTATTTTTTTTGTATTTTGATTTCAATAAAATTAAATTTGAAATTTTTATTTTAGATCTAATTTTCATATTTACTCATATCCTTTAACTAATAGTGAATATAATTTAAATTTTTTGTTATACAAGTTTGTCCTCTACTGTAACACCCGATAGCCGAACATTGATCCGAATACCGGTATCACATAATATTGCGGTGATCCATAAATTATTATTAAATTATCCATCTTAAACATTCATTATTTTAACCGTTAAGTTATGGGTCCCACATTCTAAAATATCCTATTAATTAATGTATAAAAATTCGGGTAGTATAACAGCCGAAACCCAAATTCTGGCTTTCTGCAATAGCTACAAAACACTCCCAAAATGTTCACAAACATCCAACTTAACCTCCACAATCTATATAAATACTTCACAAGATCAGCCAAACACAGAATCAACAGTTATTTCTAAAATTTTACATATAACCATACATATATACAGTACAATTCTTGTGCTTATCCCATCTACTTATTTACAGTACATAACAGATATATACAAGTCTAAAACTATATACAGTTTCCAAAACTAGCCATGTTGTCCTACAAGACAACATCTATATGTACATGCTAAACAAAACCACAAAAATACTGGATCCTTATAACATTGATTTCCTTCCAGTACGAACTCAGTCTCTGTCTCTTGCGTGCAGTACAAAACCACACGCTAAGTACAAAAGTATTTAGTGGTGAATATAAACTTAAAACCCCATAATTTCACTACAGTTCATTCACATATTCTTTATAATTGTATTTCATTATCTGTTTTTCATCGGTTGATTTCATTATAATACAAATTTTTTGGTTAAATTATAAATTTTACTTTTATTGACAAAATTACTATTTTGCTATTACTTGAGAGATTCATTCTCAATTATGGCTTTTCAAGTTTTATTCTCAAATTTTTATCATTTTAAATTCGGATTTCACACTGTAGGGATAAATTTTCACTTTAGTCCCTAAAATTTTAAATATGCACTTTTGTCTTAATTTCTTTGTTTAACAGTTTTTTTAGGCTTTTATCTTTATTTTTCAGTACGTTTTTGTCCAAACAGTAATTTATTCTCACTTCTCAAGTTTTACTTTTTTTTCATATACATCATCTTTTTATGCTTTAGTCAATACAATATTTTAATTATTTTGCCCCTAGTATAGCATGAAAATATATCACTAATTACGATGAGCGAAACTACGAACCCTATAGGTTCCAGTACTCTGATAGTATCAATTACACACATATTATTATTTTATTTCCTTTCTTTTTCATTTTTTCCAAACATTCAAATACAGACGTGAAACCATATCAAGGTTACCACTATACAAGTCGCAATGACTTGCTACAGCGGTTACTAAAATATTCTTATGGCTAGCCATATACATCCTAATTTCTGATTTCACACATAATACTAAGGGCAAAATATAATTACAATTTAATACAATTTACAATAATGTATAATTACCGATTCATGGTAATAATTAGTCTATATTATTAAAAACAGTCTCGGTATTTCAAATATACCAGTTTTTCAATTAAAATCATACAATTCAATTACAATTATTTTATTTATTACTTTCTTTTTCAATATATGCTCCTTACATGTCATATAAATTAATTACATTCAATTTTGCATTTATTCCGATTTATATTTTAAAATTTTATAAATTTTCTTAAGGTCCCTATTCGGTTACCTTATTTCAATTTCCTTATAAATTATATTTTATACTCAATTTAATCACAATAAGCATAAAACCATATATTTTTCAATTATTTCAATTTAATTCAGAAAATTACAAATTATTCCCTAATTTTTTTTGACCGAATTCTCCCTAAAATTAAACTTGTCTAAATTTTAATTAAATACCATAATTTCACTAATTTATCTTCTAATTGCAAAATTTCAAGTCCAATTTCATAATTAATTCGTAATTAATAATTAACCTAATTTTTTTTAATTATATATACAACATATATATTGTGAAATTAAAGGATTTAAAATTATTCACTTACCAAATCACTCAACAATTTTGTCTTTTCCCTTATTTTTAGTTGGTTTGCTTCCCTCTCCTTGCTCTTCAATTGGCAGCAAATTCATGACCAAAATCACCATAGATTAAGTTAATTTTTTGCTCAAATAATACACACAATACTATAATCAACACTT
The DNA here is from genome assembly GCA_037975025.1 of Excoecaria agallocha. Lineage (NCBI taxonomy): Eukaryota > Viridiplantae > Streptophyta > Magnoliopsida > Malpighiales > Euphorbiaceae > Excoecaria > Excoecaria agallocha. Next base: position 57,443,333 of record CM075807.1, on the reverse strand, counting down.
AATTACTCTAATTATCAAATAAAACTAAATTTTCTCCAACTCACCAAATTATCCACTTGAACAATTAGACTTTATCCACCTTCTTTCACCTCCCATAGCAATCAAAGGTGAAGAGAAGCAAGATGAAACAATTTAATTGAGATAATGGTTGAAAAATTTTGTGAATTAAGCCTTAAAGAAACAAAGAAAAGGAAGAAGAAGAAGAAGAGGATGAAGCCACGGCAAAATGAAAAAGAAATGGTCTTTTGGTCGGTCAAAAATCAAGAGATAAAGATCTCTTAATGCCCATTAATTGGTTACCCACTTTATGACAAAAACAATTAAGTCCTAAGTGGATCCAATGCCATATGTCATCATTTAATTGATCAATACACTTTTAGTTGTCATTTTTTGATAAAAATTATACCAAAAATTCTTAAAAATGTTGATTAGGCCATGTTTAAAATTTCAGATCAATCCGAGATCGTTTCGATATCAAACTAACCCCGAATGTAAATTTTAACCAGTTCAAAAACTGAATTTTTAAATTCTTCAAAAAATTCATTTTATTATTTCAAAAATTCATATATATAATTTCTAGTCAATTGGTGCAATCGAAATAATTTTATGAAGTCCAGAAAATATTTTTAAGCCAATCAAAGTTCTCAATCAACTATATCAATCAAGTTATTTATTTTATTTTTTTCTTTTGTAGACCTATTTGACCTCAATTTCAGTCCAAATTATAACACCGAATTTGTTATGAATAATACTTTTCAATAGTGAAAAAAAAATTTTATGAACCCGGTGGGCCCCGAATGACACTATTCACCTCGAAAAAATACTATTCACGTGATCGGCGATTTTTGGGGTGTTACATCCACATTTGGAGGTTATTGTCCTCCTTAATGTAAATTTTCATCCTTTTTGGAATAAATTTTCCTATGAACAGCGTATAGATTTAGTTTTTTGCTGAAAATCAGATCACCCATGGCATATTATCATTATTCACCGTTTTCATCGAACAAGTTAATAGATATATTGCAACTTCATTAATTTTGTACATTTCACGTAATTTTAAATTTTATAAATTTATTTGTATTTTTTAGATATATTTTTTATATTATTAATGAATATTTAATTTGCATTAAAACTATATAAATATGAATATATTTTGAATGACGAAAATTATCCACCTTTCCATATTTAAAGGTCATAAATTAGTGTTGATTTATTTTTTTTATCATTATGTACGGTATTTATATATTTTTTTATTATATTAATATTAAAATTTAATAATTTTTATTTTTATTTGTATTTTTATATTTTTAAATTTAAAAATTTATATTTTAATTTTATGAATGCACATTTTATAATTATATATATTTAATTTTTTAGTAGTTAATTAGTAATTAATAGGTAATTGATGGTTATTAATTTGTTAGTAGTTAATAAATTTTTAATGAAATTAAAGTAAATTTATATTTAAAAGATAAATATTAATAAACTGAATTTAAAAAAAAAATATTATGATCTGGTTAACCACCTTACGTTTACTTCTAATAAAAAAAAAACATTATTGTTATATTTTCAATTTGGATTGAGTTTTGCTCATCTAAAGCAATAGTAATGTAACGTGAAATTCCTAAAATACCCATGCAGCAGGCAAACGGCAGTTGGTTCGGTGGGCGCATTTTAGAGATTCTATCACGGCATCCAACAAAAGAATATCCTAGGGCTACACAAAAAGCTTGCCAAGCGCACATCTCCAGCACCGTCACCACCCCGGCGTATTTTAGCCTTCCTCATATATTTAAAAACGAGAAAACAAAAAAAAAAAGAAAAGAAAGAATCGAATACTAGTAGGTACACAGCATCCCCACATGGGTTATCATGGTGAGGAGCGATTCAGGGGCTACATCGTCCTGTTGTAGTCTATTGGATCAATCATGACCGTTGATGGGATTGATTACATGATTGATCCATCGAAAAGCGGAAAAGGTTAGCAAAAATTATTGTGGGTCCATTCCTGTAATAATCATGTTCTCTGCTGGTGTATCTTAGCAAAACATTCCTGCTTAGCTTCCTATCCACCCTACGCACATTTAATTTTTAAATCAGTTTGCTGTAAAAATTTTAAACAAATTCAATTTGTCCTCCTAATTTATAATGTTAACCATATTTTTCATTTATAAACTGAAAATAAAAATTTAATTAAGAAAATGAGTTAATTTAATCATTATGTTAAAATGGTTATATAAATATTATATGGAATATGAATTACTTGGTTCTTTTAAGTACTTAATTAATTTTTAATTGGCCTTTTTGAAAACATTTGAACGATAAATATAATTTCAATACATTGAACATAATTATTGTCCAAACATAGGTTTGCTATTTTATAAAAAAAATATATTATTTTTTATTAAGAGAAATAGAGAGTAAAATTCATACTTAAAACTTTTTATTATTTTGAAATTAGCACCTAATACCGAAATGTCCTACATGAGTCTTATATGGATATGTTAGCTACTAATTATACTAAAAAATATAAATTAAGAAAATTTTCAAAATTTATATTTAAATTATTAAATAATTAAATATGTTTTTAATTGCACAAATACGATTCAAAATAGAAAATTAGAATCATATAAAACAAGTCAAACTTTCAAATTCCAGTCTACTTTATTATAATTCAAAAGATAGCCATACAAGTATTCAAGATTATAAGTAAATGATCACCTTATAGTGAAAATTACAAAATAAATTAATTATAAATGTATAATCCTTGTCAGGATAAAAACATAAATTAAATAGAAAAAACTTTCATGCTATTGGCATTAAAAAAGGGTATAATATATAGATAATAATATCAACCTGAGATTTTTATACTCTTTAAATTCTTAAGATGATATAGAATATTAAATATATTAATCTATCATTCTCAATTATATATATTTTTTTCATACTTATTTATCAAAATCAGTTAATGTAGCCAAATTAATATATTTTTACATTAACCAGGAGTAAATTAGTAGAATATAAATTTACATTTATTATTTAATATGTACATACAATAGAAATATGCTAGACATTTAACGGATTAATTATAATTTAAAAAAGGTAAGAGTATAATTTAAGATAAATAAAAAAATGAAAAAAGAGCACTAAATTATGGAAATTCTGTTATACATGTTATTAAATGTTTAAATTAATCTGGCGCATTTTAGCAAGGTGGGCCATGAGGTGCAGAAGCTTTTAACAGAATGTGATTATGGAATTACTTTTACAAACGAATTTGAAGGCGGAAGCAAACAAAGGCGGAGACAATCCAAGCACGTGACCTGCCAAATACTTACCTGCAAAAATATGAAAATTTTCTGAGTTTTTTTTTTTCTTACAAAAATTTTCATAAAGACATCTAATCCTGTTCTTCTCTCTGATCAATCCCACACATACCTTCAGTCCAATCACTGAATTTTAAAAGAAATATATTTTTTCCCTTTTTTATGTACCAAATAAAATTTAATTTATATATTATTTTTATATTTTTAATATAATTTAATTAATTAATTTTTTTAATAAAATCAAATTTGATAATTTAATTTTAATCACATAATTTAATGTTAAATTTAAATATATTTATTATTTATTAATTTTAATAAAAATAACCAAAGTGTTTGATTTTTTTTTTTGAAAAATAAATTCAAAAACAACATTAACTGAATTAATATTCCCTCTCCTCTAATAAAAAAGAAAGGGAAGAACAGTTTTTTCCTCCTCTCTTGTCACTGGGTCTGCATCTGTATCTGTGTCCTCTTTGGCATTTTGTTTTGGCCTCTGTGGTTGTTTGGCTCTTCTCCCTTCTGTTTCTCTCTCTCGAATTTTTCATTGATAAAGATCTTATTTTTATGTGTTAAAAGAGGATACTGATAGTAGTAGAATCACAGAGGAGGAGGTAGCTGCAGGGAGAGGATAGAATTTAACAAAATACCCACATAGAATTTGTGGGGATCAACCAAAATTTAAGAAATTCATACTTGGGCATTTTCTCAGATCTCTAGGATCTTACAAGTCCAGGTTTTGAATTGTCTGCTTGGTTCTCGAGAAAATTCTCTCCTTTTTTAGCTGATGGTTTGTCTCAGGCACTTATTGATTCAAAGTGCTGCAACTGGGTACTATGTAAGATAGTGAATTTTTTGCCTCATTGCAATTTTTATCCAAAGTGCAGAAGAGGGCAAATAGGGTACACTACCCTTGTTATGGACACAGTGGGCTTTTGCTTTATATGGTTCTGACTCTGCAAGGAGCTTGCTTTTCTTTTTGGATAATGCAATTTAAAAGTTCATTTTAATCAGAATATGGCTTGCAGGCGTACTGGTTATGGTGCTTTTGATCAGAGAATAGTGGTTATTTAGAGTAAAGTTAGTGAATTGAGAATAGAAGAAGAGCATGGAAAGGAGAAGTTTCTGGCTTTGGAGAGTGGGGTTTTTAGTTATGGCATTAATTGAGACTTCTTCTGCCACCCTTTCTCCTACCGGTATTAACTATGAAGGTCAGTTTATTTTCTCCAAGATCTTTGCTTCTCTCTTACCCTATCCTAATAATAAATTCTATTTGGTTTTACTTTATTTCATCTACTGATATTAATAATTTTATTGATACATTAGAACTATTATCTTCAAGATCTTCTGTGGGTTTCTTCTGTACATGATAGATAGAGGATAAGCAGTTTACATTAGATATTCATAGTATTGATTCCTCTTATCTTGTTTGAAATTTGAGCAGTGGTTGCTCTGGCAAATATAAAAACTGCTTTACGCGACCCTTACAATGTTCTGGAGAGTTGGGATGTGAACTCTGTTGATCCCTGTAGCTGGAGAATGGTTACTTGCTCTCCTGATGGATATGTTTCTGCTTTGTAAGTTGTATTGTATTTTATTTTTTCTCTCTTTTCCATTTTATCCATTTTTGTTATTGTTTAAGGAATGAGAAAGTAAATTTACTTTGACTAAACAGGGGGCTTCCCAGCCAAAGCTTGTCTGGGACTTTATCACCTTGGATTGGGAATCTTAGTTACTTGCAATCTGTGTAAGTTTGCCTTCATTCTTCTTATGTATGAATGTTCAATTTTTTAATTCTGGCAAATTGGTTACAAGTTAGCTGTAATTAGATACCATTAATGATGAGTCTTTCCTATGTAATATCATGAAGTATGAGTGACACATATCATCACCCACATAAATGAGCAGGTTGTTACAGAACAATGCCATTTCCGGTCCAATTCCTGCTGAAATTGGGAGGTTGGAGAAGCTTCAGACACTTGATCTTTCTAACAATACATTCAGTGGAGAAATTCCTGCTTCTCTGGGGGACCTCAAGAATCTGAATTACCTGTGAGTTTCAGAAGTATGTACTTTTCTTTTCTTCCTTAAGAATTATGATTAATACACATTCTTAAGCAGACAATGTTATTGGTGAGCTATTCAGGCGGTTGAACAACAATAGCCTCAGTGGAGGGTGCCCTGAGTCTCTGTCCAACATTGAAGGTCTTACTCTTGTGTATGTCCTTGCAACTTTTCACTGTGCAGTTAATACTTTTGTTGTAATCATGTGATTATTTCTCTAACATAGCTTCTCTATTGTCATTTTGTGAATATGCATATTCAAAATTGTTAATTTTTGCCTGCAGGGACCTTTCATTTAACAATCTGAGTGGTTCATTGCCTAAAATATCAGCAAGAACTTTCAAGTGAGCAATTGTTTCCTTTGTTGTAACTTGTGGTTTTCTGCTTCTCCTATCTCTAGTTTATTGCCAACTCAAACTCTGTTATGTTTTTCTCATTTACAGAGTTATTGGCAACCCATTAATATGTGGACCGAGAGCCAACAACTGTTCTGCTGTGTTTCCTGAACCCCTTTCTCTTCCACCAGATGGCCTGAAAGGTGCATTTCATGTAGTTACATTTATTCATGCAGTTGTTTCTTATATTCTTGACAACTATAGCTTATGTTTTTGCGATTCCTTTCTTTGATTTCTTAGGTCAATCAGACACTGGAACCAGTAGTCACCGCTTGGCTGTTGCTTTTGGTGCAAGCTTCGGTGCTGCCTTTTCCATCATAATTGTTATGGGGTTCCTTTGGTGGCGATATAGACGCAATCAGCAAATTTTCTTTGATGTTAATGGTCAGTTTTTTACTTGATCATTCACCATCTTCTGTTTCCTTCTGTACTCTATGCTTTGTTCTACTCCTGCCAGAAATGAAGATAGTGCAAAAACTTTCCAATTGTGTGCACATATGTTGTTGAACATGGTCTATGACACTGCCTCCAACCACTGAGTAACATTAACTGAAATCGTAGCCTAAATGTTTTTCTTATATTTAGTCAGTTGGTTACAGCTTTTCCAAGTGCTTATAGTTCCATATTTTTACTGTTAAATTTTATGTTGTGCTTGGATTAATAACTTATTCTGTCCTCATGTTCACCATTATGCATTTTTTAACAACCACTATGAGTTGCGTGGCAGAACAATATGACCGAGAGGTATGCCTGGGCCATTTGAGAAGGTATACATTTAAGGAGCTCAGGGCTGCAACTGATCATTTCAGTTCAAAGAATATTCTTGGAAGAGGTGGATTTGGTATAGTATACAAGGGATGCTTTAGTGATGGAACAGTGGTGGCTGTCAAGCGGTTGAAAGACTATAATATAGCTGGTGGTGAAATCCAATTTCAGACAGAAGTAGAGACAATAAGTTTAGCTGTCCATCGAAATCTGCTCAGGCTATCTGGGTTTTGCACCACTGAGAATGAAAGGCTTCTTGTATACCCCTACATGCCAAATGGAAGTGTAGCATCTCGATTAAGAGGTCAGTAATAATTTCTATCTAGTTCAAAGTTCTACCGCCAGTTTTGGGTATCCTAGCATCTGCCACAGCATTATCTTTAGTATAATGCTTTGAACACCGGCACTATATTCCTCCTTCAGCAGTGATCATTCCTTGGGACCACCAAAAAAAGCATCAAGCCTGGTGTGGCAGAGGCATGTTGTTCATCATATTGTCCCTAGACTTGAATTGGCACCAGTTGCAATTCCACTTTCCCACTACCATTATCATCGTCTCAATAATATGATATTAGACATAGAGTTGGCACCCACTTGTTGCATCTTGTTTATGTTTTTCCTGACCGAAATGCACTCGTTGCACATACACCCTTCCCTAGCCAAGACAAAGGGTATAATATTATAATCCAATCTAATCTCATGTGCTCTCTTTTGACTTGCTTCTGAAAGCCTTTCAAGACTATCCATTTTGGGTTTGTTTTTTATGAGGTCAGCACCATAGCCATAACACTTATGGTTTTGAATTACTTCGTACAGCATTTTCATCCCATTGCTACCAAGATTTCTGATTTGCAGTCCCAAATGATGAAATATGAAACATCAGTCAACTTCATTAGTTTAGCAAATTGAAGTTCTAATGCAGAGAGCTATTGTAAATGCTATGCTAGAAAATCTATTATTATCTAGTCTTCCATTTCTACTTTCAGCCTTCTAATATATGTGTTCTTGCTTTATAACCTATCATCTACGTGTAGCTAAATTCAAAATATTTGTTTTATTATCAGATCACATTCATGGTAGACCAGCTTTGGACTGGGTGAGGAGAAAGAAGATAGCTTTAGGTACAGCTAGGGGACTACTCTACTTGCATGAGCAGTGTGACCCCAAAATTATTCACCGAGATGTTAAAGCAGCCAACATATTGTTGGATGAAGATTTTGAAGCAGTTGTTGGCGATTTTGGGCTGGCAAAGCTTTTGGATCACAGGGATTCCCATGTGACCACAGCTGTGCGTGGCACTGTTGGCCACATTGCTCCAGAGTACTTGTCAACAGGTCAGTCGTCGGAGAAGACAGATGTTTTCGGGTTTGGTATATTGCTTCTCGAGCTTATTACAGGCCAGAAAGCATTGGATTTTGGAAGGGCTGCTAACCAGAAAGGTGTCATGCTTGATTGGGTACCCTCTATCTCTCTCTGCTGTTTTGCATCTGGAAACGAATAATCTTGCAAAAGAGTTTTCATCAAATTCCACCTGCTTGTTCACTATTTAGAATTCTTTTTCTAAATTTGGTCCTGATGAGCATAAATCCACTGGGAAAAGGTATGATCAACTTGATTTGTCAGACCTTAACAAGGGAATAAAGTCAATAGCTGTAAAGTACTAAATCCTATCACTGTCATGCATACTTTGGTAAAAATATACTTGTCCACAAATCTTCTTCATTGGGATACTATATTTTCTCCTACTTTTCAGGTGAAGAAACTCCATCAAGAAGGAAAGTTGAATCTACTAGCAGATAAAGATCTTAAGGGAAATTTCGACAGGGTTGAACTGGAAGAAATGGTTCAAGTTGCTCTTTTATGTACTCAATTCAATCCTTCACATCGTCCGAAGATGTGTGAAGTATTGAAGATGTTGGAAGGTGATGGTTTAGCCGAGAAATGGGAGGCCTCGCAAAAGGTTGAGACTCCAAGATATAGATCCTGTGAAAGCCATACTCAAAGATACTCAGATTTTATAGAAGAATCTTCACTTGTGGTAGAAGCAATGGAGCTTTCCGGTCCTCGGTAATGTAACACTTAACTCTTTCTTTACACGTCCTTTGTGTTATAAAATTACCAAACCTCTGAAATGAGGAATCTGCCATTGGTGTTGATAGTTGTTGAATGCATGTATTCATCTGTAAAAAAAAAAAAAAAGGAAAATTCATGTATAAGCAACCCTATTGTTCTTTGAAAAAATGATTTGAGTGCCATAGATCCGAGAGCTAACAAAATATATTATTGTTAAATTTCTTATTTCGTTTTGTAGATTTTTTTTTTAATTCCTTTTCTGTGTAATTGAAGTTAAAAAGGTTTTGATGTTGAACTTTCAGATTATAATATATAATCATCACCTTAAATTATCTACAGATATACCCTATAATATATAATCATCACCTTAATTATCTACAGATATACCCTGCAAGTCCTTGGTTTTTAATTGCTAAATTTGATTATTTAACTGTTAAAAATTCAACATATACATTTTATTCTTCAACTCTGGTTCATTAACATTAACTGTATAGAGTAAATATTCAAGCTAAGCATTAAAAAAGATTCAACACATGCAATCATACTATAAAGTATAGCATAAGAAAATATTCATTCATAAAATTAAAACGTGAAATCTAAAAATTTTAAACATAAAAATATAAGTCAAATAATACATAAACACCCATCAATATTAAATTTAAAACTAGGGCTGAATATATAATATAAGATAAAATGGTAATTTTAATTAAAACGTAAAAGTTATCCCTATAGATTATATATAATTCGATTTACTGTTAATCACCAATTAACCAAACATTAAATCAAAATTTATCAAGGCATTAACCGTAATTTTTTAAAAAATTAAAATTTGTATCTTCGTTCAATTGAATTTGTTAAATATATGTACCGATTTGAATTCGATTTTAACCACCTTTAAACACCTTATTTCCTACTTACCAATTGTCCTTAAATAGTTAAACGGGATTAATTTCAATCTGAAACAGTATTCCTGTATCCACTGAAGGTATTTTTTTTTCTTTTAATGTATTAGCTAAAAGTTTCTTTCTTAATATAAGAAAGAGAAGGGTAGATTCGAATTCAAAATTTTACAGTATATTAAAAATAAAATTAAATGTTAAAATGTGCCGTTAGCAAAAATTCATTTATAAGAATAATTAATTATGATGAGATTTTGAAAGAATCTGAATGGATTTCCAACATGGCTGCTTATAGAAAATCACTTTTATCTACAAAATCAGATTAAAATTTAAGCAAAAGTTTTTAATAATAAATGAACTAAAATGCAATGAAGTCAAAATAAGCTAAAAATTATACTATTTGAGACTAATGAAATAGAAATGTAACTTTTATGATTAAATTTGCTCATTGCATCTAAAAAATAATTATGAAATGCTAATGAAACTATATAGTTCTATTCTAAAAAATAATTTTTTACTTTTTACGAAAATTAAAATAGTTCAATTTTATAAAAAAAATTATAATTATTGATAAAAATATCCTTTTATATTCTTAAAAATTTTATTTAATCTTAATTAAAAATAAAAAAAGAAATAAAAAATATTTAATAAAATACATAATGAATAAGAATATATGTTTAAGTATATTTTTTAAATTTAACAAAATATTTAAAATGAAATAAAATAATATAAAATGAAAAAATAATCTTTTAAAAAGATTTCTAATTAAAAAAAAAGAAAGTATCAATTAACTGTTAGTCTACGGTTATGTATATTATATTTTTATATCTTCAATTTTTTTTATTTATTTCTAAAATTTACTTAAAATAATACTTTATAATATATTTAAATTATATTTTTATTTTTGTACCTTAAATTTTTATATTTTTCTATAAACTTTATATGATACTTTATACTAAATTTATATTATGTCATTCTCTTTAATTATATAATAATATTTATATATAGTATCCTATTAACTTTTATATATATTGTGTTCATATTTTACTCAATAGCATCTAATTTCTTATATTTTAAAGTTTATGTTATAACATTTAATATTATCCAAAATTTTATTTGACTTAGAATCAAACATAATAATTTTCAATAAATATCAAATTTATTTTATAATATTAGCTATTAATTTATAGAACATGAATTTTGGCTAGTAAATTATGTTTGTTTTGTAATTTTTTTATTAAATTATTTTACACATTTGAAATTGAATTGAATTTTATCTAATTTTTTTATATAATTTTATGTTATAAATTTTAATAATTAATCAAAAAATATTGATTAATCAAACAGAAAAATTGAAACTGATAGACTAATTAATCGAATGTAACAAATCGATTAATGATTAGTGATTTTAAAAAATCGATATTAATAGATTCGTTAAATTTTTTTTCATGAACTAATTAACCGGTTCATACTCACCTCTAAGGATAGGTTTACATGTATACTTATATTTATTATACACATTATTAAATATTTATATTTTTTACCAATTTTTACTTTTAACTAAAATTAAATAAATTTTTTTTTAAAAAAATATTTTTGATAATAGCTATATTTTTTTTTTATAAAATTAAGATATTTTAATAATTTTTTAAGTTTTATAAAAAATAAAAAAATATTTTTTAAAATATAACTAAAAGAGTAATTTGGAAGCAAAATGGGTTTGAGTCCTAGTGACATAAATCTCGTAGTCATTACTCCATCCGTCCTATTTTAAAAGATATTTTTTTTATTTTTTATAAAAATAAAAAAATAATTAAAATATTTCAATTTCATAAAAAAAATTATAATAATTGATAAAAATATCATTTTATATTTTCAAAAATTTTATTTTATTTTAATTAAAAAAATAATAAAAAATATTTAATAAATAATATAATAAATACGAATATATATATAAATAGTTTTTTAAAATTTTAAAAAAAGATATTTGAAGCTAGGTGAATTGAAATAAAAAACTATATGTTAAAATGGAATGGGGGAGGGTATTGACTTTAAGAAGAGTCGAGATCACGTGCACCAGAAGTACTTTGCGCCTTTCATGGAAATGTTTCAGATGTCTGAAAAGTTCCAACAACCATATATTTGTACACGTGTCAATCTGTAATTGCCAAGGAGATGCGGTGCAAGCAATGGAGAATTATGTGAGAAGCAGAAGCACATGCAGGCGTGCGCTTCCACCGTTACATAACGGTGACAGGTTATCATTTTTTTTATGTCGGTGAGGAAATGACGCGCGGCCTACAGGTGTCGGCGGTGGCTTCTCCCAGGTCACCGTCGTTGTCTGTGCAAAATTTTGCCGTTACTTAACAGGCTATTTACTTGCAATTAAAATATAGAAAAGCGTTTAAGCTCAGATGCAATGACCAAACTGCACCTGAATTGGTGTCACCAATTTATATATTGGTATGCATATTTGTATTTTGTTTTTAGATAATTATTTATTTCAGATCATTGTATAGCAGAAGGATTTAAATTTTTTTTCATATGTCTATCAATTTACACATTATGAAATAATGGAAATTTATGGGAATTATCTGCAATTGATTATTTCTCTAATTAATTAGAACTTAAATCTCATAATATAATTCTTAGAAAAAGATAAAAAATAGTTAAATTTCTAAATATAATTAATTAAAAACCTCATAATATGAATAAAGTTCAAGTTATTGACAACAATTAGAATTTTTATCTGATAATGAATTCTCGTTTAAAAATATAAAATATCTCAATTTTAATGTTCTTTATCCATATTAATAGTTATAATTAACTAATTAAGGTAATAAATTAATTAGCTACATAATTTTTTTTAATCAAAATAACTTCATTTATAGCAATACAAATTCAATTTTAGTGATTATTATAAATTTACTTCAATAGGAGAATTAAAGAAAAATCAATTAATGACACTAATTTAGAATTTTTTTTCCCTTTTCTGTCAAAATTTTAATTCATGATTAAATTCAATACATAAAAATATTCTCAAAAATTAAATTAAAAAAAAACTCAAAGTTTCAAAATTCCATGCATTTTCTAGTAAATTACAAATGCAAGACTTCCCTCTCTTTCAAAATTCTACTTTGTTTTTTTTTGTTCTGTCCATATCCGAATCCAAACATAGATTTCCAGTAGAAATTAGGAACTCTACTTCATCAAATTTGAATCTCTCTAGCTGTTTTCTCTCCTCTTTCATCGAAATTAACCACGCAATTCTTCTTCGTGATCTCCGTACACAAATCCAAATCTCATCACTCTTCTTCTTTTACTGTTCACATTTTTCTCGCTCTCATTCACTTTCTTTGTCTGCCTTTTCTTCTTCGCCAAACGCATGCTTTCTCTGTTGAGTTATGGATTCTAAGAAACTTGCATTGCCTGGCCAGGTTCTTTCGCCTACAAGTAAACCGATTTCTGGGTTTGTTGTGTGGGTTTGTGCTTCTCTTATTTTACTCTCTCTGTTTCTTCTTGGTAATTCCTTGGACGGCCGTGTAAGTTCCAGTAGTTTTAGTGTTAATTCTTCTTTTGTTCCATGGCCCTTTTCGTTTTCTAGTTCTCATTTGCCATTTTCTGCTAGTAATATTACCATAGAAGAGGATAGATTAGAGAAACCCAATGTGGGGAATTTTGCTGAGAATGCTAAAAATGGAAGTATCAGTGTTGAAGAACTAAGTGTGCAAAAGAAAACCCATGGATTAGATGGTGGAATTTTGAAAAATTCTAGTGTTTTAGAAAGGACCAATTTGGCCAATTTTTCTGATTTGGTAAAGAATAAAAGCATGGCTAGTGAAGGACTTGTAATTAAGAATGCAAATAGAAGCAGTGAAGGGAAGTCTGTGGGGCATTCAGGTGAATTTAACAGTACAATTAGCAATTTGCTGTACAATGGAGAAGTTAGTAGATCTTCTAGTGTAGAAGAAAATCAAAATTCAAGTTTGGAGAATTGTGATATATTCGATGGTAGATGGGTGAGAGACGATTCAAAGCCATATTATCCTGCAAGATCTTGTCCTTATGTTGATAGAGATTTTGACTGTCACGTTAATGGGAGGCCTGATGATGGATTTGTTAAGTGGAAATGGCAACCAAATCGGTGTAATAACCCAAGGTGTGTTCTACTTTAATGCTTTTATTATTGTGTCTTCCTTTCTTTTTATAATCAAAGGAAAAAAAAAGTATGTTTTGATTTTGACTTGTATGTTATGGAAAAGAGACGTTGTTTATGATCTTGTGAAATCAGAGGACTGTTCCTTTCATCATTATTATAAGTTGTCTAATTATGATAGCAATTAGATGGAAATGGCGTATGATCTTATTAAAGCATGGACCTATACTTTAGGGTGTTAAGGTTATCTCAAGAGTTTGCAGTTCAACTTTTTATTGTTTTTTTAATTATTTGCACTGTTAGTGCCTACAATTTGGGCATGATTGTTGTCATACTTTAATCAATTATGATAATATGCAGTTTGACACTTCAGTTGACTTATAAGACCAGATTTTGTTGTATGATAATTTATAGGGTTTTCAAATAAGCTGTCCTGGTCTTGTACTGGGGCTACGACTTCTTGAATTTGAAAGTTGTTAGAACAGTTATGGAATAAAAAAAGGATTTGTACAGTGTTATGGTCAACTTTTGAAGTTCAGCCGTTAAGTTTGATTGTGTTTACAATTTTTTAATTGATTACTGGTGTTATCCAGTTTGAATGCAACTGATTTTCTAGAGAGATTAAGAGGACAGAAGCTGGTTTTTGTTGGGGATTCACTGAACCGCAACATGTGGGAGTCGCTGGTGTGCATCCTCCGACATAGCATCAAAGACAAGAAAAAAGTCCATGAGATCTCTGGCAAAAGTGAATTTAAAAAGAAGGGTGTCTATGCGTTTAGATTTGAGGCAAGTTGTCACATTTCACCGTTTTGTTCAGTAAAAAAATGTTTATTCAATGTGTATTGACGAACCCGTAATTTGTGTTTGTAGGACTATAACTGTACTGTGGATTTTGTTGGTTCTCCATTTCTTGTTAGAGAATCATCCTTCTCAAGTCAAAATGGAACACTTGAGACCTTGAGATTGGATCTAATGGACCAAACAACTAAAACGTACCAAGATGCTGATATCTTAATTTTCAATACAGGGCATTGGTGGACCCATGAGAAAACTTCCAGAGGGTGAGTACCATTTGTTTTATTTTGATTTTTTATTATTTTTGATTGTTTAAATTTTGTGCGGATCAGTCGTTCTTCATTTTCGTGGCATAATTTCAAAGTTAGGCTCCTTACAACAGAAGTTTCAGTATTACCAAGAAATTAAGTTATTTTTATGCTTCTTGCATCTTTATTTTCACAGAGAGGACTATTATCAAGAAGGTAATCATGTTTACCCCAGATTGAAGGTCTTGGAAGCGTATAAGAGAGCACTTATGACTTGGGCCAGATGGGTTGACACGAACATAGATTGCAATCGAACGCAAGTTTTCTTCAGAGGATATTCAGTCACACATTTCAGGTGACAAAATCTGATCTCTCTGGGTTTTCTTCTAATTGTGCCTAGTACCTTGTATGCTATCTTTTTCCACTTTGCTCTATTTATTGTTGTTTGAGGTGAGAAAAATACTGTGGTTTCTAGTTAAAACTTGATAGCCATTGTACACAGTCTATGCATTTAGACATGCATGTATAAAGTCAATGACTGATTGATCTGCTGTAAAGATATAGGAAATCTAGCTGAATTACATAAATCGTCTGATTCCTTTGACGGCTATAGTTTTCATGTCATTTGATCATACTTGCCCATCTGCGATTTTAATATCAGTTGGGAAGCTGATGGGGTGTGTTTATATCGTACAGAATTTGTGTAATGGTTCTGAGTTCAAAAAAGAAAAATATTGGTTTTTTGGCAGTGATTATGAAGCATGATCCACTTGTATCTGAATTGCTTAATTGCTGAACTTATATTCAAAACAACTAGATCTCCTCTTTGTATCCTTTGAAATTTTTGTCTGATATATTTGATATGGTTGCAGAGGAGGCCAATGGAGCTCAGGAGGGCAGTGTCACAAAGAAACCGAACCAATATTTAATGAGAAGTACTTGGGGAAGTACCCATCGAAAATGAGAGCTTTCGAGCATGTCTTTAAAGAAATGAAAAGTCCAATTGTGTATCTTAACATAAGTAGGTTGACAGATTACAGAAAAGACGGGCACCCTTCTATTTACAGAAAGCAATACAAAACATCAAAAGAACAAATTGCAGCGGAGCGATCTCAAGATTGCAGCCATTGGTGCTTACCTGGAGTCCCAGATTCTTGGAACGAATTATTATATGCTTCCCTCTTGAAGCTCGGGAGGGGATCCTGGAGTTCCTGATTATTGTTTTGTGCAGAATCCTTGTATCTCAATTATAATTTGTTATCCAACTTAGGTTGATCATGTTTATAATTGCCTGGAGAATACAAGCCAATTACTGGCTTCTTTCATGTAGTTTTCCAGTTGGGAAAAGATGTAATTGTGTCAAAATTTCGAGGGAAATTTAATAGATTTATTCAACCATGTACATAATAGCAATCAATCAACAAAGATTCTGTTTTCACATTTACTTGCAGTTTAATGAAAAATTGCAGATTACTGTTGTGATTGGATTTTCATTTTCAAACGCATGCTCATGTAAAGTTGTCAAAAGTCCCATTATTAAGCATTGAAAGATCATGGAATCTGACATATGGAGCTGCAGATCCTTAAATTGATCCATGTGCTGTGGAAACTGCAGACGCAGCATATTCTCTAGTACATGCTTTTAAAAACTGAGTTTTTCTTTCATGTTCCACGCAATTTGAAATTGACTCGGTTTGGCTTACGTATTTGGGAATGATAAGCATATAAACAGGCACGCATACGCGAAAGATGATAAATTGTTAAAAGAACATACATGAAAGATGATAAATTTATTAAAAGAAGAAAAGGAAAAAGAAACTGAAAACTAAATCAAAAAGAGTCTGATGTTCATTTATTGGTACATTCATAAGGAAGAAAAAAAGACTTGTAGTAGTAACACAAGAAATGAGCAAAAACTAAGCCATAAGAGACTCATAGAAGAGCCTGTTGCCGTTCTGTGACTTGCCGGTCCGCCTGCCATTAGCCATAAACACTGCTTTTTCTTTGCTGCTGCTGCTGCTGCTGATAACGATGATTAAGAGCCATATTTTAGCATAGGCAACGGCTAATGAGCAAAAGCAAACTGTTTGGAATTTTGGAGAAGGGAAAAGAAGAATCTTCCCTTACTCCAAGCCCTTCTGTGCTTTTAAAGAAAACCAATGGATAGATTCTTGATAAAAAGAAGAGCACACCTATCAGATTCAAGAAACTGATAGCTTTGATTTTGAGGTATCCAATGGGATTCTTATCAAAGCTAGTGGGGAAGTTTACTCCATTGCTGTAGGGCTTAAATAGCTGGTGGGATATGGAGAACTGGTGATTGTGAAATAAGATATTATTCAAAATAATATATATATATTTTTCTTTTTCAATTATCTTTCATGACCCTACTTAGAAAATTTGGCATGGAATAATTAAAAAAAAATCTAAATTCACATCAAATAGCTAACTTCCATGTGATTGCCAATTATGCATATGAAAAATCTCAATGTAGAGAATTTACAATTGTTGTAAAACTATTTTTGGAATATTTTAAGTTATTTTAAAGTAAATAATGAGTTCATAATTATCAAATCCGACATCTTATTTAAAATCCACACAGATTTTAAAAAATTAAGTATAGAAAACATATTATTTATACAAGAATCTACATTGCTTATGCTATAGGGTTGTCAAGGCATTAACCAGTTCCAAGAGACAAGTTTAGCAATCTCCTCTTAATAATTGTTAATAATTATCCATGTTGTTGTATTTTTGAAATATATAGTATATAAATACATTAATTTATTTGGTGGATGACTTTTTGGACCAGTGGATCCACTAATGTTAATGCTTCATATCCAACTTTTTCCTTCTACAAATCCTACTAATTGCCACTACTAATCCCAAAATTTGGAGCTGCCAAAGCTAACTTCGGCTTTTGCTAGCCATAGATAAGCTTTTTTCTTTTTCCTTTTCCTCCATATCTTTTCCTTAATGGCGAAGAATTTCATAAATCATAAAAATAAATCCTTTGAGGGAAGGTACTACTATTCTACTCAAATATATTGTTAAATATTGCTATTTTATTTTCTAATATTTTTTTTAGGAAGAAAAATTCTCTAAGAGTTATTAAAATTGTATTATTCAGCTTTTTCTTTATGTTATTTTTGTTTCTTAATGTTATTTATGTTTGTAAAATATTAATAGTGTTGATATAGATGCCGATATAGCAATATAGTGCACACATATACGAATAATTAGTCTATCAATCATTCACATTATTCGTTGAATTCGCTTTCTATTAATCTCTATTTTAAAAGTATTATTTTATCGTTTATGTTTTAAAAAATACTCACTCCGTTTCATTTTAAAAAAATATATATTTTTTCTATTTTAGTTTGTTCAATTTCAAATGTTTTTCTCGAAATTTAAGCGATATATTTATATGTATATACTTATTTATTATACAACTTATTAAATATTTCTTTTTTTTATTACTCTCAACTTTTAATTAAAATTAAATGAAATTTTTAAAAATATAAAGGAATATTTTTATCAATCACCATAATTTTTTTTTATGAAATTGAGGTATTTTCATTATTTCTTAAATTTTCGTAAAAAATAAAAAAATATTTATTAAAATGGGACGGATGCAGTAACTAACTTGTTTATAATATCTTGTAAGAAACGTTTTTTTTTATCCCTCAAGTTAATTTAGATTTTATAGAATTAATGAGATGGTAAAAAAATACATAACCTATCATTAACGATGAATTAGAATTTTAAACTATACTTTCTCCATCCTATCTTAAAATATTATTTTTTTATTTTATTTGTCATATTTTAAATATTTTTTTCAGAATTTAAGGAATAGATTTATATATATATCCTAATTTGTTATACACTTTATTATATTTTTGAAAATATAAAATAATATTTTTATCAATGATGATAATTTTTTATGAAATTAAAATTTTTTAATTATCATAAAAAATAAAAAAAAATATCTTTTAAAATAAAACGAAAAGAATAATTAACATTTTAATTAAACCTTACTTTATTGGCTTAAATGACTTAACGGAATTAGCCAAGCACTAGGCGAAGCCGAATAAAGGCAAGAGGTTACATATCTCTATCACTAACTCGGTTTTTACTTCAGAATCTTATTGGGACATGTCACGCTATTTCTTCCCAATATCGACAAAAGAACAAATGAATGGTGTCATTTCCTCTATGGTTATATGTGACTTTTCAGTGGAAAAGTGCTACTCATAATTTTGAACTTCCAATACATTCCAACGTCAGGTCCGGTGGCCTATCCATAATAGATAAATCAAATATTTATTTTTTAGTTTGATTAGCCAAACTATCCAACAAAATTGAAAAATAATATAATCATTACAAGTATTATATTGTTAATGGGTTAGCAATTATAACTGTGATCGAATATTTATATAGCTATTTATTAATCACAAATGAGATTAAAAAAAAAACTATTTGGTATGCTCTCTATTTAAAATTTCATCATAATTTATTTTCTTTTAATTAAAAAAATGATCTCATGTCCGAAAGGTAGTGATTTCCCCATCAGAAATGCACTCCCTACTCAATACTCTTTGTTGTTTTTGTTGAGGACTTTTCCTTTAGTGCAAGCAAACAAATTAGTACAACTTTTATGTTTGTATAAAGAATCTCACTTAATTATCTCATTTGATCATTCATAATAATCTTTTTCTTTATAGTGAAAGATTTTGCCTACCTACCCATTGGATGATAACATTTGATAATGTTTTTAATTAATTAATTTACAAAATATATCAAGTTAAATAGGTTTGACAGGTCAGTTTGATCCATTTTTAAAAGTAATGTTATGTATCCATTGAATGATTAGAACTTTCGCTCTAGTATTTAAATTATTCAATTTGCAAAATAATAAACAAGTTAACTAATGAAAATAAAAAATAATTTACTTAATAGTATAATTAATTATTGAATTATTATCTTCTAATTCAGTGTTTCTATCACCTTCTTAGTATGTGGCTTCATCTTAAAATTAAATTGGCATTTAATTTACTGCACCAACTTGAAATATTCATGACCTGGGATGGGACTTTGAGTATATAAAAATTTTAATATTTTCTTCTATCACAATATTTTGCTATTATTTCTTCTATTATACTAGGAATATTTTTTTCCTTATTTTTCCTATTATATATTATTCTGTTTTGTTTTTTTTTTGGTCTAACTATTATAGATTATTCTGTTTGAATATAAAATACAAATTGTGATCAAAATATATCTCTCAAAATCAATAATTTCTCTGTTTCTAGACATAGCATCATAGTACGTACGTATATTCGCAAAAAGATTTTATTTCAATTATTTTCCATTTATTATGAAAGACTGCAGATGTGTCCATTGGATTAAAGTGTTGGTGATGTGAATTGCAATTTTTTTTTTCAATGAGTTTGTCTGTGCAGGCCTCAATTATTTTGATTAATTACTTATATTATTATTAGCTAGATTAACTTTTCTTAGGAACAGACTATAGAATAGTGATTAAATTGATTCGATTTCAAAATGATAATGACACTTTCTCTCACTTTTTATTGATCCCTTGAAAACGTTTGATGATTACTCCATTAACGATAATTTTAGGAACAGAGTTTGCTAAATCACTTAGCCATCATTGAAATTCATTATTTGTCTTCAAGGAAAAACCAACTCATTGTCACTAAACAAACGAGAATTCTACAGCTAAGCATAAATGGACACCACTTTAATTTTATATATATATATATATATATATATATAAGGATGAATTAATTCAAAGGGCATGCTACAGTATGTGTGTATGCTCCACACGTATATGCACCATCAGTTCAGATAAAAATTAAAAAGAAAAATGCTTTATTTCAAGAGTGGGCTTCGTGGCATTTTCTGGCCCATAAAGAATTGCAGTCATATGGCAATTGTAATTCTATAAATTCGGCCTACTAATGGGCTTAACTCGGTTTATTCGACCAGTTTTGGTTTTTTAATGTTGAAAAACTAAACAAATAAAAACCAACTGAAATTTGTATACTTATACGTTATTCTTGTAATTACAACTATAAAATTACACACTTGTGTATAGTTAATTCAGTAGTTTTTAATTATGTTTACAATATAGAGTTTACTTAATTATAAATATTCAAAACTAAAATTTAATTGTTAATATATGCTATTTACAAGTGTATTTGATGTTTGACTTTGTTATAAATTGTCTGTTTTTAAATTGTAATAATGTTTTAGTTGTTAATTGTATTGAATTTATGAGATGGTCAAATTACGAGTTATAATTGTCAATATTTGTTTGTCCTTTCTTTTTTTCCTCGAAATGAATAATATTTTCATGCTGTTCTCTTGCATTTCTTATGTTGCCAACACTTTTATGTTCCATAGAAGTGCTGGAAAGAAGAAATACTGCTAACATAAGCTCATCACAATTCGCTGAGAAAATCTACCAGACCACGTCAAAAATCGCCCGATCCGAAATTTCATAGGCGAGAATTAAAAAAATAATATATTATTAACATTTGATAGATTAACTAAGCATTGATCAGAGCTTATGGAAAGGAATTTAAATGGCAAAATCAACGTATGTATTTGCTCGAACATTTATACAGAAACAACAGTTATTAAAATTCATCAAATCTATGTAAGCGTCTGATTATCTCAGTCAGAGAGTATATGTATATATATACATATACGAAGAAAATTACAATTAATCTCATCCCCCTTTTATTTGAGGGAAATAAATAAGCTTTTTGATGCCAGTTGAATTTGCAATGGAACAGATTACCAGATTTTGGAGGATGCACATGGATGAAACTCAGTCATCAGGATAAAACTGTCCAGAGAGATTTTCCATTGCAGCAAATTGCATGTTCTCTGAGGGTTTCCAGTGACGCTTCCGTTGATTTATAAACCAGTTATTGATTTGCTTCTGATCTAGTCCCGTTGATTCTGCCAGTGCTATCTTGTCCGCTTCCTGGATTTGTTTACCAATAAACCATCATAATATTTCCCAACATGTTATATATATTATCCAAAGTTTTGTTTACACACAAGTTAGAAACGAAATTAGACCATCTTTTTTATATAAATTTCTGAAATTTACTAATAAATTCACGAACCAAACGTGGAAATAATATTTTGCAATTTGCATCATAGTATTTATCAGATCAATTTATGAATGAAACCCACGAATTAATTCACAATTCGGAGAAATATAAACTATCATAAACAAAGTAACTTTTAATTTGCATACAAATTAATCTATTCATGAACTTTGTCCAAAAAAAGAAAATCCGACTGCGGTGCAATAAGTATCTTATACTAATCAAAGGTACAAACTCTATAAAATCAAGTGCCAGATTCTTTTTATTTTTTAAAAATAAAGCTAAGAACATCAAAGAAGAACAAAAAGATGGCAGATCATAATGTCGAGGGAAACAATTATGGTTCATAGGTATGCAAATATAAGAAAGGAAAAAGAGATACGTACAGTGGGGTAAGGCCATTTGTAATGAACATTCCACCACTCAAGTAGTGTTTGTCTAGCTTCCTTAGGTAGCTTCCCTTTCTTTTTCTTCTTTGAAAACTCCAATTTTAGACTACTAATATGACTTCCAAACCTGCGAATAAGTCTATCTTTGAGCTCTCTGTCTTCACTGCTTGGTTGAGCCTCTTGCACCTCTAATTCTCCTCCACTCACCTCCTCGTCTGATGATGCTGCACCTTCATCTGAAACCCACAGCATTCGAGTTTTGCGCAAATTTTGGCTTCAAAGTTGAATATTTAATGATTTACTAGCAAACAGTCCAGTACCATAAACAATTGCAAGAACAGAAACACGCATACCACGAACACGATTATGAAGGCCTAGTTTTCTTCGGAGGCACACATTAATTTAACTAAAAGATTGCTATTTTAAGTTCTACTGGTTTTCAAAGTATTGTTGTCAAAATGACAAAAAGATCAACTAAGATAATTGATTTTTCTAGCTAAATTAGATTCACGACAAGAATTCATGAACAATCCGATTTTTTATATATGAAAAATACTTTTTATTTATGGCAATTTTTGATTCATGAACCCGTATGCTCCAAACTAGTACCAAGAACGTTTTTTTTTTTTTTAACACAATATTAGGAACATATTTCCACGCCTTATATCTCAAATAATTAATGCACTAAGTTAATTATAATGTAGAGTAGACTCGATACCCTTAAAAATTCGTATAGAAAACTAAAGAGATTTAAAAAAAAAAAAAATCGCCCAATGAAATGCTCAAGGACCCACATGAAGCACTTTAAAAGCCAGACGGACAGAAAATAGATTAGACCCAAGGGGGGAAAGGACGAAGCATGGGTTCAGTCTCCATACAGAGAAAGCAGGTAATGTCCAGTTTTGTCGCTTGTCAGAGACTCAAGTGTCACAGTAGAAAAAGATAGTACGCCCATCAAATCAAGCTTTTATGTGCACTGGTACTCTATAGAAAGAGAGAAGATTGCATTTATTACTATATTATTTCCAAGATTTAGATGAATATTGATTAACTAAGCAAATTGCGAATCCAATACTTAGCTGTTCACGATGGGTTATATTATATCTTCAAGGAGATACAAACTCTTTCGCAATATATATCTCCCTTCATGCATAGCCCGCTAACCCTACGCCCACCAATGCAAAAGCTATTTCAATGACTAAAATACCCTTTGACTGTATATTATGCGTCACAATTTGACTTCACTCGTTACTACTTCAGATAATATTTACAAGTACCATCATCAATGTTATTGGATTCATAATTATTTTCATTCATTATACAGTTACAGCTAGAAATTAAACAAAAAATAAATTTGGAAGTTGCTCCAAATAATTTTAAAAAAGCTTTAACTACTCTGGACCGACCATCTTAAAACCTAGAATAGTATTTTCTTTGGTGAACCCAACCCGTATATAAGCAATTTAAGAAAAAAAAATTCCAGTTCTTGGTCAAAGTTTTTTAGCATTACTTAATTGTATCCAGAAATGTAAAAGCGCAGGTCCTAATAATATAAATTAAAGCAACTATGAGCACAAAAAATCAAACTAATTTTAGCAAAAGTTTTTCAAAAGCAACAGTAGTTCCCAATAAATCTTTGCGCACCGACTGGACGATAGCGACAGTCTCATGAGAAATCGCTGGCTTTATATCATATGAACGGAGAAACAAGAAAAAAGTTTTGAACGCGAAGAAAAGAGAAAATAATACGATGGAATGGCACTTGTTACTTGTTGGGGACCCGCTGTAAACCCAAGTTCCAAGCCAGAAAGACAGACATGTGTGGTGCCCATTAATAAGCACCAAGACCCACACCACCCACAAGCATACAAATTAATGCCCGTTGAAATGACAACCACTAGCTCCAGCACAATCCAGAGCAGTTAGCAGTTTTAGCTTCACTGGCGGCATTGGTTCATGAATTCTCCCTCTCTCTCTCTCTCTCTAAACCTAAGTGAAAAGCTGGTGGGTTTACAGCGAAATATGCGGGAGTGCATGTGAACTCCGGCCACCCGCTCTACCCGGGCATAAAGACTCACAAAATTCATTCTTTTTCACCAAGCAAACCTAAATTTATCATTCTACTGACCCACAAATCCATATATAACAATAAACCTAACTATAGTCTAAACACTATTTCTGTCAACCTGAATAATTCTGCTTTATCTTCAATTGAATTCATCATTCTTTGTTCAACACGTGCATCATCCATGAAGCAAATTGATTATTCCAAAGCATGCATCCAAGAATTTTACAGTGACACGCAAGATTTTAAATAGAGTGGAGACCATAGAATGAAGGAATATTTGGTCTATGTTCCACTTCAAAACTTGTATAACAATACCAACACATGCCCATCAATTTTCTCACTTCATAAATGCAAAAGTGAATACCAAATAATGAAGGAAAAATTAGTCTAGTAAATACCAAATAATGGAGGAAAAATGAGTCGTCTTCCAATTCAAAACTTGTAAAATCAAGATGGAAGACCTTTTTTTTTTTGGGTCAAACTCTAAAAATATTAACAAAATAAACTCCTCGCAGAGAAGCACAGAGAGAAACGTCCCTGGGTAAAAAATGTCAAAATTTCATGTGAGAAGCCCGCCGCTTTACTCCAGTCGGATGTTTCAATTTACGATTGCTAACAGCAACACTAGAGTCATGCACCAGAATATATCACAAAGGCAGAAGAATTGGGCGATCTAACATATAAAAATGGAGTACTGATTTTTCCCCCCTAAGCTGTGGTCAAAACATGCAGTAATAAATTCATGTTGGCAAAAATAAAGATGTCTTCCTCGTGGTCTAACTCTCACACGCTCAAGCCCTAATCAAATATCTCCTAGAAATATTGAATTTTTTTAACATAACAGAATTGATTCTTTTTGCACAACTATAATTAAACATAAGCAATCTACGGTTAACTAAAAATAAACAACACAAGCACGTATAAGCAAGACATTCGTTATATTCAATGCAAAATAATAGTAATAATGAATGATAAACTATATAAAAGTTAACTGTTTAATACGTTGGAAAATACATAGATAGACCAGTGGCATATTTTAATTCAATCCAGGCACGTGAATGCATTTTGCATGCCTATACATATAAAATGATGAAGTGGACATCTAATGTAGTCGCATATATAGAGAATCTCAAGTCTTTTTCTTTTTAAAGGAAGTTGGAAGAATCCAAATCTTAGATTTATAAGAAAACAAAGCACAATCAACACCTAAGCAAATGAGGAAACAAAGTACACAAGAGGCTAAATAAATATGATAAGAACATTACCCAAAAGGTAATTTGTACTTTCAAAGATAAACAATGCCAATTGCCAACCAATACAAACCAGATCAGAGGGATCTACGAAAACCTTTATTAGGATCATTCTTTACACAAAACCAACCATATCAAATTTGACATCTATATTTTTGAACTGCTAAGGCTGCAACACCATGCCATTCGCATGATCTCCACTCCTATGTGAACAAAAACAATAGCAGCTTTTTTTTTTTCTCGAGTTTGCATGTGATAGATTCTTAAGAGGAGCAGTAATCCGTGGCACATCATTAGATTTATCACTCAAATTTAATTAACAAATTAATGCAATATGTTCAATACTTTTCAGCAACTTTGGTTAGCAGCTAGACATAACAGTTATATATACAGCCTAGAAAGGGGATAAAATAATTAATTAAACATAAAAAGAAAGCGGATATCAAACAAGCAATGTGGGAATTGCTCATTATCAAGCTCCAATATCAGTTAATTCAGAAAGTCACCAGATCCATGCTCACATGGATTGTTAGATTCACATGCGCCAATCTATTGTTGATGATGATAAAACTAAGATAAGATTAAAAATATATATTTTTTTAACCTAATTAATTTAAGTTCTAATATGTGGGGTGTCTGTTCTTAAATCTAATACATCTTTCAAGAAGATATCTAAGAGTGAGAGGCTGCTGCAGCACTTTACAGGGAGAGTCAATTGACCTCTACTAGACAATTTCCAAAGTAGGAAAATGATTTTATTCATGCTCCTTGGAACTTGAAGCAGTTAAAAAAAAACATACAAGACATCATTACAGATCATTACCATCCCACTGAACTTAGTATAACTAGGACAAAAAATGCAATGTGCATCTAACTAAAACTTGAATAATTAGAGCTGTCAAAAAAAAGAAAAACTTATTAATGAGCTCGATATAAAAGATAAATGAAAAATTAAAGTTGGGATATTGATTGAAAAGAATACTTTAGTAGTTTTGTTGTTGTGGAGATTGTGATTGGGATAAGAACGGTACGTGCATACATGATTTCATGAGGGGGAAATCATGAAATCACAATTTGAATGAACATTACAGAATGACCGTGCATACAAAAGTTGGACGCGATGATATCTAGTTGTATTTTACTCCGACGACTGCATGATTTTGCCATGCCAATCTTAAGTAATTTTTTAAGAAACATTTAATGCAACACTCAAGCAATAACACCACCACTGAAACTTAGACATAACAATTCCTTAGTGGCTAGGAAAAGACAGACTTTGGTTTTATCAATTTTGTTTCGAGTCTGTCCCTTAGTATTTTAATACTATACTCCTAACACAACACAATAAAATTCTAAAAGATTTCTTATCAGAATCAAGATAAGTCTTATTGCAACAAAATTAAAACTTAACCAACTTGCAACAGATTGAAATTCTGTAACTAGAACTCTAGAAAAAAACTTTGTGCAAAATTTAATTAGAGTCCTCATAATTTACTGGTTGAGAATAAAATTAAAAAAAAAAAGTTTCTCTTAAGACAAACATCTACTTTTTCTTGAAAGCACCTTAACTTGCAGGTGTAACACAGAAGATTATTTCTTTCCAACTCATTCTTGCAAAAAGTTTAAGGATAATAACTTCAATTTAAGCCATTTTAACATGAACCATCTATATATTTCATTTTGCTTTCAGAAAATTGAGTGTATTGTAGTGCACTAACAGAAACGTACAGGCTTTTTAGCTAGAGATTGCCAACAAAATTAAACTTGTAGCAATCACAGGGAAATTATATTATGCAATGAGACTGGTATCCAGTACTCATATGTGATTAAGAGATGTAGAGTAATGTCTCTTAAATTTTTTTCTTTTTGGGCAGAAAGTCTCGAGTAAGATAGGAATGAATTTTTTAATTAAGAAGAGACAAAGAGTCACATAACCGGGTCATCAATGGTCTTTTGGGATCAATCCATACTATTTATTGCATCGGTTAAATGAACTCTGAAATGTCAACTAAGAATCACACTATAACAAAAGGTTTTACTTTCAAGTCTCATTTTCCTCTGACACAACCAAAGGGGAAAAATATCAAGAAGAAAAGGGATAAAAGAGGAATTAAAAGGAAAAGAAAAACAATGAAAGATAGGCTGGAAATGCATGTATATTACTGAAGGCCGTATAAAACATATGAGCTGAAAAGAAAAAGTTTCAACAACTGTTACAAAGTCCATTATAGCAGAACCCTTCTTGGCCTTTTATCTTTCAAACAATGAGCATAAATTAAACATAAGATGACACAATTCCAAATCCAGAGCATAAATTAAACATTATACCAGCGTCTCCCGTGAAGAGATCATTTGCTCCCCGGATTTCGTCTAACAAAGACGCTATTTCAGGCGGCGCTCCTACCTGAAGAGTACGGGGGGGGGGGGGGGGGGGGGGGGGGGCAAAGTAAGCAAAATTAAAAGCTCAAAAACTCAACAATGGCTAAACAAACAACTCCACACACAAGAAGAAGTGCGTATATTTGCGTCAATCAACCAAAGTAAGCAAAATTAAAAGCTCAAAAACTCAACCATGGCTAAACAAACAACTCCACACACAAGAAGAAGTACGTCTATTTGCGTCAATCAAATATAAGCGAAGGCACGCTTCATTTCTTATGAAATCTTTCCTGGAAAATTATTTCTTAAGCTTGAAAACCGTTTTACTACGCTTTCAGATATCGAAAACCAAAAGATAACTAAACAAAAAAGGAAACGAAAATTCTCCACGAATCCCTCCGTTTGAAAAAAGATCATAGAATGAGAGTAAGTAATCAATCCGTTTTAGGTCAGAATTTAACAGCAAAACTGTATAACTTTTTTTCCTCTAATGGCTTCCATAGTCATGCACATGGGTAGAAAATTCTGACACACAACTCCATAATTTCAAAACCTGAAAAAACAGCTGGTCCAGTAAGTAGTAGTTAGCAAATAATTATAATTTATTGGCTCACAGCAAAAACAACTCACACGTAATAACTAACTCCTCCTCCTCCTCCTTCTATCTTCTTCAAGCAAAAAGAGAGAATATAGAGAATAGGTGTTTTTATTAACAGTTATTCACCTTCTGGCAATCGATGTAGGCTTGAAGCAAGCGAGGATACGAAGGATGAGAGGCGATTTTGGCTTTGATCAAAGAAGACATATCTGCTGCTCGCGGAATTTCGGGGACAATATTTGAAGCAGCCTCCGAAATCGCGGAGGCAGCTGAGAATAATTCGTCGGATACAAATAGTGGAATCCGATTTTGGAAAGTTTCGGAAGAGGCAAAGCTCTGGTACTGGTAATCTGCAGGTAAAATCAGATTTTCCGGTGACATCAAAGCCTTATCGGAATAATCCGCCGTTGTGTGGTAACCGTACATTCCATCCATAACAGTATTAATTTCTTTGCTTTCTTCTTCTGCAATCAAGAAAAAAAATGCGCAGTGATTACAAGTTATACTGAGATGGAGTGCTAGAAACGAGTAGAGAATTGTCTTTGTTTCTCCAGAATTGGAATTTTGGAGCTTTATTGATGGCGAAAAGAAAGGGAGTGGTAGTGTGGATTTGCTGGAATTGGAGGAGCAGAGAGGAACCAGAAGCGCAGTTTTGAGGTCTGATCTTTTGGCAAACGAGCTAAGGACAGATGTTTATTCTTTGTGGAGTAAGAAACTCTACTTCTTTCCTTATTTTTATTTTCTCTGTATTTTTATTATTATTATTCAGAAATGTATTATTCACTTTTGTTTATCTATCATTTTTATTATTTTTATTAAAATTAAAAAAATATTATTTATTTTATTTTTTATTTTAAAAAATTATTTTTTATTTTAATTTAAAAATTTTAAAAATAATTTTATATAAAATCATTATTTATTATTTAATTTATTAAATATTTTTTATTACTATCTATCTTCAGTTAAAATTAAATAAAATTTTTGAAAAGATAAAAAATTATT
This sequence comes from Excoecaria agallocha, assembly GCA_037975025.1. NCBI lineage: Eukaryota > Viridiplantae > Streptophyta > Magnoliopsida > Malpighiales > Euphorbiaceae > Excoecaria > Excoecaria agallocha. The sequence goes on along the minus strand of CM075807.1, from coordinate 57,413,784 downwards.
TTTATCAATGACTATAACTTATTTATGAAATTTAGGTATTATAATAATTTTTTTAATTTTCATAAAAAATAAAAAATTATCTTTTAAAATGGAATAAAAAGAGTAATTAAATTTAAATTTAATATTAAATTACCTTATTTTAATTAAGCTATTAAATCTAATTAATTTTAAATAAATTAAATTTTAGTAGCAAAAACTTAAATTACATTAAAATTTTAAAAATAATAAATAAATGAAATTTAGATTTTGCTAAAAAATGATTAGTCCTATGCAACTGTCGGTTTGGTTTAATATTTTTAACAATCGAACTGAATTTATAGAATAATTGAATTCAAATTGAATAAAAATTTTTGATCGATTTGGTTCGGTTAACCGAAAAAACGTAAATTAAAACCATTTTTTAAAAAAATTGTGTCTAAAAATTATAAATTATAATATATTAAAGTAAAAACATCTAAATTGTATAAAAAAATTAAATTAAAGATATAATCCCAAAATATATAATAAATAATACAACAAAGCTGTAAAATAAATTTTTTTATTTAATCGATTTTCAATTTAATCATCAAAATTCTAAATTATCATATAAAAATAGATATTAATAATTGATAAATATACTCATATAATTTACAACTCAAAATAAGATAATTTACATGTATAAAATAATTATTTAATTAAAAAATAAAAAATATATATATAATTATATAAAATTTCGGTTTGGTTCGGTTTTTTTTATTGTTTTTTTCTTTAAAAATCAAACCGAAAAATCGAATTTTCTAACATTCAAAACCAAAAATCGAATCAAATTAAAAAATTGATCGGTTCGATTTTTCAGTTTGAACCGAAATTTGCTCACCCCTAAAAACGATACATAAAAGATAACGGTAAGAGTATTTTAAAGTAAAAGTAAAACAAAATTTTTAAAAAATAATATAATATTTAATTATAATTTTAAATGTTATTAAAAAATTCAAATGTGAAATTTATTGAAAATTTAATTGAATGCTGGTTAAACTTACATAAATTTTATATTAAACGTCAATTTTTTTAAACAAAGGCATAATGTATTTTGGTAAACTGTATTTTCCAAATAAATATGTTAATAAATTTTATTTTTTTTTCAATTGAGCTTAATGCGCAGGTTTTCTAGGGAGAGGACAACCCTAAAGATTATATATATATATTGAAGTGAATGATAGTGGAAATTGAGTATGAACATTTATTTTAAAAAACTATATATATAATGTTTAATTATAGATATATGATTGCACTTTTATCCAATGTTAGTCCATCATACTAACTTTTAGTCGCTTATATAATTATTTTTTAATAAATATTGGTGGTGTAATTAGTATAACATTTTTTAGTATATTTTATAAAGAGTTTATTCAAATTTTGAGACGGACAAATAGACAATAAAGATGCATATTTTTCAATTCATATTGGGTCGTGTTTTCAAATTAAAAATGATAAGTACATGTTGAATGCGGCAGAAAGCCGAAAGAATTTCAAGCCGCCAGATTACTGTATGGATTATGGAACGTGAAAATATCAGGTATCGGATAGCAATAATATCATATTAGAAAATTAAATACTTAATTATCAAAATCAGAGTAACAACTTAATTATATTTGTTTCATCTTGGCAAACAATTATTTCTTTTTTGAAACAAATAAAATCTCGATTTTATAAGCATGTAATTGAGAATCGACGGTAGATAATGAACAGTGTAAGTTAGTTCTAATAGTAGATCCTACTAAAAATTAAAAATATTTTAATTAATAGTTTGCTAAACAAGTCAACATTTTTTATTTGGATTAACCATCTAGTATCTGAATCTATATGTACTGACTAAATTCAGATTCGGACCATCATTGTAAGTTAATGTTTTTTGCTCCTCCCTATGGGAGCTAAACAAGTCAACATTAATCCCGAACAATCGAAAATAAATGTATAATTTATTTGTAAAAATATAAAATAGGCAAATATATCACAGTCATGTCTCCTCTAAACACAAGCCCGGTATAGACAATAATGTTGATAAAGAAAAATCTTTTTTTTTAAATAATTAATACCAACAAATGATTATTCAGCTTAAGTAACTACTACCTTCTAAACTAAAATTATATGTCTACATTTTATTAAAGATTATTTAGGGGTGAATGCAGAACTTCAAATTTTATCATCATTGGTCATAGATGTGTGTAAAAGATAAATAAATAAATAAAATAAATTATGCTTCGAAACAATTATATAAAATCGTGTATCAAAAATTGTAAAAGCAAACCGTCTGTTTACTGATGTAATACATAAACTGATGAATCTAGTTTCATTTTCGAATTGAATTTGTCCATATGCTCTCTATTAATTTTCTTTTTAAAAATTTTCCATAGAATCACATCCAAAATTGGAAAAAAGTAATTTATTGCCAATCTAAATTTAACAGTGTATAAATGTTATCCTTTAATATTAATAAAAGTGTGCCTATTACACTCCTAAATTGTGTTATACTTTTTTTTAAATTATATTTAATAGATACTGGGTACATTTTTATCAAGAGCATATGAATTTAACAAAAAAAAAAATAATAATAAAGAAAATGTACAGTTCAAAAAAATTCAAGAATATAATAGTTACATAGCTTGTCAATATTAAGAGACAATACGTGCAAATAGCCAAATTCGGATAAATAATTTTACCAATTTTACATATATAAAACGTCATTCCCTAGTTATATTAGTTCAAAGCAAAATGTGACATTATAGGTTAAACGGCTGGGTAAAAAGTGGTGAAAAATGAGATGGAAAAAAACAGAACGAAGAGCTCTTTTTTTCCTCTTTTTTTTTTTTTTTTTATGCAAGTGAAAAGAAAAAATTTCAGCAAAACATATTTTGGCAAATACTGTATGCTTCCGGGCTGTGGTATGGTGCACAAAATTATAGGTCTTTTTCTTTGAACCTCTAATAAAATAATGTAGGCAAACTAATGTTACTGATTATATTGGAATTAACTCATATTTCTAATTTATAAGTTATTTTCAATGAAAGAGGATTGGTCAAGCAGTTATAAAGAGTAATTTTTTCATGTAACTAGCACCTAATTTTTTAAAATTCTAATTTAACCAATTAGGATTACAATTGAAGTAGCAGCACATCGAATGTTTAATATTTAACAGATATAATAAGATTTTATAATCGCGATCAAGCTAATTATAAAATAATTTAAGTTATTTTGAAATAATAATAAATTTATAATTATTAAATTTAACTTTTAAAAATCTGTACAGAATTTTTTGTTAATTTAACTTTGCAGTTATTAAATATAATAGCGATCAAGCTAATTATATATATATATATGGGTGAAAAAATACAAAAAAAAATAATTTTTTGCAATTTTCAGTCAAAAACCCGATTTTGTTCGGTTTTCCCGATTTTCTGGTTCAATCCAGTTTTGTACAATTAAACCAACCGATTTGCAGTTAATCAGGTTCAACCGACCGGTCCGATCCAGTTTTGATAACCATGCTTATATGTCATGCACTTGAATGGAATTGGTAAATATAAAATGCCAACAAAAATTTTGAATAGAATTCATCTCGAAATAATGATTTTTAAAAAATATTTCTTTAAGTTAAATTATTTTTCCATTAAAGAATTTTATTTTATAACTTTTTAAGTTAAAGTAAAATATTCCAGCACTGTAAATGAACTTAATCCTAAAACTTTACATATGATGATCAACAAATTGATTTCGGAATATTCGGAATACTATAACGTAATAGAATTTTAAAATCACAAATAAAAACATTTTAAAATCACTAAAAAAACATTACTTGCTTATTATTTCAGGTCTCGGTTTCTCTTTTGGGTAGCATTGGGAACAAAATCGACGGTTAAGGTGCGAAATGATGTCAATTATAGTATTTTTTTTTTGTTTTATATAATAGCGTTTATTTATTTTAATTAATATCACCAGCCCAACATTAGGCCTAGAGCGTACGCACGACATAAATTATAATAAAACAGATAAAAAGTAACAGCTCAAGCCATTATGCTTTTCCTATTTAAAAAGCAAAAGGAAAAATAAAGATGAAACCTTTTTAGGAAAATTATTAGAAATTAGCAAAGAATATGTGCATATTTTATTTAATAAAACTCCATAATTACTTGTGTTTTTTTGTTTCTTTTCACTTATTTTTTATGGGAAATGTTCTTTTGGAATGAAAAATTTCAGTTAAAAAAAAGGTTAATGGGACGTATTCCTACACTTTTTTTTTTGAGAATCCTACACAATTTAATTTATAATAAATTTATGAAATTATTCTTAATATAAATATTTTTCAGCCAATTCAAATTATTCGTCTGTTATTTAAACTCGAGCTTGGAAAATAAACTCGAGAATTTAATGGACATTTCTGGTCGACCGACTCACTTTTTCTTTCCTGCATTACTACATGTGCTGTCAAAACCAACTCGATTTTAATTATTCTTAGCATATATCAACTTGGTTTTGTGGACACTAGTAAATGTTGGAGAATAAATAATACTTTTTTTTTCCATAAATGGAGAATTAAGTTGAAAATTATTAAATTTAAGCATATTTTTCTGTCTTTCAATTTTTAAATTAATAATGTTGCTCTAAATTAAATATATAAGATATTCACACTCTCTATTATTTGTAGAGGTAAGAAGAAAAATAATTTTTCGTTAACCGAAAAATAGATTCAAATCGAACTGACTCTAGATTAACCAAATTAATAATTTAGGATTTTTAAAATCGTTAGTTAATAATTAGTCAATGGTTAATTGATTTATATAAATTTATATTTTATATTATAATTTTTACATTAAAATTTTTAATATTTTTGTATTTCATAAATATTATGATATATAAATTTATGAAATATTATTATAATATATATTTTTACCAAATAAATATTAGAAATATATCCTCTTTCAATTATTTATTCATTGCATGTGTATAATGGATACTTTATTGTTAATTTTATGTTGAATATATTTAATTTTAACAATTAATTATAAAAATTTTATTTTTTTTATTTTTGATGGATATTAAATTTAGTTTGTATTTTCATTTTTGAAGTATTTTAACAATTAAAAATAATTTTATAATTTGTATAATTTACAAAATTTATACGTTAAAATTTTTAATAGTTAATTAATACATCAATAAAAAAACCAAAATCGATATATTAATTAATCAAAATTAATAAATAAATAAATTAATTAAATTATTAATAAATAGATTAATGGGTATATATTCATCGTTAGTTATTTATTCGTAAGAAATAAGTCGGACTTTATGAAAGTGGACGAAATCACATCATCATTTTCTCCCATATTTTTTCTCGGAGAAATGGGAATTGGCACATCATTAATTTTTTTAAAGCAATAAAATTTCATTAATAAAATAATAAATTATTAACTATTCTTTTTAAGAAAATTATTTTTATAGATATTATATTTATAACCATAGATACATACCACTATGCGAGATTATAGAGTTAGAATTGACTCCGAGTCATTATGGGTAATTAAATTACCGTAATTTTTAGTTATAAATACAAATTACCGTAATTTTATAACTACAAAATACTTATTACTCTCGCGAGCTTATCTCATGCACGGTGCTAATTACATGTCGAAAATTTTAAACATAAAACTATAGAACTGAATATCTGCAGATAATTTAGTACAATAAAATATTTAAAACATCTAATAATACTTAAAATCAGAAACCGAACGCATAAAAAAAAAACTTAGAGTTATATGCAATTTTCAAGATTTAATATATATGAGGGTCTAATATTGTAAAACTGACGACTCTAGTACTATTTTATTAATTGAACAGGGATAAGAAAAATATGTCATCAATATTTCTGATGCTTAATTAATTATGTTAAGATATATAGTACTAATAAACGTTGGATTTAATAACTAACCAGAATGCAAGGCAGCAGTTTGGTGCATTAATCGCTACCCAATCAATGAATTTAACCTCCTATCAAATCGCCAAATTTCGCTGTAATCTCTTTTTTAAAAACTTTTGATCCATTCTACCCTTGAGTTTAAGTCGATTTTAGATTTCAATTCCAGTTCAAATTTCAGGTGGAAATCAATTTTTTTTTTTGAATTATTTGATCCAATCATCAAGATTAATTATTATTGAAATTATATAGTTTTATTTTATTTTTATTTTTATTGTGATATCTTAAGCAGGTACATACTGATTGAAAGTATCTTTAAATCATATTATATTCAGATTTATTTTCATTACGAAAATATTTTCCAATGAAATTTGGGACAATTTTAAAAATGGTGTTTTTTGAGAAATTATTTGGATTTTCGGTGTATTTTTCAAACTATTTGAAATTTTGGGGTATTTTCTCATTTCCGCTAGGAATGTCAGCGGAAATGGCAGGGGTGGGCCCACGACATGAATTTTGGTGTCTCCCATTTCCGCTGACATTCCTAGCGAAAATGGCAGGATGGGGCCCACGGCAGATTTAATTAAATTAATCATTTCAAAAATAATAAAAAAATAAAATATGTCTCAATTTTTACGAACTGGTCTTAATCTTTTCCCGTCTAGAGAAAATAATACATAAAATTGGAACACAAACGACAGATTTTGAGTTTGTCCAATTTAATTTTCGTCTATATTTCTAATCAAATAAAATCTAACAAAATTAATATCACTAAAATTTTAAAAATAACAGTAAATTAGATTAATTAATCAATTACTTTTTTTCAATTTATCAATTTTTATTCAAGTAAATAAAATATTTTTATTGATATAAAATTGAATTAAAAGTTTAAAAGTGACAGATAAATAAAATTTATCAATTTGGGATTGCAATTGATGAGTTTTTTTTATCTATTAATACAATTAAAAATTGATTTAAAAAAATAGTTGACCTATTTTTATTGATATAAAATTAAATTAAAAGTTTAAAAGTGACAGATAAATAAAATTTATTAATTTGGGGTTGTAATTGATGAGTTTTTTTTGTCTATTAATACAATTAGAACTTGATTTAAAAAAATAGTCAACCTCTATCTTGAATCAAGGAAATAATTATCCTAATTTTATGAGATTTATGGCTAAAAAAAATAAAAGATTAAAAGAAAAAAGCAAATATACGAAGCAAGCTTAACTGTTGAAATATAGTTAAAATATCAATAAAAATATTTTTTTTACTTAAATAAAAAATTGATAAATTAAAAAAAAAGTAATTGATTAATCAGAATAATTTAATTCACTGTTATTTTTTAAATTTTAGTGATATTAATTTTGTTAGATTTTATTTGATTAGAAATATAGATGAAGATTAAATTAGGCAAACATTAATCAGTTACTTTTTTTCAATAAAAATATTTTATTTACTTAAATAAAAAATTGATAAATTGAAAAAAGTAATTGATTAATCAGATTAATTAATCTAATTTATTGTTGTTTTTTAAATTTTAGTGATATTAATTTTGTTAGATTTTATTTAATTAGAAATATGGATGAAGATTAAGTTGGGCAAACTCAGCATCTGTGGTTTGTATTCTATTTTATGTATTCTTTTTTCTAGACGGAAAAAGATTAAGACTAGATCATAAAAATAAGATATATTTTATTTTTTTTTATTATTTTTTAGATAATTAATTTAATTAAATCTGCCGTGGGCCCCATCCCTGCCATTCCCACTGGGAATGTCAGCGAAAATGAGAGACACCAAAATCCATGCCGTGGGCCCACCCCTGCCATTTCTGCTGACATTCCCAGCGAAAATGAGAAAATACCCCAAAATCTCAAATAATTTGAAAAACACACCAAAAACCCAAATAATTTCCCAAAAAACACCATTTTTAAAATTGTCCCATAAAATTTGATGCATTCATAAAAATTTGAATCTGAAATCACTTATTTAAATGATCAAAATCCTTTGTATTAATTTCAATTTATGTTGGTATATAGTTTTATTGAGTTAAATAATTTCCACGTTACATTCAATGGGTACCAATTTCAAAATATGAATGGAATTGTATTAATTTCTTACTAAATTGAAATAAATAAAAATAAAAACTGTGTATGTTTAGGATACGAACAGTAATTTAGGTGGGCGCACCTCACCACATGCTTTTATATGCTAAGATGAAAACTTTGACGTAAACCAAACTGATGTAAAAATTCATCAGATTTAGGTGTTGAATGAGAAGAGCATCGGGGGGTGGAGATTCATTTCAGGGTGGACACCACCTTGTGTTTTATTTTTCTGAGAAGATGGACGGCTATTGGTGGACAAATTCACGTGCGGTACTGCCCTGGCGAGGTGCTCGGTCTTGATTTTTAGGGTGGCCCATGTGGGTTTTAAAAGAATATCCCTCGGCCTATTTCTATTTATAGGATGGCCCAATTGGTTGTATTTTACTAAAATAAAATCGCCACCATTTATCTTCTATTTATTTTATTTATACTTATTCTTTAAAAAAAAAAAGATTAAATATTGAGGAAGATCGAAAGCAAGGGTGCAGGTGCAGGTGCAGGTGTTGGTGCCTTTCTCTTGCTCGTAAAGATCAAAGCAACTGTTTGGTTACTGTAAAAAATGATTGATTGATTGATTGACTTGTCAAATTTAGGTCATTTTTAGCTGGCAAAATATAAAGTAAAATCTATTTTCTTTGATTTACCCCCTCAACTAATACTACAGCATTCATTCATTGGTCAATTCGATAATGATAGTTTGAAGTTTGACAAAAAAAAAGTTTGAATTTGAACATGGGCCGTTCGATCTCCCTACTATCTCGCAGGTCCCACAAATTCATCTACAATCCTACGGTCATAAAACATTCCAAGGCGACCACATTTGCCTACCCTATACGTGATAACACAAACAAATAGTTGCCTACAAGATATTCGTGGAATAAGGATGGTGCGGCCCGATAGATTATCCGACAAAAAAAAGAAAAAGAAAAAGAAAAACTATTCACATCCCCCTTAAATTATTTTATAAATATTTTCTTTTTGTCTATATATTAATTTATAATTATCACTTTTTTTAATGCAATTTATAATTATTCACTTATGATTTATAATTATATGCTTTTTTTTTTTACAATGACTACTTTATAATATGCATCTCACATTCGATTAAAAATAAGCTATTAATACAAATTGCTTGTATAGAATCTAGATACATATGAATTCATCTTTATTAATGATTATTATTTGATTGAGTAGAGGTAAGCTACCTTCTTGTCAGACTTATGAGTTTTATTTGATTTCAAAATCTAATCCACATGAGAGGTGGGGGTGAAAAAAAAATTAATTAACTATAAAATCAATATGAAATCAAATTAATTTTTTGATTAATCAATTTGATGGATTAATTTTTAATTTTTATTTTAAATATTTTTTACTTTTATTTTGTAATATTAGTTAACTATTAAAATTTCAATTTCTAAACATTTAAAGAGTGGACTCGTGCTAAATACGGGTTTGCCTTTTTTTTTTAATCTAAACTTGATCTCAACACTGATTTTAAATTTAGGTTAGAGCTCATTAAAGATGAGCTGGTTTAGTTTTAACCTAAAATCTAACTAAATTATTTTGGTTTGTTCATTTTAGTTATTTGAATAATTTATTTGATTTTGATTAATGAAATAGACAAATTTTAGTTATCGGTCAAATTTGTTTAATAATCGGAAAATTCAGTTTTAAATTCAAAAAAAGGAAAATTTGAGATTATATTATTTTTATTTAATAAAATTCTCTAAATTGTTAAGTTGGTTCAGTTTTAATCGACGATACAAAATAATTTAGATTTTTCAGTTCAATTCCATTTGAATAAACTTTATTTAATTTCAGTTTATAATTTTTGTCAAATTTTGATTTTTAATTACTTATGTTAGATTATAATTGAAAATTAAACCATACTAACCTTTGGATACACAGACTTAAATTTTATTGAAAAAATATTTTAACACTTCTCAATTTTATATTATATTTAGTCCCATATTCATAAATAGATTTTCAATTTTATAATATATTTAGTACGCATATTCGTAATGAATTTTTATTATATCAAATAAAGCTGAGTTTATATGTGAAACTTTATATTTAAATACAAAATATTGAATCAGCAAGATCAATACCCCGAAATTCCTAATTAAAGACAAGTAATATAATCGTACTACAATCAACAACCAGCTCCAAATAAAATTAAATCGGAGGATAAATCACGATTACAACATCATATGTTATAAAATATAGGTGGAACAATATGCAACAAGAAGAAGAAAAGAAGCAGAGCATACCTGGGAATCTCCAATTGCAGCCAATGAATCTGAATTTGATATTGAACCGCACCCACAAGAATTAAACCGGAAGATAAAATCAGGGTTTAATTAAATTATATATAAAAATTAAAATGCCATTTGTAAGTGGCAACAATTGTGGAACTACTAGAAAGGAAAAGTTGCAATGTTAGAGTTGATTTAGTAAATGGAATCATGGACATTTTTTGAGGTTTTGTTCTCCTTCTCCTTATATAGATTTTCAAAAAAGTTTATTCCATCCCCACGTAAAACCTTCCTTTTTTTTTTTTAATAAATAAATAAAATCAACGCCAACACACATTAAAAGCAAAAATAAAATATATACTTTTGTTCTAAGATGCTGTGAAACTGAAACTCGGATTGTACTATCTAGCTAAATCCTCCAATTCAATTATTTTATTCATTACTTCTAATTAGGAATAAACATAAATCGGTTAAGCTTAACCGATACATTAATAAGTTTATTAATTAATTCATTAATTTAGATTAACTGTTGTATCAATTTCAATTTTTAACTATTTTTTTATTGATTTATTAATTATGCACTAAAAAATTTTAAGATATAAATTTAATAAATTGTACAATTTATAATACTTTTTCTGTCCAATTTTAAAATGTTATTTTGTTCTATTTTGTTTTATCCAATTTTAAATGTTATTTTTGAAATTTGAGGGATAAATTTACACATATATTCCTATTTATTATACACATTATTAAATATTTATTTTTTATTACTCTCTATTTTTAACTAAAATTAAATAAAATTCTTAAAAATATAAAAGGAAATTTTTGTCAATAACTATAATTTTTTATGAAATTGATATATTTCAATCATTTTTTTAATTACTGTCAAAAATGAAAAATTATATTTTAAAATGAGACGGATAGAGTATTATTTTTAATATTTAAAAATATTTTAGAAATGAAATAACAATTAAATATAATATATATTAAAATAATAAAAAAAAATTCACAATTAATAATAAGAATTAAATGCATTCAATATAAAACGAACAACAGAGTGCTAATTATACACATGTAATGAATAAATAATAATAATAATAAAAAGATAATTTCAATATTTATCTACTAAAAATATATATTATAATAATATTTTAGCAAGTTATATATAATAATTTTTTCCTTCAAAAAATATATATAATAATTTTTATAAATTACCAAATGATAAATTTAATTGTAAAATTTAAAATATATATAGATCGATTAACTGTCAATTTTTAAAAGTAAAAATTATAAATCTAAATTTTCATTTTTTTAACCTAAAAATCGATTTGATTTTATATCGATTTTTCAGTTAACAAAAACTAAGATTTTTTTGCTCACCCATACTTGTAACTAATGGAAAATTGCGATCCGAAGACATCAGTTTTATGATTATTTGGTACCGACATTGAAATGAACTAAATATGGATAGTTATATGAAAAATAAAATGTACTAAAAATGTTTTATCTTTCAAAAAAAAAACAATTATATTTGCTAATATATAGTATAATAAACACCGTTAACTAAGATAAATTTTGTTGCACAATAATATAGTTTTAGTTCAATTTTTAATGCATTGATGTGTTATAGATAAATATTTAGTGGGAAAGTAGCATTAGATTGAGTAGTGCTTTTAGTTATGTTATATTATCTTACGGAACAAATGCTTATTAACTTAATTGCTTTGAAAACAACAGATCGTGTTCAGTGGTTATAGTATATAATCATATAACAAAAGTCAAAAACTAATCTTTGTGAAATAAGGTTATTAAGTAGTTCATATACATTACTCATAAAACACCTAATAAAAATTTAGGTAATTTTCATTTCACAAGTCAACTTTTAAAATCGAGTTAAACTATGTCAATTTTCTTTATACGGTATTAGAGACACCAGTGTTCAGTTATTTGACAATTACTTTTGGTAAAAATCAAATCCATGGCCTCAGCTAACAGCAGTTGCGAATTTCGGGTACTTTATTATTTCTTTTAAAATCAATTAGTATTGAAAAAAATGTCTGCTACTATTATTTTTATAGTATATCAATAATGTATAAATATTTATGGTATTTAACTGTAACTCTGTTTTTTTATCTAAATTTCCACTATAGTGAAAAATTGTGGCCATACTGTGACAATAATATCGACTCAATCAAGATTAAGAACATAAAGAGGCTAAAGAAAAAGTTGACTAAATGGGGCATTTTGAGAAAGCTGTGATGATCATTTGGGAACATTATGCAAGTCAAAGCACGTACGTGGCCTAAGTTCATATCTCTAAACAGCACCAAATCTCTTTGATTAGATATCCATATGCGTAGATACCCATGTGATGAAGGTGTGTAGCCTGTGATATTAGCTGGTAAGATAAATTAATTTACTAATTGACTTTTGTTGAGCACCTAACACGATGACCTTCAAGCCACGTTTAACATATAAAACACTAATCAAAACAACGTACATGTAAATCTGATTAAGTTCAAATATTCTCTTTCAAAATAGACAAAAAGATGAATGTGTGGGTCAAATCTCTAAAGAGGTTTTTACTCTTTAATTAGACTTTCGGCTTTAATTAGAATTTTGTCTAATTAAAGCACATCATTCGGGAGATAATAATTTCATGGATGTTTGTTGGCTTTTGGTATTTTATATGTTAATTATGATCGCCAAATATTAAGTTGTCGCCAAGGCAGGAGATAATTGGAGGACATGTTTTGACGTGTGTCTAATTCTAACGCAGTAAAAAGGATTTATATATATATAATAATGTAAGACCATTTCTCTGAGTCACTTTTCTTTATACCTTGTTGCAAAATTATTTATTGTAAATGTAGGTAGACGTTGAATGTTTTAAAATAAAAATTTGGAAGATATTGTCCGTCAACTTCATAAACGAATTTGAGGATTTTGTACTTTTTTTCGTGGCTGTAAAAAATGTGCCTTTATTTTTTATATATTTTACTGGTACATGTTTAGCTAGATAGGATTTGTCGGGCCCATATTAAGTTTTGACTTGTATTAAGGACCTATTTTTTTTTAGCAATATGAACGATCGAGCAAGGGGAGACAATGTATATGGTAGTATGATGTATAGGACCATTAATTAGAATGGAAACATATAATGATGCTATTAAATATTTAATGTGATATATAAAAAGGGGAGATCTATAAATATATCTAATGCGGTGTCCTAGTAAGTAGTGGAAAAAAGGGCAAAAGAATTTAGGAGAATTAGGAGAATTAGAATTTCTTCCATCGTTTAGCCTTCTCCTTTTCCTCGGATTTCAACTTGGTGAAATCTAAAATCTGAAGCACCAATAAAAACAATATTTTTCCTAAAACGCATGCCCATCACACAATTTTGCCACATTAGCACTTGCTATGCCATGTAGGACAATTCGGCTAAATTAGGTGCTTATTATGTTAACTTTAGTCAAGTTTGGTTGTGATGTTGGAAAACAATGAATTTCGGGGGGTGAATTGATAAAATTGCGGAGATTGAAATGTTAATTTATATATTAAGCTTACAAAATTTATATATTGTTAAAAATATACCGTGACATGCATGTGTATATATAAGGGTTAATTACAAAAAAAAAAAAGTTTCAATTATAGGGTATTATACAATTTTGAACTACATCTAAAAATTTTTCAAAAAAAGTATCTCAACTATAGGGTATCTTACAATTTTGATACTCCATCGTTATTCCATTGCCATTTGATAATTTTTCTTTTAATTGCGACGGAATAACGATGGAATACCAAAATTATAAGCCTTATAGTTGAAAAACTTTTTTGCAAGATTTTTAGATGGAACACAAAATTATAAGTATCATATAGTCTGGACCTTAATTTATAATTAACATTATATATAATTATATGCAAATACATGTGTGCGGGGCGTAGCCACTTTGTAATTGACCTCACTCAATTTAAAAAAAATTAAAATACCCTTGATAATTTTGTTTTTCAAAATTAATCTTACTAAAATTTTTAAATGACCCAATTAACAATTAATTTCATTAAAAAATTAATTCGATAATATATTTTTGACCACACTAAAATTTTTAAATGATCCCATTTATAGTTGATACAATTAAAAAATTAATCTACTAGTATATTTTTGACCATACTGAATTCGATTATTGGTACGCTCCTGCATACACGTATAAGTATATAATTATATATATTATTCATTTTTAAGTTCAATTTTAATTTTATCGCATTTTCGCCATTGGTGACCAAATATTTTCTTTTTATAATTATTATTATATTCTTTTTGGTTACTAAATATTTTATTGCTATAACTAATTGTGAAAAGCTGAATCAAACAAATACATAATCAAAAATTTGTTGACAGGTCCGAATATTTTCAAAAATTTTGACTAAATAGTCAATATAAGTTATAATGTACCCATTACGTATTTAAAATTGTATTCGACCAACTTTCTTTTTTGAAATTATAATTGTATTTAAAAAATTATAATTTAAAATTACATTCAAATTATAATTGTATTCGACTCACTTAAAAGTTTATAATAAGTATCAGTTTCATATTTAAATATACTGAATACCGAAACCCCTACTTGATTAAATTTTATTCTTTATACACATTAACATTTTGTATCCTATTTTCAAATATATTATATGCGTTATCTATTGCTTGTGGATAAAATATTTTGGTGAGCCTGATAGTGTGTGTGTCTATATATATATATATATATAAATTCTTTGTAATAAAATAAGATCGTTAAATGAGTTTGTACATTGATGATTACCACCCGAGCCAACATTAATTATTGAATAATAATATTTAATATAACTAAAGCCACCCAAGACAAATGTGCTGCTTATGGTCAAAAGGGAGAAAAGATTCTGATATAGCCATTTTAGCAGAAAGTAATATTTTCCTAATGCATTCTGGGGGACAAAACTTGCAAGTGGAATAAAACTTAAAAGTATTTGCTAGTTTTTTTTTTATTATCTTTGTTTATAAAATTTAGGTGAAGAAGAACATTATCTTTTGAGCTAATCTATGACATGTTGAATTAGTTGAAGTGAGCAATTCTCTACTATTTTAAGCGGGTCTTGTGATAACTAACTAGTGCTCCATTACTCCATGGAGAGAATTAAAAAGGAATATTGATAGCTGCCGCACCAATTTATGACTTGAAAATGGAATAATACGGTACAAAATTTTTACTTAGTTAAGTTAATATTTTAAGAGAAAAATATAAATAATATTAGGTGAACTTAAAGTTTAGAAAGTCTTAGTTTGATAGACTAAAGGAAATTATATAGTATCTAAAAGAATAAATTTGGAATAGTAGATAGTACTTGTACACAAATTCGATGTATCTTAGTTTGATAGACTAAAGGAAATTCTTTATTGATAATAGTAATTATACACAAATTCGGTCAAGTTCGAACCTGTGGATATATGAATGAAATAGTCTGGTTATCATATATAATGGAAATTGTGGATATTATTAGGGACTCAACTACTAAATTGTAAGTTTAACGATATTAGTAAAAGTTCCTATATGATTTCATTCGGAAGTTGGTGTTTTCGCAAAGAGTTTATTAGTTTTTGTGGTTGGTGATGTGCGAAAGATTGCTCCGTTATGCTAATAGGGCTCATTGAGGGCTGATTTTTTTTTTATCTTAGTTGTTATTTTTATGGCTGCATATTCTCAGGTTTTGTCCTAGATGTCACGGGCTTTCTTTCACACAAACTTTAGCCATGTGTGGTGCTAGCAATATTCTCTCAGATGCTTCAAAGAATGCTAGTAAACCTTCATACAAGTGCTTGACTTAAGCTTAAGAAAACTAAGCTAGTAAGAGAATAAGAGAGAGCACACAAGAGTTTGGAGGGTCAATTTCATTCACGGTCACTAAACTAACGACTTATCACGCGAAAGTAACTGGTTTATTTTTTGCAACTTAAATGTAACTAAACTTATCATATTTTTGTATAAAAGTCATTTTGATCGATTTTCGGTGATGCCTTTGCTGGAATGCTGACATGATACACCGGAATGCTGATGTGGCATGTCACATCATATGCTTGGACATACATAACACGACACGTCAGCAGCCACATCACTGCAAGAAGTCATATTAGCCGATCACATCAGTATGTCCCGCATGTTGAAATATACAAATAGTAAAAGGTCACATATCAAATGGATTGCACATGGAAATCAAATCTGAATAAATTTTGATATTACTTGCCACAAATCATCAATCTAAATGCCCATTTGCTAAGGTGAGAGGCGTCCAGGCTTATAAACTCATGCCATTCCCTTTGTCTTTCCGATGTGAGATATGAAAATAGATAAAAAAGCTTGAGAAGATGATAAGATATGATTTTTCTTGCTTTTTTAACCTTTAAATTCATCACATAAACATCATTTTTTTGCTTTAATCATTTCATGAGATGTTTATGTGATGGTTAAAGCAAGAAAAAAATATTTATATGATGAATTCAAAGGTGAATAAACAAAAAGAAATCATATCCCATCACATAAAAATCACATGAATTCAAAGCTTGAGAAGATGATGAGATATGATTTTTTTTTTGTTTTTTCACCTTTGAATTCATCACATAAATATCGTTTTTCTTACTTTAACCATCACATAAACATCCCATAAAATGGTTAAAGCAAAAAAAAATGATGTTTATGTGATGAATTCAAAAATTAAGAAAGCAAGAAAAATCACATCTCATCATCTTCTCAAACTTTTTTATCCCTTTCCATATCCCACATCGGAAAGAAAAACGGAAGGGCATGGATTTATAAGCCTAGATGTCCCTCACCTTGGCAAGATGGATATTTGGATAGATGGCCCATAGCAAGATAATTGATCCTTACTCGAATTTCACATGTCTTTTTCTTATTTATTTATTTCAACAGGTGGGGCATGTTGATGTGGTTTCTTGTAATGATGTGGCTGCTGATGTATCGTACCAAGTGTGTCCAGACATGTGACATGGCATGCCATGTTAGCATTCCGACAAGGGCATAATCGAAAATCGATCAAAATAACTTTTCTGCAAAAATATGATAAGTTTAGTGACATTTAAGTTGCAAAAAATAAGTCAGTTACTTTTGCGTGATCAGTCGTAACTCTAAAGAATAATCTATACACATCTAGACCTACCAAACCTCCTTTGACTAGGCTTGTAAGCAAATTCGGTGACATCCCCCCCTCCCCCCACTTAATCAGGTGACATCCTTATTGCTTTTGAATCTTCATATGCTTGAATTTAATCTTGAATTGCCACAAGTGTTGGCTAGGCTTCCAACTTGCTTCACTTTCAGGAAGTCCCTTCCATTTGAGAAGAAATTCATGCGTGGGAGGTTGATTAGAATGAGGCAACACTTGATCGACAAGGAACTCTTCTATTTCTTTGTCATGTTGGACCCTTATACCCATTGGTTCTCTTTGTGAGATGCCCCTATTTGAGTCTTTTTCATTTTCATGATAAGGCTTGAGTAATCACTACAAGAAAATACTAAATTAGCAATAAAAATTGTTGATTTTCCATTCCTAATAAAAAAATAACAACAAAAAATAGCAGCAGAAGGAGTGATTGCAGATTTGATTGTTGCTATTTTTAAGTAATGAAAACTACCATTTTAGTTGGTAATTTTGACCAATTCACCAAATCCTACATTGGTTGGTTATTGCAATGGATTCAATGTAGGATTTGGTGAATTTGTCAAAATTACCAACTGAAATGGTAGTTTTCATTGCTAAATTTAGCAACAAAAATTACAATTTTTGTCGCTAAATTCATCCACCAATAAAAAAATTTATGACGGTACCATCCATCATTATTTCATAGCTAAAAATTATTATAATTTTTTAATTATTATTTTCGGACTATCTCTGAATAACCTTTAAGCAAGAATAAATAATCAAATTTCACAAACTATTACATTTCCATCTATAAGTCTCAAACCCCTCTATTTCTCTTTCCACTCATTTTTAGCAAATAACAGATAATTAAACGTCCCTTAAATTTCAATACAATTACTTGGTAGTGCCTTAATCTCATCAATGTTATCAAGAAGGAAGCATGAGTAATAATATATATATATAAACATTGTAACACTCTTATAACACCTAACACTGTTTCGGTACACCACAGATTGGAATTTTTTTTTCAACTTATTCTTTCGAATTATAATCTTATACTTAATTAAATAAACAACAGTTCGCCGATGACCTATAACTGTCTAATTTACTATGCACTTATTAAAATTTTGGCAAAATAATGGCTATACATTTCTCTAACCCCCTGAAAAACAAACAATATTCACAGTCTCTTAGAGACACAACAGGCATATAATATCATATCAAGCATTTTAATTTCTTAACCATCCATCTAAATATTTCACATACATTCCATTATACCAAATATGTCTCACTTTACATCACAAGGTATGACATATTACAGTACAAAATAACAACTCCAATGCATTTAATTATAGCATACAAAACCATAAGTATTATGCTTATATATATATGTAATACCCAATCCCACATCGGTTGGCGAAGGCGGGGAACATGTCCTTATAGGCGTGTGCCTCTCTTCCCCCAGTACAGCGCGCTTTGGGCTTAGGCCCAGGGACAAATCCGTGAGCTCCGCCTAACTGGACCGATGCCCAAAAAGCGGATCGACAGTGGGCCTTGGGGGCAAAGCGGACAATACTGTACTGGCGGCAGATACCGGGGACGTTACAGTTGGTATCAGAGCCGGTGTCGAACCGGTGTATCAGCGAGGACGCTGGGCCGGGCCCTAAGGGGGGTGGATTGTAATACCCAATCCCACATCGGTTGGCGAAGGTGGGGAACATGTCCTTATAGGCGTGTGCCTCCCTTATCCCAGTACAGCGCGCTTTGAGCTTAGGCCCAGGGACAAATCCGTGAGCTTCGCCTAACTGGACCGATGCCCAAAAAGTGGATCGACAGTGGGCCTTGGGGGCAAAGCGGACAATATTGTACTGGCGGCAGATACCGGGGACGTTACAATATACATGCCATAAAATTTCAAAACTCTACTTAAATCAAAAGAAGTCGTTCAAAGAATATTCTTGCTCCCGCTCCTGCAAACCTGCACGCAGTCACAACTACACGCTGAGCACTTGACATGCCCAGTGGTGACTAACAATCTAAATATTTCCACTACCTTTTCTCCCATTTCTTTCTTTCCCTCTTCTCTTTTTTTGGTTTCTTCTCCTGCTTGCCTAAATCGAATCAAAGACTGTGATTCCTACTTGTTTTCTTTTTCTTACCTTTACAAATTTTCCATTTTTACTATCATTTCAATTTTAATTTGACTTTTTTCACAAACTATATTGAAGGAAGGTTGGGGATTTGTAAACTCAAAGTTTTGCACTGGAAGAAAGGAAAAGAAATTGGATACCTAATCTATGATGTTTTGATGGTTTCTGGTGAGGAAGGCAAAAAGTGGCTCTTTTTTTCTAGGAAAGCCTCTGTTTCTAGTGTTACTGTTGCTTTGTGGTTCTCATTTGCCCTCATTTTTTTCAATTTTTATTTTCTTAAGAGCAATAAGATTTTTCTCCTTTTGCTTCAATCATCTTTTAATCTATCTTTTGCTTTTTTATTGTCATTTTATGCCCTATAAATATTTAAAGATGTTGCCCCAAATGAAGATGATGATGTTAACGAAGATGATGAATACATCCAACCACAATCATAGGAAGAAAAAGTTGAGGGCAAAATGAAGATAAGAATGAAAATAGGTTCGATTTCTTGCTTTTTGTCTTTTGATTGCTGTTTATATTTATAATCTTTATCATAGATAGGTTCGATTTAGGTTGCTAGCCAACAATTCACTTATCAATTTCAATTTTATGTCGTTTCCTTCTCTCTAATATATTTCTTGATGGTTTACTATGTGTTTTGAATAAATTATGTTATTTTTGTAGTCTATGATGGGGAATAGAGTAGGCAATGATTTAAACCTTTGGAAATCCCTCTCTCTTTACCGCAAGCATTTGTTTACAACTTGAACTTATGTTAGTTTAATTAGCTCTTTAATTATTTATTATAAGTGATGCTTTAATAACTTTTTTCTTTCTTTCTTTCTTTTTCAATTAATAAAAAATAACAGAACTAGCATGAACAAATTGACTATCATGATTGCAAACAACATCCACTATATTAGGAAATGCCTAATAATTAGGGAATTATGATACATATTATAATTGCTACATTAATACTATTATAATTGGTAGAAGAATCGATTAACATATTTTTTTAATTTTTTGGACTGCCTTATTCATATTTTTGCTTTTTTAGAGCTGTTATAGATCATAATGTTGGCAAAGACTAATAAAAAGGGTATGTTCAATTTTTATTTGTTAGGGGTTTAAGATTTGTTTTTGTATTTGCTGATAGATCCTAATTAAGACTTGGATAATGAATGAAGCTGCATAATGACTTGAATTGTATATAACTCCTTATCTTACTCTGCTGTAAGATCTGTGCAGTGAGGAGAAGATATGGAAACAAATAGATGCAAAACGGATGATAGTGGGATATACAGCTTCAAGGCACGCAATGTGCATAGAGGAGCTCAGTGCACTGTACATGTATGCTGGAGTTGAGCCACCTATTTCTTTCAAGGATCCCTTTGATCTGGTGGAAATCAATGCCAAGCTTAGGTTTTTTATGTCTATTATTGGTGTAATGATTTCAACATAGGCTTAGCCGTAAATAATGTTTTTTGATAGTGAATAGTAATTTCGAGTTGAAAAGTACATTCGAAGGTGAAAAATATTTTATTTGACTATGAAAAAATATTGATCACGGATAGTTTGAAATTAAAATTTGAAGTGAATTTGAGATCAAATAGGCCTCCAAAAGTTAAAAATATAAAAAACGAAGCGGTTTTATTTGAATAGTAACTAGGTTGATTTAAATTTGATCAAGCCATTAAAAATAGCAAATAAAGTCAAAAAATTTTCAAAAAATTGCATACATGCCTAAAATGATGTGTAAAATATTTTGGTTTCAAAAAGTAAATTTTTCAGTAACACTGGTAATGGTTGAATTAGATCGATCTGATTAAACCAGACTAATAGCTGACTCTGATTGAGTTGAAATTTTATGTACAATCTATATTTGATATGATAAGAATGATGGAATCAATTTTGAAATAATTTAGAGTTGAAAAGTTAGAGAATTACAGGAGAATGCAATAATAGGCTTAGTTTCGATTTTTGGGCCTTAAGTGAGTGGGCCTTGGTTGAACCAAAGCCCAGCCCACTTTGGCTCACATATAAAAGGAAGGAGGCAAATATTTTGGGTGAGTCATCTTCATCTTCATCAGCCTCTTTCCTCTTCTCTCTTGGCCGAATTTCTTAAGCCTTATCTCTCTCAAAATTTCTTCAATTTTCCCTCATTCTCTCTCTAAATCCAAGCACTCTAGTTGATATTCTGCATCTTGAGTTGTTTATTCAAGCCTCTATCCTTTGATTAGAGGAAGATAAGCTAAAAAAATCAAGTGAGAAAATCTTAGGTATCATTTGGTGGTAAGTGAAATTCATGAATTTAAATTGGTTTTAAGGTGCTTACATGTATTTTAGGGTGACTAAAGTTCATTTTGACGTTTTTTTTAACCATTTAAGATAACAAAAAAGTTAAGGTTTCTTTGAAGAGAAATGGTAAATTACTTCGAAAAATGGTAAATTATTATGAAATAATTCACAAACTATGCAAGAAGTACCGAAAAGGTTGACCAACAATGTATTGTATTGAAAAAGTAATTAAAATTGTTAAAAATCTGAATAATGATTTGAAATTAAGTGAATTTATGCCCTTAGCAATTGTCAATCAGTCAAAATCTAGCTCAAGATATAATTGACCAGCCATAGGAATACATATATTGTGATGCAAGTCATAACGACTTGTTTTGCTATTATAGGATTACTGATCTCCCATAGTATCTATTTGTTCTGATATTTATTATATGAGAAATGATCATTAATGGTCATTTCTCAGTCTGTATGTAGTCCTGTGAGATCCACATCCCATTTATCCGATCTGAAAATTTCTGTCTAAATTGTACCAGGGGCATAATGCTAAGAATAAGTTAAAAGTACAAAAATAAAGCTAAAAGTGAAGTTTAAAGTGAAAAAATGACCTAATTGAAAAGAAATAAAAAGTTTAGGGGCAAAACGATAATTTTTCAAAAATCGCATTTAATAAGTATAAGTAATTAGGAAATGATTAAAAAGGTAAAATGGTAATTTAATAATCAAACAGTCAAAAAATGAACTTTTATAAAGTTCAGAGACTAAAATGTAAGTTTACACAAAAAGTTAAAATAAGGACTAATTGGAAGTTTTGAATGCCAAAACTCAAATGTGAAGTAAAAATAAGAAAAGTAATGGCAATTTTATAATTAATATGTAAAAAGGGCATTTTTGTAATAAAATAAAAAATTAAGGACTAAATAAAAAGTATACCAAAATATTAATATTGAATTGAAAAAATTGTTAGAAATAATGGAAATTGTATTTTGATAATAAAAATTGAAAATTTTGCATAATTAATATAATTATGCATGTTGAAAAATATTATGATTATTAGTCACCATTAGACATATTTAATGCTCAGCACGTAGAATTTACTACGTGCAGGTACAGATGATCTAAGCAGTAGTACACATGGGATGAAGAATTTTGAAGGAATAGGAATTTTTGTATTGGCATATATATTTTTGTATATAGTTGGAATAAAAGAATTGGTCTGTAATGGTACAATTTCTGTGTATATGTAAATATATAATTGGCTAGTAGTGGATGGAATGTGTATAAAATGAAATTAAGTATATGGATGATATATATATATATATATTGTTTATAAACTGTTGTGCCCTTGAGAGGTTGTGGCAATTCTTTATATTTCAGGGGCTAGTTAAGTTTATAGACATTATATTGCCGGATTTTTGAAAAATAAATAGTAAAATTGGACAGTTATAGATCAGTGACAATATGAACTTAAAAAATGAATAATGGATAACATTATAATTGAGGAGTTATTGTGCTCAATAATATGATTTTTAAGATAAGAAAAAAGAAAAAATTTTCGGCCAATCGCTTAAATCAGTAAGACAGTTATAGTAAAGGTGGTACAATTGGAGTTAAATAGACACTTGATTTTTCAAATTTGACTTTTAGATATTTTAGAAAAAGTGTGTAACACTCTTACTGTAATAGTCTTGCAGATTTAAGTGACTGGCCGATTTTTTTTTCTTTTCTTAACTTAAAACTTATAATCTTAACCTTTTAATTCCTTAGATATAATGCTTAATTATTAGCCATTCATTAAGTCTAAATGTTGCTGACTTATAACTGTTCAATTTATTATTTATTTTGCAAAAATTCGACAATATGAAGGCTATAAACTTAACTAACCTCCTGAAAAAATAGATAATTTTCATAGCCCCATAGGGGCACAACAGTTTATAACCAATATAAACATCTCATCCACACATTCTCCATCACATCTCTACTATACACAAAACATTCACTACTAGTTAAATCCATATACATATATACAATCAAAGTACTGTTATAGATCAATTTTTAAACTTTAAAAACTTACAATAATATACATGCTAATACAAAAATATAATTTATGCCCTTCAAAATTCTCCATCCCATGGATATTATTGCTCCTTGTCAAAATTTGAACCTACAAGCAGTAAATTCTACGTGCTGAGTATTAAATATACCCAATCGTGATCAGCAATCATAATATTTTTCAAAATAAGCATAATTGTGCCAATTGTTCAAAACATCAATCTTTCTTATCAAAAAGTATTTTTTTTTCTATTTTTAGCAATCTTTTCAACTTAATACTTAAATTTTGGTAAACTTTTCACTTAAGTTCTTAATTTTTCATTTAATTATAAAAATATTCTTTTTACAATTTAATTACAAAATTTTCATTATTTTCCTTATTTTCACTTTTCAATTGACTTTTGAAATATAAAATAATTAATTGAGTTTTGTTTTAATTTTTTATATAAAACTACAATTTAGTCCCTGTATTTTACAAAATTTCATTTTTGGACTGTTTGATCATTAAATTATCATTTTGCCCTTTATAATAATTTTTTAAGTAATTTTACTCATTAAGTACAACTTTTGGAGAAATTACAATTTTTTTCTTAAACTTTTAATTTCTTTTCAATTATGTCATTTTTCACTTTTAACTTTTATTTTAGCTTTCTTTTTGCATTTTTAACTTATTCTTATCATAATGCCCATAGTACAATCCTAACAAAATTTTCAGGTAGGATATACGGGACGTGGATCCCACAAGACCACATACAGACTGAGAAATGATTTCAAATGACCATTTCTCATAGAACATATAATAGAGTAGACAGATATTGGGGAGATCAGTGATCTTACCATAGCAAATCAAGTTGTCATGACTTGCACCGCGGTATAGGTGTTCTTATGGCTAGCCAATTATATCTTGAGCTTGATTTTGACTGCCTGACTATTGCTAAGGGGCAAAATTTCACTTACTTTCAAAATATTTATAAGATTTTTCACAATTTCAATTACTTTTCAATTCAGAAAATACAGTCATTCATAATATTCAATATTTTTATACAGTTTGTAAATTATTCCATTATAATTCACCATTTTCTCATTAATTATGAATTAATTCACATTAATTCAACATTTTTACTTTATATATAAACAAAGTTCTTAAAAAAAATATTCAATTAATTTTCATAAATTTTATAAAAATTCATGGACATGTTATTTCATGTTTATAATCATTTTATGGCTTAAATTCATCAAAATACATAAACACATATTAATTCCCTTGATAACAATATTCGGCCGATACAAAGAATCAACCTTACCCATGCTTTTAAATTCAATTAAACTTTCTAATAAGCTTATTTAAGGTCTAATTACACTAATTTAATGTCAATTTCAATTTTACACAATTTTCCTAATTTTTTCTAAGTTATATAAAGGAAAAATCATGCAATTTAAGGAAAATAGAAGGATTTATCAATCACTAACCTTTTCTCCTTATCTTATGCTTGTCTTGACCTCATTTTCTTTTCCTTTGGCTTTGGAAGATTGGACTTCTCCTTGTGTACTTACCATGGCCGGATTTTTAATCCATCAAAATCTTAATTTTTTGATCCATTTTGCTGAAATTAACACCATAAATGAAATTTAAGCACCTAAAAATACTAATAGGCACCTTTGAACAAATTTAAATCCTTGAATTACACATACCTTAAATTGACACCTTATGCTTTCTCACTTGTTTTTCTTAACTTAACTTCCTCTAATTAAAGGATAAAGGCTTGAATAACCAACTAGAGAGGTAGATTTACAGCTAAGATATTTAAATTTAGAAAGAAAAGGGAATAGATTGGAAGAAATTTTAAGAGAGAGAGCAAAGACAGTTTGGCTATGGGAGAAGGGAGAAGGGGCTAATGGAGATGATAAAGGCTGACCAAAATATCCTCCTCCATTTGATTTCTAAGTTGGCTAAAGGGGTTGGGCTCCCAACCCAAGCCCACCAAATTAAAGCTTAAAACTCAAAATAAAGCCTATAAAACTATTCCTCTATAATTCTCTCTCTTTCCAAAATAAAATCACTCTAATTTCAATTCTATCACTTTTATCGCATCAAAAATAAGTTGTACACAAAATTGTAGCCTAATTGGAATCCATTTGTAATAAATCGATCCGATTCAAAATTACCGGTATTATCGAAAAAATTTCTTTTTACAATCAAAATATTCTACACATTATTTTAGATATATCTGTAATTTTTGGCAATTTTTAGACTTTATTTGCTATTTTTAACGGCTCAATTAAACTATGGTCAACTAGTTAACCTAAAATTGAACTGCTCCGTTTTTCATATTTTTGATTTTGGAAGCTTATTTGATCTTAAAATCACTTCAAATTTCAATTTTGGACTATCCGTGATCAATATTTTTCTATAGTCAAATAAAATATTTTTCACTTTCAGGTGTAATTTTCAGCTGAAAGCATTATTCACTATCGAAAAATGTTGTTCACAGTTAACTTGATATTGAGGCCATTATAAAGTATCTTTACTTCCTATGCGATATGCTTTCTAATGTATGCATCCATTATCCATATATTTAGCCAATAACATATTGTCGTGTTATGATTTAATTTGGTTTATTTTGAATCATCTGTAAGCCCTAGGTTTATTTATATGTGTTAAGAAAATTAGTACTTATTCATCAGTTGAGCTATATGAACTTAATCATATATTGAAAATGTGTACCTGAGTGATATTATATTTTTTAATGTATCTTTGTGATATAATATTTTTTAAATTAATAGTATTGTAGAATTTTTATTTACATAAATTAAATTATGTTTTGCTTATATAATAAATTAATTTAAATTATGATTCTGTATATAATAAATTAATTTATTGATTATATATGCAATAAATTAATAAATACAAAATAAAAAATTTAAATTATGTTATAATTTCGCGATGGATTCGTGGCAACAAAATATGTCGCCAATATACAATAAATTAAAAATTGACACAATCTGCATTAGCAACGGACTTAGCGACGAAAAATTTTGCCGCTAATGATTAATATTATATTTGTGGTGACTAAATTTAAAATTTATTTAGCAACGATTTCGTCCCTTTTCGCGATTAATTTTTATGTCACCAAATTAGTGACTATTTTATGAATCCGCCTCAAATAATTTAGCGACTGACTTTTTCGAGACTGTTCATCGCCAAGTCACTAAAATAGATTCGTGACGAAAAATGGCCAATTAGCGACGGAATTTGGCATTGCGAATTAGTAATTTTTTTGTAGTGTTAGAGGGATGAATGTACCCTGTGTCAAGCAACTCTTTTACTTTCCTTCTCAATTCTTTAAGCTTGAGATGTGCCATATGATAAGGAGTGAAGGCGAGTGGTTTGGCTCTTTGCTCCAATTTGATTGCGTGATCTACCTTTGTCCTTAGTGAGAGTTTCTTGGCAAACTTGGTGGGCATGACATCATTGAACTTTCCAAGCACATCATGAAATGGTGCTTTGTTGCCACCATCCACGGGCCTCTTAATAAGTTGGCTCTTTTTTCTTCACGCCTTTAGAAAGTTGGGAGGCGGATAATATCTTTCCTTTATCATTTACTCTTATAACGGGCACAACGTAAGGTTAACCCTTCTTTATAATGCATATGACATTGGTGTATGGAACCAAGAATGGCTTCACCATGTCTAAAAAATCTATTCCCCAATAAAAATTTCTATCATTAATGAAAGCAATCGTGATGTCGCCTTACCTTTCTATTTGCCAATTTGGATGATGGTGCCTTAAGCTATGCCATTGATGGGGAGGCTTTTCGCATTGACCCTCTTCACAAAGTCTTTCTCTTTGGTGTAGGATAGTCCAATCTCATCGGTAAGTTCTTTGGCCATATATATGGTGTTGGCACTTGTGTCCACCAAAGCTTTCAAAGGTTTGCCCCCATTGATGGTCTCCATATACATGCATCCACAGGGTTACTCCTTAACCTTTGCTTGAATGGCATTGAGGAGCTTCGTAGAGGCAATCTTTTTATTATCATCATACCTTTCTTCCTCATTCACAAGTATGACAAGTTCACCAGCTTTGGGCATTCGAAGGCATAGTGAGGCCTATCATATAAGAATCAAGCTATCTTAGATTTTGAGGACTCACCCTTGTCATCCTTCTTCCATTTGCTTTTATCCTTTGAAGGCTCGTCCTTCTTAGGAGATTTATCCCTCTCTCCCCTACCTTTGCCACCATTGTGAAGCTTTTTGCTCTGCCCTTGTGAGGACTCCTTCTTGCACACCTCTTCTCTTTAATTCAAGCTTTGCCCAATTACTTAGACGATTAAGAAAGCAAAAGAGAGCATCTTGTTCCCCATATGGTTGGAATCTCTAAAAGCAATTCAGAAAATTCCTTTAAGTACTCATGAATTTGGCCCTCCTTATGTTGAAAGCATCGAAGCTTGGCCCTAACTTTGTTCTCGGCATCTTTAAGGTTAAATTGCTTTTTAAGCTCCCCTTTAAAAACATCTTATGTGTCGATGGTGCTAGCTTCTCTCTTGACATCATCACACCTACGATGCCTCCATTCAAGGGCAATATGTTTAAGGAAGAGAGAAGTATTATTTACCTTTTATGCTTCCTCCACAATGCCCATTATGCCAAAATATGACTCAAGACCCCAAATGAAGTAGTTGATTTTCCTTGCATTCTTTGTCCCACTATATACAAGAGGCTTGGGTGCATTCATAGTTGGGGATGGTGCCATTTAAATAACTACCTCATTAGCCACAACGGTCATATATAACTTGACTTGACCCTTGAGCTCTTCTATATGTTCGTTATGAGCAAGCTCAGGTGTGTCAAGCTTTTTCTTGTAAAACTTAAGTTCATCATCTTTAGTAAACAATATAACCTTGAGTGACTTTACTTCACTGGAAAAATCATCAATCAAGATATTTAAGGCACCTTGCATCTTTATACGGAGCTCCTCCCTTTTGGATTATAACTTTCAATGCGTTGGTTTATGTCCTTGACTTTATCCTCCAAGTTGATCATGATGGCATGCATTCTTGCCAACCTTTCCTTCACGGTGGTGATTAGATCCGTTGACTTCTCTTTGCCGTTCTTGGCATTACCTTGTTGGTTGTTGTCTGTAGAAATATTGGTCAAGTTCAACATTTTCTTGTGTACGTCTTTGCCCAAACCGGCTCTGATACCAACTGTCACGGACTTTCTTTCACACAAACTCCAGCCACGTGCGACACTAGCAATCTTCACCGAAATGCTTCAAAGAATGCTAGTAAACCTTGTGCACAAGTGCTTGACTTAAGCTTGATAAAGCTAAGTAAGTTAGTAGAAGAATAAGAGAGCATACAAGAGTTTGGAAGAATGCTTTCTATTACGCAACTTGAGTGAGTTACAATAAATGAGACTTTACCTTTTTATAATCCTTTACCTGCTAAATGGATGGCTATCGTGGAAGAATAGAAATAATTTAGTTCTTAGCAATAAGGTTAAAGCTGCTTGCAGCATTGCTAAGGAGGGAATCTCTCTTGCAACAATTGCTAGATCGGTGAGGGAAGATGATGAAGGGCGAATTGGGTGGCAGCAAGGTTATTCGGCATATTGGTTGGAACTCGCCTCGTGTAAGGATTGTCAAGGTTAATACCGATGGGTCTAGGCGTAATTTTCTTATCTCGGCTGCGGCTGGTGATCTACTTCAAGATCATTTTGGCTCTAGGTTAATACCGATGGGTCTAGGCGTAATTTTCCAAAAACATTGGCATTTGTTCTCCTCTCCTTGCTGGGTGCTTGGTACGGGCTCAGTATGACTTGGGACGTGTGTTTTTGGAATGCTATTTTGGAACTGGATAACCTAGTGCTAGTCAATATCTTGATTGGTGTTATTTGTCCAATGCTCAAGCGTTGATAGCTAACATGGGTCATGGTGTTGGTTTAATGGGCTGGACATGGGCCTCATCAAAGCAGGCCCATATTTAAATTTTTGTATTTCAGTTATCGTCTTATCGATATCCCCTTTCATTGATTTTCATGGCTTCTCTTCAACTGAGTTTATCCTCATTGTACGCTCCGCCACGCCATTCAGTTTCTGGTTCTATTCGCAGAACTATTCAGTGCAGTAACGGACACCAGGCTCTGTTTAGCCGCATTGCTCCTGTTTATGATAATGTTCATTCCATTTCCCCTTTTTAAATTCTTTTTCTCCCTATAAATTTAATTTAATTTTAATTTATTTATCGTTTGGATGATCAGTTGAATGATTTGTTAAGCTTGGGTCAACATCGAATATGGAAGCGAATGGCTATTTCTTGGACTGGGTGCTTTCTCTATCTTTTGTTATTGTTTTTCTTTACAAGTAAAAAATAATTTATTTTTCTGATAAAAAATTGGAACGGGATATCTGTAACAGGGTAAAAATGGGAGATAATACGCTGGATTTGTGTTGTGGAAGCGGGGATTTAGCATTTCTCTTGTCTGAGAAAGTGGGCTCCAACGGCAAGGTTTCATCTTTCTC
This sequence comes from Excoecaria agallocha, assembly GCA_037975025.1. Taxonomy (NCBI): domain Eukaryota; kingdom Viridiplantae; phylum Streptophyta; class Magnoliopsida; order Malpighiales; family Euphorbiaceae; genus Excoecaria; species Excoecaria agallocha. The sequence continues at coordinate 57,383,287 of CM075807.1, read as the reverse complement.
CTTCATTACATTTTCTCTATACTTTCTTGAAGAAAAAAAGTTTATTTCTGCGGAGCATTTAAGCTTTACAGGAGCATTTGATGCAGTGATAGCTGGTAATGTCAAAGTTGTGAAATGAATTGTTGGATTCTGTTCATCTATTCTATAACTGATGACACTAGTGAAATTCCAAGAATCAAATTCAAATGTATGTTCTTAATGATTTTTGGTATAGGGCTCCTGGGAACAATACAAATGATAGTATCAGTGACAACTGATGAGTCATTAATTTAGTTTGGCATTTGGATTTCGGTAGTATCTAACATAAAAAATGAACTTCCATTTTGTACGAGTTTTACGATTTAGCTATTACTTCATATAAGGCATACAATGTATTGCATCCTCTCTTAGACTGGTTATCTCATCGTGCTTGTGTTTATGTAGCATAGCTCTATCTTGTAATCGTCTTTATCAATTCTTTTGTTTTTAACATTATGCAGGTAGTTGGTATTGATTTCTCAAAGGAGCAGTTGTTGATTGCTTCATCTCGGCAACAGAAGCTTTCTAGGAACTACTACAAGAACATCGAGTGAGCGTTGGTATATATCAATTTGGTGAACCAAGAGATTTTTTTGATGTAGTATATCGTTTGTGAACTTCCTTATGAACACAGAGAGTCTATGTTTGAGTAATGTGATTGATATAGTATGCTTCTTTATAGATGTAGTGCTGTATTGGTTACAGGTGGGTTGAGGGTGATGTAACTAATTTGCCATTTTCTGATTGCTGCTTTGATGCTATTACCATGGGATATGGGCTACGCAACGTCATTGATAAGCATAAGGCCATGCAAGAAATGTTTCGAGTCTTGAGACCAGGTACTATCTTTCACTCCTTCCCAAAACGTATCTAGTAAAATAATAGCTTGATCAGGATTTCACATCCGAGCTTTTGTTTGCAGGTGCAAAAGCATCTGTTCTTGACTTTAATAAGAGTGCTCAACCATTTATTGTATCATTTCAGGTAAGCAGTTTGTGCATAAGATGGGTTTATTTTGTAATGGAAAATGAAACTAAGTCCTTCCAGATGGATTCTTTTGCATGATAAATATGATTATTGATGACTGATAGCTGTTTACGTCAAATAGCAGTGAACATTTTCGAAGTGCAATTGAAGCTTTGATGTATTATGTCAGCTAGTTTTATCATCAGCAGGCTTAAAGTTCTATAATAATTATAAGCTGTTAAAAAGGATTCAAAATCAAATCTTTTGTTTGTCTCTTATTGCTAGGAATGGATGATCGACAATGTTGTTGTTCCTGTGGCATCTAGTTATGGCCTTAGAGAGGAGTATGAGTACTTGAAGAGTTCGATCAGAGATTTTTTAACAGGTTTCTTCTTCTCTCCAATAGTGCCAATGACCTCAATCCTATTCGAAATGAATATGTAATTGTTTTTTTCCCATCAAGTAGTTGTGCATCTCCAGGCCATTTCTACTGGATAATCCTCTTTACGCAGTCCTGTTCTAGAATTTTCCTTATACAGATTGTTTGATATCATTGCCAAGAGCATACATGGGCATGGTGATTGTATATGTAAAGAAATCCTGCTAGGCTGTTGTCTTTTTTATCATTCCCATCAAGTTTTAACTGTTGCTTAACATCCTTTTATGTTAAGAAATTGTTTGAAAATGTTTACATGTCAGTGAGAAGAGAAGGAAATTTAGAGGAGAAATAGGGAGAAGTCAAAAAGGGGATGAATGAGAAAGGAGAAAAACAGAGTTTTAAAGAGTAGTAGAATCATTATCATAATTCTCATTCTGTATTCCATTCGTGCTTAAAAATTAGAAACTCAATGGGGTATGATCTTTGATACAGGAAAAGAGTTAGAGGAGCTCGCTTTGGAAGCTGGATTTTCTACCGCGAAATATTATGAGATTAGTGGAGGCATAATGGGGAACCTTGTAGCCACACGATAGATAAGATCTTATTTGTAGGATTACTTATCCCTTTGTTTCTTGTGAGCCTTGCTTTCATATGAGTAAAGAGAAGATGGAGGATCGCCAATGCAACCAGTGAGCAAGTTTTCTGATACTATGATTGAGAGAAAGTATGGACCTTTTAGCTGCAGAGTAATGTCCAAACTTGGGCAAGCTATGATTGGTGGACTTGAAACCCGAAATTTCTGTCTGTCATTTATAATAAAACTTTACAGAATGTTGTAATCTAATGATAAGTATTTAAAACATTGCCATTACTATGCTTAACTTCTTATCTACAGTTCATCAGGTTCCAACAATCTTCTCTTTGCACGCTGCTTAAATGTACTCCATCATCTGGCTCCTGCAAATGCCTGCACCATATGCCTCATTGAGGCAACTTTTAGCTTCTGGTTTCACTAGCATTTGGATTCTGAAAATTTGTTTTTCTGGTCATCTTGGATAGAAGGAACTATGAGCAACAGTCGCTATTGATTCTGCATTTAGCGGATACCATGGGTCCTCACATGCATCATTAAGCTCCAGGGTTTTTTCATCTATGAAAGGGGGATTAGCGGGCGCAGGTAGGTTTTCTTCTGTTGTCAGCATCTGTAGTGCCTTCGCCATTGTAGGTCGAAGTGATGGCATTTCTTGTGTACATAGGAGTCCAATATGCACTACTCTGAAAATGTCATTCTTCACATTGCTGTTATGGTGATTGTGCAACATTAGGTTTGGGTCATAAAGCTCCTCCACAGTCCCTGCCTGAAATTTCTTCCAAGTCTGTTTCCGAAGAAAATAATAAGTATATTCTTTGAGCAACTGATAAAAAAATTAGAAAAAAGTGAGACTTCTGGAACTAACAATTGTGACTAGGCTGTCTAAATATTCTGCACTTTTGCTCCTGTTATTCTGCTTTCCTGTGACAATCTCCAACAGAAGTACACCAAAGCTGTAGACATCAGCCTTTTCTGTTAATTGGCCATGAGCCAGGTACTCTGGAGCCATGTATCCTCTGCAGATATATAACATTAAGTCATGCAGTGTTGAAGTGATGTGGGTAGTATTAAGTTCATTATGTGAAAATTTCAAATGCAAGAGTATCAAGTTATGGTAAATTTATGATCTGTTGACACGCATAAAATGCCTTCAGAAAGGAAAAGCAGATACATACAGTGTTCCTGCAATAGCTGTGCTGATGTGGCTCTTATCTTCTTGGAAAGACCTGGCCAAGCCAAAATCGGCAATTTTTGCACGAAGCCTCGAATCCAATAAAATGTTGCTGGCCTTTATGTCTCTGTGGATGATCCTGGTCTTGGAGTTCTCGTGAAGGTAAACTAAACCTTCTGCCGTGCCAATAATAATGTCATATCTCTTCTCACAGGTCAGTGCTTTGCCTTTGTTAGGATCTGTCACATGTAGACATTATGCAAAACATTGTCAATCCACATTGACTTCGTACTTAAGTAGTAGAACATGATATTTGAATGGTTGCAAATCGGCTACTAAGTACATCAACTTTATTTGTTTCTGCCGGCTGAAATAAATTTTCAAGCTCAAATAATATTGAAATATGAAAATTCTAGTATTTACCAAAGATAAAACGATCAAGACTCTTGTTAGCCAGGAATTCGTAGACAAGAAGGCTTTCAGGTCTGGAACAACTGCATCCCAACAATCTGACCAAATTTTTGTGTTCCACACTACTTATCATGTTAACTTCATTGTAGAAATCTGCTGCTCTGTGTCTGTTGTTGAAGAAGAGCCTCTTTACCGCAATCTCTCTCCCATCAGGCAAAACTCCCTGTAGGTCGGAAAAAAGTAAATCAGATAAAAATGGCAAGTGGCTCCTTGATTTACCCTCTGCATGCTAAAAGGTGAAGTAAAAATATAAAGGATCAAAACTACCTTATATACTGATCCAAATCCTCCTTGTCCAAGCTTGTTGGCGTTGTCAAAAGATCCTGTGGCTTTCTCAAGTGTAGAGTATTTGAAGTTTAAGCTGCTGTCGTTAAGGGTTTTAACCAACTTGTGTGCGTCATTTGACCCTGAAAGATTAAAACAATAGAATCCAAGAATACAAGGAAAAATTAAGTCGTCGACCAGTTTGGGTTAAATGTACTATTCATAGCCTTCTCTTGCAGTTTTTTTCTTTTATCTTTTGCCATTCTAGCAGATATATTACCTCGTCTTTTCTTCTGTATATATCTGTGCTTCCAGATATAAACTCCTGTAGTTACAGCAACTCCCACAACCACCAGAGAGCTGACAACGGAGACTACTATCACTATAATGCTGCCTGCAATTCATTATTCGAAACATCAGGCCATATCACCCAACGTACAATAAGTTCAAGGCTCCCTAGTATAAGCAAACACCTGCACTGCAGCAAGTTGCAAATGTACGAACATATGTTTCCTTACCTTTTGAACGTCCATTTCTTGGCACTGGGTTAAGAAAGTCTTTATTTGAGTATCTCACGAAACACCCAGTATTGAGTGCTCTCCCCTCTGACCAAGGCAAACATTGTGATATAGATGCAGTAGCATTCTCCAGGCATGCTTTGCAAGAACTAGCATTCAGTGTCCTCCAGCAATCGGCCAGCACATAAACGGATTCATTTGTCCCCGGAACTGCAACTTGAGCCCTTGCATGGTATATTTGATTACTTGGTGCACTCGAAAGTGCAGTTGACATAGCCTGCCTTGCAGATTCTGCAAACGTTGAGCTCTTCTTTGTGGTATTATCGCACACAACCTCATCTCCTTGCCCCTTGTATTCTTCAAAGAAGCTATAATTCTCAGATCTCATGAAGCAACCGTCTAGAAAAATGCGGCCACTGTTGTAAGGGTAGCATTGGGGCAGAATTGTACGCGCCTCAGCATAGCATAATACACAGTCAAGTAAAGAGAGATCTCCATAACATTGAGCCAAGCCATAGTTAGTGTCGGGTCCCGAACCTGTAACAGCTACTCCAAATCCTGAGGTACGCATTTGGTCACTGATATTTTCCATTGTGGCAACAAAATTCGGTACAAAGATGGTTGCATTGTGCTCAAGTTGGTGTCCGCATGTAATCTTCACTTGCTGCGCTCTAGGGTCCCCAGAAACTCCTCCTAACCCAACAAGATAAAAGAAAATGCACTGATAGAGAAGAAGTACGACTGCATTCCTCATCTTCCTGGCGAAGCTTTACTTTCACCACTGAATAATTTTAGTTATGAGACTGCCTGTTCAAGATAATAGCAGAGTTAGAAAGAAGTGGACAAACCAGAAACCAGCAGATCCACGTAGCTAAATATGATTGCATGGAAGAAAAGCTGAGTTACATTTTAGATAGAACGACAAATCTTATGCAAGAAAATGCAAAATTAATTATAGTTCTGCTAAAATCTCTCAGGTAGTCTCCATCTACAAAACCAAAATGGATAGAACGACAAATCTTATGCAAGAAAATCCGAAATTAATTATAGTTCTGCTACAATCTCTCAGGTAGTCTCCATCTACAAAACCAAAATGAATACGAAATTCAGGAGGAAGTGCATTGTTTAGCCATAAGAATCTAAATCCGAAATAGGTTTTTACACGATAAGCTGGTGTTGACAGTTTGGCAAACTTCATTAAAGTTCAATAAGATACTTGCTCATTTTCCACAACTCACGACTCAAAATGGCTGGTATTGCGCGGGCTGTGGCACCTAACTACTGCCAATGTTCCATAACTTGCAAGAACTATAATCAGAGCATCCTATGCATAAATATTTTTGTGATTTTTATTTCTTTGATAGTTACACTTGTAAAATGAAATTCAAATTCTAATTAACTGATAAAATACAAGGGTGATTTCCGAATTTTTTCGGTTTGATATTAGGAAATTAAACGAAATTTCTCGATAATATATTCATTTATTAATCAATCAAAGCAATGAAAAATAATAATAATAAATCGGTGTACGGACTAGAGTAGATTAATTTGGCAATAAATAGGGAGGTGGAGGATTTGAAGCTCAAAATACCGACATTTGAAAAGAAAATTAGCAGTAGGTCCCAAAATCCGCGAACAGGTTGGCAATGGCGACACGTCTCTATGGAAACATAATAACAACGATTTCTAGAAAGTAGAAAAGACGTCGATATAAATAAAAAAATTCACAACACCACAAAAGTCCACAATCGTAACCGACTCCTTTTAATAATCTCAATTCACACCTGGCCCCGCCCATGGCCGCCACCATCGGTGGTCCTACGCTTACGCCACGAATCTAAACTCGGCATCTTATCGCATTCCGTTTTCCGACACTTGTTCAGCTAACCGGAAGTTAAACTAGATCGCATTTTCACGTTCATGAAGATTGAAATCCGAAGAAATTAAGTAATCATAAAAGAAATGGAAATGAAAACAAAAGTAAGATCAGTGATGAGGTCGTACCTTGTTTGAGCATTGAAGTAAGTTTCTTCAATTGTGCAATGAAGTTAGAAGAGAATCAGAAGGTTTGAGGATTATTAATTTAATGGTGAAGTAAAGAAAAAGGTAGGAGAAGTCAAAAGAAAAGAAAATGGAAGCATAGGAATTATGAATTTTGGATTGTCGAAGTATAATTCAAAAAGCAAGACTCTGTAAAGAGCATGATCCATTATAAAACAAACCAGGGGGGGAAACGCGGTTAGATGTTAGAAATTCTTCTGTCAAACAGCTTCCTTCCTATTATAGATTTACTAGCCCTACCTCCCAGCTTTGCGTTTTTAGCCTGCTTTCTCTTTTCACATTTGGATATTGAATGAAGGTTAAATATGGTAATGAAATTATTACAGTTGGATTGGCATTGGAAAATTGCTTAATAATTTTGGACATTATTATTTCAAAATAAAATATAAAATATTTTATTAAAGTCTTAATCTAAAACTTTTAAATTAAATTATTAATTAGCGTTGAATTATTAATTTTTAAGTAAAAATTTTTGTTGAACGAAATAATTCCATAAAAATCAAAATAAAATAAGCTGTACATGAAAGTATACGCAGCTTAAATAGTTAAAAATTTAATTTTTATTTATTTATTTAAAATTCAAATTCACGGTATTAGATTGATTATCAAAAAAAGTTGAATACAAAAAATAAAAATAAATGAAAAAAGTAAAGATATATACCAACAACTGTTGACTAATAAGTTTAATTCTAATCTTAAATTAATCAATTGTCATTAGCTGGTTACTACTTAAGTTGTTCAACAAAACTGTATCTGGTACTCTCCAAATTAATATAATAAATAATCAATATTCACAAAGCGTGATATCGCAGTACTGTAGAGGTGCAGCCGTGCAATACATATTTGACCTTTAAAATCAGATTGATTTTCTCAGGTAATAAGGATTGCTAAGCAGAAAAGGAATGCTGGATAAAAAAGACAGAATACCGGCCAATGTTGGTTGACTATCCAAACGTTTGACTTTGTACTATCTGTAACATTTTCTAGACCGGTCATTTGTTTTTTCTGAAATTAAAAACGATTATAAGCGAGCCTAAGCTAATACACCCATAATACGGATCAGGTTGGCAAAATTTATAAAAATAATTTTTTTAATTGATAAAAATTATATTTAAAAAATTTATATTTTAAAAAATAAATAACTATTTGGTAAATAAAAATTAAAATGATTTATAAATTGAAAAATAATTTATCAACTGTTTGATTAATAATGCGATTAAAAAAATTTTTCAAAATAAAAAAAACGAAAAAATGACATATATAATTTTAATATATTATATTCAATATCTCACTATAAAATAATAATTATTTTCACTTATTTACATTTTTTTACACCACTAAACTATTAAAAATATATAATTAAATAAAAATAAATATAACATAAAAATAAAAAAATATATACCCTGTATCCATCAAATAATATTTGCCTATATTTGAAAAATAAAAACAAAAATATTAATTATATATAATAATAAATTCCTTTTCACAAGTCAAATACTAGCATTAGGTCTAAACACTCAACTTAGAAAGAATATAAAATAATAAAATAAATTCAGAGTTTAGCTTTTAGATATATAGACTAGAATTCAGAAACCTATTTTGTTATTATAAAATAAAAGGAATATTTTTGTTCAGAAAAAATTTTAAATTAACTTTTCTGAAAAGTTATAATTTATAGCTTTTTTCAAATATAAATTTTTTCTACTTTTCACAAAATTAATTTTTTTTAAATTAACATTTACAAAATACCTATTTTTATCTAATAATTAACTTTTTCTTTAATAATTAATTTTTTTTTTCTTTTCAAAAGTAATGCCAAACACACCCTACACATCTTCCTATATTTTACTGTGTTAATTAATGGTAATTATTTGGCTATTAGTCAACAAATTTAAAGAAAATTTTATTTTTATGAGACAGATTAGCAGCAACAGTTTAATACCACTGTTGACTAATAATCTCATACACTTTTGATATTCTTCTAATTAATTGTCATTAGCTGGTTACTAGTTCAGTTGTTTAATAAGAATACTTCTGTTACTGTCAAAATTAATATAAAAAATAAACATATTCATTAAGCTCCATATTTATATATATTATGGAGCTCAAGCAAAAATTGATTGGTTTACAAATAAGAAGAATCATGACTATATAGTGTATACATTACAAGAATAGTATAAACTAAACATTATATATATGCTATGTGCATAGCTTCAGCGACCCATGGCTAAGGATCATTATAAACAGCTGATTGAATCCAGCTAAACAAGAAAAAGACACATCCTCTTCAATTCAACAAAAAGAACCCGAAAATCAGAACTCTAGTAGGTCAGTGGAAAACGTTCATCTGGGTTCAATCCAGCTATGTGTCATGCTGTTTCCTGAAGACTGGGAATAAGACTCAGGCCGAGAACTAGAACCAGCACCTTTAGCATTCGGGCTGAATTCTGCGCTACTACTGACATTGAGAAATGGCGGCTGCGTTGGCTGCTGAATTTCATGGCAATTCTTGAGCATTTTAACAACAATGGACATTGCCGGACGCAATTCTGCAGCAGCTTGCACACAAAGTAGGCCTATTTGAAGCAATCGACACGCTTCCTCTTCTTGAAAATTGCCATCCAAGACTTGATCAACAGCTTCGCACAGTCTACCATTTCCATACAGATTCCATACCTTTTTTTGGAGTAGGAACATAGTAAGTAAATGAATGCTATATCTATTTGTCTGATATAAAATGAGAAAAAGAAATCACCCTTTGTAAGATAGAATATGGCTCTTTAACAAAAGCATTGTTCCTCTTCCCAGTCACCACTTCTATTAGAACAACTCCAAAACTGTAAACATCCATCTTCTCGGTCAGTTTGCCACGAACAACATATTCTGGTGCCATATAACCTCTGCACTAGCAAATTTACACATTACTAGTCCGTACACCAGAACGCGAACATGATAAAAAAATATTCTATTTTAAATTACAATGTGCCAGCAATTGCTGTGGTAATGTGAGTCATATCCTGCGGAAACAATCTGGCAAGTCCGAAATCAGCAATTTTCGGAGTAAAATCTTCATCAAGCAATATGTTGCTTAATTTTATATCTCTATGTATAATTCTCAGCTTAGATTCCTCATGAAGAAAGGCCAAACCCTCAGCTGTCCCCAGTATAATGTTATATCTCATCTGCCACGTTAGCAGCCGAACATTCTTCTTAGCTGAATGAAATTAATCGGGATTTTATCAATGAGTACAGTTTCAAGCAAGGTAAAAATCTTAAGGAAGAGTTCAAAGATTAGAGAGATTACCGAAAAGATAATCATGAAGGCTTTGATTAGGCACAAATTCATAAACAAGAAGGCTTTCTGGTCCTGTGATGCTGTATCCAAGCAACTTCACAAGATTGTTGTGCTGAATGTCACTAATTAAATTGACTTCATTAAAGAAATGATCTACCCATTGTCTTGTATTGAATAAAAGTCTCTTTATAGCAACAACAGTTCCATCACCCAATACTCCCTAATCAATCAATCAGAATGAATTTAATTCCAATGATTAAGGATTTAATTCTTAAAAAACATTATTATTTTACCTTGTAAACTGAACCAGATCCTCCTTGTCCCAGCTTATTGGAATGGTGAAAGTAATTTGTAGCCCTTTCAAGAGATCCATATGAGAAATTGAGCTTGGAATTATTCACAGTAGTTAATAAAGTACCAAGTTCCTTCATTTCTGAGCAAATTTCCAAATTAAATTTCTGATCAATCACTGATTATTCTCTCAAAAAGATTAAATCTTTTATCAACATATGTATATACTTACGCCTCTTCTTCTCTTCACTCCTCTTCCTCACCAAGAAAACAACAATTGTCACTATCAAAACAACCGCCACAGAAGAAGATACCACAGCTAATATAATCGCCAAATGGCTGTCTCCTGTAATCAGAATCTATCAAAAATCAAGAAAGTTGCTTAACAATATGAGTATCAAATTCAAGAAAGATCAAACTAACCTCCATTATCAGGAGCTCCCGACCCCGAATTGTTGTAAAATTTCTGAGTGGAATATCTTAAGTAACAGCCGGCATTCAAGACTCTTCCTTCTTCTTTCGGAGTACAATTGGCAATTTCAGAAACAGCATTTGCCAAGCAACTTTCACAGCCAATTTCACTGACCAATTCCCAACATTGAGCCAATCCATAAACAGTAACATTCTGTTTATCCACAAATCCCACAAAGAACTTATTATTTTTAGGAGCTTCAACACTCAAATTCCTCACCAATTCCATAGCATTAGCACTAAAAACAGTCTTGTTTCCGCCACTAAAATCCCCATTAGCACAAAAAGTTTTATCCTGGGGGCTCAGTGTCTCGTTAAAGAAGTTATAATCATCGTACCTAAGATAACAGCCATCATAGAAAAGCCTGCCTCCACGAGTGGCTCTTTGGAAAGGAAGGCACCTAAGAATTTGGGTTTTGATTTGGGCAAAACAGAGATCGCAGTCTGTTTGATCAAGATCTTTCATACACTCACCAAAAGTATAAACTGTAGTGTCATTTGTCCCATTAATTACAGCGCCATAGTGTTGCCTTACAACTAAAGGACTCATAGTATCCATTGTAGCTAAGAAATTTGCTACAAAAGTTTGCCTTTGTTGCATAGCTGCTGTTCTGTTTGTACAAATCAAAGCTGCCTCTGTAACTCTTGGATCAGAAAGAGACAACTTTACCAAGAAACATGAGCCTAGAAGCAGAGAAATCAGAAAATACCCATGTGGGTAAAAATGGTTCATTTTGTTTTCTTTCTTTTTCTTACAACAGAGGAGGAGGAAAATTAATAAAACAATTTAGCAAACTGAAGGGTGTGAATATCATTCAAATGGGGTGACCGAAAGAAATTGAAATTACAGGAAAAGTATACGCGCGGAGGACAAGAGAAGCCATGAAGAAGCGAAGAAGAATGAAAAAGGAAGCCAAGAACTTTCATACGGAAGTGGGACCGCAAGGGTCAAAATAATATGTAGATTTAGTGGTGGGGAAGACTTTGATATTGGCGTTTGGAGTTTGATCTCTTTCGCCATTATTATAAAATCTAGAAATAGATGTTATCAAAACGGACCGGACCGCTCGGTTGGATCGGTTAATCGCGAACCAACGGTATATCCTGTTGATTCAATGTATAAAAACAAAAATTACTAAAAACCGTAAGAAACCGGCTAAAAACCGGATAAATCATTAAAAACCGGTTTAAAACCGAATAAAACCGATTTGAATTAGAAAAATCAAAATTTTTTCCAAAATATATATACAATAATTGTTTTCTGGAAAAAATAAAATAAAAATAAAAATATAAAATAATTAAAATTTAGATAATTTTAATAAATTTTTTATGAATAAAATAAAAATTATAATAACATTGGATAAAGACCGTGGTTCTCAGTTTCTGTGAAGCTAGCAAAACAGAGCACACTTAATGTGAAACTGATGGATTGTCCGTAACCCGTGGGTTGTCAAAGTTGACCTCTTTGTTCTGAAATGACCGGTGGATTGTCAAAGTTGACCTCTTTGTTGTCCGTAATGTGAAACTGGTGGATTGTCCATAACCGGTGGATTTTCTGTACTTCGTCTTTATAGGAAGGAAGGCAAACAAGGAGACCTTCCTAGAACGTTAAAATTAGTTTTAAATCCCACATATATTATCGAAAATCCGACTTTTTAATTCTGATATAACATTTAATTTTATCTGTTTAATTATTAATATGATCCGAATTAAAATTCCTCTGTTTTAATGTCTAGATCATTAGCAGAAATAATTGATATTTTATTTTAACAGAAACCAAAGGTAATATACGACTAGTTGATGGTTTTGTGAATATTGACATTATTTATATTAATATTAAACGTTAAAAATGCAATGGCAACTTGTGTCTCTGACTAAAGGGCATTCGGTGGATAAATAAATCCTGGAAAGTGCACATCGCCTAACAAAACAGATTATGGGTGCCAACTTTCTTCTTTTGAATATTTATGTTATATAGAAAATCAACAATCAGCGTATTAATTGTCAACTGGCAAAGATATCAATCATTTTCAATGTCATAAACGAGATTGTTGCAGCTAACTCCAAATTCCAATTTCTGCCATCAAAATAGCCTCAGGATTTTTCTGTTTGAAAACAATAAGAAAGTGTCATAATTAACATTATTGATCCAAAAAAAAAGGTGTTGGGGTGGATGGACTAACTTTGTAGAGCAAATTCAACTGCAAAAGTAAATACAAACAAAATGCAACCAAATGATGTTGGGCTGGGCTTGGGTTGTGATTGGAATTGGAGCCCATTACAAGCAAACACATAATCGAATTTTGACATACTTATACATTATTAAAAAAATCGATTATTCTATAGTAATATAAAAAGATTAAAGACGGTGTACTTCTGAAATGCTTATTAATAATGGTTTAATATCTAAAAAATTCCATAATAATAATTATTTTCTGTTTTTTCACCTCTTTCAGCTTATGCTGGATTTCATAATAATCCATTCATTTGTTTGATGTAAAATTTGATGCATTATAGAACTCTACTAAATAAACAGATAAAAGTTATCAGAAAAAATGGATTATATATATATATATAGCAAGCAATTTTGAATAATTAATTAAATTCAGTATATATTTTAACGTAAACTAAATAATTCTCTTAAAAGCTAATTAAGGTTCCATTTAAATTTTCAAAATATAAAAAATAGAGTTAGTAGATAATCACTTAACTAAATACTTTTAAAGGCAAATTGCAAACGGATTGGGATTCTAGTGATTTGCACAAGTACAAATACTACAACAACTAGCTATAAAAACCCAAGATTGCCACAAAATAATTCATATTCTAATACCTAAATCAAATTAAAATATTTATAGAGAAAAAATAAAGGAAAGAAAGAAAGAAAATGAGGTCTTCGGTTTGGATCATAGTGATCGTGTTGCTAGCAACAATAATTGGAGAAGGGTCAGCACTCTACAGGATCTCTTACCCTTACCATCCATTCCCAAATCCTTTACTTCCAATTCCAAATCCACCCCCACCAACGGGGGCGCCTTTCCATCAGAACCACCGGAATCTTGGGGATATGAAAATCCTCCCATTTTTAAGTGCATCGAAGATTCAATGGAGTTGACAAATTGTGAAATAGAAGTAGCAAACCGCGATTTGTCTGGAGATCATAATATGGCTAATGATTGCTGTGCTACTTTGAAGGAGTTAGATAGCAATTGCTTTGATATTATTTCTGATATTCTGTATGCTTTGTTGCCTGTTTTACGAGCATTTTGTGCTGCTCGTCATTAATTAGTGGTTTTTAATCTTATTCTTATTAGTTTTTTTTTTTTTATATATTTAGCCAAATGGATCCTAATAATTATCTTTAGTCATAGGTTTTTATTTTCTTAAGATATGGATTTGTTATTGCTTTTGATTTATTGTAATTTTCTATTATTTAGTTTATTGTTTTCTTGATCAAGAAAAGATTCTGCATGTTTCAAAATAACTGAGAATTAATTATAATTAATATAACGTGTTTGGTAAATAATAATTAATTATTTTTGTACTATACGCACTAGGTTACAAAGTATAAAAAGAATTTTGAGTTGTACACATCTTTTATAATTCATTCACTTATGCAGTTTATTCTCTTTAATTTTAATAAAACAATGCAACTCGGGATAAGGTTATGTACTAGGAAGTTGCCTTTTATTCATTTCTTGTTTTCATCCTAATCACCACATGTCATATTAATATTATCATTAATTTTTTTTTAAACTTTTTTTATCTTAAATTTTAGTATATTTGAATTATGATTTGATTAGAAAACTCATCCTGTTTAGCAGAAAAGGGGATATTCTTTGTTTATTATCAGGCAACCCTTTATTCACAATTTCGTATGGGATTAATAGTTTTCATTTTCCACCTTATGAAAAAAAAAAAATCGCTCCGCTTAGCCCTATCCCCCTGTAGGGATATTTTAGTGATAAGTTTTATAGCTTTCTCTTGGTTATATTGTTCGTCCGGGGGAAAGATCGAGCTTCAAAAAATAGTGAATGAAACGATTCTATTTGGTCAAATACCACAAACTTCTGTCAATATTTCATTACAATATTTCTGAATAAGTTTATGAAAATTCATTATGTAATTTAAATAAAATAAAATAAAAATTTGTGTGGACAGATAATGGAGGGCTCGGGTCGGTAGACATTATTATTAAAATTTGGATTCATACGGCCCAGTATAGATTTAGGAAATCACAGAAGGGTTGATGGGTTTGGAAATGAAATTCTAATTGTTCTCCGACTGCAAATTTTCTCTTCTCGTATCTGGGGATGCAAGTGTAGTATTCGGCTTAAATATTTGTATCTCTTTCATGTTCCTTGTGTGTGAATTTTATTTAAACAACAACAATAATAATAATAAAATATGAAATTATAGGGTTTCAATTAAGAAAGATTATCCACAACATCTTCCACTAAACTCAATAATGGTTTGCCCTTAGCCAGAAGCAAGGTATAATTAATGAATAGTTAATGGATTCCAATTAGGAATATTTATTGTATCCTCCACTATTTAAATAGAATAAATATATTTTTACAAAATTAAAAACTATGACTACTTTTGAAATACAAAATTAAGAATTGTTTGTAAAATTTACATTTCTCACATTCCTTTATTAAAATATGAACAATATTTATTCTCCATTAATGCGCGCATGCGTGCATATATATATATATACGATTGAATATATAAAGTTATTGAATAATGATTGAATATAAAGTAAATAAAAAAATTCGATTACAGTAGGTTTATATAAACCGCAATAGCGACCTCTTAACTCCACAATCTAAACTCAAGTTGTGGATGGAGTCATATTATTTTTCCAAGAAATGATGAAGAGAAACAAGAATATTTCATCAGTTGTATTTCTGATATTTATTATAGCAGTTGGGTTCACAATTTTTGCTATAATTTCAGTAGAAGCAAGAAAGCATAAGTAAAACAAGAAGAGCAATAAGCACACGAAACAAAAGAGAAGCACAAATTTCAACAATCCAGCAGGGGCCTCGGCCCCAGCCCCACCTCCTCTTCCAACTTATCATTCTTCTTATCCTACCAAATCCGCCATTTTTGATATCTTCTCTTTTGGAGCTAAGGGTGATGGAGTTTCTGATGATTCTAAGGTCTCTCTATTTTTTTTTCTTTTTCTTTTTCTTTATAAAAACACATTTTTAATTGGTGTTTCAACATTGGTCATCTCATTGCGAGTGAGAATTTTCCTAGCTATTGATTTTCCTGGAAAATGGAACCAAAAAGGCACTTACAGCAGCATGGAAAGCAGCCTGCAAGGTATCTGGTGGTACTGTGAAAATTCCAGCAAATTTTAAATTTCTTATTAAGCCCATAACTCTTCAAGGTCCATGCATGCCTCACCTTCTCCTTCAGGTTAACTTTCTCTTCTTTTTTAGCTAATCTCAGTTGTTAATTAATTAATTTCTGAATAAAAAAATGAATAAGAAAAAGTACACAAAGTCCATTCCTTTATTTCTGTTTTAATTTTATTATGTTAATTATATATTAATTAGGATTAGTATATTAAATTTGTGCTTTACACACAAAGCTGATGTAATTACAGATAGATGGAAATTTGATAGTTCCTGCACAAGTTGGTTCGTGGGCAAAATCAAGCCTGTTTCAATGGTTCAACTTCAAATGGGTCCATGACTTCACCATTCAGGGTTCTGGCTCTTTTAATGGCCAAGGCTTTGGTTGGTGGTCTCCTTCTAATCTTTATTTTATTCAGGTTAATTACACGTATTATCCCTGAATTCATTACTAATTAACAGTGCTAATGTTAATAAACTTTAATTTCTAACGTAAAAATTCTGATTTATTTCTGCAGAAGAAATTGAAAAATATTCCGGACATGAAACCCACAGTAAGATATTTTTACTTCTATTTTTTTTTGGAATTTAATCTGATGCATAATTTCATAATATTTTTTTACAGGCTTTGAGATTTTATGCTAGCTATAATGTGACAATTCGTGACGTTGAAATCGTAAATAGCCCTCAATGTCATCTCAAATTTGACAATTCTAAGGGAATCGAGGTTGACAATATCACAATTTCTTCACCAGAAAATAGCCCAAATACTGATGGCATTCACTTACAGAACACACAAGATGTTTAAATTCAGCATTCTGATATTGGAACTGGCAGGTACCAACATTAATTTATCCTTATCCATGTCAATTTTCTAATCCTACGATTTTTTTAATGAGATTTGAGGAACACCAAACTCGGTATATAATTCAAATTAATGATAAAATATATTAAAAAAATTGTAAAAATTAATTTTAAAAATGAGTTTATATTATAAATTCAGTTGATAAATAAAATTATGAATTGAAATGATTGTGTTAGAAAATTATTAAGAAAACACATAAGCATGATTAATAATAATTGGACAATATAGTTAAATCCCTATAATTTGAGTATTGTGCATGGCATGTTTTGAATAGGAAAATGTAATTATCTGTTTCTGCCACCCAAAAAGGGGGAATTTTATTTTATTTTACTTTATAATTTGTATTTTATTAAAAATGTCATCTGTTTATTAGGAAATATGTTGGGCTGAAAGAAATATTTTTAAACGGTATAACCGTCACTAAACTAACTTTTGAGACAAGCATGAACAAAAAGTAGCAAATGCAACTAACTTTTTCAGTATATTATTCTGTGAGTCTGTGACTAATGTTTTAATTATTGATGTATAGAGTAATATATAAAATATAAAAATTAGTTGGAGATAGTAATAATATAATGGACTCTCACTTTTTGACAGGAGATGACTGTATATCCATACAGACCGGTTGCTCCAACATCCATATTCATCATGTTAACTGTGGTCCAGGACATGGCATAAGGTAAATTTTGGAAATGGAATTTTAAAATAGATAGAAAATGCTCTTATCTCGTACGACAAATTATCACATATGTCATTCAGGTAAAATATGTTTAATTTGATAAGTTTAGAAATAAAAATTATCTATTTTAAAAAATATAAAAATAAAATCTCTTTATTTTAACAAAAGAAAATTATGGCATTTTTTAACCACTTTCAAAAGTCCAATAAACTGAATTCAACACATTTATTTTTTACAAGCATAATTAAGTCAGTAATTAATCCCAATATATGGCAACTTATTATTATTACTTTTCTTAAAACTTCAGTATAGGAGGTCTGGGGAAGGAGAAAAGTGCAGCATATGTCTCCAACATTATTGTGGAGAAAGTCACACTGCAAAACACTCTAGCTGGAGCTAGAATAAAGACATGGCAGGTACTCAACAATCTAAACGTTAACACTTAATTTAACTAATTAATAATGCTTTTCTTTTCGATCACGAATTGAAATTCAAACTCGAATCCTTCTAGTCTTACAGTATAAATTTATATATGATGTAGGGAGGTATCGGATTAGTGAAAAACGTATCTTTTTTGAAGATAGAAGTATCGGAAGTTAAGTATCCAATAATAATCGATCAATTCTATTGTGACAAGCACGTATGCAAGAACCAAACAGAAGCAGTGGCGATTTCTGGAATTAAATATGATGAAATAAGAGGAAGTTATACAATGCAGGCAATTCACTTAGCTTGCAGCAATAGCTTGCCGTGTGTTGATGTTGATTTAATGAATGTTCAGCTGAAACCTTCTGCTGGATATGGAAGTTTTAGAGAGAGCTTTTGTTGGAATTCTTATGGGAAAGTAGAGGCTCCAATTTTGCCTTCAAGTATTAATTATTCCCTGTTGAGGGATAGTGGATTTGTTAAGAGGACAGCAAGGTCTCATGAACATTTATGTTAATAATATAGATATTTATATTCTCATTTATGTTTTTTTAGGTGCTTCCCTTCTGCAATTTTTTATTTTTTTTTAAATTTTATCTTGAAGATGATCATTGGTTGTTGTTTCTATAATCTATACATGCTGACAGCAATTAATGTTGCACTTTTGCTAACTCTTAGGCAATTTGAATTCCTTCTGCAGCAATACTTTTAATTAATTATATTATCTTATCATTGATTAATGAGGCAATAAGTTCTCTTCCTACTATTATACATGTCCAAAAAGAGGGCTGAAAGTAGGAGAGTGGGAAGGCAGAAATAGGGATGTGGGAAGCACAATCCTTCATTCCTTGGCAGGAAAAAGAAATGGCAACACAAGACCTTTTCACTTACAGAAAACTGATTCAATTTTTCAGAAAATTTTTTCGCAGAAAATAGAGATCATGTTTATTTTGATCAGTTTTCTAAAATAGAAAATAGAAAATGAATTTTTCAGTTTTACAAAATAAAAAAAAATTAGAAAATTAATAAAAATATTTTTCAAATTTTCTAAATAATCTTAATGCACACATATATATATATGTACATACATACATATACATATATATATACATGTATATGTATATGTTTGTATGTGCATACATACTTAAGTATATGCATGTGTAAGTATATATAGTACATGCATACATACGTACATATGGATATGTATATATATGCATGTACATACACACACATATATGTATGTATGTATGTATACATACATACATACATATATATGTGCTTATATACACATACATATACATATACATATGTATGTATGCACATGCATGCATGCATGCATACATATATATATACATATACATATGTATTTATGCACATATACATTTACATATACATATACATATACATATACATATACATATACATATACATATAAATATATATATATCTGTATGTGCATACATACATATGTATATGTATGTGTATTCATATGTATGCACATACATACATACATACATATATATACATATGGATATGTATAGATATGTATGTACGTACATATGCACACACCTACATGTACATATGTAATACATATACATATGTATGTATGCATACATACATACATATGTATGTATGTGTATATATGTACATATATTCGTATACATATGCATATACATATATGTATGTATGTATGCATGCATATACATATACATATATATATACATGCACATACATACATACATATATGTATGTACATACATACACATACATATACATGTATATATATGTATGTATGTATGTATACATATGCGCGCGTGCACGCACACACACATGTGTGTGTATGCTTATATATATATATACATATACACTTCAATTTTTCATTTATTAATAAATAAATTGATTTCTAAATTTTCTATAGAAAATAAATACTCAAATTTTCTAAAAAAATAAAAAACAGAAAATTATTTTCTGTAAATAAACGCACCCACAGTTTTCCAAACTTCTCGTTCTAACATTCACTCTCTTTATGGTCAACTTATGCACAAAGATTAATTAATATTTTATATGAGACCAAACTTTGTAAGCCTTTTGTTCTGTGCAATTCATTAATATATAACAAGATAGAATGACCGCAGATTTCAAGATATCATGGACCATCTCTGTGGAAAATAAAAGATGTATATTTATGCATGTATTGTAACAAATATAATATATTTTTTCATAATTGGAAAGTATTTGGTTTCTTATATCACACTGTATATTAGCAAATATAAACCATTGAATAAAAATAACATTTTTATTTAACATATTTAAAATATAAAAAAGAATGAAATCCATATTCCGCAATTTGATTTTGATTAAAGTCATTAAAGGCGGACCTAGATGGTGGAAAAGGAAAAATTGTCCCCCTTATTTCTCTAAATATAATTTTTTATTTAATTTTTTATATAAATTTTATATTTATCCTTTTAATTTTTTACTATTTATCCCTTTAATATTAGTTTCAATTAAATTTTATCTCATTTAATATTGATTTTCGCCAAATTTGTCATCATTAATCTAAGATCCTATAACGGCTCCTAAAAGTCATGACCATGAATATTAAATTCAATGGACAATTTTAATTTGGTAGCACTTACACTAATGGTTGCAGTGTCATATAAGTAGTTACTTTGTACTACAATGGTATTAATATATTGTATAAAATTATTTACTGAGCTAACCAAAGTTTCTGTCAAGCATTCATCTTGTAAGATTCCACCCATTTATGTATTTAATTTTTTTCTTTTTAAGTTGGATGTGAGGTGGCGATGGAAGTTTATGATGGCCGCGATAGTGGTGGCGGTGGGGTGTGGCGTGCACCGTCCATGGGCCCTTTTGTAAATCCTTACCTAATTATGCCGTTTATGCGCACAGATGGCTATTAGCGATATTTTTTTTCCACAATATTTATTCACCCGCCAAATATGTGTGTGTATATGTGTATATATATATATATTTGTGTATTCAATAAGCTAATTGATATAAAAATGCTTTAAGTAATTCAATATTCAAAATTTTGTGGTATAAAAGGATATCAACATTTTTTTATATTTTTAAAAAATCAATATCATGTTAAGTACCGGACCATTAGATCATTAAGACGCATGCAATTAAAGATTCAAATATGCGCGGATTACATGTACACACGCACTGAATTAATACTCTTTAAGCACCGACGTTTGATTTCTACAACTGTCCTGCATGTTCATATTGACAAAAAAATATATATATATATATATCAATATCGTTTTCTTTTAAATAATAATGAGCCATATAAGAGACCGATCGGCGAAGAAATAAATATTAATTTGTTATAAAATTAGTAGTAGTTTGGTATATTAATTATTATTATTATTATTATTATTATTATTAGAGTCTGTTAAACGTTCCAATTTTAACCAGTACTTCACTGTTATATGAGTTGTATTTATGTTTAGTTATCAATGTTTATGGCTCAATACTACTATGACAATTCATTAGAGTTTTTCTATTTTTATACAACATAGAGAGGAAGTAGAGAAGCGGCGCAGGCTATTTCAAAGATGTTCTCCGAGAATTCAACAGACATAAATTAGTAAGTCTTCTTGACCCATTGTTTGCCTGTCTTAACATTTTCTGTTTTGTTAGGATCAAACTGGCCTCATGATAAATTCATTGATATATATATATATTCAAATTGTACGTGTATTTTTTTAAAATTGAAAATCAAAGCAATTGCAATCATGCAATTTAATTGCTGCATATATATGAAGGATGTTTTAATATGACTTAGATATCCATTAGCATGATAATGACATATCAATGTTAGTTATACTTAAAGTATACATGTAAAAGCTCTCTTTTTTTAATAATAAAAAAAAAAAACTAAAACCAGGCATGTGAAAGAAGTTGAATACAATTTAAACACATGTAGTTTAAGTATTATTAAACAATTTATATGATATTTTATAGATATTATTGCTATGTAAATTTTACTTTGAATATTAAATTTAAAATTTAATATGAATCAGTATAATTTATTTGTAAAAAATAATGTTTATAATTTAATAAAATTATATTTTTATATGAGATTGTATTTTTAATATAATTTTTTAACATTATGTTTTATTAAATTCGGATTTTTATATTTTTATAATATAATAAATATTTAAGTATATAAAATAATAAAATAATCATATAAAAAATTAATTAGATAATTATAAATATAATTAGACCTGTCAAATTTGACCCAAATTCATGGGTAGATCCAAATTCACTCAAAAAAATTGATTCAAACTCAATCCAATCTACATAAATATCTATTGGGTCAGTCCAAAATTGACTCATTTTATTTTTCAACCCAATCCAATCCAACCCAACTCAATATCTAATGGGTCAACTCAAAATTAACTCATTTTATTTTTCAACCCATTGAGTATTAACCCAATAGGTATTTTCAAGATTCAAAGATCTTGATCTATTGGATCCATGTAGGGATGATCGTGAGGCGGGGAATGCCTCCCCACCTACTGCCCCGAGCAAAGGCAAGGCGGGGCGGGGCAGGGGCAGGGACCGATAGTATTTGGGGGGAAAAATTCTCCCCGTCCCTGCAGGGATCCCCGTCCCCCCATAAAACATATTTTTATTTTTTAAAAAAATTTAATTATAACTAAAATATAATATTTAATAATTAATTATAATTGAAATATAAATTTAATAATTAAAAATATAAATTCAATTACAAATCAAACTAATATAAATTTTAACAATTGATAAAACTAAAATTAAATATAATTTAAAATTAAATTATATAAATATAATTAAATTTAGTAATTAAATTTCGGGGGCGGGGACCACAATTCCTGTCTCCGTCCCGAATTCTAAGCCGGAGAATACTTTTTCCCCGTCCCCGTCCCTACGGAAAAATTTTTCGGGGATTTTTCGCCCCATTCAGAGTGGTTCCCTATTGGGGATGGAGATTTCCTGCCCCGTGATCATCACTAGGTCCACGCTTTCTATGTAAGAATGGTGAGTCAGCCTTCTCGCTTTACAGCTATGTTTCAATTTCAATTCTCGATTGGAGATCAAGTGCAGTTCCTCTCGTGTTGGCTACTTATAGCTTGGTAACTTCCATTCAAGTTGGAAAAAAATTACATGAGGGGGGATTAGCTATTCCTTAAGATCTTGGTAAGAAGGTAGTCATTATTGATTTGCAGGTTGCAATAGTCCCAGGCGTTGCTTTCGGAGATGACAGCTGCTCACGCATATCCTATGCAGCATCTCTCAGCACTCTACAGGTAGCTGTAGAGAGAATTGAGAAAGCACTCCTTCTTCTCAAGCCTGTTGTCCCTGTATGAGGGAGAACTTCTTATGCAAATTATGATTGTCATAATCTTTATATGGTTCAGATATATGATTTATTACCAATAATGATGGATAAAAATCCTAGAGTTTTGGGCTTATGCATTAGCCGGTACCCATGGGAGATTTGAGAGAATTTCATGCCCGTGGCCTTTGATAATAACATATCAAGTTGATTAATTGAAACTGGTTATTGCAGAAACACTGCATAATTGCGTAGAAAGCAAAACAAGGGGCTGGAACTTGACTCGCAACTCAGTAGATGTTAGGTAGAATTAGTGTCTGTAATTGGGATTATGCAAGGTTGAATAATGTTTGCTTTGTTTCCTGATTAAATTGTTAATTTTTACTGCCTTGAAACAAAAATTTGAGTTTCATTAATTATAGTGAAGAAGAGAAAAAAAAACTAATCATGAATTTGCGGATTAAATTAATAGCAAACACCTCAGGAAGCAGAACTTACATCATTTTGAAAAAGAATTTCGATTCTCCATGGAGATCTAGTGCAGTTCCTCTCGTATTGGCTACTTATAGCTTGGTAGCATACAAAAATTTCCCTTTCAAAATCCGGCTACTTATAATTTTTTTAAGTTTCACATTATTTAATTGCTAATCAATTTTTGTATCCAATGTCAAAACAACAAAAAAAATGGCATGCAAATCCGTCAATAATCCTCTTTACCAACTTATAAATTTAAATCATCCATGGATCGATCTAAATCAACCCAACTCATTAATGATCCAATCCATTAATGATCCATATTTTTTGACCCATTAATGACCAAACCCAAACTCGTTCAACCCGTCCATTTGCCACCTCTAAATATAATTATATTTCAATATATATATATATAATTCAATCAAATATAGAAATATATTTATATTTACATTACATTACTAATGTAACCAACATTATAATCCATTATCTTTTACCAAACATAGCCTTAGTTCCTGCAATAATGAAGACAATTTAATTTCTTCGAGCATAATAGTCTACATTTGCTTACAGAAACTCGAGTTCTTGAGAACTCGATAGAACACATAGGAGTAATTTTGCAGCAAAGTAACATAACGATATGCCGAACGGCTGAAATTTGAGGCACTAGACATTTGGAGATGTGTTGTCATTTGCAGGCATTGTCTCAGTGTTGGACGATTTGCCCCTTTCACTTTTGCTATTGTCAGCAAATTTTAAGCTACCTAAATGCAGACCTTGCTCTTTCTCTTTGGAGCTCCATTCAGACATGTAATAGTCTTCTTCAGTGGTAATTTTTGAGGATGATGGCCCGCAAAACATTCCACCCCATTGTGGGAAATATATGAAACATATTGGTAGGGTGCAACACATTATCATTATGCCCATCAATGTTATTCCCCTTTCTTTTGAGTATTTTGATCCTTTGAAGAATATTAATTGTGTTAGTACTGCTCCTACATTTCCTCCTCCTCCTGTCATGCCTGAGATTAGTCCTAATGACCTGAACAAACACAATTACTTTGATTCATTATTACAATAATATTCATCAGCATGGAATCACAACAGCTAAAACAAGCTTATTGTTGACTGTGTATGGCATAAATAATGTATTTTTCAGCTTAATAAATAAATGCCTGTTTGTTGGATTACGTTAATGATTTACAAAACTTTCAAATAAACTTCAGGAAATACTTAAAATATTCTTAAACTTGATAAATAATTGTCATTTTATTCCGTTATATGCCAATATATTTGACAAACTTTAAATTTTATTTAAAATACCTTTTAAATTGATAAATGAGTATTCCAGATTGATAAATAAGTATAATTTATTGCATTACACAACAATAAATTTTACAAATTTCAAGGTATTTTTAAAATGTTTTTAAAATTAATAAATAAGAGTCGACTCATGCTAAATGATAAGTTACAACTAAAACAAATTTATTGTTGACGGTTTAAATTAGGAGTGAGTATAGACCGGTTAATGAATTCATGAGCAAAAAAATTAATCAATCCATTAATATTGATTTTTTAACGTTATAAACCTTTAACCAGTTCGTTATATTCGGTTAACCAGTCCATCGGTTTCGAATTTTCGGTTTGGTTAACCAATACTTTTTGGTTAACTATTAAAATTTATAACATAAAATTATATAAAAAAAATTAGATAAAATTCAATTCAATTTCAAATATGTAAAGTAATTTTTGATAAAAATTATGAAATAAATATAATTTACTAGCCAAAAATCATATTATATGAATTAATGGCTAATATTATAAAATAGATTTAATATTTGTTGAAAATTAATATGTTTGATTCTAAATCAAATAAAATTTTGAATAACATTAAATGTTATTATAACATAAACTCTAAAATATAAAAAAAATATAATTAAATGCTTTTAAGTAAAATATGAAAACCAATATATAATAAAAATAACATATATAAAAGTTAATAGAATCCTATATATAAATATTATTATATAATTAAAGAGAATGATATAATATAAATTTAGTTTAAAGTATAATATAAAATTTATAGGAAAATATAAAAAATAAGATGTAAAAGTAAAAATATAACTTAAATATATTATTTTATATAAATTTTAGAGAGAAATAAAAAAAATTATATATATATATATATATATATATATATATATATATCAGTTAACATTGAACTAACGGTTAACTGGTACTTAAAAATTTCAACCATAACCATTAATAAAAAATGTAAAAATTAAAAATCGTAACCGAATTAATTTGATCGATTAATCACAAAAATTGATTCAATTTCGATTCGATTTTACAGTTAAATATATTTTCGATTTTTTTTCTCACTTTAACTTAAATAAGTGTCAGTTTGTTAAATTAGGGAAAATGATAAGTACAACTAAAACAAATTTATTGTTGACTGTATAAATAAGCGTCAATTTCTTAGATTATATATATATATATGCTCTATCAAACTTCCAAATAAACTTCAAAAAATACTTAGAATATTCTTACACTTAATAAATAATTGTCGGTTTATTAAACTACACTCCAATACATTTTACAAACTTCAAAGTTTATTTGAAATACCTTTCAGATTGATAATTAATTACTCTATCCATTCTTTTTTATTAGTCATTTTTATTATTTTCACCAAAATTAAGAAATAATAAATAAGGTTAAATTTAGTATTAAATTACGTTATCAATATTAAATTATCAAATCTGATTGGTTCTAACTTTATTGGGAAAGAAAAATAAATTGAAAAAACAAATTAAATTGTATTGAAAGTTTAAAAGTGACTTATAAATAAAATATAGATTTCACTCAAAAGTGACAATTAAAAAAACGGAGGGAGTATTTCATATTGATAAATGAGTGTTAATCACATTACACAACAATAAATTTTACACATTTCAAAGGCATTTTAAAAATGTTTTTAAGATTAATAAATAAGGATCGATTTATGAAAAATGATAAGTTACAATTAAAATAAATTTATTATTGACGATGTACGACATAACTAATGTACTTTCAAACTTAATGAATAATTATCAGTTTATTGAATTACATGTTCAGAAAAAAAAAAGTTTAAATAAACTTCACAAAATACTTAAATAAACTTCAAATCATATTTAAAATATCTTTGAATATGACAAGTAAACGATAATTTATTTGGTGACACGCTAATAAATTTTACAGCTGTAGATATTTAAATATTTTTAAAGTTATTAAATAAACTAAAACTAAAATAAGTTTATTGTTGATAATATAGAGCATAACCAACGATATTTTGGAGCTTAAAATAGAATTAACTTCAACCCTAATCATATTAACAAAATTAAGTTGAAATTATTGAATAAGAATAGAAATATTTACCTCCTAGAGACAAAAGGAACAACTCCAAAAGTTAGCCCACAAGCAGCTTGGCAGAAGAAAGAAAAGGCAATCATCACCACTATTGACACGCTTAGAGATCCAACTCTTCCAATAATTATACACAAAACACCGGCTAATGTTTGCACCATCCACAAAGCCCACAATCTACCTCTCATTCCATACTTTTTCCCCACAATATCGGATAAAATTCCTCCACCTGGTCGAGAAACTATGTTAGCCAATCCGAATGTTGCTGCAATAATTCCTGCTGTGTGTAATTTCAGATTAAACCTGTCATAAAAATACTCCGCAATTATATTATCCACTGTCAATTCCACACCAAAACAGTAACCATAAGTCAATGCCAATATCCATCCTCTGTAATTTGTTAATCCATGGTAAAATATACTTGTTATTTTATCTTTATGTTTATCGCCGGATTTCTCCAGCCGCCGGTAGTTCCCGTCCGGCAAGTCCTGCCCGAAGATCAATACAGCAAATGCTGATAGTGTCTGAAAAAGTGCAGGAATGAAAAACGAAATCCTCCAAGCCGTGAATTTCGTTGCTCCGATATCTCTGATTATCCCAAACACCAACGGCATAATCAACTGTGTGGCTCCGCCTCCAAGGTTCCCCCACCCGCCGGCGACGCCGTTGGCAGTGCCTACGACTCTGGAGGAGAACATTGAGCTCATCCAGAACTGTGTAGAAACAAAAGTGGCTAATGAGAATCCGGTGAAGAACCGGACGAGGAGGAAAGAAATCGGCGATGAGATGATGGAGGTGAAATAAACAGCCGGTGCAGTGATGAGGATGAGAGAAGCGGAGGCGAGACGGGGACCGAAAAGATCACAGGCGGTTCCCATGGCGATTCGAGCAAAGACAGCGCCCGAAACGGAGGCAATTCCGGCATTGCCTATGTCTGTGGCAGTGAGGTTGAGATTGTCGCGAATGATCGGAAGAAGCGGCGGTGCGGCGAAAGTGGAAACGAAACAAGCGAAGAAAGAAATCCAAGAAAGATGAAATGCTCGCATATGAGGAGGAGCTTTGGAGAATAATCGGAATTCAGTTGCTCTGTGCTCTGAATCAACAGGAAGAGCAAACTTTTTAGCATGAATTTCATTTTCTGAACCGTGCATCTCCATAGTTGTGTGTTATAGAGAATATGAAAGCATGGTATCTGGTTAAGTGGAGTTATATAGGATTCAGAAACTCCATTCCTGACTCTTGGGAAGTTGAAGAAAGGCAAAGTTTTTGTAAAGTTTCGCCGAGTCGCATTGAATTGCTGCGAGAGATGGGGATATGGAATTTGAGAATTCTGGAAGGTTTTGGGGCGTAGAGTTTGAAATTTATTGAAGTTTGAGGCCAATGGAAAGAGACATTGATCAAGTTGTGGTTTGTTTACGCCCTTGACTTTGGAGAAAAATAAAATTGCAATTAAAAAGAGTCTATTGCAATTAAACTGACAATAAATGGATGCGTAATAAATAATATTATATTTTTATAAATAATTTGTAATTCATTATAAATATAAAATTAGCATTCAAAAATGATAAGTATTGTTTATATAGCTCCTTTCCAAAAAAAAACAAAAAAAATTTTTAGATCTCTATCTAGCCAATATTTCAATGAATCTTCAATTCTTTAAATCTGCAAAAAATATAAATAAACAAAAATGATTATGTCATAAAATATATAGTTATACTATAAATAATTGATTGAAACTACAAGCGATTGAAGGACTGACCTCAAAAAAATTCTAATTCCATCAAGTGTAACTATATACACTTCAAAAAGTCAGCATATCAACCTCAAAAAAATTGTAATTCCACTAAGTGTAATTATATACACTTCAAAAAATCAGCATATATGATACGGGCTGCAAGATACAAAAATATAAATTAGTTTTAAGGAATTTTATACATAAAAAAAATTAATTACCTTTTGAACAATCTAATTGAGTCGTTTTAAAGTCACAATCAACATATTCAACACTTCTCAAGATTAAAAATCATACTGTTAATATCAGTAGATTCAACACTTCCCAACATTATTAATATAAAGTGAATAGGCCGAGTCATTAGCCTGGGTTAATTTATGTAAGAGCTTAAACTGTGCCATAATGTGATACATGTAGCTATGTGATTTTTCAAAATTATCACTGCAAGTATATAATCAATAAATCACTGGCAATTAGCATCAAATTATACAAATCTTAAAGAACCAATTAAACTAATCAAATTATAATTCCTTCAGAATTTATTTTATCAATAATTACCTATAGATGTAAAAAGTCAGTCATAAACCACACACTAATAATGTAGAAAATTGGGGATTTGGATGCTTTGTTTCACTTTATTTCAAGATATTGTAGACTTAATTGAGTTCAATTGAAAATCTTGCAGATACTCTGATAACTGTGTATCATATTGGAATTCGTGGTCTTCTACAATTAAGAAGGAGATCACCTCAACTCCTAGAATGCTATTGCCTCTGCTAACACAACAGAACCTGGCAAACAGCAAATAAAAAATCCACTTGAAACCAAGCAACAGATGACAGAGTATAGCAACAGGCCAAAAAAAACAAAAAAGTACATCTGTAATCAACCCAATATGAAGTCCAACATCAGGTACACAAGGAAAATCAGAAACACTGAGAAATATACCAGCTGCTACCCAAATTGTCAGCAATCAACTGTTTTCTACCTTGATATGTTCCATCGGATCAAATCGGCCATGCCACTAGATCATCCATTCGAGGAGCACCCTTACAACAGAGTTAATTCAAAATCAATAAAAAATAACAATAAATTCCAGATCTAATCTTCAACTTACAACACAATGCTACACGTTTATACATAAATATCCTAAAATCTCCTATAACAAAATATAAGCAATTTGATCTATGGTCCCATTGGTGTATACCTTCACTGAAATTCAGAAAATAAATAAAAAGGCTACATAATTTCACGAATCATAAGCCTGAAACAATCAAAACAGAAACAAAAAAATCATTTTCGTTAAAGCCTGTTCATTTTAAAATTTTTAATCTCTACTTTCGGACAATACTCTATTGCCTGAAACAAAAACAAAATTTCGATAAAAATTTCTCTTAAAAATGAAAAAGAACAAGAAGAAGAAATTGGTCGACCTTGCTCTTGTTAGTCAGCAGCGTGTTATCCTGAAACAAAGGATTAACCATTGGTTTCCCGTTTTCAATAGATAATGGAACTAAAAAAAAAAAGATTTCAAATCAAAAAATTGACACAAAGTAAACAGATAATTTTTATTTATTATTTATTTTTTCATGAGAAGACTTAATTAATTAAGGATTATTATCCGCTTTTTTAATTGGTAAGGATTCCTATATATTCTTGAATATTCGATAATCATTTATTAATCTATTCTCATTAGCAAAACATTGGAATCAGATATTGATCCAGCCAGGCTAGGGACCAAATAAATATTGTCATAAGCATTAGAGTACTCCAACTCTCTCAAAGCATCACATTTTATTGCATCAAGAAAAAAGAAAATAACAATAAGAAAAATTAAAATTTTCCTAAAAAAAAGAGACAGTTTTGTTGTTTCCTAAAAAATATACATTTTTTTGATAAATCATAGTTGTATTGCTCACTGTCAAATGCAATTACAAAACAAATAAGGACAGCTATCCTTCTCAACTATACCCAAGCTTGCACAACGTCCTCATAAAACCCAGTAAAATAATAGGACAGAGGAAAAACAACCACAAATAAAGAGTGAAAAAACACAAAATACAACGACTCAAATAATTAGAAAAGCTAGACCTCTGCACATTGTGGAAAAACTGCACAACAAGACTAACTATTAAACACTACAAAACTAAAAGGAAATGATTATATAAGGAGAGCAGTGGAACAAATAGCCATTTAACACTTGTTATCCAGCATAGGATTGCCCCAAATTCCAACTCGGCATTCTTAGATTCAAAACCAATGCAAAGAAAAAATACATCCAGCAATGAATCACAAAAAAGGATCAGTAAAGATCAAATCGCAGATAAAAATACAGACTTTAAGCACAAAACATTCTTTTCAAATGCCAAAAGACTAACTCAAATTGCAAAAACATTTCTTATGCAAATCCCTGATGATTATATGTGACTCTAATGGAGGCAAATAATAGAAGTTACAATTTTAAAATGATATAAATTATTTCTAAGCTAATCACTATTAATAATTTCAGTTTTTTATTTTCTTGTTTGGGGAACAAGAAAAAGAAATCCATGGCAAACAGATAACTCTAAACAGAATCGTACATGGCCTATTTTCTTTATCATATAATCACCAGCTAACTCAGTTTGCTACATTCAAAACCCAAATAAAATCAACTACGAAAACAACACGGGGCGAGAAAAATATGAAGATATGCATAATTTCACAACACCGATAATTGAATTCAAGCAAACAAGAAGATGAAACATCCAGAACAGAGAGCAAGTAGAATTAAGCTCACCATTATGCTCGTCCTTCAGAAATGAAAAAGCAATTCATAGCCTTAGATTTCATTATCATTCATATATGACAAAAACAGAAGGATTAAAGGAAGCTATTTACCAGTTTTAAAATGTCTTCCCATGAATAAACCGGCAAATCAAACTTTTCAATATCTTCTGTTTGTTCAGGTGCGACCTTACCAAAGCTCACAATTGCTGCGGAAAGAAATATACCATCATATATTTGTGAAACATATGAACAAAAAATAAAATTTTACAAAGATAAACTTACTTTTCATGTCCTTTGCAGAGTTCGAAAATATTTTCAATGGTTGATAGTACAGGAAACTACAGATCATTAAAGACTATAAGCATATAAGATGAAAAATAAAAATAAGAAAATTCACCACTTGCACAACAATAAACAACATATCCAAAATACTCTAACCCAAAAATTATAGACAAGATTAATCAAAAAGAAAATTAAAATTAAGCTATTTTATCACATATGAGATGATGTCTCGTCTTTGAAATTCAAAAACGGAAGGAGGAAATTAAAGCTCAGTAACATTGAATATCTTTCTTGTAACAAATATCAAACAAGAAAATGAACAAACCCTAAAAAGAGTATAGAAGATAAAGAAAGCATACAGATCTAGTATAGGATCCTCATCTTCCTCATTGGTGAAGTCAATGACCTCTTCAAGTTTAATGAAGGGAGCAACCTGTTCGTCATCGACGTGGGGGGCGTTGTCTTCCTCTTCTCTATCTTTGGTGTCATGGTGAAGATCGGTAGCAGATGTAGCAGTGGCCATTTTTCGATTTGCTTCTTTTTACTTCGCTGTCGAAAGTATAGAGTGAACTACGATTGCAAGAGAGAGAGAGAGAAAAGCAACTTTAAGGATTTTGGGAGTAGGATGCAGAGCTTCATCGAAGAGTGATGACTTGAAATCTCGTTTTTTGCTGCTGGAGAGGACTTTGCCAATCCCAACAGAGGTCCCACTTCTTTCCGAACTTTGGCCCAACTGTATGAATAAGCAGGTTGTAAGAAAAACTAACTGAGAAAGTCCCAGACGGTGAATGCAACCACACAATGCTATCCTCACCTAACCCATCCGCAGGCAAAAGAGAAAGGTTAATTAAATCCATAATTTGACCAGGTAGAAAATGAACAAACATTGCCTTGTTCCAACTTGTTTCCTCTAAAACACCATCTCTGAAGCACATTTCCATTTCATACTCTCACGCTACCCGGTGGGACGTGAGCAAAAGGGGAACCAGCTTCGAACCAGTTATCATACCAAAGCAAAACTGACTTACCATCATTAGCAGCCCAATAGGTGTGTGCTCAAAAAATAGGCCACATTCTAGTAATGTTTCTCTAAAATAGAGATCCCGCAGTGGCCGATAAGTTTACAAGCCAATAAGAACCTGAGATATTATATTTATGTTTAAGAACCCTCACCCATAAGGAATATTTTTGGTAAGTCATCCTATAAATAACTTTAAGAAGAAATGCTTCATTACACTTTCTAATTTTTTTAGACCTATTCCACCTAACTTAGAAGGCTTGCATAAATTGTCCTGATGGGTGTCGAAACCACCAAAAATAAAAACCTAACTTTTCCCAACAAATAAATTGCAATTAGGGCAAGAAAGGGTCGAATCCACAGAGACTAGCACAGAAGTAATATAGAACAACCAGATTTTTAACAATAAAAATAAATGGGGGGATTTAATAAATTGAAAGTAAAATGATGAAATAAAATAAACGAATCAGAAATTAATTAAGAGAAAAATTCAATGGGTGGTAATTCCAGTTAAAGATATTCGCAACACAGGATTTATTCAACCGATCATAGATCAATAAATAATTCTAAGAAAATCAAATAATGGGCCAGTTATAGCCGTCGGCATCGCGCTCTCGACCTAATCTTTCCGTATTAATGAATTAATCAAGTAAGACTGTAATTTAATTCCTAACCAATAGACAACCCTTAACAAGCGCAAGAATTTAATCTATTGACAGCATTAAGAAGTAGAAAAACCCGACCTAAGCCAACCAATCTACAAGCGAGATCGATTTAGACCAAATCATGCATTCACTCAATCTAACAACCCTTGCAAAGAAGCTAAATTGATTGCTACTTGTTATTGAATCCACCAAACAATTACGGATTTGATATCTCCAATTAGCAATATGTTATTTAATTAAATGAACAACGGCGCCTCATTGAACATGCAACAAATAACAATTGAGAAGAAATTTCTCTAAGCTATAGTAAACAGCATGAACATCAAATGAAATTATAGAACAAGAAGTAAACACAACAATCTCACAGTGAAATAAATCCTGATTTTGAATTAATCTTTAACTGAAAACAATATTCTAGCCACTCATGGCCATGGAAAAATCACAAAATAGAAAGAAGAAGTTTTTAGAGAAACCCCCTGCTACAGTATTTTCGTCCAAAAAACGCAGAAGACCTCCCCTCCAAGAAGAACTCTTCTTCAATAAAACAAACCAAAAAAACCAGGAAGTAAATCCAACAAACTAGGAAATTTAAAAGATAATTCCTAAAGGGGTTTTAAATCCCCCAAATCACTCCCCTTTTTACTCCTAAAATAAAGTCTTAAAACTCCTAAGTACCAGCTAGGGTTTTAGTGGCAGCTAGGTTAAATTCGTATGAATTTATCTTGAAAAAATGCTATCCACTGTCAACTTCCCTTGGGCAACTCCCTTGGGCAACTTGGGCAAGGCTACTTCCTGCCTTGGGCAATTGGGCATTTTCCTTGGGCAAGGCTTCCTCCAAAATTTCCAACTTATCAGCTCTGTTGCTTCAATTCTACCTCAAAAAAGTCTTTGCTTTCCGGATCATCAACAATTAGCCCCAAAAATGCAACTTTCTCAAAATCCACTCCTACAGTCAGAAAAATAAACAAACAAATGAAAAGTACCTTAAACCGACTTAAAAGAGCACAAAATATTAAGCAAAATACCATCAAATAAGTGCTCATTTAATATCTTAACATGTCCCAACTAATCAAATGAATTTTTCCGATCCCCTCCTCAGTGCCCCAAATAAAATTTCTACAAAGCTTCTCTAACTCATCATAAACCGTCACAGGAAGCACCGCAGTCTGAATAGCATAAGCAAGAATAGATAACAAGACTGCCTTCACAAACGTTATACGCCCCGCCATGGAGAGAGATAGTACTTTCCAACTAGCCAATTTCCTCTTTACTTTATCTATTAGGTAGCAATAAAGCTTTTTGCTAGCTCAACCATAGATAATAGGCAAACCCAAATAATGCCCTAAATCGTCAGTTAATTGGAAGCCTGAAGCAGCCTTGATATCCCTTGCTAGCTCAATGCTAACATGACTTGATAGGCAAAATGCTGACTTCTTTTTGTTCACCAGCTGATCTGAGCATACGCAAAAATCATTTAAAACACCACAAATAACTTCCATATGCTCCACCAATGCCTCTGCAAACAGCGCCAAATTATCAGCAAAAAATAAATGAGATAAGGTCGGCCCTTCTTTGCCAAGTCGGATGGGTCTCAAATGCCATCTCTAACTGCTTTTATTAATGCCATGTGTTAGGCATTCCATACAAAGAACAAAAATATAGGAAGACAGTGTAACGCCTCCAAATTTGCATTTACCATACATGATATATTTTAGAGCATGATTAATTACCCTATAACAGATTTTGGACTAATCAGGATTGAATAGGATGAAAAATTTGAAAAGAGTATACAGTTAAATGTGCCCAAGCAAGGAAATCCAAGGATGGATGATCCGGATGACAACGTGGGTTTAATATAAAATATAAAAGTACATGTTAAATAGAGTTTAGTGGTACAATTTGAGAAAAAATTGAGGTCAAATAAACCTCCAAAAGGACAAACAAAAAAAATTCGTGGTTCGACATAGGTTTAACCAAAACTTTGACTAAATATTTAGAGGCCTTATAGACCTCCAATTGACTCTAAATTTCACATATATGTTATAAGTAGTGTAATGACACCCAGGCAACTGAAAAATAGCAATTCTGGTAATTCTAAAATTTTGAATTTTGGACTGGCTACACGGGCCGTTGAAGTTAAAAGTATATTGAAACGATATCGGAATGAGCTAAAATTTTTACCATATGTTCATAAATATGTAGTGACACTCAGAAAAAAATTTTAGGGTAATCTAACATCAAAAATAAAAATTCATATTTCAGAAAGTAAAATCAAGATCGAATCATTTGGAGGGTCAAATACGAGAATTTAACCATGAAATTTCATATGAGTTACTAATTTGAGTGGTGATCAAGTGTGAGTGAGCTCAAATTAGTAGGGTGAGCCTAAGTTCATAAGTGAGTGACAAGTGGCAATATAAATAGCCCATCATATGCAGACTAAAGACATCTAGAACTCTCTACAAAACAGTAGCATGTTCTCCCCCGTTCTTTAAAAATTCAACCCTCCCATCTCTTTCTATCTCTTCCTTTTTTCCTCACACCAAGCTCTCTCTCTCCACATCTCAAGCCTAAATTACAATCCCATACTCAGAATTTTGTGCTCTTTCACATAGAAAAGGGTTTGCATCAAGAAGAGGCCAAGAAATCAAGAAATTAAGGTAAAATCCTAAAGTTGCACTTTAGCAATTTTATGAGTTTTAGGAGGAAATTAAGGGAGATATTGCACTAGCATGTAGAGTAGGGGTTAGAAAATCATAATAGTGTATTTAAATTGCTTAAAATGATGAATTAAAGTAGTGCTTTGTTTCCTTCCATATTCGGCCAAAAAAGGAAAATAAAGAGGAAGGCCAAAATCAAAGAGGAAAAGGCATAGAGAAGGAAGAATAGGTGATAAGCAAGACAAAACAAGGTTAATGAATACAATTTACATTTAATTTCATTTATTTCAATGAATTTTCCTTAAATTTTCCATTATGTAACTATACAAACTAGTGTGATTTGGTGAAATAAATTAATATAACTTGATATTATGATGAAATAAGCTAATATGAACTTAATTTAGTAAAGAAATCAAAATAAGAGTGGAAAATTTTAGTAGTGACCGTATGGTATTCCTTGAATGAATGTTATGTAATTCAATGTTAAATGAAATATTTAGTTATAATTAGACTATACAAGGTGTGAAGAAACTATTAGACTTGATGGGAATGAAAAATAATGAATGCACATGAATATGTATATATATACATAATGATGGAAGTTTATGAAATATAAGAATTTTAATGTGAATTAGGTGTATTATGCCATAATGGTACTTATGATGGATATAGGAATGTGTATGACATAAAAAGGAAGAAGAAATTATTTTGTAACTCAAAAATCCTTAAGTGGCCGAATGGCTTAAGTGTGTGAAATGGCATGATTTAATCCCATTCGTGTAATATTAAGTGTGTACTTATGAAATATACATTTAGCAAATGTAAATGAGTGGAAATTTAATTATGGTAATATCAAGGTAATTTAATCAGTATGTGTAACCATGTAAGGATAATGTAAAGTGTAAAGTTATGGTGTTTTAACTATGCCTTTAGTGTCAGTGGATAATCCAGGATCCTAGTATAGTATGACTAGTCATAGGGGCACTTACTCCACGATATTTTGTTATCGTTCTATCATTTTTTGATACTGTTCTAGGAAAAATGTTAACTATTCTATTATCCGGCTCATTATTGATATATCGGGGAGTAGCCACATACCCCCAAGTGGTATAGACACTCCCACTTACTGGATTACTTATTCGCTTATCCGATTCATGATTTTCTGCTATCAATAACTAGAGGTAAAATGATAATTTTGTATAAAAATGTGTAAAAATGAGAATGTTAGCTTTAGAAATGTTGAAAATCTGAATGAAAATGATTTAATATGAAAAATAAGGTATATATGTTCAATAAGAGTAAAATCGTAATTACACGATTAA
Organism: Excoecaria agallocha; assembly: GCA_037975025.1. Lineage (NCBI taxonomy): Eukaryota > Viridiplantae > Streptophyta > Magnoliopsida > Malpighiales > Euphorbiaceae > Excoecaria > Excoecaria agallocha. The sequence continues at coordinate 57,345,786 of CM075807.1, read as the reverse complement.
CTAGAGATAAAAGGGTCAAATAGTAGTGAAAATATGATTAAAATGGTTAAAATAGTCAATTTGACTAAACAGGACAAAACCGTAAATAAAGAAAAATTATACGAACTAAACTGTAATTTTTCACTTAAAAGAAAATTGCAAGGGCAAAAAGGTAATTTATGTAATTAAGGTCAAACAGGAATAAAAGAAAATTTTCTAGGTTAAAAATTTAAATTAAAGTGATTAAAATAGAAAAGGTCAATATTAAGTCAATATTTGGTCAAATTATGAAAAAAATCAACTGTAAGGACATAATGGTAATTTTCACCTGAACTGAAAAATTAACGAAATTGAATAAGAGAGAAAATTTTTGAAATAATTTAATGAATAATTTGGTATAAAAAGAATAAATTGGAAATTTATTTAGTTGTGGAAATTTAATAAAAATAATAGTGAATTAATTAAATATAAGTGAATAAGATAAATTGAATGAAATTTTATGTAGATGTATCCAACACTAAGTGACTAGGTTGCTTAGCATGGAGTTTATTGTGACTGCGCACAGGAACAGATACCATCAGACCAGCATTTGAAGAAATTAAAGTGGCATGTACCTTGAAAGATGTTGTTTTTAAATATTGTTGTGTAATTATTGTAAATGCTATAACAGTTATGAAAGTTTGTAACTTGGTATGTAAATTAAATACTTATAGAACTCGTTGAATGATTAACATTACTGATGCTTGAATTGTGTGGATATGAATGATTATGGATATATATGATGAGATGGAAAATCTTAGAAGTGTTGTGTATTGTTGATTGGAGTTTGTGAGTAGGAGGAAATATTATTGGGAGTGTAATTTGAAGTTGTATAGATTTGGAAAATGAAAAAAATTAAGTCGTTATATTGCCAAATTTTCATTGGACAATGATTAAATAGTAATAGGGACATTTATAGAACTGTATAGCTTGAACAATAGTATAGAGGGTGTTACAGACAAAGGGTCTCCTTGCCGAACACCCCGGAAAGGGATAAACTTATCTATTAATTCTCCATTTTAAGAGATATGAGAGCTATTATTCCTCTGAAAAGATATGAGAATGTTGCATAAATCATAGCTAAAGCCCGCATCGAATATAGAATCCAGAATAAAGTCCCATCAGAGTCCATCATAAGCTTTTTTTATATCTATTTTGATCATCATTCACTCTTTATTACCTTTCTTAACATGCATAGAATGAGCCACCTCTTACACAATAAAAATATTATTTGAAATCTATCTCCTCGGGATAAAACTAGCTTGATGCTCTCCCACAAGAATATTCAACCAAGGCTTGACTCGATTAGTAATCACCTTCATCACGATTTTGTAAATGACAGACAACAAACTGATGAGTCTGAAGTTACTAACCTGCTCTAGCTTATGTTTCTTAGAAATTAGACAAATAATGGCAGTACATAGGTAAGGATCAACAGACTCTCCTCTTAAACTCTTATTCACAAACTCAAATAAAGAATGCTTAACAATATCCCGATATTTCTTGAAAAAAAAGGGATTTAGCCCGTCTATACCTAGGGTTTTTAATTGCTTCATGCTAAAAAGTGCTTCATGGATTTCATCCATCACAAGAGGCTTCACTAAATTGTCAGTCAATGATCTAGTCAATGAACGAAACTAACATTAGATAGGAAAAAGGGGAGCTATATCCTGATCCTCCAAATAAAGCTGGCTAAAAAACTCTACAACATGCTTTTTAAGAGCATCCTTATCAAAATTTCACTCCCCATTCTGAAGCATCAACCCATGGATATAGTTTTTCTACTACTTAATCCTAACTTTTCTATGAAATTATAACCACTCAGATTTAACTTGCTGCATCCAATATAACCCTTCTTGGAGAATAATATGGTTAAGCTCCTGCCTCAGCTCCTCACTTAAACTCACTAGAAAATTCGAATGCTTATATTTAAAGAAGCGTTCAATTTGTGCCAACCTAGAGAGTATTTTTTTGTTTCGGTAATAAATGCAGCTAAATTTATTTTTGCTCTAGTCATCTGCTATAGTGGCAAACTAATTTACCACATCTACTATACTATCCAATCCCTTCCAATTAGTCGTAACAAGGTCCTTAAACTCCTTGTAAAGACCCAAGCTGCATAAAAATGGAAAGCCTTCCTACCCCTTGTTCCCAAAGCATTCACAATTGGTAGTATAAATGGTCTATGATTAGAGTATGTTTTAGGAATATACGTAACTTTGAACACCTGAAACTGATCTATTTAGTGCAGATTGCATAGACTCGATCCAATCTCTCCATGACTAGATCACGACTCCAAGTAAATTTAGGACCACTAAAACCCATATCCATCAACTCACACCTATCAACAAACTGAGAAAAAAAGGGAGTACACCCAAGGGGACAAAATATTGCAAGATAAAAATTTCAGATCATCCCAAAGTTTCTTCCTTCTGATTTGAGAAGGATCACCATAAACTGCTGATAGAAGGAATTGATGCTTTTGCCTATAGGAGACATTGAAATGAATGAATTGATAATTATACGACTTACTACTTACTTCTACCTCGTGGGATCAAAACAACCAAATACCACCTGATAAACCAACAGCCTCCAATTGAAACGACCGAGAAAACCCAAGACGTTTGATAACTTTATATGCTGCTTTTTCGCTGATCTTGTCACACCCTTCATGGAACAGTCTTTTTCGAAGCAAAGATAGCAATAACGGTAAAATTTTTTTTATTTACTATCGATCAATTTCGATACACTTTAATACCTTTACTTCAAAATTTTCTATTCATTCGATAACATTTTAACCAATTAAACATACACTAATAAAATTCATGCAAACACTTTCACTGAAACTCACCCATCAATAATCATAATAACAATAATCAAAATACAGTTTAATCTTTTATCTTAATTGTCTACGTATATACATACCATAATACAACTCGATTTAGTACTATTTCTTCTTTTTTGATCTTGCTCTACTGTATATTATGCTTTCGCAATACTTCATAACCCGCACGCAGTAAACACTACGTACTGAGCACTAGACATGCTCAGTGGTGACTACTAATCTTATAATTTTTCAATTTAAACATAATTACATAGATTATACATCTTTTATCCTTATTCCATCATAAATTTTTTTTAATTCCGTTAACACTAATTTCATTATTCACACACATTTTGATAATTTTTTTGCTTTGTTTTTAAACTTTTTAATTTACATTTTATTATTTTTATGTGTAAATTGATTTCAGATTAACTTTTACTTTTACGTTTTTTTTTATTTTATCTTTTACTTTTATTTAATTTTAATTTTATATTTTTAATCACATTAATTTAATTATTATTTTATTTAACGATTTATATTAGTACTCTTGTCTTTAATGGTAATAATATAAGAGTTGTGCTGGAAGCTTACTATCAAGCAAATAATACCAACTGCCAACTTTAAGAGTGCCAACTGTAAGAGTCTTATCCATTCAATTATTTGTAATTTATTATTATCAATTTCTGAATTTGATAACTCAGATGCCCACATGCCCCGTGGATGCCACTCGCAAAGTAGTATATTCTGGTTTCTTCTATTTTATTGCTTATTATCCAATTATATAATAATAAGCTTTAAAGAACTAATTTCAATGTACAACTGTCTTTTGGAGCTAATTTATTAAAGTCATAATTTACTATAAATTAATTTAGAACACTGAATAAATTATATTAAAAAAATAACAATTTAGTAATTTAGAGAAAAATATATTGAATTTATTTTCAGCAATTGTTTCGTTTTATAGTAAATTTAAATTTGTAATTTTCCTTTAATGGATTGGATCCTCTTTGGATTGTCATCATTCCGGCCATTCAAAATTATTTTGCCCGTAATTTAGAACAGTAGAATAAAGTTTGCAACCGAAATAGTTAATATAATTAAGATTCTGTTTTAGATGAAAATTTGGAAAACAAATCAAATAAGAAAACAATTGCATTGCGCAAATAATAAAAATTATAAATGTAATTTGAATGAAAAAGAATGAGGAAATTAACTATGAATTCAAGATAAAATAAATCGGATAAAAAATAAAAAGTAAAATCGCTTAAGAAATCCGAAAGTCAATGGTTGCGTAATTGTTCCAAACTTGCCAAAAATCCCATTTTATAAATGAAAAATGAATGTGTGGAAAAAATAACAAAATTTGTACGATTATTTTTCAAAAATATACGGACAAAGTATTCTTAATAAAATTTTGATTTTTTTACTTGTTTATATGTGGATATCATTTAATAAGATTATGATAACAATTTAATGAGATTAGTTTAATATGTTTAATAAAAAAATTACAAAAAACATTTAATAAAAAAATACTGCCTTTTTTATCAATTCCCAATGTTGTAATAAGCAGGGCATTGATACATGAATACCAAGCATAACCTGTAATGGCCTCAACACCGGATTAATAGTACATTCTGGCAGTGAATAGTGTTTTTCGGGTCCGAAAGGATATTCAGAAGTTGAAAATATTTTATTGGACCATTTGAAAGGAATAGTTATGGTGAGCCTATGGTTAAAATTTGAAGTGAATTTGAGGTCAGATGGGTCTCCAAAAGTCAAAAATACGAAAAAGGTAGCAAGTCAATTTCCCTGATAAGGAAAGGAACTCGATTTTTCTTAAATAATTAAAAATAGTAAATGAACTCCGAATATCACCAGATTTTGCGTGCCTACATGAATTTTTATGTAGAATATTTTGGTGATGAGAATGAAATTTTTTGGTGACTCCGGCAGTTGTCGAATCGGATCAATAAGTTTGAATCGGACCAATAACGGACTCCGATTGAGCCAAAAATTTATATCCTACCTATTTTCGATGTTTTAAGAATGATGGAATCAAAATTGAAGTGATTTGAAGTAAGGAAGAGAGAGAAATGGGATTGGGCTTTAAAAAGGCCTAAATGGGCCTTAATATTTAAGTGGGCAAAGCCCACTTATTAAGCCCAAATTTTGGCCCATTATAGAGGTATATAAGGGCTGAAAATCTGGAGAAAACTCCAGAAAAATTGATCACCATCTTCTTCTTCTTCTTTGGCCGAAATGGCCTCTCCTTCTCTTCTCTCTCTCTTGCTTCTTATTTACTCAAGATTTCATGAATTCCAACTTAGGAGTTGTAGTTTCATCCCTCTAGATAATTAATCAAGCCTCAAGCTTTTGATTTGAAGGAGGAAAGCAAGAAAAATCAAGAGGGAAAGGCTTAGGGGTCAAATTGAAGTAAGAGATTTTTAAGGTTTTAAATTTGTTTGAAGGTACCTATAAGTAGTTTTAGGTGCCTAGAATTCATTTTTGTGGTTTAATTGAGCTAAAAAGATTGAAATATTGGTGTTTTCTTTGATGAGGAATTCGGCCACCATTGGTCCTTTAGGTGAATGATGGATTTCTTTGGTGTAAGGCATGGAAAAGGAAGCCTTAGGAAGCTAAAGCATGAAAAGAGGTAAGTGACTACCAAATCCCTTAATTTTTCATTTAATATGAATTTTTCTTGGTTATGTAACTAAGATAAAAATGTGTAATATTGTTAATTGATGTAATTGTGATGGAATTATTGTAATTAGACTAGAGAAATGATGAATGGAAAGTGAAAATGAAAGAAAGAAAATTTTAAGGTAGAAAAAGTATGGTGGCCGAATTTTAGTGAGAAGAAATGGTAAGAAAAAAAATGCATGAAAATAATATATGATAGCTTAAATTAATAATAGACTTGATAATTGATGTCTATAAATTTTTAGAGAATAATTAGAAATTATTTGGAAATTTTAAAGGTTATGTATAGTGTATGTATTGAATGAAAATTGTGATTAATTGTGAATTAAATGATTATTTTGATGAAAAATGATAGTAACCAATAAAGAATTCCTAAATAAATTTTATGGGAATTTATTGAATTTATTAGATTTTTTATTGAAATTTTTATGTGTATGTGTATAATGAAAATAATTGAATTTTTAATGCATAATTGTATAAAAATGACAAAAGTGATGAATTAATGTGAAAATAAATTAATGTCAATGATAAGGAATAAAAAGTCAACCATCGAATTCTTCGAAATAATTTTTAGGTCGTAAAAATAAGAAGAATAATGAATTATTGGAAAATAATTCATAAATAAATGAAAATAATGGAAAAGAATTAATACGTAAATAAAAGAAAGATAAAATGAATTTTTAATACAAAAAGGACTTAAATGAAAGAAAATGAAAAGTTTGGGGCAAAATGGTAATTTTTCCAAAGTAGGTAATTAACGCATGAAAATAAGTAAGAAATGTGTACCAAGGATAAAATGATAATTTCGAAGAATTATTTGTATTAAAAGATAAAATTTTCATGATATAAGGACTAAAATGAAATTTTACCAGACATGGTAAAATAAATAATAAAAGATGAATAAAGGAAGGAATTATAGAATAAACATGAAAATAAATGATTATAATGGCAAAATCGTAATTATGAATTTGAAATGAATAAATCGATAGAAAAAGTTAAATTATGTATTTTTGAGTTATGAAATAATAAATTATATTAATAGCGTTCCTACTTGAATAAAAAGTAGAAACATAAAAATGTGACTAATTTATCAAAATAAATTAGTCAACAAAAAGTGTTAAAAGAGTTAATAATTACTAAATTAAGTCGCCGACGAAATAAAAGTCGGCATATCGAATAATTGAAAAATTAGACTGAAAAAGGAAAAAACTGTAAAAAACGTCATGCCTAAAAGTATTGAAAAATGATTCGTAAAGAATTATACAAGAAAAATAAAGGAAAAGTCAGAATTTGTATAAAAGATTGAAAAGTCCAAGTGTTTGAGTGAATTATTAACGAATAATTCACAACAGTGACTTGAAAAGACAAAGTGAAAGAAAAGATATAAATTACTGAAAAGTCTAAGTATCTGTGTGAATTATCGAAGGATAATTCACAAAAATGATCTGAAAAGATAAAATCAATGATAAGACAAAAAGTTATTGAATATCCGATAACACTAAAAGAGTGTATTTGATCATAATAAAATGTATAAAAGAATAAAAGAAAGAAATTAAGAATTTTTAAATGTTTAAAAGTAATTGCAAAAGTGATTAATTATGTTTGTCCTTAGAGTTAGACAGGTATTATTATTCTTGATTAGGATATAAATGGCTAGCCATAGGGACACCTTATACCGCGGTGCAAGTCATGACGACTTGCTATGCTATGGACTGAATCTCTGATCACCATGGCATTCTTTGCTCTGTTATATGCTCTGTGAGAAATAATTCCTTGGGGATCACTTCTCTCTCTGTTGTGGCCCTGTGGGGTCCATGTCCTGCGTATCCTATCTGAGAATCCTGTCGTATTGCACTAGGGGCACATCGAAATGAATGAATAAGTACTGTTTAATGATTCATTTGAAAGAAAATGCAAAGTTAAAATAAATCTGTAAAGATTTCTGAAAAATGTAATTAGTCAGCAAAAGAAAAAAAAAACTTTTATAAGGATTTTAAAATATATTCTGTTTTACGTGAAAAAGATAATTTAATTAATTGGTATTTCTTATTCTAATTATTACTGTAAAAATAATGACGAGTCCTGAAAACAATATTAATTTCCTGTTTAGAGTTAAAAAGTGATGATTTTGACATGAAGCAAATGTATTAGTTACGTAACATTTTTCTGAAAAAAAAAGTTATTCGAAAAGTAACAAAATAGAAAGACACAATAATTGACCGATGAAAAGAAATAAAAGACATACGTCTTAATAAGTATTTCAATGAAAATAATATATATATAAGTATATGAAAGAAAGAGAAACTGACTGCAAAGTATCCTGAAATATCTATATCGCTTTGCAATAAAACTTAAAAGCTTTTAGTTAGTAATGTATTTATTAGTTAAAAGCAATAAAAGAATAACAACAAGAAGCATAATTAGAGTACAGATCACACGATTGAACCGTACACTAAGTATTTAAGTAATTTACTTTGTTACTAGTAAAGACACGAGTACTAATTCACATCGTTAAATAATATGGTAATTAAATTGATATGACTAGAAAATAAGTAACAGTATTACTACAAGTAAAAGTTATAGTGCACATTAACGAAGTTATGCTTATTCTTGAGAAATTCTTGGATTAGTAGACACCACTGGGCATATTTAATGCTCAGCGCGTAGTGTTTACTGCGTGCAGGTTCTGAAGCATTGCGGAAGCATAGTACATTGAAGGACCAGATCGGAAGAGAAGATTTTTGTATTCGTTAGAATAGGCTTTTGGCATGTATATACTTAGACTATTAAGGTAAAAGCTCGAACTGTTTTTAGAATGTATGTTTATTTGTCTTGGATGTATGGACATTATAAGTTTCAATATGATGTTTGTTTTGATTGTTATTTGATTATGGAATTAATGAAAAAGAATTTTTAAATGTTTCAAATTGCTCGGTAGGAAAAAAAATCCGTACCGGTTTCGGCTAAGTTTCGCTTCGGAAAAAACTGTTCCAAAAAGGGTGTTACATAACCGAACTATATTATTCAGTAGGATTTTTATTAGTAAAATATATGAAATTCGTTTGATTGGTTTGAGTAGGTTAATGTCACCACCTAAATCCGGATATAATCGGCTTTTAAACTAACTACATAATAGTTTATGCAAGTCTTACCAAACTATCAAACTACATAAATTATTCAATTCATAAAAAAAATCCTCAAAAGCAATAATGCTAAGGTTCAAGATCCAATCTTAAAATTCTAAATACATGCTAAAACTTAAACTACGGAATATCCATAAAAGTATAAAAAATTACTTTGAGATTCTAAAATTCGATTAACATTCTTAATAAAATATAATATTAGCTAATTCAAATGCAACAACAAAAGGAAATAAGATCCTTGCCAATCAAAGGATAAAAGTTGCACTAGCAGAATGTAACTACTAATTTGCAAAACAAAGAGGGTAGAGCTAATAGTGATTCAATAAATGATTTCTATAGCACACAACAAACTAAAAACAGGCAAAAGTTCAGAATAATTTAATTAAACATATTCAAAAACTAAAACAATTTAATAAATCATTTAATAAGCATTATAATTTTAAATAAATAAATTAACAGTTCAAAATGACAAATCAAAATCACGGTATAATTCAATAGGGTGATAATATTTCATACCATCAAAGGTCAAATAAGATATATTCCCACCATAGATATCATGCAATACTTTTAATGCAGATTCCAACGACAGATGATGTGTGATAGCAAATTATGTATTTTCCAAAATATGTGATATATATGACAGAATTAGATGCAGATTTAAATAACAGATTGCTTAAATATAGCCAGATACAAATATAAATAATAATTGATCACATGTACTAGTTTGAAAATAACTTTCACTAACACAACACATATAACTGATTTTTAGCAGAAAAAAAACATAATTTCAAATAGAAAACGTATATAAATTCCAAAGGAGATAATAAATAGGCTTAGATAAATTTGACACATAGTTCAAATAAGTTCATATAAGTAGATCAATTATTTACTAAAAAAATAAAAAATAATTTAGAAGCATGTTCTCATAATCTAAATTCTAAAGAAGACAATATTAAATTCAAGTAAAAGTAAATGAATCGAAATACCAGTTAAATTAACATAATAAATAAAAAGTAAAATTTGCATAAAACTAATATTTATTCTATTATTAGGAGAAAGTATATATTCATGAGGTTGATTTTTTTTAAAAGTATATAATTACCTTCTTTCTAAGAAAAAGGCATATAATATAAAATAAATGAATTATTTTGTAAATTAATTATTTAGTGAAAGTGATTAGTGAATAAAATCAAATGTTAATTGTACGCGTTGCATGAGAGAGGAGGCGATGGTTATTTTGGGAGAAGATATGCTGGGCGATGGTTTTGTATTTGTTAGGTGCACGTGCACGCTTGAACCTCCAAATCTTCGGTTACTCCTTTTTTTTAAATATATATATATATATAGTGAATACATAAACACTAAGTAGGGATAAAAATAAAATAAAAAATATGATTAACCGTAAAATCGATTCAAAATCGAATCGATTTTTACAGTAATTAATTCGATTGATTCGATTACAATTTTTAATTTTTATATTTTTTTTGTTAATAATTATGGTTTAGATTTTTAAGTATCGGTTAATCGTTAGTACACGATTAACCGGTTCATATATATATATTATAATTTTATTTTTATATCTCAATTTTTCTATTTTTCTCTGAAATTCATATAAAATAATACTTTAAAATGTATTTAAATTATATTTTTATTTTTGTACCTTAATTTTTATATTTTTCTATAAAATTTATATAATATTTTAAACTAAATTTATATTAGATCATTCTTTTTAATTATATAGTAATATTTATATATAATAATCGAATAACTTTTATATATATTTTTTATCATATATTGGTGTTCGTATTTTACTTAATAGTATTTATTTACATTATTATCCAAACTTTTATTTGACTTAAAATCAAATGTAGTAATTTTCAATAAATGTCAAATCTATTTTATAATATTAGCTATTAATTTATAAAACATGAATTTTGGCTAGCAAATTATGTTTATTTCGTAATTTTTATATTAAATTACTTTACATATTTAAAATTAAATTAAACTTTATTTAATTTTTTTAATATAATTTTATGTTATAAATTTTAATGCTTAACCGAAAAATATTGATTAATCAAACCGAAAAATCAAAATCGATGGAGTGATTAACCGAATATAACGAACTGATTAATGGTTAGTAATTTTGAAAAATCGATATTAATGAATTCGTTAATTTTTTTTGTTAATGGACTGGTTAACCGGTACATATTCACCACTAACACTAAAAATGAGTAAAAAAATAATCGATCCGAAATCGAATCAAAAATTTAGATTTAAAATTTTTACTTTTAAAAATCGGTTGTTAACTGTTAACTAATGGTTAACCAATCTATATACATTTTATAAATTATATTTTAAATTTTATATTTATATTTTTTAATATTTGTGTAATTTATAAATATTATAATATATAACTTTCTAAAATAGTATTATAATAAATATTTTTATTAAATAAATATTAAAATTATATTTTTATTAATATTATTATTATTTATTCATTATATGTGTATAATTAGCACTTTTTTGCTAGTTTTATATTGAATATATTTAATTATTATAATTAATTACGAAAATTTTATTTTTATTTTGATTTTTTTAATGGATATTGTATTTAATTTTTGTTCGTTTTTAAAGCATTTTTAACTATTACAAATAACATTAAAATTGTATAATTTATTAAATTTATATATTAAAATTTTTTATTGATTAACCGATAAACCGATCTGAAAAATCGAAACTGATATAATGATTAATCGAAATTAATGAACTGATTTAATAAAATTGTTAATGAACCGATTAATCGGTACATGCTCACCTCTAATAAAAATACAGTAATATTTGACAAAAAAAATTTTAAAATAACAGTAATATTTGACAAAAGAAAATTTAATTACAAATCTTTATTTTATAAATTTCGTTTCATATATTTGAAATATAAAATAATAATTTATTACTCGCCAAAATTTGACAGTATACATATATACCATTTGATAACTAAAAAAATATAACTATTGCTTTTAAATTATTTTGATGAGCGCATTTTATTTGTTAAATTCATTTAAGTTTGACAAAAAATTATACTTAATAATTGTTAAGTATAATAAATAAAATATGCACATAAAAAATTCAAAAGATAATGGGTAGACTTTTGCCAAATTCATATAAATAATATTTTTTTCTAATTTGTAAAATTTTATTTATAAAATTGAGCCATATATATTAAATTTTTTTTACCAAACTATAAATATATTTTTACATATTATTTCTATTTTATTTGATATTCCTTCTTCTAATTAATTCAAATTTCATGAAGCATATTTATTGTAAGTATTTTATTTTAAGTATTTAAAAATATTTAATTTTATTTACTCCAATTTAAAATGTCGCGATCGGTGCCCTTTTATTATTTTTTAGTATTATTTTATTTTGCTTTTCTCCAAATAATTGGCAATCTTCGATACTACCGAAGGACTTTTCCCCCTCTCTCTCTCCCACGTGTATTTGAAAACAAAGAAAAAAGGCTGTCAAACTCCAACCTACTTGATTCTATTTGGATTTTTTGTCCTTTAATATTATTATTTGCTTTTGTTTTTTGATTTGGAAAAGAATGGGAAGATTGAATTAATTATGTGTTTTTAAACACATGATTAACTTGCTTTAGTTAATTATAAACTACACTTTATATGATTACTCATAATTTTTAATTAGGCACTTTTGCCCTTTGGTTGTAGTCATATCAGTCTAATGAATATATATTTATTAGCAACAAGAGTTGTGAAAGAGTATATTATTTATGATAATTTCAGGCTTTCCGGACAGCTTATTACTGTTAAATAATGATAATATCCAAATTATTATTTGTACCCGAATTATTATTTGTAAGTTGGGTCCAGCAGCCACATGTCTAATAAGGCCCAAGTCTGACTCTATGGAAGCCCGGCATGAAAGTGGACAAGTAGATACGAAATCGAGATGATAGAGTTGTTTGATCAGACTTACAATATTCATTTTTCGAAATTTCATTGATATGTGTCAAATCGTTGAATACATATTCTAACATTTAGGTAAACCACTCAAATGATTATGAACGTCTTTTATAAATATCAGGTCATCCTATATATGAAATAGATTAAATTTTCAATCTCTTTCTTTTTTTTATGCTCTTTCGATTCAATTTTTTATTAATTTAAATTTTGAAATACTAACATTTGATCCGACGGATACTAGCATTTTTACAGAACCTACTCTCATTATATCCGACCTGACATCTTGGGAATTGTATTTGAATCAATGCTCTCATTTTTCACATTTTAAATTATGAATACATCCAAAAAAAATTGCAAGTGGATCCATTCTAATCGGTAATAACACAAAATGAGTCGATTATCATGTTAGAATGAAATTTTATTTATAATACACTTGTTCTGAAAATGCAAGCTTTACAATAATAAAAATATAAATTCATTAAATTTTTGATTCTATTGGATATGCAAACACTAAATATTAATTTCTTGAAAAATATTGTCATTAAATTAATTAAAAATTTATGTAATTTTAGATAATTAATTACGAATATCATGAACAATTTAAAAATTAAATGTAAAATAAAAATAAAAAGTGTGCTATATTTTGGAACAATAACAAGAAAAAGTAGAACTGTTATACTAATTCAAATAACTTAAATTCGCATGGAACATTGTTTATAAAAGAAAACAAAACGCTTTATTTTAAATATTTATAAATGCCTTATAAATTTTCAATTAATTTATGTAAAGCAAAATGCTCCATGAACTTCCATCTGGCCTTCTCTAAAATTTTTAATTCCATGTATATTATATTTTGACTGTTCCTTTCCCTTTATCTTTGATGGTTATCGAATCCAACAAAAATAGTAAATATACTCTCAACTATACAAATTCTAAATAGAGATGAGCAAGACTGTCTCCACAAAAATTGGTAAATAAAACTAGCAAAATAAAACTTAAACAAGAAATCAATTTAGACAAACATCTAGCCTAACGTATAAGTTCGGTATCGGTCTTATGGATTGATCATAGATGCAAAGGTTCTCACAATCTTTCAAGAACCAAACTTCAATTAACCTAAGTTAAATAAAATAAATCAGCCATGCACACATGGCTGTTACAAACTTTAAGTTGCAGAAAATAGAGTGAGGAAGAAGATATAGGAGATGGAATGATGAGAGATATCGTTCTCTTTCAAGAATCCTAAATAAAGAAATTCCAAACTCTCGATTCTAAGAGAGAAACATGAAAAGAAATAAAATAATCCAAATGCAAATCAAACCCAAAATATCTAATAAGAGAAATTCTATCCCTAACGTGGAGGAACCGACAAAACGGGAAATTGAAAGTCCCCATTAAAATTAGCTTTTAAACTTTGACTTCGAGTACTCGGAACTAGCTGTGCCCAAGACTAGTCTCAAGGCATTCTGGATGGGATATGCTCTTCTTTAAGTTGTCGAAACTTTACGGCTTAGACCACAACACTGGGCAGTTCCAGCTTCTTCGATTAATCAAAGTCCAAAAGGCAGCTTTTAAATTCAATTTCTTTAATTTCCTATTTTATCAACACTGAGACCAAAACAGATCAGAATCTTTCCTTTTTGTATGTTCAAGCAAAATAAACATGGAGAAACATAAAAGAAAATAAGCAAATAACACTACAAGAAAAAGGCTTATTAAAGACCACAGTTTATGGACCAGTCAATTTTCTGGTCCATAAAAGTATATAAAAAAGGATCAGTTTTTTATATAGTCATTAGTTTTTATTTTAATCTATATTATTTGTGAGGGGGTTAAAAGTTAAAACTAGTCCTAAAAATTATTATTTTCTGGTTCCTAAAACAAAAAATTTTAGGCGGGATAAACTGGCGCTACTCCTAAAACATAAAAGAAAAACACTCTTCTCGATTTCAGAAAACCTATTTGCCCATTTGCTTTATGGTTTTTTTCTAACAGAACTTTCTCTGCCCTAACAATGGGTTTTACATGATTTAAACTCTATACCTGCGCTGCTTTCCATTTCCATCGACGGACTCTTCTTCCTCGCTTCACTCTCGATAGCTCTGATACAACTTGATCCACCATCGATAGGTCTGAGATGATGTGCTCCACCATTGACAGTTGCTGTGAAGACGTTTCTCACTAGAAAAAAAGGGTTAGAAAGGGGGACTGATTTCTCTTATCTCTGTTGTAGCTTGAGCTTCATTTTGATGGGTAAGAATTATTTTCTCTTATTTTTCGTGTTATTTTCATCTGTGTTTGGTTGCTGAGAAAAGGGGTTCTTCGTTCTTCATTCTTCATTTCTTTGCTCACTAAATCTATTTGGGTTATGAGAAAGGTAGAGGGAAATTATTTCGATCTCAAGGACCCTTTACATCAAAAACCCCTCTACTAATTTTGTTTTCCTAATGTTTTTTTGTTACTAAATCTTTTTTCTTTTTCTGATGCGGACATTACCACTGTGAAACGTGTTTGAGCTATAACTCCTTCTACCGTAACTATTAAATTTTGATGATAACAAACCCAAAGTTCTTTGGTTTGGGCTGGTAGCTGAATCGAAGACAGAGTAAAGATACAGGTATTCGTTAACCTCCTAACTGGGAAGACCATGATTCCTGTGGTTGAGAGCAGTGATACTATCGACAATGTTAAGGCCAAGATCTAGGACAAGGAAGAGAATCCAGAGCTATTCCCTAAGCCGGAACTTGTTTTGATCTAATTTTTTCCTAAATTTCTCTTAATTTGTTTCTAAATTTTTTTAACAATAAAGCTCTATGATTTTCTAGATAGGAGATTTGGATCCTTAATTCAGGCTTCTTTCAATAGAAATAATTGAATTCTTTTGTTTCTAACTTCAGTTGTACTTCTGTTTGCTGTTTATGGATTAGTTAGAGGTTGCAGGAAGGACTGATATCCCAGTTGCCGAAGGATCTCATGTGACAATAACTGTATGTACTCATTCTTTGCTTTTTAAGTAATCCTGGTCCTATTTTATTATACTCTGCCTTCCTAGATAAGATTAGGCATCCCATGAGTGAAAAATCAAGCATGATGGAATAATACCTTTGACAGTAGTAGTAAACCGAAACAATTGTGCAAACAGGAATTTCTTTTTTTGGCCATTGTCTTCGTTATTCGACCCGCCGCACGATTCCTAATTTTTTGGCTCTGTATTCCATTTTTAAGGTATGGTTTCTCTCTTGATCATCTCGGCTTTGATAATTTGCAATGTTTTTATTTTTTGCTCTTTTGATTGTTTGATCATGAGAATTTGTTGATTTATTTTTTTCTATCTGTTTGTTTTCAGATGATTAACTTACTTTCAACTGTACTCTAATATGATCTTATGATTCTTAAATTTTTTTTGGTGATTCATTCCTGTCAATTTGTATATCATGCCAACCTATGAGGTAAGACAACATATCATTACTGCAACTCAATATATTATCAAGGCATTAGATGCTAGCAAGAACCTGAGTGATGATTTCCAAAGAGCACTTAAAAATAATGAATCTACCAAACTCTTTAGACCAAATCATAAGGTAGTTTTAACTATACATAAAAGACATTTTAATTTTCTAATTAAAAAGTGTACATATGTCTCTGTTTGTTTGTTCTTCTTTTTTCAATTTTCTGCTTCAGTATAAAAAAAAAGAGGGGTTGGCTGCAGACTGCTCAGGGCGCCATCAGTGCTGCTCTGTCTTCAAGTTGAATCTACTGCTGGTGTCTACTAATAATCTCAGCCTAGTGATTTTATGGCATATCTTCTGCTTTCGGTTTATGCTGTTTGCTTGGCTCTTACGGGTCTTTCGTTGGTTGCTTTAGCAGTAGTTTTTGTTGTCCTTTATATAGAGGGAGATTCACTCTGTTTTGTCTTTTTGAGATTCTTCTTGGTATTTTCAGTTTTCCTCTCTGGGTTAGGCTAGTTGTTAGTTTGCTCTCTGTCTCTTGGGTTTAATTGTTAGTCTTGGAACTGAGTGTTGGTAGAGGATTTTTCTGGTCCTTGTGTCTGGTAGTTATTTTCTGCCACCATGTACTGCTGTTTTGTCTCCTTATTTTTCAATAATTCAAGCAGATTATCAAAAACAAATATGTCTTTTTAACTTTTGGATTTTTTTTTCACTTTATTCTATCTTTTATTTGTTAGAATTGTTGAAGTGAATTAATTGGTGGAAGTTTTAAAATAATGAGAACATAAATTAGTTATAGTTTAGTTAAATTTTGATTGTTTAAAGGCAATGAGTTCTTTGTGTATAGGCATATCCCCACTTGGTTCATCAAAGGCCATCTATATATATTGAATTCAAAACTTCTGCCAAATGACGATGACGATTTGCTTATGAAGTGGATAGCATTTTAAAATTTAATCTTTCTTGAAGTTGCTGACTGCGGATGATACAAAGAATATGTGATGAACTTTTCCACCTCCTTTCCCGTGTTTGCAATTGAAGTTTTGTAATATATCTAGTTTAGCAATTTGTGTTTATTAGCATTTTTAATGTTTGATAGAGTTTGTGTTTTATTGTTTAAGTTTTATAGCTAGAAATTACATTTTTATTAACATCAAATGACCTTTTTTCTGGGTACAGCAGTTTGCTGTTCATAGTTATCCTGTGCAATTTTTTCTTATTGACATTGTTTATAGATCTTCTTGATGTAACACAAATCTGCTTCATTCTAATACTGGCATCAGCTTGCCAACATTTATAATTGCAGAATGCGTTTTAACATACTGGGATCCAGATTCAACCAGAGCTGCCCATTGGCTGGGCATCAAAGACATTTTCAACAGGGGTATTTTTCTTATATGAACAGCTTATATTCCTTCTCAAGCCTATTTCAATTACCTGTTTTTGATTATTGTACTCTTCCTTGACATGTATATTCACATGCTCTCTGTATGCCATAAGCATTTCTTGATTATGGTGACAGATACATCTTGATGATGCTTTTGGGCAGCAAATAATAAAAAATTTAGAGGTTACATTGCCCATTTTATTCTCATTTCTGAAAATAAAAATGGATCACTTTACCCAATTTGTCAATCGTGAAGACCAAATTGTGAAGTGAAGTTAGTTTTATTCCTCTATGTCACTATTTCTGTCCATGTGAAAGAATGTCCCTGGTAGATTCAACATGCAATGTGCTTGTGTTAGAATAGATTCAATTAATTATTTGCAATAGATCTATATATTTTCTGATATAATTATTTTTGTTTCTTTATATTTTTTGCAGATTTTATTATGAAGAAAATACTGAATGACTAAAATTGACTATGAAAATTTGAAGAAACATGAAAGTATTGGCTAGAAATTTTTGTTATGAAATTTTATATCTTATTTTGGTAGAATTTTTTTTTTGGAAAGAAACTATATAAATTGATGCTAACTCTACTTTGTTATGAATTACGAATTAATTATATATGAAAGTATAATTTTATTAGTTGCGTATCCATTTATTACTTTCAAGGACCGATTTTATAGTCCTTAATATAATATATGTTCATACAAATATTACGTTCAAGGATGAGTTTTCTCATCCTTATTATAATTTTAGGGACCGAATTTTAATCTTGTCCTTAAAAGTTTATGGTCATTATTTACTTTTAAGGATCAGATTTTCGGTCCTTAAAAATCTAGATGATCATGTGACTTGTATTATTAAGGAGGAAAAATCTGGTCCTTAATACTTTTTAGGGACCAGTTTGTTGTTCGGTCGTTAAAAGTTTTAAGGACCGGTGAATGCATCCGTCCTTATTAGTTATTAGCGGCGGAGCCTGTTAGGACGGGATAGTGACTGGATTTTCTCGTCCTTATTGAGTTTCAGGGACCGAATTGACACTTTTAGGGACCGAAATATCCGTCTTTATAGATCTTTTTTCTTGTAGTGTTAAACACATTATCAATCATGCATCTGCCTTGGCTGACAAATGCTATTATATGGATGCTTGCTTAGTCACTTGACATTTAGGGGACTGCTTTTTCGTCTACATCATAAGGTTTTCCACTTAATTAAAATTTTTGTCCTTTGCTGTTGATCTTTATATATTTTCTTGTGCGATTTAATTTCTTGGTTGGTATATATATATATATACAGTAATTCTAACATAACAGCATAATGTTATTAAATTTTTCGTCGTTTGCTGTCTCTCTATATATTGATAAGTTCACATATAAAATTGTGTCTCCATGTTGATATAGAAATAAAACTTTTTGCTGATAAAAGAATTAGGTTCAAACGATAATGGATATTATTAAGAGAATCAGGTTCAATCGATAATGAGATTGGGGTAATTTAGGTCAATCCTGTAATTATTGACTACGGAATCTGATGCATGCATATCTACCGAGAAAGAATAGTCCCGTAATCAATTGCTATGGGATTGATCTAAAATATCCTAATCCCATAAATAAAATAAAAAATATCCTATTTTAAAAATAAATTTTCAATTCACGTTATCTGTAAAAAATCTCGTAAGGTTTTGGGTTTGTAATAATTTTGATAGGCCTAATTATTCTTCTATTATTACCAGAAAGTATATATTGATTTTCTTTTTTAAAGTTTATAATTACTTTCTTTCTCAAAAAAAAAAAAAAAGAAAGTATATACAATTTTTTATAAACGTGCGTTAGCCATGAGACTTAAAATATATATTTTGCCAAAAAATTATTATTATTTTTTAAAGTTATAATTATTAAAACAAATAAATGTAAAAAATAATATCATATTTTTAAATCGACTTCGATTTATAATTTTATTGATGATATAAATCGTTTTTTTTTATGTTATTTGAAAAAATCTTCTTTATTATTTACCTTATTGGAATATTAAATAGTTTACTGGACTTTAAATTTAACTGATTGATACTACAGTAATTTTAATAGCTATAATTTGTGTAATTATATAAAATAATTAATAATTATTATTATGAAAGAAAAAAAATCCGCATAATTTACACGTGATATACAGATTGTTTGTTTATTGTTGAAAGATTTTTTGGTTGGATTTCATCATTTTAATAATGTCAGATAAGGGATAAGAGAAATTCTTTATATATATATATATATATATATATATATAATTTACTCGTGATATAAAAATCTTTTTAGGCCCCAGCGAGGCCCGCATATTTGAATCTGTAGCCACTTGTTGTGGATTCATTAAAAATCTAATATTTTTAAATATTTTTTGAAGCACACTATTTTTCAAATTATTTTTTTATAAACATTATTTATAAAATTGTTACTAATATATATAAATAGTTAACAAAAAGTAAATTTATTTCTCAAAAATAAAATAGTAGATTTAATATTGACCATTTTTGTTTATGAAAAATCGCAATAATCTTACTACCACATAGCTTCCCAAATTGAACGTGACGAAATGTCCGCATGTTGATGGAAATAATTCACATATAATACCTAATATTGATATTTGTATTTATACAAGACAAGGAAAAATAAAACTTAAATGTGAAAATTTATTTTTATGTAAAATTTAAGTGAAGACATAATATAAATTATAATTAAATTATATATTGCCAGATATTTTTTCTTACGGTTATAACTTTTACATCATCAAAAATTCAAAATTCATTTATGTAGATGATAAATTGCAATTAAATTATTTATTGTCAGATTATTTTTTCTTACGGTCGTAAGTTTTACATCATCAAAATTCATTTTACCTTTTCATTTATAATGTTAAGCATTAATTTTACTTTTTTTTTTTAATGCAAACTTTACTATAATAAAAAATATAAATTCATTAAATTTTAAATTCTATTGGATATGAAAACACTAACGATTAATCTCTTCAAAAATAGTGTCATACAATTAAGTAAAAAATTTATTTATTTTTTTAAAAAATTAATTAAAGTATTATGGACAATTCAAAAATTAATTATAGAATAAATATAATAAGTGTATTATGTTTTAGAACAGATTAAAAAGCAAAAACGCAAATATTATTTTGGGATATAATGAGCATATAAATATCCGGTATATGAAATTTACACTGATCTAAATAATTTAAATTTGCATAAGACATTATTTATAAAAGAAAATAAAATATTCTCTTTTAAATACGGAATGGACTGTAACCAATTGTGGTTGGTGTGAGTGGTAAGGCACTCTCATCCCTTAAGTGAGGTCAGGGGTTCGATCCCCCTCACGTACGGAGCAACACATTGGCTAGCACACTACCCCTTAATTGGGCCGACACGGTGCAAACGAGGATTAGTCTGGATGTGGTACGGGCTTAAAGGTGCCTTCCACAGTTGGAACCCATCCAGGATACCCCGTGCATTTCGCAAAAAAAAAAACGGAATGGACTGTAAAAAAAAAAGTCACAGGTGGATTTACCATAGAATTATTAACATGTTCGCATAACTAAAATAAGAAAAAACATAGGCAGGTGGGCAAACGAAGCCCTGGCTTTCTTTCTATAAATAGTGCATCTTATGGGTTTGCTATATACCAAAAGTTCACTTGTTCATTGGAGCAAAAGAAGAAAAAGTAAAGTTCACTTGTTCATTTTATCAAATCATATTTGATTTAGCCTTTTCTTCTGAAAATGGCACCACAAGATCTGCAAACCGTTTCCAATCCAATCCCAGCTTTTCCACCAAACTTGTGGAATTATAATTCTGGTTCATTTTCCTCTTCAGATTCAGTGAGATTAATATAGTTTTTTTTTAAATTAATTTTCTCATGCACCGTGTTTTTTTTAATTGATTTTATTAATGCACCATGTTTTTTTTAATTGATTTTATTAAGTTGACATCTATTTCTTTTCTTGTTTTTCATAGGAATTTGAATCCTATAATCAAGAAGTAGAGGTGCTGAAAGAAAAAGTGAAAGATATGTTAATGGAATCAACAAAAATTCTAAGTCAAAATATTGAATTGATCAATTTGGTATGCCGACTTGGTGTATCCTATCATTTTGAGGCTGAAATTGAAAATCAATTCAATTGCATATTCGTGTCTGTTCAAAATTTCAATCAGCACAATGATTATGATCTCTACACTCTCGGACTCTTATTTCGTATTTTACGACAACATGGATATAATATATCATCAGGTAATAAAAGCTTATATATATATATATATATATTCGGTTAAATTAATGACATTATCTGAATTATAAAATATTAAATGCAGATGTGTTCAAGAAATTCAAGAACAGTAACAGAGAGTTTAAAAAAAGCATTGGTAGTGATGTGAAAGGACTTCTTAGCTTATATGAAGCAACTTTTTTGAGTTTTCACGGGGAAGATATATTAGATGAAGCCCTTGTTTTTAAGAAGGAACATCTTGAAATCTTAGTTGAGAAATCAAGTCCTCATCTTTCTAAATATATTAAGGATGCTCTCTTTCTGCCATTCCACCATGGAGTGGAAAGAATTAAAACTTTGAAATATATATCATTTTATGAACAAGAAGAGTCTCCAAACGAAACTCTTCTCAAGTTTGCCAAATTGGACTTTAATTGATTACAATTATTATACAGGAAAGATATATCATCGGTTTTCAAGTAAGTATTGTGCATTAAAAGTGCTTAAATAAAAAGGTTTGAAAAAAAAAGCTTTATAAATATATATAATGGTCATCCTTTGTGTGTGTATATAATTTCAGGTGTTCGAAAGACATAAATCTTCCTAAAAACTTTCCTTATGCAAGAGATTGAATTATGGAATGCTATTTTTGGACACTTGGAAGTCTTTCTGAGCCTCAATATTCTTTTGCTCGAGCAATCGGAACTTAGTATGTAAAAATGGTATCGGTTGTTGATGATACATTCGATTCATATGGTCATATCGATGAGCTCAATCTTCTTACAAATGTTATTCAGAGGTTTGTTTGATATTCTCTGCCACCTATTTTTCTTTTTCATTTATATTTTTACAAATAAAGAACTGGTTTGGTGGGCAATATAAGTGCTGTAGGTCTTAAATTTGATAGTTTTTAATGATATTTATAGTTATAATTAGATATTATAACGCTATAAAAAATAAAAAAAATATTTTTTTTGAAAGAAAATGCTTAATACATAAAATACCCTCTAAAAATTGTAAAAAAGGAAACATATTTCATCTAAACTTTGTTTTTAATTTATCTTCTAAATAAACAATAACCATAACAATTAATCATCCTACTAATCTAAAAGGCTAACATGAAGTATGGTTTGCGTCCAACGTTCTACCAATATGTGAAATGAATTGCTTTGTTTTTGGCTGCTGAAGTGACACCAAGCAATGCATTTGTAAGATGTGGCAGCAAATTGGATTTAATCATATAGTAGAACGTGAAACTAAAAAAATAATATGTATAAGCAATTCATTTTACGCACTGGCAAAATGTGGGATTCAAATAATAGTCCACGTCATTGTCAGTATTTTGGATCAAGGGTTGGTTAGTTGTTATGGCTATTATTTCTTTAAGGGGTGAATTAAAAATATTAAAAATATAGATATAAGATATAAGATATACGATACATTTTTAGGCCAAAAGAAAAGATGGTTACATAAGTATTTTGAATATTTAATCGTATAGTTGATGGTTGCTGAAATACTTTAATCTCTAAGAATTTAGTTTCCTTCAAATTCAGGCGCTCAATCGATGCCATGGATGAACTACCAGATTATATGAAATTTCTTTGCAAAACTATTTTGAATCTTTATGGTGAAACAGAGGATGATGAAAATGAAGGAATCCGCCACAAAACCTATTTTACGAAGGAGCAGGTAAATAAATAATTTCATTTATTTTTTAAAGCAATTTCACTTATTTAATTATTTTAATGAAAATAAAGTTTTATTTAGATAATAGAACATTAAATATAAATAACATCTATAAAAGTAAAAAAAATAATAATAAAAAAAGAAAATAACCTTTATTGGATTTACTTCTTGTTTTCTAATTCATATATGAGGGACCCAAAATAGCTGCACAATTTATTAAAACAAAAAATAGCCACATTAAAATGAAAATTATCGCAATTAATTTTTCTTACCCTAAAATCATATTCGGGGAAGATTTTTTCTTTTGCTAGATGAAGAGAGACGTAATAGTGGATTAATTTATAACACCCATAATCACCAAATTTATGGATCGATAACCTAATAGCAATAAAATAAATTTTATTTTCATAAAAAAGACCGAATTTTAAGTATATATCCCAAAAAGTCATTTTGCTAGAATTTAGGTGAAAGCCCAACCATAAAATTTAACGGGCATGCCATATCATCAAAAGTTATGACATTGCAATTTTGTCATCTGTCAAGCATCATGTCAGTTTATAGACTAAATATTTTTGAATGATGTTGTTAAGATTTGATTCTAAAGTTGACCGGATTTTTTGGTTAGAGCAGATTTTATGGGTGGTAGTTTTTCAAATAATATTAGTTTATTGTGTAGTGGACCACTGTTAGTGGAGGAGTGATCCTAAAGATTAGCTTTTCAGTTTCATGCAAGTCTATATAATGGACACATCACAATTACGTGAATTGCACATTGGAATAAACTAAATAAAGAAAGAGCATTTTGTTTGCCATTATCTCTGTTTTGTTCTATAGTTCCTTTCCATTTTCCCAACAATTTTGGTATCAGAGCCAACCAATCCTAATTTATTTGAGCAGAGAGAGAAACACGTGAGTTGAGTGAAATACCCACAGATTATGGCTGGCAACGGGAATGCAATGAGTGTTGTGCAACCACTCATTCCCATCTTTAAGGGAGAAGGCTATGAATTTTGGAGCATCCGTATGAAAACTCTACTTAAATCTCAAGATCTTTGGGACTTGGTAGAAAATGGGTATTCAGATTTTGACGAAGAAAGCAGGTTGCAAGAGAACAAGAAGAAAGATTCCAAGGCGTTGGTGATCATTCAACAGGCTGTTCATGACAGTGTTTTCTCACGGATCTTAGCAGCGACCACATCGAAGCAAGCTTGGTCAATTTTGCAGAAGGAGTTTCAAGGTGATTCAAAGGTCATTGTCGTGAGATTGCAATCACTTCGACGTGACTTTGAAACCTTAATCATGAAAAATGCAGAATCGATTGCTGATTTTTTGTCAAGAGCAATGGCAATAATCAGTCAAATGCGATCCTATGGTGAGAAGATTACTGATCAAACCATTGTTGAAAAGGTACTTAGAAGCTTAACTCCCAAATTTGATCATGTAGTAGCAGCCATAGAAGAATCTAAGGACTTGTCAGTTTTTTCATTTGATGAACTAATGGGATCTCTTCAAGCTCATGAGTCAAGAATCAATAGATCGGTTGAAAAGAACGAAGAGAAGGCATTTCAAGTGAAGGAGTCAGTCACCAAACATGGAGACCATGATCGTTCAGCAAGTAGAGGTCGAGGAAGAGGAGCATTCCGTGGTGGTCGTGGCCGTGGAAATGGAAGGGGCAGAGGAAGAAATGAATGGCAAAGGCAGTCCAATGAGAATGGTAACACAAGAAATGGCATTCAGTGTTATCATTGCAAGAGATACGGGCATATAAAGGCTGACTGTTGGTACAAAGATCAAAAGATGAATTTTGCAGCGGAAAGTGAAGAAGAAAATAAGCTTTTTATGACTTGTTCTGCTTCAACACCCGAATCACGTGATTTATGGTTTGTAGATAGCGGATGTTCAAACCATATGACAGGAACCAAATACTTGTTTCGGGAGCTGGATGAAACACATCATATAAAGGTACAACTTGGCAACAAAAAGGAGATGCAAGTTGAAGGAAAAGGCACTGTGGAAGTCAACACCAACCATGGTAAAGGAAAAGTATTGAATGATGTTCAATTTGTACCTGATTTGGGATACAATTTATTAAGCATTGGTCAGTTGATGGCTGATGGCTATTCCATTCTTTTTGATGACAATGCATGTGTCATTAAAAATAAAAAATCAGGCCACAAAGTTTGTG
This sequence comes from Excoecaria agallocha, assembly GCA_037975025.1. Lineage (NCBI taxonomy): Eukaryota > Viridiplantae > Streptophyta > Magnoliopsida > Malpighiales > Euphorbiaceae > Excoecaria > Excoecaria agallocha. Next base: position 57,320,145 of record CM075807.1, on the reverse strand, counting down.
TCGGCATGACTTCAAACAAGATGTTTCCATTGAATGTTTCAAACATGGAGAATCGTGCTCTTGCTGCAAGTGTGAAGGATGACTCAAAGATATGGCATTTGAGGTATGGGCATCTCAACATGAAGGGGCTGAAGTTGCTAAGTGATAAAGGTATGGCTCTCGGTTTACCAAAAATTGGCTCTGTTGATTTATGCGAAGGGTGCATTTATGGAAAACAAACTAGAAAGTCATTTCCTATTGGTAAAGCTTGGAGAGCTTCGAAATGTCTAGAATTAATTCATGCTGATTTATGTGGGCCTATGCAAACTGTGTCCTTAGGAGGGAGTCGATATTTCTTGCTATTTACTGATGATTATAGTCGCATGAGCTGGGTGTATTTTTTGGAAAACAAGTCAGAAACTTTTGAGAAGTTTCAAAAGTTTAAGGCATTGGTGGAAAATCAAAGTGGCTGCCACATCAAAGTTCTTCGCACTGATAGAGGTGGAGAGTTCGTGTCTAAAGAATTTAATTTGTTTTGTGAAGAGAATGGCATCCATAAGGAGTTAACAACTCCTTACACTCCGGAGCAAAACGGTGTTGCTGAGCGGAAAAATAGAACTGTTGTGGAGATGGCAAGAAGCATGTTACAAGTAAGAGGTCTGTCAAATCAATTTTGGGCAGAAGCTGTAGCAACATCCGTTTATTTGCTGAATCTTTCACCAACAAGGGCTGTCATGAATCAAACTCCATATGAAGCTTGGTGTAGGAGGAAACCATTTGTAAGTCATTTACAAGTCTTTGGGTGTGTAGCTTATGCTTTGATAAATTCTCATGTTCGTCAAAAGCTTGATGAAAAATCTGAAAAATGCATTTTTATTGGTTATTGTACTCAATCTAAAGCATATAGACTGTATAATCCATTTAGTGATAAGATTTCAGTTAGAAGGGATGTAATATTTGATGAACATGTAAGCTGGAATTGGCGTGAAAAGCAGCTACAACAAGAGATTTCGATTGAAATCTCTTTAGATGAAAGACAAGAGCCAACTCATGCAAGTTCTCCCATCAGCTCCCCAATAGCATCAGCAAGTTCAACAACTTCAGCAACACCAAGCAGAAACTCTTTATCCACTCTTGAAGATTCTTCGGATGAGACACCACCAAGGAAGTATAGATCTCTCGTTGACATACATACTTCTTGTCAATTTGCTCTTACTGTTTCAGATCCTATAGATTATAGAGATGCAGCTGTAAAGGAAGAATGGCAAAAAGCAATGCTGGAAGAGATGGAAGCTATTGAAAAGAATGAAACATGGGAGATGGTTGACTTACCAGAAGGCAAAAATATAATTGGCTTGAAGTGGGTGTTCAAGACAAAGTTTGCTTCAGATGGAAGCATATAGAAGCACAAAGCTCGTCTTGTGGCGAAAGGGTACGCACAACAACAAGGTGTTGATTTTGAAGAAACCTTTTCTCCAGTAGCCCGTTTTGAAACTGTGAGAACTGTTTTAGCATTAGCAGCACAATTGCAGTGGCCTGTTTATCAATTCGATGTCAAGTCAACATTCCTCAATGGAGATTTATAAGAAGAAGTCTATGTAGCACAGCCTGACGGGTTCGTAAAGGAGGGCAACGAAACAAAGGTGTACAAATTGAGGAAGGCATTGTATGGTCTGAAGCAGGCCCCTCGAGCTTGGTACAGCAAAATTGATGGGTATTTTCAGAGAAAGGGGTACATGAGAAGTGAAAATGAGCCCACCTTATATGTGAAAAAAGAAGGTAAAAATGATTTCATCATTGTTTGTCTTTATGTTGATGATATCATTTACACTAGCTCGTCTAACTCTCTTGTGGATGAGTTTAAGTCTTAAATGATGAATGAATTTGAGATGTCAGATATGGGTTTACTGCACTACTTTCTTGGCCTGGAAGTCCATCAAACTGAAAATGGAATTTTTATTTCACAAAGAAAATATGCGAAAGACCTTATCAGTAAATTTGGCATGCTTAATTGTAAGCCTTCAGCTACACCCATAAATATTAATGAAAAATTGCAGCATGAAGATGGAGCAGAAATGGCAGATCCTAGAAGGTTCAGAAGCTTGGTTGGAGGCTTGATTTATTTAACGCATACTAGACCCGACATTGCATTTTCTGTTGGTAATATTTTCAGGTTTATGCAAGAACCTTCAAAGGTTCATTATGGAGCGGCAAAACGAGTTTTGCGTTATATAGCTGGAACTATGGAGTATGGAATTTGGTACTCTAGAGCTTCCAATTTCAAATTATGTGGGTTCACTGACAGTGATTGGGCAAGTTCAGTAGATGATAGACGAAGCATTTCGGCAAATGTTTTCACTCTAGGATCAGGAGTGATCACTTGGAGCTCTAAGAAGCAAGCATCAGTGGTGTTGTCAACATCTGAAGCTGAATATATGGCAGCCACTTCAGCAGCGTGTCAGGCCATTTAGTTAAGGAGAATGTTAGCAGATCTTCAACAGGAGCAAAAACGAGCAACAGAGATATTTTGTGACAACAAAGCAACTATTTCCATGACAAAGAACCCAACATTTCACAGCAGAACAAAGCACATTGAACTTCGTTACCATTTCATTCGTGATCTCGCTGCAAAGGAGGAGATAATCCTGAAATATTGTAGCACCGACGAGCAGCTGGCGGACATACTTACCAAGGCTTTATCAAAGGAAAAGTTCTGCTACTTCAGAGGATTGCTTGGTGTGTGTAACTTTGAATCAAGAGGGAGTGTTAAGATTTGATTCTAAAGTTGACCGGATTTTTTGGTTAGAGCAGATTTTATGGGTGGTAGTTTTTCAAATAATATTAGTTTATTGTGTAGTGGACCACTGTTAGTGGAGGAGTGATCCTAAAGATTAGCTTTTCAGTTTCATGCAAGTCTATATAATGGACACATCACAATTACGTGAATTGCACATTGGAATAAACTAAATAAAGAAAGAGCATTTTGTTTGCCATTATCTCTGTTTTGTTCTGTAGTTCCTTTCCATTTTTCCCAACAGATGTGGTATAGATGATGTGACTTATAAATTTAGTGATTATAAGTAAAATTTGAATCCCTAATAATAATAGTAATTATCATTTGATTTAGGGAAAGAGAGATTGAAAATGATGATTGCATTGGATTTAATTTGATTTATTAACATAAATTATTAAATACAAGTCAGCAATTTAATCATTCATTTATATTGCAACTCTTATTGTAGTTCGAAAAACTCCTGAAATGCTATTGTCAAGAGGCAAAATGGATACTTTGGGCTAAGCATGTTCCATCATTTGATGAATACGTGGAAAATGGATTAACTACAAGTACTTTCGGCATACTTCCAGCTGGAACCTTGATTGGAGTTGAAGAAGTTGGGTTGAAGGATTATGATTGGATGATAACTAATCCTAAATTATTTGACGCCGTCAAATTTATTGGTCGTTTGAAGAATGACATAATGCCCCATGGTTACGAGGTATTGCATACTTGTTATCTTAGTTTTTGTAGATATTGCGAATTCCTAATTCCTAATTAAACGAAAGACAGTGGAGATTGTAATTTAGGAGTGCAAAGTTACATGAAACAGTACGGTATGTCAAAAGAGGAAGCAATTGAAGGGATTGAGAAAATGTGCGACAATAAATGGAAAGATATAAATGAAGAGCATTGCAAGAAGCCAAAGGAAGTTTCAAGATTTTTGCTGAAGCATTATGTGAACCATGCACGAGTCACTTATTTCGTTTACAAGAGTGTTGATTGCTTTGCACACTCATCGCGTTTAAAGGATACCATTGAATCTTTGGTCTTTAACCCACTCCCACTCTAAGCCTTTGTTTAGATAAAAGTAAGCGATGAGGGAAATAAGATTTACTTTAATATAAATGAAAGGAAATCTATTACAGCACCTAACTTGCCCACCAAACCAGTTCTTTATTTGTGGAGGGTGTCAATCTATTACTGCCCTTGCCTGGCGAGCTGAGGTTGATGAGTGGTCTCTGAGATCATATTTTGGTTGGTTGCTGAGAACAGATTTTTTCTGATAAGTTTCTGGTGGATTACGTGTTTGTGCTGGGCTACTGAATTTTTTAGGTTTGGGTCTTTGCTGAGCAGGCTTTTATTGTTGTCTGTCCTCTCTGTTAATAGCCCAGTTCTCCACTCTTCTGGCGTTGGCTTGTTAGCCTTCTTTAATAAATTCCTTTGGCCTATCAAAAAAAAAAAAAAATGAAAAAGAAAAATAGGTGGCAGAGAATATCAAACAAACATCTGAATAACATTTGTTAGAAGATTGAGCTCATCGATATGACCATATGAATCGTACGTATCATCAACAACCGATACCATTTTTGCATACTTAGTTCCGATTGCTCGAGCAAAAGAATATTGTGGCTCAGATAGACTTCCAGGTGTCCAAATATAGCATTCCATAATTCTATCTCTTGCATACGAAAAGGTTTCAGGAAGATTTATGTCTTTCCACCACCTGAAATTATATACACACACAAAGGATGACCATTATATATATATATATATATATATATATATATATATAAAGGTTTTTTTTTTTCAAACCTTTTTATTTAAGCACTTCTAATGTACAACACTTACTTGAAAACGGATGATATATCTTTTCTGTATAATAATTGTAATCGATTAAAGTCCAATTTGGCAAACTTGAAAAGAATTTTGTTTGGAGACTTTTTTTTTTCATAAAATGATATATATTTCAAAGTTTTAATTCTTTCCCCTCCATGGTGGAATGGCAGAAAGAGAGCATTCTTAATATGTTTAGAAAGATGAGGACTTGATTTCTCAGCTAAGATTTCAAGATGTTCTTTCGTAAAAACAAGGGATTCATCTAATATATCTTTCCCGTGAAAACTCAAAAAGGTTGTTTTCCACTGTTGAGCTTTGCTGCAGAAAATTCGAATGTCTTTCGTAATTCCAGGCACTCTCGTCCTGTCCTTGTCCGACAAAGTGAGAATGCAAGAATGTATTGTAAAATGACTTCACTTGCAATCATGATGGTCTTTATTTGTTCATATTTAGTTATTTACTAGGATTTTAAGATTCGCAAATCCAACTTCCACAATTACAAGATAATAAAAATAAGATAAAATATTAAATAGATTTGGTATCTGCTCCAATACGGACAGTAAATTAGATATGAAAATTGTTGATCCATCAAAAAAATCTGTCCAAAAACACGTAAAATTCGATCCAATTACTAGTTCTACGTAAAATTCCTTAAGAAAATATAGTTTGATTGCAACTCTCTTACTTTAAAATTAGAAATAGAATAATTAAAAAATATAGTGGTTGTCATACCTATTTTGACTTTTTTTGATTATTTGTTTTCAATGTAGAATGAATGATACTAAATTTCTCACAGCAGTAACGTTATTTAAGTTTTCTTCCCCTTAATTTACTTGTAGTTCTTCCTAGCAAGAGCAATTTAAAATTCTAATTCATGCATACCTACCACTATGTATACGTATTAGTATAGATTAAGACTTGATTGAGAATAAAATGAAAAGCTACAATTAATTTTTTTTCATATGTCCATGATTGATGATGTTGAAATATCCAAATGGAAATCAAATTGAGAATGCAAAGAATGCATAGTGAAACTATTATCATATTATGAATATTGTCCGATGATAATATGTAAAATGAATCCGCTACCATTCAAAAAGATGTCTTCATTTGTTGTGTTTATACAACGCCAAGAACCTTGTGGTGCGGTTTGGTTCGATTCAGACCGTTCACATGGGATAATATATTACCACAATTCATTAAGCGGATAAAACAATTTTCCTTTGCTTAGATCATAGTGTCTTAAGCCAAAACTTAAGTGTGTGTATATATATATATATAGTTTACGTATTACTCATGTTTGATTGTGGGAAAATATATATCCAAATACAAATTGATGGTTACTTCCGTCCTGTTTCTGTTCGCCAAAGTGCCAATGTTAGAATTTTTTTTTTATATAATTATTGTTATTAATACGTTTGAATAGGATTAGAGCACTAAAGAATAAAACTTAAAAATTCTATGGTAAATCCACCTGTGACTAATTTTTTTTTACAGTCCATTCCATATTTAAAAGAGAATATTTTATTTTCTTTTATAAATAATGTCTTATGCAAATTTAAATTATTTAGATCAGTGTAAATTTCATATACCGGATATTTATATGCTCATTATATCCCAAAATAATATTTGCATTTTTGCTTTTTAATCTGTTCTAAACATAATACACTTATTATATTTATTCTATAATTACTTTTTGAATTGTCCATAATACTTTAATTAATTTTTTAAAAGTAAATAAATTTTTTTAATTAATTTTATGACGCTATTTTTGAAGAGATTAATAATTAGTGTTTGCATATCCAATAGAATTAAAAATTTAATGAATTTATATTTTTATTATAGTAAAGTTTGCATTAAAAAAAGTAAAATTAATGCTTAACATTATAAATGAAAAGGTAAAATAGGCAAGCAGTTTTTTTAAAAATATATTTTTTTAAATTTCAATTTATGGTGCCTGCATGAAATATAATTAGAAAAACGGAGTGTTAAAAACTGATAGTGGAATTTCTGATTTTTGACATAGGTGAAATTTACAAAAAATTAGCAAAATTTACACTAAAAACAGCATTAACAGGACCGATTTTTGTCACTATTTAATTGTCTAATGTCTTTTTTTTTTTTTAAAGAAAAACTTATCATTGACATGCATTTTTCAAAGTTAAAATAATACCATCTTTAGTTGTCCATTGTCATATCTTTTCACCTCCACAATATTTTCTTCCCTTCCCAAATTTATCATCTATACAAATGAATTTTGATGATGTAAAACTTGCGACCGTAAGAAAAAAAATCTGGCAATAAATAATTTAATTACAATTTATCATCTATATAAATGAATTTTGATGATGTAAAACTTATAACCGTAAGTAAAAATATCTGGCAATAAATAATTTAATTATAATTTATATTATGTCTTCACTTAAATTTTACATAAAAATAAATTTTCACATTAAAGTTTTATTGCCTTTGCTTCTTCACTTGGTCATGCTTTGCGGGGGAGAAAAACACAAAAATTGGGTTGTATAGTAGTAGAGGATTGATTATGGGAGACAAATTAATGAAAAATAACTCGACGAAAAAGAAGAGATATTGTGGGGAATAAGAAGAGGTGACATGGCATCCTACATAACACGGTGTGTCCCATTATGCATTCTAGTTAGCATAATTCGTTAGTTTAAATAGATTATTTAATGGAATCGTATAATTGAAAGCGGACTTTAAATTGGGGATTGACATTGTAACTTTAAAAAATTGGGTTTGACATTAAAAAATACCACATAGTTGAGATCTTATTATGTAATTAACCCAAACTTCAAATAATAGTTTGACAAAATAACCAAATTTTAAATAAGTAAATAAAAAATATCAGATGGTTAAAATTTCAACATTTTTTTGAGAATTAAAATAGAGTATAAGTAAATAGTTCACATATGTGACAAATTTATATAACTTCAATTAGTTTACTATGTAAGTTTTTATTTGATTGCCTGAAATTCCTTTATTTTCAGCAGCAAATTTTATCCGATTATGTAATAATCAGAGTAATTTTAGTTTCAAAAATAAATTTAAGGTGCATACCATTTTCAATATTTCAAAAGCAAATTTGATTCAAAATATACTTAAATGTCAAATCCGTATAATTTTTAATATTTCATAGCAAATTTGATCATTTTCATTATATAAAAAAGCTATAAAATCACAAATAACATAAATGGGTCACAAGTGGATTATAAATGGATTGAATTATAAAGGTCACGTAATGGATTGAGTTGAATCAGGCCATTTTGCGGATCAAATGAATCAAATCATAATGGATTGAATTGGATGGGATAGATTGGGAGGTGGACTCAAAATTTGACCCTTAGTTAAAGCAAATATATAAGAAGTATGAAATTAGTATTTGAGAGAAAGCTTAACGTACATGACGGTTGCTTTAATGATAATTCGACGTGGATTGCCAAACTGGGAATCATCACCAATGGTGGAAAGTAGAACATCAATGAAATCCTTATTGTTATCGTCGTTGGAGTTGGCTTTCAATTCTTGTTCTTCAATACAACTTTCCAAAATATAATCCAATTCCTTCATTATATTCCTCATTTTTCTCAGGTCCAAAAAAGTCTGTCCATCCAAGGAATAGAATCATATCTGAGGGAACAAAAGCACCAGCTACATTCATAAAATCCCTCATGATTTCCCCAATATGACGCCCTTTTTCAACCACATCTCCACTGTTATGGCGATCATATTAACAAAGCAAATGAGAAAACAGGGCAAAAGAAGAAGAAAACTTTCTTTATCGTATTATTCAATCTAATAAAAAAAACAAGAAAGGTTGTAGTTTATATAGTAAACTTAACAACCAAAACAGAAACTGAAAAGTAACTGAAGTTACAAGAAAAGGGAAAAATAAAAGAGCTAACTATAGAAGTTAACTATAGATCGTATTAGTAAACTAACTATAGTTAATAAATAATAACAATTCTAACAACTCTTTAGCCCCCCCTCAAGTTGAACTTTGATGAACATCCAGCAAATTCAACTTGGAGCAGAATGTTGAGAACAATGGAGAACAAAGAGGTTTAGTAAACAAGTCAGCCACCTGAGCAGCCGAAGAAACATGAATAGGAACAATGAAACCCTCTTTAAACTGATTCCGAACAACATGGCAATCTATATCAATGTGCTTAGTACGCTTATGAAAAACAGGATTGGAGGTAATATGAATTGCCGACTTGCTATCACAGAAAAAAGAAACAGGTCGAGGAATGGGAACCTGAAAATCAGCCAAAATATAGCTGATCCATTGTAGCTCACATACTGTAGAAGCCATAGCTCGATATTCTGCCTCAGCTGAGCTCCTGGAAACCGTGGTTTGCTTCTTAGTTTTCCAAGAAATAGGACAAGAACCCAGAAATATACAATAACCTGTAAGTGATTTTCTAGTTTCCGTACAAGTTGCCCAATCTGCATCCGAGTAAGCTGTCAAAATCAGATCAGAAGCAGAAGAGAAGAACAAACCCAATGAAGGCTGCTTCTTCAAATATTTAAGAACATATAGGGCAGACCGCATGTGAACCTCTCTTGGTGAGTGAAGATGCTGGCTTAATTGCTGCACAGCATATGTAATATCAGGCCTAGTAAAGCCTAAATACAGCAATCGTCCTACTAAGCGTCTATAATCAGAAGGATCAGTTAACAAAGGGCTTGAGACATCAAGAAGAGATATACCCTTAGGGAATGGAACATTTTTGGGCTTAGAACCCAATAACCCCGAAGAATTAAGTAAGTCAAGAGTGTATTTACGTTGATTGAGAAAAATACCTCCTGTAGTTCGAACAATTTCCAGCCCCAAGAAATATTTGGCTTCACCAAGATCCTTAATAGAAAACCTGGAATCAAGAGCAGCCTTCAGTCGATCAATAGCATGTTGAATAGTTCCAGTGATCAACAAATCATCAACGTATACGAGGACAACCAGAATAGCAGTAGAAGAATGAGAAACAAACAAGCAATTATCATGAGAAGACTGCACAAAATCGTAGTCTAACAGAAAACATGTCAGCTCAGCATTCCACTGCTTTGAAGCCTGCTTCAAACCATAGAGAGAACGAAGAAGCTTGCAAACTTGTCCTTGGTTTGCCTTGTCATATCCTTCAGGAGGTCTCATATAAACTTCTTCCTCGAGAAAACCATGTAAAAAAGCGTTATTGATATCAACTTGATGAAGAGGCCAACCACGAGCAGCAACAATCGCTAAGAAAAGTCGCACAGTCACCATCTTCGCAACAGGAGAGAAACTATCCGTATAATCCTGTCCATATACCTGATTATAGCCCTTTGCAACGAGTCGAGCCTTGTATTTGTTTATAGAGCCATCCGGGTTTAATTTTAACTTGTAAACCCATTTACAACCTATAGCTTTCTTGTTCTTCGGTAACTCTGTCAATTCCCATGTATTGTTCTTCTCAAGAGCTGTTAATTCATCTTCCATTGCTTTAGTCCACTGAGGAATAGACTTAGCCTCATTGTAACTCTGTGGTTCATGATTCATAGTAACTTGTGCTAGAAAATCAGAATAAACGGAAGGAATCATAGAGTTAATATAAAAAGGAAAAGTAGAAGGAACATGAGGAGAAGTATGTGCTGCTGAAACATGATTAACAACATAATCTTTAAGCCACGTTGGTTGTCTTCGTCTTCTTGTATTAGTTCTACCCACCACCTCTGAAATGGCTGAATTGTCTGCATGATGATCTTGAACATGTGTATTAAAATCACCTTGAGAAGAAGAATCAGCAGCAAGAGGAACATCATCCGAATTAACATCATCCGAATTTTCTGCATGATGATCTTGAACATGTGTATTAAAATCACCTTGAGGATAAGAATCAACTGTCATGGGCATATACTCTTCATCATCAGTAACAGCAATCCGTGGAATAGGAGTGTCAGTCAAATCAGAAATAGCAAATTCATATTCAAAAGGAAATACATTTTCATGAAAGACAACATCCTTAGATATAGAAACCTTCATACTATCCAGCCGATACACCTTGTAGCCTTTTGTCCCTGGCACATAACCCAGAAAAACTCCTTTACTTGCCCGAGCAGCAAACTTATCTCTTGGAGGTTTTGTGTGTGTTTCATAACAAAGGCAACCAAAAATCTTCAAGTCATTAAAATCTGGTGGTCTTCGAAAAAGCAACTCATAAGGACTCTTCCAATTCAAAACAGCATTAGGTAGTCTATTTATCAAATAAGTAGCATGCAGGACAGCCTCTCCCCAAAACTTGACAGGTAAATGTGCTTGAAATAAAAGAGCCCGAGCAACCTGTAAGAGATGTCTATGCTTGCGCTCAACCCTTCCATTCTGTTGAGGGCTATAAACACAAGTACGCTGATGAATAATTCCTGCTTCAGTAAGTACATTTTGACAAGCATGACCCAAAAACTCCCCTCCATTATCCGTTCTCACAATTTTAACATTTGTCCCAAATTGGTTCTTAACCATCTTTATAAATTTTGAGACAATAGAGCTAGTTTGATCCTTGGATTGCATAAGGAAAGTCCACGTGCATCTACTATAGTCTTCTACAACAGTTAGAAAATAAAATGCTCCAGACAAAGACTGTTGTTTATATGGTCCCCAAACATCCAAATGTAATAATTCAAACAAAACAGCACTATGAGTAGTACTCGCAGGAAAAGAAACTCTAGTTTGTTTAGATTGAGCACAAATGTCACAAACACTAGTGGCAAGATTTTTATTACTCAAAAAACCGAGTTTCTGTACAATCCTTGAAGAGGGATGACCCAATCTCTTATGCCAAAGAGATGCATTACAAGAATCCTTATTTACACAACAAACACTATCAACAATCTGCCATCTATTAGCATCAAGCTGCAACTTACATCCATTTACAGTTTTTTCATCAAAAGAATGACTGTCAAAATGATATAAACTTCCAATGACCTTTCCAACTGCTACAATTGATCTAATCCTCAGGTCCTGTAACACGCAGATTGTAGGATAAAAGATGAACATCAGAGAATTATCCTTAAGCAGTCTGTGTACGGATAACAAGTTATGCTTAAAGGAAGGGATATATAACACATTTTCCAAAACAATATCCCTGCTAAGTCTTATACTCCCCACCATAGCCACTTTCCGAACTGATCCATCTGGTAGTAAAACTGATTTGGACTCACAAGCAACTCGAAGATTACAGAAAATACTCTTATCTCCAGAAATATGATTGCTAGCCCCTGTATCTACTATCCAGCAAGCATTCTTCAAACAAACAGCATTTTCAGATATAAGAGAGGAATTACCTGCAAATTCTTGAGCAAAATTGACGAACTCCTCTTGTGTTTGCTTCCCTTTCATCATCTTCAATAACTCTTGTTGAATCAGTTCTCTCATGCTCAAATTAGTAGCACTTGTTCGTTCTTCAAACATGTCTAGATCTTCCAGTGGTGTCTCGGCCATATTTGCTTGCACTAACTTGCCTCCCTTCTTTTTCTGCTGCTTCTTTAATTCCATGTACCATTCCGGATATCCGTGAATCTTGAAACATGTTTCTTTGGTATGCCCATCCATCTTGCAAAAATTGCAATATTTATCATCTTTCTTGAAGTCCTTCTTCTGCTGCTTACTATTTATCTTCTGTCCCTTTTGATTGTTATTGAACATAGCAGCATTGGCCATTAAGGCATTATTATCACTTATTTCTGCATAGCTGTTTGAAATTTGCTTCTGCTTCTCAACATTCAACAACATTGAATAGATTTTATCTATGCTAGGATACGGATCCATCATCAACACTTGATTCTTAATGTGATTATAAGACTCATTTAATCCCATCAAGAATTGAATAATCTTGGCATTATCATTCAGCTTCATGATCTTGTCCGAAACTCCACAAATGCATCTTCCACAAGTGCATTGAGGAATTGGTACAATGCATTGCAACTCATCCCAAAGTCTGCATAACTTTGTGAAATACATAGACAAGCTGGAATTACCTTGAGAAATAGTTCCAATCTCTCGTCGCACCTGATACTCTTGAGGACCAGAAGAATCTCCAAAACGTTTCTCCAATTTATCCCACAAATCTTTTGCTGATGACACATACAAGAAAGCTTCGTGCAATTCTTTAGTAAGAGAATTAAGGATCCAAGATTCTACCATAGCATTCACACTAAGCCAGTCCTTATAATCATCTGAATCTTCAGCTGGCATCTTAATTTTTCCAGTAATAAACCCTAGCTTATGCTTCGCAGCAAGTGCCTTCTTCATAGAGGTACTCCACGTTCTGTAATTAAAGCCATTCAAAGGAGTAGAAACCAGAGTAATACCTGGATTGTCAGATCCCTGCAAATCCATTGAATTTCTTGTAACACCGGACCGATTCATTCTTCGTGTATCTTCTTCTTGAGTTCTGCGTTCTTGCATTGGTGGATCGATTGGGTCTTCCATCAATCTTGTAGCAACAAAGCTCAATCAAATCGCCTATCTTCAAGTTACAATAAACTTGAAGAAAATCTTAACACGAACCTCGCTCTGATACCATATTAACAAAGCAAATGAGAAAACAGGGCAAAAGAAGAAGAAAACTTTCTTTATTGTATTATTCAATCTAATAAAAAAAACAAGAAAGGTTGTAGTTTATATAGTAAACTTAACAACCAAAACAGAAACTGAAAAGTAACTGAAGTTACAAGAAAAGGGAAAAATAAAAGAGCTAACTATAGAAGTTAACTATAGATCGTATTAGTAAACTAACTATAGTTAATAAATAATAACAATTCTAACAACTCTTTAGATCACAGTATCTTTTCCCAGCAACCATGCTTGTCATTATATTCAATACCACATTCTCCAACAACTCACTCGTATCAGCTTCCACAGGACCATTCTTATTCTCTTTACACTGCATGAACAAATCCTTCATAGTGTAATTAACCTATGATAATCGAACATGCTTCATTAAATTCAGCCTATGGCTGGAGAGAAGCTCTACTATGGTTTGCTTTCGTACATTGCGCCAGTAAGTACTGTAAGGTGAGGTGCCAAAGGAAGCATAGTTGTAACCAACGACCCTTCCTAAACTGGATTGTGGCCTTGACAACAAGACTCTGTCATTTGTGGTGTAGAACTCTTTCATTATCTTGTAATTGTTGATCACTACAGTCGGGTGGACTCCGAGCCTAATCATGAAGATTAATTGAGCCATACTTATCAGCAACATCACCCAAGATTTTGCAAAGAGGTTTCGTGCCACTAAGTTGGTGAAGGTAACCTATTAATGGCAACCCACCTGCAACTTCTGGTGGCAAAGAAAGAACACTTTTAGTTTTAATTTTTTTAACCCTCCATGAATTGTAAAATAGCATTAAAGCTACGACACCAAGAATTGCTAGACAGTTTGAAAGGAAATCCATGATGGGATTTGAGGATGGAGTATTTTGTGCTCAAGTTGCAGTGGATATTTATAGAGCTCTTTTACGGGTTAGGAGGGAAACTATGTTCTACTATAGCTCGAGATGGAGAAATCAATTTACAATGTATAGTTTGGTATGCAATGAATTATTAAATGTACAAAAAATTAAATAATGTATTTCTCACTGAAAAAAAATATTTGTCAACTCCAGAAATTAAAAGAAAAATATTTGTACTCTTAAATTAAAAGAAAATCCGCTAGCCAATTTAGAAAATGCTTATGTGGTCCAGACAATAGAAATTTCTTTGAGGCAAATTAAATTTGTTAGGTTTGGATTTTGTAAGCTATCAAAACTAAATATCAATACTTTCTAATTAAAATAAATTGTAAATAGAGTGAAAATGATTGATTTCACATAAATTATTTTGCTTTGTTTAATTCTTGTTCAAAATGAAGTTTTCAGTTTGGAGATTTTAATTGGGTGGGTTAGAACAGTGGTATAAACATACATTAGATGTGTTGCATGGTGCAGGTGAATGCCTTCTGCGGATAGATTTGAATATAGAGGCCCCATGAAAGCTTGCAGACACACTAGTGGGTTAATGCTTGAAAACTGAATGCAAGAATATGTTCGCAATTGGAGATTGGTAGTCACACTAAAACTAGGTCAAAACTTAGTGTGTCGATATGGAATTGTGATGGTCAAATAGTCACACTAAAACTAGGTCAGCCTCTTTAATTTCGCTTGGGATACTATGGTTCGGTCTTCAAATTTGATTTTTCTTGTCTTGTCTTAAATCTCGTTATTTGAATTCCATGTGCCTCATTAATTCGATTTGAGTGGAGTCGGTCCATATTGCGATTAAATTTTTGAGGAAATTACCCCAATTGTCAACTTTTTTTTTCTTTTTTCAAAAAATACAATCCTCTCTCCTTGTTTTTCATAAATTTCACTTTTTAAATTTTTGTTTTCATGAATACAATTTTTTTTTTGTATGTATTCTTAATGAAGCTTTAAATTGCAGAAGTAGAATTAAAGCAGATTTAATTGCAGCAAGAATTGAAGGATCGACAATCGAATGAGACATTGATACGGATAACGATGGCACTCAAACAAGATTATTACCACTCAATCTGGTAGAAACCAAAGCTATTAAACAAATAAAAGATCATACAAGTTTTCGAAAATTAGCCTATTAATGCCTTCTTGATCCTACGTTTCTTAGAGATTTTAATTTTAAAGCCAATCTAAATTCTTTTATTTTCCTAGACAGAAGATGTTCTTACTACAACTAATAAACCCAGTCCAGTTAAGATAGTCTCATGACGTTTATTTTACATGAAAATTTTTTGCTTCAAATTGGCCAAGGAGAAATCTGTTATCATCCTTTCAGGTAAAAATTGCAAGAAAATAATTTAGATTCTTGATAGTCAATATTTCATTTCGTCATGAAAGAAAGAAAGCTCCTAAAATTGTTAATCGTACAACAATTATAATACATTTGGCAGGAACTGCAGTAGGTCTGAAAAATTTGCTGCGTATAACATTTGCGGTTGATCCATAATCGCTCCAAGAAGCACTAGGGAGGCTAAAATCTTTCTATCAAAGGCATATAAGTTTATCCATATAAGTGGTACGTAGTATATAAGTTGCAAATAGGTGAAAACTTTTTTACATCAAATCATTTTTTTTCTTATTATTGATAAAATTATTTTTAGAATTATGGTTAAATAAATAATTAGCATACAGAATTATTGTTTACATGAATGACTTACAAAAACATTGTTTAGATAAGGATTTTGGTTAGTTCAATCAATGAAAGGCTTAAAACCATGTTTTTCTGGACAAAAAACCTATAAAAATAGAGTTTTACTAATTTTTTTATAAGCCAAATGTTATTTTCGAAAGGAGTTACAGATACTGGATTTCCTGAATACATAAGCAATGAGAACAGCAGTAACCACAAAAACCAGCAAATGCAGAGTTATAGCAAGCTAGAGGTGCTAACCCAGAAAACGAAATGAACAAAACCAAAGATTAAAAAACTGTAAGGATAATATCATGACGATCCAGATAACTAAAGGTAACCGAAGCTGTGTATACATTATGCATACAACTAGTGTACACGGTGTATACATTATATACAAACTGTGTATATAGCTAGTACACACGGTGTATACATCATGTATGCACAATAAATACGTCATGTACGCACTGTATATACAGCTAGTACATATTATGTATATATCATGTACACACTATATATACCAATGTAATTAAAACCGGACCAAATAAAGAACCGACAAGACTGGAGATTCGTGGTTCAACTGGGTTCAACCATATTTTTTTTATTTTTAAAATATTATTATTTAATATAATTTTATAAATACTACTATATAAAAATTAAAAAAATTATTCATCAAACATTAAATATATGTCACAAATATCCTAATAATAAGTTATAAAACATATTAATTATGAATTTTTAAATATCATATATTAGAAATATAAAAATATAATCATATCATGAAAATTTTTTTTTGTTTAGATGGAGTACTAATGAAGCAAATATAAAAAGCATTGACCGTGCATATATGAGCATAATTATATTTAATTACAATGAATTCAAATAGATAATAAGTATATTAAATTATTATGTGACATCTTTAGAATTTAAAATACTAATTTTTTAAATAAATAAATAATAGAAATTTAATATATATATATATATATATATATATATATATATATATATATATTCATTAAACATTAAATATATGTCACAAATATTCTAATAATAAGTTACAAAACATAATTTCAATTTTATTACTACAAATGCTTAATTATGAATTTTTACATATCATATGTTAGAAATATAAAAATATAATCATATCATGAAAAACATTTCTTATTTAGATAGAGTATTAATGAAGTAAACATAGAGAACATTGACCTTACATATATGAGTATAATTATATTTAATTACAATGAACCCAAATAGATAATAAATAAATTAAATTATTATATGATATTTTTAGAATTTAAAATGCTAATTTTTCAAATAAAAAAAATAATGAAAATTTACACAAATATATATATATATATATGTGTGTGTGTGTGTGTGTGTGTGTGTGTGTGTGAAAATATACAAAAAATTATGATTTTTTCCTCATTTTAGCCAAAAATCCGATTTTGTTCGATTTATCGGTTCTTTGGTTCAATCCAATTTTTTATGTTCAATCCGATTTTTAATAATTGAACCAATTGGTTAGCCTGTCGATTTGCTATTTAACCTATTCAACCGGCCGGTTCGGCTCGATTTTAATAATATTGGTGTATATAGCTAGTACATACTGTATATACATCATGTACACACTGTGTACACAGCATGTACACACAATTAGAATCATAATTCACAATTAGTAAATATATACAGTAAAGAAAAATAAAAAATAATTACCTTTTGTTCAAAAATAATTGCATAATTAAATTAATTCTAGTTGGTTAAAATAAATAAATAAATAAAGTTAGTTCAAAATTCTTTCCTAAAGAACAATTTGTTTTTTAATATTTCAATTAAAGATAGATGTGTCAACTTTAATATATGACTCAGGTCTCTATGTTAGTTGCATTAATAAATTAAATAAATGTCCTTCGTTTTAGTTTGGTTATGAAAATCCAAGTCATTCTTTAATAAAGAAGAATTTTATAAAGTCAATGGCTGAATTTTAGGGTTTTTTTTTGAAAATAGAGTAAGTTTTAAAAGAATTTAGACATATGATGTAACAGTAAACAAATTTAAAAAAATGATGTGATAAAAATTGACACACATAGGAGCCGGAATTGGACTTGTGGGACCCAATCGCATTTCAAAGTCAGTGTGCCAAAATTCGGCACACATGGGAGCCGAAATTCAACATGATGGGGTCCACGGATTGTTGGATTCCGGCACTCCATGGAGCCGGAATTGGACAAGGTGGGGCCTGTGATCAAATAGATTTTTATTAAAAATTCAGTAGATATATAAAATCTATTCGGATTGCGGCACTTATTTGTCGGAATGTCTTCAGCATTTGCCTATAAATAGGCTTCGGATACTGAGCAACGAATAAGAAAGAAAGAAGAGCAAAAATAAGGAAAGTGTGTTTCTCCCTTAATTTTTCAATGTGGCACTTATTAAAAAAACACGCTGCCTGGCTACCACAATACCAGGAAGACTTTCGACACAAGGCACCAAACACGAATCTCCAATCGCATGAACAAACCGAGAATCCTCCCACACAACGCAGTCCACCGTTGGCTCAATCTCCGAACCTGGGCTTTGATACCACTTGTTGGGACAGCCAAACATCCCCTCAACTCCACATTAGTATGATATTGTCCGCTTTGGGCCAAGCCCGTACGGATTTGTTTTTGGACTCCTCCCAAAAGGCCTCATACTAATGAAGTTAGGTGGACACACTTATATATAAGGTGTTTCTCCCTTAATTTTCCAATGTGAGATGCGAGACTTGGATTGTACCCCAACACATAAAACATAGAAATAAACATTACGAGGTTGAAAATAAAGTAAATATGAAAATAGCATAGTTAGTACTTACAACACCAGAAGGGATTGCAAATTTCCGAGTGATGGGGGTATTGAGCCATTGAGGAAGTTATTATACAGATATCTGGGATAAGAAAATAACGTAAAATAAAATCTCTTCAATTCAATCTCGGGCTTTATTTTATTTTATTTTATTTTTTACAAAAAATGAGAGTGAAGATTGGAATTTAAAATAATTAGTAATTATATAAGTTTGAGTATTAATACTTGTTTTAGATAACCCATTAATTAGTATAATATAGAACTTAAATTTTTGACCAAAACTTTTATAAGGATCAATTTCACATACGGTCACTCAACTTTCGTCAAATCACCCAAAAGTAACGGAATTATTTTTTGTGACACAAATGTCACTGAATTTATCACAATTTGCATAAAAGTCACGATCACCGGATTCCGGCGATGACTCTTACCGGATTGATGACATGGCGTGCCACGTCATATGCCTGAACATACGTGGCACGTTCTACGTTTGAGTGAATTTTAGCTACGGTCACTGAACTTACAATTTATCACCCAAAAGTAACTGACTTATTTTTCATAACTTAAATGTCACTGAACTTGTCATCTTTTTTCAAAATAGTTATTTTGAGCGGAAACACATGGAGATAGGGGTGAACAAATTTCGGTTCAAACCTAAAAATCGAACCAAATCTGAATTTTTAATTTTTCGGTTCGGTTTTGAATCTTGAAAATTTTTTGTTTTCGGTTCGGTTTTTGAAGGAAAAAGCAGAAAAACAAAACCAAAATTATATATAATTATATAATTTTTTAATTGAATAATTATTTTATACATGTAAATTATCTTATTTTGAGTTGTATATTATATATCAATTATTAATATCTATTTTTTATGTAATAATTTGGAATTTTGACTATTAAATTAAAAATCGATTAAATGAAAAAATTTATTTAACGATTTTATTGTATTATTTATTATATATTTTGAGATTATATTTTTAATTTGAACTTTTATTTTGTACAATTTAGATGTTTTTACTTTAGTATAATATGATTTATAATTTTGTATAATTTTTAGACACAATTTTTTAATTTTTTTAAAATATTTTTAATTTTCAGTTTTTCAATTAACCGAACCAAACAGACCTAAATTTTTGGTTTGGTTTGAATTCTGTTATTTTATAAATTCGGTTCAGTTTGGTTGATTAAAATCTTAAAAGTTCGGTTTTCGATTATTGAACATAACCGACCGTTGCACATGGCTACATGGAGATGGATTTATTGTCACGTCATCAGCTATGACACATTAGCTATGGACACACATAAATTGCTGATGTGTCAAATATAACACATTAGCTGATAACGGTAATTTGACTACTGACGTGTCAAATATGAAATATTAGCTTATGATGTGATAATAAATCAATCATCATGAGTATCCAATCAAGATGACTTTTTTGAAAAAAGATGATAAGTTCAATGACATTTAAGTCATGAAAAATAAGTCAGTTATTTTTGGGTGATAAATTGTAAGTTCAGTGACCGTAGCTGAAATTGACTCAAACGTTGAACGTGCCACGTGTGTCCAGGCATATGACGTGGCACGCCATGTCATCAATCCGGCAAGGGTCGTCGCCGAAATTCGGTAATCGTGACTTTTATGTAAATTGTGATAAGTTCAGTGACATTTGTGTTACAAAAAATAATTCCGTTACTTTTGGGTGATTTGACGAAAATTGAGTGACCGTGGATGAAATTAACCCCTTTTATAACAACCTCTACTTAAATGATAATTTAAGACATTTTTTATTGTTTATTTCTAAGTGGTTTGATTAAAAATGCAAACTCGAGTTTTATTCCTTAATTGACCTTATTCAAATCTAATTTTGAAATAATTAATTTTTATTGGAACTGATAATTATAGTCAAGTTACGTAAAGCTGAATTTTATCCAGTTGAGAAAAAAAAAAAAGAAAAAAAGAAGTTGAGCTCAATTTCACTCCTTAATTAATTAGGTCAACTAATTACTAGTTGGCAAACCATTTTATTAATTGTGCTAATTTAATTATTATATTAATTTAGACTTCAACATATACTATTCAAATCATTTTGAAGATATTTGATTTTCTTTTAATTCTTAGGGTAGTATATATACATACACGTATATATGTAACAGCACTTACAGATATTTTAGGGCCTTTAGACTACCCAAGTAGGGCGGAATCGCGAAACGAAGTCGATTCGTTCCCAAATTCCTGTTTCAGGTAAATGCATGTGATCGTGTGGCTTAGACACCAACTCATCAAAAATTCAAATGTACGTATTTTCTGAGGAATTAAAAAGTTTAATTAATAGTCCGTATTATCTATGTTCAAGAAACTAAATTAGGCTTAAGAGAAAAAAAAAGTCACTATTTTAAAAATTTTTAAGTGTTAATAAACAAAAGAAAATTATATCATGCTTTTAAACTAATAACTTATTCTATTTCACAATTTTCTGAGAATGTGAACAGCTTTTTGACAGTGTCAAGCAAAAAATGTTTTTAAATATCCATCGCATAGAAATAATAATTAATTCAAGATATTTCAAGTTAAATTAGTCTGCATAGACATTTTTTTTATAACCATGCTTGTGATAATACATGCAACAAAAAGATTTTATACATATATTAATTAATTAATAAATTCCAAATAAATTTTATACATCTACTAGATTTTTAATAAAAAACTATTTGATCTCGGGCCCTACCTTATCCAATTCCGGCTCCATGGAGTGCCGGAATCCAACAATCCATGGGTCCCATCATATTGAATTTTGGCTCCCATATGTGTTGGATTCTGGCACACTGACATTGAAATGCGATTGGATCCCACAAGTCTAATTCTGACTCCTATGTATGCCGGTCTTCATCACACCATTTTTTAAAATTTATTTACTGTTACACCATATTTTAAAATTCTTTTAAAACTTACCTTATTTTCAAAAAAATCCCTGAATTCTATAAGACTTGGCATTGGTTAAAAACCACATTATAAGAAGTTTGAAATATATTTTCTTGACAGACAAACACCAATGGGTTCCCTAAATTACACATAAGATACTACAATATAATACATGCTAATATAAGTACGGTATTTGGAAGGTTTTTAAAAAAATTAATGTGGAAATAATATAATATAATATAATATAATATAATATAATATATCGTAGATCTCATTATCCTACATACACTATATAAAATAATATATCACAAATTTTTAAATATGTATAATACGATAAACATTATATTAATACTAAATACCATCCCACCACCACCACCACACCCCTTCGCTGCCGACACCACCACCATTGCAACCATCGCCGATGCCGTCTCCACTACCACCATTACAACCACGCTGCCACAGCCGTTGACACCACCGCCATTACCGCCATCACCATCGCTACTACCGTCGCCGCCCTTACCACTACCCCCTTGCCATCCTCGGCACCACCACCACCACCATCACCATCAACACCATAACTGCCGCCACGACCGCCCCTACCACCACATTGTCACTGCCACCACTATCGCCAACACCACCGCCACCACTGCTACTGCTGTCACAACTGCCGTTGCCATGGACACCGCCCTAACTACCATCACTCCATCACCATTGATAGCATTGCCGCTGCCACTACTGCCCCAACCATCATTACCACATCGCGATCAAATTTTCAAATTTATAATATTTAATGTATAACTTAATATATTGGTTAATTACATCCATAGTCATTAAAGTTTAGTAATTGTAACGTTGTGGTTCGATTTGTAACAAAAAAATCACGATGGTCGGAAATTAAAAATCTGGGCATCGGCGCATATAATCCACGTAATTCCATCGGTACAAATAAGCATTTTTGACACGTCATCAGATGATTGGATGCCTACGTGGCAATAAAAGAATTTTTAAATTTCATTCGTGGTCACTAAAGTTTGGAAATTTTAACGTTATGGTGATTATACTATAATTTGTAACGAAAAAATAATATAAATTTTATTTTATAACACAAAAGTCATAAAGCTGAAAAATAAAAAATCCAATCATCAAAAAAATAAACTTGCTTTTATTTTGGTTTTTGAATAGAAATATAATATTAATAAATTTAGTGTAGTTAGATATAAAAGTAATAAATTTAATTAGTCTAATTAGAAAAAGATGTAGGCATGCATGATGGAAATATTTCATAATATAATGTATATAATGTAATTGTAGAGCTCAAATTTAAATTTTCAAGAAAAGGGTGTCGTTGGTAATATTTTTGTAAATATTAAAACACAAAAATAACTTAATTTTTAATTAGTGATAACTATTTCCATTTATTAAGAGTCATGCCTTCAAGAAAAGGGTGCCAGATTTTTGTGACTTTTTTTGTTATAAATAAAAGTTATATTATTTTTTCATTACAAATTGTTAGGGGTGAACAAATTTCAGTTTAAATCGAACCAAATCGATCAATTTTTTAATTTGATTTAATTTTTCAGTTCGATTTTTGAAAAAAAAAATCAAACTAAACCTAAATTCTATATAATTATATAATTTTTTAAATTTTTTAATTGAATAATTATTTTGTACATATAAATTATCTTATTTTGAGTTGTAAATTGTATGAGTACATTTATTAATTATTAATAATTATTTTTTAGGTGATAATTTAAAATTTTGACAATTAAATTGAAAAATAATTAAATGAAAAAATTTATTTAAAGGTTTTGTTGCATTATTTATTATATATTTTGAGATTGTATCTTTAATTTGAACTTTTATTTTATACAATATAAATGTTTTTACTTTAGTATATCATGATTTATAATTTTTAGACACAATTTTTTATTTTTTAAAAAAATAATTTTAATTTTAGATTTTTCGATTAATCGAACCAAATCGACCAAAAATTTTGGTTCGGTTTGAATTCGATTATTATATAAATTTGGTTCGGTTGATTAAAATGTTAAAAGTTCGATTTTCAGTTATTTCAATTCGGTTCGATTCTGTTATTAAACTGAATCAACCGTTGCACACCCCCTCAAATTATAGTACAGTGACTATAGCGTTACAATTGCCAAATTTTAGTAATTACGAATGAAATTAAAGAATTTTTTAATTGCCACGTAGGCATCCAATAATCTGATAACGTATCAAAAATGCTTACTGTACTTATGGAATTGCGTGGATTACACGCACTGATAGTTAGATTTTCGATTTTTCGGCCATTGTTACTTTTTTGTTACAAAATAAAAGTTGAGTTATTTTTTTATTACAAATCGAAGTAAAGTGACCACATCGTTACAATTACTAAATTTTAATGACAATGAATGTAATTAACTCTTTAATAACTATTATATAAAATTATATTATAATTGAATAAATTCTTTCATTTTTTTGCTCAAATATTTTGTCAAATTCGTTGTTTAATTTTTTTCATTTTTTATCTAATTTTCATTTTAGAAATACCGATCTTTATAATAATATATAGTCATTTATTATTAATTAATTTTTTTATTTTTTAATAAAAAATTGATGTATTGAAATTTGTATTTTATAATTATAATTTTTTATTTAAATTTGCTACAATAAAAATAATTTCATTGCATCTATTTTTAATTTCTTAAAAAATAGTATCTTACAATATTATACACCAAATACAATATAAAATATTACAGGCTAATAAAATTTTATACCAAATATTATATTATATTATATTATACAGGCTAATACTATATAGGCTAATATTATACAGATTAATACTATATAAACTAATACAGTACAGTTAACTAAATGTGCCCTAAGTGTTATAATTCATATAACACATGTCTATTGACATGTCTTTTTTTATTCACGTCATGTCCTATGTGTAAAATTGTGAAGTGCCATGTATGTGTCATCCATGTCATTATATCAAAGGTTAACAGACGTAGAATGGTCAGTCTGACTAAACCGTCATTTTATGGATAAAGTTATCCTAATTTTGAAATATTAGGGAATGTCATTGTATCAAACACTACAAGAAAATCAGCAAATAGCAACGGAAATTAGCAACCAAATTTGTTGAATTTCCGTTGCTAATAAAAATTAGCAACGGAAAATAGCAACGGAACATTCGGTTGCTAATTTGGCGGTTGGTATTTTTAGCAACGGAATTTAATTTCCATTGCTAATTTTAGCAACCGAATACAAATCCGTTGCTAATTTTAGCAACGGAAGTTAAATTCCGTTGCTAAATCTAACCACTAACATCTGGCAAGTTGGTCAAAATTAGCAACCGAATTCTCATTCCGTTGCTAAATTTAGCAACCGAGTTGCATTCCGTTGCTAAATTCAGCAACTAGTATAAAAAAATTTGTTACGGTTTTTTCGTCGCTATTCCATCACTACAAAAGAAAACCAACAAATTACACTAAAACAGCTTGCTGTTTGTGTAATTTGGAAAACCAACAAATTACACTAAAACAGCAAATTGTTTTATATGAACACCAAATTGAGAATTAAATTTTCTATTACGTAATTAATTACTAATCAACTACAACTAATTCCACATTTAGATTAGCAAAAGAAATTATAAAATTAATAAGTGAACTAATAATAATAATAATAATAATAATAATAATAATAATAATAGAACTATAAATTAGGCTTGGCTTATGAGACCGACTATAGGTGTGTTTGAAAGATATGTTGTTTGTGGACTAAAGCTGGCAATTTTAACACACAATAGGCAATTTAGGTCCATCAAAACTTGAATTAGTGGCCCTCACTGCTAGGAGTATAAAAAAGAACTATACTGCCATAACCAGAAAATAATTAAATATCCCACCATGAAAATATGCCTTCTCTCTGCCCACCTATCAATAACTTATAATCATAAGATAAAGGCCAAGTGGTCACTCCATATTATTATTATTATTATTATTATTATTATAAGTAATTAAGTAAATATGCTGTTACTCTGTCATTCCAACAACAATTAAATTACATATGAATCATTGATAAGCTTACTTCTTAAAGCATTTATTAAGCTTAATTTCATCAATTATCATCTACCTTGGTAAAAAATAACAAATAAAAAAGGAATAAGAATTAGTAAATTAGATTAAGAATTAGTTACAAGATAGAAATATAATGTCTAATTATAATTTTTAAATATCATAAAAAAATATTAAATCTAAATTTAAATTTAATGTACCTCACAAGAATCCACATTTTCAAGAGATGCGGGAGCCTCCATTGCGGGTGTGATGTGATAAAAGCAATCCTTACGGTATTTCTTTGGTGGAAATTGGGTCAATGGAATGATTAATGTTCCTTCTTTCGCCTTCATTTGGTCCTCTTCGCTCAGTCCATCATTAGCTAGCCATGTCTGCTCCCATTGTCAAGTGTTTTCCTTAATTACCACTATTAATATACTTACGAATTACACTTAAGAACAATATTTTTACTTATGCTCCTAACCTTTGGAGAATAATTTGATGAAAGTAGCAGATTGTCGGGAGATTTGATGCCCTTAGCTTCTCATAATCTGCCTTAAGGGTAGCAACTACCTGAAATCAATATTCATGCAATTAATTATGGATAAACTAAGCCCTCCAAACAGTATACAAGTACAGATGCCTAAAACGCGCCAGTATATAACTAAGAAACTGGTAAAATGACAAAACTGGAATCTTATTAAGAATTTTTGATGAACTGAACAGAGAAAGATTGAAGTCATTTATAGCATACCCACCTAGTTTCATGTGCCATGAATCCTCTCCATGCCATACTCCATTACCACATAAACTCCTGCAACAGTTCCTGTAAGCACAACAGATCAAATTCTTAATTATGTCTTTGATTCTTCAAATTCTTAAATTCTTAAATTTGATCCTCACTTTCTCCATCTGCATAACATTGGGCTTAATTAGTACAATGAAATTGGCACCATTAAAATAGAAGAAGCTGCGGTAGGTGAACTAAGATACCCATCTTCAAAATCTGCAAGCTTTTCTCCAAATTGATAGAACAAATCAAGATTATAGGCAAGATAAAGCAGAAATTTAGAAGAAAATACAGAAATCCGACACGATTTTGAGTTACTCAGAATTATGCAACTGGTATATAGAGTAGTACCTGATAGACTTCTTCAAAATAATAGAGTAGTACCTGGTTCAGCATATCCAAATGGATGTTATAAAATTTATCAATGATCAGATATTAAAATGCATGGATACACAGTTACCACTATCTTCGGCTGCTACCCCTTAATGGTATTAGGTTCTCTATATGTATGCATTGAAAATAAAAATAAAAAATAAAATAAAACTTATAATGAATCAGTTTATTGGCTACAATGTAAGCATTTATTTTAAAGGGTTTAAAGCAAATAAGAACACATAAACACAACCCTCAAGACCCACAAGTGAGCATATTGTTGAATTACTTGAAAAAAGAACCAGCATTACAAATCATTACAATTATATATCTCGCCAAAAGCACTTAAAATTAAAATGTTCACCAGTTAGCAAAAACCTTAAATTGCAACAAATTATTCATATAATTATAGGAGCAAGTTAGCAAAAGCACACCTTAAAGCAAGTTAACAAAGGTTGGCAGCTAACAGTTTCAGCTAACAAATTTGAATATCTATACTAGATGCAAATAACTTGACCCAAGCCAAAAAAATCAACAAAACATCAGCCCAATTGAACACTATAATTACGTTATCTGATATGAGCATTACACATTACCAAACTGATTCAAAAAATTCAAGAAATTTTGAATCCAATTTCATTTCGTGCAAGAAAAATATAGTCTCATTTGGTTTCTTTGAATATGAAAATGTCCCCACTTTCACTGAAAATGACATATTATAAGTATATTGGGCCACCCATCAACTAATCCTAATTTTAAACTCTTGATCCTTAATCCAAAATAATATATATATGAATGATTTATGTTATTTTTTTATGGCATACATAAAGTTAAGCGAGATAAATGCATATATATATATCCTCCAAAATTAGAATTAAATTGGTGGCATAAGTACATGTACATTACCTTAATTTAGCTGATAAATGCATACTGACGTGATAAATGCATCTTCAACAGTGCCTACTAATACTCCAAGCATTCCAACCGTCCAATTCAACGGTAATACACTGAAACATAAATATTTAATTTTATTAGAAAATGACTAAAATCAGGGGGAAAATGGATCTTGAAGGAAGAAAAGAAAATCAGACACAATACTAAATTCGCACAAACCCCATTCAGTCAGGCTTAAGGCAAATAAGTGTAAATGAGTAAACAACCACATTCAACAGCACCGGAGAAAGATGCTTTCAAGAATTTTAACTTTGATGGCAAGAACTTGCTAATCCATTAATCGAATAACAGGAAAAAGGTTAAAGGGAATCACCCACCTTCTTGTCTCGAGGAAAACTATTGACCTACAAGTACATAGCAGCAGCAAAAGAAGAGGAAAATATCTCATCCTAGGATAATTAAAAAGCAACCTACTTTCAGATATCGATAATGAGTCTAAATTCAAATTTATACACTAACATTATATTAAAACAAACCTCATTAACTGAAATTCCAAGAGAATAGAACTTTTGGGCGTATTGTCTTCTTGATTTTGTGGAATTATTGGTCACAATCAAAGAGAAAGGCCTCGACTGAGTCGAACAGAGACCTAATATTGTGAGATGAAAGGAGCAGCAAGGTCTGCCGTCGACTTACTTGCTGGAGAGAGAGACAGCGGCGGTGTGTGAGGGAGGAGCCGTCGACTGCTGCTTTAGAGAGAAAGAGAGAATGAAGGCGGAAAGAGAGAATGAGCCGTCGACTTACCTAGGGTTTTTGCGTTTTATACTTCTAACAAAGATTAAATTACTTAAATGCCCCTATTTTAGCAACGGAATCCTAATTCCGTTGCTATTTAGCAACCGAAACCATATTCCGTTGCTATTTAGCAACGGAAATTTTATTCCGTTGCTATTTTAGCAACCGAAATTAAATTCGGTTGCTAAATAGCAACCGAATTCAATTCCGTTGCTAACTTCCATTGAAAGTGAAATTTAGCAACCGAATATATATTTCGTTGCTAATTTAGCAACCGAATATATATTCCGTTGCTATTTTCCGTCCCAAAATTTTCCGCCATTTTTTGCCCCGTTAATTAGCAACGGAAATTTTATTCCGTTGCTAACTTTCGTTGAAAGTGAAATTTAGCAACCGAATATATATTCCGTTGCTAATTT
Organism: Excoecaria agallocha; assembly: GCA_037975025.1. Taxonomy (NCBI): domain Eukaryota; kingdom Viridiplantae; phylum Streptophyta; class Magnoliopsida; order Malpighiales; family Euphorbiaceae; genus Excoecaria; species Excoecaria agallocha. The sequence continues at coordinate 57,291,259 of CM075807.1, read as the reverse complement.
AGCAACCGAATATATATTCCGTTGCTATTTAGCAACGGAATATGAATTCCGTTGCTATTTTAGCAACCGAATATATATTCCGTTGCTATTTAGCAACGGAATATATATTCGGTTGCTAAAATAGCAACGGAATTCATATTGCGTTGCTATTTTCCGTCCCAAAATTTTTCCGCCATTTTTTGCCCCGTTAATTAGCAACGGAATAGAAATTCCGTTGCTAATTTTCGTTGCTAAATATTGGCGCCATAAATTCCCTCCACTTTTAGCAACGAAAGCTAACCAAATTTTTTTCCGTTGCTAATTTCATAAAATTAAAACCAATTTTAGCAACGGAAAAGATTTTCCGTTGCTATTTGTATTCCGTTGCTAAATAGCAACGGAATTAATTCCGTTGCTATTTTTCCGTTGCTATTTCAAGAATTTCTTGTAGTGAAATTAAATTTTAAAAATTAAATTGCACTTTTTATCAAATTTTAAAGGGGCAATTTACACTTTCAGCCTTAAAAAAATATGGATATACTTTGTATCAAGTGTTGAGATAATAATATAGATTTTCTGATTTGATAAAATTAAAAAGGGAGTTGACTAGTTTTCAAAGGCTTTTATTTTCTTTTTCTAGTTTTAGGCTATCGTAATTTCATTTTCAAGTGGCAGCCCCTCTTTTTATTTTTATCTCTTTAATCTTATTTTCTATTATATTTATATTTATATTTTTTAATTTTTTGTATATTTTTTTATTTTTCTTTATAATAATTTTCATATCGGTATATATCTTAAGTTTTAATTTTATTTATTATTTTTTATTTGTATTTTGATTTTTTTTATTTTGGTTTCAATAAACTTAGATCTGAATTTTTTTTATTTTAGATCTAATTTTCTTTTTTGCTTGGATCCTTTTTTTTTGTTTTATAAATCCGATTATTTTAGAAAATATTAAATGCAATTTAAATTTTCTGTCTTGCAAGTTTGTCCTTCAAATTTGAAGGTTATTGTCTTTTTCAATGGAAGTTTTCGTTCTTTTAGAATGAATTTTTCTATGAACATTAGACGGATTGAGTTTTTCACTGAAAGCCAGATTGTTCGTAGCATGTTACTATTGTCCACTGTTTTCATCGAATAAACTCAGAGACATATTTCAGTAATTTTATTATTTTCGTACATCTCATATATTTTAAAATTTTATAAATTTATTTTTATTTTTCAGATATATTTTTTATATTATTAATGAAGATTTAATTTGCATTCAAAAAAAGGAGTTATACTTATTATATAGTAAACCAAAAAGATAAAAGATAACTGGTGTACTTCTGAAATGCTTGTTAATAATGATTTAATATCTAAAAAAATCCATAATAATCATTATTTTCTGTTTTTTCACCTCTTTCAGCTTATGCTGGATTTCATAAACTGATAATCCATTCATTTGTTTGATGTAAAAATTGATGCATTATAGAACTCTACTAAATAAAAAGATAAAAGTTATCAGAAAAATGGATTATATATATATATATATATATATATATATATATAGCAATTTTGAATAATTAATTAAATTCAGTATATAGTTTAACGTTAACTAAATAATTCTCCTAATAGCTAATTAAGGTTCCATTTAAATTTTCAAAATATAAAAAATAGAGTTAGTAGATAATCACTAACTACGAACTTCTAAAGGCGAATTGCAAACGGATTGGGATTCTAGTGATTTGCACAAGTACAAATACTACAATAACTAGCTATAAAAACCCAAGATTGCCACTAAATAATTCATATTCTCATACCTAAATCAAATTAAGATTTTTATAGAGAAAAAATAAAATAAAATAAAGAAAGAAAATGAGGTCTTCGATTCGGATAATAGTGATCGTGTTGCTAGCAACAATAATTGGAGAAGGGTCAGCACTCTACAGGATCTCTTACCTATACCATCCATTCCCAAATCCTTTACTTCCAATTCCAAATCCACCCCCACCAACGGGGGCGCCCTTCCAACATAACCACCGGAATCCGCCGTCTCAGGGATATGAAAATCCTCCCATTTTTAAGTGCATTGAAGATTCAATGGAGTTGACAAATTGTGAAATAGAAGTAGCAAACAGCGATTTGTCTGGAGATCATAATATGGCTAATGATTGCTGTGCTACTTTGAAGGATTTAGATAGCAATTGCTTTGATATTATTTCTGATATTCTGTATGCTTTGTTGCCTGTTTTACGAGCATTTTGTGCTGCTCGTCATTAATTAGTGGCTTTTAATCTTATTCTTATTAATTTTTTTTATATATTTAGCCAAATGGATCGTAATAATTATCTTTAGTCATAGGTTTTTATTTTCTTAAGGTATGGATTTGTTAATGCTTTTGATTTATTGTAATTTTCTATTATTTAGTTTATTGTTTATCATGTTTCATTAATCTATTTTTTTCTCTTCTTGATCAAGAAAGTAGAGATGGACGCCAACAAATTTCAGGTATTTGGTTTACAGAGCGACCAGATGGGTTTTTTTAGTCCTAATTGCTTTTGTCCTCAAAATTCTGCATGTTTCAAAATAACTGAGAATTAATTATAATTAATATAATGTGTTTGGTAAATAATAATTAATTATTTTTGTACCATACGCACTAGGTTACAAATTATAAAAAGATCTTTTATAATTCATTCAATTATGCAGTTTTCTCTCTTTTATTTTAATAAAACAATGCAACTTGGGATAAGGTTATGTACTAGGAAGTTGCCTTTTATTCATTTCTTGTTTTCATCCTAACTACCGCATGTCATATTAATATTATTATTTTTTTTTTACTTTTTTAATCTTAAATTTTAGTATATCTGAATTATGATTTGATTCGAAAACTCTCCCTGTTTGGTAGAAAAGTGGATATTCTTTGCTTATTATTATCAGGCAACCCTTTATTCACAATTTTGTGCGGGATGAATAGTTTTCATTTCCTATCATATGAAAAATCATTTTTGCTCCATTTAGCCTACCCTCCTCTACAGGTATTTTAGAGATAGGTTTTATAGGAACTTTCTCTTGGCTATATGGTTCGGGGGAGAGATCAAGCTTCAAGAAATAGTGAATGGAATGATTCTATTTGGTCAAATACCACAAACTTCTGTCAATATTTCATTACAGTATTTCTGAATAAGTTTATGAAAATTTAATTTAAATTAAATAAAATAAAGATTTGTATAAAGGAAATAAAAAAATTCAATTACAGTAGGTTTATATAAACCGCAATAACGACCTCTTAACTCCACAATTTAAACACAAGTTGTGGATAGAGTGATATTATTTTTCCAAGAAAAGATGAAGAGAAACAAGAATATATCATCAGTTGTGTTTCTGATATTTATTATAGCAGTTGGGTTCACAATGTTTGCTATAATTTCAGTAGAAGCAAGAAAGCATAAGTATAACAAGAAGAGCAATAAGCACACGAAACAAAAGAGAAGCACAAATTTCAACAATCTAGCAGCGGCCTCAGCCCCAGCCCCAGCCCCACCTCCTCTTCCAACTTATCATTCTTCTTATCCTACCAAATCCGCCATTTTTGATATCTTCTCTATTGGAGCTAAGGGTGATGGAGTTTCTGATGATTCTAAGGTCTGTCTATTTTCTTTTTCTTTTTTTAAAAAAAAAAAACACAGTTTTAATTGCGGTTTCAACATTGGTCATCTCATTGCGAGTGAGAATTTTCCTAGCTATTGATTTTCCTGGAAAATGGAACCAAAAAGGCACTTACAGCAGCATGGAAAGCAGCCTGCAAGGTATCTGGTGGTACTGTGAAAATTCCAGCAAATTTTAAATTTCTTATTAAGCCCATAACTCTTCAAGGTTCATGCATGCCTCACCTTCTCCTTCAGGTTAACTTTCTCTTCTTTTTTAGCTAATCTCAGTTGTTAATTAATTAATTTCTGAATAAAAAAAATGAATAAGAAAAAGTACACAAAGTACATTCCTTTATTTCTGTTTTAATTTTATTATGTTAATTATATATTAATTAGGATTAGTATATTAAATTTGTGCTTTACACACAAAGCTGATGTAATTACAGATAGATGGAAATTTGATAGTTCCTGCACAAGTTGGTTCGTGGCCAAAATCAAGCCTGTTTCAATGGTTCAACTTCAAATGGGTCCATGACTTCACCATTCAGGGTTCTGGCTCTTTTAATGGCCAAGGCTTTGATTGGTGGTCTCCTTCTAATCTTTATTTTATTCAGGTTAATTACACGTATTATCCCTGAATTCATTACTAATTAACAGTGCTAATATTAATAAACTTTAATTTCTAACGTAAAAATTCTGATTTATTTCTGCAGAAGAAATTGAAAAATATTCCGGACATGAAACCCACAGTAAGATTTTTTTACTTCTATTTTTTTTTTGGAATTTAATCTGATGCATAATTTCATAATATTTTTTTACAGGCTTTGAGATTTTATGCTAGCTATAATGTGACAATTCGTGACATTGAAATCGTAAATAGCCCTCAATGTCATCTCAAATTTGACAATTCTAAGGGAATCAAGGTTGACAATATCACAATTTCTTCACCAGAAAATAGCCCAAATACTGATGGCATTCACTTACAGAACACACAAGATGTTGAAATTCAGCATTCTGATATTGGAACTGGCAGGTACCGACATTAATTTATCCTTATCCATGTCAATTTTCTAATCCTACGATTTTTTTAATGAGATTTGAGGAACACCAAACTCGGTATATAATTCAAATTAATGATAAAATATATTAAAAAAATTGTAAAAATTAATTTTAAAAATGAGTTTATATTATAAATTCAGTTGATAAATAAAATTATGAATTGAAATGATTGTGTTAGAAAATTATTAAGAAAACACATAAGCATGATTAATAATAATTGGCCAATATAGTTAAATCCCTATAATTTGAGTATTGTGCATGGCATGTTTTGAATAGGAAAATGTAATTATCTGTTTCTGCCACCCAAAAAGGGGGAATTTTATTTTATTTTACTTTATAATTTGTATTTTATTAAAAATGTCATCTGTTTATTAGGAAATATGTTGGGCTGAAAGAAATATTTTTAAACGGTATAAGCGTCACTAAACTAACTTTTGAGACAAGCATGAACAAAAAGTAGCAAATGCAACTAACTTTTTCAGTATATTATTCTGTGAGTCTGTGACTAATGTTTTAATTATTGATGTATAGAGTAATATATAAAATATAAAAATTAGTTGGAGATAGTAATAATATAATGGACTCTCACTTTTTGACAGGAGATGACTGTATATCCATACAGACCGGTTGCTCCAACATCCATATTCATCATGTTAACTGTGGTCCAGGACATGGCATAAGGTAAATTTTGGAAATTGACGCAGCGAAAATACTTTCCAAAGAGAATTATAGTAATTGAATTTAAATCAAAGTCTAAGATACAATTGAAAAACGAAAACAAGCATATAAAGGAAAATAAAATAACGTAAATCATGGAAGTCCTACCTAAAATAGAATACTGCAATAATAAAACACTTCCTAAAATAAAACATACCAAAAATAACAACTTATAACCCTGGCCTAAGTAAATCTTGCGTTTGTGCCCATCTTGAAAACATCCAGCCAATTGCACTAAAACAGCCAGCTGTTTTAGTGCAAAAATCGACACCCAGAAACTGCACTAAAACAGCTAGCTATTTTAGTGCAAAAATCGACACCCAGAAACTGCACTAAAACAGCTAGCTGTTTTAGTGCAAAAATTCCCAACTCATGTCCGCATCAGTCTCCTCCACTTGTGAAAACTCGACCTCGAGTGTTAGGGGTACATAGGGGCATCGGCAGGATGGAATCTGTAGATATCTGCCACATTAAAGGTTTTGGAAATTCCCATGGAACTCGGCAACTCCACCACATAGGCGTTATCGTTGATCTTCTTTTGAATCGGAAATGGCCCATATTTCTTCGGTTGTAACTTGTTGTAAGTCCCTACAGGAAATCTCTCTTTGCGAAGGAACACCATAACTCGATCGCCAACGTTGAACACTTCCTGACGCCGATGTCGATCAGTAGCTCGCTTATATTTCTGGTTTGCCTCCTCTAGCTTCTGTTGGACTTCCACGTGGACATCCACAACCTGCTCAGCCAACTGCTTTGCTTTAACATTGCTTGGCACCTCCTTTGGCAAGTTGAGTAGATCTAAAGCATGTTGTGGTGGCTTGGTGTACACAATGGAAAATGGAGTTCTTCCCGTGGCATTGTGGATAGCATTATTATAGGCAAACTCTGCTTGAGACAAAGCGATGTCCCAAAGCTTTGGCTTATCCCCACAGATGCTTCGAATCAAATTTCCCAATGTCTTGTTGACTGCTTCGGTTTGCCCATCCGTTTGGGGGTGAGCTGTACTGCTGAAATTCAAAGAAGAGTCAAATATCTTCCATAAGGTGCGCCAGAAATGTCCCACGAACCTGCTATCTCGGTCAGATGTGATGGTCTTGGGAACGCCGTGGAGTCGTACCACTTCCTTGAAGAATAACCTTGCCACCACTATAGCATCAGAAGTCTTCTTACAGGGAATAAAATGAGCCATTTTGGAGAACCGATCAACGACGACAAAAACTGAATCGGAGCCCCTTTGCGTCCTTGGCAGTCCTAAGACAAAGTCCATCGAAAGGTCCTCCCAAATGTTCTCTGGCACTGGAAGAGGTATGTATAAATTGCTGTTCTTGGATTGTCCCTTGGCTCGTTGGCAAATGAGGCACCTCTCAACAAATCTCGAGACATCTCTCCGCAAATGTGGCAAAAAAAATCGCTCTTGAACTGCGGCCACAGTTTTGTCCCGCCCCAAGTGCCCAGCAAGACCCCCACCATGCAAATCCCTTGTGACTTTCTCTCTTAATGAGGTTCTAGGCAAACATAGCTGGTTTTCATGCATCAAAAACCCTTCATGGATATAAAATAATTCACAAGGAATTCCCTTGGAGACTTTGGCCCAAATGCCACCAAAATCAACATCTTGAGCATAGTCGTCTTTGAGATGTTCAAAGCCCACAATCTCATTGCTCAAAGTGAGCAATAGCGAATCCCGCCTACTTAAAGCATCCGCAACTCGATTCTGCGCTCCCGACTTGTGCCTCAAGATGAACGGGAACCTGCTCAGGAACTGAACCCATCGAGCATGCATGTCATTACTGATTCGCTTCTGGCTATTCAAATATTTTAGAGATTCATGGTCCGAGTACAACAAAAACTCCTTTCCAATCAAGTAATGCTCCCACGTTTTAAGTGCCCTGACAACAGAATAAAATTCTTTGTCGTAGGTGCTCCACGTCCTCCTATGATCACTCAATTTCTCACTAAAAAAGGCTACTGGCTGCTTCTCTTGAGATAGTACAGCCCCCACGCCTACCCCACTAGCATCGTACTCAACCTCAAACAGCTTGTCAAAATCGGGTAGTGTCAATACCGGAGCTGAACACAGCCTGTCCTTCAAATTTTCAAAACTACTGGCAGCCTCTTTCGTCCATACAAACTTCCCTTTCTTCAGACACTCCGTCATAGGGGCTGCTACGGTGCTGAAATCCCTAATAAACCTTCTATAAAATGTGGCCAACCCATGGAAACTACGAAGTTCTGAGACATTAGTTGGTGTAGGTCAATCCCGAATTGCTTGCATTTTTGCCTCATCCACCATAATTCCTTCAGCTGAAATTACATACCCCAAGAACAGTAGCTTTGATGTCATGAAACTACATTTCTTGAGGTTGATATAGAGCTTGTTGGTTTGCAAGACTGTGAGGATTTCTCGCAAATGTGACAAATGTTCCTCTTCAGAGTGGCTGTAGATCAGAATATCATCAAAGTATACCACCACTAATTTACCGATAAAAGGCTTAAGTACCTGATTCATCAGGCGCATAAATGTACTAGGAGCATTGGAGAGGCCAAAGGGCATAACCAACCACTCAAACAAGCCCTCCTTGGTTTTAAAAGCAGTCTTCCATTCATCTCCAGCTTGAATTCGAATTTGATGGTATCCATTCTTTAAATCAAGTTTTGTAAACCACTTAGCACCGCCGAGGTACTCCAGCATATCATCTAACCTTGGAATGGGGAACTTGTATCCCACCGTGATCCGGTTAATGGCCCTACTGTCCACACACATGCGCCAACTTCCATCCTTTTTGGGCGTGAGTAATGCGGGGACTGCACATGGGCTCATGCTCTCACGTATGTGCCCCTTCCTAATTAACTCTTCAATCTTCTCCCGCAGGATGTCGCTTTGTTTCGGGTTCATTCGATAATGGGGTAGATTAGGAAGACTAGCTCCTGGAACCAAATCAATGTGATGCTGTACATCCCTCATAGGTGGTAAACCCGATGGAATCTCTTCTTGCATAACTTCTTTGAACTCCTGCAGCAGCGGGTGTATGGCACTTGGAAACTCCTGCATCCATGTCTCTGTTTCAGCATGCAAAACTTGCCTAACAATCATCAGGTGAACCTGCCTTGTCTCCTGCATTTCGTTTCCGAACCGCTGTGAGACAGTCAAGAATGATTGCCCCCTTTCTTGGTCCCTTAATTTGCTGGATAATGGCAGCAATGTAAAGTTAACCCCATCCTTCTTCAATCGGTATACATTACTCTTTCCTGAATGTTGTGCATCGACATCAAATTGGCACGGTCTACCAAATAGTAGCTGACATACATCCATATCAACCACATCACAGTATACCACATCGTTGTATTTCCCAATGGAAAAAGGAACCCTACACCTCTCGATTACATCTACCCTTTCAGCTCCTGTTTTTATCCACCCTAAAGTGTATGGTTGAGGGTGTTTCAGCTTCCTAGCCACATCTCTCCCAATAATATTTTCACAGCTACCACTGTCAATAATAACACCAAAAATTCTGTTTTTAATTGTGCACCTGGTTCGAAATAGCTGATGGCGTCGGGTCGTTTCTTCCTGCCTGGGTGTGAGCATCATACGCCTGATCACGAAGTTTTGGCCCTCCTCTGCCAGTTCATCATAATCCTCTGCCTCTTCTCCATCAGCTTCACAACAAATCCCGTCGTCTTCCTCCTCTCGCTCCACCAAGTTCAGTGCTCCTCGCTGGGGACAGTCATTGGAACGGTGGCCTGGTTGTCGACATCTGAAACATTTCCCTGCATTCGGCCTTGCATATGGATTGTCGGCTTTCTGTATTTCTTTATTTTTCCCATCAACCACCGCACGCTTGTCTCCCGTCCTATCTTCAGCACGCCTGTCATTGGTGAAACGGGTGCTTCCAGTTCGTGAGTTAATCTCTTGTATCGTTTTGAATCTGTCACTAGGACCTGCCGATCTGTTGTTGTCAAAAGTTCTCTTGCTCCTCTCCTGCTGCATCAATTCAGCTTTCATAACCATGTTTTTGGCCTCAGATAGAGTACGTACCACCTGCACGCCAATTCCGTCCCTCAACGCTGGTCTCAAACCCTCCAGAAATCTCGCCACTTGTTGACCTTCAGACTCCACCAAATCATTCCTCTCAGATAGCCTCATAAACTCAGCTGTGTATTCTTGTACAGCCCTATTACCTTGCTGGCATCGTTGATATTGCTGGAACAAAATCTGTTCGTAATCCGGTGGCAAAAATTCACTCCTCAACAAGTATTTCATTCTAAACCATGTCCGGACAGGACCCCGTCCTTCTCTTTCTCTCCTACTCTGCACTCTCTCCCACCAGGCGGAGGCTCCTTTCTTCAGTCGACAAGCAACCATCCTGACTCGCTTCTCTGCAGGAACATCCATGTAGTCAAAGAACCTATCGACTTCAGCAAGCCAATCAAGAAATTCCTCTATATTCAAACTCCCATCAAAATAAGGAATGTCTACTCTCAAACGGAATTCATTTTGATCCCGTTCCTCGTGAACATCCCTCCGTCTATAGCCACCGTATGGTTGAAAGCGGCCATAGCGAACTGGTTCCATTTTTTCATCTTCATCTGATTCCTCTTCGTATGGAACCTGTCTTCGTGCTGGAACCGGTCTGTCAACAGGGGCGCCACGGGCTACTTTTGCTCTTGGTCTTCTGTTAACGTTTCGATCCCTGGGTAATTCCATACCCAGAGCATCTAACCGATCTACAATCTCCTCAAAATGTCTCTCAAAACGCTGGAATCTGAGATCGATTTGTTGCTCCAAACGCTGCTCCAAACGTTGCAGCCAATCATCCTCACGATCCGCAGTCTCACGGACTACATCGTGTTCATTCCCGGTCGCCATTAGGCTCTGATACCACCTGACGCAGCGAAAATACTCTCCAAAGAGAATTGTAGTAATTAAATTTAAATCAAAGTCTAAGATACAATTGAAAAACGAAAACAAGCATATAAAGGAAAACAAAATAACGTAAATCATGGGAGTCCTACCTAAAATAGAATACTGCAATAATAAAACACTTCCTAAAATAAAACATACCAAAAATAACAACTTATAACCCTGGCCTAAGTAAATCTTGCGTTTGTGCCCATCTTGAAAACATCCAGCCAATTGCACTAAAACAGCCAGCTGTTTTAGTGCAAAAATCGACACCCAGAAACTGCACTAAAACAGCTAGCTGTTTTAGTGCAAAAATCGACACCCAGAAACTTCTAGCTGTTTTAGTGTAAAAATCGACACCTAGAAACTGTATTAAAACAGCTAGCTGTTTTAGTGCAAAAATTCCCAACTCATGTCCGCATCAGAAATGGAATTTTAAAATAGATAGAAAATGCTCTTATCTCGTACGACAAATTATCACATATGTCATTCAGGTAAAATATGTTTAATTTGATAAGTTTAGAAATAAAAATTATCTATTTTAAAAAATATAAAAATAAAATCTCTTTATTTTAACAAAAGAAAATTATGGCATTTTCTAACCACTTTCAAAAGTCCAATAAACTGAATTTAACACATTTATTTTTTACAAGCATAATTAAGTCATTAATTAATCCCAATATATGGAAACTTATTATAATTGCTTTTCTTAAAACTTCAGTATAGGAGGTCTGGGGAAGATGTAAAGCATTCATATCTGGTGTAATATGAGTTGTTGCACCAGTATCAACAATCCAAGGTTGAACAGAGCTGCCAGCATATTGACCCATGTAAGAAGGGGAAGGAGGCATGGATTGAAAACCCACATGAGCTTGATGAGGATACATATGTGGGGAAGCAGATGGCATAGGAGAATTGCCTCGAAAATGGGACATGGATGGTCGGTATTGAGGGAAGTTATTGAATTGTTGATACCGCTTTCGATAGGTATTAGCAGCATGATTTGTGAGACCACATATTTGACAGATGATTCCTTTTTGGTTTGACTTGTTCCTCTATGGTAGACGAGAAGGCTTATGCTGCTGTGGATGAGGAAATGGTACTTGAGTTGGGGTAGGAAGAATGGGTGATTTGTAGGAAAAGTTGGCTGTATAAGAAGGCTGTTGTGCTTTAAGGAGAATTTCATAAGCAACCATTTGGCTATGAAGCTCAGCAAAAGTGACAGGTGTTGGTCGAGAGGTTAGATTACTAATAATCCCTTGAAATTCTGCTCCAATGTTTTTGAAGATAATGGAATTGAATTTTGCTTGAGCCATTGGATGACCAGTTGCACATAGTTCATCAGAGATTGCCTTCGCTTTGAGGAGATAATCCTTAACAGAGAGATTGTTTTTCTTCAGTTCCTGTAATTCAATATGCAATTGTACTTGCTTGTTTTGAGAAATTGCTCCAAATGTATTTTCAAGGGTTGTCCACGCTACATAGGAAGAGGTCACTCCATTGATGTAAGGGAAAATAGATTCTATGAGAGAAGAGAGAATCCAAGAAAGAAGCATTTGATCTTTACGAAACTAGATTTGGAATTCTGGATTTGGAATGGATTGAGGAGGATTATCAGTGCTTAAAATCGTTTTTGGTGGAGCTGGATTTGTGCCATCAATAAAGCTCATAAGATCTTGAGAGTTAAGTAATGGAAGAAGTTGAGTTTTCCAAGAGAGAAAATTGTTGAATGATAATTTGATAGAGAAATTGATTTGGGTTGAAGAAGAAAAAGAAGAAGAATTTGCAAAAGAAGAAGAGAGGGAGGCTGTGTTGCTCTTTTTTTTTTAAGATTGAAGCTCTGATACCATGTCAAAAAAGGAGAGTTTCAATATATTTCATTCTCACCCATTTACAGGGAGTACAACTCTGTTTTTATAGTAGCTCAAATACAATTTAAACTAACTATAATTTAAATAAGATACAGAGATATAAGGGGAGATATCTTAGCTAACAAACTAAGTTTGAACGGTTCAACTTGTATGACTTAACACAGTGAAAAACGTAACTTTTTCGAAGATAGAAGTATCGAAAGTTAAGTATCCAATAATAATTGATCAATTCTATTGTGACAAGCACATAGGCAAGAACCATAAGGAAGCAGTGGAGATTTCTGGAATTAAATATGATGAAATAATAGGAAGTTATACAATGTAGGCAATTCACTTAGCTTGCAGCAATAGCGTGCCGTGTGTTGATATTGATTTAATGAATTCAATATTCAACTGAAACCTTTTGCTGGATATGGAAGTTTTAGAGAGAGCTTTTGTTGGAATGCTTATGGGAAATTAGAGGCTCCAATTTCGCCTTCAAGTATTGATTATTGCCTGTTGAGGGATAGTGGATTTGTTAAGAGGACAGCTAGGTTTCAAGAACATTTATGTTATATATATATATATTCTCATTTATGTTTTTTAGGTGCTTCCCTTCTGCAATTTTTTTTTCGTGAAGATGATCATTTGTTGTTTCTATAATCTATACATGCTGACAACAATTAATGTTGCACTTGTGCTAACTTTTAGGCAATTTGAATTCCTTCTGTAGCAATACTTTTAATTATTATTATCTTATCATTAATTCACTACAAGAAAATCAGCAAATAGCAACGGAAATTAGCAATCGAATATGTTGAATTTTCGTTGCTAATTTTTATTAGCAACGGAACATTCGGTTGCAAATTTGGCAGTTGGTATTTTTAGCAACGAAAATTATCTTCCGTTGCTATTTTTATCAACGGATTTAGAATTTTCGTTGCTATATTTAGCAACCGAAATCAGTTTTTGTTGCTATTTCTAGCAAGCGAATTGAAGTTTCGGTTGCTAAATTCGGCCAAAATTATAAAAAAATGGGACGAAATTTTCGTCGCTATTTCGTCACTAAATTATTGTTGATTTTGTTGAGAGGTTGAACATGCAATTTAAATATTTTCTTTTATCAATCCCTGCTAAGTCAAAGGTAATCTCAATCGGGTTGGTTGAAATTTCATATCCCTGCAGAATAGTTCTAAGCTTAATTTGCAACTTTTCAACCCATATTCAAGGCACACCCATAACATATGTTCTACTAACATAAATCCCAGCATGGCTCTAATTCTGGAGCCATAAATCCAACTATTTTATGTTAGTTTACCATAAAATGTACTTATACTTCAAAACCTTAAATAACCACACAACCTTTTTCTTCATAAACCCAAAGATTATCTACTATTTTTCAACCGATTCTCTGCTAAACATGTTCAGCCTCACCTATTTTCAAAGCCCAATGCAAAGAGAGCAATCTGAAGATTGCTCAATATTGACTTCATTAAGTTAGAGAACTTGTAGTAAAGATTACGTAACCTTAAATCTTGTATTAATACATAATTAGTATTCAATTACTCTCTTCAGCCAACAGCACTGTGAAAGATAAAAGAAAATAAAAGAAATCCAGTAACTTTGAGACTTACAACAAGCATCAGATTAGTTCTCACTTACATTTATGAGAGAGTTGCGCCCCAGCTTTTACTCCTTCTCTTTTCTTTTGATTTTGCCTGGTTCTTTAGATAAATAGAAAAAACTCTCATCAAATTAACACTCTAAATCAAACTCCAGAATTCAATATATGAATTTACATAGTTGAAAAGAAAGACTATCAGAATTCCTTTCTACTTAGAACCTTACCTACCCTGATTCCTTCATTAACAGCCTCTCTTACTTTCTCCTTGTAAATTTTCAATATAAATTAAGAATTTAAAATAAGACATGATAGAAAGGAAAAGAAGGCAATTAAAATGGTGAAGCTTCTCTCTCTAGATGGTCGGCCTCCACTCCAAGGAGCAAATTCTGCCTTGACAACTTTAACTGTTCTAGAAGCCAAAATGTCACTCTTCCATTGCTGCTTTAATAATCTTTTGTACAATATCACTTTAGTCACTCCTTAACATTTTAATTACCATAAACAATTTATGTCTAACTTCTATTTCAATTTAGGCCCTCCAAACAAAAGTACACCTAATTGTTTAACTTAGTAATTCAATAAATTCTTGGAACAAATTTATAAATACCAATTACATCCCTAATCCTACTAGGATATTATTTGGAGCTTTACATTAAGTGTGCGATAAAAAAAAAGTCAAGATATGGGAGAAATATGATGCAGACTTATCGTCCTATTTGGACATTATAGCAGAGTGGATTTAAAGCTAAACCAAAGAACTGTTTTTCAGATCACACAACAAAGAAAAACAACTACAACCAATTGACAAATGATTTCTTATGGTAACCTATTTTGGTATTCTCTGCCCAGTAAATTTAGAATCAAGAGTTTTCTTAACACTTAAATGTTCTGCATTTTGGGACCCATGAGAAAGTATATAGTGAAAACACAACCTTTACTCCATCAAATTTGCACAATATTCATTAACAAACACAACTTTAATAAATTCTACCATAAAAAAAAACATGAATTTGGGACTTTTTTTATGAATAATGTGAATTGAAAAGTTATTTATAAAAATTTGTGAGTACAAAAGTGTTGTTCTGAAAAAGAACCAAGCATATGGATCTTGGTTAAAAGTGGTAATTACCCAAAGAAGTGGGACTGTCCTTTGAATTGGCCTTTATATGTGCCTTGCTGCTTCCTATTCTCCAATTCAGTTTCAACCATTTGAATAAGCATTTTTTCAGTCTCTATTTTGGCAACCTACAATGACGAAGTTAAAAGATATTATAAGCATTAAGCTTTCGTTAATTTTTTTTTTGAAGAACAAACAACCAAAAGAGGAAGCACATAGCTAATTTCTACTGCCTATAACAAGAAAATATTATATATATGTATCACCACTACAATAAACTGAGGAAAAAAACCATACAAAATTGATTTGATGTTTAACAATTTAAATTTAAACATTATTCATCGCTTCTAAGGTGAAACACGGGTTTATCTCTTCGTATTCCACGTCAAGCTCCTTGTCACCACCTCATCAAATTAGATAATACTTGTTTAACACGAATGCCACTATACACTTACATATTTCTTGCCACCTGATAGTGCCTTTCTTTGCTTTCTTTATAATAATATTCCATGCTTTCAACATTAAGAATTAAAAAATTAATTCAGATATATTCAAAAATAATGATTTAAAAAAATTAATCAATTACTTTCACCACAGCAATTGCGATTGAGAAGGGTGAATTTGTACTTAACAATTTATCATTTCTAAAATTCAAATACAAGTGTTCAATTTGAAATTTACATGTCTTAATTGAATTATAAAAAGCTTATATGTATCAAGGAAAAATAAATACATAACAAATCGGCCACATACCCAAAATCAAACATAAATGATTTCGTGCTTAAGTTTTAAAATAGTAATAAAAAACTTTAGAGATAACCAAAAATTAGCCCAAATCCAACGAAAATAGGAAGAAAGTGTCAATAACCAAAAATTAATGCATGTATTCAAAAATATCATTAAAATATTCACAAAAATCATGTAACCAATTTCATTGAAAAAGAAAAAATCAACAGAGAACACAGAAATCGAAAAATAAATAATCAACAGAGAACCAATTTCATTGAACTTCAAATTAAACCCACTTAATTATTTCAAAATTTAAATAGAGTAGTGTTCTGTGTGTCTACGTGTTAAAATAAACTTTTAACTAATCAATTAAAAATGGCATAGGCTTGAAGAAGTCAAATAAGTTCATTTATGCCCTATAAAAAAATTAATAATAATTGGTTGCAAAACTAAAAAGCATATAAATTATCCAGTAAAGTTAAGAAAGGCATCAGACCTGTACCATTTCCCGACCCATGAAAACTATATTCTAATAAATGAAAGGAAAGAGAGTGAACCATACCTTCCTAGCCTGCACAATTAATAAAAAAGGATGCTATTAACACAATAGGAAACCAAGTCTCAGTTTGTTCAATAGTTAGCTAAAAAAAATACGGGAACATACTTTAGCCAAACAAGCAATCAATCAATCCCGAACAAAAAAAGCCAATTATAAAGATTGAGGCGTTAGGGTTAAGAGCTGTTGGCAGAGAACTCACCAGAGAATGAAAGACGTAACTGAAAAGTGAAAAGCGAAAGCAGAACATGAAGAGAAAGCAGCTTCCTAGCCATGGCTGAAATCAATTGATGATTCCTTTGGTTGAGAAACAGCACAGAAAATTAAAAATGCAAGAACCAGTATATCAAACAGAAAAATGAGATGATTAAGAGAGAAACTATACCTTAAAATAGATGAGATGAGCAATACGGAGCAAGAAAATTAGGAATCGTGCAATTAAGAAGAAAAAGAGAGATACGATGGCTGGAAGAATGGTGAGACACTGAGGGAAGAGCTACCTTAGATGATTTTAAGGGCGAGAGCGAGGCAGATGGGAGAGAGCGAGGCAGACGGCGAGGGCAAGGCAGAGACAAAATGAAGACAGAGAAATAAGAGGCCTTTTATACCTAGGACAAATAGCAAATTACCAACGAAAATTTAATTCGATTGCAATTTTAGCAATAGAAATATAATTCTATTGCTATTTTTGAACCCAAATTTTTTCTCTTTTTTGACCAAAAAATACCAACGGAATTCAAATTTCGTTGCTAAAATTGCAACCGAATTGTTTTCGGTTGCAATTTTAGCAACGGAAATTAAATTCAGTTGCTATTTTTGGACCCAAATTTTTTCACCTCTTTGGGACCAAAATAACAACGAAATATTAATTCGGGTTCTAAATAGCAACGAAATTTAATTCGGTTGCTAAATAACAACGAAATTTAATTCGGTTGCTAAATAGCAATGGAATATATTTTTCGTTGCTATTTTTGGACCCTAATTTTTTTACCTCTTTGTGACCACAATAGCAACGGAATATTAATTCAGTTGCTAAATAGCAACGGAATTTGATTCCGGTTGCCAAATAGCAACGAAATTTAATTTCGGTTGCTAAATAGTAACAGAATTAAAGTTCGGTTGCTAAATAGCAACGAAATACTTTTTCGTTGCTATTTTTGGACTCTAATTTTTCACCTCTTTGGGACCAAAATACCAACGAAATATTAATTTGGTTGCTAAATAGCAACGGAATCAAGTTTTCGTTGCTAAATTTCGTCCCAAAATTTTTCCGTCATCTAATGTCACCATATTTAGCAACGATCATAGATTTCGGTTGCTATTTTTCGTAGCTATATTTTGGTGCTAAAATTTCCCTCTTTTTTTAGCAACGAAATACCACCATTTTTATTCCGTTGCTAAAAATAAAAAATTCAATCAAATTTAGCAACGGAATTTAATTTTCGTTGCTAATTAGCAATCGAATTAATATTTTGTTGCTAAACTAGCAACGAAAATAATTTCGTTGCTATTTTTCCGTTGCACCCAGATTTTCTTGTAGTGATTAATGAGGCAATAAGTTCTCTCCCTACTATTATACATGTCTAAAAAGAGGGCTGAAAGTAGGAGAGTGGGAAGGCAGAAATAGGGATGTGGGAAGCACAATCCTTCATTCCCTGGCAGGAAAAAGAAATGGCAACACAGTTTCCCAAACTTCTCGTTCTAACTTTCACTCTCTTTGTGGTCAACTTATGCACAAAGATTAATTAATATTTTATACGGGACCAAACTTTGTAAGCCTTTTGTTCTGTGCACTTCATTAGTATATAACAAGATAGAATGACCGCAGATTTCAAGATATCATGGACCATCTCTGTGGAAAATAAAAGATGTATATTTATGCATGTGTTGTAACAAATATAATATATTTTTTCATAATTGGAAAGTATTCGGTTTCTTATATCACACTGTATATTAGCAAATATAAACCATTGAATGAAAAATAATATTTTTATTTAATATATTTAAAATATAAAAAAGAATGAAATCCATATTCCGCAATTTGATTTTGATTAAAGTCGTTAAAGGCGGACCTAGATTGTGGAAAAGGAACAATTGTCCCCCTTATTTTTCTAAATATAATTTTTTATTTATTTTTTATATAAATTTTATATTTATCCTTTTAATTTTTTACTATTTGTCCCTATAATATTAGTTTCAATTAAATTTTATCTCATTTAATATTTATTTTCACCAAATTTGTCATCATTAATGTAAAATCCTAAAACGGCTCCTAAAAGTCATGACCATGAATATTAAATTCAATGGACAATTTTAATTTGGTAGCACTTACACTAATGGTTGCAGTGTCATATAAGTAGTTACTTTGTACTACAATGGTCATAATATATTGTATAAAATTATTTACTGAGCTAACCAAAGTTTCTGTCAAACATTCATCTTGTAAGATTCCACTCAGTTATGTATTTAACTTTTTTCTTTTTAAGTTGGATGTGAGGTGGCGATGGAAGTTTATGATGGCCGCGATGGTGGTAGCGGTGGGGTGCGGCGTGCACCTTCCATGGGCCCTTTTGTAAATACTTGCCTAATTATGCCGTTTATGCGCACGGGTGGCTATTAGCGATATTTTTTTTCCACAATATTTATTCACCAGCCAAATATATATATATATATATATATATATATATATATATATATATATATTTGTGTATGATTGCACGCTTTTATGTTAATATTTAAAAATAAATAAAGGGCCTGAAAGCAAATACGTAGTAGATAACTAGATATGGAAACAATTTGTTGCTTTCCTACTCCTCTGGCTTTTGCGATGTGATAGAATATAGCATATTATTTAAAATATTATTTATAATTATTCTATTTAGGATTTCCTCCCATATTAAAATTTCTTTTCAATAGATTTCTTTGGTGATTGGAACTCTTTTCTATTTTAACTATCTTAAACTGTATGTGAATAATATACTTAATTATAAGAGCATTCAATTATTTTACAGGATAAGCATTCATTATCTTACTAAAAAAATTACATTTCGTCTCTTCCTATCTTCAGCTTATACGAAGAATAATGGCGTTTGGAGGTCCATTTTGTGCCTTTTCATATTTTTTTTATTGGATGTAATTGATTCTATTCTTCAAGTCTTATAATTATTGGTAATTGAAAATGGGGGAGAGGCACGGTATATGCCTAAATATCGAATTGAAAAAAAAAAATTATTTTATGCGGATTTTACTGTGCATACCGTTGCATGTGTGCACCTGTAGCAATACTCTTGAAAATGATATGAGAAAATAGATACCGTTCTTATACTTGCATATATTCCATCACTAACTGAGCTAATAAGCTAATAATCAGGCACTGTAATGTAATGTAATCCAAAGTGCAATTAATCCCTTGTTTGTTAATGTACAGTTTTTATATGGTAATGTAATGATAATTATAAGGGTAATTTTTAATACATCTATGGATGTATTATCTAATCCATAAACTTTGCTGGTATTTTTTATTACATTACTTTACCCTTTTTCCTTATTTCTCTTAAGCAGTGCGTGCATCTACAGGCGGTGCCATTACTTTTAACATGCACTCTAGAAAAGAACATATTGCACTGTAAAACAGAATTATTTCAGAAATGGGTTTTCTTAGTTTTGGCACAAGTAGTTGTTTTAATATGATGGTTTTCATGCACATGAAGCTTCAAACAAATGCCATGACAGGATAGCTTTTCTAAATCCCATATCTCATTGACAAAATTTGTTTAAAGACCAATGCTATGGAAAGAGGAAGTAGACTACTCAAGCATAAATACAATTAATAAATACAATTGATAACAACTTAACATAAATATATAAGCACAAAGATCAAATTGTTGATGTTTGAACCAAGCCACTGCTGAAGACTCCTTTTCTTCTACTTGGTCCAAGTTGATTATGTTTCTAAACCTGAATAATCAACTTGCTGGAAGGTGATAACAAATAATGTTTTATTTAGTTTCCTAATCTATTGAAGATCATATCCTGCTCTAATCTGATTATGCTTCTTTATCTGATATGATCTAGTAACCTGTTATATTGCTAAAATGTTGATGTATATATCTAACTTTAACCATCAAAGAAATCAAATCTTCCATTCTATCATAGCACATATCTTTTTATTGTCTACAGCTATAGTTTTCAGTTTCCACTTACATATGCTTATCAGTTTGGTATATTAATTATTATTATTATTATTATTATTATTATTATTATTATTAGAGTCTGTTAAACGTTCCAATTTTAACCTGTACTTCACTGTTATATGAGTTGTATTTATGTTTAGTACATCAATGTTTATGGCTCAATACTACTATGACAATTCATTAGAGTTTTTCTATTTTTATACAACATAGAGAGGAAGTAGAGAAGCGGCGCAGGCTATTTCAAAGATGTTCTCCGAGAATTCAACAGACATAAATTAGTAAGTCTTCTTTGTTGGAGGAATGAGTCAAATCACAAACGGGAGGATCCCTTGATTCTAGCAAGATTTTAGGAGTTTATTTAGTATAGGTAGCTGAGTTTGTTTGGGAAGTTTGTTTTGAATAGTTGCATTTGTTTAGGAAATCTGTTTTTTTAAAAGTCTATTTATATGGCTTTATCCTTCTTTTGTAAGTGTGAAGAATAAGCTGATTACTAGCTCTAAGAAAATAATAATATCTCAGCTGCTATTTTGTATTCACTTTCGTCTTTTGTTTATTGTCTCTGTTCTTTTCCTCTTTGTTCTTTTTGCTTTCCTTAAACCAACATTGTCAGCAAATGGAAGTTCTATGCAGTCATCTATGATTCCTATTTTCAAGGGTGAAAATTATGATCTGTGGAGTATAAAGATGGAGACTCTGTTCAGATCACAGGAGCTATGGGATTTGGTTGAAAGTGGCATTTCTGAATTTGAAGAGGATGAAGCCAAAAGAAAGGAAAGCAAGAAGAAGGATGCAAAGGCTTTATTCTTCATACAGCAAGGACTGGATGAAAGTGTCTTCACCAGAATTTCAGATGCACGCTCAGCCAAAGCAGCCTGGGGCAAGCTGAAAGAGGAGTATCAAGGCTCAACTAGAATTCGAAAAATAAGGTTGCAGTCCCTCAGAAGAGACTTTGAAACGCTGTTTATGCAAGAAGATGAAGGAGTTCAGGATTTCATGACAAGAGGAAAAGTCATTGTCAACCAGATGAAAGTGTTTGGTGAACACATTTCAGAAGAATTGGTGGTCACAAAAATTCTCAAAAGTTTAACACACAGGTTTGATCATGTGGTTGCAGCTATTGAGGAAGCTAATGACCTGGAAGTTCTTTCCTTTGATGCCTTAATGGGCTCTTTATTAGCTCATGAGCATCGAATGAACAGGTCTATGATGAGGATGGAGGAGAAGGCATTTCAGGCCAAGGCAACCAATGAATCAGTAGAGAACAGAGGCGCCGCTGGAAGAGGAAGAGGAAGGGGCTTCAGAGGTAGAGGTAGAGGCAGAGGATGGACTGAATTGAGAAAGTGTTATGCATGTGGGAAGCCTGGACATTTTGCACGGGACTGCAAAGAAAACCAGGTAGGATATGCAGAAGAAGAAGTCAAAGAGGAGAATTATCTCTTTATGGCCGTGGCCGAGGATGATACAGCCAAGGAGATTGTATGGTTCATAGACAGTGGATGTTCCAACCATATGACAGGTGTGAAAGACATGTTCGAGAAGTTGGATGAGACCCATAAGAAGATGATCCGGCTGGGTAATAACAAGAAGATACAAGTGGAGGGTAAAGGTGCTGTTAAAGTAAAGACTATTTCTGGTAAAATCAAACTAATCTCTAATGTTCTTTTTGCACCAGAATTAGCACATAATTTGTTGAGTGTGGGCCAACTAGTAGCTAGTGGGTACTCATTATTATTTGAGGAAAATAAGTGTACAATTACTGAGAAAGCCACTAATCATGTTTTGATAGAAGTGGAAATGTCCGAAAATCACATGTTCCCACTAGCTGTTAACAAAGTTGATCATCAAGCTTTAGTGGCCATAACTAAGAATGCATCTCAACTTTGGCATTTTAGATATGGTCACTTGAATGTGTCTAGCTTGCAGCTGCTGAAACAAAAGAGTATGGTAAATGGGATGCCTCAGATAGAAGGAATGGGTGCTGTGTGTGAAGGGTGCATCTATGGCAAACACAGTAGAAGCTCTTTTCCAGTGGGACAAGCTTGGAGAGCTAAGGAACCTCTTGAACTAGTGCATGCAGATTTATGCGGGCCAATGAGAACAGAATCTCTAGGTGGAAGTAAGTATTTTCTACTGCTTATTGATGATTACAGTAGAATGACTTGGATTTATTTTCTTAAATTCAAATCTGAAGCTTTTGAACACTTTGTTAAGTTCAAAGCTTTGGTAGAAAAACAAAGTGGAAAGTGTTTGAAAGTGTTAAGAACAGATAGAGGAGGAGAATTTCTATCAACTGAGTTTATCAAGTTTTGTGAGAAGAATGGAATCCACAGAGAGCTCACAGCCCCCTACACACCTGAGCAAAATGGTACAGCAGAAAGGAAGAATAGAACCATCGTGGAAATGGCCAGAAGCATGCTCAAATCAAAGAATTTACCCGACTCCTTCTGGGCGGAGGCAATCACAACGGCTGCATATTTGTTGAACCTATCACCAACAAGAGCAGTAGAGAAAAAAACACCCTATGAAGCCTGGACAGGTAACAAGCCGTCTGTAAGTCATTTGAAAATATTTGGATGTATTGCATATGTAATGATAAATGCTCAGAATAGGCATAAACTTGATAAAAAATCAGAAAAATGTATTTTCCTTGGATATTGTTCACAATCCAAGGCTTATAGATTATATAACCCATCAAGTTGTAAAGTCTTAGTGAGCAGAAATGTTATTTTTAATGAAGAAGGAAGTTGAGATTGGAAAAACAAAGGAAAGGAAGTTGTTACACAACGAGTTGAAGATGGTGATGAAGAGATCGAAGTACAAGATGCAGCAGAAAGCAGTAACACAAGTCAACAAAGAAGCAGTTCCAGCTCTCCAGACACTGCCAGTAGAGCATCCACGCAGCAAAAGAGCAGCTCAAATTCTCCAAGAAGTGCCACTGAACTGTCAGATGATGCAACTGAAAATGAGGAGACGCCACCAAGAAAACTCAGATCATTGAGAGAGATGTATGAGTGCACGTTTGCTCTCTATGCATCAAATCCTACCTCATTTGAGGAAGCTGTAAACCAAGAAGAGTGGATACAAGCAATGAAAGAGGAGATTGCAGCCATTGAAAGAAATAAGACATGGGAGCTTGTTGATCTTCCCGAAAACAAGAAAGCTATAGGTCTCAAATGGGTGTTTAAGTCAAAATATAATTCAGATGGCAGTCTACAGAAATATAAGGCAAGATTGGTAGTAAGAGGCTACTCACAAAAGGAAGGGATTGACTTTGAGGAGACATTTTCTCCCGTAGCAAGATTTGAGACCATTCGCATAGTCCTCTCTATGGCAGCTTACATGAAATTGTGTGTCTATCAATTTGATGTTAAGTCTGCTTTTTTGAATGGAGATTTGACGGAAGAGGTTTATGTAGAGCAACCTGAAGGTTATGAAGATCAAGAATATCCACATAGAGTCTACAAGCTTAAAAAGGCTCTCTATGGTCTAAAGCAAGCTCCTAGGGCTTGGTACTTAAAGATTGACAACTACTTCTTGGAGTATGGTTTCAACAGAAGTGAAAATGAGCCCACTGTTTACATCAAGTATTATGGAGAAAAAGATTTCTTATTAGTCTGTCTTTATGTGGATGATATGATTTATGTGGGAACTAATGAGTTTCTAGTTGCAGATTTTAAGAAGCAGATAATGGAAAGGTTTGAAATGTCAGACTTAGGAAAGCTTCATTATTTCCTTGGAATGGAGATCAAACAAGTTGGGGATGGCATTTTTATTACACAACGGAAGTATGCTATGGATCTCTTAAAGAGATTCTTGATGAGCAATTGTAAGACAGCAGAAACGCCAATGAATCATAATGAAAAACTGCAAGAAGATGACGGATCAGGAGCTGCAGATAGTCAAAGATTTAGAAGCTTGGTTGGTGGACTAATCTACTTGACAAACACTAGACCAGACATAGTGTTTGCAGTTGGGTTAGTGTCACGGTTCATGCATAAACCCACAAGACATCAGTATGGAGTGGCCAGGAGAATATTAAAATATGTTGCAGGAACCTTGGAGCTGGGAATTTGGTACAGTAGTTCAAATCAGTTCAAGCTCATTGGTTTTGTTGATAGTGATTGGGCCGGGTCATTGGTTGATAGAAAGAGCACCACAGGGTTTTGTTTTTCACTTGGATCAGGTATGGTGAGCTGGAAATCAAAGAAGCAAGCCACTGTAGCTTTGTCAACTTGCGAAGCAGAGTATGTGGCAGGAGGAGCAGCTACGTGTGAAGCAATTTGGATAAGAAAATTGCTATGTGATGTGGGCATGAAGCAAGAGGGGGCAACAGAGATATTTTGTGACAGTAGTTCAGCAATAGCTATGACAAAAAATCCTGTGTTCCATGGCAGAGCCAAGCATATAGAGATCAAGCATCATTTTATACGTGAGGTAGTTGCTAAAGGTGAGATTGAGCTCAAATTTTGTAGCTCAGAAGATCAAGTTGCAGACATTTTTACAAAAGGACTGCCTTATTCAAAGTTTATTTGTCTGAGAAAGAGACTTGGGTTATGTGAATTTGAATCAAGAGGGGGTGTTGGAGGAATGAGTCAAATCACAAACGGGAGGATCCCTTGATTCTAGCAAGATTTTAGGAGTTTATTTAGTATAGGTAGCTGAGTTTGTTTGGGAAGTTTGTTTTGAATAGTTGCATTTGTTTAGGAAATCTGTTTTTTTAAAAGTCTATTTATATGGCTTTATCCTTCTTTTGTAAGTGTGAAGAATAAGCTGATTACTAGCTCTAAGAAAATAATAATATCTCAGCTGCTATTTTGTATTCACTTTCGTCTTTTGTTTATTGTCTCTGTTCTTTTCCTCTTTGTTCTTTTTGCTTTCCTTAAACCAACATTCTTGACCCATTGTTTGCCTGTCTTAACATTTTCTGTTTTGTTAGGATCAAACTGGCCTCATGATAAATTCATTGGTTTTCTCGTATCATTAGTGTGGGAACAAAAGAAGTCTATTTTTATGGAGATTGAACCGTCCATAACGTGGCATTTTCTTTGCATGCAGGCTAATTTCGTATTTTCATCGGCAGGGGAAGACTTGCTATAAACAATCAGCTTGATACTTGAATTATCATGCATGTGCTTAAAGCATAAAGTTATGGTGCATTCTCTGCAGCAAGAGGCCAGGACCTGATCATTTGTTGGCTACAGAATTCTCTCAGAGGAGTCCATCTCAAATTGTCCATTATAGTTAGCATTTGATATTCTCAATATATTACCTAGTTTTGCTGGATGTGGCAATATATATATATATATATTCAATTTGTACAGAATTGGGTGTATTTTTTTAAAATTGAAAATCAAAGCAATTGCAATCATGCAATTTAATTGCTGCATATATATGAAGGATGGTTTGATCATGACTTAGATATCCATTAGCATGATAATGACATATCAATGTTAGTTATACTTAAAGTATACATGTAAAAGCTCTCTTTTTTTAATAAAAAAGAAAAAAACTAAAACCAGGCATGTGAAAGAAGTTGAATACAATTTAAACACATGTAGTTTAAGTATTATTAAACAATTTATTTGATATTTTATAGATATTATTGCTATGTAAATTTTACTTTGAATATTAAATTTAAAATTTAATATGAATCAGTATAATTTATTTGTAAAAAATAATGTTTATAATTTAATAAAATTGTATTTTTATATGAGATTGTATTTTTAATATAATTTTTTAACATTGTGTTTTATTAAATTCGGATTTTTATATTTTTATAATATAATAAATATTTAAGTATATAAAATAATCATATAAAAATTAATTAGATAATTATAAATATAATTAGACCTGATAAAATTAATCCAAACTCATAGGTCGATTCAAATTCACCCAAAAAAAATTGACCCAAACCCAACCCAATTCACATAAATATTCATTAGATCAACCAAAAATTGACCAATTTTATTTTTCAACCCAATTTAACCCAACCCAATATTCAATGGGTCAATGCAAAATTAACTCATCTCACTTTTTAACCCATTAAATATTAACTCGATGACTATTTTTAAGATTTAAAGATCTTGACCCATTGGGTCCACACTTGCTGTGTAAGAATGGCGAGTCACCCTTCTCGCTTTACAGCTGTGTTTCAATTTTGATTCTCCATTGGAGATCAAGTGCAGTTCCTCTTGTGTTGGCTACTTATAGCTTGGTACCTTCCATTCAAGTTGGAAAAAAATTACATGAGGGGGGCTTAGCTATTCCTTAAGATCTTGGTAACAGGGTAGTCATTATTGATTTGCAGGTTGTAGTAGTCCTAGGCGGTGCTTTCGGAGATGACAGCTGCGTACGCATATCCTATGCAGCATCTCTCAGCACTCTACAGGCAGCTGCAGAGAGAATTAAGAAAGCACTTCTTCTTCTCAAGCCTGCTGTCCCTGTATGAGGGAGAATTTCTGATGCAAATTATGATTGTCGTAATCTTTATATGGTTCAGATATATGATTTATTACCAATAATGATGGATAAAAATCCCAGAGTTTTGGGCTTATGCATTAGCCGGTATCCAAGGGAGATCTAAGAGACTTTCATGCCCGTGGCCTTTTATGATAACATATCAAGTTGATTAATTGAAACTGGTTATTGCAGAAACACTGCATAATTGCGTAGAAAGCAAAACAAGGGGCTGGAACTTGACTCGCAACTCAGTAGATGTTAGGTAGAATTAGTGTCTGTAATTGGGATTATGCAAGGTTGAATAATGTTTGCTTTGTTTCCTGAATAAATTGTTAATTTTTACTGCCTTGAAACAAAAATTTGAGTTTCATTAATTATAGTGAAGAAGAGAAAAAAAAATTAATCGTGAATTTGCAGATTAAATTAATAGCAAACACCTTAGGAAGCAGAACTTACATCATTTTGAAAAAGAATTTTGATTCTCCATGGAGATCAAGTGCAGTTCATCTCGTGTTGGCTACTTATAGCTTGGTAGCATACAAAAATTTCCCTTTCAAAATCCGGCTACTTATAATTTTTTTAAGTTTCACATTATTTAATTGCTAATCAATTTTTGTATCCAATGTCAAAACAACAAAAAAATGGCATCCAAATCCGTCAATAATCGTTCTTACCAACTTATAAATTTAAATCATTCATGGATCGACCCAAATCAACCCAACCCATTAATAATTCATATTTTTTTATTCATTAATAATTCATCCATTAATGACCCAATCCAAACCTGTCTAACCCATCCATTTGCCACCTCTAAATATAATTATATTTCAATATATATATATATATATATATATATATATATATATATATATATATATATATATATATATATATATATATATATTCAGTCAAATATAGGAATGTATTTATATTTACATTACATTACTAATGTAACCAACATTACAATCCATTATCTTTTACCAAACATAACCTTAGTTCCTGCAATAATAAAGACATAATTTAATTTTTTCGAGCATAATAGTCTACGTTCGCTTACTGAAACTCGAGTTCTTGAGAACTGGGTAGAACACATAGGAGTAATTTTGCAGCAAAGTAACATAACGATATGCCGAACGGCTGAAATTTGAGGCACTAGACATTTGGAGATGTGTTGTCATTTGCAGGCATTGTCTGAGTGTTGGATGATTTGCCCCTTTCGCTTTTGCTATTGTCAGCAAATTTTAAGCTACCTAAATGCAGACCTTGCTCTTTCTCTTTGGAGCTCCATTCAGACATGTAATAGTCTTCTTCAGTGGTAATTTTTGAGGATGATGGCCCGCAAAACATTCCACCCCATTGTGGGAAATATATGAAACATATTGGTAGGGTGCAACACATTATCATTATGCCCATCAATGTTATTCCCCTTTCTTTTGAGTATTTTGATCCTTTGAAGAATATTAATTGTGTTAGTACTGCTCCTACATTTCCTCCTCCTCCTGTCATGCCTGAGATTAGTCCTAATGACCTGAACAAACACAATTACTTTGATTCATTATTACAATAATATTCATCAGCATGGAATCACAACAGCTAAAACAAGCTTATTGTTGACTGTATATGGCATAAATAATGTATTTTTCAGCTTAATAAATAAATGTCTGTTTATTGGATTACGCCAATATATTTGACAAACTTTAAATTTTATTTAAAATACCATTTAAATTGATAAATGAGAATTTCAGATTGATAAATAAGTATAATTTATTGCATTACACAACAATAAATTTTACAAACTTCAATGTATTTTTAAAATGTTTTTAAAATTAATAAATAAGAGTCGACTCATGCTAAATGATAAGTTACAACTAAAACAAATTTATTGTTGACGGTTTAAATTAGGGGTGAGCATGCACCAGTTAATCAGTTCATGAGCAAAAAAAATTAATCAATCCATTAATATCGATTTTTTAAAATTACTAACCATTAACCAGTTCGTTATATTCGGTTAACCAGTCCATCAATTTAAAATTTTCGGTTTGGTTAACCAATATTTTTCGGTTAACTATTAAAATTTATGACATAAAATTATATAAAAAAATTAGATAAAATTCAATTCAATTTCAAATATGTAAAGTAATTTTTTATAAAAATTACGAAACAAATATAATTTACTAGCCAAAATTCATATTGTATGAATTAATAGATAATATTATAAAATAGATTTAATATTTGTTGAAAATTAATATGTTTGATTCTAAATCAAATAAAATTTTGGATAATATTAAATGTTATTATAACATAAACTCTAAAATATAAAAAAATATAATTAAATGTTTTTAAGTAAAATATGAAAATCAAAATATAATCAAAAAATAACATATATAAAAGTTAATAGAATACTATATATAAATATTATTATATAATTAAAGAGCATGACATAATATAAATTTAGTTTAAAGTATTATATAAAATTTATAGAAAAATATAAAAAATAAGATGTAAAAGTAAAAATATAACTTAAATATATTATTTTATATAAATTTTAGAGAGAAATAAAAAAATTGAAGATATAAAAATAAAAATAATATATATATACTCTATCAAACTTGCAAATAAACTTCAAAAAATACTTAGAATATTCTTAAACTTAATAAATAATTGTCGGTTTATTAAACTACACTCCAATACATTTTACAAACTTCAAAGTTTATTTGAAATACCTTTCAGATTGATAATTAATTATTTCATATTGATAAATGAGTGTCAGTCGCATTACACAACAATAAATTTTACATATTTCAAATGCATTTTTAAAATGTTTTTAAGATTAATAAATAAGGATCGATTTATGAAAAATGATAAGTTATAATTAAAATAAATTTATTACTGACGACATACAACATAACTAATATACTTTCAAACTTAATAAATAATTATCAGTTTATTGAATTACATGCTCAGAAAAAAAAAGTTTAAATAAACTTCACAAAATACTTAAAATATTTTTTTATCTTGATATATGATTGTCTGTTGATTGGACTACAGACCGATGTATTTTACAAACTTCAAATCATATTTAAAATATCTTTGAATATATATTTTACAAATTTCAAATCATATTTAAAATATCTTGAATATGACAAGTAAACAATAATTTATTTGGCGATATGCTAATAAATTTTACAGCTGTAGATATTTAAATATTTTTAAAGTTATTAAATAAGCTAAAATTAAAATAAGTTTATTGTTGATAATATAGAGCATAACTAGCGGTATTTTCGAGCTTAAAGTAGAATTAACTTCAACCCTAATCATATTAACAAAATTAAGTTGAAATTATTGAATAAGAATAGAAATATTTACCTCCTAGAGACAAAAGGAACAACTCCAAAAGTTAGCCCACAAGCAGCTTGGCAGAAGAAAGAAAAGGCAATCATCACCACTATTGACACACTTAGAGATCCAACTCTTCCAAGAATTACACACAAAACGCCGCCCAATGTTTGCACTATCCACAAAGCCCACAATCTACCTCTCATTCCATACCTTTTCCCCACAATATCCGATAAAATTCCTCCACCTGGTCGAGAAACTATGTTAGCCAATCCGAATGTTGCTGCAATAATTCCTGCTGTGTGTAATTTCAGATTAAACCTGTCATAAAAATACTCCGCAATTATATTATCCACTGTCAATTCCACACCAAAACAGTAACCATAAGTCAATGCCAATATCCATCCTCTGTAATTTGTTAATCCATGGTAAAATATATTTGTTATTTTATCTTTATGTTTATCGCCGGATTTCTCCAGCCGCCGGTAGTTCCCGTCCGGCAAGTCCTGCCCGAAGATCAATACAGCAAATGCTGATAGTGTCTGAAAAAGTGCAGGAATGAAAAACGAAATCCTCCAAGCCGTGAATTTCGTTGCTCCGATATCTCTGATTATCCCAAACACCAACGGCATAATCAACTGTGTGGCTCCGCCTCCAAGGTTCCCCCACCCGCCGGCGACGCCGTTGGCAGTGCCTACGACTCTGGAGGAGAACATTGAGCTCATCCAGAACTGTGTAGAAACAAAAGTGGCTAATGAGAATCCTGTAAAGAACCGGACGAGGAGGAAAGAAATCGGTGATGAGATGATGGAGGTGAAATAAACAGCCGGTGCAGTGATGAGGATGAGAGAGGCGGAGGCGAGACGGGGACCGAAAAGATCACAGGCGGTTCCCATGGCGATTCGAGCAAAGACAGCGCCCGAAACGGAGGCAATTCCGGCATTGCCTATGTCTGTGGCAGTGAGGTTGAGATTGTCGCGAATGATCGGAAGAAGCGGCGGTGCGGCGAAAGTGGAAACGAAACAAGCGAAGAAAGAAATCCAAGAAAGATGAAATGCTCGCATATGAGGAGGAGCTTTGGAGAATAATCGGAATTCAGTTGCTCTGTGCTCTGAATCAACAGGAAGAGCAAACTTTTTAGCATGAATTTCATTTTCTGAACCGTGTATCTCCATAGTTGTGTGTTATAGAGAATATGAAAGCATGGTATCTGGTTGAGTGGAGTTATATAGGATTCAGAAACTCCATTCCTGACTCTTGGAAAGTTGAAGAAAGGCAAAGTTTTTGTAAAGTTTCGCCGAGTCGCATTGAATTGCTGCGAGAGATGGGGATATGGAATTTGAGAATTCTGAAAGGTTTTGGGGCGTAGAGTTTGAAATTTATTGAAGTTTGAGGCCAATGGAAAGTGACATTAATCAAGTTGTGGTTTGTTTACGCCCTTGACTTTGGAGAAAAATAAAATTGCAATTAAAAAGAGTCTACGGCATATTCATACATAGGTAGAATAATTTGCAAACGTGGCTTCTCTTTCCTATTTTTTTTTCTGTATAGGATTAATATTCAATTGGCTCAATGCATTGCACCGAATTTAATTAAAATGGATTTTTTTTTACCCGAGTAAAAATAAATTGAAAAAATAGTAAAAATGTGTGAATATCAATTCCTTAATCAACTTGTTACCTGCCTCATATCTTCTTGAAGAACGCATTTTCAATCAAATAAATAATATGATAACTATCATTGTTTTACTTTTTTCACTAATGAAGACTGAAGTGGGAATAATTAGGCTAGAGTGGAATTGGCAGCAGAGGATTCAACAAGGCCCTTTGCGAACAAAAGAAGGCCGCAGTTGTTTCAACCACCGAGATTTAAAAAAATAAAAATGAAAAAAGTCACCAACTGTACAGTATTCAACCATTAATGGGTCCCATCATTTTTGACAGCTCACTCTCTTTCTTGCATTCTTTCTCCTCCATTCTTTTTTCATATGCAAAAGTTCATGATGAGCTTCAATTATCTCAATTTGAATGGAATGGACCGATATGAAAATAATCGAATCATTTTTTAAACGTAAACTGCAATTATTTTCAATAAATTAAAGGTACACACATGTGAGCAAATTTCTTTATCTTTAATTTCGATTTGTGAACTCTCTACTTCCATTTTTTATGCTATAGAATGTGCAAGTTTTATATTGTAACTAACGAGACTCTCAATTCCTGACTTTTTGAAGGTCACAATAATTTTTATGAAGTTTCGCCGAGTCGCATTGATTTGCTGTGAAAAGGTCGACATGGAATTCAAATATGGTTGAAGAGTTGTGGTTCAAGTTTTATTTTAGTGGCAGCTTTTAACGAAGTTTAAGTGGCTCCTGTGCAAATCGAAAGAGACGTTAACCAATCAAGTTGTTGTTTCCACCATTGACTTTTGAGTACTAATTAGTCACTGACTTGGTCACAGATTCTTGCAAATTATTTTAATTTTGTTTCTTTATTAACGTAAAATTACTCGTTACTCCACAACCAAATTTTTAAAACCACGTCCCTTTTTTCTAACAACATTTTTAAATTGTCAGTGATATAATAAAATTTTGATTCAATTTTAGTTTATAGTTTTTATTAAATTTTAATTTTTAGTTATTGTACTTCAATTATATTCGAAAGTCCAATCAAATTATGTACAATTTTAGAACTGCCAACCACGGAGCTGGCACTAAATAATTGGCCTGGGATATTCAATGTCAATCTTAATGGAATCTTTTTGCTGCCAACTATAGGAGATAATGGAATATTCAACTCTATTCAAATAATCGGATTTTTTTTTTTTTTTTTGATGAAGTAGAAGAAAGAAAAACAAGCAACGCCACCTTAAGTAGAGGTTATTCTAGGAAACACAGTCCCCCTAGCATCATCAGCCAGGATCGCTAGCATAGTACAAGGATACTCTAGATGCCAAACAAATTGCCAATCTTACCCAAAAGTCCAGTAGGCGAGAAAATCCACAACGGCATTAGCTTCCCTATAAGTATGAATAATATCAACTTGCCACTCCCGATCAAGAAGCTCTCTAATGTGCAAAGTGAGCGGGGTATCGGAAGGCTGCACTTCCAGATTAGATTTAAGAATTCGAGCCACACTTCGATTATCCACCTGCAGGAGAATATGTCTCAAATCTCTATTCCAAACTTTCTAAAGGCCCAAATATACACCCCAAAGCTCCGCAAAGAAGGCATTCTCTCTGCCAACAAAAGCCGAAAATCCTCCTAACCATCTTCCTAAAGTGTCCCCAACAACACCTCCACACGCTGCCTGTCTATAATCACTTCTAAAATCTCCATCTATGTTCAAAACTACCCAACCCGAAGGTGCAGGCTTCCAACAAACAAGTAACTCGGTTCTCTCTCCATGATTGTAGCTGGAAACTCTCACAACGTCTTGAGCTTCCGTGAACGGCATCACAGAAATTGAGATAATTTGCTTCCTCAGACTCCATGGGACATCTTTATGGTTGAAAACTCTTTCATTTCTCTACTT
Source organism: Excoecaria agallocha (assembly GCA_037975025.1). Classification (NCBI taxonomy): domain Eukaryota; kingdom Viridiplantae; phylum Streptophyta; class Magnoliopsida; order Malpighiales; family Euphorbiaceae; genus Excoecaria; species Excoecaria agallocha. Next base: position 57,257,572 of record CM075807.1, on the reverse strand, counting down.
TCATAAAAATCAACAACTACAATCGAGCCACATATTTCACCTAAGATTACCCCTCACATGCCTTTGCGACAGGTTCTCTTCAATCCAGCTCTGCAAATCATAATTAAAGAATCTGTTGCAATCCTTATCCCTCATTATACCATGCCAATAGTTTCTAACCGAAGGACAATCCCTCAACACATAAAGAGTTATCTTAGGTTTCGCTTCACACATAGGACAAATGTCAGACACTGCCAAGTGACGTCTATTACGTTGATCGTTGGTTAACAGTCTATTCCATAAAGCGAGCCACAAGAAAACCTGAATTCTCTAAGGACTTTGCCAATCCCAACAGAGATTCCACTTCTTCCCGAACTTTGGCCTAACTGTATGAATAAGCAGGTTGTAAGTGAAACTAACCGAGAAAGTCCCAGACGGTGAAGGCAACCACACAATGCTATCCTCACCTAACCCATCCGCAGGCAGAAGAGAAAGGTTAATTAAATTCATAATTTGATCGGGTAGAAAATGACCAAACATTGCCCTGTTCCAACTTGTTTCCTTTAAAATACCATCTCCGACAGTCATCTTTGAAGCACCTTTCCACTTCGTACTCTCGCACATCCCAGGTGGGACGTGAGCAAAAAGGGACCAGCTTCGAATCAGTTATCATACCAAAGCAAAACTGACTTACCATCATTAGCAACCCAACAGGTGTGTGCTATAAAAATAGGCCACATTCTACTGACATTTCTCCAAAATAGAGATCCCGCAGCGGCCGATAAGTTTATAGGCCAATGAGAACCTGGGATATTATATTTATGTTTAATAACCCTCGCCCACAAAGAATCTTTTTGGTAAGTCATCCTCCAAATGGCTTTAAGAAGAATGCTTCGGTACACTTTCTAATATTTTTAGACATGCTCCACCTAACTTAGAAGGCTTGCATAAATTCTCCCAACTAATCAAATGAATTTTTCCGGTCCCCTCCTCAGTGCCCCAGATAAAATTTCTACAAAGCTTCTCTAACTCATCATAAATCGTCATAGGGAGCACCGTAGTCTGAATAGCATAAGCAAGAATAGATAGCAAGATTGCCTTCACAAACGTTATACGGCCCGCCGTAGGGAGAGATTTCCTTTTTCAACTAGCCAATTTCTTCTTTACTTTATCTATTAGGTAGCAATAAAGCTTTTTGCCTGCTCAACCATGGATAATAGGCAAACCCAAATAATGCCCTAAATCGTCAGTTAATTGGAAGCCCGAAGCAGCCTTGATATCCCTTGCTAGCTCACTGCTAACATTACTAGATAGGCAAAATGCTGAATTCTTTTTGTTCACCAGCTGACCCTAGCATACTCAAAAATTGTCTAAAACACCACAAATAACTTCCATCTGCTCCACCGACGCTTCCGCAAATAGCACCAAATCGTCCGCAAAAAATAAATGAGATAAGATCGGCCTTTCTTTGCCAAGTTGGATGGGTCTCCAAATGCCATCCCTATTTGCTTTATTAATGCCATATGCTAGGCATTCCATACAAAGAACAAAAATATAGAGGGACAGAGGGTCTCTTTGTCGAACACCCCAAAAAGGGATAAACTTATCTATTAAATCTCAATTCCAAGAGATATGAGAGCTACTATTCCTTTAACAAGAGATGAGAATGTTGCATAAATCATAGCTAATGCCAGCATCCAACATAGAATCCAGAATAAAGTCCCATCAGAGTCTATCATAAGCTTTTTCTAAATCCATTTTGATCATCATCCACTCTTTATTATCCTTCTTAACATACATAGAATGAGCCACCTCTTGTACAATAAAAATATTATCTGAAATCTATCTTCCCGGGATAAAACTAGCTTGGTGCTCTCCCACAAGAATATTCAAGCAAGGCTTGACTCGATTAGTAATCACCTTCATCATGATTTTGTAAATGACAGATAACAAACTGATGGGTTTGAAGTTACTAACCTGTTCTGGCTTATCTTTCTTAGGAATTATACAAATAATGGTCATACATAGGTAAGGATCAACAGACTCTCCTCTTAAACTCTTGTTCACAAACTCAAATAAATAATGCTTAACAATATCCCGATATTTCTGGAAAAAAGGGAATTGAGCCCGTCTATACCTAGGGCTTTTAATGGCTTCATGTTAAAAGTGCTTCATGGATTTCATCCATCATAAGAGGCTTCATTAAATTGTTAGCCAAAGATCTAGTCAATGAACGAAACTGACCTTAGATAGGAAAAAGGGGAGCTATATCCTGATCCTCCAAATAAAGCTGGCTAAAAAACTCTACAACATGCTTTTTAAGAGCATCCTAATCAAAATTACACTCCCCATTCTGAAGCACCAGCCCATGGATATAGTTTTTCTGCCACTTAATCCTAACTTTTCTATGAAATTAAGAGGTATTCCTATCCCCATCCAATAACCACTCAGATTTAGTTTGTTGCATCCAATATAACTCTTCTTGGAGAATAATATGGTTAAGCTCCTGCCTTAGCTCCTCACTTAAACTCACCAGAAAATTCGACTGTTTAAATTTAAAAAATGTTCAATTCATGCCAACCTAGAGAGTATTTTCTTTTTTCGGTAATAATTAATGCAGCCAAATGTATTTTTGCTCCAGTCATCTGTTGTAGTAGCAAACCGATTTACCACATCTACTATACTATCCGATCCCCTCCAATTAGCAGCAACAAGGTCCTTAAACTCCTTGTAAAGAACCCAAGCTGCATAAAAATGAAAAGCCTTCCTACCCTTTGTTCCCAACACATTCACAATTGACAGTAGAATTGGTCTATGATCAGAGTATGTTTTAGAAATATTCGTAACTTTGAACAACTGAAATTGATCTCTCCAGTGCAGATTGCATAAAGCCCGATACAATCTCTCCGTGACTAGACCATGACGCCAAGTAAATTTAAAACCACTGAAACCCATATCCATCAACTCACACCCATCAACAAACTGAGAAAAAAGGGCATACAGCACCCGAGGGGATAAAATATTTCAAGACAAAAATTTCAGATCATCCCAAAGCTTATTTCTTCTGATTTGAGAAAGATCACCATAAACTGCTGATAGAAGAAATCGATGCTTCTGCCTATAGGAGACATTGAAATGACTGAATTGATAATTATACGACTTACTACTTACTTCTACCTCATGGGATCAAAACACCCAAATACCAGCTGATAAACCAACAGCCTCCATTTGAAATGACCGAGAAAACCCAAGACGTTTGATGACTTTATCTGCTACTATCCCGCTGATCTTAGTTTCAAAAAGAATCAAAATTGATACCTTATATAACTTAACCAAATTAAGAGTATGAATCAGGAAGTCTTTAGAACCAGCTCCCTGACAATTCAAAAACATGATATTTAAACCCATTAAAAACGAAAAACAGACCAAACAACAAGAGCTCATCAGTAACCAATACCACTTCTAACATCATTGATAGTACCTGTACCATCCAATTCAGTCTCCCCAACGCCAGCTGGAACTGAACCTCCTTATTGATAATCTCTGAAATTAGCTCCGAAGCATCATTAAGTTTTAAGGCTGACTCCTTACTCTTACATTTGACTTTGGTTAGCATAACCTCGCGGATATTCTTCAATTTACCCTTATCCGAAAGTCTACTGCTACTTTGCAAAAGACCCTTGATTTTGATTTCCTGATACAAAACTCTATCTTTAATGGAACACTCTAGAGTACTTCTTGGATAGCCCGGATGAACTACTGAGATAGCCTTGTGAGAATTTGAATCTAAAATTAAGGACACCAAATTAATTCCTACATTCAACCCACTAGATCCTTCGACACCTTAGACTGCCATACTTCGAGCTACATTCCCCTCATGGATGGCAGGCAAGTTACTATCCCAATTCTCTTTCCTTGACATCACATTCCAACCATTAGTCGGTTCTACATTGTGGAAATTATATCCACCTGCCTCTATCTCAACTATCTGCTCTTCATTACTAGAGTTATTACCGATCAAAATATTCTCATACATGGCCTTCGAAGGATGTCTACTATTGATATTACTACGACCAACCTCAATTCTTTTCCCTAGTAGAGAAGAGTTGAACTCTACCCCAGTAGCCCCTCCTTGTACCACCAGTCCTAAAGAAAGAGTTATCTTCTGGCTAACCTCAGTATCACTTAGATTGCTTAAAGTAGCAAACCTAGACCCCATCGAAAAGGTCGATTGGTTCCCCGTTCTTTTACTCTGCAAGTAGCTAAGGTCAACCGCCTTCTTGCCTCTCATCTGTACAACCATCCGGGGCCTAAAATTAAAGTTTTCCACTACCTAATGGATTTCACTCTCTATTCTCACCTCCCATCGTAACATCACTTACCGCATCCTTGTCAGCCTTATCAGACTTCTTATTACAAGCTAGAGGGCAATGATATTTAAGGTGACCGTACTTTCAACAAAGAAAGCAAATCTTGTACAAACCCTCATATTCCACCTTGATACGCTTATCCTTAATCTGAATTTAGGACACCAGTGATTTAGTATGATCCAACTCAATTGCAATACGTGCGAACTTAGCTCGTTTCTAGTCAGACGTATTATAGTCAATTTTGACCATCCTCCCTATGCTAGCACCAATCTGGCATAAGATACGCTTATGGTAATAATGAAGTGGAAATCTCGAGAAACATACCCATGCAACAACCTACGTCAAAACATCATTATCTGTAGAAAAGTTCGGATGCCAAGGTTGTATAGTGAGTTAATGTTGAAAAGGTGATTCTAAATTGATAGTGGGCTGTTGACTTAGTCTAAATTTGTTTGTTAACATTTCCATAATTTTCTGATTTGTAGTGGAGAACGTGTTGCACTTTGTGGTTAGTTGATTGAGTTAGTGGAAAATATTTCTCCTTGATTTTCTGCTTTCAGTTGTTTGTAATGCCTATATAATGGCATCTTTGGGCTGTCAATAAAAACAGAGCATGCAGTAAATTTCCAAATTTTATTTTTGTCCATTGAGTGTTTGTTTTATTGCCTCTTTCACTTTGCTCTTTATTTCTATGTTACATTTGCAACGTGACAGGACATTAACTCCAACAGTGTGGTATCAGAGCAGTGAAATTGAGTGAGTAGAGAGAGTAAACACGTGAGGTGAGTGACTTACATAAGAAGAGCTTCATGACTAGCAACGGGAACATTATGAGTGCTGCACAACCACTCATCCCCATTTTCAAAGGAGAAGGTTATGAATTCTGGAATATCAGAATGCAGACTCTACTCAAATCTCAAGATCTTTGGGACTATGTGGAGAATGGGTATGCTGAATCTGATGAAGAAATCAGGTTAAAGGAGAATAAAAGGAAGGACTCTAAGGCGCTGGTGATTATTCAGCAAGCTGTCCATGATAGCATTTTCTCTCGAATTGCAGCAGCAACCACTTCAAAGCAAGCTTGGTCACTATTGCAGAAGGAGTACCAAGGAGATTCAAAGGTTATCACGGTGAGATTGCAATCTCTTAAACGTGATTTTGAAACCTTATTTATGAAGAATGGGGAATCGGTGCAAGATTTTCTGTCACGAACAACTGCAATCGTTAGTCAAATGCGGTCATACAGTGAGCAAATTACTGATGAAAAAATTGTGGCAAAGGTATTGAGAAGCTTAACCCCAAAATTTGATCATGTTGTTGCTGCAATAGAAGAATCTAAAGATTTATCAATTTTTTCATTTGATGAACTAATGGGGTCATTGCAAGCTCATGAGTCCAGAATCAATAGATCACTTGAAAAGAATGAGGCATTGGCATTCCAAGTGAAGGAGGCAACCACCAAATGTGGAGAAAGTGAAACTTCAGCAAATAGAGGTCGAGGAAGAGGAGGATTTCGAGGCCGTGTTCGTGGTTGAGCTAGAGGCAGAGGTCGATTTGATAGGCAACAAAGGCTGGCTGGTGAACAAAGAGGCCAAGGAGATCAACGGAACAACAAAAATGGCATTCAATGTTATCATTGCAAGAGATATGGCCATGTAAAAGCTGATTGTTGGTATAAAGATCAGCAAGCCAATTATGCTGAAGCAAATACTGAAGAAAGTAAGTTGTTTATGACTCATTGTGATACTAACGAAAGTGCTAGTGAAGTGTGGTTTGTAGATAGTGGTTGTTCCAACCATATGACGGGCATGAAGACAATTTTTAAAGAGCTTAATGAAACGCAAAAAATGACGGTCAAGCTTGGTGATAACAAAGACATTCATGTTGAAGGAAAAGGGACAGTAGTAATTAAGACCAGCCATGGTAATGCAAAACTCCTCCATGATGTTTAATTTGTTCCTAATTTGGCACATAATTTATTGAGTGTTGGGCAACTATTATCTTGTGGGTATTCGGTTTTATTTGATGGTGATGCATGTGTTATTAAAGATAAAAAATCAGGCCAAACAATGGTAAATGTTCCCATGACCAGAAACAATGTGTTTCCTCTTGATGTCTCAAATGTGAAAAATTTTGCCTTAATTGCTGGAGCTCAAAATGATTCTGAATTGTGGCATTTAAGGTACGGGCACCTTAATTTCAAAGGGCTGCAGCTACTAAATCAGAAAGGTATGGTTCATGGATTGCCAAAAATTAATGCTTTTGATTTATGTGAGGGTTGCATTTATAGGAAGCAAGCTAAAAATTCATTTCCTATTGGAAAGGCATCAAGAGCATCTAGTTTTCTTGAGTTAATTCATGCTGATTTGTGTGGTCCAATGAACACAAATTCTTTTGGAGGGAGTCGATATTTTTTACTCTTCACAGATGATTTCAGCCGCATGAGTTGGGTATATTTTCTAAAATTCAAATCTGAAACTTTTGAGAATTTTAGAAAATTCAAAGCTTTGGTGGAGAAACAAAGTGGCCTATGCATCAAAACTCTCCGTTCAGACCGAGGTGGTGAATTTTTGTCAAATGAATTTAACCATTTTTGTGAAGAAAATGGAATTCGCAGGGAACTAATAGCACCCTACACACCGGAGCAAAATGGAGTGGCTGAACGCAAAAATCGCACCGTTGTTGAAATGGCAAGAAGCTTATTAAAAGGCAAGGGACTTCCTATTCAATACTGGGCAGAAGCAGTAGCCACAACAGTGTATTTGCTGAACATCTCTCCCACAAAAGCAGTGCTGAATCAGACCCCCTATGAAGCTTGGAAAGGTAGCAAACCTTCTGTAAGCCACTTAAGAATTTTTGGGTGTATTGCTTATGCTTTGGTTAACTCTCAAACTCGTCAAAAACTAGATGAAAAGTCAGAAAAATGTATTTTCATCGGTTATTGTCTTGAATCCAAAGCATATAGACTATATAACCCTCTTAGTGGCAAGGTGATTATCAGCAGAAATGTTGTATTTAAGGAAGAAGCAGGCTGGAATTGGTGCAGCAGCAATACTGAAATTCAACTTAGAGGTTCACTAGATGAAGAGGCAGATTTCACACCAGCAAACTCCATAAATTCAACTCCCTCAAGCTCAAATAATAGCAGCCCAACAAAGTCAACAAGTTCAAGTTCAAATGACAGCAACTCACCTTCCTTAAATGAGTCCTCCGATGAGATATTGCCAAGGAAATATAAATCCTTGAAAGGGATTTATGAAACTTGTGCATTTGTTTTATTTGTAACAGATCCTACAAGCTATGAAGAAGCAGCAAAAAAAGAGGAGTGGCGAAATGCAATGGAGGAAGAATTGATGGCTATCCAAAGAAATGAGACTTGGGAGCTGACCAACTTGCCAAATGAAAAGAATATTGTGGGCCTAAAGTGGATATTCAAAACCAAATACCATGCAGATGGAAGTGTGCAAAAGCATAAGGCAAGGCTTGTAGCAAAGGAATATTTGCAGCAACATGGAATTGATTATGAAGAGACGTTTTCTCCCGTAGCATGATTTGAAACCGTGAGAACACTCTTGGCTTTGGCTGCCCAATTGAAATGGCCAATTTATCAACTCAATGTAAAATCAGCATTCTTGAATGGTGAGCTGGTAGAGGAGGTTTATGTTGCTCAACCTGAAGGCTTTATGATCAAGGGTGAAGAAGGAAAGGTCTACAAGCTGAAGAAGGCACTTTATGGGTTGAAGCAAGCACCGCGGGCATGGTACAGTAAGATTAACTCTTATTTTCTGCAAAATGGGTTTGAAAGGAGTGAAAATGAGCCAACTCTTTATTTAAGGAAGCAAGGTAACAATGATTTTCTTGTTGTTTTCTTGTACGTAGATGACATAATATATATGGGCTCATCTCACTCTATTGTAGCCAACTTTAAATCTAGTATGATGAGTAGATTTGAGATGACAGATTTGGGTTTACTACATTATTTCCTTGGGCTTGAAGTGAAGCAAGGAGAAGATGGAGTATTTGTTTCACAAAGGAAATATGCATCAGATTTACTCAAAAGGTTTGGTATGGAAAGCTGCAAATCTGCAATTACACCCATGAATGTGAATGAAAAATTGCAGGTTGATGATGGTACAGAGAAGGTTGATGAAAGAAGTTTCAGAAGTCTAGTTGGAGGTTTGATTTATTTGGCTCATACAAGGCCAGATATTTCATTTTCGGTTGGAGTTGTTTCAAGGTTTATGAGCAATCCTTCGAAGCATCATTTTGGAGCTGCAAAACGAATTTTACGCTATGTTGCTGGGACTTTGGATTATGGTATTTGGTATTTTAATGTTGTACATTTCAGATTGCTTGGTTTCACCGATAGTGATTGGGCAGGCTCTTTAGATGATAGAAAGAGTGTATCTGGAAATGTTTTTAGCTTGGGGTCAGGAGCAATAACATGGAGTTCGAAGAAACAAGCTACAACAGCTCTATCATCTTCAGAGGCAGAATATGTAGCAGGTACTTCCTCAACCTGTCAGTGTGTTTGGCTTAGAAGAATTCTTGCTGACCTTCACCAAAAGCAGAAGAATGCAACTGAAATTTTTTGTGACAATCAGTCTACAATTGCAATGGCTAAAAATCCTGCATTTCACGGTAGAACGAAGCACATTGATATTCGCTTCCATTTTATTCGCGAGCTGATAGCAAATGAGGAAATTTTGCTACGGTACTGCAGCACAGATGATCAAGTGGCTGATATATTTACAAAAGCTCTTCCTTGTCAGAAGCATGTCTAGTTCACAGCAATGCTAGGTGTGTGCAATTTTGAATCAAGGGGGAGTGTTGAAAAGGTGATTCTAAATTGATAGTGGGCTGTTGACTTAGTCTAAATTTGTTTGTTAACATTTCCGTATTTTTCTGATTTGTAGTGGAGAACGTGTTGCACTTTGTGGTTAGTTGATTGAGTTAGTGGAAGATATTTCTCCTTGATTTTCTGCTTTCAGTTGTTTGTAATGCCTATATAATGGCATCTTTGGGCTGTCAATAAAAACAGAGCATGCAGTAAATTTACAGATTTTATTTTTGTCCATTGAGTGTTTGTTTTATTGCCTCTTTCATTTTGCTCTTTATTTCTCTGTTACATTTGCAACGTGACAGGCCATTAACTCCGACAGTTAATGCCCCATTATAGTCCAAGGATCACCTACCAAGGCATTTATATAATCATCTGTCAGATCAAAGTGAATCAAAAATAGTTGTTATCCAAATCCACGACCTTGTAATGGCCTTTAGGGACCACATCGAGTCAATTCTGTTGCACAACACTCTGTAAGTAAGGGATTTCCCTAGGAGTCTGACCACAACAGAGTTTCTCCATGGTTTAGCTAGTTGAACTTCCAACTGCTCCTATACATCCAACTTCAATAGACCCTCCTAAATAAACACTGATATATTCTCATCAGTTTGGTTATCATCATCCGAATAATTTTTATCATTCTCTAATATATTCCCCATATCCTCGTAGGAGTCACTGCTCAAACCATCTTCTCCTTTATCATCAACGTGAAAAGGAATACTATCACCATACCTTAACTTTGCCTTGCGAATCAAGGCATCACAAAAAGATCTCACACTAGTCTCCTGTAAAGCACTCCCATTCTCCTTGGGCACATCTGTTTCCATCACCTCCAAATCCTCCCTACATTTTTTTAGAGACCTATCATCCGCAGGAGACGACAGCAGGACCTTGTCCACTGATGGCAACACCTCACAGGCTGCTAGGGTTGTGGACGACAGTCTTTTTTTGAGTTTTTTGTAAGAGGATTTAATCAAAAAATAAATTTTAGTATATTATTAATGGCATCAATAAATCTTATTCTTAATCCCGCAGTTCGGATTCTTTAATTAGCCGTTCCATTGCGGTGCGGCCTGGATTAATGTCATTGCTTTTTGCAATTCTTTAAATAATACAAAAGATATTTATAATTTTTTTTCAAAAACATTTATTTAGGACTGCACCCATCACATAGGATCATGTGAAAATTATTAATTTTTATTTTAAAATCATGAAATTAATTATTAAAATATTTTTAAAAAATTTTATGTAACTCAAACAGCTGAAATTATATAACTGCCCAAATAGTTGAAGTATTTGAATGCTTTTCAATTCAACTCGACAAAATTTAAATTTTCATGCACCTTTTTGGTCCAAATATTAAAAAATAAAAAAATAAAAAATACATAAACATTCAATTTGTCAATAAATATGTAAATTAGGTCAAAAAAAAGTTTTTCCAAATGACTAATAATCATGTAATTTTTTCTAGCGATCGTATTTTGGACCTCTGGCTACCTTTTGCCTTATTCTATATATATGATCATGTCATCATGTCACTTTCTATTTGATTGTGCGATTGCTTATTTTGAAATTATTCGAGGCATGTACAGACCACTTTTTTGAGCTCACATTTAATAATTTACAACCTTAATTCCTAAGCTAATGTTGCTTTCACATCATCCCATGTATTTATTTGAGAATTGATCTAACCTTTTTTTTCTATTTTTAATTTATAAAGTCTGTTTAATGGTACAAGACATTATTAAATAATTAAAAGTATCACGTATTCGTGATAGCAATTGATGGTTATTAGTTATTACGATAATTTTAGTGTGTTTATTTATAAATTAAGTAAATAATATATTCTATCCGTTCTATAATTTTAATTAATTTCTTTATTTTAATCGATCTATCTCAAAATATAGTCCTCTTTTTATACTTTAAGGTTAATATGTAAATTATATTATTTTATTTTATCGATTGCAATTTAATTTTTTTATATTATGTTATTAACGATAATTTTTATTGTGTCAATAATACTTAATTAATTGTTTTATATTTAATATCAGTATAGTAGAAAAATTACAGAAAAAAAGTGTATTTCTAAAATTATGGTATGGAGAAATTAATCAGTAGAGGAGTTTGACTAAAGTATTTAGAGGTTCAACCAGTCAAAATAATTTTATAATTAAAATCTAATATATATACATATTGTATGATTTTTTGGGGGTTCATACATTATATTATATATACGCATGGTAAAAAAAAAAAATTCATCATATATGTACATACTAAAAAAAGGTAAACCCCACGAGGCTCTGCAATTGAGAGTAATATATTATTGATAACATAACTAATTAAATTCGAGTCAACCAAACTAGCTAAATAAATATGTAAAAATGTAACTAACGGCTATCAATTATGTCACCGATTGTTAAATAATAACTAATAAGGGAGTGATTTTAAGAACTTATATATGCTTTATATATATAACGTCCAGGGAAAACATTTCCTTTTGTGAACACAGTTTTCTAATTTCCAAAATTTCGGAAAGAAAAAAAGGAGGAGACTAGCGGCGGCCGGCGCAGGTGGAAAGGGAGGGCTCATGGCTTCCAAATTATTATTTTTTCACAAAATTCAGATTGGATTCTTTGAAACAGCACCAATATATGTAAATGTTGGCCCCTCAGATTTCTTTTAGAGTGTGGCCCATCATGGGCTAATTTTTTTGCTTAAATAATAAATACCCAACTTCAATTATTATATAATATAAATATTTAATAAATGGGTATTGAGTTTTGGGGAAAAAAAACAAGAAAACAAAAAAAGTCTCCCAATTTCAGAAAGAAAGATACTCAAGTCTGTCTTCACTCTCCGAAATTTTCACTGGGTAATTTTCTTTTTCTTTCTTTCCTTAATTGAGCTTAATTTCAAGCTTTTTTGTGTTAATTTTATTAATAGAGTTGTTTGCTTGGCTGTTGTGACGGTCATCAAACGAGATATTTAAGATTAAAGAAAGATTATTATCAAGCACGTAGCTGAAATAATAATAATTTCTGCTAGTTTAATCAATAATTTCGAATTTAAATCCTGAAAATGTAGTTGTGTTAAATATTTAGTGATAAAATTTTACCGTTTTCTTCGTGATCTTTTCCGGCTCGAGTAAAAATTAATTTGAATGTAATATGAATTAAAGATATCTCCGGTTTATACTGACTCGTTTAAAACAACTCATCATCTGATGCAAAAAAAAAAAAATTAAAGAAAGGTTTTTTTCAAGCATGATTAAAAGCTCCTTTACCAACTTTGCAAACCATGAAAAAGTTCGTGGGGAAGTGGATGAGGGTGGAGAAATGATTTACGTTTTTCTTATTAATGTGGGGAAGTGGAAGAAGCTCCTTTATTAATGAATTTTCACCGTTACTTTATGTAGGAATTGGAGTCTGACGAAATCCAACACTTAAAAAAAATTTTCAAAATAGCAAGAGAATTTTATAAAAAAAATATTTTCTCTGCCAAATTGCAAGAGATTCACTATGGGTTGATTTTATTTATGGTCATCGAATTTATGTTAAATTGTACAAAAATAATAAAAAAATTATTTCATGAAAATTATCGAATTTAGTATTTTTATATATAAAAATAACTTTCACCGATTTTCGGTAAAAATTTATGCCAAAGAATACAGGTGGCATTTCAAGTCAGTACTATTTGCACAGGTGAATTCGTATATCTTGCTGCATCAAGATTAATTCTATTTATGATCACCGAACCTATAACAAATTACGCTGAGTTCAGTGATTATTGTAAACAAGAAATTTCTTTTATTATTTTTTGTGGAATTTGGCATATGTTAGGTGATACCGTATGAAATTAATCCAACTTGTCACTAATGTTACGTGTGCAAATATTGCTCACTTGGTGTGTCACCTGTGTTTTCCGTCATGGATTTTTACCAAAAATTGGTCAAAATTATTTTTATATATATAAATATCAAGTTCGGTAATTTTTATAAAATAATTTTTTTTATTATTTTTGCGTAATTTGGCATAATTCAATGACTAAATATGAAATTAACCCATACACAATGAATGAATTCTACAAATAGCATTGCCGATGCAAAAACAATTTTTCATAATTTTGGGTGCAAAATTAATGGTGCATAATACCGCAATGACTTTACGATAAATTATGCTTGCTAAAATTTTATAAATATTACGAGAAATGACTTTCCATTTCTCCCGTTTGAAGTCAATTTCAGCTCTCAAACTTAGCAATAGAATTTTGAGAATAACGTTCCATATTTAAGGAGCTTAAAGAAATGAATTATGATATTGATTAATTAATTTCGGCCGCAATGAATTCCTTTTAATTTTTTTTTAATTTATATTATCAAAATAAAAAATTCCGAATTCTTTTTTTTTTTCCCAAATTGGCGTAACAGAATAAGGTTAATTGGAATTTTTCGGAATTATGTATGAAAATGAGCAAATTAATCAGTACCATATATAGTTTTTCACCTGTGGAAATTGAAAAAGAAAATTCCAATAATAGGCAGAGTCAAAACTGCCTCACTAAAACTTATCCACATATCAAAAAATTACCAACAAAAAATAGAATTTCCACATCTGGCATTTACAAACTCGATCATTTTAATTCTCCACAAACAAAATAATAATAAAACAGTAAAAATAAAATCCACAGTAAATAAATAAGGAAAAGAATAAAACAAAGCCTTCCTGAAAGCAAAGAGGCTCTATGTGAGAAGTTGATCCAATCGCAAATCGCAAATATGAATCCTCGTATCTCCTTCTCACTGGTGTTTCTTGTAACGGTGACTCTCTTTCTGGTCGGCGAAGTCAAATCTGATTTATGCGCCGGTACTGATTATCCTACCCTTTGTAGGGACACTGTGAATAAAATCACCGATCCGGTGAAGGCCACAGAGGCAACGATTAAATATGCAATTCTCAGAACAAAGCACGCAATGTTAATTACGAGGGCGATGCACAAAAACGAAGATACTGACACTTGCGCAGAAATGTACGAGGATGCAATTTCCGATCTATCGGAATCGATTAAGGATTTGAGGAATCGTGATCGGGCCAGTGTTAATACCAAACTTTCTGCTGCAATTAGTTATTATTCATCCTGCGACGACGTTTGCTCTGAAGCCAGTGAAATGAATCGTCTTCTTAATATTAATAATGTCCTTGAAAGTTTGGTTGATAATTCTTTGGTTCTTGTCTCTAAATTAAAATGACTTGATTATTGTTTATACATATTCAAATTTTCTTTTCTTGTTAGTTTTTGTTATATTTCTGATAAACTTTTCTCTATCAGGTCTAAGGATGTATTGATTCTTACCTTATTATATTCATGAAAAATTATATAACAAAAGTTTAAATAAAAATCATGTACTATATCTGTAATATTAAGATGTATGTGAATTGATTTTGGTTTTAAAATGATTTGTTTTTTTTTTTGTTGCCTAAAACAAAATGTGTTGTGTTCGACTTTTGTGATGTTTATCATTCATTAATTTAACGCAATAATTCATGGATAAAAACATCATCAATTTATGTAAAATAGTTGTTTCGCTATCAAATTTTATTAAAGTTACAACCATTATTATCTTTAATAATAAAGTGTTGACTGGACTAACGTATATAAAACATACACTGCATGCACTGCTGATTTTTTTATTAGCTGCTGCATGATTGACACGTGTAAAATAAAAATTTTTAAAGGTTAAAAATATCAATATGATACCCCTAACTTGTAAGAAACAATTGCTTCAGTAACTAACTTTATTTAAGCCATATTTGACATTTGAAGTCTTATTATCTTCAATTTTTTAAGCATTTATATCAATTCAAATACTGATTAAAATTATGCGCGTAAAATGTGCACTATAAAAAATGTGAATCAATTTAAATAAATATTAAAATATGGATGTTATGTCAATAAATATAACGGTAAAAAAATTAAATTATTTAAATATGTAATCCTTTATTCTCATTTTTTTCTATAAATTTTTCATTTAAATGGAAACATTAGAAGTTATTGAGTTTAATTTGGAGCGCTTTATCAATCATGTATCAGTATTTCGTCAAATGCAAAAGATTAGAAAACACATACTTGCCGTGTTTTTTGAAAAAAAAAAATACATTTGACCAGAAAAAAGAAAAGGAAAAAAATGTATAAATGGCAAAAAAAGGCAAAAAAAATATAAATACTTTCTATATAATATAGACTATAGTTATTAATTTGAGAAATTGGAATTTAATATTGTGATAAAAACATTAACATGAAAAAATTGGTCTGATTGAGGTATAGCCTTAAAGAAAGAATATTTCTACACCGGAATGAGAAATAACTAGATTATATTTTATTCTGCCTATTTTTCATTATATTTTTTTATAAATATTTTACATTTTATATAATACCGAAAGTAAAATAATTTAGTACACGTTTTAAATGCATTTTTTATGCACGAAATTAATGGATCTTTATTATACAGAGAAATGCAGGAAAACAGTGCAAAGTTTGTTTTGTTTGTATTAGATTTATTATCTATCAATTTGTGGGCTATATCGCTATTTTATTATTGAATACAAAGCAAAATTTTAGTTTAAATTTTAAAATTGATTGTGAAACTTAATATTTTATTTGAATATTTCTCATAATTAAATTCTAAGGTGAAGCCAATATATTTGAATTAAGGTTGTAAATTTTGAATTAGCTTACTACCTCAATTCGATTTATTCCTAAAAATATAATTTAAATTCTATTTAATGTGTCAATGATCTAACACAATTAATTATATAATCCATTTATATCGTGATTGTGACATTTATCATCCTTTATATTATTTTTTATTTCATAAAATTTTTCATATAATATGAATATAAAAATAATTACATTTTTATTCTTAGTAATTTTTTTTATAAATATAATATAATAAAATGTGAACCGTTTATGACATAATTCATTTATAACATATTTAACAATGGAATATTTAAATTACTGTTCAACTCAACTACTTTGTAATAAATTTCTAATCCGTTTATATTCTAATGAAAAATGCTAAATAAATTATTGAGTTAATTACATCGTGATCATCGAATTTTTAGACTTATAATCAAATTGTCAAAATAAAATAATTTGTAACATACAAATCATTAAAATTTAATTTTATTTCAATTGAAATAAAAATGACCTGAAAATCAATTTTTGATATCACCGGAGTGACAATTAAGTATATAACATATACTTATCAAATCATTTTAGGATCAATAACCTCTATAAGTTGAACTGTAAGATGAAAAATTTTTTTTGTCATTATGTAAATATAAAAAAATGACGTGTATAGAAAACAAAAAAAAATTTAAGTAACTAATCATAATTTATTTATAAAGTTATTTGATATTAAAATAGCATGATAATCATATATAATTTGCTTAATTGTCATTTTGATGATACAAAAAATTAATTTCCTGATAATTTTTACTTTAATTGAAATAAAATAGAATTTTGATGATTTTTATATTATAAATTATTTTATTATTACCATTTGGTTATAAATTTAAAAGTTCGATGACCATGAACGCAATTAATCCTAAATTATTTTTATTACTTTACTTCTTATTTTTCCATTCATTTTATGATACATACGTAAGGGAATTGAAGTATATAATTTTATAATTCATAAAATGAACACACGTTATTCAATAAATGAAAAAGATAATAAAATAAAGTATTTAATATTTGTCATATTCTAATGTATTATTATCCGGGCCGTTCATTACCAATATTTGTGAAACAAATTGGACCATATTAAAAAAAATCGGAAATTATAATACTCATTTTTTTTGGGAAAGATATTTGGGGAGGAGGTTTCACTTTATAATTATTGTGGACGGTAGCTGATATGCTAATTGCCTCAAATGTATTTAGATATTATTTTTCGTCATAGCATAATTCTAATAATACTGCCATGGGATTTAGTATAAATCTTTTTGCTCCTTGGATCTATCAATGAATACAAACAAGAGTGCAATGCATCTAAAGTGCCCACGCTGAATTTACCAAAATGGACATTTTCCATTTCAAAAATACAAAATGGGTATTTTCTTCTTCTTGTACGAAACAAAATGATATTTTCCATTCCAAATATTAATATCCTCGTAATTTATATTTTATTTTTGCCACAAATTTCTAAATTCTACATTTTAAATAGCTAGCAGGAAATTCAAATATAATTTGTAACATATACGTTTTTTTGGAAAGGAAATATAAGTATCAAAATTAAAAAAAAAAAAGTAGATAGATTTTTAAAAAATTCTTGAGTCCATAAACATAAAATGTCAAAAGAAAAATATAAATTGATAAATCTTGAAAAAGGTAATGGGAAAATATCAAAAGAGAAATGGTCAATCTTGAAAATTTCATGGAAAGCAAGGGCAATGAGGACCACAAATTTTTAAATATCGAACTCCGGAAACAAACCAGGGGTCCACGCTTCCCTTGCTCTTCCTCTTTCGCACGTGACAAGCTCTACCTGAGGGAGCTTTTCTCGACGTGGTCGTATCAAGGATGTGCACGTGTCCATCGATCACGATAAAGCGCCATATATCATATTAATTGTCCGTTTAGTTTCGCTCCTAATTTCTACACGTTCTCACTGCATCGCTCCATGACGATTGCTTAGCATCCAAAACTAGCCATTCTCTCTCTCTCTCAGCTTTACAAGCTTAATTAATAGCAATTCCTTGTAAAGATTTGGGTTGTTGTACGCTTAATCCATCTTCAGAATCCAGGTTAATGTTTGATCATCACTTGTTTATTTTGGAATAATTATATGTCCGTTTGATTGCGTAGAAAATACTGTCGAATGGAGAAAATTTGGATTATTAGAAAGTTTTGATTGATTTGGTTTCGCTATACACTTTCTATGATGCTTGTCAATTCATTTTATACGTTTATGAATCTTGTTAGGATCTCTAGTGGCGCTTTTGTTTGGCATAAGCTTTTCTGTGTTTTTGTATTTTTGCTTTTTGATTTTCCCTTAAGTTTGGCATTTCTTCAGGTCTAAGAAGTGAATCAAGGAGCATGAGTAATAGCATAGGCCACAATTTATTCCAACAGAGTTTGGTACGTCCTGCGGTTTTAGAGCATCGAAGCAAGCTAAATAATCCTGGCATTCGGTCTGTGAGTCAAGGAGTAACGGCGCCGCCAACACGCAGGTCTCCGATATTCTCTAGTTTTTATGGAAACAGCTTAAAAGAGCGGAAATCGAAACTAGTTACTGGAACTCGTCGTCCTGCTACGGTTACACCGCCGCGTGCGGTATTAGCTATGGATCCGGCATCAGAGGTAATTTCCGTATTTTGATCATTTCAACTGTTTAATTCGGGATTTTATTGAGTGTAAGACATTATAGCATTTTCAGAAGTTAACTCTATGTCTAGTCTGTTGAAAAAAACGAATTGATATTTTGAATTTAGAGGATTAGAAAGTCTAATTAACATATACTGTTGGAAAGTTATTGTGGACCAGACTGATGTTTTCTCGTTGTACTAATTAGTATCATAGAGGAGGATGGCATTGTTAGTTCAGTCGGAGATGCTATGCATTTGTCTATTTGAAGCTTTTTAGTCAACTTATTTATTGAGATTTCTTTTGTAAAGTGGAGCTAGTCCAGCACATGGCTTTGGTTTTTAAATCATGATGTTTTGTGAGTGTCACTTGATCGTATGGTCTCATTCCCTTTGTACCCTTTTGTGCTATCAACATTATTAATGCAGATCTGTTTACCAAAAATTTTACTTCTTGAAATACGAGAACAAAGTTTTGCTGCTTTAGACCTTTTATTTTTTCTGCCTGAGAATGTCTTTAAATTTATAAAGATAGAGACAGAGAGCATGTGCACACATGTGTATTAGTTCTTAGAATGCTTGAAAGGTTCTGACAGAATCCTTCCTTGCCGCAGGTTATAGAAAAATTCAACCTTGAAAGAAATATTGAAGTGCTGGTATATTGCTGCCAACCCTGCACACATGAATGATGCTCAATTAACTTGAGCAGAATTTAAGTAATTTAGCATATTGCAAATCTGATATATTCAAGTGCTGTACTCATGTAAGATTCTTCCTTCTAACTGAGCAGGTTTCTGTTAGCAATCCCACTGCTGGTTCTATCACAGTTGTAAATATTCAGATAACATATGCTAGTGACTCTTTGATGCTACATTGGGGTGGGATATGTGATAGAAGGGAGTAAGTCCACCTGTACTTGTGAGCAATTTTATTTGTTTTACAATTTGCTGAAGTTTTTATAATTCATGGAATTTTTTATTCTTTCATACTTTTCCTTTTCCTTCTGCCAGGAAGTGGGTACTTCCTTCTCATCGCCCAGATGGCACCAAAATTTACAAGAACAAAGCCCTTAGAAGTCCTTTTGTTAAAGTATGTTGCAAAAAGTGAACCTTGTTGATGTTATTGATTGTATATTATTTGATAAAACAAAACATTTGGTAGATATATCTAAATAATTAGCTACTTTTTGTTATTGCATTTCCTTTTGTAGTCTGGTTCAAGTTCTCACCTCCAAATAGAGATTGATGACCCTGCAATACAAGCCATAGAGTTTCTTATACTTGATGAAGCCAAGAATAAATGGTGATTTTTTATTTTCTATCCTTTCTCTAGACTGTGCATCTCAAAATGAGCTGATTAAATTATGTACCTTTTCTGTCCCCTTTGTTTGTTGATTTTTACATTTCAGGTATAAAAATAATGGCGGGAACTTTCTTGTTAAGTTACCTGCAAAACAGAAGTTGATAATTCAAAATGTCACAGTTCCTGAGGACCTTGTACAAATTCAAGCATATCTGAGATGGGAAAGAAAGGGTAAACAAATGTACTCCCCTGAACAAGAGAAGGTAAGTTCTTACAGTGTGGTTTGTACCTTTATTAACTTATTGTCATTTGAAATATTGAGTTAGAAAAACATGGATGTAATTTGCAGATTTATATTAATTACAAGTTGCATTTTATATGTGTTTTGTGGAATTGTATTATGAATTTTGAATTTTATGTGAGTTGTCTGGTTCTAGTGAATATATCTTAATTATTGTAGGAAGAATATGAAGCTGCTCGTACTGAGCTATTGGAAGAAGTAGCCAGGGGTACTTCGGTTGAGAAGCTACGAGCAAGACTGACGAAGAAAAATGAAAAACCTGAAATCAAGGAGCCATCTATCTCTGTCACCGAAAACAAGATTCCTGAGGATCTTATCCAGATCCAAGCTTATATAAGATGGGAAAAAGCAGGAAAACCCTCTTATCCTCCAGAGCAGCAACTGGTAAATTACCATTTGCATTATTCGTATCTGCATTGCATCCTTTAAAGTGCTTATGATATAGACAATGAATATAATAACTTTCTAGTTTATAGTTTTTCATTTGCAATGAGATTATATTTAATCACTTATCCTTGGCATTTGTTTGTTCTTCATGTAGCGTGAATTTGAGGAAGCAAGACAAGAGTTGCAAAGAGAGCTGGAAAGAGGTGTTTCTCTTGATGAGATTCGGAAGAAAATCGTTGAAGGAGAGATCCAGAGCAAGGTCTCAAAGCAGCTGGAGAAAAAAAGATACTTCAGTAGGGAAAGGATTCAGCGCCAAAAGAGGGACTTAGCACAGCTTGTCACCAAATATGCAGCTAAATCTACAGTTGAAGAAGTTTTAGCAGAGCCAAAAGCCTTGAGGGCAGTGGAGCTTTTTGCAAAGGCAAAGGAAGAACTGGCTGGTGATGCTGTTCTGAGCAAGACGATCTTCAAGCTTGCTGATGGAGAACTTCTGGTAAGAATGGATGAAGAACTTACTCTCAGATTTAGGGTGATTTTTTTTTTTTCCTTTCATGGATTATTCTATCTATCAAACTTTTTATGCATTGTGAAGGCACTAGTGACCAAGCCTGCTGCTGGTAAGATAAAAGTCTATGTTGCCACTGATATCAAAGAGTCAGTCACTCTTCATTGGGCTTTATCAAAAAAGGGAAGAGAGTGGATGGTAAGTTTCTTTGTAACATGGTCCTGAAGACATTATAGGCCGTTGGAGTTAATTATTTCCTCCTTTAAATGAGCAGTCACCAGCTTTGGGTTAATTGGTCATATAAATATATGGATATTTTGCAGACACCACCTTCAAATGTGTTGCCTCCTGATTCAGTTGCTTTGGGTGAGGCTGCTGAAACGCAACTAACAAAAAAGAGTTCTTCTGCTGAAATTCCTTACGAGGTGCATAAAGTAACTTTTATTTCATCCATTGCTACAGGCCTCATGAAACCTACCGTACAAAGGAAAATTTTTCAAAGCAAAAGTTGCATTCTTCATAAATTCATCAAATTGACATAAGATTGTAATATTCTCAAATTATTTTTTAGGTCCAATCCTTCGAAATGGAGATTGAAGAAGGTGCTTTTGCGGGGATGCCTTTTGTGCTTTTGGCTGATGGAAAATGGATAACGAGTAAAGGCTCAGACTTTTATATCGAATTTAGTGATCGATTTAAGCAAGTCCAAAAGGTTGCTTTGATTGCATATTCTAACTTGATGCCTTATAAATTGCATAATTTCGTCCATCCCCTTCCGCATTAATTAAGTAGATTATTCTTTGTAAAAGGATGCTGGGGATGGCAAAGGTACAGCTAAGTTGCTGTTGGATAAAATTGCAAAAATGGAAAGTGAGGCACAGAAGTCGTTCATGCACCGGTAAGTCATCTTCTAATGGTTCTTGTGAATTTTCTGAGGAGCATCTGATTGCATCTTCCATTCACATTTTGTTTTAACTTTGGTGCATGTATATGTCATATACTAGAGTCTTGATTGGATATTCTGTTGATCTAGTTTTGGGGTGAGTTAGCAAATATTGTCTGTTGTATTCATTAACTGGGAACTTTCAGTCTCTAGTCCTGTTCAGAAATTTTGGATCATCTGGAAATCAACAATACCAAATTGTTTGTATTCTTGTCAATGGGAAAACAAACAAGGAAGTATTGACATAGTTTTGATGTGTATTCGTGTGAGAATGATAGCCTTATTAGAGGGCGCAAAGTCCTTGGAGTTTCATTGTAGTGACATCCTTCTAGCCAGAATTTTTTTTTTCCTTTCTTTTAATATGTTCAAAATTTACAGCCTTTGCTTTGACAGTTAAGTTTCACCACCATTTTTTTTATTTATATAAATTATACTAGCTACCAATTGTCAAATTCCGGTGCTAGAGAGCTTAGCAAGATTTGGGCTTGGCTTTCCAATCTCTAGCTCCTCCTTGCTCAAAATTTTCACTTCTCGTTGTTGCAATTCAGAAAACCACCTTGCTAGATGCACTAACATGAGCAATGTTGTGAAACCAGTTTTGGTTCTCGTAAAAGTGAAGAAAATTAGAAGTCGTCTTATGTGTGTTTAATTTTCTATTAAAATTCCAAACTAAAAACTAGTACGTTAGAAACTTAGCAGATAATTATTCTTATTAATTTTGTTTCTAATTTTTTTTTTTAAACATGCATATGTTGATGGCTAGATATCTAGCGTGTTATAGTTCTCCCGAGAAATTAAGAATTACCATGCAGCATGTAATGTATTCAACTTTTCTTTTGAGATGAACTGTGTTTGCCCATAATTAGGTAAAATCACGAATATAATCTTGAAAAGGGCAAACTTGCACATCTTATATTTTGTCGAATAGTGGGGGGCGAGAACAAGAATAACACAATCATATTGAAATTTTATTGATGCAGAGGGAGCTAGTGCTCACAATGCCCCCATTGTAAATCCACTATTGTTCATAATCAAACTGCTTCTTGTATGGCATTTGATTGTTCCTCTAGCTGATAGTAATGACATTATATAACTCATTTTGGAAAAAAAAAAAAAGCGTCAGAAAAAAATGTTGTATTCAATATTGCTAGTTGATTAACTCCGTATGTGGGGCATTTGCAATTATGAAGATGGAACTTTTCTTCTTCCACTTTCCGCATTTTTTCCCCATTCCTCTTGATACAGCAATGACCAAAAGATAGGCATGAATATCTGTTAATATACTTTTCATATGTTCTACAGCAATCTGAAGCTTGATGAGACTTATAGGGATTTTGGTCTTAACTTTATTATTTTTAATAACTATGAAGTTTGTTTCTTGTTTAATGGAAGGTATGCATTTTTATTCTCGTTGATTAAGGTACTATGTTACGTTTTTACTGTTGCTGCACTAATTTGCTGATTTCATGTAATGGCTTATATCTGTGCCTGTGAATATGCTATTCTTCTATAGTTCTATAATTAAAGAGTCATATTTTCCTTTCTTTTTCTAGATTTAACATCGCATCAGATCTGATGGAGCAAGCAAAGGATGCTGGTGAATTGGAACTTGCAGGGATCTTGGTGTGGATGAGGTTTATGGCTACGAGACAACTCATTTGGAACAAAAACTACAATGTCAAACCACGGTAAGCTTGTGAATCTAATTGGCTTGAAATTACCATGGGACATTTTTTCTAATGAGTTTCAGACCATTCTGATGCAAATATCTGACCTTCATTCCTTCTAAAAATGGATCGTGAAGAAACTGGCTCTCTGGCCCTAATCTTTCCCTGATGATTGTACAGCCATCTTACTGTCTGCAAGTGATAAAAAGTTACCTTTTGTACTGTGATTGTGAGTTGTGACAGCATGTGATTCTCTTAATGCAATTATCCTTTGTTCATCGGTTGCAGTGAGATAAGCAAGGCACAGGACAGGTTGACAGACTTGCTACAAAATATTTATGCAAGCCATCCACAATATCGGGAAATTTTGCGGATGATTATGTCTACTGTTGGTCGAGGAGGTGAAGGTGATGTGGGACAGCGTATTCGGGATGAAATTCTTGTTATTCAGGTCCTTAGTGAATGCCATTAGATTTTTTTCATTGTGCTGTTCACTGAATAATTTATTTGTCAGGGAGTTCAGCATCTGAATAATATATGTATGTATTGATTCTAGAGAAACAATGATTGCAAAGGTGGAATGATGGAGGAATGGCACCAGAAGCTGCACAACAACACAAGTCCTGATGACGTTGTAATCTGCCAGGTAGCAGAATATGAATTTGGACATGCAAAGCCTGTGACTTTATCCATCTGGGCACTTATTAAATACCCCTTATCATGCAGGCATTGATGGATTACATTAGAAGTGACTTTGACATTGGTGTTTACTGGAAAACTTTGAATGAAAATGGACTAACAAAAGAACGACTTTTAAGTTATGACCGTGCTATCCACTCTGAACCAAACTTCAGGAGAGATCAAAAGGATGGCCTTTTGCGAGACCTTGGAAACTACATGAGAACTTTGAAGGTTGGTTATCTAAAACTTAAGTCTAGAGGATTCATAATATATTTAGTTTTTGTATAAATTCTGTTTCATATGAAAATTGCAGTAAAAATGCTCAGTTATATTGGATGTTTTAACGTTTCGAGTTCTGTGTGATCCATGTGCCTTAATTCATGTGGGAAATGGATGTCAGTCATGTTCATGATATTATCTGATTTATGCCCTCTATGTATTAATGCATCTCAAAACTGTAAGAAAAATTATTAGATATGCATGTCTGTTGATGCACGTACATACATAGATATATATAGTACATGAACACATCAAATTGATCATGATCATTAGATGTGCATATTCTCACTTTTGTTTATGGTTAAGAATAACAAAAGAACTGTATATCTCTTCAGATGTTGCTGAGATTCCTTTTATTCTCTTTAATAGCTGCATAGCGTTGATTTTTTTTCCAAGTTGGTTGCAGGCAGTTCATTCAGGTGCAGATCTTGAGTCGGCTATTGCAAATTGTATGGGCTACAGTGCTGAGGTGGTGCCATATCCTGTCTGAAGATTCCTGCACAATTTCATTCTTCTAGGATTTTGCAGTACTTTTGTTTAATTCCAATTCTCTTCAGGGCCAAGGATTCATGGTTGGAGTGCAAATAAATCCCGTTAAAGGCTTGCCATCTGGATTTCCTGTAATGATTTTGACTTCATTTCGACGTGCTTCTAGATGTCATCTGTGAGCAACAAGAATGAAATGTGTTCTTTATCTTCTGTATCTTTTGGAACAGGAATTACTACAATTTGTTTCAGAACATGTTGAAGATAAAAATGTAGAAGCACTTCTTGAGGTACAAGGAAAATTTTTAGTGTCCCTTAGTCATGTGTTTGTATTTGTACTTTAACCTTGACTACTTTTGTTGTTCATCTTATGACTTGCAGGGTTTGTTGGAGGCTCGTCAGGAGCTTAGGCCTTTGTTATTTAATACTACTGATCGTTTAAAGGACCTTTTATTTTTGGACATTGCACTTGATTCTGCTGTTAGAACAGCTATTGAGAGAGGGTATGAGGAATTAAATAATGCTGGTCCAGAGGTAAATTTATCATCAATGATTGTATCTCATAAAGAATTTTTTTCCCCATTATTCTTGAATGATAATTTGAATTACTTATTAATGCATGCATTATTTTGTTTCATCACTTACTTATATATTCTTGATTACTTGCTTGTTGTTTTGCAGAAAATTATGTATTTCATCGCCCTTGTAGTTGAAAATCTTGCCCTTTCATCAGATGACAATGAAGATCTGATTTATTGCTTGAAGGTGAAATTGGAGTGTAATATTTTTCTTTTATGTCTAGAATTTATTGCTTGTTGTGCCTATCCATATGATTGATGCTCTTCCGTGATGTTTGATATTTCTTTTGTTTTGCACTGTTCAGGGTTGGCATCATGCCATCAGTATGTCAAAAAGTGAAAGTGATCATTGGGCGTTATATGCAAAAGCAGTCCTTGATAGAACTCGCCTTGCCTTAGCTAGCAAGGCTGAATGGTATCAGCAACTTTTGCAACCATCAGCAGAATATCTTGGATCACTGCTTGGAGTGGACCAGTGGGCTGTATGCTTCTAATATTCTCAAGTTCAAAATAGTTTTTCAATCGTTTTTTCTATTGCTACCTTCTTGTTGTACTCAATCAATTCTTACAGGTAAACATATTCACTGAAGAAATTGTCCGTGCTGGATCAGCTGCAGCTTTGTCCTCACTTCTTAATCGACTTGATCCAGTTCTTCGAAAGACTGCTCACCTCGGAAGGTTGGTGCAGTATTCACTGTTCTGTAAAGTGATAACAGAATAAGATGTCAATCATATATGAATAAAGACTTCTTACAATGGTAAAACTTAATCATATATAATTCTGATCTTTAAATGCAATTTGGTTGGCCTGGAACAGTTGGCAGGTTATTAGCCCAGTCAAAGCTGCTGGGTGTGTTGTTGTTGTGGATGAGTTACTTTCAGTACAGAACAATTCTTATGATCGCCCTACAATTTTAGTGGCAAAAAGAGTAAAAGGAGAAGAAGAAATTCCAGATGGTACGGTTGCTGTGCTGACACCTGACATGCCAGATGTCTTGTCCCATGTTTCTGTGCGAGCAAGAAATAGCAAGGTAATTACATGTTTATGTAATATCTACATCTTTGATGGGCAACTAATGAGGTGTATAATAATGGCAGGTTTGCTTTGCCACATGCTTTGATTACAACATTTTGGATATGATAAAAGCAAAAGAAGGGAAATTGTTGCGTCTGAAACCCACATCTGCAGGCATAGTCTATAGGTAATCCTACCCTTTCCCAAGTTATTTGGGAAAATGCCACATTATAGCATGACGCTTGGCATGCATTACAAGATGCTCATACATTTAGATATAACTATGTGCTGCATCAAAAACTGTTCCAACATTGTATTAACTCAGATTTGATCTTTTCATGCTGAATTGAAGTGAGCTAGAGGGCGAGCTAGCAGATTCAAGTTCTGCTAACTTGAAAGACATTGGTGCTTCACCTATAAAGTTAATCAGAAAGCGGTTCAATGGTTGATATGCCATATCTTCCGAGGAGTTTACAAGTGAAATGGTCAGGGTTGCAAAATGGCTTCTAGCATTATAGTTTGCAATCTATTATTTGTTTCCTTCTTTCATCGTTCTTTCATAATTTTATAGGGCTTGATTAAATCGAACATTGCATGTTATCATTTAAAGAGTCTGTTAAAGCCTGATGATCATTTTCTTAGGTTGGTGCCAAATCACGCAATATCGCACACTTAAAAGGAAAAGTGCCATCATGGATTGGGATTCCTACATCAGTTGCCTTACCATTCGGAGTTTTTGAGAAGGTTCTTTCAGAGGGCCCAAATCGGGTAATGACTCAAAATTTTGCTAGTTCTATTAGCTTTTGCTACATTTTCAGTTTCTTTTTTGGCAGTCCGCTACCTGCTCATTCAGAATTGTTAATGTTGTCCAAATGTTGAATCTGTCCCTTAAATGTTGCATCTGAGCAATTTATCTTTTAGTGCCTCATGTCAGCTTTCTCTCTCTCTCTCTCTCTCTCTCTCTAATTTCTTACCATAACAGTAGTGACACTGGTACTGAATTACACCCTCTTAATTACGTGCATGAGAGCACAGGTTCGTTTTTGGAAGGATTTAGAATTTAAATTAATTTGAAAATGGAATAGCAAGTCAAAATTTTGGTGAATTCGAATCTTATCCTGGCATGAAAACTGGAAGGGATGGGATGTGTATTAACTTGAGATCCACCGCTAAAATTTGATGACACTAACTGGTTTTCCTATCTTGAGAAGCACTTCTTGATAATGATTGAGTGTTTTCCTGAAAAACTATTGTGTGTTAGGGGGCAAATATATCTTGATGCTCAGCTCATTAATTATCCTAAAAGATCTTTTTCTCATTGAAGATGTTACTAGATGTGCAAGATGTAGTTGATTCCAGATCACTTATTCTAAGTATGCAAATTTTGCACTTGAGTCCAATCCTTGTCAGTAGCAATTCTAGCTTGTTGCATGGCACCAGGGACTTTTTTTTTTTTTTCGTGCCAGCTGCTGAATGTATGTAGTTGTTGTTGTTGTTCACTTTTGTGATCTTTGCTTCCACCGTACAGGAAGTGGCTAAGAAGTTGGAATTGCTGAAGAAAAAATTAGGGGATGGAGAGTTTAGTGCCCTCGGGAATATTCGTGAGACTGTTTTGGAGTTGGCAGCACCACCACAATTGGTATGTTCTTTTTACATAGTACCGAAATTGTAATTCACATTCCAATTAATTTCTGCTCATGGTATGCTCCTGAGAAAAATGTGTATTCATATAATAATCTGCAGCTTTCTAGTAATTATTTAGATACGTTATATACTGTTAGAACATTTGTCCCACATGGCTGGGCCAACAGAAAGTATAGGTATATTAGTGAATGAGATAAACAACGTATTTTCATTGGGTACGAGGTGAGTACATTAACAAAAAGAAGCCCTACCATTGTGTTTGTTTTGGTTTAGGCACCCTAACCTTTTCCAAACCTCTTTACCAAGTTCCAGAGCTGCATCACAGTTATAACAATTACTTGCCTCTCTTCAAAAATAATCTTTGGTTCAAGTAACTTTCCACTTTCAGGCTCTCCTATCTCCTTTCCTTACAAATTATGGACAGACCACACAACACAGTTTTAGTTCATGTTGCAGGTAGTTTGTGCTATGCTCTTCTGTGTCCTTTCCTTGTAGAACACCCATTACAGGTATGGCTCAGCTTTCAAGTAGTTTGGTGCTGTCCGGAAGCTCCTTTTCTGTCATAGTTTCAGAAGCCAGCTGTTGAGGCTATCCATTTTCCAGGCATCCCAATAAAGCAAAAGTTGCCTGAACCTGTATGATGTTTAATATGGAAACAATAACGTAATAGGCTATATACTTATTTCAGGTACAAGAACTGAAGACTAAGATGAAAAGTTCTGGGATGCCTTGGCCTGGTGATGAAGGTGAACAACGGTGGCAGCAAGCATGGATGTCTATCAAGAAGGTATATTGCTTTCCCAGACTGGAACATGAACACCATTTTGATCCCTTGGTATTTTCTTGCCAGTGCAGCCACCCTTGGCTTTTATTGATGAGTTATGTATCCTTATAATGGGTTGATCTCCTGCCCTTATTCCTTCCAATGTTGATTGTGCTACAAGCATCATGAGCAAGTTTTTATATAATTTTTCTGAGACCCATCCTCGGATAGATTTAAATACTTATTTTTATAGTTAATATATGGTTGCATCACATAGATGTTTAGAGGAGGTATACAACTGGTTCTTTTTAGCTTGAAAGTTTGCCATACCTCCATAAATCTGTTGCCCTTTTGTTTTGTACTTCTCATATATATTTGGGTTCCAGTAGAGTTTCTTTTAGCTTGGCATTTATTTGTTTCGTACTTCCATTTTAGGTCTGGGCTTCAAAATGGAATGAAAGAGCTTATTTCAGCACAAAAAAAGTGAAGTTAGACCATGATTTTCTCTGCATGGCTGTGCTGGTTCAGGAGATTATAAATGCTGATTATGCATTTGTTATCCACACAACCAATCCATCATCAGGCGACTCCTCAGAGATATATGCTGAGGTATTATTTTTCTGATGAACTATTTACTCAACTCATTTTATTTACTAAATTATTAGAAAAGCGGGAGAAATTTGATTTAACAATCCCTGCTACTACAGGTGGTGAAGGGTCTTGGAGAAACTCTTGTAGGAGCTTATCCTGGCCGTGCTTTGAGTTTTATCTGCAAGAAAAACAATTTGGACTCACCTCAGGTAAATTATCTTTACATTAATTAGGGTTTAAGGATGAGAATTGAGAAGTACTGAAGGAATTTTTTTTTTGTTCATATTTTTTAACAAAATTTTGCGTGACAAAATACTCTCATTTTCTCAAGCTCTGAGCCTTTCTACATCTTGTTGATTCATAGTTTATGGACCATTTTTTAATGAATTTTTGCTGTTGGGTCTAATTAAGTATGGTATTTTTCAGGTGTTGGGATATCCAAGCAAACCGCTTGGCCTCTTCATAAGACGTTCTATTATCTTCAGATCCGATTCCAATGGTGAAGATCTAGAGGGTTATGCTGGTGCTGGTCTTTATGATAGGTAAATTTACCTATTCCTGTTCTCATATTTGTCAGAAATTTAATATGAGAGAAAAAAAAAAGGGTTCTGATCTCAGATAGCTCAGAAAACCTCCGGAAATGATATTTGGTGTTTGTTTTTACAATGTCATTACATCAAGAATCAGTGAGATTATAACTTTATTCTAGTTTAAACCAAATTAAACTCGTATCATCTTCTGGTTTATACGTGTGCTGATTTAGAAGCTCCTTATCTTGCAGCGTACCAATGGATGAAGAAGAGAAAATTGCGGTTGATTACTCATCTGATCCGTTGATTATCGATAGCAACTTTCGACAATCAATTCTCGCTGGCATTGCTCGTGCAGGGAGTGCAATCGAGGAGCTCTATGGATCTCCACAAGACATTGAAGGCGTAGTACGAGACGGTAAAATCTACGTGGTCCAGACAAGACCCCAGATGTAATCTTCAATTTTTTATTTTCCTTATTCTCTATTGATTCAGCTAACGGACATTTTGTAAATGAGAAAATAACAGAGGGAAACTGAGGAAAAAGAAAAAAATACAAGTGACAAGCGCAAATAATAATAATAATAAGTTATAAATTCGGTATATATGGAAATTCGGAAGTAATTCCACACGCATCGTCCTGTTTACTTGAAAAAACACGTGGCCATCTGTTAGCTTAATGCTAGTTACTGTTCTATTTACGAGTTTCTGGGCTCTACTGTATTTTATTCTAGTTTACACTAAAGATCTTATCCAGTGGATCGATTGAGTTTAGATGCTTTCTTCATTCTGCGGCTACTGAGGATGCATATAATTATGACAGTTTCAATAATTTTTTAAAGCAAAAACAGCCAAATTTTAGGTTTTGAATATTTTATAAAATTATTGATCCTCTTAGGGACATTATTAATTCAACGTTCCTAAACGAAATACGGTTCCTCAAAAAGGATATTATTTTACTCCTGTACACAACACCCATATTCCAGCTAAGAAGCTGAGAGCAACCTTGGCTTAGCCACGCCACTATCTCCTCTGATGAGGTAAGCATCCATCTTTGTTAGAACCAGAGACATCAATCCATACTTCATTTAATCTTCCTGAAAGGTGTCGAGAAGAATTATATTGTGCTATTGCGAATGGAGTTTTACAATCTATGACAGCAGTACTTCCAGTCGAGTGGTGGTTTAAACTGGCTACTAAAGCTTCCATTTCTGTCTTAACATTATCATCGTTGGCGAAATCCGAAAACTTCCTACTTGCTATACGCTTAGCTTTCCATTTGGTGAATTGCAAATTCAATTCAGGATTTGGCTGAGGAAGGTTCCCCTTGGACTGGAACAACCTTATATAGTACACTGCCCCAGTTGTGGACGGTCTTATGTTAGTCGACACAGGAGCAGTCATTGCAAATTGAGAAGAATTGAGGTTTGATCCATGTAAATATTGGTAAATCCTAATAAAAAAGAAAGAAATAAGAGTTTATTATTATTATTATTATTATTATTATTATTATTATTATTATTATTATTATTATTATTATTATTATTATTAGTGTGATTAAAAATAAAGAAATAAATAAAAACCTGTGAAAGCCATAGTGGGTAGATTTCTGGAAGGATGTTCCTTGGACAAGGGCAGAGAGCCAGGATACTTCTCTGTAGAGTCTGATTTCATAATCTGACTCTGTGTGTAGCAATACGTAGTTAGGAGAATCAACTGCATTGCCATGAAAACAAAGGTTACTCACACTGAAATAAAATGCCATTGTCACTATAGTTAAGAATAGACTCTCCATTTTGCAGCTTTGATTAATGGAGTTCACTTGGCACTCATATATATAGCCCACTTAAACCTTGTACATTGTCATTTTTGTCCTCTCTCTTCCCCTTGAATTCTGCAACTTCAGAATTTCTTTAGATGTTATTGCCGGTTCGAATCAGATTAGCCCACTATATAAATAAAATTTTCATACATTAATTTTCATAATTTAGAAAATTCAAAATTGAGATTTTATTTAAGCCACATTTGTTATACCGTATTACATATGTGATAGTATAATATAATACATGCTAAAATGGATATAATGTTTAGTAATTTTTTTAAAAAATTATTGTGACGATAATATAATACATGATAAAATTATTTATCTTTAATACTATGTATAATTTAATACAACATGAATCTCTAGGTTTGTGAATATGGTATGAATCGTATTAAGAAAAAAAAAAGTTTTTATCGTCTCTTTGTCTATGATATGACTTCGTCTCCAATATTTTTATCATCTATCACACTTTGCCACCGTCGTCGCTGTCCTCACAACCATTGCCGCCGTCATGATCATCACCACACAGCCACCGCTACCGTTGCCGCCATTACCACCACATTACTGCCACCATTACCACCACAGCCATGACCACCACCACACCATTGTCACCACCACCATTGCTGCCGCTGTCGCCGCCGCCATAGTTATTGCTACCACCTCATCACCACTACTATCACCTTCACAACCGCTGTCATCTCCACCACTACCACTACCGCTACCACCACCATCCCACCATAATAGCTGCTACCACCGTCGCCAACGTTGTTGCCACCATCACCATTACCGTTATTGCTGCTACTACCATCGCCATCGCCATCACCATTTTCATTTAATGATTATTAATTTATCTACCAATATATACATATTCCAAGAATTTTGTACACTTTAAAAAAATGATTTATGAGTGAAAATTGTATTTTATAATAATTTTTTTTTTGTATAAATTAGTAACATTAAAAATAATTTAATTTTTATGTGTTTTTAAATTTTTTTAAAAAATAATACAGTATAATATTGTACATCAAATATAATATAAAATATTACATATTATTACATTTTTGTATCAAATACTATATATAATAATATAAATTAAATAATATATACTAATACTATATAAAATAATATTATACAAGCTAATATTATATAAGTTAATATAATATAGCAAATCATACGTGCCCTTAAGAAAACTCTGTACAATCATTTGAACCAATTAAAATTGGTACAATTTTGGAATTTTTCTTGAAGACCAATAGAATGTTGCCATGGTAGAAAAGCCGGTTTTATATTTACAAAGAAAAATGAGTTTTCTTACATGACATTGCATCCTTAAATGGCTTTTTCCACTGCTTAGCTAAGATGTTAAAGATTTGGGTTCTCTTTCTTTTTAATGAATAGGCGAGCTTGGCATGTTAATAATTCAACCTTTTGGCACACAGCGTTAATGTAAGATTTAGGAGACGCATTTTTTTTAATCCTTGGTCAAAGATTAAACGAGACAGATTTACTAATTACTAATTCAGTTAATAATTATAGTATTTTTATAATTACATTTTTGGGATGGAATGAAAATGGAATCTTGATTAATTTGGAATATTATCATACCTACAACTGTCTGAATTTCATATAATTTCAAGTTAATTAGTAAATTTTGGGTTTATTTTCTTTTATTCATAATTGAAATTTACATTAAATTATTTGTCTAACAAAATTTTTATTTTCCATTAATTTAAAAAATAAAAATGTAAATTATAAGCGTTTGTACGATCTAAACTGCCGTATCAAAAATAAATTTATTTTTGATTCAATGCATCACTTGTGTACTCCATATTAAATATCTTTTTAAGCATCAATTTTTTATTTTTGAAAAAAACTAACAGCCTTCATTTTTTTTTTTTTGTGGAAAACGTTAATTTCAGTTTTAATGAGCTCAAATCATTAACAAGGAAAAACATTTTTGGAAAACGTTGATTTCAGTTTTAATGATCTCAAATCATTAACAAGGAAAAACATCAAATCATTATAATTAATGCTGCAGTTCACTCTAAGAAGATATTAACTAAAAATCATCAATCCACGATATAATTTGCATCATCTGCAGGATACATTGAATTAAATTATAAAACAGAAAAGCACATTAGATATTATTTTTCTTTTAAAAGTACGATTTGATAATGAAACGAAAGATAATCTTTGACCCACTGGAAATTCTTGTCTGTTATCTGATATTATAATATAGAATTTGGACGCAATGTCTATGAATATAACATGTGCCCTGCTTATGGGTTTCAACAAATATAAAGTGATGGCAATTAGCATCTTTTACGATATGAAAGTGGACATAAACATGGTGAAGTTGATACAAGTGTGAAGCTACTAATGTTATAATTAATACAAGAAAAAAAACCCATCTTATATATTAATGTTTGTCCATTAATGACTTGTTAATATGACAAGATTTGGTACCAAATCTTTTTATTTTATGGCAAAATTTATAATTCATCAGCTGAATTTTAATATTTTTATATATTAAATTTTTATATTTTAAAAATTACATATTAAATTTATTAACTTTTACTTATTTATTCATTAAATTTCTATACTTTTAAAACTGCATGTTAAATTTTTAAACTTCTCTATTAAAATATATTAAGTTCAAACAGATGGTAAAAATATTAGTGTTCCGTTAAAATATATGCAATTTTAATTGTGCTTGTATTAAACTGTTGTTTATACCGTCCATTTTGAATTTAATGTGTTTTTATCAAAATATTTGAAAACTTAATATATAATTTTGAAAATATAAAAATTTAACGTATAAAAGTATTAAAATACATAAACAAAAATATATGGATTTTTCCCCTTTTTATATCTGTGTTGGATTTCAAAACTAGCTACTGTTCTCTATCAACTTAATTACCTTCATGTCAAAAAAACATTTTAATTATAGATCTTATCGACGATTTTCATCTGCAACTGGCATAATAAAAAACTAATATGTAAAACAGTTAAAGAAAAAAATGAAAAAAAAAAATACGTTCTGTTTCTGCATTTAATAAAATTATATTAAATTAAAATTTCAGAACTAATTTCCTAAAAAAATATTAATTTAACCTAAAACTCTAAAACTAATTTTAAAGTATTATGATAATTATAAAATATTTGGATAACTATCAAACTCATCTTTATTTTAATTTTAGTATAAGATTACTTCATATATTTTGTATGTATAAATACTCTATTATAGTTATTTAGTAGAGTAGATCAATAAAAGAAAATTATCTATTCATAGTACATATATTTTTATTTTAATTAGTTTTACAACAGGTTTTCAGAATGATAATTTTTTTTTTATTATTGAAAGTCGGTAGCTTATGATAACTCAACTCAAAAGAATAAAGAATTTTAATTTACAAGATTTAACGGTAAATCATTTTAAAATTATTTTTATATTCTTTTATAAATTTATAATGCCAATTGTTATATATTAAAAAGCTTATATATGTTTGAGATAATATACATTGTATGTCTTGATCTTAGTTGTTTATATTATTTTTCTTCTCAACTCCGTAAATCAAATGATCATAGTTGAACATCTTTAATGAAAACACATGTATATCATAGCCAATTTCATATTGATCCATTGAAAATGGATTAAGATTATGATTATGAAAATATTAACAATTTAATATCGTGGCCGCCGATAGCATATTAATTGTGGTCAAACAGTATTACTATTTAATTGTTTTTGCCGAATACATGTATATCATAGCCAATTTCATATTGATCCACTGAGAATGGATTAAAATTATGATTATGAAAATATTAACAATTTAATATCGTGGCTGCCGATAGCATATTAATTGTGGCCAAACGGTATTACTATTTAATTATTTTTGCCGAATAGAATTGGTCATGGGCATTTGGAGGTTGTTTACTTTTGGGTTTCAAGATTTTTTCTCCTCGTGCCATCAATTTTTATTTTTTTTTTGCTTGATCTATATTATTTTAATTCTAATTGTGGTTGGCTTTGATGGCTTTCTCTTAACTTTTGCTTTCTTTTCAATTTCATTGTGATGCTATATTTGTGACTTGGGCAATTTTTTTTAATATTTTGAGATAAATATCTGCTATTGCTTTTATATCTCTTGTTGTTTATGAATTGAGCAACTCCAATTGCATCTGGTTTGGATTTCATTCGGTTTAACTTATGTATATATATATAAGAGAGATCATATTTGCCATCAATTTTAATTTATTATTTTAATGGGTAATACAAAATTATTCAAAGGTTCCGAAAAAGTATGCTGCAAAGTCATTATTCAAGTACAATTTATTATATATGGATGTTTGTTTATTATATCTCAAGAAACTTATTATTTATGTAAATATTCGCTGGAATAAATATCATTTTGAGACTAAAAGAGAAATACTGAAAATCCATATATATGAAAATTATTGTATAAAATAAGTAATATATAAGTAATATATTTCTAAAGATAATTTGATTTTATTTTGATACAAATATTAGTAAACTCAAAGTTTACTAATAAATACAAATATTACTAAACTGATGTTTACTAATTAACAATTGATTACTTAGTATAACTGGTTTGATCGTCCGATATCGATTATAATGCATAAATTATTGAGAATTTATATATTTATTAGAAAACCAGAAGTTTCTTTAATTTAACTTAAGAAATTCTCATAATCTATTTGTTCTCAAGAAATATTACTAAAATATCACTAGCTAATAAATAGACTAAATTCCCTTCATTTTGGAATGAATAAAGATAATATATGTGGATCCACTATCCATCATGTGAACTATTCAAATAATTTATAATTTTTGAAAGATGTATCAATAAAATGGTCGCATATGTATTTATTATCAACTCACAACCTGTAGCTTTTAAGATTATTTAAATTAGATGCACAACTTTCATATTATGTAACCAAGATATTTTTCTTGATAATATTAGTGATCATATGTCGTGGCTAAAAGATTGTTATAAACCCTTTGTACATGTTTATATACTTCAAAGTCTAGCAAATATTTTTACTAAATACCTTTAGTTAATTGCTAGATATTTTTATGAGAATAATAATATTATTTTTATATATGGATACATATTATTGATGTAAGCAATACTTAATGCATTATGCCAATAAAAATCATAAAATTTTTCTATTGCAATTTTTAGTTGAAAAATATATTTTGATTGATAACTTTCCTAATGTTAAGGGAAGAAAGCAGCTAAAAATAAATAAAATAATAAATACATTACGTGTAATTTAGATCCTCATATCATGAACCTGAAGTTTAAAAGATTAGTTAATTATGATGCCAATGTATTTGTTACTATATAAAGATTTATTAAATCTCATTTGTATTAGCTACAAATGCTCCAATACAGAACAATGTCCCAGTAGGACAATTTGCTTTATAGGGTAAATTATTCGGTTTCAAGTAAAAATAAAATCTACAAATGGAAAGGAGCAAATAAATTCTTATGGTCATATTATGAATGTGGGTATTTTTGAAGAGACCTATGAAATAACTAATTTTTAAACCCCAGAAGTGGTTCAGATACTTGAAATTAAGAAATCTCAGTATATCATTAAAAGGAACGGCAAAGGATAAAGTTGTCGATAATATTTCTGTATAAAAATATTAATGTTGATATTTTCAACATAGTGAGTATCTTAAAATTAAATCCGTTGAAAAATACAGATATTAATTGCATTCGATATTAATTTTTGAACATATAGTTCAAAATATTGAAAAATATTATGCCAAAAGAATACAATTGATATTCATACAATAAACAATGAAATTGTAAAATATAATTTATTTTATGATATTTATTGCAATGGATTGGCATGGATTGTAAACATACATATTTTCTTATATAATATATTCCGTTGCTATTTTCAGATTTTCTTGTAGTGTATAATGAATGCAATAAGTTGTTACTATTTGCCAATTTATTAATATATTAGTATGTAACTAATTGACACTCTTTTTCTCTTTAATAATAAAATTACATATAATTTTTGAAAGATTTATCATACCTGAAGTATATAAATATTTCTGAAAAATTTTATTTCAATAAATGCATTGAATTTTATATATATGATTTTGAAGTATTATAGTTTACCTATTGTCATGATTTATTTATGATTTTAATTACTGAAACTCTTGAAGAGTTCAAAATGATTTAACGAATTTTATAAACTAAATTTTATCTCGAATTAAATATCAAGTACTATTTTATTGAAAAAAATTTATAATGTGATTATATGTTTATATATTATATTTCATTCAGTACTCTAATAGTTGTGAAGTTACTAGATACAATATATTTCATGATCATAAATTATTGCTATTAATGTATTATTTAATCATACATTATATGGTAATTATCAGATTATTATTTAAAATTATATATTATTTTAAAGATTTTAGTTCTATATATAATAATATATGTTTTATTTGGATAATTTTATTATCTTTAAGTAATTCTTTAGAAATATTTGAATTAAGTTACTAAATGTATTCATTTATTATAGCTATTATATGATTATGCTGTA
Organism: Excoecaria agallocha; assembly: GCA_037975025.1. Taxonomy (NCBI): domain Eukaryota; kingdom Viridiplantae; phylum Streptophyta; class Magnoliopsida; order Malpighiales; family Euphorbiaceae; genus Excoecaria; species Excoecaria agallocha. The sequence continues at coordinate 57,218,927 of CM075807.1, read as the reverse complement.
TACATGTCATGAAATTATTTTATTACATTTGTTCTGGTCCTTGAAATGAATGAAACAATATAGAATTATGACCATAAAAAGTGGTATGTTTAAGAAATGATAATTATTACTAGTGTATGATTAATTTTCACCATAAGAAGTGGTTGATGATTAAGATAAAAAATAAAAATGGTTAAGAAAATCATTTGAGAATGAATAACTTAATTATGATATGGTATAAAAGTATATTGGTCATGTATCCATTGTACATATGACTATATTATTAAATTTTATAAAATTTTTCATATTGAATAAATGAAAGATGTGTAGATAAATTTGTATATATTTGTAAATGTATGACATGTAATTTTATAAAATAAGTTTTAGTTGTTATTTTTTAGTTCATTCATAATATATCCAGAAAATATATGGTAAGTATATCCGGAAGATATGTGGTTCATTTTAAGAAAAAGAACTTTATAATATTACGTATCGGAACTCTGCATACACAAATTTAAATTTATGTACCGATATTATTATAAGAAAAAGAAAAATACACGTACTATTTTTTCCTTAACTAAGACTTTTTTCCATTGAATTTTCCTGTTAAGATTTTTAATAAAACAACTTATGATGTGTATTAAATATATTTTGTACTCTTTCTCCCTTTATTGAATTTTTATCCCACATAATTTTTTCTAGTAGGATTTTAATAAGGCACAATACATATTAATGGACATTAAAGAGAAAGTGTCTACTATAAATTCATGATTATAAATGTCCATAACCCCTTAAAATTGATAACATAACTTATCAAATGGAAAAAGCAAACAATTATTGTCCATGCAGGATATTTTGTAATATTATCAATAATTTTAAAGTGCGTCTAAAGCTTGACAGATCTTTTAAGGGGGAAGATATCAATCTTTAAAAGAAAATAAAAAGAAAATTTTCAAAGTGATACTCTAGAAGAGATAAAAGCAATACCGATCAACAACTCTATATTTCTATAAAAACAACACCAAAAGTGGTTCTATTAGTGGTAAACTATATAAATTATATGAAAATGCATTATAATTGTTGTCGATAATGTAATGAGTATGAGTATCTAATTATTGAAAGTCGATATCAAAATGATCGGTAAAAGGGAAAGACGCAATTCATGCTAATTAAACTCATACAAAATATTTGGATTAGAAGTCCAGATACTAGAAAATATTAAATATTTTAGCTATAAGAGTAGCAATTATCGAATTACTCAATGTTGGCTATTTATTAAGTTTATTGAAAGTTTATGTGGTTGAAAGTCATAAATCAATACAATAAAGGAATGTGTAGATTATTATTCAAGAATAACAACCAATAATATTGAAGTATCAATAAATTGCAAAATTTTCTTAAGCAACAGACCAATTGATCTTTTCACCAAAACTCTACCAACTTCGATTTTCAGAAAACATGAAAACAGTATTGGGATGTTTCAGTTTAAGAAAATATTATAATTATTGTATTTTTTAGGGAAAGCATATAACCTATGAATACTGTACTATTTTTCATTCGTTAAGTTTTTATTCCACTGGATTTTTCTTTCCACTGGATTTTTCTTAGCAAAATTTTAACGAGGCATCTTTATAGTACATAGTCATTTAAGGGAAAGTATCGTGATAATTATGAAGTATTTGGATGACTATCAAACTCATCATTTTTTCAATTTTAGTATAAGTCTACGTCTTCTATTTTGTATCTATAAATGTCCCATTGTGGTTATTCAGTAGAGTAAATCAATAAGAAAAAATTCTTTATTCATACTACATCTATTTTTACTTTAATTAGTTTTCCAACATAAAGCTAATTATTCACCATAAGTTTTTCTTTTCTTCTATATAAACAATTCCAAGAGAAATGATATTGAAGAAAATAAAAGAGTGGTAATAAATTAAATAGTAAAAAATTATCTGCAATTCAAATGGCTAAAAAATTAATTATTATCTCAATTGATTAGAATTCAAATCACACATATTTTTTTCATAGCAAAAAAACTATTACCAAAAAAATAAATTAAATAATAATACGAAAAAGAAAAGCAAATGTAGAGAAGTGTAAATGAGATACACTGGCCCAGCCAATATAGCTAATGGGCCTCAATTATAAATGAGATCTCTAATGGGCTTATGTATCGGCCCAATATTTCTAGTGGGCTTTCCCGTCTGTTTACAGGCATTCTATAACCACTAACAAGCATGACACGACCCATTTTATATCTCAGCCGATTCTAACTTTGAAATTTTTTCCAAAATGAAAAAAAAAAAAAAATCTAACTTTGAAATTAACACTTCTGATTCTAAGTTTTAATCTCAACATTATAATACAAGATTATGTTTTAACTTTTAAAACCATAAGGAGAGGAGATATAATTATATTAGTAATATTTTAATCCCTAAAATTTGGCATAGTGGTCAATGCACAATTAAAATTATTGAAAATCCGTGTCTTAATTTTTCGTAATGACGTTTATAAATAGAATATATGTCCAACCCATTGTAATGGAAAAAAAGTAAATTATTGGTCTATTATTAAAGTTGAGATTTCAATTATCAAGAGATTCGCAGTTTAACAATCAAAATTTAACATATTAATTGATCGGCATTTGATAAAAAATACGGAAATTTTGAGTTTTATTTTTTTATATATATTTATAGTTTTAATTAGGATAGATCCCTTTCTCTATCATTGGAACGAGTATTAAATATTTTGGGGTATCATGAAATTATCTTAAAATTCAGAATTTAGATGGATCAAACGATAACTAATAAAATTATTCAATTCTGTCCATTTTTAGAACAAACGTAAATAATCTAGAATTTCAATTTAAGAAAGTTAGAAACCTGAAGTAATTAACTTCACCCTATATATAGCATATAATAATTTCATTCTCAACGAGAAATACTATATATATATATATATATATATATATATATATATATATATATATATATATTAGGGATGATTGAAATCGAGGGTGTGCTTCTAATTAGGCTTCAGTTCCTAGAAATACTAATTGGAAGGGCCTGCTTTGTGAATATATATATATTAACTAACACTAAATTGACCTCAATTAAACCCCATTTAATTAAAATTAGCACTAAATTCAATCCTTTGCTTAGGAAAAAATTACATAAATCCAAGATGATCAAGAGATTATCAATGTCAAAATTTGGAATTCGCGTCACAGGTAAGTGACATGATCAAACTGTATGTGCAAAAGATAATAAACCAATGAAAAACATGAACATATATAATTGATAATAATAATAATTTGTAGTATAAATAGGCAGCAATGGAAGAAAGGGTTTGTTTGAAAATGTACTTGTTTGTAGCAAACATAATCATTTGTAAAGCTATGCAGTAAGAAAGGTGATGGACCATAAAAATGATGCCTTAAGCATGCTATAACACCCACGAAATTAGGGTTTGGTACTGTATAAATCTGCCTTTTCTTTTTCTTAAATGTTACCCACCTTCTTAAATCATGGTTTATGTTTATACTTGATATATATGTGTGTGTGTGTGTGAAGTTATAGGGCAAAATTAGGGTTGTTCACCGGTCAAAGACATATTTCAATATTAATGTCTCTTTGCAAACACTTTTCGGTCTTTTTTTAAGGGAAAAATAAAATAATTATATAGTTTGATTTGGGTAGGAAAGCCAACCTGGCCCTACTGGACAAAATCATTACTTAGCATCAACCTTCCATGCTTGGAAGCTTTTTGCTATCTTCTTTTCTTTACCTTTCTTTGGATAATAATAATAATAATAATAATAATAATAATAATAATAATAATAATAATAATAATAATAATAATAATAATAATAATAATAATAATAATATATTCATTTGTTAAGCAAACATTATACGATTCAACAATGAATCGTATATATTCTCTCAATAAAAAAATGAATAGAAATTCTTATCCAAACTAACTTATATAATTTATTTATGGACTAATCAAATAGCTTTTTTAATGTCAAGAAATTAATTTTTATAATTAGTTTCATATTTACAAGAATGGGTGTGAATTATTGCCTTGATATATGAAGATACATGAACTTGGTATAGTTTATGAAAATTTTTATTTTTTTTATTCTAAGTCATGTTCAATATATATATTCAATGAATTATGTTATTATTTTTATTATATGCTAATTTTCACTAAATAAATTTCCAAATGCCAAGTGTAACGACAAGAGATAAGAGAGGGGATTGTGATGATTTATTGAAAATTGACATAATTTATTAGTGGCTGCAAATTGACAATTTATTCTATATACATTTGTACCATTCTTTATAATGATGATATTCTCTTCTTTTGATGAAGGTTCAAGTGGAAATGGCTTTATTATTGTTCCAACTTTTAACTACTGTTCTAAAGTTTTCAATTCTTCTTCATCCAAATATTCTTCTGCATCCTAATTAAGAAGGAAGGTTTCAATTCTTTGGATAATATTTTCTCCTTTTACTTTATACTTTGGTTCCTTGTTTGATGGATGATAAAGAATAATTAAATTCCCTTATATGCATCTAATCTTAAATTAATTATTAATTTTAGGGGTTGTAATTAATTACTTCTTTTGACCTTCTAAGTAACTCTTCTTATTCATCAAGCAAAGTATTGTAGTTTAATATTATTGTTCGTTCAATTCTATATTCTTATTAGCTTATATATTTCAACAATCTTACTTGTCAATGATTCTACCGTTTATGTAAAAGTTTGTGAAAGTGTATTCTTTTGAATTGGAACCGACCATTTACAGACGCTGACCAAAATCAGTGGCTCATGCAAATCCAAGTCAAGAATTTCAACTATGTTTCTACTTTTAAAGTGGAAACCTTTTGTTAGGGGTTTAAATGATTAAAATTATAAATGGAAACGTAACCCAATCTTTTTACTAATTCTATATTATTTTGAAAAATCTTATTTAACAAAAATAATGCATTTTAAAATTTTTGATTTTTTATATTTTCGATTATTAATTGAATCGATAACAAAAATTTGTGTATTTTACTAATTAAAACTATACCGATATTGAATAACTGAATTAAACTAACAAAATTAGTTCAGTTTGCTTCTTTTGCTAAATCAATATGTGATCGCCTATCTGCAATGGACCATGAACAACATGAGATATTTAACATTAATTTTTAAAGTATAACGGTTGAGAATTTAAGCAAAAATATTCAATTAATTTCAACGTATTAAAACCTTCTCTTATACCAAATAATGTGCATATATATATATATAGAGAGAGAGAGATTATCCTTAGATTAACCATATATGTTAGTAATTAGCAGAGAATTGAAGAAGAAGATGAGGCAAACCCACTAAAAACACAAGTAGTGGATCATCTTTTTTGAAGTTTCTAGGAATAACATCGGATCTTAAAAAGCTTAGCTTTGGTTGTTTGTGGGGTTTATCCACATGGCTATGTAATGAAAGGTCATGGTCAACTGGCTTCGAAAAATCCCTTTGGATAAATAAAATATGTTTTAGTCAATTTTCGATTTTGATTTATTGAGAGAAGAAAAGACCCATCAATCTACATGGACTTATCATCAAAAACTTTACCAACCCACTTCATTTTTCTTATTCTTTTTAATTAAAAAAATGTACAAGAAAAAATCTGTATATGAATTAGTGCACGGTGAAAAAAAGAATATGAAATATTTTTTCATTAATTTATTCAATACAAATTCAAAATAGTTATTTTCCTAATTTTCTTGAATTAATTATAAAAGAGTTAAAAATCAAAAATAAAAAATGACTTTTCATGGCATTCAAGTCATCATCTTCTAGAGTCAATGCAATTCCCCACCAGCATTTGCAGTTTCAAAAAAATAATAATAATAATGTTTTTGGCTCCCACTCTTAATTTTCTATTAATGTTATACCATACTTTGTGGTCCTGTACTTGAGTACTTAGCAATTCAAATATTGGTTCTTATTTATTTAAAATAAATAAAGAAAGACAGAAAATTCTGCCCTGCTGCTTCAATTAGCCTAATATTTATTAAGCTTCAAGTTGGAGACACCATGATTACATCTAGGTATAGTTAAATTTATTCATGCATGAAAAGAAAAAAATTACAGCCGTTCTCATGCAAAATTAGCAATCCTAGATCTACTTTATAACAATTTATATTTCTAGATTACTTAAAGCATGCATAGGTTAATTTGATTAATTAACTGAATGGAATATAAGATCATGGCAAGATTACCTAACTCTTAATGTATATTAATATTCAAAATATCTACAGTTTCTCATATTTGGACTATTTTACCTACAAAATTTAAATTTTATCGTCATTCAAAAAAAAGCTTATATAATTGATAAACGTTACTAATTAATATTGATTAATTTTTATAAAATGTTAGTCAGCATTAATGGCTTAAATGATTTAGAGACTTATAAGTTGCCATATGTCATCAATTTGGATTTGTTTAGGATCATATTTTAGGATATTTACTGTAATTATCAGCTTTTATTGTCTTAAGATTATCAAAAGGTAACAGTACTGAATTCATTGTAAAGACGAGACTCACATGCATGGTTTCTAAGAACAAATTAATACTAACCATCACCTTCTTCACCCCAAAAGAGGAAAAGCACATTGTGATTCTCTGTATACATGTATGTTCATATAACGTATATGTACTTTTAAAGAATGAATTAACATAGAAGCTGTTCCCTAAAACATTATTTAAATGACTATATACCTATTTAAGACTTTCAAAATCTGAAGAGTAGAATTTCAAGAAGATTATAAGTCCAAAACCTACTTTTCCAACTTAAATCAATGTATAATTCCAACTAAATTATTTTTCTTTTCTTTTCTTTTTCCTTTTTTTTTAAATGCGAGTAAAAGTTGTCTTTTCTTTTGTTAAACAAATCCAGTTCGGGAAAAAAAAGTTTACGAAGTTAAATTATATATATGTATAAGAAAAAATAAATAACGTTATAGCAGCAGCTTTTTAGGATCAGATTACGTGATTTTAGTCTAAAAATGCTAAGATTTTTGGTAATTTTCTTGTGATATATTGATTATAGTAATCGTATTCCTATATAAAATAGGAATTATTAAAAAATGGCATTCTTTAAACTTATTTATATAAAAAAAATGAATTTAAACTAAATTCAATTGAACTGAAATTTGAATTTAACTTAATTTAAAAATTTAACTCGTAAGATGAGAATTATCTGAACTTCTATAAAGAATATTATTCTTTTTTGTAACTAGCTGGTGAGTTGAACACAGACATAAAATTTGCAGCGTGAAATTTATAATACTGGATATTCTTAAATGACTCAGCATCAAGAGTTAGTAGTTTTTATAAGAAAAAAAAAAGAACTTAGATTTAATTCAATTTCAAAAGTTAACTTGTGATATAAGAATTTTTCAAACTCCCATAAAGAAAATTATATATGTTTTTAAATAGTTAATGTGAAATACTTAACAACTTTTTCCATCAAATACATTTTTTAAAGTATTAATAGATAATAATAAATCAACGTTTTAGTTAATGATATTGACATTGTTTTAGAATTATAATAAGGCCATTTTATCTAAATTTGCTCCAAACTTTTATATATATATATTGCTTGTCTAGTAAATCAATAACAATTTTTTTTTTTTGAAAAATCAATAACAAATTATTATACAAGAAGTTTTCAGAATTTATATTTGGAAAATAAAAGTTAGTTCTCTTAATTTAAGAGTCTTAAATAGCAATAATTTTATTTTTCGTCACGGCTACTCCTAATCTATTTAATTTTAAAAATTACAGTTCCATGCAGATGTGATTTATGCATGCAATAACTTAGAACAATGCTACTTTAAAGATATCGGCTTTTTCTTTTAATAATCAAAATCTTTAGCCATATAATTAAATACTGTTAATATTGTTAGGATCGATGCGCTATTTTGACAATAATTTAATGGCAATAATGAATAAAATAGCCAAAGTATAAAGAAAATTAATGACACACAAATTTACGTGGTTCGGCAATGTGCCTACGTCCACGGGAGAAGAGGAGCAAAAATTCACTATGAATAAATAATAATACAAGTGGAGTAACTCTCAACCCAAAACCCAATTACACCCGCTCACAAAATGCTCTCTTATTAATTAGAGCAAAACTCTCTCAATAACTATATTTTCTCTATTTTTCTCAATGTCCTAAAATGAGAGTAAACCTCTCCTTTTATAGGCATGAAGGTGCCACTATGCCACCTACCAAAAATGAAAGAAAAATATATTCAACAATTTGGTTACTCTCCAAATTCAATTTTGCTTCTTTCTTCATCACTTTCAACTTCTAGAAGATATTAAAAAACAAATGAAGCAACAACTTTTGACAAACAAAAAATGCCTAAATTCAAGGCATTTGACAAATCTCCACCTTGACTTGAATTTTATCCATAGTGAACTTAACTCCACCTTCTCCAAGTAAGTTTAAGTACTACGTACATACGCCGATCAAATCCAAGCAATGCTTGAACTTGGTAGTAGGTAGAGACTTTGTTAACATATCAGCTGGATTGTCTGCAGTACCAATCTTTTGAACTATAACACTTCCTTTTGAGATAATATCACGAACAAAATGGTACCTGATGTCAATGTGCTTTGTTTTTCCATGAAACATCTGGTCTTTGGTCAGATGTATTGCACTTTGACTATCGCAAAAGACAACAGTCACCTGATGATCTGAATTGAGCTCATTGTATAAGCCCCTTAACCAAATAGCCTCTTTGATTGCTTCAGTCACTGCCATGTATTCAGCTTCTGTTGTCGATAATGCAACTGTAGATTGCAATGTAGATTTCCAACTGACAGCACTGTTACCAAATGTAAATACGTAGCCTGTCAAAGATCTCCTTTTATCGAGATCTCCTGCATAATCAGAGTCAACATATCCAACTAAACTGCTATCACCATTACTAAACTCCAAACATGTATCAACTGAGCCTTTCAAGTATCTCAAAATCCACTTCACTGCTTGCCAGTGAACTTTACCAGGATTTGCCATGAATCTACTCACAACACTGACTGCATGAGAAATATCAGGTCGAGTACATACCATGGCATACATAAGACTACCTACTGCACTGGAGTATGGAACATGATCCATGTATCTTTTCTCTTTATCTGTATGTGGTGATAGTGCGGCTGAAAGCTTGAAATGAGCAGCTAACGGAGTACTTACAGGCTTTGCATCTTTCATGCCAAAACGCTCCAGAACTTTCTCAACATATTTCCTTTGAGTGAGAAATAACTTCCCTGCTTTCCTGTCTCTCTGAATCTCCATCCCGAGAATCTTCTTTGCTGCTCCAAGATCTTTCATCTCAAACTCTTTACTCAACAGAACTTTCAGCCTTTTAACTTCAGAAGTATCCTTTGCAGCAATCAACATATCATCAACATATAACAATAAGTATATGAATGACCCATCAACTAACCTTCTGAAGTAAACACAGTTGTCATAATTACTCCTTGAAAAATCATTGCTGATCATGAAGGAGTCAAACCTCTTATACCACTGCCTGGGAGACTGCTTAAGGCCGTATAGAGATTTCTTCAGCAAACAAACATGGTCCTCCTTGCCTTCATGCCTAAAGCCTTCTGGCTGTTGCATGTAAATTTGTTCTTCAAGTTCACCATGTAGAAAAGCAGTTTTGACATCTAACTGCTCCAATTCCAAGTCATACTTAGCCACCATAGCAAGCAACATGCGAATGGAACAATGTTTCACAACTGGTGAGAAGACATCATTGAAATCCACTCCTTGAATTTGTTTGAACCCCTTTGCAACAAGGCGAGCTTTGTATCTTGCTTCTTCAACGCCTGGGTTGCCTTCTTTTTTCTTGAAAACCCATTTGCAGTCGATAATCCTTTTTCCTTTTGGTGGTTTCACGAGCTCCCAAGTGCCATTCTTATGCAAGGACTCCATTTCTTCCTGCATAGCTATCAACCATCTGTTTGAGTTTACTCCTGAAATGGCTTCTGAATATGTGGCTGGTTCTCCATCATTGTTGATCTCCTCAGCTGCGGACAAAGCATAAGCCACCAAGTTTACATAATCATTAAATTTTACTGGCTTACTTATTTCTCTCCTTTCTCTATTTTTGGCAATAGAGTATGATTGCTCCAGTTCAACTGAGTTGGGCTCTGAATCATCTTGCTGAGAGCTGGATGGTTGTGAATCCGACTGTAAGGTAGAAACTTGTTGAGCAAGATAATCTGCAACATCTATCTTCTGCCTCTGACTGGCCTCCTCCTGCTTATTAGAACTGCAAGGTACCAATACTTCATTTTTCGAGTGAAGCATGGAACTTTCGTCAAATGTGACATCTCTGCTGATTATAACTTTGGATGATTTTGGACACCAAAGTTTATATCCTTTTACCCCTGATGGATATCCAAGAAAAATGCACTTCTTTGCTCTCGGTGCTAACTTGCCATCATTGACGTGCATGTATGCTGGGCAGCCAAAAATTCTCAAATTTGAATAATCTGCAGGTTTGCCAGACCAAGCTTCTTCTGGAGTCTTGAAGCCAATTGGAACTGATGGAGAACGATTGACTAAATAGCAAGCTGTAGAAACAGCTTCAGCCCAGAAACTCTTTGGTAATCCAGCATTTGAAAGCATACATCGTGCTCTCTCAATAAGAGTTCTGTTCATGCGTTCAGCAACTCCATTTTGCTGGGGTGTCATGCGAACTGTGTGATGCCTCACAATGCCTTCATTGTTGCAGAAGTCATTGAACTCTTTTGCACAAAACTCCAAGCCATTGTCTGTCCTCAGCCTCTTTATTTGCCTTCCTGTCTGCTTTTCTATCATGGTTTTCCATTGCTTGAATGTGGAAAATACCTGATCCTTGTGTTTGAGAAAATAAACCCAAACCTTCCTCGAGAAGTCGTCGATGAAGACAAGCATGTATCTGGCACCACCTTTTGATGGAACTTGTGATGGCCCCCAAAGATCAGAATGTATGTAATCCAAAGTACCTTTGGTTGTGTGGGTACATGTGCTGAAACTGACACGTTTTTGCTTTCCAAAAACACAGTGCTCGCAAAAATCAAGCTTGCCAGTATTTTGTCCACTCAAAAGACCCTTATTGCTTAACAAGGTCAAGCCCTTCTCGCTCATGTGGCCTAGCCTCATATGCCACAGTTTGGTGATGTCGGTTTCAGACATTTGAGTAGAAATTGCAGCAGCAGCTCCTGTAACTGTGGCTCCTTGCAGAATGTAAAGACTTCCAATCTGTCGAGCCTTCATAACCACCAGAGCACCTTTGCTAATTTTCATGATTCCACCTTCACCTGAGTATCTGCACCCACCAGCATCAAGGGTGCTCAGAGAGATGAGATTCTTCTTCATATCAGGAACATGACGAACGTCTGTCAAAGTTCGTATCACGCCATCATGCATCTTGATTTGGATTGTGCCCTTGCCAATAACTTCGCAAGCTGCATCGTTGCCCATCAAAACAACTCCACCTGCAAAAGATTTATATGTGGAGAACCAGTCCCTATTGGGACATATGTGATAAGAGCAACCTGAATCCATAATCCAATCATCTTTGAATCTGCACCTTTCACTGTTAGTAACTAAAAGAACATCAGATGTGGACTCATTTTCAGCAACACTAGCTTCGGCGTATTGTTCTTTTCTTTCTTCATTTGATTGTTTATTTTTCAACTTATAACAATCAGCCTTAATGTGCCCTTTTTTATGACAATAGTTACAGATCAAATTTTTATGTCTAGATTTTGACCTAGACCTGCTACCGCCTGAATTCTTATTCTTAGGCCTTCCTCTAGCAACAAGACCTTCTGCTACATTATCTTCTTTACTACCGACAATCCCTTTATCAATTATAATTTTAGAGAGTAAAGCTGTCTTAACCTCCGTCAAAGACACACTATCTTTTCCATAAAGCATTGTGTCCCTAAAACTCTTATATGACGGTGGTAGTGAGCACAACAATTTCAAAGCAGCATTTTCATCATCAACTTTAGCACCAACATTTTCTAGACTTACTAAAATTGATGTATATTCTTCAAGATAGGTTTTAACAGAAGTACCTTCCTGCATTTGAAATGTGTAGAACCGCGTCATGTGATACAGCTTGTCGGTCAGGGTTTTGGACATGTACAAGGACTCCAACTTCGTCCATAAGCCAGCTGCTGTATCTTCATTGATAACCTCCTGAAGAACTTCATTTGACAAACAGAGCTGAATTGTGGAAACTGCCTTGTTAATGATCTCCTCCTTCTTTTCTTCAGTCATTGACTCTGGCATTTTATCCTTTCCCAATAAGGCTTTCTCAAGCCCATTCTGAATTAAGATGGCACGCATCTTAATCTTCCATAAAGAGAAATTTACGTTGCGATCAAATTTCTCAATATCAAATCTTGTAGCTGCCATTACGAACTTCAAAAAAATAGCTCCAACTATTCCACGTGAATAGTAACCGTACACGTGAATAGTAACCGTATGAATAGTACTGTATAAATGAACAGTGACTGTATGGATGAACAGTAACTATATGGCTGAACAGTACTATATACGTGAACAGTATCCAAGGAAAAATCTTTTCTGATGTGGAAGATCAGTTTAAACTGCAACCACAGAGCATACTAAGAAAATACCTTGGCTCTGATACCAATTGTTAGGATCGATGCGCTATTTTGACAATAATTTAATGGCAATAATGAATAAAATAGCCAAAGTATAAAGAAAATTAATGACACACAAATTTACGTGGTTCGGCAATGTGCCTACGTCCACGGGAGAAGAGGAGCAAAAATTCACTATGAATAAATAATAATACAAGTGGAGTAACTCTCAACCCAAAACCCAATTACACCCGCTCACAAAATGCTCTCTTATTAATTAGAGCAAAACTCTCTCAATAACTATATTTTCTCTATTTTTCTCAATGTCCTAAAATGAGAGTAAACCTCTCCTTTTATAGGCATGAAGGTGCCACTATGCCACCTACCAAAAATGAAAGAAAAATATATTCAACAATTTGGTTACTCTCCAAATTCAATTTTGCTTCTTTCTTCATCACTTTCAACTTCTAGAAGATATTAAAAAACAAATGAAGCAACAACTTTTGACAAACAAAAAATGCCTAAATTCAAGGCATTTGACAAATATGAATTCTGAAGCTTAATTACATATAATCACACACGCATGCTCTCATCACTTGATCGCTGCATCTACTTTGTGACAGTGACCTTTAAAATCTCTGATATAAAGTTCATATATCTAATTAACAATCAATCCAAAACTCTGATATTTAAAAATAAAAAGATCTTCCAGTTTTTTCTTTAAAAGGAATCCATCTATTATAATTATTTATTTTTGCTTTAGCAGCCTTTCTGCCCTCAGCTTTCACCAGAATTCGGAATTGTTAATTCATTTTAATCATATATGTATATATATGGAGACCAAAGGTCTGAGGATGATGCTTTTGTGTTGGGATAAACCAGTGAAAAAGTAAATTAAAACTGTAAAATATTGTGTCAATGTGACTGCTGCTTATGATAGTGATTGTCATACTATCAAATTTTATTAGGGCTCACTGCCATCATACAAACAACTGAAATTTTTTTAGGGGACCATATGTCAATTGGTCTCATACAATTGGAGAACAATGCCAATCAGTATTTACAATTGAAAAGGATTTTTGATCACGGTCTTTAGAAAAAAACATAAGCCGTAAATATGTAAGGTTTATAATAATAATAATAATAATAATAATAATAATAATAATAATAATAATAATAATAATAATAATTGATAACTATGAAAAAAATATCTCCAAAAGTTCAATCAAGTCAGCCTAATAACACTTGTCATGGCCCAAACTCATTAGCAAAAAGGTAAGAGCATGAGCTGTAAAGACAAAACAGAAAGGCGATGTTCGATCGGACTGATGAGACAGTACGTTCTGTTAATTCACCGATACAAGCCAATGTCCATACGCTCCACCTGCTCTCTGTCATATAGTCGCTCATATGCTCCAACTGCCGGTTATCACTTTTTGAGGTACTCAAATACCCCTCTTTTATCTCCTATAAATAGCCAAAATATAAAGGTTTCAGGTATTGATTATCAGATACTCTTTCTTCTCTAAGCACTTTTTCTCTAAAAGCTACTAATTTAAGATTCGGAGTGCTAAAATTCGGTCCGACCGGACACTCCTTTTTGTAGGTCCAACCATCCAACCGAACACATTAAACTGCCAACTCTCTTTATTACAGATAAAGATATTTCTTGCTTTATCAATAATAATAATAATAATAATAATAATAATAATAATAATAATAATAATAATAATGTTATTACTATTTGACAGAAGGGAATGAAGAGTCCGAATCCAAATTTAGACTTTTCAATATGTTATAAGCAGCATTTAATTACTGTTGATATGTTCCATTTGAGATGTTATTTTCATCATTATTATTATTGAATTGAGGTTTTTCTTTTTGTTATATGGAAAATGCATAATATCTAATTATAATTCTAAACGTAATTAAAAAGAATCAAATTTAAAATTTCTAGTATTTTTAAATGAACTATGACCACCCTATCAATTTCTAATGATCTGAATTAAATAAATTATTGAGTGTTCTGAAAAAGAAGTTTAATTTTTTAAATGATTTATTCTTATCTTTGAAAAATCATCAATTGAGTCTAATCTTTGATATAATATCAATTATGAAACTTGAAATATTTTAAAGTAACATTAATTAAACTAATTATTCATGTTTTTTTTTGGCTAACTATGATGTGTGTGTATATATATATAAATTGAAGGCCGACCTAACTCACAAAGTAGTGACTCTTTAATTAAAGTTAATATATATGTATAATTATTTGTGTCAATACTCAATATCAATGTTTTGAAACTCGGCCCAGAAGTTGAATGGGCCTGCCAACTGAGTCATGGATCAATTGATTCGACCGAATCGACTCGGAGTTATTATTATTATTTTTAAATATAAATATTTATAGAAAATTAAACATGTAGTATGTAAAAATACATTAAAAAATCTATTAATTACCAAATATCAATATAAAAATAATAATTTTAAGTCCAATAAATTTTTTAAATATAAAAAATCAAATAAATTATCTTAAGTGATAAATATCCAAATAAATTCACATAATATCAAAAAAAATTGCAGAAAAATGTATAATTTCATGCAAAAATATTTTACAAACTTGATTGAATGGGGTAAAAATTAAAATTTAATTAATTATAATAAGAAAAATAAATCAAATTATACAAATCTATAATTTTTCAATCACACGTATGAAATATAATAAAATAAGCAAACCGTTTTCTAATTTTTTATTTTTTTTGAAAAGTTTTTGAAGTCCAATCCGGTTTTCAGTCCAACCCGATTCAATTCGATTTTTTTTTTTATTTTTCAAGTTTTATGTTGAACCAATCAAATTTTCTTATAGAATTATGATCCAACCGGTTCGACCGTACAGATCAAACCGAGTTTCAAAACATTGCTCAATACAAATGCAATTGAGAATGTCACATTGTGGGCCAATAATTTTCCTATATGCTTTCCCACTTTTTTTTCCCTTTTTTCGGAGGTAGGTGAGAAGCTAAATTTCATTTTACGAATTCAATTTTTTTTTTAAACAGGAATAAATAGAAAGGACCAAATAAATATAAATAAGATATAAAGAGAGTGCTGTGGAAGTGGCAGCCATCATTGCTATAACCCTAAAAAGGAAAAAACCCCAGCCTTGGTGCTCTCACATTCCCTCAGAATTAAGTTGTATTTTAATAAGTTAATAAATAATCAACCTATTAGTTAGTATTTATTTATTTATATATGCACGATGATTATGGGCAGATAAATTTATGTTAATTTCGGTTTAATAGAAATTAATTAAACAAAAATAAAGTGGAAGAGTACATCGTATGGACAAACCAATGTTATTAAAATCGGACCGAATAAAGAATCGGAGAGCTCAAGGGTTTGTGGTTTGACCGGTTCGTTGGGGTTCAACCTGATTTTTTTCATTTTTTGAAAAATATATTATTTTTTAAGTTTTATATAAATATTATGAAAATATCCCTATATAAAAAAATTAAAAATAGTTTAGAAAAATATATTTATCATCAAACATTAATAATAAGACTATATTTTCAAGTCATTCAACGTTTATAACAAAAATTTAAGATAAATATAGTAAAAAATTGTAAATTTTTAAAGAAATTCTTCAAATATAAATTATAAAATTTTATTTTATTCATAAAAAATTCATTAAATTGTTTGAATTTTAATTATTTTGTATTTATAATTTTATTTTATTTTTTTCAGAAAAAATAATATTGTATGAATATTTTGGACAAAAAGTAGGTTTTTAAAATCAAACCGGTTTTTTATCATTTAACCCGGTTTTCTCCAGTTTTATCCCGGTTTAACAGGTTTTTTAGCGGTTTGAAACAGTATCTTCCGGTTTTTATCCAATCCGGTTTTCACCCATTGAACCAACCGGATCAGCCTACAGTTCGCGGTTAAACCGGTTCGACCGCCCGGTCCGGTTTTAATAACCATGGGACAAACATGAAAGGCCAGAACTCTAAGCTTGTGACAAGTGATGTCATTTCCATTTGACCATGACCTCACTGGTCTTCTTCTTCTTTTTCGTGGTCGTATATTCAGTTATGAGTGTTGCCTCATGTTCAGTAAATCTGAGTTTGTTAGTCACATTAATACGGGAAGAAATATCATATAAATTTTGATGAAAATACTTATGCTTAACAGAGCTTATAAATTTGTTCTAAAACCTAATTAATAATTGTTTTGTAATTAGTATATAAAAAATAAAATCTAGATTATTAGACAGAACAGCAATTACATAAATGCCATTCACCAAGAAATCTAACTAGGGTTTTTTTTTTTTAATTTTCTAGAAAAAAAAAAGGAATTGAGCCCCCAAAAATTAAGCAGACCAGAAATCAACACAAGCATGCAGGAGTGTGAGAAAGCATGCAGATAAGGAAGAGTAGGCGTGCCAACTAAACACACTATTTTCCAAAATGGCTTCGGAAACGACATTTTTAAAAAGTTTTGGTACTTATTTGTGAAACTATTCTCCATTTTAAGTCATTTTAATTACATTCCATTTTGATACCAAAAAATCGTCGAAAAATTCATGTGACAAATTCAAATGATGACATGTGAACTTTTCAGTACGAAAACCGATAAAAGTAATTTTATTATAAAAATTTACAAAATTCAGTGTTTTTAAAAAAATATATTTTTTTTATGATTTTTGCGTAATTTGATCACAAGTTTAGTGAACATAAGTGAAATTAACCTCCATTTTAACCTATTTTGCATTCCACTTTTCTCTCTTTCTATTTACATTTCTTTTTTATTTTTATTTTTATTTTCAAAATATATAATCAAATTCATACAAGTTTGATGAAATTAACTAAATTGTTAAAAAAATGAAATTAAAAAGAAAGAAAGAAAGGTGAATAGGAAATATAGAAAATGACACAAAGAACATTTAGGGAAGAGAGAAAGAGAAGAAGAGTAACTCAAAGGAAAGGCAGACCAGAATCAAGTCTAATTCCAATCTGTCCTAATAATCAAAGTAAAGAATAACAGAAATTAGTACCATTTTACCCCTATAAAAAATTATTAACCCACAAAAAAGCTAAACCCTTCAGTCCTGGTATTCTAGACTGGAAACACACCCTCTCAATTCCATCTCTCTCTCTCCACCCAACTCATTTTATTTATTTCTAATTCAAAATTTCTTTATTTTAATCCAAATGGGCATGATTTCATCACTACCCAGTATTTATAACTCTCCACCCACATGGGCAGAACTTTAAGAAAACCACAACCCAATACTGTTTCTGTTATTTTAATTCAGGTCCTGCATAGAAGTTCACTCCTCTGTCAGAACATCAGATTTAAAAATCGAGGCAGAGAGAGTATTAGAAGGTGCTGAAGAATTTCGATTTTATTGAATTTTCTTGGGTTGGAAATGGTGAGAAATTGAAATTGAAAATGGTGATTTTGTTCCGGGAGATGGATACAAAAACTAGGAATAAATGGGGTTTTTATTTTGATCATAGAAGAAGTAGAAGAAGACAAAGCCAATGCACAACAAAACAAACATATACGGACTTTGTAGAACAAACAACGCCTACAAATTTCTCCTACATGGCTTCTAATTGCTGTTCTCAGATCCCACAAATTCTTTCCTTTTTTGTTTGCTTTCTTCTTCTTCTTTTTCCTTTAGTTTCCCCTGTTCTTTCATCGCCCACAAATCAAACTTTACGGCCGGAGGACGAGCTAAAGAAGCTGAAGTTTATAAGACAGCATCTCAACAGGATTAACAAACCTTCTCTCAAGACAATTCAGGTACTTTAGCTGTCTGGATTTTCACTCTGCAATTTCCCCCGTTTTATGGTCTGTTTTTCTGTTATGGAGATTTACAAGTTCTTTGTTTTTATGTATTTGCAGAGTCCTGATGGAGATCTTATAGAGTGTGTTTTGTCTCATCAGCAGCCAGCTTTTGATCACCCAAAATTGAAAGGGCAAAAGCCATTGGTAAATCAGTGCAATATTTGTGGAATTCTCTTGGAATTGAATCTAGTTTTTTTAATTTAAAAAAGAAAGTGTGGATGAATTGCAGGAGGCACCAGAAAGGCCAAAAGGGCATAACCCAACAGGAATTGTTTCAGAAAATTATCAATTATGGAGTATTTCAGGGGAGACATGTCAAGAAGGAACAATCCCAATAAGAAGAACAAAAGAAGAAGACATGTTAAGAGCTAGTTCTGTAAGAGGATTTGGAAAGAAACTAAGAAGACATGTCAGAAGAGATACCAACAGCAATGGCCATGAGGTTTTTTTCAATCTCTTCACTTTACCATGATTATGTTGTGTTTAGATTGAAGAGTCACAGCCTTAATCAACACTGCAACTGAAAAATAAAGTGGTCAAACAAAATGTTTGCTAATTTGTCTCTCTTTTTCTTTTAATTTTGAAATATTATAAAAGAAAGATTAAAGGAGTAATGATACAAAAAACTGCTTTTGAATTATGGTAAGGTTTTTCACATGTATTTATTTATTTTATTATTTTTGAACCAAATATCCCAATATTTGTCTTGCTTCCCTTTTAAAATAACACTCACTTTAATCAATAATAGAAATAAAAAAATAAATTTATTTCTGAAATAATACTCCTGAAAGACATGATAAAAAAATCTTATATTATTAATTTTTTCTTTTGAGTGCAACGTGAAAATTAGACTCAGAAATAGAAAATTGCATTAAATGTAGAATGAAGAAAATAAGAGGTAGAGAAATTGCATTAAATGTAGAATGAAGAATTTAAGATTGGGGAAAAATCCTTAAAAGAAAAACGAAAATTGTAAGCAAAGATAGCAACAGATGGAAGTAATAATAGAGAAGTATAGTAATAGTATATTAATTGATGAAATTGAAAAGTGTTGGGGTACAGCATGCAGTTGGGTATGTGAGTGGAGATCAATATTATGGAGCTAAAGCAAGTATAAATGTGTGGCCACCCAAAGTTGATAATCAATATGAATTCAGCCTATCACAAATGTGGGTCATTTCTGGTTCTTTTGGTGATGATCTTAACACCATTGAAGCTGGCTGGCAGGTCTGTCTGTTCACTTCTTTTCTTTTCTTCATTTCTTTTTCAGTTGTATAAAACATTTAATTCGTATTTATTTATGTATCGAACCGATAGTAGGTTTACGAATTCTTATAAGTTTGACTCTCAAGTCCTCTTATGTTGGCGTATTAGCGTAATATATATTCTAGTATTAGTATTTAGATATTTTGTTATGACTTTTACTAATTTTAATTAAAATAAATAAAAAAAACAATATGAACATTAGAAAAATGGAGTTGATATTTATATATTTTGTTGAAAAATTAAAATAATACTATGAAGATTGACAAATTAGCAGTTGAAAGAGAAGTCTATATCTAATTATCTATAAATATAATATCGTAATCAATCTATCTCTGTACATATTTATAAAATATGGTTTTTCTATATTTAAAGCATTTTCGTAGCTCAACTACCTTTCATTTTCATTAATATTTTCTATTTATTTATTTAATTTCTTGCAGGTTAGCCCAGAACTATATGGGGACGACCATCCCAGGTTCTTTACATATTGGACTGTGAGTAAATTATATTATATTATATAATAGTATAATATTAAATTTGGCTTTTTCTTCTTGCATTTACTTTGGCTTATTATAACATAAAATTATTTTCCTAATATCTAATAAAAAAATTATTATTTCAGACGGATGCTTACCAAGCAACAGGATGCTACAATTTATTGTGCTCAGGTTTTGTCCAAACCAACAATAAAATTGCAATTGGGGCTGCAATTTCTCCTACTTCTTCTTACAATGGTGGACAATTTGATATCAGCTTACTAATTTGGAAGGTAAATTAAATTCTTAATTAAAAAATTCCATTTTATTTTCGACCACTTACGAGAGGAAAAAGAATCAAATTATATAAGATAGAGAAATACTAAAATTAATAACATTTTATATATTTCTTTTTGCCAGACATTTGTAAAATATATAGTCAATCAAATAAAAGAAATGGAATAAAAACAATTCACCTTAGGGTCTAGGGCAAAGGTTAAAACATATTCTAGGAATAAAATTTGTATTCACCATTGTTAATTTACTGATTATGCACTTAAATAATAATCGTAAACATATTTATTTTCTAAAATATTATATTTCATTTAAATTACTTGTGTGGTCAACTTGAATTTAATCACTCTAAAAAAACCATTTTCATTGAATATTACTTGCTTAAAATCAAACCATGTCTTTATTTATAAATTGACTTAATAACAGCGCTATAATGTAAAAAGTTAGAATTTAGACCGCCTGATCTGATTACTTTCTTAGAATAAAGTTGTGAACTAAGTCCAAGATGTATTAAAAAATGTTTAACCTTAACTAAACTCATTTAGCCTGCTTCAATAAAATCATTCTAGTGTCTGAATATATATATATATATTGCTTTTTAGGATTCTCTTCTTTTCCTGGTAAAAGAGCTTCCTGAGTCTTGACCCCTCCACACTTTATTTATTTTCTTTAAATTTTTTCTTTTCATAAAATATGGAATTGTTAACATAATTGCTAGGTACATGTTTGTATATTAGTGAACATGCATTTAACAATTCATATTTACCACATTCGATACCTCTAATGTACCGAATTAGCTTTTTAATTGCTGTACATACCACATTTTATAAATAAAGTGCGCTTAATTAAGTAACGAAGCAATAATTATAAAAATAACAACAATAAAATCCTTTTCCTTTTGTTGGTATATAGGATCCAAAGCATGGAAATTGGTGGCTAGAATTTGGAAATGGGGTTCTAGTAGGGTACTGGCCGTCGTTTTTATTTACACACCTAAGAGACCATGCAAGTATGGTACAATTTGGTGGAGAAATTGTGAATTCAAGGCAATCAGGTTTTCACACTACGACACAAATGGGAAGTGGACACTTTGCAGGAGAAGGGTTTGGAAAAGCATCATATTTCAGGAATTTACAAGCTGTTGATTGGGATAATAACTTAATTCCATTGTCAAATCTCAAACTTTTGGCTGATCACCCTAATTGCTATGATATTCAAGGTGGGATTAACAGAGTCTGGGGTAATTACTTTTACTATGGTGGACCAGGAAGAAATGTCAGGTGTCCCTAAGGGAAGTGGGTATATATGAATTTTTTTAATTATTATTATTATATTTTTGGGATATTTGTTGTTGGGTAAAATGGGGTTTTTTTTTTTAAATTCTCAAATATCATGGGTGAGTTTGGGTTATTCTTTTTTTTTTTTTATTTGTTCTTCTTGTAATTGCGACAGCTCAACTAACAGGTGATCAGTCAATTATACTAGTACCTCCCTAGGGATTTTATGTAAATGTGAAAAAAAAATTGTTTAGTGGATATACTATATGGCTTGTGATTTTCTTTCCCTTTGTCCTTTCGGGGTAGATTATCAAGAATTTTGAGGAGTTTTATAAATTGACTATTTTAAAAAAAAAATCTATATATTACCATTTGTTATTCAAAATTCACTTATTTGATTAATTTTAGATTTATGTAAGATAGATAAATGTCCAAATTAAAAAAAAAATAAAACTCTTTCCATTCATTTTTTTTTTGTTTAAGGCTGAATTTGATTTTTTTTTGGTTATAAAATTAGGGAGAAAAATGAATAAATTGTATATTGAATTAAGGGACCACAGCAAATGTCTAACCACCATCTCAATTGGGTTCATTACTGCACATGTCTTCCCTTTGATTTGTGGCTTTTGGGTCCCAAAAATTAGCATTGGCCCTTAGAGTTAGAACTTTATCAGTGGAAGACTATTAATTAGCTAGATTTTGGCATCAAATTATTCCCTCTTTTAAAGAAAATTCCATAGTATTAACTTATCTTAAACTATTACAAATCAATTTATTATGTTCTATTATATACATTATATAAATACAAAAGAATAATTAGATTGATTTATAAATACTCAGTCTAATCACTATATTTTAACAATTCTCTTTCCATTTCATCTTAACCAAAATTTCAAAAAGGAAAAGGAAAAAACAAGTTTAAGAGATCACTGGAATTAAAATGTTATTAAGTGGATAATTAAGAAATGATGAGTGCAGATTAGCCTTGGAAGTATGGAGGAGACATTTTCTCAAAGATCTATGCATTGGTGCATTAAAGTGGGCATGCTTAAGCTAAATGAACCTCAAAAAATGAGTAATTAATTAGTATAGTTTCTTTCTTTTTTGTCAAATCAGTATGATTTCCAATCATACAATATGATAGATATATTTAATTACTTGAAGAAGAAGCCTAATTAAGAGTAATTAGCATATATAATTGCAGTGCTCAAGAGTCCACTTGAGAAATGTAATTATACGTGTATGCATGTGTGAGTGTGAGGCCATGAATTGCCACCTATCTTTCTCTTAAAGTTCACGTTTTCAACTTCAACTACGAAAAAGATACCAACATTATGATTATAATAAGATATATAAACCACATATTACTAAGATTCTGTACTTGTGTGTATAAATAAATATATGCAACAAAGATTGACACCCAAATATTTATATGCAACAAAGATTGACACCCAAATGCACATGTTGGAGAGGCTTATATTACACTTTTGGTATTGCTTTTACAAGGACCAAGACTCATCATCATACACTGCTTCCTTTTATAAGGCTATATGCACAAAAATCAACTGAACTAACTTAAACTTTACTTCTTTTTTTTTTTTCAGGATGAAATTTGGTTTTGAAAGTTTCTTATACCGTTTGTTAATATTGGAAAGGTTGGAATGAAAAAAATAAAATAAAATTATTCCAACATATGCAAACGTTTATTAAAAAAACAAGTTCCACAAAAGAAAATTAACTACCTATATCTTAATCTTTCAAAATATGTATATCTTGACATAGAATCAAGATGTACATTTCTACATTTTGACAGATAAAAAATAACTAAAAAATTGAAGAAAATATATTTTTTAATTTATTCCAAAAAATTTAATAAATAATTGAAAAAATTTCCGGAATGCTTTCCAGTTTTATTTTGATTATTCCATATTTTTATCCGAAAAATATTCTAACTTTACCTTAAAACTCTTTATCTAAATCGATTAAACAAACTCTGCCTTAAGAAATAATTTATTTAGCTATTTATTGGCTAACCTAACTACTTGGTTATCTATATGTGGATATTATACACAATTACTACATCTAGCGTACAATGTTATAAAAGGTTCATTGATTTTATTCATGATATTAAGAGAAAAAAAAAATTAGAACTTAAAATCTTTCAATACATTTAAGTAAACTCCATTTTGCTCGTGTACACAACGCATAAACTGCTTCATTTATTATTTTTTTCAGAGGAGAAGCGAAAATAGATAATCGAATCTAAAATCTTTCGGTACATTGAAATCAATTTTACCATTAAATTATGCAAAAACTTTTTATGCTTAAGGCCTATCTTTAGGTCACAGTCCAGCCAGATAATAGCTGATTATTATTAGGAAGATAAATTAAGTAGAATTTTCTTGAAATGAAATAAATCTGCAAAATGTCCAAAAGCAGAACACCACCATCAAACAAACAAAGAAACAAAGGAAAGCTGACTTACAAGTAAAGCTGATAGTTTAACCTATAAAAGAATTCACATTTTCATACCACATTTACAAAAACCCTCAACACCATACTTAAATTAGAAGACAATTCATAGAAAAAAGTGGATTCAAAAGTAGAAACATGGACCAGCATCAAAGAACAGTATTTGGTGACAGCAAATTCAGGTAGAGCTTTCAATGGTTAGATAGAAAATGTATATTGAAGGAAGCAACCACTATCTGCATCCTCTTAATTGAATCCAACAACCAACCTTCATAAAAATGGTGGATAAATTGATAATGACAAACAATCACCAACATGTAAACTGCAAACCTTTTATGTCAAAATGCCAAAACAGGACCATAAAAGTAAAAATCATTGTGTTTGTGGCCCTAAGACTGTTTGGTTCTATGCATAAAAATCATCTGTCCATATCACTTTGTGCACAAACTAGTTGATATATGATAGATCATTTGCACACGCCTAAGAGTTTTGAAAGAGAAGAATTCTATGACATGATTTACTATAGATATAGAATTGAACAGTGAAATGATTGCTCATGCCTCAATAGTCAAATTAGAAACGCAGTTTTTTAGTATTAATGCGGGATATGAAAAGTCAACTTGGATAATAAATGCTTTCTTTAGCTTACAAATCTCAAGATCCTAGATAGGGGCTGAAATTATCTACGGTCCTAGATCCTCCAGCTATAACATTCATTATCTGACTAGCCAGCTATAGGATGGGAGAGATTCAATTTTTTGGTTACCAGCATTTGAAAATCAGAGAGTCATATATGTTTTGGCTTTGTAAGGGTTGTTGCTACTAAAAGAAGTGGAACAAATCCTCAAAGAATGGGAAGAGATGCCCGTATTTATGGACCACGCATCGATGTAAAACACAAGGATAGCATCATAGTGGCATTGTGCCATATTGACCCACATCAATCCAATGCACACATTTACATGGGAATCAAACCCACATATGACTTCTATTCCATGTTAATGGGGGTTATTAACATTCAATTTCCATGTCTGACTAAAAGAAAAAGCTAAAAGAAGAAATAAATGAACTTAGAGCCATTGTGATTTCAATGTAGCTGCACTAAGCCATACTATTACTCATGTCAGTTCGTCTAACAAAATGAGGGTATGGGCGAATTTCATTGTTCTAACGAAAAGACAAATTCAAACCACATGAAATTCCTTCTGCAGGAACTGAAATGATAACAACAAAAATCAAATAGCAATAAAAACTCACTCCACACTTATTACTTCAAGCAACTTTTGACTTGCTTCGCTCACCTGAACTTTCTCCATCTTCAATCGTCGATGCATCACAGGACTTGTCCTTCCAGCAGCTGCATAAGTTCTTATCAGTGACTCAAAAACATTTGCCCCCACACCATCTACAGCCTTCTTCAGAATCTCAAAAAAACCTTCTGCTCCATCAACATCCTTCTGTTCCTCAAAGTGTGCTAAGAAAAACCTCAAAATCTCAGGTGCCGGAATCCACTTATGACCATTCCCTCTCCCTGTAGATATTGCATTGGCTAAACAATCCATCGCTGATTTGAAATCCCCATTCTCAATGTAATAATCCAAAAATATTTCCCAGGTTTTACAATTAGGCTTTGCCCCTCTCCTATGGGCCCTTTCTTTGAGTACTTCTGCCTTTTCTAGCAAACCCTCTTTAGCGTAAGCTTTAATGAGAACATTTGCAATCCTGATATCATAACTTGAACAACTGGATTCCCATTCCTTAAAATATTTCTCTGCAGCTGGTAATTCTTTTAAGTTAACCAGCACTTGGATCATATTCAAATAGCTTATATTTGAAGTTTTTGGAAAATCCAGTCTCAGAGATCTCCATATTCGATTAACTTCTGTCAAGTTTCCTATTCGGCCATATAGAGTAATTAGGAACTGGAAAGCAGAATGATCGCGATGTGCATTTTTCTTTTCCAATTCTTTCAGTGTCTTCTCTGCCTTCTCAAATAAGCCAGCATCAATATAAATAGATGCTAAATTGCTATAAGTTGTCCAATCTCCAGCAACTCTACCATCCCTCTTCATCTCGTCAATTATTCTTTCAACACCAGATATGTCATTGACAGCGGCTAGAGCCCTCATCCAGACATTGTATGTATAAGAATCTGGCATGATATTGCTGGTCTTCATTTCTTGAATGATTGTTGGAATCTTATGATGCTGGCCAGTTTTTGTGTATAGGGTCATTAAGCTGTTGTAAGACATCGAACTTAAACCATGATTGAGTTCCTTCATCTTTTCCACAAGAGCTTCAGCTTCTTCAGCCATCAATTCTTTGCAATAACAGTTCAGGAGGGCCCCATATGTTAGAAGGTTCTTAGATGTTTCAGGAAGATCTATGAAGTAATTTTCTGCAGCAGGAATGCCTCTAGTTTTGGCAAGTAGATCAAGATGAATAGCTTGATCGCTGACGGTCTTATTCATGCCCCTCTTAGACATAGTTTCTGATAGCTGAAAATTTGATAAATTTGCTTAACTAATTTGCAATGTAAGTTGAGAAGCAACAAACACATGAGAATAAAAGAATGGCATAGAAATATGGCAAAAATACCATGCTTACAGACCTCAAAAACTAAAGACGCTAAGAGACAAAAAGGATGCACCACTGAAGGACTGAACAGCCTAGCTTTACTGCTAAACTAATTTTATTGGAAGTCTAATTTGAAAGATATGAGAATAGCTCAATTGCAAGCACGAGAAAAAATAATATATACACATGCTATTGCTGACTGGAAATCAATGTCCATAACATGTCTGCTTCTATAAAGCATGGAATTGTAAAAAAAGTCCAATATGTTTCTAAAAACACAGAATATAAGATTATTTGATTTTTAGAAAGTTTAAACAAAAGCCACTAAATTCTAAATCCAGTTGGAAATTGATTACAAGTGCACATTCTTTTAGTTAGAAGAAACTCAACACAGCATCACTTTTGAACCATCCCTAAAATCTACAACAAATATTGTTTACACATTTGAAAACCATCCAAAATTTCTTCTGTGGTGAAGTAATAATCTCACAGTCGATTGATTATATATCCTTCTATTAACGATTATAATCATAAGCAGAAAGTTTAATTGGGAACAAGAACTAAAATGTGGCTGGAAACCATTAAACTCCAATAACACTGAGTAAGCACGAGAATGCCAACACATCAAACAAGTAATGGAAAAATGAATAATTCCTAATAAGTAATTAAAAAGCACTATGCACTTCATAAAATTGTTAATCTCGTGAACTTTCTACTGAATATCAGCTAAAGCAAATGCATTTTTTCAAACGCAAATCCTGTTTATAAATGTTCGAAATGTATAATCAGCTACCATAATCAAAAAACTCTATTATATCATGTAAATCAAGAAGTACCTTTGAAAAGCAGCCAGAAAAAAAATGAAACAAGTAACCCGACAAAAAATGCTTTAAAGTTGATTGAAAGAATCGAAAGAAAGAACCTTGAGAGCAGGGGAATAAAGCTTGCGATCGCGAAGCTTCTTGATAGTATCCCCCACTTCCCATTTGTAAACACGCTTCGAGCTCTTAATGAACTCATTCAATTGATGTCTAACGCTCATTTCAGAGCTCCCTTCTTTGAAAAGCCTTATGTACAGAGCTTCTTCTAAGTACTTCTTTGACCTCTTCGTAATGCTCTTTGTCCGCCCAAACAGCTGTGGCATCGCCATTTTCAACGTTAATTAAGTGTGATGTAGGGTTAGCAGAGTGAAAGAGGAGTTTTTTTTTAATCGAATTTGTGGAATTTTTTTGCTTTAAACCCTAATGAATTTCATTTTTGGAGATCGGTGGGAGAAGGTGCAGCGAGGGGTTCAGCAGGAAGCTGGAGTGTGAGAGACCCGACCCGATATTGAAATGGGCTCAGGGAAATGGGATTGGATGGGCTTGTTCTCAAAGCCCATTATAAGAAGCGGATATCTAATCGGCTTGGTGAATAATCAAGTCGTTGGGCCTAAAAAGCCTAAGAAAAAGATGAAACATAAGGTTAGATTTTGAAATCACATTATGACGAGGGGTGCTCACGGGACGGGACGGGACGGGGTCGGGTATTGCATTCCCACTCACTGTCCCGCCAGGGTCAGAGAATCCCCATTTCCTCCCCGATTCTATAATGGAAAGAAAATTCCTCCATCCCTGCCCCGTCGGGATCCCGTTCATCCCCCAAAATATCAATTTTTTTAATTTTAAAATATAATATTTTATAAATAATTAAAATTAAAATATAACATTTAATAAATAAAAAATTTAAAATCAATCATAATTTAAATTAATATAAATTTTAAACATTCATAAATTTAAAATTAAGTATACTTTAAAACTTAATAATTATAAAATTAAGTTATATTTTAAATTTAATTATTTATAAAATATTATATTTTAAAATTAAAAAAATATATTTTTTGCGTGGCGGATACCCCATTTTCCGTCCCCCCCACCCGAAATACATATTGGAAATTTTTTCCCGTCCCCGCGGGGGGAAATTCGAGGATTTCCTGCTTGAACGGGGCGAGTTTCCGCCGGAGTCGGGGATTCCCCGCCCCTTGAGCATTCCTAATTATGACTAGTTGTATTGTTCGGATGCCAATAAAAAAATAATCATTTTTAATATAATTTGTATTAAATATTACTAATAATTTGTATAATTTTCACATTATTAACTAGTTTATGGGATCGATTTAGATCCAAATTCATTAGGATATCAAGCTTACAGTCTTTAAATATATCGCCTAAGAATATTTAATTTTATAAATTTTACACTTGAAATTTTTCATATATATTATACTTTGAGCATGAGAGGATATATAAATATATCACATCAACGAGTTATGAAAATTAAATGCTTTTTATAATTTTTCATATATTATTAGGGATTCAATTTTACCTATATTCACACAATTTATGGATCACTTCATCTATACCACATCATCCAAAAATATCCAATCTATAACGTAGAGGTGTTCAAACGTTGTTTGGATAGACTATAATTGATTTTTCCTCCAACCCATCT
The DNA here is from genome assembly GCA_037975025.1 of Excoecaria agallocha. NCBI lineage: Eukaryota > Viridiplantae > Streptophyta > Magnoliopsida > Malpighiales > Euphorbiaceae > Excoecaria > Excoecaria agallocha. The sequence continues at coordinate 57,189,568 of CM075807.1, read as the reverse complement.
AAATTTTTAAATGGATTGAATCAAACCCAAACCAGATGTGTTACGAGCCAAATTTTTTGGGGGTTTATAAAATTATACACAAAAAAAAAACAAAGAATACAACACATCTCTAATTTTTCGTTAATACAATATTTTAAATTTTCAATATCAATTCTACAACCTATATTTTCAAAAAATACAATTACTTTTTTAATCCTTATTAGATTTCTTATTTTCACATTTTCACTTTCCTAATTTTTCACCTTCTAATTCCTGACCTTCGCCCCTTTGTTTCCATTAATTGTTAAATTACATGAATCCTTATGGCTGGGTTTTGATCCGGTCACATTTTTTCAACCAAAATGAAACTTCAACAGTTGCAAAAATTGATTATGTACTCTGATATTGGACAACAAAGGATTTAACTATCAACAGATTAATTTTTGTTGAAACTGGTTATTATAAAGGATCAGTTTGACGTAAGACTTCTGGTTATTATAAAGGCCGACCACCACAACTTGACCTTCCTTGCCGTCACTTCCGGCGACGGCGGAGCCAATATTCTGTTCCCTGATAAGCTTCATATTCTCTCTAGAAAAAAGTAACGAGAAAGAAACGATTTAATTAGTGCATTAATGGTGTTTGTGCTTAAAGTGTGTATTGGGAAAAGAGAAATTGAATCATTCAAGTAAAAAAAAAATTGTATTTCTGAAAATAAAAATTTATAAAATAGGATTCGGAAAAAATTAGAGGAGTGGGTTGTCTTTTTTGAAAAAAGGAAAAAAAATTTAACATTTGGGGTAATTTTTTTAAATTTTTTTTTTATGTTAGGTTGGTTGGTTTATGCAGGTTATATGAATTATGATAATTTTTTTATTATATTATAAATATATAAATTATAAATCATTCATATATTATATATTTTTAAATATAAAGTATTAATTTTATTTTTATAAATATTTTTTTAAATATCGTATGTATATAAATTTATAATGCTATAAAATTTAAATTTATATATAAATTTTATAAAAATTAAATAGCATTATAGAATTTATAGTATAACGTGACATTGACACTAGATTGATATGTTATAACTTTTGATAATTTGGCATACCAGTTAAATTTTTTTTTTTTTTCCGTTAGACTTCCACTTGAATTCTTGCAAAATGACTTTTTAAGATATTCACTTAAAATTTAATCATTTTTATGAAAATAAAATTTATTTTATTGCTGTAGAGGCTGTAAATGAACGGGTTGGATGGATTTGAGTTGGGTCATTAATGGATGGGTCATTAATGGATTGGGTCATTAATGGGTCAAAAAATATGAATCATTAATGGATTTGGTCATTAATTTTCATTAATTATTGATCCATAAATTTCATTAATTTTCTTTTGGTCTACCAAAAAAAGGAAAAAGAAAAACGTTCATCGAATATGATTTTAGGGTAAGAAAAATTAATTGCGATAAACTTTCATTTTAATGTGGCTTTTTGTTAATGAATTGTGTAGCTATTTGGATCGCTTATGAATTAAAAACAAGAAACAAATTCAATAAAGATTTTTTTTTATTTTATAGATGCTATTTATATTTAATGTTTTATTATCTAAATAAAACATTTATTTTCAATAAAAAATAAATGAAATTATTTATTTACCTGCTCCTTCGCCATATAGGTTTTTTTTGTCGGATTTCTTCATTTTCATCATCCTATGTTTAACGATAAAGATTCAAAATAGTTTTGCAAAGAAATTTCATGTAATCTGGTAGTTCATCCATGGCATCGATTGAGCTCCTGAATTTGAAGGAAACTCAATTCTTAGAGATTAAAGTATTAATTTGAAGGAAACTAAATTCTTAGAGATTAAAGTATTTCAGCAACCATTAACTTAACTTACTTGTATAACCATCTTTTTTGGCCCAATACATAAAATACCCCTAAAATTGTAATATATAATATGTCTTATTTCTAAATTTTGAATATTTTTAATTCACCCTTTAAAGAAATAATAACCATGACAACTAAGCAACACGTTGATCCAATATACTGACAATGACATAGACTAGTATTATGTAAATCAAGCTGCCGATCTTGACTAAGGAGGATTGCTAAATGTCTTCTCCATTTTGCCGTTTCTTTTATCTTCTCTATTCGCTACATGACATGCATTAAAATAAGTGAGGTAGCCAAAAATCCAGTTTAGTGAAATAAAAAAAAATTATTGCAACTAATAAAAAATTCATTAAAAAATAATTGGATTATTTGAATATTTTAGTATGTTAAAAAAAATTGTAATAGTGTTTTTTAATTTTTTTCTTAGTTGAGTGAAGTTAATTTTTTTTTTAACAAATTAGAATTATAAGTGTTCTATTTATTTTTTAGTAGCCCATTTAACAAAATATAGCTATGTCATTGGTCAAAATCAAACACTTACGCCTTATAAAATTTTAATTTTTTTACTGGTGTCATGAGCAAGGGAAGAAGATAAAAGAGAGAAAGTGATAATGAAAACGTGTTAAATGTGTCTTAACAATATGGGTAGCATCTAAATCATCAGATTTTACGGATCAAAATATATAGAGTCAATTTCATCCATGGTCACTAAATTTATACTTAATCGTTCAAAATAACTGACTTATTTTTAATTACTTAAATGTCATTAAACTTATTAACTTTTTGCACAAAAGTTATCTTGACTGATTTTCGATAATTATTCTTGTCGAAAAACTGACGTTGCACGTCATGTCATATATCTGGATATACATGACACGACACGTCAATAACTACGTCATCAGAAGAAGCCACTTGTGTTCAAAAATATAACATAGTGTGCTGATATATCGTATAATATGGCCTATTTCGCTAACGTGGCTGCTGACGTATCATATCACGTGTGTTCAGGTATATGATATAGCATGCCACATCAGTATTTCGGTAAAAATTATCTTTGAAAACCGATTAAAATGACTTTCCTGCAAAAATATGATAAATTTAGTAATATTTAAGTTACGAAAAATAAGTCAGTTATTTTTGAACAATTAGACATAAGTTCAATAATCATAAATGAAATTGACTCAAATATATATTATGATTTAACATGCGATATATTTACGTGTCACCATGATTTAACATGCGATATATTTACGTGTCACCCTATATACGTCTGGTAGAAGTATCAAATTTGAAACCAATGTGCATTATTAGCTAGACTCATTATATACTTTTTAAAATTCAGAAATACAATATTAAAAATATAAAAATTTAAAATCTGATACTGCATTTTATTTGAAAAAATATTTGTATTCTTTTTGGATATCATGAATTGATTAGTATGGATAAAATGGCTCAAAAGAAGTAAGGTGATATATCACGTTATATTTTCAAGTTAATATTATTAGCGTGGCTCACCATATGTAATATTTTTAGATGGTGTTAGTTAACTTTAGAAAAGATGGGATAAAAAAGAAAATAATTATTTCAATATTTCCAATTTGTCAAATATTTGTTAAAAAAAAGATCACACAAAAAAAAATTTAACTATATATATTTTGAAAAATCAAGATATGAATATCTTGATATAGAATTAATATATGCATTTCTGTATTTTATCAGATAAAAAAATAACAAAAAAATAAAAAATATATATTTTTAATTCATTCCAAAAAATTTAACAAATAATTAGAAAAAAATTTTGGATTGCTTTCTAGTTTTATCTTGTACTCAAATATATCATGAAATGGTTAAGTAATTAAAATTAGACTTAAGGAATGAGTTATTTTTCTTTTTTCTTATTATTATTTTGTTTACCAATAAGAGGTAAAATGTGACACTATTTATTTGATATTCACACAAAGATGTGCTAAAGATAAATTTCAATTATTAAATAGAGAAAATTTATGGTTCTACACTATACTTTTTAATTTTTTAACGATTAAATTAATTAACAGTACTGTTTAAACTATTATAAAAAAAACATAATGTACTACATTTGAAATTGAACTTGATAATAAAATGATAAAATCATGGGGCAATTGATGGTGACTTTTGAACTGTAACAAGTAACTTTATAGAACTTGTAAAAGCAGTTGGGTCATTGAACACGTTTTAAAATGGAATTTTATTTATTTATTACACTAATGGAGAATTATTATAATTTTATTTAATTACTGTAATTGTATTTCATTCCTCATGTATCCTTTTTTTTTTTTAAGCCAAAATTTTATTAGTAAAAAGCTTTGGTAAAATCACAACCAAAACCAACGAACTTCCCAACTTACAATAACCAAGCAGTGAAATTAGATTTGCCTAAATGCACCTGTTTAGCCAAACCAGCTGCTGCAGAGTATCAGTTCCTAGGTTTATGCTGAAACTTAATATTGCCCAAAAAAGAACGACCGTCTCGACCCTGTTGAGCGCGCCTGAGAATTTCAAAGGCTTGAGACAAAGATTGTTAGACGGCCATTGACTAGCAACCATAGAATCCAACTCAAAAATAATATTCAAACCCTGTTCTTGCAAAAACTCACTAACATTGAACTCTAGATAAAAATAAAATTAGAAATTAAATACAATTTAAAAACTTTTAAACAACCATCGTTTAATCATTAAATGATAATCTAAATATCCTTTATAATTCGTTTGGAATATTTTCGGCAACTAAGTTAAATTTGTACGCTATATAAAATTTCGAACATAACTCTATACTATCGATTTCTGTTAATTTTGCCTAAAAATAAGATATGAATATACCAAAATCAATTCATCTGCACCCAATATGTCCTGAATAACCAAAGGCGCTCCAAATCTGCTCTAACCAGGTGTAAAATACTTTTATTTCACTAATAAAATCTTACGATAGTCAAAATCACATAAAATTACATAAATAAGTAAAAAATTGCAATTTGAATAAAACTCAAGAGTCAATTTCACGCATGATCAGTGGACTTATACCTAATCGCCCAAAAATAACTGAATTATTTTTCTTGATTTAAATATCACCGAACTTATTATATTTTTGCAGAAAAATCATATTAACCAGTTTTCAGCGATAATTTTTTTCGAAATGCTGACGTGGCATATTATACCATATGTTTAAATACACGTGGCATGACACCTCAGCAACCACGTCACCGAAAGAAGTCATATCATATGGCACATCAGCACATCATATCACATTTCTGGACACACATGTCTTCTTCTGGTGATATTGTTGCTGACGTATCGTGCCACATGTATCCAAGCATATAACGTGACATGCTACATTAGTTTTCCGGCAAGAGTAATCATTGAAAATCGATCAAAATGACTTTTCTGCAAAAGAAATTATAAGTTAAATAATATTTAAGTCATGAAAAATAAATCAATTACTTTTTGGCGATAAGGGATAAGTCCAATGATTATTGATGAAATTGACCCCGAACTCAACATCTAAAAATAGATAAAAATCAAATATAATTATATGGTTTTGTCCACTTGACACTTTCCAAACCTGGAGTTTTATTTAAAACAACTCTAATAAAAACTCTATTGACTTCCACATGCCTCTTTATAATTTTTAAATTCATAACGAGAATAATGCAGCATATATTCAAACTCCAAGCATTTTACATTCAGGAAAAAGAAAAAGAAAAGTCCAAACTCGAAGCAGCAGCCTGGGTGTAGCTCACTCTTACTTTGACAAGAAACAAATCCAAACTCACAAGCATCTTACAGTAAGAAAAATAACAAGAAATCCAAACTTGAAGCAGCAGCGTGAGTGTAAGTCACTCTTTATTTGTTGGCAAGATAGAATGACTAGAGTGGGAGTGGGTGGATTAACAAAGATTCAATGGTATCCTTGAGATGCACTGAGTGCGTATAGGAATCAACAAACTTGTAAACGAAATAAGCATTTCGCACATGGTTCACATAATGCTTCAGAAGAATTCTTGGCACTTCTTTTGGCTTCTTGCAATACTCTTCATTTATGTCTTTCCATTTATCGCCACACATTTTCATAATCCCTTCAACGGCTTCTTCCTTCGACCCACCGTACTGTTTCATATAACTTTGCGCTGCCAAATTACAATCTCCCCTCTCTTTCGTATTCTCAATCTATATATACGTATAAAAATATATATATATTTCAGTATCGTTAATTAGGGTATATCTACTAAGATAACAAGTATGTACCTCGGAACCATGGGGCTTTATGTCATTCTTCAAACGACCAATAAATCTGACAGCGTCAAATAGTTTTGGATTATTCATCGTCCATTCATAATCCTTGATCCCAACTTCTTCAACTCCAATCATGGTTCCCGCTGGAAGTAGGGCTAAAGTACTTGTAATTAATCCATTTTCCATATATTCATCAAATGATGGAACACACTCCTCGTTAAATAACCATTTCAACTCTTTGAAGTAGCATCTCGTGATTTTTTTGAACTATAAAGAGAATTAATTGCAAAATTAATTAATGAATAAATAGTTAACTACTTGGATTGAAAAATTATGCTAACAAATTAAATTAAATCCATTCCATTCATCGTTAGCAATCTCTCATCCCTCGCACAAATATGATTTTAGGGTAACAAAAATTAATTGCAATAAACTTTCATGTTAGTTTAGCTACTCTCTATTTTTTGGGATAAATATGCGTAGTTTTTTTTTTTTTTTGGTCTCTTATGAATTAGAAAACATAAATGCAATAAAATTAATTACTAGATAGCAGTAATGTGAAATTTTTTATTATTTTTTTTATAGATGTAATTTATATTTTATCATCTAAATAAAACATTTGTTTTCATTAATATAAACAAATAAATTAGATTAGGTATGTACCTCCTCCTTCACAAAAGAGGTTTTGCAGCGGATTGCTTCGTTTTCATCCCTCTCTGTTTCACCAAGAAGATTCAAAATAGTTCTGTAAAGAAATTTCATGTAATCTGGTAGCTTATCCATAGCATCAATTGACCACCTGAATTTGAAGAAAATTTAATTGTTAAGTTGTTTCGATCAATAATAACCATTTTTTATTTGCTTTATTTAATGTAGCTTTAATTTTTTTTAGAGCAATAGAGTATTCAAAACTCATCACACTCAATTAATCAGAATTGGCACTAGTTAGGTCTACAAAAAAGGTAAAAAGATCCCTCTCAAATATTCAATTTTTTTTCATTTAATGTAACTTTAATTGTCAAAAACAAAACGAAAAATGAAAATGGATTGCAAAAAATATAAAACAAACCTTTGAAGAGTATCTGTAAAAAGTTTGAGCTCATCCATTGTACCGTACAAATCGAATGTATCATCAACAACTGTTATGAGTTTTATATACTTAGTTCCCATCACTCGAGCAAAAGAATACTGAGGCTCAGATAGACTTCCAAGTGTCCAAAAATAGCATTCCATAATTCTATCTCTTGCATAAGGAAGGTTTTCAGGAAGATTTATGTCTTTCCACCACCTGAAATTATATACACACACAAAGGATGACCATTATATATATATATATATATATATATATATATATATAAAGGTTTTTTTTTTCAAACCTTTTTATTTAAGCACTTCTAATGCACAACACTTACTTGAAAACTGATGATATATCTTTCCTGTATAATAATTGTAATCGATTAAAGTCCAATTTGGCAAACTTGAGAAGAGTTTCGTTTGAAGACTCTTCTTTTTCATAAAATGATATATATTTCAAAGTTTTAATTCTTTCCACTCCATGGTGGAATGGCAGAAAGAGAGCATCCTTAATATGTTTAGAAAGATGAGGACTTGATTTCTCAACTAAGATTTCAAGATGTTCCTTCGTAAAAATAAGAGCTTCATCTAATATATCTTCCCCGTGAAAACTCAAAAAGGTTGCTTCATATAAGCTAAGAAGTCCTTTCACATCGCTACCAATACTTTTTTTAAACTCTCCATCATTGTTCTTGAATTTCTTGAACACATCTGCATTTAATATTTATTTTATAATTCAAATAAAGTCATCAATTTAACCGAATATAAAACATATATATATATATAACCTTTTATTACCTGTAGATATATTATATCCATGTTATCGTAAAATACGAAATAAGAGTGCGAGAGTGTAGAGATCATAGTTATTGTGCTGATTGAGATTTTGAATAGACACAAATATGCAATTGAATTGATTTTCAATTTCAGCCTCAAAATGATAGGATACACCAAGTCGGCATACCAAATTGATCAATTCAATATTTTGACTTAGATTTTTTGTTGATTCCATTAACATATCTTTCACTTTTTCTTTCAGCACCTCTACTTCTTGATTATAGGATTCAAATTCCTATGAAAAACAAGAAAAGAAATAGATGTCAACTTAATAAAATCAATTAAAAAAAACATGGTGCTTTAATAAAATCAATTAAAAAAACATGGTGCATGAGAAAATTAATTTAAAAAAAAAAAGAAACAAACTATATTAATCTCACTGAATCTGAAGAGGAAAATGAGCCAGAATTATAATTCCACAAGTTTGGTGGAAAAGCTGGGATTGGATTGGAAACGGTTTGCAGATCTTGTGGTGCCATTTTCAGAAGAAAAGGCTAAATCAAATATGATTTGATAAAATGAACAAGTGAACTTTACTTTTTCTTGTTTTGCTCCAATGAACAAGTGAACTTTTGGTATATAGCAAACCCATAAGATGCACTATTTATAGAAAGAAAGCCAGGGCTTCGTTTGCCCACCTGCCTATGTTTTTTCTTATTCTAGTTATGCGAACATGTTAATAATTCTATGGTAAATCCACCTGTGACTTTTTTTTTTATTTTAAGTCCATTCCGTTTTTAAAAGAGAATATTTTATTTTCTTTTATAAATAATGTCCTATGCAAATTTAAATTTCATATACCGGATATTTATATGCTCATTATATCCCAAAATAATATTTGCGTTTTTGCTTTTTAATCTGTTCTAAAACATAATATACTTATTATATTTATTCTATAATTAATTTTTGAATTGTCCACAATACTTTAATTAATTTTTTTAAAAATAAATAAAATTTTAATTAATTGTATGACACTATTTTTTTAAGAGATTAATAGTTAGGGTTTGCATATCCAATAGAATTAAAAATTTAATGAATTTATATTTTTATTATAGTAAAGTTTGCATTTAAAAAAATAGTAAAATTAATGCTTAACATTATAAATGAAAAGGTAAAATAGGCAAGCAGTTTTTTTAAAAATATATATTTTTTAAATTTTAATTTATGGTGCCGCATGAAATATATTTAGAAAAACGGAGTGTTAAAAACTGATAGTGGAATTTCTGATTTTTGACATAGGTGAAATTTACAAAAATTAGCAAAATTTATACTAAAAACAGCATTAACAGGACCGATTTTTGTCGCTATTTAATTGTCTAATGTCTTTTTTTTTTTAAAGAAAAACTTATCATTGACATGCATTTTTCAAAGTTAAAATAATACCACCTTTAGTTGTCCATTGTCATATCTTTTCACCTCCTCAATATTTTCTTCCCTTCCCAAATTTATCATCTATATAAATGAATTTTGATGATGTAAAACTTACGACCGTAAGAAAAAAACATCAGGCAATAATAATTTAATTACAATTTATCATCTATAAAAATGAATTTTGATAATGTAAAACTTATAACCGTACGTAAAAATATCTGACAATAAATAATTTAATTATAATTTATATTATGTCTGTTAGATTTTCTTTATCCAGATTCAATTATTAAAAACATAAAACAATCGTGAACATTATGCCTATTCAGATCTTGAATATAATAATAATCACATAAAAAATTAGATGAATAGATCACTTACTTGAAGCGAAATTCGACATGAGGCGAGGGCTTTCGATGATCACGAACTAGTTGAACTAATTTCTCTCCCTTAGCCCTTCTTTGTAGCAATGGCTTGATGGATAGCCTCTTGAATGCATGCTTTCATTAGGGTGGAGAGAGGACTAGTTTATATACCTATCAATTTTAGATCTTGTACATCCATCAAGTACTAATTAACGGTCTAGATTTCATGTACTATTAAATTAATGAAACCCTAAATCTAATGGGCTTACAAGAAAATGTGCCATAACATCAGGCCATATTCCTTACATTCTCCCACTTGGTCGGATGTTTCATAATTATATTTAATAGTATAACATAAGGCTAGCAAAATTAAATCTTGTAAAACCGTTGACATCATAAACACCTTAGCATAATAAATCACATAATGTGGGTTATGGCGGTTATATACAATATAGTCGTATACTCCCTTCCATATACCACAACATTAAGAACTGATTATGCTAGGTTCATAAGTTGTATATAAACAACATATAGTCCACGTACTTGTTATGAAAAAGCATGTAACTTTCTTATTCAAACAATCATGTATACATAAACATAATGAATAAGAATTATAGAATTCAGAAACATATCATTATTGAACTCAAGAGTGTCAAACATCATCATTAATTATCAATACAACCAAGACCCATCTTGATCACGTGTTCTTTAAATGTCTTGGGTTGTAAACCTTTAGTTAAAGGATCTGCAACCATGAGATCCGTTCTAATATGTTCAATATACACTCTTTGTTTCTGAATCTCCTAACAACAAAATGCTTTAATTTCATGTGTTTTGCTCTTTTGGAATATTTGTCATTTTTAGAGAAGAAAACAGTTATAGAATTATCACAATGAATTTTCAATGGTTTGCTTACTGTGTCGATAACTCCAAGCCCTGAAATAAAGTTTTGCAGCCATAATGCATGAATTGTAGCCTCATAACAAGCTACAAATCCTGCTTCCATAGTGGATGAAGCAATGATAGACTGTTTGGCACTTTTCTATGAGACTGCTCCTTCTACTAATAGGAACAAATAGCCAAACGTTGACTTTCTACTATCAATACATCCAGCAAAATCTGAATCTGAATAGCCAATCACTTCTAAATTATCATATTTCTAATAAGTGAGCATGTAATCCTTTGTTCCTTGAAGGTATCTTAGCACTTTCTTTGCAGCTTTCCAATGATTAATACCGGGATTACTTTGATATCTACCCAGCATCCCTACTGCAAAACTGATGTTGGGTCTGGTACAGGTTTGTAGGTACATCAAACTACCCACAACAGAAGCACATGGAATTGTTTCCATTTCCTTACGTTCCACATCATTATTTGGACATTGTATAAAACTAAATTTATCTCCTTTTTGGATAGGAACGACACTTGTTGAGCATTTGCTCATGTCAAATTTCTCAAGAATTTTATCAATATAGGCTTTCTGAGACAATCCTAATAAACCTTTTGATCTCTAACGAAATATTGAAATTTCAAATACATAGGATGCCTCTTCCATATCTTTTATTTCAAAATTCTAAGAAAAAAACTCTTTAGTCTTATGCAATAAACCCAAATCATTAGCAGCAAACAAAATGTCATCAACATACAAAACTAGAAATATAAACTTACTCCCACTGATCTTCCGGTAAATATACCTATCAACAGTGATTTCCTCAAAACCGAAAGAAGTAATGGTATTATTGAACTTAATATACCATTGCTTGGAAGCTTGTTTAAGTCCATATATTGACTTTTTTAATTTACACACCATATTTTCTTTGCCTTCAATGGAAAAACCTTCAGGTTCGTCCATATAAACTTCCTCCTCAAGATCCCCATTCAGAAAAGCTATCTTTACATCCATCTGATGTAGCTCTAAATCAAATTGAGCCACCAAAGCCAAAATTATTCTCAAAGAATCTTTCTTTGAGACAGGTGAAAAGGTCTCTTTATAATCAATGCCATCTTTCTGAGTATACCCTTTGGCAACAAGTCTAGCTTCATATCTTTCAACATTGCTGTTTGAGTCGTGTTTGATTTTAAAGACCCATTTATAGCCAACTCATTTAGAACCTTCTGGCAAGTCTACAAGATCCTAGACATTATTTTGAGCCATTGATTTTATTTCTTCTTTTATAGCATCAATCCATCTTTCAGACTTATCACTATTGATGGCTTGTGAAAACGAAACAGGATCATTATCAATGCCACAATCAAAATTTGATTCTTGCAAATAAATCACATAATCATCAAAGATGGCCGGCCTTCTAACCCTTACAGGTTTATTCAAAGCTATATCAATTGGTTCATTTGCAGGAGCTAATGGCAAAACAGGTTCTTCATGGAGTGCTTCTTCATTATCCAAATGTTGTTCCTGATTATTTTGATTTTCCAAAATAGGAAAAACATTTGTTGTGGTTGTGGGTTTAAAAATATTCATGGGTAATGGAACATTAACCCTTATTTCATTAATATCCACAACTTGATTTTCAACACTCCCACTAACCTCACCATTTTCTAAAAATTTGGTATTGATTGTTTCAACAATTCTAGAACTATGGTTTGGACAGTAAAACATGTACCTTTTGGATTTCCCTGAGTAACCAATAAAGTATCCACTAACTGTTCGAGAATACAATTTTCTTTCATGTGGATTATAAATTCTTGCTTCTGCTGGACAACCCCAAACATATAGGTGTCTTAAGCTTGGTTTCCTTCTAGTTCATAACTCAAAAGGAGTTTTAGGAACTGCCTTACTAGGAACCCGATTTAACAAATACACAGCAGTTCTAAGTGCGTACATCCACAAACTTTTGGGTAATGAGAAATTACTCATCATACTCCTAACCATATCCATTAGTGTTCTATTTTGTCTTTCTGCCACACCATTTTGTTGCGATGTGTCTGACATAGTGTATTGTGCACATATTCCATGACTTTCGAGGAACTTGGCAAATGGACCAGGACACTGTCCAGATTCATCATACTTTCCATAATACTCACCACCTATATCAGATCTTATAATTTTCACTTTTCTATCTAATTGTCTTTCAACTTTTTTTACAAACACCTCAAGGGCATTTACAGCTTGAGATTTTTCATGAAGCAAATAGATATATCCATACCGTGAAAAATTATCTATAAAGGTGATGAAATATTTTCCTCCATTAAAGGACAGAGTGTCAAAAGGTCCACAGATATCGGTGTGTATTATTTCAAGAAGTTGACAGCTTCTTATGGCTCTTTTCTTGCTATGTTTGGTTTGCTTTCCCTTAATGCATTCCACACATAATTCGAGATCAGTAAAATCTAAATTTGGTAGAATCTCATTCTTTACTAATCTTTCTAACCTTTCTTTGGATATGTGACCCAAACGTTTATGCCATAAGTAAGCAGAACATTCATTCACCAAACTACATTTCATTCTAACATTATGATTAACAATAAATAGGGATTCGGAAAAAATATTATCAAGTTTCAATGTATATAAACCATCCATAAGAATTTCACGACCAATAAAGGAATTATTTTTATATAAATTAAAACAACCATGTCCACCATCAAAGGTATATCCACTAGCATCCAATCTAGAAATAGAAATTAAATTTCTAGAAATTGAAGGTACATGAGAGTATTCATTAGATCCAAGTGATGCCCAGTATCTAATGTCAACCGGTAAGTCCCTACACCTTCAATTGGGGCCTTCATTCGGTTCCCCATAAATAGAAAATTGCTAGTTGGGCTTGTGGTTTGGATTGTAAGAAATCCCTGCATAATATTGAAAACATGAGTAGTGGCACCAGAATCAAACCACCAAGTATTAGAAGGAACTTCAAATAAGTTTGATTCAAAGTATACAGAAATATAATGTATACCTTTCTTTTCGAACCAAGCCTTACGTTTCTGATAATCTTTCTGGTAATGCCATTCTTTCTTATAGAAATGGCATTTATCTAGCCTTGGTCCCTTCCTTTCACCATCAGCAACCTATGGAACTTTAGTAGGTACTTTCTTCTTAAAATTCTTGGCCTTTGGTTTGAGTTTCTTTCCAGCTCCTTGACCCACTAGGTTAATGGAATGAACTCCTTGTTTCTTTAATCTTGCTTCCTCCTGAATAAGTTTACTGGACAGTTCATCAATATTTCACTTATCTTTAATGCATTATAATTGATGTGGAATGGTCCATATTCAGAAGGAAGTGAGTTCATTATGAACTGCACTAAAAAGGAGTCTTCTACAGTCATACCCAATGTCTTAAGTCTTGCTGCAATATTGGTCATGTCAAGGACATGTTGCTGCATGCTCCTTGACCCATCAAACTTCATGGTCGTGAGTTCAGCCATAAGTGTCCCTGCAAGTGCCTTATCAGCAGAACAAAACTTATCTTCTACTAGCTTAAGAAAATCTTTAACATTCTGATTTTCAGTGCTAGGAAGAGTAAACTTAATGTTGTTGGCAATTGTCATTCGCATAAAATTCAAGCATAACCCGTTAGACCTTGCCCATGTCTTATGGTGTGCCTTTTCAGCCTTTGTACTAGTATCATTAAGATCAGCAGGCTTATCCTCTAATAGCGCCAAGTCAAGATCCAAAGCACCTAAATGGAAAGTGACTTGTTCGCTCCATTCAGAGAAATTCACACAAGTGAACAAGGTAATAAAAGAAGCTTGAGAGTGAAGGTTAATAGCTGCAAAGACATAAATGTTCACTAATTAACAGATTCAGATAGGAAGTACACACATAAATATATATTGTAGGTTTTCTTTGGATAAACACAACAATATATATTATCATTATTATTAGGATGCCATTTAAACTTTATAAGAAAATAAATAAACTTCATCAAATACAAAAAAGCATCTTTGGATAACTATATGCATGTGACAAAAGTAAATTAATTTTCTACTTTATATTCATTAGTTACAGAATATTGATTTTATCTTTGGATAAAATTCTTAATTTCTATCAGCCAATAAATTATTCATAATGGCATTTCATAAAATAAATAAATTTTATGACCATACATTAAAAATCAATTTGGCCACTTTGGTGACTAACTAATCAATTTTAATCATATTGTCATACTTATAGACATATATATAAAAATGTATTGTGAATTATATGACTACACATTCAAAAATTAATTTGGCCACTTTGGTGACTAACAAATTAATTTTAATCATAATATCATATAATAAAATAAAATAACAATAATAATAAAATAATAATAATAATAAATAATAATAACATGTCCATAAGATAAAATCAAGTTTAAAGTTTTGACTATGGATCAAAATAATATTAATATGATCCAAAACTTAAGAAATCAAAACTTTAAAATTAATTTATATAACATTAAGACTTTATGGATTAAAGTGTAATTTGCCATGAAAAGTGAAAACACTATTCACAGCCACCAACACAAACCGCCAAACTTTCACATGCAATTGAAATTGAAAAACAATTTCATACAAAAGCAACATCTAATCCATAAAAGTCCAGAAAAGTGGCCGAAACCTTTTTTTTTGTTTTTTTAATTGTCAACAATCCTAATTCCACTAAAACGCAAACACGCCCATCAGCACTCTAAGTCAACAAGGACGGCGGCCACAAATCTCCTTCCCCCCCCCCCCCCCCCCCCCCTTTTTTTAATGACGTCGACGATTATTTTGGCAACGGTGAACTCAAATTCTTATTCATAAGCATCAGATATCAATTAAACAAATATTTCAGTAGTAATCTAAATTTGCCCAATTTTTTCATCCAAAGCATACGGCGGCAACATGCAAAATTTTTTTTTTAATAAAATTAATCTTGATACAAAACTCTAAATTTCATAAACATCATAATATTCATAATCAACATAAATATCAATAAATCTCATAATTAAAATAATCATCAAATCATAAATCTAAGGATTATTATTTATTCAAAATCCTTGGCTCTAATACTACATGTTAGATTTTCTTTATCCAGATTCAATTATTAAAAATATAAAACAATCATGAACATTATGCCAATTCGAATCTTGAATATAATAATAATCACATAAAAAATTAGATGAATAAATCTCTTACTTGAAGTAGAATTCGACATGATGTGAGGACTTTCGATGATCACGAATTAATCGAACTAATTTCTCTCCCTTAACCGTCCTTTGTAGCAATGGCTTGATAGATAGCCTTTTGAATGCATACTTTCATTAGGGTGAAGAGAGAATTAGTTTATATACATATCAACTTTAAATCTTGTACGTCCATCAAATATTAATTAACGGTCTAAATTTAATATACTATTAAATTAATAAAATCCTAAATTTAATGGGCTTACAAGAAAATGGGCCATAACATCAGGCCATATTCCTTACAATGTCATCACTTAAATTTTACATAAAAATAAATTTTCACATTAAAGTTTTATTTTTCCTTGTCTTGTAGAAATACAAAAATCAATATTAGGTATCATATGTGAATTATTTCCATCAACATATGGACATTTCATCACGTTTCCACTCTGGGAAGCTATGTGGTAGTAAAATTATTGCGATTTTTCATAAACAAATATGGTCTATACTAAATCTACTATTTTATTTTTTGAGAAATTATTAATTATTTATATATATTAGGAACGATTTTATAAATAATGTTTTTAAAAAAATAATTTGAAAAATAGTGTGCTTCAAAAAATATTTGAAAATATTAGGGATGAGTATGTACTGGTTAACCAGTTTATTAGCAAAAAAATTAATAAGTCCATTAATATCGGTTTTTTTTAAATCACTAACCATTAACCAGTCCATTGCATTCGGTTAACCGGTTCATTGATTTTAATTTTTCAATTTAGTTAATTAATATTTTTTGGTTTATCATTAAAATTTATAACATAAAATTAAAAAAAATAGATAAAATTCAATTCAATTTCAAATGTGTAAAGTAATTTAATATAAAAGTTATAAAATAAATATAATTTAGTAGTCAAAATTCATGTTATATAAATTAATAGCTAATATTATAAAATAGATTTGATATTTATTAAAAATTATAATATACTTGATTTTAAGTCAAATAAAATCTTGAATAATATCAAATGTTGTAACATAAACTCTAAAATATAAGAAAATATAATTAAATGCTATTAAGTAAAATATGAACACCAATATATGATAATATATATATATATATATATATATATATATATATATATATATATATATATATATATATATATATATATATAAAAGTTAATAGGATATTATATGTAAATATTACTATATAGTTAAAAAGAATGATATAATATAAATTTTGTTTAAAGTATTGTATAAATTTTATAAAAAAATATAAAAAATTAAAGTATAAAAATAAAAATATATTTTAAAATATTATTTTTTGAAAATTTTAGAAAAAAATAGAAAAAATTGAATATATATATATATGAACCGATTAACCGTGGACTAACGGTTAATCAATATCTAAAAATTTAAACCATAATCATTAATAAAAAATATAAAAATTAAAAATTGTAATCGAATTTATCGGATCGATTAATCATAAAAATCAATTCAATTTTAAATCGATTTTACGATTAGCTATATTTTTTATTTTTTTTATATTAGATTTTTAACGAATCACAACAAGTGGCTGCGGATTCAAATATGCGGGCCTCACCAGAGTCTAAAAAGATTTGTATATCACGTGTAAATTATATATATAGAAAAAAAAATCTCTTATCCCTTATCTGGCATTATTAAAATGTTGAAATCCAACCAAAAAATCTATCAACAATAAACAATCTGTATATCACGTGTAAATTTATGCGAATCTTTTTTTTTCATAATTATTATTATTAATTATTTTATATAATTACACAAACCATATCTATTAAAATTACTGTAATATCTATCAGTTAAATTTAAAGTCCCATAAACTATTTAATATTCTAATAAGGTAAATAGTAAAGAAGATTTTTTTTCAATAACATAAAAAACTATTTATATCATCAATAAAACTGTAAATCGAAATCGATTTAAATATATAATATTATTTTTACATTTATTTGTTTTAATAATAATTATAACTTTAAAAAATAATAAGAAATTTTTGGTAAAATATATATTTTAAGTCTCACAGCCAATGCTCATTTATAAAAAAAAATGTATATTATTTTATATCAAAATATAATAATCGAATAAAAAATTTAATGTAAAAATTTAAAAAATATATTTTGCCAAAAATTATTATCAAATAATATATGATTACAGCAGATGATTTGGAAGTTCAATTCACATTATTCATAAAAAAAAGTCCCAAATCCTGCCCAAATCAATCTTTTATTTTTCAATTAAGGACAACTAAATAAAATAAGACTCTTGCTCATACTTATATATTCATATTCTAGTATGTGAATGAGTATTTTCTATCAACTTTTATAAGACCTCTTTTCGTAACTAAAACATAGCAAGTTGGTTTCCAGTTAAACAAATAACTTCATAATTTTATTTATAAATTAAGTTGATTTTTTAGCATTATCTCTTAATAATACCCATTATCGTTTGAGCCTGATTCTTTTATCAGCCTAAAGCCCAGCTCCATGTAAGGGTCTAAACCCAATTGCCTATCACCTCATGGGTGCTCTGATGATCCGATGAAACTCTTCCATCGGGGGCTTTTTCTGATTTTCAGGGATTATCAATTCTACTTCAGGACATTTTCATAGATGGCAGTGCAACATCATGGACAATAATAGAATGATCGATGTCTAAAATGCTTTGGAATCCGAAAGTAATGCAGAAGGCACAAGAAGAGGTGAGAAGAGTGTCTGCTGATAAAAAGGAAATGTGGATGAATCAAACATTCATGAATTGAAGTACTTGCTATCAGTAATCAAAGAAACTCTAAGGCTGCACCCTCCTGCTCCTTTGCTACTTCCCAGAGAAAGCAAAGAGAGATGTGAGATTAATGGGTATGAAATACCAATCAAAACCAAAGTAATCGTGAATGCCTGGGCAATATGAGGAGAACCAAATCACTGGAAGAAGCTGAAACTTTTCATCCAGAGAGTTTCATTGATTTCAAAGGGAATAATTTTGAGTATATCCCATTTGGAGTTGGGAGAAGGATTTGACCTGGTATCGCATTTGGCATAGCTAATGTTGAGCTTCCCCTTCCGGATGGGATCAATCCAGAAAGCCTTGATATGATCGAACATTTTGGATCTGCTGTGAGAAGGAAAAATTATATTCTAAATTAGGCCAAAACCATTAGTCACTAGTGATTAAAACCCGCCTAAAGCCGAAAAAAAATCCAAACCCAAAAATTCTACTTAAATTCTGGTCATCTATTTTTATTTTCTTTATCCAAGATGAATAGATATTTTAAAGTTTGATATGTTGAAAATTGAAATGATTTAATTATATAGATGTTTCAACTTGCAAAAAGTTTTATTTCTATATCAACATGGAGACACAATTTTATATGTGAACTTATCGATATCACTACAAGAAAATATAAAAATAGCAACAGAAAAAAAGCAACGGAAATCCAATTCCGTTGCTATTTAGCAACAGAAAAGAATTTTTGTTGATAAAATTGGTTAAACTTTGTAAATTTAGCAACGAAAATATATTTGATTATCTTCCGTCGGTAATAGTGGAGGGAATTTTTAAAACCAAAATTTAGCAACAAAAATTTGCAATGGAATCACTATACAGTTGCTAAATAAGGCGCTAATAGATGGCAAAAAAATTTTGAAATGAAAAATAGCAACGAAAAAATTTTTCGTTGCTAATTTAGCTACGGATTATGATTTCCGTGGCTAAAATAGCAACATAATTTATTTTTCGTTGCTATTTTAGAAACAAAAAATAATTCAGTTGCTAAATAATCATGGTTAAAAAAATTCAATTCCAAAATAACAATAGAATTGGATTTCCGTTACTAATTTTTATTTTCAATAAAAAATAGCAACGGAAATCCAATTTTCGTTGCTAAATTAGCAACCGAAATAAAATTCCGTTGCTAATTTTCATTTTCAACGAAAAATTGCAATAAAATTGGATTTTCGTTGCTAATTTGTATTTTCAATAAAAAATAGCAACGGAATTTAGTTTATAGCAACCAAATTTAAATTTCGTTGGTAAATCAGGGACATTTAAGTATTTTTCATACTTATTCGAAATAAATAAAAAAAAGCCCTAGTCTTGCCTCTACTGCCCTCTCTTTCCCCTATCCAGCATCATTCACTGCCTTCTCCCTCCTCTCTCTCTCGCTGCCATCCCCTTCTCTTCTCCCTCCTTGATCTCGCTACCTTCCTTCTCTGTCATCGACAACGCCGATCTCTTTCTCCCTTGGTTCCTATCTCTCTTTGCCGTAACTTCTTTCTTTCTCTCCAGCAACTGTTGGTATGTAACGCCCCATCAATCCTAAAATTGTGAATAGTACCGTAATAGTTTAATAATTTATCAAAATTTAGTTTTATTAGAAGGCATGAGTTTGGGTTAATTAAGAAATAGAGTAAAAATGTCTTATATATCTATTTAACAACAAATTAGCCAAATTAGATTGGGTTTAACTAATTAATATAACATTATTATTATATATGTATCTATAAAAAAAAGAAGACAAAGAAAACAAAAAAGGAGGAGAAAACGGGAAAAAGGGAAGGGGAAAAGAAGAAGGCAGCGCTAGCGACACACCAATGCCGGCCAACCCCTGCCGACGTCGGCCAGCCCGTCGCCGCCTCCTCTCCTTCGAGCAAGAACAGCCGCCTCCTTTCTTGCTGATTTCCTTTCTCTTGCTTAGGTTCTCTCTCTATTCCATTTTATCTAGTCATTTTTTTTTCCTTTCATCTATTTGTTTTTGAAGTAAGTTTTATTCTCCCTTGTTTTGATTATTTAGGATTGAAATTTCCTAAAAGGAAGAGAGAAATGTGTGCTAGATATTTTGAAATTTGGAAAAAAAATTGATTTGGGGGTTTGATTTATTTTGGGTAATTGATAAACAAAGTTACTTGTTAATTGTAGCAATTTATGGATATAAGATTGCTAGAATTTATTTCCTGTATATTTAAGGAGCTTTCATACAATGGTAAACAAGTAATTTTCACAAGTGATAATTTATGTGCATTAAAGATTAGATGCAATCTGGGCTGACAGGGCTGATGCTGTTGGTGGGTCATAACTGAATAATTTGATATTTAAGTTGGTTCATTTGTTCTATGTATGGTTTAGTCTGTCTTTACTAAGTTTTTAGTATTTTGGCAATTTGTTTATTAGATTAATGAGTTAAGTTGTATATTTAATTAGTAATCATGCCTAATAGAAGTAGAGACATTAGATGGATTTATGACTTATGGTCACCAAGGGTATAACTAAGTTTAACTAATATGTGCATTGTAGTAAAATGCAATTCGGAAGGTGCCAATTAGATGTGTTTTGTCGAAGATGGAAATTCTCCCTTGCTTGAGTAACATATTATTTAAAATATTGGAAATGGTTTAAAGGACCAAATGGGAATTTAATTAAATTGTTGTCGCATTACTTTTTATGAAGATAATCACAACATAAGGAGATGAAGTTCCATTTGATGCTTGATATTCAAGAAATTTAATTAAATAAATTGTTGCATCATCTGAGATTAGAGAATAAATATGGCTATGTGTATATTTATTTTCATATTTTAATTATAGGATAACCCCATATTACATATAGAAAATATGAGATTAAAGGAGGTTGCATTATATATATATACACACACACACATCATTTAGTATCACAGGTACACACGACAATTATAGGCTATATGCATAATTAATTTATGCATCATTGATGTCTAGTTAATAATCATTATAGTGAATGTAAGTTTCTATAGTTATATGTTACTTGCCTGATATCTCAAAGGTGCATAACTTGGTCTGATGTACGGATTGGTAACAAATAGATATTTTTATGTATTAGTAAACCAAAATTGTATACAATACTGAAAAAGGAATGGTTTGTTAATAATAATAAGAATTAAGAGTGTTAATACATGTAGTGAAACTATAGGAGTTAGATTACGCTTCAAGATATGATAGAATTTAGTGATTAGTCTCTATATAGAAGAACATGTTTGCCTGTTTGTTCATGCCCTGTACTTTATTACAAAGAACAGATGCTTACAAGTATTGTAATAATGTTTGAAACGGAGTGATTCTACATATGCTCGCATAGATATAAAATGTTATAATAAAGACACAAGATAATGGATACATGTTTAGCTGGTATTTAATGTTGTATTATACTGTTAAAATACTTGATTATTTATGTTGTCTAATAGTAAACGCTGTGAATATGTATGTATTAAATTGTGGGCTGGATGGCTACGAGAGCTAGGTCTACAAGTGTATATAAATAAATATGTATTAAATAACAATTGTTGGATTGGATGGCTCTGAGAGCTCTTCCGGTAAACGTAATTAAATTGAATTATGGGCTGGTTGGCTCCGAGAGCTCGGTCCATAAGTACCACGTCTTGATGTGTATTACCAAATTGAATGGTCCGAGAGCTCTTCTGGTAAAAGTGATTAAAATGAATTGTGGGTTGAATGGCTCCGAGAGCTCGGTCCACAAGTGTAAATAAATATGCATGTATTAAATGGTTGGTCGTATGGTTCTGAAAACTCGGTCTCGTGTTTAAATTTTGTTTGTTCAACTCGGACGTCGATACCCTGATGGGGGCATATACCGGGCAACCCGGACATCGATCCCTAATGGGGGCAAATACCGGGGCAACCCGGACGTCGATACCCTGAGGATTAGATTCTGTGTTTAAATCCCATTTATCCAGCTCGTGCAATTTCACTGAATATACTAGGGGCAAATATCGAAATTGAATGGAAAATAAAAGTCAATGCAAGTATTTTAATAAATATTCGTGAATAGCTTATAAAATTTATATTGTGATCAATTTGAATTATGATTAACCATAACTGATTGTGATTGGGATTAATTGGTATTCTCTATAAGTACTCGTATTGTGATTAATTATGTTGTTTACATTATTAAATGCCTTTATGTTTAATGTTATGTGAATGTAACTTGGCAAATAAAATCTATGCAAGAAATATGTTAATATGGAACTGTGCTTATAATGCTATGTTGGGCTTTGGAATTGAAGAACTACATGGTTCTGATTCTCTAAATGGGATACGTAGGAAGCTTGAGAATCGACATCTCAAGTCTGAACCAAACCGTATTAATGTGACTAGACATTTTGATATGTACATTGGATCGTGACGAAATAAATTTCATATACATATATGTAGGTGAGCATATAATTATATTTGTTTAAATAAGTACATGTTTATAATTACAGTAAATTATGATTGAGTTTTAAAATGTTGGTGGAGGGACAAGTGATTGTGTATTGGTGTTTGAAATGGAACTAAATGGTAAGATAGATGGAAATAGAAGTGTTTTGAGTAAATTCTTTCAAGGAGTTTTATAGAATTTTAGGGGAAATTCTGCCGGAATTTCTGTAAAATAAATAATAAATTGCCAGAATATAGTTTCATTAAAATTAGAAGTTTATTTGACCCTCATTAAATGAATCTAGGCCCGAGTGTGACATCCTGTATCCGAGTCTTTAACTGACCGGATATAGGATGTCACACGGTACCTCCATATTTATACTTTTTTTCTCCATTTTCTGTCTATAAAGTTTGCTTTTTTATTTATTTTTCTTTCAATGGCTTCTTCGATGAGAGAAGATCACTACAAAGGAGTGAGAAAGAGGCTCTACTAAAATGTGAAATTTCCAAAATAAACAGAACCTCTAATTTCTATCCCTAGTTTTCATTTCCTATGTTTTATCTTTGAATAGTCATGACCTTCACCAGTATCCTATTGTCATTTTCCACAACTATACTTTCATCACTTTTACCAATATGCTAACTATTTCGTAGATTCTAAAGGATTGAAGAAATGGAGGAAAAAGCATATGAAATGAAAAGTTTTAGGTTTGTGCTGTTTCTGTTATTACAGGTTTGGACACAGCTTCAGCTTGCAGCTTGTCACTCAACGCTCAAGTATCTTCCAGGATTTGACGGGCCGCTTCCCTTTGAACTTGAAACTGGGTAATGCTAACTTAAGCTTTGGTCTTAAACCCAACACTTTTTACTTATAATTCTGATTGAAAATTACACAGATATATTGGAGTGGACAAATCACAAGATGTGTAGCTTTTTTACTATTTCATTAAGTCTCAAGGCAATCCTAAACATGACCCTCTCATTCTTTGGCTAACTAGTGAACCTGGCTGCTCTGCTTTCTCTGATCTTGTTTTTGAAATTGGTAATTTTTTTATATTAAAAGTAAAAAATATAGTGTTACTTCTTAATCAAAATAAGCTATTATATTAATCTTTTAATATGTTTAGGTCCACTAAAATTTGATGCAATGGAATATAATGGCACATTGCCTACACTGGTATTGAATCCACATTCATGGACACAGGTTTTTTTTAGCTATTTTAGTATAATCTTTTACATAAAATGGGCAGCTGATATTTGATTATTTAGGTTTCCGGCATAATATTTGTAGATTCCCCACTTGGCACTAAATTTTCCTATGCAAAAACCCCACTTGGTAGTCAGTCAGGTGACTTTATACAAATTAGACAACTTGACGAATTTCTTAGACAGGTATTATTTTTTCCTAATCTTTTATATTAGATGATGTTGATAAAAAATAATACGGGGGATCAAATTCCACTATTTTTCTATTTAACATTTTTTTAGTTGTTTTTGTTTAACTGTATAGTGGTTGAAAAATCATCCAAAATTTATGTCAAATTCTGTTTATGTCCGGATACTCATATTCTGGTTTGACTGTTCCTGGTTTGGCTCAAAGGATATCAATAGGTAAATGAAGGAATATAAAATGGCTTTCAAGCATTAAAATCGTACAAGTGTTCTAGCTCATACTTTAGTCTAATTTTTGTCATTTTTATTGTGACGGTGCTCACTGTTGCTGGCATATGGCAGCATGTGGTATGAATCGACTCACTACGTTGACAGGTTTTACAAGCTTTGAGAAAGTTGAAAGGCAGCTCAAATAAGAGGAAAGAGAAGATGTCAACCGAAACACAGTTAATATTTGACCAGTTAACTGAAGACGCAAACAAGTTGCTGGATCATGGTGAATACAGTTAAGTGTCTTAATAATTTTTAGTTCACTTTGTGAGTGCGCACTTGAGATTATTGCAATTCATTTCATTCCATTATATTATTTTTTGAGATCATTCCCTGTTTATTGCTCAACTCCTTTCACAACTATCTAGAACTAGTTCTGCCCTGTATTTCACCCTTCCTTATGATCTTGTTAAGTTACTATTTACTTAATGGTTTGAGTATCCACTGTGCAGATGTTTACCATGATCCATAAGAGGTTTTCAAGCGTGGAGCAGGTTGGTGTGATTTGTTTTAATTTTTTTTATATGCGCATCTTTGTTTGCTGTTTTCAGCAATCGTGTTTTCCATTAGAAAATAAGAAGTGGATATAATGTGTGGCAAAGTATGCAATCAATTGTCTATTTTTCTGGATATTCTTGGAAGATCTGAATTGATTATTGCATATGCAATAGGGTATGATATTTTTGAAATGCTTATAGATGTATATTATAATTTCTCAGCTCCTCTATCAGTGTGTTTATGATATGTGTTCTTTAGATTGTTCTAAACAGAAAGATCGAAACTTTTGCTGACAATATAAACTTTGGCTGTATACTTTTTCTGTAAATAATAATCAGAACTAAGTTTATGGTTTTAATGTATGACTTGCTACTCTAGTAGAACAAAATGTTATCAATGCTTCACAATTCCAAATTTTAGACCTTGAGGATTCTTTTCTAAGAAAAGTACATTCCTTAGTTCTGCATTGCAGTAGCACCTGTCGGCCTTCTGCAACTGGTTGTTCCTTAGTAGCTTATTATGTGTCTGTTTGTTATCTTCTTCAGAAGAATATGAGAAGTTAGCTCTAGCTAGGAGGAAGGGCGCATCTCTAAGTGCAGGCCAAGAGGGTTTTGATTATGACGTGGGGATGTTATCCAGTACAACAGGCCTTGTAATGTCCAACTCTGGCGTAAGCACTTCAAACAGGAATGCGTCTACTGTAGAAACTCCAACAATGATGTTGATACATATGACATATTTGCTTTGAATTTCTTGGCTGCTGCATCAATGTTGATTGGTAATATATATATATATATATATATATATATATATGCAGGTTCTTTCTTTTTCTTTTGTTTTGAATCTTTTTTTTTTTTCTAGTTATATTTTGATGTAAAGTTGGATACTTTTCTTGGGTGGAATTGAGCATGATTAAATAGTTTTAAGACAACATATTATGTCCATTCCCAGAAAGAAACATATTATGTCATCTTTGACTATAATCTTGATCTTCCTCTTAACTTCTGTAAAATAATTTATGAAAAACCATATTTGACTATTATATTAGTAATAGTAATATACTAGTTTAGATTGTGCGGTAATTCCAGAAGCTTTTGTATTCAAGATAACTTTCTACTACAATGTATAGAGACAGTTATCTTAAATTTGGCAATGAATGCAGCAGTGTGTCTAATATTTAAAATAGTAATGTGTTGTTGAATGGCTCGGTTGTTTTGTAATTTTAAAGAGCCATTTCTCGTATATTGCTTTATGGTGTTACTTTAGTTTATGTCGCAACTGCATCTTTTGCAAATGTATATATAAAAAAATCAAGAAGAGTTCAGTCTAATTAGAAGCCTTTTTCTTTAACTTGCAATATTAGAACATTGCTTTTCTTTTCTTTTCTTTTCTTGTTTTAAATTTAATTCTTACTAGAAAATTACTTGGTTCTTTATTTCTTGTCTTAAGTCTAATATGCAAATTTTTATTTTCCGAATATTTTTGCTTATTTATTGCTCTCTTAAATTTAATGCTTGAGCAGTAGTTTTTGGAATGTTTCTAATGCTTTTTTTATCTCTCCCTTTTCTTGGTTTACAGGGAAACTTAATTGATCGAAGAGGTGTTCTAGAGTTTTGCGAGGGTGCACCTGCTGTAAGAACCAATTCCATATATACTGTATTTTGACTCTTCATACTGTCCTCCCTTATTGGACATATTCTTCTTTCTTGCCTTGTTGCCTGTATTTTGACTTTGGAACCTGGAATTAAGACCCCTTAACTCTTGTTGCCATGATATTCCCAGTAAGATTTCTTCATTAGTATTTTGGATCTTTCAGACAATAGCTGGATTTATGTGAAGTGTAAATGTTTGCACTATTTAAACATTAATTTCATGGTAACAGAGTCCATTGAACTAGTTGCAATCGAAAGGGTGGAGTAGAGTCTCAAGTGTTGTGAACAAAGCTTTCATGCTTTATCATTGATATTTGATAATGGTGGCGACATTTTTTCTTTATTATATTAACATAACAGGGCTTTGTCGTTCTTCAATTCTGAAGTAGTTGACCTTTTGAACCGATAGGATTTAAGCTTTTGTAGACTCAAATTGTAAAATGTAGTCCCAAGAAAGGTAAGGCGATAACTCATTTTCATTGTTGGTTTTACGAAGTTTCCCTTGTTTGTTTTCACTTCTGTTTGAATTGGATACAAGTAAATGATAATCTTGTCAATGTTTCTACATTCTTATCTGCCACGGATAGTTTTGATATTTTTATTCCTATAGATAGAGCTGTAATTGATATTTTTGTTCTCTATGGGATTTTCTCTTGGCATGTAAAAAATACTAAGTCTGTAGAAGATTCAGAATTAAATTGCATATTATGTTTTAATGATTATGTCATTCTTATTCTTATGTCATCTGGTATGATATTTATTTCTAGATTCACTAACATGTTGAGAAAACCTTTCTGAACCTGTTTTATTAAAGAAGTAAGCAACAAGATCTTAGTTTATACTTGATTTGAGCTCTAAATATGGTTTTATTTTGCTGAGTGTTTCAAGTAACTTATACCTGGTCGTTGGCTGCTTGAACAGGTTCCTGTTTATAAATGTTCGAAATGTATAATCAGCTACACTTTTGCCAATAATCCATAATCAAAAAACTCTATTATATTATGTAAATCAAGAAGTACCTTTGAAAAGCAGCCAGAAAAAAAAAATGAAACAAGTAACTCGACAAAAAATGCTTTAAAGTTGATTGAAAGAATCGAAGGAAGAACCATGAGAGCAGGGTAATAAAGCTTGCGATCGCGAAGCTTCTTGATAGTATCCCCGACTTCCCATTTGTAAACACGCTTCGAGCTCTTAATGAACTCATTCAATTGATGTCTAACGCTCATTTCAGAGCTCCCTTCTTTGAAAAGCCTTATGTACAGAGCTTCTTCTAAGTACTTCTTTGACCTCTGAGTAATGCTCTTTGTCCGCCCAAACAGCTGTGGCATCGCCATTTTCAATGTTAATTAAGTGAGATGTAGGGTTAGCAGAGTGAAAGAGGAGATTTTTTTAATCGAATTTGGGGAAATTTTTTGCTTTAAACCCTAATGTCGATTCATTTTTGGAGATCGGTGGAGAAGGTGCAGCGAGGGGTTCAGCAGGAAGCTTAAGTGTGAGAGACCCGACCCGATACTGAAATTGGCTTCGGGGAATGGGATTGGATGGGCTTGTTCTGAAAGCCCCATTATAAGAAGCGGATATCTAATCGGCTTGGTGAATAATCAAGTCGTTGGGCCTAAAAAGCCTAAGAAAAAGATGAAGCATAAGGTTAGAATTTGAGATCCCATTATGACTAGTTGTATTGCTCGGATGCCAATAAAGAAATAAATAAATAATCATTTTTAATATAATTTGTATTAAATATTACTAATAACTTGTATAATTTTCACATTATTAACTAGTTTATGGGATCGATTTAGATCCAAATTCATTAGGATATCAAGCTTACAGACTTTAAATATATCGCCTATGAATATTTAATTTTATAAATTTTATACTTGAAAATTTTCATATATATTATACTTTGAGCATGAGAGATTATATAAATATATCACATCAACGAGTTATGAAAATTAAATGCTTTTTATAATTTTTCATATATTATTAGGGATTCAATTTTACCTATAGTCACACAATTTATGGATCACTTCATCTATACCACATCATCCAAAAATATCTAGTCTACAACGTAGAGGTGTTCAAACGTGGATTGGATGGGTTATAATTGGTTTTTCCTCTAACCTATCTAAATTCTTAAATGGATTGAATCAAATCCAAATCAGATGGATTATAAGCTAAATTTTTGCGGTTTTTACAAAATTATACACAAAAAAATAAAAATATCAAAAAATACAACACATCTCTAATTTTTTCATCAATACAATATTTTAAATTTTCAATATCAATTCTACAACTTATATTTTTAAAAAATATAACTTTTTCAATCCTTATTAAATTTCTTATTTTCACTTTCCTAATTTTTCATCTCCTAATTTCTGATCACCGCCCCTTTGTTTCCATTAATCGTTAAATTACATGAATTTGAAGATTACAATTACTTGGCAATCGAATCAGGTGGGATAGAATAGGTGGAGATTTTTTTTATGCTAATGTCAAGGTGAGGATTTGAATTCGTATGTTTGGGTGTTTGAAGAACTAAAATCAAAATATATTAAATCATTCTTGCTACAGGTGTTCATGACCTACAGAGCTTTGTATAGAATTCTGTTTTGCTGTTATAATTAAAATATAATATAGTATCTCTCATTGCTTGCTACAGGAAGTGTTTAGGATAAGGGTAGAACATCCTAATGACAACCAAGCCATTTTAAATGATCAGGTGAAGGGGAAGTTGAAAGTAACAAGAGCATTTGGTGCTGGATTTCTGAAGAAGGTAACTTTTATTTCTGTTTTTCCTCATTAAATTTTGTAGGTACCTTGAGCTATTTAAAGAATCTATGCAGTTATTTGATTATTTTCATATTATTTTATTAACAACTCTTAGCTTTGGATAAACTTATCAGCTTGGTATACTTATATCAATGCTCATATTTTTCTATCTATACTTGCACCATATGTGTACTTAGGATACTGAATTGTTGAAGAGATAGGGCATTATCTTACAGTATAGATGTTTTGAAAAAGGAAATCTTGAAGCTCTTATGAAATTTTGCCTCCATTTCATTTCTTCCACTACACTTTTTGATACTTGCTAGATATTGTTGAAGTAGATCATCTAATTGAAATTCATTATGTCAATCGCATTTCATCCTCTCTCTGATTCCTATGTCTCTTGTTTGCTTGCTTATCAAGTGGATTCCAATTTCACATGACAAATATGAATTTCTAGTGGTTATTAGGGAAATCTGGTGATTGGCAAACTTTTACATGTGGTCGATATGATATAATTCTAGTGAAATATATTCCCTGTTTCTCTTCTTTCCTTCCATACAATGCTATGTCTAGCATCTGCTTTACATAGGTGTTCTTCCAGTTATGGCTGGGTTTTCATCCAGTATCATTTTTTCAAACAAAATGAAACTTCAAAGGCTGTAAAAATTGATTATGTACAATGATATTGACAACAAAGGATTTAACCATCAACAGATAAATTTTTGTTGAAACTGGTTAGTACACTACAAAAAAAAACTGTCAATTAACAACGGCATTATTTTTTTCGCAAATTTTGTGATGGATTCGTGACTGGTTTACAATTACATCGCGAGAGGAATATTTTCTATTTTTTGCGACAAAATAGCGACGGATGAATAAACAGTCGCTAACGAGCCATGTTTTGCGACGGTATTAGCGACAAATATTCGGTCGCTATATTTTACAATTTTTAATTCGTGAAATTATTTCCAGAAAATTTAGCGACGAACGCTTTAGTCGCTAATTTTGGAGGGAAAATATAGCTCCTTTTTGTCTACGGTTTAGCGACAGATCTGTCGCTAATGGTAATTTGTTACAGTCAAAATATTAGCGACGGAAATTTTTAGTCGCTAATCCGTCGCAAATAAATTAAAAATAATTTTTTTTAATTTCACTCACATGATTTATGTATATTTTCAAGTAATTTTCATATAGACCATATGAAATTAATATTTAATTTTGTAAAGGAAAATTATAAATTATTTTATAAGTTTATAATAATTTTTTATTAATTATACCAAAATCTAAAGTTATTTATTTAGAAAATTTACTTTTTTAATAATAATAATAAACTAATTGTTACGATTATTATATATTTGCAAGTTCAAGATTAATAAAAATAAAAATTTATAAAATAATAATATAAAATTTATTATTTCATTTAAAATAATAATACAAAAATTTGTAATTTATTTTTATTTTATAAAATTTAAATAAAATATTAAATTATTAGGAATTCTATTGATTTCTTTATCAATTATCTCCAAATATAAACTTATTTATTTAAAAAAATTTACATTTTTAATAATAGTAATAAAGTAATTGTTATAATTATTATATAGTCATATTATGAAAAATAATAAATATAAATATTTATATAACAATAATATAAAATTTATTATTTCATTTAAAATGATTATGAAAAATTTATAATTTCTTTTTATTTTGTCAAAATTTTGAGCAAATTTTAAATTATTAAAAATTTTAGTTATATATATTTTCAAAATTATTGTTGAATACAAAGATAAAATGATTAAATTTGGTAGGGGTATTTTAGTAATTTCAGAAATTTACCCTACATATAAAAATAACATTTTCACTTCCCTCACCTCTTTCCACCGTTTCAATTTAATGCGTATATGATTTTAAGTTTAATTTATTATTTAATTGAATAAAAATTAATTAATTGAATCAACTTTAGTTTTTAATAATTGAAATGTCTAGTTCTATAATTAAATTATTTTTATTCAAACCTAATTGTTACATTTCAAAAATTTGAAATCGTGTGAGAGCACTTTTAATACGAGTGTACAGTATTTTGATACTAGTTCTAGGATTGATTTATTTGTATAATTTCAAAATTTTAAAGTGATAATTTGAATTTAAAGCAAAAATTTAAGAACTAATAACAAAGAATTTAAAACAAATAAATGCATAATAATTATTAAAATAATTAAAATAATAATTATAAGATTTAAGTTTCTTATTGGATAATAATAATAATAATAATAATAATAATAATAATAATAATAATAATAATAATAACAACAACAACAACAACAACAATAATTTAAGAAGACTTTAGATTTTAGAAGTTTGGAGTGAGATATTTATTGGATATAAAAATTTTATGTTTATATCCTGCTATTTTTATATTACTTTTATTAAGTTTTTAACCTAGAGAAAAAAAAAGGCCCATTCTAGCATCATGGGCTGCACATAAAATAAAAGCAGTAAAGCCAGGCAGATCCGGCCCAGTAATAGTATCCATTTCAAAACCCTAACCCTAATATTGCATCTCTCATATATATCTCCTGCGAACTACTTCATTTCCCTCTACTGCTTTGAGAGAGAGCATCTGAAGAGGACCGCTATTCGCACAACATCCTTTTCTTCTCTCTCGCGATTCAGGTCTCACTCTCTCACCTTGATGAACATGTGCTAGATCTTTGTTCCCTTATCGTTTTCTTCTTTAATCTGTTTGCGTTCCTCGTTCATGATAAGCTCAAAATTTCTTGCATAACACTGTATGGATTATTAAATTTTTATATTTGTTGTATTTTGGTCTATATTTGATTCAACTATTTATTACAAAGGCGAGATTTGAGGATACCCAATAACAAATTCATAAAATCAGGATCACCCTTTCTTCCAAGAATGTGAAGAACCTCAAAAAAGGTTCCTTCTTTGCCACCAATTTATCATAACTTATAGATTTTTACTTTGTTGTATTAGATGGGATACGATTTAAAAGCTTTTTAGGTTTTAGCTTTTGGTTAGATTCTTGTTCACTGAAACTCCATTCGCAGGCTCGAATTTTTTTGATTAATATTTGCCTTGTCATGTTTACTGATTGATAATTTCATCTGTTTGTTTTATAGTCTGTACTGACTTGGTTCGAGGTGCCAAGGACAAGAGACTGCGGGTCAAGGGACCTATAAGAATGCCGACCAAGGTTCTTCACATTACTACTAGGAAAACCCCTTATGGAGAAGGTATTTACCGAAAGAACTCAATGGCGTATTTTGATTTCAATTATTGAACTCTTATTGTATTTAATGCACCTTTCTCTTGTTTATGGAATTTGGGATAGCTTTATCGCACAGTACTTTGTGTATTTAGCTAAATTGTTAGATTAAAAGATAGTGTAAATGTTGATATAGTTTTTCTATTTTATGAATCTAGTGATCAAAGCTATGCATTTTTTGTTTGCAGACTGTTCCATGAAATGGACTTTCTATTAAAATATTTCTTCTTTTAGTACTATGACCTAATTAAGATCTCAGTATTTGAATTAAAAAGTTTAATCTCTATATATATGTCAGTTGCTTCTTGGATCTTATATGCTTATTACTTGTGAGTTGGCTGATGCAGATGTATTTTATCAAATGTTTTAATAGAATGGGCCTTTATTTTTTTAATTAGTTATGTAGTTATCTTAGTTCTAATACTCATAAGTTTGATTTTGTATTTGTTATACAATTTGGAAACATGAAGATATTTTGTTCGTTGCTTTTTCTGTTATTTGTAGATATTAAATGTATGTTTGGTTTTAGTTAGGAAGATTTAAGTGACTTAAATTCCTTGTATTTATTATATAATGAATTTTGCTAGGTTAAATCCAATTATTGAAGTTTGTTGGGTTAAATTCCTTTTATTTATTACAATTTTTCAAAAAACATTCAAGTAATATGACTTAGGTTTAAACTTAAACTAGTTTTTTTGTCATATTAATAAAACTGATAGTTCAGTTCATCTTCTTCCCTCTTCTTTGAAATTAATGCTTTGTCAATTTTGAGTTAATGTTTGGGGAATTAAGTTATTTGGTAGTGGGATTGAATTAAGATAGTGAAGAAATGAATATTTTGGTTATGGATTTTGATTTAAATTCTCTTGAGAGATTAGTAAACATGATGCTTTTAATATTAATAGTTGTCCCTCAGTATTAGACTTGGATAATTTTTGTTAAAGTTTGTGCTAATTAGATGGAAATTGTACTCTCTTAGAACCACAAATTTTGAAGTTAAGTCCTGAATTAAGTGTTTATGTTGGGTTTTGCTAGGATCTTTCAATTTTCAGGGAATGTGTATTTGTGATTTGGTAAAATAGACAATATAAGCAATCAATTAGACCTAACTCCACTTAAAGAGTTGAATGGTTTTACCTTATGGATAGATAGGGTGATCTTCATGACTTTCTACATCAAAGGAAGAATCTGTTAGCAACAGTTTTGGGCCATCTAAGTTGGAAGGTTTGTTGGTTTTGTAAATTTTCAAATATATTTCTTTGATTATTTCTTCATGTTCACTCGTGGTGAAGATCTTGCGTTCTGTTCAAGTATGGCTTTGTTTGATATGGTTTTGATGATCAGCAGAGGCAATTGACTTAGCCGTATCATTGCCAAACTAATGCCAGAAACAACTGCTATCCTGTTTTCTAGAAATATGGTGAATTCGCTAGTGGCAATTTACCTTAATGTCTTCATATGTCGGTGCTATCTATAGGACCTTATTCAAATAAGTACGAATTAGTTCATATGAAGTTTGGTGGGGTTTAGAGTGCATGAGCAATGAAAAAAGTAGTTTTAAGTTTTTGGTTGTATGCTCTGAAATGTTAAATATTTTGTTGCTGATATGTGTTGCTCCATGTAAGATCGTTCCTATATTTTCTGATTTATTTTGATTGTTTAGTTATGCTAGTATTCTTGTAGTTTGGACCCAAGAAAAGGTGTGGAAGGATCTGTATCTGTTGAATGCATACTTGGCATTTTTTTAAAGTGTGTCTGAGCTGGAGTAGTTTGAAATTTTAACACTCTTGAGAGTTGGGATGGGAATCATAATGTTTTGTTATGAAGATCAAGCTTTTGGTATTTGTCAACTGTTGAAAGTCATCTACCCTCATTCTATAGATGTTATTTTGTTATTGGATACCTAAGGCCTATCCGTGGTTTTTGAGTTTTCCTAACTGTATAAATTGTATGTTTTTACGATACTTTGTACCTTGTCTGTGTTAGGTAAGAGCAGGTTTACAAAATTCTATGTTTGACCTACATTTTAAATTTATGCATTGAATTGCATGGTCGTATTCAGTTTATAAGCTTGTTATGCATCATCTGGTATGATTGGTCAATTTTTTGATAGTTTTTTTTTTCATTTTACTGGTTCATATGATTTGCCTCTTAAGTGGCTGTTTTAAAGTCTTATATATTGTATGAAGATATTTTTTTCAGTCTCTTAGTCATTTTGTTGGGGTTTATTTTGACAAGAAAGATCCCTCTTTTGTAGGAGTCTTTCATATTGAGTGAATATATGGAACTGTCTAATGCATGGTTTGCCATTATTGAGTAATCTAATTCCAATTGTAAGTTTTATATTCTGAATTCTATGTACTATAGCTTTTTTATTGGCAGTTTCATTTCTTATTAATTCCCTTCCATGTTGGCCTAGGATAAATATTGCAAGCATTTAACTGAAGTGATTGTATTATTGTATTTGTATTATAGTGATGGGAATGGCATAGTGATATTTTCTTTTTACTGGGGTTATAACATATTTCAACTATTAAAATTATGGTGATTACAGTAAGGGGTGGGTGGAAAAGGGTCATGTAAGCCTTTTTACTTCTGTACTAAAATTTTTTGTCATCATTTAGAAGCTTGTTTTCAGTTAAAATGTTGTACCATCATTCAGAAGTTAGATTTAAGATACAAATATTTTTCTTTGTTTTTATTTGAATAGGCAGGCAGATGCTGCCTTAGTGCTGCTCGAGAGCATTACTTCAAGTGTAAGTACTGGAAATATCTCCTCTACGACCTTGTTAAGTATGATAATTTCCACTGAAATGAAGATGAACTTTTTAATTTATTGAAATGAATTGACAATTTCTTCTCATCTATATTCTCTTTAATATATTTTTGTGTCTTTTTTTTAATTTCTTTCAGGATCTAACGAGTATACTTATTGTGCCTCAAGATGTCTGGGACCTTAAATTATTTAAGCAAGTGCCATCAAGGTAAGCACTAGTTTGTTTAATTTTTTGAATAGAAAGAGGGTTTAATAGTGAATATCTCTTTAGAAAATGTCAACACTGATCTCTGCGAATGATACTTTATGATTATTCGTAAAAAGCACCATGAAAAAGATTATGTCTAAGATAAAGGCTAGGCATTGTACTCACTTAGCAAGAAATTAGTTGAATGAATCACTATAATATTGTGTACACTAATACTTCACTACATATGCCCTTGATATTTTTTGCTACATGGCTAAATTTAATAATAAAAAGATCCTAATATGGGATGATATAATTTTTTGAGTCTAAGAATTTATGAATGTTGAATTTCCTTTTGAAATCAAAGACATGAATGAGGAGGGAGACACATCATACTTTTGAATGATTAATGGTCACATGGTATGGTTGAGTCTGATACTTGTGCTTGGCAAGCTGCATTATACCTACGATACTTGTGCTTGGCAAGCTGTAAAATTTTTATTTTTTCTTCTCATGCACTTTTATGTTTGCTTTATCTTCATATTCTCCTGTTTTCATATCAATATTGATCTTTAAATGTGCAGTTACCACGGCTATACAATGTGTACAAGCAAATAGGGACAGTTAAATCTTTTCAGAATATTCTTGATAATATTTTTATTCCACTATTTGAAGTCACAGTCAATCCAAGTTCTCATCCTCAACTATCGGTAAAGAGGGACGGTATTTAGGCTTAAGGTATATTACTACAATAATATTAGTTAGGAGCTAATTCTATATTTGATAGGAAATTTTAAAGATTTAATTTGTTATTAATTTTAGGAAAATGGATTGTATAAACAATACTTTGTTTCATATATTGTTTTTTATGTTAATTATATATTTGTAATGAATTCATTACAAATTATATATATGAAAATATAAGATTATTATTTATATTTGCATCTGTTATATATAAATTTTATAATATAAGATTATTATTTACAGTGTGTACAGGATGAAAATTTAAAATAGATCAAAATAAAAACTTAAATTAGAAATAATTTAGCGACGGATTCGCGACAAAATTGTCGCTACTGTGTAAACATTAGAATTTAACAATAATTAGTGACAAATGTTTCGTCACAAACTTTTACAGTAAATTTATAATTAGCGACGAAAAATGTAGTCGCTAAATATTATTAAAATTCGGCGACTAATTATGAAATAAATTAGCAACGGAAAAATATTAGCGACGAAATAATACGTCACTAAATTAGTGACTGATTTTGAATTCCGTCGCTAATATATTCGCGACTGGCCTTTTAGCGACTACTCATTGTGGCGTCGCTAATTTAATTTAGCGACGAAATTTTCCGTCGCTAATTAGCAATTTTTTTGTAGTCATATAAAGGATCAGTTTGACATAAGACTTCTAGTGGATGTGTCCATCAGAAGTCGTTGTCTGAAAATTGATTATGTACTATAATTTGACCGAAGGTAATATGTTATTTAGTGCACTTTAACTTTGAGCAATGTTTATGGTATGTATGATTGTGATATTTAATAGCATTATTGGTCTCTTTTCTAACGAATATTGATAATATATAGTTATACCCAAAGTAAAGGTTTTATCCTATACAACTGGCAATATCTTAATATTTTACTAGTGCAACTAACATAGAGTTTTGAGTCATATATTAAAGTTGACACATCTATCTTTAATTGAAATATTAAAAAAAAATTGTTCTTTAGGTAAGAATTTTGAACTAACTTTTTTTTTTAATTTTAACCAACTAGAATGAATTAGTTTGATTGTGCAATTATTTTTTAACAAAAGGTAATTATTTTTTTTTTATTTTTTTACTGTATACATTTACTAATTCACATGTGTACATTTACTAATTGTGAATTATGATTCTAATTGTGTGTATATGCTATATACACGGTGTGTATTGGCAGTATAAACCGTGTGTACTAGCAGTATACACAGTGTGTGCATGATGTATACACCGTATGTACTAGTTGTATACACAGTTTGTACATAATGTATACACAATATGTATTAGCTATATATACAATGTATACATGACGTATGCATAGTGCGTAAATGATGTATGCATTGTGTGTACTACCTGTATACACTGTGTCTATATGATGTATACACCGTGGGTACTAGTTGTATACACTGTGTGTACATCATGTATACACAGTATGTACTAGTTGTGTACGTCGTGTATACATACCGTATAAATAGTATGTATATCATGTATACATTGTGTATACTAACTGTATACACCGTGTGTATATGCTGTATACACAGTGTGTACTAGTTGTATATACCATGTGTACTAACTGTATACACAGTGTGTAAATCATGTATACACCAGAATTCTTTTTTAAATGAGATTTTTCTGTATGTCCTTTCTTAGGTAAAAGTACTTGACGAATGAATGACCAACTATGTTTAGATCATGTTAATCTTTTAATCAGAGTTGAGTTGGAATTTGACACAGTTTCACTCGTTTGAACTGGTAGCAAAGCCAATGAATTAT
Source organism: Excoecaria agallocha (assembly GCA_037975025.1). Classification (NCBI taxonomy): domain Eukaryota; kingdom Viridiplantae; phylum Streptophyta; class Magnoliopsida; order Malpighiales; family Euphorbiaceae; genus Excoecaria; species Excoecaria agallocha. Next base: position 57,151,095 of record CM075807.1, on the reverse strand, counting down.
CTACATCACCATCCTTACATGATTCCTCAAGAAAATCATTTCCGAAATCATATGGCAATAGCGAACTTGACAGATTATTTTTGTTCTGAGAAATTTGTAAACTATTTTGACTTTTTTCGCTCAATTCTGCAATGACAAAATAAGTGCAATAGAGAGCAGCGTATTGTTATCGCTAAAACATCACTAAACTAAGTAAAAATGTAAGAACATAATGTGAAATAAAAGCATGATACATGGAAAGAAGCGTATAAAGGAAATCAGAGGACAAAAATAGATCAGATTAAGAACAATGTCCTTGGATCCAAACAAAATCCAAAGGAATAGAGAATTCAACCTTGGAAATGATCAAGACTTGCAGCGGTTGCTTCTCTATGGAAAACGATTTTGCCATTATTAATAGCAAATGCAAAGAAACTCTTTGACAAATTTCTAACACAATACTTGGCTACTTTGGTTGATGAACGGATTTTATGATGTGTTTTCTAAGTCCCCACAATAACCTTAGTTGCGCCACTTGATTTTGCTTTACACACTTTTAGCTTCAAATCTATTTGTCAAAATTGAGCCATAACATAAATTTTCTCATAAATCGAATAGGAAGCAATATTCACAATCCAGAAAAGAGAGGAGAAAACGAAGAAAAATCTGCTTCAAGTTGCAGAAACCTTCGTAAACTGCCAATAAGGAGTCAAATGTTTTCACCAGAGACAGAAGCAAGGTTGTGCCTCTAATAACTTCTACACCAACAATTACCAAATTTGAAGAAAATTATAAAAAAAAGCAACAAATTCAAAAGAAGAGCAATGAGAGAGTGAAAATTATTGGTAAGAGATTCAAGAACGTGAAGAGCAATAACACGGTCACCTGGCTTTGCAACTTTCATGAGAGACCATGTAAGCGATTCTTTACTCTCTGCATCGAACTTGAGGCCGACCACCACAACTTGACCTTCCTTGCCGTCACTTCAGGTGACGACGGAGCCAATAGTCTGTTCCCTGATAAGCTTCATAGTCTCTCTCTAGAAAAAAGTAGATAGAAAGAAATGATTCGATTAGTGTATTAATAGTGTTTGTGCTTAAAGTGTGTATTGGGAAAAGAGAAATGGAATCATTTAAGTGAAAAAAAGTTATATTTTTGAAAATAAAAATTTAAAAAGTAAGATTAAGGTAAAATTAGAGGGGTGGATTGTATTTTTTGAAAAAAAGAAAAAAATTTAGCATTTAGGGTAATTTTCTCAAATTTTTTTTGTTTTATTTCGGGTTGATTGGTTTATCCGGATTATACGAGTTATGATAATTTTTGTATTATATTATAAATATATAAATTATAAATCATTCATATTTATATATTTTTAAATATCGCATGCATATAAATTTATAATGCCATAAAATTTAAAATTATATATAAATTTTATAAAAAAATTACTAGTATTCTAAAATTTATAGTATAACGTGACCCTGACACTTAACACTTGAGGGATGACTAGATTGACATGTTATAACTTTTGATAATTTGGCATACCAGTTGAATCCACTTGAATTCTTGCAAAATAACTTTTTAAGATATTCACTTAAAATTTAATCATTTTTATGAAAATAAAATTTATTTTATTGCTATCAGTTATTGATCCATAAATTCAGTGATCTTGGATGTTATAAATTAATCCACTATTACGTCATTAATTTTCTTTTGGTCTACCAAAAAAGGGAAAAAAAACCTTCCTCGAATATGATTTTAGGGTAAGAAAAATTAATTGCGATAAACTTTCATTTTAATGTGGCTTTTTTAAAAAAAAAAAGAATTGTGTAGCTATTTGGATCGCTTATGAATTAAAAACAAGAAACAAATTCAATATTTTTTTTTAATTTTATAGATGCTATTTATATTTAATGTTTTATTATCTAAATAAAACATTTATTTTCAATAAAAAAATAAATGAAATTATTTATTTACCTGCTCCTTCCCAATATAGGTTTTTTGTCAGATTTCTTCATTTTCATCATCCTTTGTTTCATGATAAAGATTCAAAATAGTTTTACAAAGAAATTTCACGTAACCTGGTAGTTCATCCATGGCATCGATTGAGCTCCCCAATTTGAAGGAAACTAAATTCTTAGAGATTAAGTATTTCAGCAACCATTAACTTAACTTACTTTTGCAACCATCTTTTTTGGCCCAATACATAAAATACCCCTAAAATTGTAATATATATAATATGTCTTATTTCTAAATTTTGAACATTTTTAATTCACCCTTTAAAGAAATAATAACCATGACAACTAAGCAACACGTTGATCCAATATACTGACAATGACATAGACTAGTATTATGTAAATCAAGCCGCTGATCTTGACTAAGGAGGATTGCTAAATGTCTTCTCCATTTTGCCGTTTCTTTTATCTTCTCTATTCGCTGACATGCATTAAAATAAGTGAGGTAGCCAAAAATTCAGTTTAGTGAAATAAAAAAAATTATTGCAACTAATAAAAAATTCATTTAAAAATAATTGGATTATTTAAATATTTTAGTATGTTAAATTAAAAAAAAATTGTAATAGTGTTTTTTAATTTTTTCTTAGTTGAGTGTAGTTAATTTTTTTTAACAAATTAGAATTATAAGTGTTTTATTTATTTTTTAGTTGCCCATTTAACAAAATATAGCTATGTCATTGGTCAAAATCAATCACTTACGCCTTATAAAATTTTATGATTTTGGCCCAAAATAAATATTTATATGTTACTTATGGTATTACCGATTTCTTGTAAAATATATCTAGTATTAATGAGGACAATTGAAACCGTCGATAAAACTCCCTGACAGGAATATATTTATTTTGTAATTACTGTAATTGTATTTCATTCCTCATGTAACCTTTTTTTTTTTAAGCCAAAATTTTATTAGTAAAAACCTTTGGTAAAATCACAACCAAAACCAACGAACTTCCCAACTTACAATAACCCAGCAGTGAAATTAGATTTGCCTACATGCACCCTGTTTAGCCAAACAATAAGTAAAAAATTCCAATTTGAACCGAACTCAACATCTAAAAATAGATAAAAATCAAATATAATTATATGATTTTGTCCACTTGACACTTTCCAAACCTCATATGGAGTTTTATTTAAAACAACTCTAATAAAAACTCTATTGACTTCCACAAGCCTCTCTTTATAATTTTTACATTCATAATGAGAATAATGCAGCATATTCAAACTCCAAGCATTTTACATCGAGGAAAAGGAAAAAGAAAAGTCCAAACTCGAAGCAGCAGCCTGGGTGTAGCTCACTCTTATTTTGACAAGAAACAAATCCAAACTGACAAGCATCTTACAGTAAGAAAAATAACAAGAAATATATCCAAACTTGAAGCAGCAGCGTGACCGTAAGTCACTCTTTATTTGTTGGCAAGATGGAATGACTAGAGTGGGAGTGGGTGCATGAACAAAGATTCAATGGTATCCTTGAGATGCACTGAGTGCGTATAGGAATCAACAAACTTGTAAACGAAATAAGTATTTCGCGCATGGTTCACATAATGCTTCAGAAGAATTCTTGGCACTTCTTTTGGCTTCTTGCAATACTCTTCATTTATGTCTTTCCATTTATCGTCACACATTTTCATAATCCCTTCAACGGCTTCTTCCTTCGACCCACCGTACTGTTTCATATAACTTTGCGCTGCCAAATTACAATCTCCCCTCTCTTTCGTATTCTCAATCTATATATACGTATAAAAATATATATATTTCAGTATTGTTAATTAGGGTATATCTACTAAGATAACAAGTATGTACCTCGGAACCATGGGGCTTTATGTCATTCTTCAAACGACCAATAAATCTGACAGCGTCAAATAGTTTTGGATTATTCATCGTCCATTCATAATCCTTGATCCCAACTTCTTCAACTCCAATCATGGTTCCCGGTGGAAGTAGGGCTAAAGTACTTGTAATCAATCCATTTTCCACATATTCATCAAATGATGGAACACATTTCTCGTTAAATAACCATTTCAACTCTTTGAAGTAGCATCTCGTGATTTTTTTCAACTATAATGAGAATTAAATGCAAAATTAATTAATGAATAAATAGTTGACTACTTGGGTTGAAAAATTATGTTAACAAATTAAATTAAATCCATTCCAACCATCTTTCGCAATCTCTCATCTCTCGCACAAATATGGTTTTAGGGTAACAAAATTAATTGCAATAAACTTTCATTTTAGTTTAGCTTCTCTCTATTTTTTTGGGATAAATATTTGTAGCTGTTTTTTTGGTCTCTTATGAATTAGAAAACATAAATGCAATAAAGATTAAATACTAGATAGCAGTAATATGAAATTTTTTATTATTTTTTGTATAGATGTAATTTATATTTTATCATCTAAATAAATCATTTGTTTTCATTAATATAAACAAATAAATTAGATTAGGTATTTACCTCCTCCTTCACAAAAGAGGTTTTGCAGCGGATTGCTTCGTTTTCATCCCTCTCTGTTTCACCAATAAGATTCAAAATAGTTCTGTAAAGAAATTTCATGTAATCTGGTAGCTTATCCATAGCATCAATTGACCACCTGAATTTGAAGAAAATTTAATTGTTAAGTTGTTTTGATCAAATATAACCATTTTTTATTTGCTTTATTTAATGTAGCTTTAATTTTTTTTAGAGCAATAGAGTGTTCAAAACTCATCACACTCAATTAATCCAAATTGGCACTAGTTAGGTCTACAAAAAAGGCAAAAAGATCCCTCTCAAATATTCAATTTTTTTTTCGTTTATTGTAACTTTAATTGTCAAAAACAAAATGAAAAATGAAAATGGATTGCAAAAAATATAAAACAAACCTTTGAAGAGTATCTGTAAAAAGTTTGAGCTCATCCATTGTACCATACAAATCGAATGTATCATCAACAACTGTTATGAGTTTTATATACTTAGTTCCCATCACTCGAGCAAAAGAATACTGAGGCTCAGATAGACTTCCAAGTGTCCAAAAATAGCATTCCATAATTCTATCTCTTGCATAAGGAAGGTTTTCAGGAAGATTTATGTCTTTCCACCACCTGAAATTATATACACACACAAAGGACGACCATTATATATATATATATATATATATAAAGGTTTTTTTTTAAAACCTTTTTATTTAAGCACTTCTAATGCACAACACTTACTTGAAAACCGATGATATATCTTTCCGGTATAATAATTGTAATCGATTAAAGTCCAATTTGGCAAACTTGAGAAGAGTTTCGTTTGGAGACTCTTCTTTTTCATAAAATGATATATATTTCAAAGTTTTAATTCTTTCCACTCCATGGTGGAATGGCAGAAAGAGAGCATCCTTAATATGTTTAGAAAGATGAGGACTTGATTTCTCAGCTAAGATTTCAAGATGTTCCCTCGTAAAAATAAGAGTTTCATCTAATATATCTTCCCCGTGAAAACTCAAAAAGGTTGCTTCATATAAGCTAAGAAGTCCTTTCACATCGTTACCAATGCTTTTTTTAAACTCTCCATCACTGTTCTTGAATTTCTTGAACACATCTGCATTTAATATTTATTTTATAATTCAAATAAAGTCATTAATTTAACCGAATATAAAACATATATATATATATATATATATATATATATATATATATATATATATATATATATATATAACCTTTTATTACCTGTAGATACATTATATCCATGTTGTCGTAAAATACGAAATAAGAGTGCGAGAGTGTAGAGATCATAGTTATTGTGGTGATTGAGATTTTGAAATGACACAAATATGCAATTGAATTGATTTTCAATTTCAGCCTCAAAATGACAGGATATACCAAGTCGGCATACCAAATTGATCAATTCAATATTTTGACTTAGATTTTTTGTTGATTCCATTAACATATCTTTCACTTTTTCTTTCAGCACCTCTACTTCTTGATTATAGGATTCAAATTCCTATGAAAAACAAGAAAAGAAATAGATGTCAACTTAATAAAATCAATTAAAAAAACATGGTACTTTAATAAAATCAATTAAAAAACATGGTGCATGAGAAAATTTATTTAAAAAAAAAAAGAAACAAACTATATTAATCTCACTGAATCTGAAGAGGAAAATGAACCGGAATTATAATTCCACAAGTTTGGTGGAAAAGCTGGGATTGGATTGGAAACGGTTTGCAGATCTTGTGGTGCCATTTTCAGAAGAAAAGGCTAAATCAAATATGATTTGATAAAATGAACAAGTGAACTTTACTTTTTCTTCTTTTGCTCCAATGAACAAGTGAACTTTTGGTATATAGCAAACCCATAAGATGCACTATTTATAGAAAGAAAGCCAGGGCTTCGTTTGCCCACCTGCCTATGTTTTTTCTTATTTTAGTTATGCGAACATGTTAATAATTCTATGTTAAATCCACCTGTGACTATTTTTTGTTTTTACAGTCCATTCCGTATTTAAAAGCGAATATTTTCTTTTCTTTTATAAATAATGTCTTATGCAAATTTAAATTATTTAGATCAGTGTAAATTTCATATACCGGATATTTATATGCTCATTATATCCCAAAATAATATTTGCGTTTTTGCTTTTTAATCTGTTCTAAAACATAATATACTTATTATATTTATTCTATAATTAATTTTTGAATTGTCCACAATACTTTAATTAATTTTTTTAAAAATAAATTAAATTTTTAATTAATTGTATGACACTATTTTTGAAGAGATTAATAGTTAGGGTTTGCATATCCAATAGAATTAAAAATTTAATGAATTTATATTTTTATTATAGTAAAGTTTGCATTTTAAAAAAAAAGTAAAATTAATGCTTAACATTATAAATGAAAAGGTAAAATAGGCAAGCAGTTTTTTTTAAAATATATTTTATTAAATTTCAATTTATGGTGCCGCATGAAATATAATTAGAAAAACGGAGTGTTAAAAACTGATAGTGGAATTTCTGATTTTTGACATAGGTGAAATTTACAAAAATTAGCAAAATTTATACTAAAAACAGCATTAACAGGACCGATTTTTGTCACTATTTAATTGTCTAATGTCTTTTTTTTTTAAAGAAAAACTTATCATTGACATGCATTTTTCAAAGTTAAAATAATACCGCCTTTAGTTGTCCATTGTCATATCTTTTCACCTCCTCAATATTTTCTTCCCTTCCCAAATTTATCATCTATATAAATGAATTTTGATGATGTAAAACTTACGACCGTAAGAAAAAACATCTGGCAATAATAATTTAATTACAATTTATCATCTATATAAATGAATTTTGATGATGTAAAACTTATAACCGTATGGAAAAATATCTGGCAATAAATAATTTAATTATAATTTATATTATGTCTGTTAGATTTTCTTTATCCAGATTCAATTATTAAAAATATAAAACAATCATGAACATTATGCACATTCGAATCTTGAATATAATAATAATCACATAAAAAATTAGATGAATAGATTACTTACTTGAAGCGAAATTCGACATGAGGCGAGGGCTTTCGATGATCACGAACTAGTTGAACTAATTTCTCTCCCTTAACCCTCATTTGTAGCAATGGCTTGATGGATAGCCTCTTGAATGCATACTTTCATTAGGGTGGAGAGAGGACTAGTTTATATACCTATCAACTTTAAATCTTGTACGTCCATCAAGTACTAATTAACGGTCTAGATTTCATGTACTATTAAATTAATAAAACCCTAAATCTAATGGCCATACAAGAAAATGCGCCATAACATCAGGCCATATTTCTTACATTCTCCCACTTGGTCGGATGTTTCATCATTATATTTAATAGTATAACATAAGGCTAGCAAAATTAAATCTTGTAAAACCATTGACATCATAAACACCTTAGCATAATAAATCACATAATGTGGGTTATGGCGTTATATACAATATAGTCGTATACTCCCTTCCATATACCACAACATTAAGAACTCATTATGCTAGGTTCATAAGTTGTATATAAACAACATATAATCCACATACTTGTTATGAAAAAGCATGTAACTTTCTTATTCAAACAATCATGTATACATAAACATAATGAATAAGAAATATAAAATTCAGAAACATATCATTATTGAGCTCAAGAATGTCAAACATCATCATTAATCATCAATATAACCAAGATCCATCTTGATCACATGTTCTTTAAATGTCTTGGATTGTAAACCTTTAGTTAAAGGATCTGCAACCATGAGATCCGTTCTAATATGTTCAATATACACTTTTTGTTTCTGAATCTCCTAACAACAAAATGCTTTAATTCCATGTGTTTTGCTCTTTTGGAATATTTGTCATTTTTAAAGAAGAAAACAACTGCAGAATTATCACAATAAATTTTCAACGGCTTGCTTACTATGTCGACAACTCCAAGTCCTGAAATAAAGTTTCGCAGCCATAATGCATGAATTGTATCCTCATAACAAGCTACAAATCCTGCTTCCATAGTGGATGAAGCAATGATAGACTGTTTGGCACTTTTTCATGAGATTGCTCCCTCTGCTAATAGGAACAAATAGCCAAACGTTGACTTTCTACTATCAATACATCCAGCAAAATCTGAATCTGAATATCCAATCACTTCTAAATGATCATATTTCTTATAAGTGAGCATGTAATCCTTTGTTCCTTGAAGATATCTTAGCACTTTCTTTGCAGCTTTCCAATGATTAATACCAGAATTACTTTGATATCTACCCAGCATCCTTACTGCAAAATTGATGTCGAGTCTGGTACAGGTTTGTAGGTACATCAAAATGCCCACAACAGAAGCACATGGAATTGTTTCCATTTCCTTACGTTCCACATCATTCTTTGGACATTTTATAAGACTAAATTTATCTCCTTTTTGGATAGGAATGACACTTGTTGAGCATTTGCTCATGTCAAATTTCTCAAGAATTTTATCAATATAGGCTTTCTGAAACAATCCTAATAAACCTTCTGATCTCTTACGAAATATTGAAATTCCAATTACATAGGATGCCTCTTCCATATCTTTTATTTCAAAATTCTTAGAAAGAAACTCTTTAGTCTTATGCAATAAACCCAAATCATTAGCAGCAAGCAAAATGTCATCAACATACAGAACTAGAAATATAAACTTACTCCCACTGATCTTCCGATAAATATACCTATCAACAGTGATTTCCTCAAAACCGAAAGAAGTAATGGTATTATTGAACTTAATATACCATTGCTTAGAAGCTTGTTTAAGTCCATATATTGACTTTTTCAATTTACACACCATATTTTCTTTGCCTTCAATGGAAAAACCTTCAGGTTGATCTATATAAACTTCCTCCTCAAGATCCCCATTCAGAAAAGCTATCTTTACATCCATCTGATGTAGCTCTAAATCAAATTGAGCCACCAAAGCCAAAATTATTCTCAAAGAATCTTTCTTTGAGACAGGTGAAAAGGTCTCTTTATAATTAATGCTATCTTTTTTAGTATAACCTTTGGCAACAAGTCTAGCTTTATATCTTTCAACATTGCCGTTTGAGTCGCGTTTGGTTTTAAAGACCCATTTATAGCCAACTCGTTTAGAACCTTCTAGCAAGTCTACAAGATCTTAGACATTATTTTGAGCCATTGATTTTAACTCTTCTTTTATAGCATCAATCCATCTTTCAGACTTATCACTATTGATGGCTTGTGAAAACGAAATAGGATCATTATCAATGCCACAATCAAAATCTGATTCTTGCAAATAAACCACATAATCATCAGAGATGGCCGACCTTCTAACCCTTACAGGTTTATTCAAGGCTATACCAATTGGTTCATTTGTAGGAGCTAATGGTAAGAAAGGTTCTTCATGGAGTGCTTCTTCATTATCCAAATGTTGTTCCTGATTATTTTGATTTTCCAAAATAGGAAAAACATTTGTTGTGGTTGTGGGTTTAAAAATATTCATGGGTAATGGAACATTAACCCTTATTTCATTAATATCCACAACTTGATTTTCAACACTCCCACTAACCTCACCATTTTCTAAAAATTTGGTATTGGTTGTTTCAACAATTCTAGAACTATGATTTGGACAGTAAAACCTGTACCCTTTGGATTTCCCTGAGTAACCAATAAAGTATCCACTAACTGTTCGAGAATCCAATTTTCTTTCATGTGGATTATAAATTCTTGCTTCTGTTGGACAACTCCAAACATGTAGGTGTCTTAAGCTTGGTTTCCTTCTAGTCCATAACTCAAAAGGAGTTTTAGGAACTGCCTTACTAGGAACCCGATTTAACAAATACACAGCAGTTCTAAGTGCGTACATCTACAAACTTTTGGGTAATGAGAAATTACTTATCATACTCCTAACCATATCCATTAGTGTTCTATTTCATCTTTCTGCCACACCATTTTGTTGCGATGTGTCTGGCATAGTGTATTGTGCACATATGCCATGACTTTCGAGGAACTTGGCAAACGGACCAAGACACTGTCCAAATTCATCATACTTTCCATAATACTCACCACCTCTATCAGATCTTATAATTTTCACTTTTCTATCAAATTGCCTTTCAACCTCTTTTACAAACAACTCAAGGGTATTTACAGCTTAAGATTTTTCATGTAGCAAATAGATATATCCATACCGTGAAAAATTATCTATAAAGGTGATAAAATATTTTCTTCCATTAAAGGACAGAGTGTTAAAAGGTCCACAGATATCGGTGTGTATTATTTCAAGAAGCTGACTGCTTCTTATGGCTCTTTTCTTGCTATGTTTGGTTTGCTTTCCTTTAATGCATTCCACACATAATCCAAGATCAATAAAATCTAAATTTGGTAGAATCTCATTCTTTACTAATCTTTCTAACATTTCTTTGGATATATGACCCAAACGTTTATGTCATAAGTAAGTAGAACATTCATTCACCAAACTACGTTTCATTCCAACATTATGATTAACAATAAATAGGGATTCAGAAAAAACATTATCAAGTTTTAATTTATATAAACCATCCATAAGAATTCCACAACCAATAAAGAAATTATTTTTATATAAATTAAAACAACCATGTCCACCATCAAAGGTATATCCACTGGTATCCAATCTAGAAATAGAAATTAAATTTCTAGAAATTGAAGGTACATAGAGAGTATTCATTAGATCCAAGTGATGCCCAGTATCTAATGTCAACTGGTAAGTCCCTACACCTTCAATTGGGGCCTTCATTCGGTTCCCTATAAATAGAAAATTGCTAGTTGGGCTTGTGGTTTGGATTGTAAGGAATTCCTGCATAATATTGGAAACATGAGTAGTGGCACCAGAATCAAATCACCAAGTATTAGAAGGAACTTCAGATAAGTTTGATTCAAAGTATACAAAAACATAATGTATACCTTTCTTTTCGAACCAAGCCTTACGTTTCTGACAATCTTTCTAGTAATGCCATTCTTTCTTACAGAAATGGCATTTATCTAGCCTTGGCCCCTTCCTTTAACCATCAGCAACCTATGGAACTTTAGCAGGTACTTTCTTCTTAAAATTCTTGGCCTTTGGTTTGAGTTTCTTTTCATCTCCTTGACCCACTAGGTTAATGGAATGAACTCCTTGTTTCTTTAATCTTGCTTCCTCCTGAATAAGTTTACTGAACAGTTCATCAATAGTTCACTTATCTTTAATGCATTATAATTGATGTGGAATTGTCCATATTCAGAAGGAAGTGAGTTCATTATGAACTGCACTAAAAAGGAGTCTTCTACTGTCATACCCAGTGTCTTAAGTCTTGCTGCAATATTGGTCATGTCAAGGACATGTTGCTGCATGCTCTTTGACCCATCAAACTTCATGGTCGTGAGTTTAGCCATAAGTGTCCCTGCAAGTGCCTTATCAGCAGAACGAAACTTATCTTCCACTAGCTTAAGAAAATCTTTAGCATTCTGATTTTCAGTGCTAGGAAGAGTAAACTTAATGTTGTTGGCAATTGTTATTCGCATAAAATTCAAGCATAACCTGTTAGACATTGCCCATGTCTTATGGTGTGCCTTTTCAGCCTCTGTACTAGTATCATTAAGATCAGCAGGCTTATCCTCTAATAGCACCAAGTCAAGATCCAAAGCACCTAAATGGAAAGTGACTTGTTCGCTCCATTCAGAGAAATTCACACCAGTGAACAAGGTAATAGAAGAAGCTTGAGAGTGAAGGTTAATAGCTGCAAATACATAAACGTTCACTAATTAACCGATTCAGATAGGAAGTACACACATAAATATATATTGTAGGTTTTCTTTAGATAAACGCAACAATATATAGTATCATTATTATTAGGATGCCATTTAAACTTTATAAGAAAATAAATAAACTTCATCAAATACAAATAACATCTTTGGATAACTATATGCATGTGACAAAAGTAAATTAATTTTCTACTTTATATTCATTAGTTACAGAATATTGATTTTATCTTTGGATAAAATTCTTAATTTCTATCAACCAATAAATTATTCATAATGGCATTTTATAAAATAAATAAATTATATGACCACACATTCAAAATCAATTTGGCCACTTTGATGACTAACAAATCAATTTTAATCATATTGTCATACATATAGACATATATATAAAAATATATTGTGAATTATATGACTATACATTCAAAAATTAATTTGGCCATTTTGGTGACTAACAAATCAATTTTAATCATACTGTCATTCATATAAACATATATATAAAAATATATTGTAAATTATATGACTACACATTCAAAAATTAATTTGGCCACTTTGGTGACTAACAAATTAATTTTAATCATAATGTCATATAATAAAATAAAATAACAACAATAATAAAATAATAATAATAATAATAATAAATAAAAATAACATATCCATAAGATAAAATCAAGTTTAAAGTTTTTACTATGGGTCAAAATAACATTAATATGATCCAAAACTTAAGCAATCAAAACTTTAAAATTAATTTATATAACATTAAGACTTTATGGATTAAAGTGTAATTTGTCATGAAAAGTGAAAACACTATTCACAGCAACCAACACAACACGCCAAACTTTCACATGCAATTGAAATTGAAAAGCAATTTCATCCAAAAGCAACATCAAATCCATAAAAGTCCAGAAAAGTGGCCGAAACCTTTTTTTTTTTTGTTTTTTTTTGTTTTTTTGTTTTTATTGTCAACAATCCTAATTCCACTAAAACGCAAACATGCCCATCAGCACTCTAAGTCAACAAGGGCGGCGGCCACAAATCTCCTTCCCCACCTCCCTTTTCTTTAATGACGTCGACAATTATTTTGACAACGGTGAACTCAAATTCTTATTCATAAGCATCAGATATCAATTAAACAAATATTTCAGTAGTAATCTAAATTTGCCTAATTTCTTCATCCAAAGCATACGGCGGCAACAAGCAAAAATTTTTTTAATAAAATTAATCTTGATACTAAACTCTAAATTTCATAAACATCATAATATTCATAATCAACATAAACATCAATAAATCTCATAATTGAAATAATCATCAAATCATAAATATAAGGATTATTATTTATTCAAAATCCTTGGCTCTGATACTACATGTTAGATTTTCTTTATCCAGATTCAATTATTAAAAATATAAAATAATCATGAACATTATGCCCATTCGGATCTTGAATATAACAATAATCACATAAAAAATTAGATGAATAGATCGCTTACTTGAAGGAAAATTCGACATGAGGTGAGAGTTTTCGATGATTACGAACTAGTCGAACTAATTTCTCTCCCTTAACCTCCTTTGTAGCAATGGCTTGATAGATAGCCTCTTGAATACATACTTTCATTAGGATGGAGAGATGAATAGTTTATATACCTATCAACTTTAAATCTTGTACGTCCATCAAATACTAATTAACGATCTAGATTTAATGTACTATTAAATTAATGAAACCCTAAATCTAATGGGCTTACAAGAAAATGGGCCATAACATCAGGCCATATTCCTTACAATGTCTTCACTTAAATTTTACATAAAAATAAATTTTCACATTAAAGTTTTATTTTTCCTTGTCTTGTAGAAATACAAAAATCAATATTAGGTATCATATGTGAATTATTTCCATCAACATATGGACATTTCATCACGTTTCCACTATGGGAAGCTATGTGGTAGTAAAATTATTGCGATTTTTCATAAACAAATATGGTCTATACTAAATCTACTATTTTATTTTTGAGAAATTATTAATTATTTATATATATTAGGAACGATTTTATAAATAATGTTTTTTAAAAAATAATTTGAAAAATAGTGTGCTTCAAAAAATATTTGAAAATATTAGGGATGAGTATGTACTGGTTAACCAGTTTATTAGCAAAAAAATTAATAAGTCCATTAATATCGATTTTTTTAAAATCACTAATCATTAACCAACCCATTGCATTCGGTTAACCAATTCGTTGATTTTGATTTTTCAGTTTAGTTAATCAATATTTTTTGGTTTACCATTAAAATTTATAACATAAAATTATTAAAAAAATTAGATAAAATTCAATTCAATTTCAAATGTGTAAAGTAATTTAATATAAAAGTTATAAAATAAATATAATTTAGTAGTCAAAATTCATGTTATATAGATTAATAGCTAATATTATAAAATAGATTTGATATTTGTTAAAAATTATAATATACTTGATTTTAAGTCAAATAAAATTTTGAATAATATCAAATGTTGTAACATAAATTCTAAAATATAAGAAAATATAATTAAATTCTATTAAATAAAATATGAACATCAATATATGATAAAAAAATATATATATAAAAGTTAATAGGATATTATATGTAAATATTACTATATAATTAAAGAGAATGACATAATATAAATTTTGTTTAAAGTATTATATAAAATTTATAAAAAAATATAAAAAATTAAAGTATAAAAATAAAAATATAATTTAAATATATTTTAAAATATTATTTTTCGTAAATTTTAGAGAGAAATAGAAAAAATTGAATATATATATATATATATATATATATATATATATATATATATATATATATATATATATATATAAACCGGTTAATCGTGGACTAACGGTTAACCAATATCTAAAAATTTAAACCGTAATCATTAATAAAAAATATAAAAATTAAAAATCGTAATCGAATTTATCGGATCGATTAATCATAAAAATCGATTCAATTTTAAATCGATTTTACAATTAACTATATTTTTGATTTTTTTTATATTGAATTTTTAACGAATCACAACAAGTGGCTGCGGATTCAAATATGCGGGCCTCACCAGACTCTAAAAAGATTTGTATATCACGTGTAAATTATATATATAGAAAAAAAAAATCTCTTATCCCTTATCTGGCATTATTAAAATGTTGAAATCCAACCAAAGAATCTCTCAATAATAAACAATCTGTATATCACTTGTAAATTTATGCGAATCTTTTTTTTCTTTTATAATTATTATTATTAATTATTTTATATAATTACACAAATCATAGCTATTAAAATTACTGTAATATCTATCAGTTAAATTTAAAGTCACGTAAACTATTTAATATTCTAATAAGGTAAATAGTAAAGAAGATTTTTTCAATAACATAAAAAATTATTTATATCATCAATAAAACTGTAAATCAAAATCGATTTAAAAATATTATATTATTTTTTACATTTATTTGTTTTAACAATAATTATAACTTTAAAAAATAATAATAATTTTTTGGTAAAATATATATTTTAAGTCTCACAGCCAATGTTCATTTATAAAAAACAATGTATATTATTTTATATCAAAATATAATAATCGAATAAAAAATTTAATGTAAAAATTTTAAAAATATATTTTGCCAAAAATTATTATCAAATAATATATGATTACAACAGATGATTTGGAAGTTCAAGCGTGCATGTGCACCTAACAAAACCACCGCCCGGCATGGGTTCTCCCGCAATAACCATTTCCTACAGTCCTACTCTCTCCTGCAACGCGGACGGTATTCACTAATCACTTTCACTAAATAATTCATTTATTTTATATTATCTTTTTTTTTTCAGAAAGAAGGTAATTATAAACTTTAAAAAAGAAAATCAATCTCTTGAATGAATACTTTCTGTTAATAATAGAATAATAATTAGGCCCTGCAAAAATGATTCAAATCCAAAATCTAGATTGATTTTTTATAGATAATGTGAATTGAAAAATTATTTATAAAAATAAAGTATTTTAAATTTTATTTATGGGATTGTGGTAGTTTAGATCAATTCCGTAGCAATTGACTACGGGATCTGATACATGCCTCCAGCAAATGTCCCGTTCTTCCTCGGTAGATGCATGACATCAGATCCCGTAGTCAATTGACGACTGGATTGACCTAAATTATCCCAATCCCATATAAAATCAAAAACACCCAATTTTTATAAATAACTTTTCAATTCACATTATTCATAAAAAAAATCCCAAAACCTGCCCAAATCAATCTTTTATTTTTCAATTAAGGACAACAAAATAAAATAAGACTCTTGCTCATACTTATATATTCATATTCTAGTATGTGAATGAGTATTTTCTATCAACTTTTATAAGACCCCTTTTCGTAACTAAAACATAGCAAGTTGGTTTCCAGTTAAACAAATAACTTCATAATTTTACTTATAAATTAAGTTGATTTTTTAGCATTATCTCTTAATAATACCCATTATCGTTTGAACCAGATTCTTTTATCAGCCTAAAGCCCAGCCCCATGTAAGGGTCTAAACCCAATTGCCTATCACCTCATGGGTGGTCTGATGATTTTGGCCTAATTAAGAATATCAATTTTCCTTCTCACTGCAAATCCAAAATGTTCGATCATATCAAGGCTTTCTGGATTCATCCCATCCGAAAGGGGAAGCTCAACATTAGCTATGCCAAATGCGATACCAGGTCAAATCCTTCTCCGAACTCCAAATGGGATATACTCAAAATTATTCCCTTTGAAATCAATGAAACTCTCTGGATGAAAAATCTCAGCTTCTTCCAGTGATTTGGTTCTCCTCATATTGCCCAGGAATTAACGATAACTTTGGTTTTGATTAGTATTTCATACCCATTAATCTCGCATCTCTCTTTGCTTTCTCTTAGAAGTAGCAAAGGAGCAGGAGGGTGCAGCCTTAGAGTTTCTTTGATTACTGATAGCAAGTACTTCAATTCATGAATGTTTGATTCATCCACGTTTCCTTTTATCACACTACAAGAAAATTCTGAAATAGCAACGGAAAAATCGGTTGCAAATTTGACAGTCGCTATTTTTAGCAACAGATATAATTTCCGTTGCAAAATTCAACCAATGTAAGATTCGGTGAATTGGTCAAAATTACCAACGTAAATTAATTTCCATTGCTAAGAGGACAACGGAAGAGGACAGTTTCCGTTGCAAAATTCAGCCGGTATAATTAATATAATTGTGTTGGAATTTTCATCGCTATTCTGTCACTAAAATATTGTTGATTTTTTACATAAAATTACTTTTAGAGTCCATCAATGTCAACATTTCATTACTATTGAATGGAAATAGAAGTGCCATCAATTTAATGTTAACTATGCTTCCAACTACTGCTGGTTTTGCAAATGACATCAACTTCCCAGTACTTGTGTGTAAATATGAAGCCCCGCTATTAAATCTCTTCAATTCTAATCACTATACAAACCTATGGTAACATATCAAATATAAATATAGGAAGTAAGAACCATGATATTTACTTGTCTGACCATATGCAAAAAATGTAGCTTTTGTTCGCTGGAAAATAGTTAGAATAATTGGCTCGACAGTGATGCAGTAAACCTGTTCAAGCAGCCAACGACCAGGTATAAGTTACTTGAATTACTCAGCAAAATAAAACCATATTGAGAGCTCAAATCAAGTATAAACTAAGATATTGTTGTTTACTTCTTTAATAAAACAGGTTCAGAAAGGTTTTCTCAACATGTTAGTGAATCTAGAAATAAATATCATACTAGATGACATAAGAATAAGAATGACATAATCAAAAAACATAATATGAAATTTAATTCTGAATCTTCTACAGACTTAGTATTTTTTACATGCCAAGAGAAAATCCCATAGAGAACAAAATATCAATTACAGCTCTATCTATAGGAATAAAAATATCAAAACTATCCGTGGCAGATAAGAATGTAGAAACATTGACAAGATTATCATTCACTTCTATCCAATTCAAACAAAAGTGAAAACAAACAAGGGAAACTTCGTAAAACCAACAATGAAAATGAGTTATCGCCTTACCTTTCTTGGGACTACATTTTACAGTTTGAGTCTCCAAAAGCTTAAATCCTATCGGTTCAAAAGGTCAACTACTTCAGAATTGAAGAACGACAAAGCCCTGTTATGTTAATATAATAAAGAAAAAATGTCCTCACCATTATCAAATATCAATGATAAAGCATGAAAGCTTTGTTCACAACACTTGAGCCTCTACCCCACCCTTTAGATTGCAAGTAGTTGAATGGACTCTGTTACCATGAAATTAATGTTTAAATAGCGCAAACATTTACACTTCACATAAATCCAACTATTGTCTGAAAGATACAAAATACTAATGAAGAAATCTTACTGGGAATATCATGGCAACAAGGGTTAAGGGGTCTTTATTCCAGGTTCCAAAGTCAAGATACAAGCAACAAGGCAAGAAAGAAGAATATGTCCAATAAGGGAGGACAGTATGAAGAGTCAAAATACAATATATATGGAATTGGTTCTTACAGGAGGTGCACCTTCGCAAAACTCTAGAACATCTCCTCGGCCAATTAAGTTTCCCTGTAAACCAAGAAAAGGAAGAGATAAAAAAAGCATTAGAAACATTCCAAAAACTACTGCCCAAGCATTAAATTTAAGAGAGAAATAAAGAACCAAGTACTTTTCTAGTAAGAATTAAATTTAAAACAAGAAAAGAAAAGAAAAACAATTTTCTAATAATTCAAGTTAAAGAAAAAGGCTTCTAATTAGACTGAACTCTTCTTGATTTTTTATATATACATTTGCAAAAGATGCAGTTGCTACATAAACTAAAGTAACACCATAAAGCAATATACCAGAAATGGCTCTTTAAAATTACAAAACAACCGAGCCATTCAACAACACATTACTATTTTAAATATTAGACACACTGCTGCATTCATTGCCAAATTTAAGATAACTGTCTCTATACATTGTAGTAGCAAGTTATCTTGAATACAAAAGCTCCTGGAATTACCGCACAATCTAAACTAGTATATTACTATTACTAATATAATAGTCAAATATGGTTTTTCATAAACTATTTTACAGAAGTTAAAAGGAAGATCAAGATTATAGTCAAAGATGAAATAATATGTTTCTTTCTGGGAATGGACGTAATATGTTGTCTTAAAACTATTTAATCATGCTCAATTCCACCCAAGAAAAGTTTCCAACTTTACATCAAAATATAACTAGAAAACAAAAAGATTCAAAACAAAAGAAAAAGAAAGAACCTGCAGCAGCCAAGAAATTAAATATATATATATATATATATATATTACCAATCAACATTGATGCAACAGCCAAGAAATTCAAAGCAAATACGTCATATGTATTAACATCATTGTTGGAGGTTTCTACAGTAGACGCATTCATGTTTGAAATGCTCACGCCAGAGTTGGACATTACAAGGCATGTTTTACTGGATAACATCCCCACGTCATAATCAGAACCCTCTTGGCCTGCACTTAGAGAGACGCCCTTCCTCCTAGCTTGAGCTAACTTCTCATATTCTTCTGAAGAAGATAACAAACAGACACATAATAAGCTACCAAGGAACAACCAGTTGCAGAAGGCCAATAGGTGCTACTGCAATGCAGAACTTAGGAATGTACTTTTCTTAGAAAAGAATCCTCAAGGTCTAAAATTTGGAATTGTGAAGCACTGATAACATTTCGTTCTACTAGAGTAGCAAGTCATGCATTAAAACCATAAACTTAGTTCTGATTAGTATTTACAGAAAAAGTATACAGCCAAAGTTTATATTGTCAGCAAAAGTTTTGATCTTTCTGTTTACAACAATCTAAAGAACACATATCATAAACACACTGATAGAGGAGCTGAGGAATTACAATATACATCCATAAGCATTTCACAAATATCATACCCCATTGCATATGCAAGAATCAATTCAGATCTTCCAAGAATATCCAGAAAAATAGACAATTGATTGCATACTTTGCCACACATTATATATTCTTCTTATTTTCTAATGGAAAACATGATTGCTGAAAACAACAAACAAAGATGTGGGTACAAAAAAAATTAAAACAAATCACACCAACCTGCTTCACGCCGAAAACCTCTTATGGATCATGGTAAACATCTGCACAGTGGATACTTAAACCATTGAGTAAATAGTAATTTAACAAGATTATAAGGAAGGGTGAAATACAGGGCAGAACTAGTTCTAGATAGTTGTGAAAGGAGTTGAGCAATAAACAGGGAATGATCTCAAAAAACAATATAATGGAATGAAATGAATTGCAATAATCTCAAATGCGCACTCACAAAGTGAACTAAAAATTATTAAGACACTTAACTGTATTCACTATGATCCAGCAACTTGTTTGCGTCTTCAGTTAACTGGTCAAATATTAACTGTGTTTCAGTTGACATCTTCTCTTTCCTTTTATTTGAGCCGCCTTTCAACCTTCTCAAAGCTTGTAAAACTTGTCAACATAGTGAGTCGACTCATACCACATGCTGCCATATGCCGGCAACAGTGAGTACCGTCACAATAAAAATGACAAAAATTAGACTAAAGTATGAGCTAGAACACTTCTACCATTTTAATGCTTGAAAGCCATGTTATATTCCTTCATTTACCTGTTGATATCCTTTGAGCCAAACCAGGAACAGTCAAACCAGAATATGAGTCTTCGGTGACATAAACAGAATTTGACATAAATTCTGGATGATTTTTCAACCACTATACAGTTAAACAAAAACAACTAAAAAAATGTTAAATAGAAAAATAGTAGAATTTGATCCTCATTATTTTTTATCAACATCATCTAATATAAAAGATTAGGAAAAAAATAATACCTGTCTAAGAAATTCGTCAAATTGTCTAATTTGTATAGAGTCACCTGACTGACAACCAAGTGGAGTTTTTGCATAGGAAAATTCAGTGCCAGGTAGGGAATCTACAAAATTTTATGCCGAAAACCTAAATAATCAAATATCACCTGCCCAGTTTATGTAAAAGATTATACTAAAATAGCTAAAAAAACCTGTGTCCATGAATGTGGATTCAAGACCAGTGAAGGCAAGGTGCCATTATATTCCATTGCATCAAATTTTAGTGGACCTAAACATATTAAAAGATTAATAGAGTAGCTTATTTTGATTAAGAAGTAACACTATATTTTTTACTTTTAATATAAAAAAATTACCAATTTCAAAAACAAGATAAGAGCAGCCAAGTCCACCAGTTAGCCAAAGAATGAGAGGGTCATGTTTAGGATTGCCTTGAGACTTAATGAAATAGTAAAAAAGCTACACATCTTGTGACTTGTCCACTCCGCTACAAAAAAAATTGTCAATTAGTGACTAAAATTAGCAACGACGTTATTTTCGTCGCAAATTTTGCGACGGATTCGCGACTGTTTTACATCCGTCGTGGGAAGGTTATTTTCATTTTTTGCGACGAAAAAGCGACGAACTTAATAAACAGTCGCTAATAAGTGAGCAGTACTTCTGATACCGGTTCACCAGGATCAATTTATTGAAAAAATTATACGAGTGAATATAATTTGAAGGTTGGTGTATATATATATACAATAAAATATCCACTTTAAATCATTTCAAGATAATAACATCCAATTTATAATAAATTCAAATATTAAATATACTTCAGAGTAATAAAAGTCTATTTTAAATTCAAACTTCCGCTCTGATATCATTTTTATTATATATTTAAATAAAATTAGCAAAATTAAAAAAATTATACAGATGGATTTAATTAATTGAAAGACTTCCCAAACATTAGGAGTACAATTATTATATTTAAAATGATATAGTTTTGATGGTAGATTGGCCTAAATAATTTAATTTTTTAGTTAACTCTATTATTTTATTCAATTTATGAAAATTAAATTAAATATAGAAATATAAATTAAAATTCATAAATTTAAAAATAGATCTTACCAAATAGAAAACAAAAATACTATTAAAAATAGAATGATTATTATTTTCTTAAAAAAAATTCAGTTTTCTCCTCCCAAATTCCCAATCCTAACATTAAAATTCAAATTTTCTTCAATTTCAAATCATTCAATCATTTCGCTCCTGATTCCATTTTCCCTCAACCAATTTTTTAAAAATTTGAACTTCTAAATATTATATATCGACAAATTAATTTTTAGAACATTACATTAATTATAATAAAGATTTTAAATTAATAATTTGAACTTAAAGCAAAATTTAAGAACTAATAACAATGAATTAAAATGAATAAATGTATAATAATCATTAAAATAACTAAAATAATAATAATAAGATTAAAATTTCTTATTGGCTAATAATAATAATAATAATAATAATAATAATAATAATAATTGAAATTAGTCTCAGAATGTTAAGACTAAGTAAAATATGTGAATTTCGAATTGGAGTAACGAGCGCAAGTTATAATCTTAAATTATTTATGAATTGTTTGGTATAAAAAAAAATTGTAAGGTTATAATTGAAGTAAATAATAAAGTGTGGGGTGAAATTAGGAAAGAATATGCATATGCATTTAGAAGTGGGGTTGATTTCTTAAAGATTGATTTGAGTGGGTTTTTTTTTTTTTAGATAAAAGGGAATTCTTCATTCTTTATTATCATGACCAAGGCTAGTTTAAATAAAAGAAAAAGAAAGGAAAAAAAAAAAACAAAGGACGGGAGAAAGGAATCCCCATCTGGCGTCGGTCAACGGCGCTACTCCAGCAGTGCCATCACTGGCGATTCTTCATGCCGTCGCCGTTGTCTTTCCATCATCGGCGTTCTTGTCTCTCATGGCGTCAGCCCGTTTCTCTCTTGGCCGAAGCTACCTCCTCTTTTCTCTCCGGCGAACCGCGACAGCCACTAATGATGCCATTTGTATCGGCGAGCTCCTGGAAGTTAGGTGAGTTCAACGACACCCTCCGTTCAACTCCAATCGCCGACAATGTGTAGATCGGGAAAGGGGAAGTCGGCGGGTTTTTTAGCAGATCCTGACCAGATGACATGGTGATTGAGCGCGCGACCACTACCGGTGGGCTTGGGGAAGCATGGACTCTATTTCGATGCTGATCGTGCATCTCCGGCGAGGCTCCGGCGAGCGGTCCGAGGAGCACAGGAACAGACAGATTTGAAGCAAATTTCGACTGATAGGTATGGGAACTATATCTGAACCTGAAATTGCATGTGTTGGTAGAGCAAAATGCCAAAAAATTGAATGATGTGGTCCAATCGTCAATAAGTAGTTTAAACAACTCAAAGTCTGATGACAAAAATAACATGAGGGCTGAAGTGGATACATCCCCAGCCTCATGTAGGCAAGCTGAACAGAATCCTCAGAAGCAGTCTGCATATGGAATTGAGCCAGTACAGGTTCAAGAGGAGCAAAGTGGTAGTAAACATTCATATAATGAATGCCTAAATAATGATTCTAACTTATCCTTGGACCTTGATCCTGAAACAAAACAATGTGATGCTTTAGTGAATCAGGTAACATTAAGGTTTTTGCTTTTATTTGTGAAATTATGTATAGGACATGTGGTATTTGTTTAAACTGCACAATACGTGTGGTTTGCTAATGTCTATTGCTGCCCAAATGTTTGTGTATTGTTCAGGTAAATGAGAGGTATGACAACGATATCAGAACCACTTTACAGGGATCCATTCAGAATGTAGCACAATGTGATTTGGAGGTAGAAAATAGTTTATCTTGAACCACCCTTGTAAGATGTGTAAACAGCCATTTATGATTTACTTCAATTGCGAACACAAAAATCCGTAATTTATTATTTGTAATTTTTATCCATACATGATATGGGATTGATATGCAATGTATTTGCTTTTTTAAGCATTTTCAATTGTCAAATCCCATATTTGGTAAATGGACATGCATTCCGTTGGATAAAAGATACAGAAAGAATTGAGCATTTTTAGTCCTTTAGTTATGAAATCCCGTAACCCACTTGCTTTTGCTCCAAAAGTTGTGCAAAATGTTACACAGTATGCAGCAGTGAGCAAGGTATTTAACGCTTGTTTCTTGCTAATCCTTTCTTTAGTTGTAGACATTGTGATTTTTAGATTTTGTAGGAAGGCGGAAGTGGGCAGGTGTCTTCCCTAGCTAGGCACAAAAGAGGTTGCAATTGCAAAAAGTCCATGTGTCTGAAAAAGTATTGTGAATGCTATCAGGTGTGCTTTTATGCTCAATCAGAATTGTGCCATGATCTGTGCCATTTTTATCTTTTTTCCAATAATTTCTTACTCTTCTTCTCTTTGCTATATGTTATAAAGGCAAACGTTAGATGCTCCAGTGAATGCCGCTGTGAGGGGTGCAAAAATGGCTATGGGAGGAAAGAAGTTTAGTCTCTTTAATTCCCTACAGCAGCATCAATGATTATAAATTAGAATAAAAATTTGGAGAACTGTTGGTTTTGGTGAAAAAGAGAGAGCAGATTACTTCACTTACACGCAAGTAAAGAATGATTGTTAAGAGTGTTTTTTTTTTTGTGGTTTTTCTCAGAATATGGTACAGGTGAAGAAAATGTAATATTTAAAAAATCCCCTGCGAAAAATCCAAAGGCAGCACAGATGGATAAAGGAAGCAACAAATAAACACTGAAGGTTAGTAGTCATGTTTATTGTCTTTCTATAATATTTTAAAATCTGGATTATTCATTTGCATACTAAGACTGCAATTTCTGGCTTGACTCTGCACATTCAGATTGCAATGGCATTCAATAATACAGTTGGGTCTGGAAAGCAGCAATCGAGTTGAGATTCAAGGTTTAAATAGTTCCAGGTTTGAATGTGGATTTGTTCTGGTTGTTCATGTATTTAAGTTATATGCATGATCATCAGAGCTATCTTATTGTGGCAGGTGGGTCCATGAAAGACTACATGCTCAATGGTTTATTCGTCAAATTGCCAAAGAGATTTTGCTCGAGAAATATCATTTGCTGTATTATATTTTTCATTTTGTTCCTTGAAGAATTGTCTTCTTGTTAATCAATCGGATTGCATTCCTTGTAGCTGATGCTAAGTACTTAAGTTCTGCCCTTGTTTATTAGAGAAAAATTTTAGTTCTCATAACGTTAGATGAGTTTCACCATTGAAATTTTAGCCTCTTTAACAGTTATTGTTTTGACTATTCCCTGTTGTTTAGTATGTTGTTTCTCAATGCATGTCAAAATTGGGCAAACACTTCATCATTTATCCAAAGAAATTGCTGTCAAGCACTAGTTCATCTAATAAAATGGATATATTTGGATTTGTGAGATCTAGTTAAATTCTTGATTCCTGCATGAGCCTCAAATGAAATATCAGTTTGGGCTAGCAAAGAGTTTGAACATGAGACGTTTCAGTGAATTAGAATCAGTTTTACTATTCAAATGTCTCCAAAGCTACTTTGGTGATGTTAGTAAACGTTTGAATTAGTTTTAAGGTACTTAATCTTTGGATAAGGTGTTGAAAGGTATAAATCAAGTTTCACCTACATTTTTATCATGTCACAGACTTTTGTATCTTTGCTTAGCGTTGACAGGAAATAAAAGACGTAATTATTTGAATTTATGTGAACTTGCAGATTCTCCCTCTCCTCTTACACCAGCTGGCAGTTGCCATTATGACATTTCCTAAGGTAATATTAAATTTCGGCATTCTATTTGGAATTTGCCCATATTTACTCCAGTCATTCTAGAGCCATTCCAAAGTTTACCTCTATGCTTATAGACAAAAATATGTGCATGTTTTTAGGTCTTTTAACAAAGAAATTTGTCAATCTAATTAAGCATGCTGAAGATGGTATTCTTGACAATGAAATTTGTCAATCTAATTAAGCATACAGTAGTATTTTATATTGCAATTATTTTACTAAATTTTAGCAGTTGAGTGCTAGTGATGCCTTTATTGAAAGCTCATATTAGGATGATCTTTTTATTAATATATTTTAAAAATATTTTGAATTTTTCCATGCATCATGTTAATTATGATAATGCCAGGAAATTAATTAGTTAATTCCTTAATTCTGTTTTTCATATATAATATGATGGAAATTTTCTGAGAAAACCTTCCTTAGCACTCGGATTAACAAAGTATTGTAATAATTCTCATACTCGCTTGCTCAGAATTTCATTCTTCAGTGCGTCATTTTAAGTGCTATGGATATATCAATATTAATATAGTAATTTTTTTTTTTTTTTGCTTTAGTGGTTAATTTGAACTTTTCTTTGTCCCATACTGAGAAAAGATATATTTATGTCTCTTTCAGCTTTATATTTGTTTATACCATATTCTGTATTTTGATAATGGCCATCTGATTTTGATATGCCGAAACAATAGCCGTAATTTGATAGCTGCACCATGAATCAATCTTGGAAATAATATTTTATAGGACAGGATTTTGATTTTTGATAAACTGTTTTTTATGTTTCTGATTGACTTTGACCAGTTCCAATTGATTAAGATTATATTGTTATCCTCCCCTGATTAAAATAAAAACCATCAAAAAGCCAAATTCTACACTGCCATATTATTTAATTCACAAAATCAACTGAGAAACATCCAAGAACTTACAAATTCACTGACCATTGCTGCAATCTATATAATATATATATAATTAAACTCACCATTTAATCTCCATTCCTTGTTCACCTCAAGAATTTGTATGAGAGAAGATGAGTTGGTCAGTAAGGTAAGTTTTATATGCTCACTGCTTCTTAGTTGTCATAATCCTTCGTCTTTGTTTTTGTTTGAAAATTCTATTTGACTTTTGGATTTGCGTAGGCTTTAAGCAAGATCGCTTGTGTCATCTGCTATGGCATTGCGGGAAAGAAGTTCTGAAAGTGCTCGTTTTGAGATTTTGAGTGCAGAACATAGGTAAGAGTTTGAATTCTATCATGTTGGTGATTTTGTTTCCTTTTTTTTTTTTGGAGGTATTCCAGAATAATGTTAATTAACTTTCTTTAGGTATCAACAATTGAGACAGCATTGGTGTGTGACAAAGACTTGTATATGACATCTTTCATGTTGTGGTGATAAAAAAATATTAACATGTACATATCATGTCAACATTTATAGTTTATGTTTTTCTTACCGGGTCTTTTATGATATGTGCAGCTACACGGCTGGTGAGATGGACATTAATTCAGATAAGAATCAGGAGCAGCGTGCTCTTCTTGTAGAATCAAGAAAGTGAGTTCTGGTTATAGAAATATTATAAGCCTTCATCTTACTGGATGTAAAATTTTATTCTAAATCATGGATTGCTTGTTGGTTTCCAAGAAATATTATTTTATTTACCAGTGAGAATCTGTGAGGACCTAAATTGAGTACATGTGATATGTTTAGTAGGTGAATTTCTTTTACAGACAGGAGTTTTTATTCTTAGATAATGAGATTGCCTTCAATGAGGCTATCATTAAAGAAAGAGAGCAGGGAATACAAGAAGTTCAACAGCAAATTGGTGAGGTCTGATTTTTAAAGATCTTGCTGTCCTCGTTCATGAGCAAGGAACTATGATTGGTACTTCCATTCTCTTTTATGCATGTAACTTCTAGGTTCATTC
Organism: Excoecaria agallocha; assembly: GCA_037975025.1. Lineage (NCBI taxonomy): Eukaryota > Viridiplantae > Streptophyta > Magnoliopsida > Malpighiales > Euphorbiaceae > Excoecaria > Excoecaria agallocha. Next base: position 57,123,264 of record CM075807.1, on the reverse strand, counting down.
TAATTACTCACTCCTGCTAACTCTAGCCTCCTTTTTATGGGTATAATTTAGATGATATTGGCACTCATATCAAGAATGCCCAAGCTGCAACTGCACAGGGTTATACACATCTTGTCTCATATGTTCTGAGAAGAAGCTTGTATCTGGAAGCTAGTTTGAAATTCTCATTATGAAATTTTCAAGTATTTGTGGTGCTTTTTGGGTCTGATTTTCTTATGAAAATTTTGTAACCCATGTTTATAATCATCAGTGACCTGTGCTAAAGATATGTTGCAATTCTAATTCAAGTTTTAATGGAATGCAGACATGCTTGTTACTGGTGATATTCGGGATTGTTCTTCTCATTGTCATAATAGTACTCGCAGCATAAGTAGAAGTTATTGTGATTGAACCTACTGGCAATATGAAGAGGTGCCGGGAAATGAGATAAGAACATGTTTTACTGATTGGTTTGGTTATGTTGTTTTGCGATGACTGGTGGCTGACTAGAGTGCCTCACTGGTGGTGCTGGTGAAGAGGGGGCATATACTTTGCTTTTTGGGGATTTGTTTCTGTGGGTGGGTTGTGTGTTACAGCTTCTGTAACTTTTTGTTTTTCGTATATTTTATAGTATAATAAAATATTCATTCTTTGCTTGCTCTCTTTTTTGTTTGTTTTTCCTCTCTGAGTATAATAAATTACTTACCAATCTAGCATCTGAAAATTTGTATCGAAGTGGAAATTAAAATAGTGTACAGGATGAAAATTTAAAAATACAATATAAGAAAAAAATTAAATTATGCAACTGTAGCTACTGCACAACTTTAGAATTTAAAAAATAATTAGCGACCATATTAGCGACAATATTTCGTTGCTGAATTTTACAGTAAATTTTGAATTAACGACGGAAAATGTAGTCGCTAAACATTATTATAATTCGGTGACTAATTAGGAATATAAATTAGCAATGGAACAAATAAATTAGCGAGACTGATTTGAATTCCATCGCTAATATATTCGCGACTGGCCTTGTACCGACTGTTCGTTACGGCGTTGCTAATTTAGTTTAGCGATGGAATTCTGGTATCGTCGCTAATTAGCATTTTTTTTGTAGTGCTCCAATATATCTAACTGTGTAATTTTAAATCAGAATTATAAGTAAAAATTGTTGGGTTTAAAACCAAAGCTTAAGTTAGCATTACCCAGTTTCAAGTTCAAAGGGAAGCGGCCTGTCAAATCCTGGAAGATACTTGAGCGTTGAGTGACAAGCTGCAAGCTGAAGCTCTGTCCAAACCTGTAATAATAGAAACAACACAAACCTAAAACTTTTCATTTCATATGCTTTTTCCTCCATTTCGTCAACCCTTTAGAATCTACGAAATAGTTAGCATATTGGTAAAAGTGATGAAAGTATAGTTGTGGAAAATGACAATAGGATACTAGTGAAGGTCATGATTATTCAAAGATAAACCATAGGAAATGAAAGCTAGGGATAGAAATTAGAGGTTTTGTTTATTTTGGAAATTTCACATTTTAGTAGAGCCTCTTTCTCACTCCTCGGTAGTGACCTTCTCTCATCGAAGAATCCATTGAAAGAAAAATAAATAAAAAAGCAAACTTTATAGACAGAAAATGGAGAAAAAAAAAAGTATAAATGTGGAGGTACCGTCAGTTGCTGGAGAGAGAGAAAGAAGTCACAGCAAAGAGAGATAGGAACGAAGGGAGAAAGAGATCAGCGCCGTCGACTACAAAGAATGATGGTAGCGAGATGAAGGAGGGAGAAGAGAAGGGAATGGCAGCGAGAGAGAGAGGAGGGAGAAGGCAGTGAATGATGCTGGACAGGGGAAATAGAGGGCAGTAGAAGCAAGACTAGTGCTTTTTTTTTTCTAACAAGTATGAAAAATACTTAAATGCCACTGATTCACCAACGAATTCTAATTCGATTGTAATTTTAGCAACCGATACTAAATTTCGTTGCTTTGCTATTTTTTATTGAAAATATAAATTAGCAACGAAAATCCAATTCTTTTGCTATTTTTTCATTGAAAATGAAAATTAGCAACAGAAATTTATTTCGGTTGCTAAATTCAATTTTGTTGCTATTTTTCATTGAAAATAAAAATTAGCAACGGAAATCTAATTCCGTTGCTATTTTGGAATCAAATTTTTTTAACCATTGTTATTTAGCAACCGAATTATTTTTTGTTGCTAAAATAACAACTGAAACTAAATTATGTTGCTATTTTAGCCACAAAAATCATAATCCGTAGCTAAATTAGCAATGAAAAATTTTTCCGTTGCTATTTTTCATTTCAAAATTTTTTCGCTATCTATTGGCTCCTTATTTAGCAATGGTATATTGATTCCGTTGCGAATTTCCGTTGCTAAATTTTGACGCTAAAAATTTTCTCCAGTATTACCGACGGAAGATAACCAAATATATTTTCGTTGCTAAATCTACAAAGTTTAACTAATTTAGCAACGAAATCAATTCCGTTGCTATTTTTATATTTTCTTGCAGTGATATCGATAAGTTCACATATAAAATTGTGTCTCAATGTTGATATAGAAATAAAAATTTTTGCAAGTTGAAACATATATATAGTTAAAGCATTTCAATTTTCAACATATCAAACTTTAAAATATCTATTCATCTTGGATAAAGAAAATAAAAATAGATGACCAGAATTTAAGTAGAATTTTTGGGTTGGATTGGGTTTGGGTTTTTTTTTCGGCTTTAGGCGGGTTTTAGTCACTAGTGACTAATAATTTTGGCCTAATTAAGAATATCATTTTTCCTTCTCACTGCAGATCCAAAATATTCGATCATATCAAGGCTTTCTGGATTCATCCCATCTAGAAGGGGAAGCTCAACATTAGCTATGCCAAATGCGATACCAGGTCAAATCCTTGTCCCAACTCCAAATGGGATATACTCAAAATCATTCCCTTTGAAATCAATGAAACTCTCTGGATGAAAAATCTCAGCTTCTTCCAGTGATTTGGTTCTCCTCCCATTGCCCAGGCATTCACGATAACTTTGGTTTTGATTGGTATTTCATACCCATTAATCTCACATCTCTCTTTGCTTTCTCTGGGAAGTAGCAAAGGAGCAGGAGGGTGCAGCCTTAGAGTTTCTTTGATTACTGATAGCAAGTACTTCAATTCATGAATGTTTGATTCATCCACATTTCCTTTTATCAGCAGAACTCTTTTCACCTCTTCTTGTGCCTTCTGCATTACTTTCGGATTCCAAAGCATTTTAGACATCGATCATTCTATTATTGTCCATGATGTTGCACTGCCATCTATAAAAATTTCCTGAAGTAAAATTGATAATCCCTGAAAATCAGAAAGAAGCCCCCGATGGAAGAGTTCCATCGGATCATCAGACCACCCATGAGGTGATAGGCAATTGGGTTTAGACCCTTACATGGAGCTGGGCTTTAGGCTGATAAAAGAATCAGGTTCAAACGATAATGGGTCACTACAAAAAAAATTGATTTTACCGACGGATTTTTACCGACGGAATAGGGCGTTTTACCGACGGAAAAGGCCTTACAGACGGTTTTTTATAGATTACCGACGGAATTAATCCGTCGGTAAAACGCTCGTAGGTACCAAATTACCGGCGGAAAATCCGTCGGTACCTCTTACCGATGGATTTTACCGACGGAAACACAAAAAATCCCCTAGGTAGTTTTTTAACAAATCCGTCAGATGTTTCGTCGGTTTGACTTTTTATCGACGGAATTTTCGTCGGTAATCCGTCTGAAATTTTGATTAATAAAAATATTTAATTATTTCAGAAAAATAGAGACGGAAATATCCGTCGGTATTTTGTCCATAAAATTGAATTATTTATCCTCTTTTTCTATTGTTTTTAAATTATATATTTCCTGTTCGTAAAAGCAAGAATAGGCACAATACATTCAATACAAAAAACATTAAATTAAAATTAAAAACATATATGAATTAACAATTTTAATATCAAAAAAACCAGTATATATTATAATTACTGTACAAATAATATCAATATTGTACACAATGTCTTGCAATACTGTGAGAAAGATGCTTCCAAGAAAAATGAAGAAAGCAAAGCTTTGAAATGAGCTAAGTTGGAAAGACAAATGAAGCACAAGTGGACATGATAGACAATCATTTTTGTACCTCTGGTTCGAAGAATTTAATTCCCTGCACATCATAATTGAAATTCAGATGCCTAATGGAGAAGAAATAGAAATTTAAAGCAGTTAAAACGAGATTATACATGGATATATAATTTGGTTCAGATTCATGGTAATAGCCAAGCAGGGCTAGAATTTCTATGGTAAGGAAAACATTTTAAACATAAATATAAATGATGCTGTGCAACCATACCTGGCTGTATTTTGCCCTGTCTGGCGTATCGCTTTCCTTTGGTCCAACAATGATAGAAGCAGCATTAATAACATTCCTCACACCCTTGAAATACTCAAGGAGCAACGTGCTTTCTTTAGTAATGTCTCCAACAATCTGAAAAGTACAAAATAAGAAAAAAAACAGCGATTACGTAGCATGAAACTAAAACAATATATTATTTGAAATTTTACACTGAAGATACCAAACTTGAAAATAAGCCAAACTAACAACAACATAACAAAAAAAAGTATAGATACACAAAGGAAAGGACATTGACATTTGGCAAAAATAAAAGACAATACAATCATGCCAATGATCATAAGTAAATTGCTAGCCAAAAGGAAGTAACAAACATGCTTATGCAGAACAAGATAAGATGAGTAGAAAATTTAAGCAAAAGAGCGAACCAAAAATGTTTCAAAGAAACATTAGTTGCAGCAAATTAAAATTCAACATTAACCAAGGCAGCTTGAGTACAATTTTACATGTTAAACGCCATAACAGACTGCTCTCAAAATACATGAACAAAAGCTTTATTTATTGGTCACATATTGAAAACTAACTTCTCACAGACATTGCAGCAAAAGCCTAATGTGCATGGTAAATTTACATGTTTAAGCATGATTCTAGAAGTCAAAGAACATTAAGAGTAATATTCTCATCAATAAAACACCAAAGAAACATGCAAACCACTTCAATTGAGAAGCTTTATCACTTTTGAATCAAATAAGCCTTTAGCCAAAACCTAACATGCATAATCCATATTTAAGAAAAATTGAAATTTTAAGGGAGGGAAACATTAGATACTTACTTGTTGGAATTTCACAAAGATCAGATGAAATGCAATCACAAAAGGACAGTACCTCGTTTGATTAAAAAGTATCTTTAACGAAATGATTTGTTTGACAAAATAAACACAAAATTTCAAAAAACTGCTTGTGCTGCCAAGCTTCACAAAAGAAGCAATTTGCTTAGAAAATTCAACAGCAAATAAGCTTCTTTTGCAGATGTATCCAAGCCGTGGCTAACACTTAAATAACAGTTACTATCCAAGGTTTATAATTAATGAGTACATCCTTCATCAGATTCATGACACATCTCAGATAAAATTTCATTGTTTTAAATAGACATATTTAAACCTCTGAGTTTGTTTATTGAGTACAATGTTCATAAGTATTAAGGATTCAGCTGCATAGTTCAGCAATATAGGGATTAAGCTGCATGTTTTGTCAACTAAGGAAGAGATAACGGGTATGTAACAATTACATTCAATACACATAATCATGCTGTGACTTGTACAATATAAAGATAGTTAGCTCACCAAGTCAATATCTGAGCCGAACATCTTTCTTGCCTTCTCTTCATTCCTGGCCTGAGAAAAATTAACAAAAAAAACAGCAATAACAAGAAGGTACCATAAATAGATATGTCTTATGTTAATTTATATATTATTCTTCAAGAAATAGTTGAAAAGGTAGGATATACCAATACACGGACTGGTGTTCCTTTCCTCCGTAGGATGTCAACTACTCTTTTGCCTACACCACCTGTAGAGCCAACTACCAGGACAATGCCAGAATTTTTCATTGCACTTTCAGATACACTAGATGATGGACTGGATAATTTCTCAATTAGAAACTAGGTAAAGTCACATGGATAAGCAGTGTATTATTTTTCACAAATAAATAATTGTACTAAACTAATAACAATTAAAAAAGATGAAATTTTCCCATTGGTTGGTTGTTGAGTGGTTGCCATTATTGGGGCACATGCCATCAACTTTTAGCTGCTAGAATCCCCACTAACTATATACATACATGTATATTAAAATATTAAATTTCAATATAGTCCATCAAAATACGAAATCCAATTGCATCCATCATTTCCCTCCAATTTCTCACCAACCAACATGGACCCACCAATCCACCCACCTCCCAAAAGAATAAAAAAAATCTAAAAATTACTAGCAATGGAGATGGCAAAGGACGAGCACTAAATCTTTTAGAACCTGCAAATTTTTTTATACCAACATATACAATTAGAAACAGCGAATAAGATTAAAAGGAAGCAAAGAGCAAGAAGGCAAGATAGGAGGAGGGATTGCAGAGAAGAAGAGACATGATGTACACATCTACAGAGAACAAGGCATTTAAATAGTCTTTGAAGGTAAATTTGGTGGTCACATACCGATTTCTTGCGATTTCTTCATTTTTTTCCATCAACTATTTGCTCACCGGAGCTTCGTCGGACCGTTGGACGGAGCTTCGCCGGAACCGATTTGACGCTGCCACCTCGAAGATCGGGGCCCAAGGGTTCCATTTCCGGTGGTCACGCACTTAGGCGCTGCCGCAGTTGGCCGGAATCCCATAAAAATCATCGCGGCTTCTCTTCTCCGATCTCCAAGCTGCCGGCGATTGGGAGGGAAATTTTATCCGTCGGTAAAATCAATTTTTTTTGTTATGGGTATTATTAAGAGATAATGCTAAAAAATCAACTTGATTTATAAATAAAATTATGAAGTAATTTGTTTAACTGGAAACCAACTTGCTATGTTTTAGTTACGAAAAGGGGTCTTATAAAAGTTGATAGAGAATACTCATTCACATACTAGAATATGAATATATAAGTATGAGCAAGAGTCTTATTTTATTTAGTTGTCCTTAATTGAAAAATAAAAGATTGATTTGGGCAGGATTTGGGATTTTTTTTATGAATAATGTGAATTGAAAAGTTATTTATAAAATTGGGTGTTTTTTATTTTATTTATGGGATTGGGGTAGTTTAGGTCAATTCAATCATCAATTGACTACGAAATCTGATGTTGTGCATCTACCGAGGAAGAACGGGACATTTGCTGAAAGGCATGCATCCGATCCCATTGTCAATTGCTACGGAATTGACCTAAACTATCACAATCCCATAAATAAAATTAAAAATACTCCATTTTTATAAATAATTTTTCAATTCACATTATCTATAAAAAATCAATCAAGATTTTGGATTTGGATCAATTTTGCTAGGCCTAATTATTATTCTATTATTAACAGAAAGTATATATTCAAGAGATTGATTTTCTTTTTCAAAGTTTATAATTACCTTCTTTCTGAAAAAAAAAAAGATAATATAAAATAAATGAATTATTTAGTGAAAGCGATTTTGCGGGAGAACACATGCCGGGCGGTGGTTTTGTTAGGTGCACATGCACGCTTGAACTTCCAAATCATCTGTTGTAATCATATATTATTTGATAATAATTTTTGGCAAAATATATTTTTAAATTTGTACATTAAATTTTTTATTCGATTATTATATTTTGATATAAAATAATATACATTTTTTTTATAAATGACCATTGGCTGTGAGACTTAAAATATATATTTTACCAAAAAAATTATTATTATTTTTGAAAGTTATAATTATTGTTAAAACAAATAAATGTAAAAAATAATATCATATTTTTAAATCGATTTCGATTTACAGTTTTATTGATGATATAAATAATTTTTTATGTTATTGAAAAAATCTTCTTTACTATTTACCTTATTAGAATATTAAATAGTTTACGGGACTTTAAATTTAACTGATAGATATTACAGTAATTTTAATAGCTATGATTTGTGTAATTATATAAAATAATTAATAATAATAATTATGAAAGAAAAAAAAAAAGATTCGCATAAATTTACACGTGATATACAGATTGTTTATTGTTGATAGATTTTTTGGTTGGATTTCATCATTTTAATAATGCCAGATAAGGGATAATTTACACGTGATTTACAAATCTTTTTAGAGTCTGGTGAGACCCGCATATTTGAATCCGCAGCCACTTGTTGTGATTAGTTAAAAATCCAATATTTTCCTGAGGTGATAAAAAAAAATCGAAAATATAGTTAACTGTAAAATTGATTGAAAATTAAATCAATTTTTATAATTAATCGATCCGATAAATTCGGTTATAATTTTTAATTTTTATATTTTTTTATTAATGGTTACGGTTTTAGATTTTTAGGTATCGGTTAACCATTAGTCCACTGTTAACTGGTTCATATATATTTAAATTATATTTTTTATTTTTATACCTTAATTTTTTATATTTTTTTATAAAATTTATATAATATTTTAAGCAAAATTTATATTATGTCATTCTCTTTAATTATATAGTAATATTTACATAAAATATCCTATTAACTTTTATAGATATTATTTTTTATCATATATTGATTTTCGTATTTTATTTAATAGCATTTAATTATATTTTCTTATATTTTTAAGTTTATGTTATAACATTTGATATTATTCAAAATTTTATTTGATTTAAAATCAAGCATATTATAATTTTTAACAAATATCAAATCTATTTTATTATATTAGCTATTAATCTATATAACATAAATTTTGACTAGTAAATTATGTTTATTTTATAACTTTTATATTAAATTACTTTACACATTTGAAATTGAATTGAATTTTATCTAATTTTTTTAATAATTTTATGTTATAAATTTTAATGGAGAACAAAAAAATATTGATTAACTAAACTAAAAAACTAAAACCAATGGACTGGTTAACCGAATACAACGGACCGGTTAATGGTTAGTAATTATAATTTATATTTGAAAATTTATTTTTATGTAAAATTTAAGTGAAGACATAATATAAATTATATACAAATGAATTTTGATGATGTAAAACTTACGACCGTAAGAAAAACATCTGTCAATAAATAATTTAATTACAATTTATCATCTATATAAATGAATTTTGATGATGTAAAACTTATAACCGTAAGTAAAAATATCTGGCAATAAATAATTTAATTATAATTTATATTATGTCTTCACTTAAATTTTACATAAAAATAAATTTTCACATTAAATTTTTATTTTTCCTTGCCTTGAAGAAATACAAAAATCAATATTAAGTATCATATGTGAATTATTTCCATCAACATATGGACATTTCATCACGTTTCCACAATGGGAAGCTATGTGGTAGTAAAATTATTGCGATTGTTCATAAACAAATATGGTCTATACTAAATCTACTATTTTATTTTTGAGAAATTATTAATTATTTATATATATTAGGAACAATTTTATAAATAATGTTTTTAAAAAAATAATTTGAAAAATAGTGTGCTTCAAAAAATATTTAAAAATATTAGGGATGAACATAAACTGGTTAACCAGTCTATTAGCAAAAAAATTAACCAGTCCATTAATATCGATTTTTTAAAATCACTAACCACTAACCGGTCCGTTGCATTCGGTTAACCAGTCCATTGGTTTTAATTTTTCAGTTTAGTTAATTAATATTTTTTTGTTCTCCATTAAAATTTATAACATAAAATTATTAAAAAAATTAGACAAAATTCAATTCAATTTCAAATGTGTAAAGTAATTTAAAATAAAAGTTATAAAATAAACATAATTTACTAGTCAAAATTCATGTTATATAGATTAATAGCTAATATTATAAAATAGATTTGATATTTGTTAAAAATTATAATATGCCTGATTTTAAATCAAATAAAATTTTGAATAATATCAAATGTTATAACATAAACTTAAAAATATAAAAAAATATAATTAAATGCTATTAAATAAAATACGAAAATCAATATATGATAAAAAATAATATCTATAAAAGTTAATAGGATATTATATGTAAATATTATTATATAATTAAAGAGAATGACATAATATAAATTTTGCTTAAAATATTATATAAATTTTATAGAAAAATATAAAAAATTAAGATATAAAAATAAAAATATAATTTAAATATATATGACCTGGTTAACCGATACCTAAAAATTTAAACCGTAACAATTAACAAAAAATATAAAAATTAAAAATTGTAACCGAATTTATCAAATCGATTAATCATAAAAATCAATTTAATTTTAAATCGATTTTACGATTAACTATATTTTCGATTTTTTTTATCATCTCAGGAAAATATTGGATTTTTAATGAATCACAACAAGTGGCTGCGAATTCAAATATGCGGGCCTCACCAGACTCTAAAAAGATTTGTATAACACGTGTAAATTATATATATATATATATATATATATATATCTTATCCCTTATCTGGCATTATTAAAATAATGAAATCCAACCGAAAAATCTATCAACAATAAACAATCTGTATATCACGTGTAAATTTATGCGAATCTTTTTTTTTTCTTTCATAATTATTATTATTAATTATTTTATATAATTACACAAATCATAGCTATTAAAATTACTGTAATATCTATCAGTTAAATTTAAAGTCCCGTAAAATATTTAATATTCTAATAAGGTAAATAGTAAAGAAGATTTTTTTCAATAACATAAAAAAACTATTTATATCATCAATAAAACTGTAAATCGAAATGATTTAAAAATATGATATTATTTTTTACATTTATTTGTTTTAACAATAATTATAACTTTAAAAAATAATAATAATTTTTTGGTAAAATATATATTTTAAGCCTCCCAACCAATGCTCATTTATAAAAAAAAAATGTATATTATTTTATATCAAAATATAATAATCGAATAAAAAATCTAATGTAAAAATTTAAAAAATATATTTTGCCAAAAATTATTATCAAATAATATATGATTACAACAGATGATTTGGAGGTTCAAGCGTGCATTTGCACCTAACAAAACCACCGCCCGGCATGTGTTCTCCCGCAAAATCACTTTCACTAAATAATTCATTTATTTTATATTATCTTTTTTTTTCAGAAAGAAGGTAATTATAAACTTTGAAAAAGAAAATCAATCTCTTGAATATATACTTTCTGTTAATAATAGAATAATAATTAGGCCTAGCAAAATTTATCCAAATCCAAAATCTTGATTGATTTTTTATAGATAATGTGAATTGAAAAATTATTTATAAAAATGGAATATTTTTAATTTTATTTATGGGATTGTGGTAGTTTAGGTTAATTCCGTAGCAATTGACTACGGGATCTGATGCATGCCTCCAGCAAATGTCCCGTTCTTCCTCGGTAGATGCACGACATCAGATCCCATAGTCAATTGATGACTGGATTGACCTAAACTACCCCAATCCCATAAATAAAATTAAAAAATCCAATTTTTATAAATAACTTTTCAATTCACATTATTCATAAAAAAAAATCCCAAAATCCTGCCCACATCAATCTTTTATTTTTCAATTAAGGACAACTAAATAAAATAAGACTCTTGCTCATACTTATAGATTCATATTCTAGTATGTGAATGAGTATTTTCTATCAACTTTTACAAGACCCCTTTTCGTAACTAAAACATAGCAAGTTGGTTTCCGGTTAAACAAATAACTTCATAATTTTATTTATAAATTAAGTTGATTTTTTAGCATTATCTCTTTATAATACCCATCATCGTTTGAACCTGATTCTTTTATCAGCCTAAAGCCCAGCTCCATGTAAGGGTCTAAACCCAATTGCCTACACCTCATGGGTGGTTTGATGATCCGATGGAACTTTTCCATCGGGGGCTTCTTTCTGATTTTCAGGGATTTTCAATTCTACTTCAGGACATTTTCATAGATGGCAGTGCAACATCATGGACAATAATAGAATGATCGATGTCTAAAATGCTTTGGAATCCGAAAGTAATGCAGAAGGCACAAGAAGAGGTGAAAAGAGTTCTGCTGATAAAAGAAAATGTGGATGAATCAAACATTCATGAATTGAAGTACTTGCTATCGGTAATCAAAGAAACTCTAAGGCTGCACCCTCACTACAAGAAAATATTGAAATAGCAACGGAATAAATTCCGTTGCTAATTTAGCAATGGAAACACAATTCCGTTGCTATTTAGCAACGGAAACTAAAATTGGTTGAACTTTATAAAATTAGCAACGAAAAAATATTTGGTTAGCTTCCGTTGCTAAAAGTGGAGGGAATTTCTGGCGCCATTATTTAGCAACAAAAATTAACAACGGAATACTAATTAAGGCGGCAACAAATGGCTGATAAAATTTGGAACGAAAAATAGCAACGAAATTTATTTACCGTTGCTATTTTAGCAACCGAAATAGAATTCCTTTGCTATTTAGCAACGGAAAACATATTCAGCAACGGAATTATATTTTGGTTGCTAAAATAGCAATGGTAAATAAATTCCGTTGCTAAATTAGCAACGGAAAAATAATTCCGTTGCTAAATTTCACTTTGAATGAAAAATAGCAACCGAATTTAATTCGGTTGCAAAAATAGCAACGGAATAATGATTCTATTGCTAAATTAGGGGCATTTAAGTACTTTTACCTTTGTTAGAACTATAAATTGGAAAAACCCTAGATGAAATTCATTTCCTACCTCACATACCATTGAGTTTAGCAACGTAATGATTTTCTTTTTCCTCACATGTTGTCCAGAAGTATATATATAAAGAAAAAGTGAAGGATTTTTAAAGGTTGGCATCAACTGCTTCTAGAATAATGGATTAGGACAACAAAAGGAAAAAAAAAAGGAAGAAGGAAGAAGATAGATCGAGAAAAAGAAGAAAAGAGGGGAGTGGAGGCGTCGGTGGCGAGCAAAGCCGGCAGCCGCTTAACGCCGGCCACCCATACTGCTGCCTCTTCTCCATTGCGCAAGGACAGTCTGCTTCTTCCCCTTTGTTGTCTTCCTCTCTTGCTTGGTCTCCCTTCAGATCTACCCCTTTATTTGCTACTTCTCTTTCATTATTTGCTAGGTAAGTCTTATTTTTCCCCATTAATTGTTGTTTGTGATGAAAAATTGAAAGGAAGCAAAGAGATTTAGAGTTATGGATTTTTGATTTTGAACTTGAGTTTTGGGTTTGTATTTTAAATAATCTTGATGGATACAATGAGGATTTGTGAGCTTGTTTGATGACAAATGAGCATGTGTTTCATTTATTCATGTGAAAAATTATTGATGTGTTAAAATATATATTTTGGTGTGGGGTTCTGTCTTTTTTTTTTGGCTTGATTGATGTCCTGTTCTTTCTTTTCTTTTGGATTTTTATAATTTGTATATATACTTTTGTTGGCTCGAATTGAATCCTTATTGTGTTTTTGCGGCAATAATTGTGTGGTGGATGATAATGTACAATAGTTTTTGAATTGTCTCTGATATTGCAATCTGTTAGTTTTTCTTTATATATATTTGTTTTAGCCAATTACAAGGTGCCTCATCAAGAATGACCCAACAATCAGGTATCTTTAATGAACTGATCCTTCTATGTTTCCCCACAGTGGAAATTGTCGTTTGGACTGCACAGAAAAGCGGTTTATTCAAAAGCAGCTGTCGATAGTCGGACCAATTGTCCAGAAGTATGTTTTGGCTCTACTGGCTTGACATTTTCGTTGTGGTTGAATAGAGAGCCGCCGTGTACTTTTCTTTAATTTTAATTTCACATGTTCAACCATAATCTAATTCTCGTACTATGTTCTAACATAGTCCAGAAACTTCAAAATGAAAAGGGAAGGTCACAACTGGTTTAATGTAAAAATAATTTTTTTACCTTTCATTATATGGTGTTTTTGAATTATTAGTTTTTGATGGACTTGGGAGTGCTTATTTCTTTTCTGTTTGTTCTGTAAGCAAACGTTTTATGAGCTGTTTTCCGTGTATCATCTTATTGCAGGTAGTGCTAACTGTATCTACTGAATTACTTTATCACTGGGCAGAAAACGAGTATTTTTTTAGATAATTTTATATATATATACCTATGGCTTTGCTGATATTTTCATATATGACGTTTGAGGAATTACTAGCTCTTTAGCTTTTAATATTTATGACGCATGGGGTTTGAAATAATTTATATAGGAAATATTTTGTTTTGCAATGTGGTGAATCATTGATTGAGGGTAGATTTGATTGGGGTTCAGTAGACATTTAAGCTGGTTTTATTTTATCTTTATTTGAGTGCTGCTGTTTCATTCACTTGACTGTTTTTGTAGTTACCAGAACAAATTTGGTTCGATGAATAAACTTACAGGATAAAACGAGCCAGAGTGGAGACATTGGAAAGGAAAATGTATGAATATTGGAGGTTTGTCATCAATGTTCTGTTGTTGAATAGAGGCTTGCTTTATTAACTGAAATATTCTATTGGAATTCTGCAGGAACTTGATGGCAAGGCAAGAAATGTCGGAGCTCGGGTTTGGAAAGGAATCTAATTTAGAAGCATCGGGGGAGAAAAATAATGAGAGAATTAGTAACTGAAAGTGGTCATAGATGTGTTCTAGAATAACAAATTGGAGTTTTTCCAAGTTGGAAGAGGTCTGCCGGTGCTGTGCATATGGCGGTGATAATTTTAGTTGTTTTCATACTTGGTTTAAGAAACAAGACGGTAAGAGCTTGGAGGTTTTAGTTAGGGATGAGAGCAAAGTCATGATTATATTTGTTCATTTATCTATAATTGCAAGAATCAATCCATTTCTATGGCCAGCTATTAAAACCCAGAATTGCTCTTGAATTCGTCATCTGCTAATTTGCTTGAAACTTTCATTTAGCCAATGATTCATTACAAAGCAGATAAGCTAATAGATAAGGTTTTGATCTTAGATGGTAGATGTTAAATTTCGTTGTAATTAACAATTAAAATTATAGCTTAAAGTAATATACTAAAGGATATTAGTATTTCTAAAATGTTGAACATTGGGATGAGCTCAATTTTCCAATCTGATTACTTGAATAATCCAATTGCAATTGGTGCATTTCATGCTCAAGAAATGGGTGTTATGGTTGTTTGTTCTGGTGGCAATGATGGCCCTGACCCTTACACCATTGTCAACTATGCTCCTTGGATTTTCACTGTTGCTGCTTCTAATATTGATAGAGATTTTCAGTCTACTGTCCTCCTTGGAAATGGGAAATCTTTCCAAGTAAGATATTCTGCATTCGGTTGTTTGTGTCTTTCTATTGATAGAGATTTAAGAAAATATATTACTATGGCAGGGGTCAGCCATTACTTTCTCGAACCTGACTCGCTCGAGGACTTACCCACTTGCATTTGGAGAAAATGCTGCTGCAAATTTTACTCCTATATCAGAAGCAAGGTAGTATGTGTTTCCTTTGATTAATTAATTTGAAAGAATTATACATGAATATGCAATTAGCCTAGACTAATTATTATTTATGCATTGAAAATGCAGCAATTGCTATCCAGGATCATTAGTGATCAACGCTCTACCATTCTAGTATGTAATTTGAAATTATCTTCTTAATTGCATCTGTCATTGTCAAGCATTCATTAGAAACCTAATTTTTTTAACTAGTCAAATCTCATTTGTAAAATAATACATGGAATTTTATGAAATTTATTTACTAGACTACCCTAATAACCACTGACCACAAAAGAAAATTTGGTAATACAATAATAATTTATAAAAATTGCAAAAGTTTGCTAGGAAACTAGTAAACGCTCACTACTGCATTTTATATTTACAACTACAGTTTCATAGCGTACGAAAAGTCATACTGTAACTAAATCACTTCAATAACCATGAAAAATAGAGCTTTAGTTATATGAAATTTGTTACAATATTTTAATCATAACTAATATATATATATATATATATATATATATATATATATATATATATATATATATTCTCCACGATATGGAGTCTTATGCTAGTAGGACATTTTTTTTAATGTGTTTTCAAAAAATAAGTACAAAAATTATTGTTACACACACTATTTTGTTTCATAAAAGAATGCTTATACTATTTTGTTGCCAGCAATATTCCTGGATACTAAAAGTTGGAGTGGTAATCGGATGTACCATAATGTGTTGTATGATGTGTATTATTGGTAGATGTTGAACATTGGACCTTTGACTTGTTTTCAACATGTTTTTGAGTACTTCAGAGATCGAACACCACGATCGCATTTTGAACTTCGTGATACATCACTTGTATGGAACTATAAGTATGCAGGTATCAACTTATTTTGGATAACAGTCTGCTAATTTTTTGAGTTATTGTTTTCATCTTCCTCTCAATGTCCATTGTCATTTTAATATGGTTGCAGATCATGAGTTTGGTAGACTTCAAGATGGGGATCGCTGCATAGTGTTGTCTTAGGATCGCTGCATAGTGTTGTCTTAGGAAGACTTCAAGACTCCAATTTCTAATGCTTCTATTAATGTTGTCCAAGGAAACAGATCCGTTGACATTAGAGCAGTTGGAGTTACAAAGGTGAAGTTCAAGTTCGATTTGCATATGCTTTTTTGACATAACCTGGTTTTTTTTTGTATAATTTCTTAGTACTGGAGTTGTTTCTGCTTTGATACTTGTGTTCCATCCAGGGTGCTGCAATTGATCGAATACTTGGGGAGATCGTGCAAAGTAAAGGCATGACAAAACAAATTGATTATGTCCTCTGTATTGGGCATTTTCTAGGAAAGGTAATTTGAACAATTTCTATGACATGGCATGCTTTTAACAAGTTCATTCAATTGCAAACCTGATGAGCTCAAATTGTCATTATAAATCTATATAGATTGATGTTGTCCTCATCAGACTGAGTGTAGGATTGCTTTGGGTTTAGGGAAAGTGGTTTTGGTGAGGATCTATGGAGAACAGTGGTCTGGAATTTTTAAACTCAGAGAAGTGAAGTACTAATAGTAAGCATATTTATCCGCATCTGCTCAAAAAATTTGCAGACTGTTATCCAAAATAAGTTGATACCTGCATACTTATAGTTCCATACAAGTGATGTATCACCTTCTGTCCATATAAAATAGAAGGTGAATGAATAGCTTAAAGTAATATACTAAAGGATAATTCTTACCTGGCACAGCTCAGATGTTGGTGCTCCTATGTAAGCATGAGGAAGGACTGATGTTCAACCTTTTATACTATGGTTGCTAATCTTGCTGCTGATTGTGGTTATTCACTTGGGATTTGTTTTGCTTTCTTATGCTGCTGGTATCTTACAAGCGAAGCCAATTTATTCTCATGCTGCTGTTATTCTTTCTTAGGGGACTAATTCCTCCTATGCTGCTATTTTGATTATGATGATGTAGTGGTGTAGATCTTGCATGCTTCAGTTATTATTTTTGGTTTTAGTTATGTGGGTTTCATATGGGTTGTCAGTTTTGTTTCTTATTTCTTTGGTAGTTATGCTTCTCTTTTTTTTGTTCGGATGTCTTTCTGCTTTGCTCACCTTGATGCTAGTGTTCTGGGTTGATCTGTATCTCTTTCCTGTTTTCTCCTTTTTAAATGACATTTTGGCTTGTAATATATATATATAATTTAGTGACGGAATAACGACGAAAATTCCGTCGCAAAGTTTTTAATAATTTTGGCTAAATTTAGTAACCGAAATTCAATTCGGTTGCTAGAAATAGCAACGGAAACTAATTTCGGTTGCTAAATATAGCAAGGGAATTTTATTTCAGTTGCTAAATATAGCAACGAAATTCTAATTTCGTTGGTAAAAATAGCAACGGAAAATACATTTCGTTGCTAAAAATACCAACTGCGAAATTTGCAACCGAATGTTCCGTTGCTATTTTTCGTTGCTAATTTTTATTAGCAACGAAAATTCAACAAATTCGGTTGCTAATTTCCGTTGCTATTTGCTGATTTTCTTGTAGTGCCTCCTGCTCCTTTGCTACTTCCCAGAGAAAGCAAAGAGAGATGTGAGATTAATGGGTATGAAATACCAATCAAAACCAAAGTTATCGTGAATGCCTGGGCAATAGGAGGAGAACCAAATCACTGGAAGAAGCTGAGAGTTTTCATCCAGAGAGTTTCATTGATTTCAAAGGGAATAATTTTGAGTATATCCCATTTGGAGTTGGGAGAAGGATTTGACCTGGTATTGCATTTGGCATAGCTAATGTTAAGCTTCCCCTTCCGGATGGGATGAATCCAGAAAGCCTTGATATGATCGAACATTTTGGATCTGCAGTGAGAAGGAAAAATGATATTCTTAATTAAGCCAAAATCATTAGTCACTAGTGACTAAAACCGCCTAAAGCCGGAAAAAAAAACCCAAACCCAATCCAACCCAAAAATTCTACTTAAATTTTGGTCATCTATTTTTATTTTCTTTATCCAAGATGAATAGATATTTTAAAGTTTGATATGTTGAAAATTGAAATGGATTAATTATATATATGTTTCAACTTGCAAAAAGTTTTATTTCTATATCAACATTGAGACATAATTTTATATGTGAACTTATCGATATCACTACAAGAAAATATAAAAATAGCAACGGAATTGATTTCGTTGCTAAATTAGCAACGGAAATCAAATTCCGTTGCTGTTTAGAAACAGAAAATAATTTCTGTTGCGAAAATTGGTTAAACTTTGTAGATTTAGCAACGAAAATATATTTCATTATCTTCAGTCGGTAATGGTGGAGGAAATTTTTAGCGCCAAAATTTAGCATCGAAAATTCACAACAGAATCACTATACCGTTGCTAAATAAGGCGCCAAAAGATGGCGAAAAAATTTTGAAATGAAAAATAGCAACGAAAAATTTTTCGTTGCTAATTTAGCTACTGATTATGATTTCCAAGGCTAAAATAGCAACGAAATTTATTTTTTGTTGCTATTTTAGCAATAGAAAATAATTCGGTTGCTAAATAACCATGGTTAAACAAATTTGATTCCAAAATAGCAACGGATTTGGATTTCCGTTGCTAATTTTTATTTTCAATGAAAAATAGCAACGAAAAATTAGCAACGGAAATCCAAATTCGTTGCTAAATTAGCAACCGAAATAAAATTCCGTTGTTAATTTTCATTTTCAATGAAAAATAGCAAAAAAAATTGGATTTTCGTTGCTAATTTATATTTTCAATAAAAAAATAGCAACGAAATTTAGTTTTGGTTGCTAAAATAGCAACCGAATTAAAATTTCTTTGGTAAATCAGTGGCATTTAAGTATTTTTCATACTTGTTAGAAATTAAAAAAAAGCCCTAGTCTTGCCTTTATTGCCCTCTCTTTCCCCTGTTGATAAAAAATAATAAGGAGGATCAAATTCTACTATTTTTCTATTTAACATTTTTTTAGTTGTTTTTGTTTAACTGTATAGTGGTTGAAAAATCATCCAGAATTTATATCAAATTCTGTTTATGTCACCAGAGACTCATATTCTGGTTTGACTGTTCCTGGTTTGGCTCAAAGGACATCAATAGGTAAATGAAGGAATATAACATGGCTTTCAAGCATTAAAATGGTATAAGTGTTCTAGCTCATACTTTAGTCTAATTTTTGTCATTTTTATTGTGACGGTACTCACTGTTGCCGGCATATGGCAGCATGTGGTATAAGTCGACTCACTATGTTGACAGGTTTTAAAAGCTTTGAGAAGGTTGAAAGGCGGCTCAAATAAGAGGAAAGAGAAGATGTCAACCGAAACACAGTTAATATTTGACCAGTTAACTGAAGACGCAAACGAGTTGCTGGATCATGGTGAATACAGTTAAGTGTCTTAATAATTTTTAGTTCACTTTGTGAGTGCGCACTTGAGATTATTGCAATTCATTTCATTCCATTATATTGTTTTTTGAGATCATTCCCTGTTTATTGCTCAACTCCTTTCACAACTATCCAGAACTAGTTCTGCCCTGTATTTCACCCTTCCTTATGATCTTGTTAAATTACTATTTACTCAATGGTTTAAGTATCCACTGTGCAGATGTTTACCATGATCCATAAGAGGTTTTCAAGCGTGAAGCACGTTGGTGTGATTTGTTTTAATTTTTTTTGTACCCACATCTTTGTTTGTGTTTTCAGCAATCATGTTGTCCATTGGAAAATAAGAAGTGGATATAATGTGTGGCAACGTATGCAACCAACTGTCTATTTTTCTGGATATTCTTGGAAGATCTGAATTGATTCTTGCATATACAATAGGGTATGATATTTGTGAAATGCTTATGGATGTATATTATAATTCCTCAGCTCCTCTATCAGTGTGTTTATGATATGTGTTCTTTAGATTGTTCTAAACAGAAAGATCGAAACTTTTGCTGACAATATAAACTTTGGCTGTATACTTTTTCTGTAAATAATAATCAGAACTAAGTTTATGGTTTTAATGCATGACTTGCTACTCTAGTAGAACGAAATGTTATCAGTGCTTCACAATTCCAAATTTTAGACCTTGAGGATTATTTTCTAAGAAAAGTGTAGTCCTAAGTTCTGCATTCCAGTAGCACCTGTTGGCCTTCTGCAACTGGTTGTTCCTTGGTATCTTATTATGTGTCTGTTTGTTATCTTCTTCAGAAGAATATGAGAAGTTAGCTCTAGCTAGGAGGAAGGGCGTATCTCTAAGTGCAGGCCAAGAGGGTTCGGATTATGACGTGGGGATGTTATCCAGTACAACAGGCCTTGTAATGTCCAACTCTGGCGTGAGCACTTCAAACATGAATGCGTCTACTGTAGAAACCTCCAACAATGATGTTGAGACATATGACATATTTGCTTTGAATTTCTTGGCTGCTGCATCAATGTTGATTGGTAAAATATATATATATATATATATTCAATTTCTTGGCTACTGCAGGTTCTTTCTTTTTCTTTTGTTTTGAATATTTTTGTTTGCTAGTTATATTTTGATGTAAAGTTGGATACTTTTCTTGGGTGGAATTGAGCATGATTAAATAGTTTTAAGACAACATATTATGTCCATTCCCAGAAAGAAACATATTATGTCATCTTTGACTATAATATTGATCTTCCTCTTAAATTCTGTAAAATAATTTATGAAAAACCATATTTGACTATTATATTAGAAATAATAATATACTAGTTTAGATTGTGCGGTAATTCCAGAAGCTTTTGTATTCAAGATAACTTGCTACTACAATGTATAGAGACAGTTATCTTAAATTTGGCAATGAATGCAGCAGTGTGTCTAATATTTAAAATAGTAATGTGTTGTTGAATGGCTCGGTTGTTTTGTAATTTTAAAGAGCCATTTCTTGTATATTACTTTATGGTGTTACTTTAGTTTATGTAGCAACTGCATCTTTTGCAAATGTATATATAAAAAATCAAGAAGAGTTCAGTCTAATTAGAAGCCTTTTTCTTTAACTTGCAATATTAGAAAATTGTTTTTCTTTTCTTTTCTTGTTTTAAATTTAATTCTTATTATAAAAGTACTTGGTTCTTTATTTCTTGTCTTAAATTTAATATGCAAATTTTTTTTCCGAATATTTTTGCTTATTTATTGCTCTCTTAAATTTAATGCTTGGGCAGTAGTTTTTGGAATGTTTCTAATGCTTTTTTTATCTGTCCCTTTTCTTGATTTACAGGGAAACTTAATTGGCCGAGGAGGTGTTCTAGAGTTTTGCGAGGGTGCACCTCTTGTAAGAACCAATTCCATATATACTGTATTTTGACTCTTCATACCATTCTCCCTTATTGGACATATTCTTCTTTCTTGCCTTGTTACCTGTATTTTGACTTTGGAACCTGGAATAAAGACCCCTTAACCCTTGTTGTCATGATATTCCCAGTAAGATTTCTTCATTAGTATTTTGGATCTTTCAAACAATAGCTAGATTTATGTGAAGTGTAAATGTTTGCACTATTTAAACATTAATTTCATGGTAACATAGTCCATTGAACTAGTTGCAATCGAAAGGGTGGAGTAGAGGCTCAAGTGTTGTGAACAAAGCTTTCATGCTTTATCATTGATATTTGATAATGGTGACGACATTTTTTCTTTATTATATTAACATAACAGGGCTTTGTCGTTCTTCAATTCTGAAGTAGTTGACCTTTTGAACCGATAGGATTTAAGCTTTTGTAGACTAAAATTGTAAAATGTAGTCCCAAGAAAGGTAAGGCGATAACTCATTTTCATTGTTGGTTTTACGAAGTTTCCCTTGTTTGTTTTCACTTCTGTTTGAATTGGATACAAGTAAATGATAATCTTGTCAATGTTTCTACAGTCTTATCTGCCACGGATAGTTTTGATATTTTTATTCCTATAGATAGAGCAGTAATTGATATTTTTGTTCTCTATGGAAAACTCTTGGCATGTAAAAAATACTAAGTCTGTAGAAGATTTAGAATTAAATTGCATATTATGTTTTCATGATTATGTCATTCTTATTCTTATGTCATCTGGTATGATATTTATTTCTAGGTTCACTAACATGTTGAGAAAACCTTTCTGAACCTGTTTTATTAAAGAAGTGAGCAACAATATCTTAGTTTATACTTGATTTGAGCTCTCAATATGGTTTTATTTTGCTGAGTAATTCAAGTAACTTATACCTGGTCGTTGGCTGCTTGAACAGGTTTCCTGCATCACTATCGAGCCAATTATTCTAACTATTTTCCAGAGAACAAAAGCTAAATTTTTTGCATATGGTCAGACAGGTAAATATCATGGTTCTTACATCCTATGTTTATATTTGATATGCTACCATAGGTTTGTATAGTGATTAGAATTGAAGAGATTTAGCGGGGCTTCATATTTACTGGGAAGTTGATGTCATATGCAAAACCAGCAGTAGCTAGAAGCATAGTTAACGTTAAATTGATGGCACTTCTATTGCCATTAAGTAGTAATGAAATGTTGACATTGATGGACTCTAAAAGTAATTTTATGTAAAAAATCAACAATATTTTAGTGACGGAAAAGCGATGAAAATTCCGTCACAATTATATTAATTATACCGGCTGAATTTTACAACAGAAACTGTCCTCTTCCGTTGTCCTCTCAGCAATGGAAATTAATTTCCATTGGTAATTTTGATCAATTCACCAAATTTTACATTGGTTGGATTTTGTAACGGAATTTAAAATTTTGTTGCTAAATTTAGCAACGGAAATAACATCCGTTGCTAAAAATAGCAACTCAAATTTGCAACTGATTTTTCCGTTGCTATTTCAGAATTTTCTTGTAGTGTATATAGAGACAGCAAAGGACGAAAAATTTAATAACATCATGCTGTTACGTTAGAATTACTATATATATATAATTCTATTTTCCAACCAAGAAATTAAGTCGCACAAGAAAATATATAGAGATCAACCGCAAAGGACAGAATTTAATTAAGTGGAAAACCATATGATGTAGACGAAAAAGCAGTCCCCTAAATGTCAAGTGACTAAGTAAGCATCCATATAATAGTATTTGTCAGCCAGGGCAGATGCGTAATTGATAATGTGTTTATTTGCTTATTTTCTTTTATATTTCTCCATGTTTATTCTGCTTGAACATACAAAAAGGAAAGATTCTGATCTGTTTTGGTCCTAGTGTTGATAAAATAGGAAATTAAAGAAATTGAGGTTAAAAGCCGCCTTTTGGACTTTGATTAATTGAAGAAGCTGGAACTGCCCAGTGTTGTGGTCTAAGCCGTAAAGTTTCGACAACTTAAAGAAGAGCATATCTCATCCAGAATGCCTTGAGACTAGCCTTGGGCACAGCTATTTCCGAGTACACGAAGTCAAAGTTTAAAAGCTAATTTTAATGGGATAGCTGGACTTACAATTTCCCGTTTTGTTGGTTCCTCCATGTTAGGGATAGAATTTCTCTTAGATATTTTGGGTTTGATTTGTAGTTGGATTATTTTATTTCTTTCCATGTTTCTCTCTTAGAATCGAGGGTTTGGAATATCTTTATTTAGGATTCTTGAAAGAGAACGATATCTCTCATCATCCCATCTCCTATCTTCTTCCTCACTCTATTTTCCGCAACTTAAAGTTTGCAACAGCCATGTGTGCATGGCTGATTTATTTTATTTAACTTAGGTTAACTGAAGTTTGGTTCTTTAAAGATAGTGAGAATCTTTGCATCTATGATCAAATTCATAAGACCGAAACACAAATTATTACCCTAGGCTAGATGTGTGCCTAAATTGATTTATTGTTTAAATTTTATTTACCAATTTTCGTGGAGACAATCTTGCTTATCTCTATTTAGAATTTGCACAGTTAAGAGTATTGATTATTTTTGTTGAATCCGACAATCATCAAAGATAAAGGGAAGGGGACAGTCAAAATATAATATACATAGAATTAAAAAAATTTTGGAGAAGGCTAGATGGAAGTAAAAACTAAGAAGAAAAACCTACGATATTAGGCTGTCCACAAATATAAATCCTACGAACTTTTTGTTCCAATTTTTCCACGTATATTAAGTTCTGGATATAATAGCACGTATTAAGTATCTTCTATCATCTAGTAATAAAAATACAATCTTTTTTATAATGGCTTGCATAATGCTCACATTGCAATTTAATTTTTGAGGTTGAGTTAGAACAAAATTTATTTAATTCATTTTGATATTTGGAGACCTACTAATATTGCTTCTATGGATGGATCTTCCTATTATGTTATATTTCTTGAACAATATAGCAAGTATTGTTGGATATATCTTGTTAAGTTTAAATCTTAAATTTTAAGCACCTTTATTAAGTTTCGAAGTGTGGTTGAGAAATTCTTTGGGAGACCCATCTAGCAATTTCAATTCGATTGGGGTAGGGAATATCAAGCTTTCACAAATTATCTTGTTGAAATAAGAAACAAATCCAAACTCCAAGCAGAAACTTAGCCTTTGTTTGGATCGGTAGAATTGAGAGCAATCGATAGTAGAGTCAGTGAAACCTATTATACTTTACTTTGTTTGGACAAAAATAAAGGATAGAAATTAGAGAAATAGAAAGTGAAAGAGAGTAACTTTTATTTCTCTCCAAAATGGAGAGAAAAGAGAGTAAATATTTAATTTTTGTTCTTTAATTATAGGAGAGTAAATCAAATTTTCTCTATATTTTAGTGAGAATACCAAACAATAAAGAGTAGAAGACAGTAAATTTCATATCATTTCCTTCATTAAAGTAAATCTTATTTCCCTCATCGCTTACTTTTATCTAAACAAAGGCTTAGAGTGGGAGTGGGTTAAAGACCAAAGATTCAATGGTATCCTTTGAATGCGATGAGTGTGTAAAGCAATCAACACTCTTGTAAACGAAATAAGTGACTCGTGCATGGTTCACATAATGCTTCAGCAAAAATCTTGAAACTTCCTTTGGCTTCTTGCAATACTCTTCATTTATATCTTTCCATTTATTGTCGCACATTTTCTCAATCCCTTCAATTGCTTCCTCTTTTGACATACCGTACTGTTTCATGTAACTTTGCACTCCTAAATTACAATCTCCACTGTCTTTCGTATTCTCAACCTATAGAAAAAGTATTGTAGTATGGTTAATTAGGAATTCACAATATCTACAAAAACTAAGGTAATAAGTATGTAATACCTCGTAACCATGGGGCATTATGTCATTCTTCAAACGACCAATAAATTTGACGGCGTCAAATAATTTCGGATTAGTTATCATCCAATCATAATCCTTCACCCCAACTTCTTCAACTCCAATCAAGGTTCCAGCTGGAAGTGTGCCGAAAGCACTTGTAGTTAATCCATTTTCCACGTATTCATCAAATGATGGAACATGCTTATCCCAAAGTATCCATTTTGCCTCTTGACAATAGCATTTCATGAGCTTTTCGAACTACAATAAGAGTTGCAATATAAATGAATGATTAAATTGCTGACTTGCATTTAATAATTTATGTTAATAAATCAAATTAAATCCAACGCAATCATCATTTTCAATCTCTCTTTCCCTAAATCAAATGATAATTACTATTATTATTAGGGTTTCAACTTTTACTTATAATCACTAAATTTATAAGTCACATCATTCAAAAATATTTAGTCTATAACATGGCATGATACTTGATAGATGACAAAATTGCAATTTCATAACTTTTGATGATACGGCATGCCCGTTAAATTTTCTGGTTGGTCTTCCACCTAAATTCTAGCAAAATGACTTTTTGGGATAAATACTTAAAATTCGGTCTTTTTTATGAAAATAAAATTTATTTTATTGCTATTAGGTTATCGATCCATAAATTTGGTGATTATGGGTGTTATAAATTAATCCACTATTACATCTCTCTTCATCTAGCGAAAGAAAAAATCTTCCCCAAATATGATTTTAGGGTAAGAAAAATTAATTGCGACAAACTTTCATTTTAATGTGGCTATTTTTTGTTTTAATAAATTGTGCAGCTATTTTGGGTCCCTTATATATGAATTAGAAAACAAGAAGTAAATCCAATAAAGGTTATTTTCTTTTTTTATTATTTTTTTTACTTTTATAGATGTTATTTATATTTAATGTTCTATTATCTAAATAAAACTTTATTTTCATTAAAATAATTAAATAAGTGAAATTGCTTTAAAAAAATAAATGAAATTATTTATTTACCTGCTCCTTCGCAAAATAGGTTTTGTGGCGGATTCCTTCATTTTCATCATCCTCTGTTTCACCATAAAGATTCAAAATATTTTTGCAAAGAAATTTCATATAATCTGGTAGTTCATCCATGGCATCGATTGAGCGCCTGAATTTGAAGGAAACTAAATTCTTAGAGATTAAAGTATTTCAGCAATCATCAACTATACGATTAAATATTCAAAATACTTATGTAACCAACTTTTCTTTTGGCCTAAAAATATATCGTATATCTTATATCTTATATCTAAATTTTGAATATTTTTAATTCACCCCTTGAAGAAATAATAGCCATAACAACTAACCAATGACGTGGACTAGTATTTGAATCCCACATTCTGCCAGTGCGTAAAATGAATTGCTTATACATTTTATTTTTTTAGTTTCACGTTCTACTATATGACTAAATCCAATTTGCTGCCACATCTTACAAATGCATTGCTTGGTGTCACTTCAGCAGCCAAAAACAAAGCAATTCATTTCACATATTGGTAGAACGTTGGACGCAAACCATACTTCATGTTAGCCTTTTAGATTAGTAGGATGATGAATTGTTATGGTTATTGTTTATTTAGAGGATAAATTAAAAACAAAGTTCAGAAGAAATATGTTTTCTTTTTTACAATTTTTAGACGGTATTTTATGTATTAAGCATTTTCTTTCAAAAAAAAATATTTTTTTTATTTTGTATAGCGTTATAATATCTAATTAAAACTATAAGTATCATTAAAAACTATCAAACTTAAGACCTACTGCACCTATATTGCCCACCAAACCAGTTCTTTATTTGTAAAAATATAAATGAAAAAGAAAAATTGGTGGCAGAGAATATCAAACAAACCTCTGAATAACATTTGTAAGAAGATTGAGCTCATCGATATGACCATATGAATCGTATGTATCATCAACAACCGATACCATTTTTACATACTTAGTTCCGATTGCTCGAGCAAAAGAATATTGAGGCTCAGATAGACTTCCAAGTGTCCAAAAATAGCATTCCATAATTCTATCTCTTGCATAAGGAAAGTTTTCAGGAAAATTTATGTCTTTCCACCACCTGAAATTATATACACACACAAAGGATGACCGTTATATATACTTATAAAGTTTTTTTTTTTTTCAAACCTTTTTATTTAAGCACTTTTAATGCACAATACTTACTTGAAAACAGATGATATATCTTTCCTGTATAATAATTGTAATTGATTAAAGTCCAATTTGGCAAACTTGAGAAGAGTTTCGTTTGGAGACTCTTCTTTTTCATAAAATGATATATATTTCAAAATTTCAATTCTTTCCACTCCATGGTGGAATGGCAGAAAGAGAGCATCCTTAATATGTTTAGAAAGATGAGGACTTGATTTCTCAGCTAAGATTTCAAGATGTTCCCTCGTAAAAATAAGAGTTTCATCTAATATATCTTCCCCGTGAAAACTCAAAAAGGTTGCTTCATATAAGCTAAGAAGTCCTTTCACATCGCTACCAATGCTTTTTTTAAACTCTCCATCACTGTTCTTGAATTTTTTGAACACATCTGCATTTAATATTTATTTTATAATTCAAATAAAGTCATTAATTTAACCGAATATAAAACATATATATATATATATAACCTTTTATTACCTGTAGATATATTATATCCATGTTGTCGTAAAATACGAAATAAGAGTGCGAGAGTGTAGAGATCATAGTTATTGTGCTGATTGAGATTTTGAACAGACACGAATATGTAATTTAATTGATTTTCAATTTCAACCTCAAAATGATAGGATACACCAAGTCGGCATACCAAATTGATCAATTCAATATTTTGACTTAGATTTTTTGTTGATTCCATTAACATATCTTTCACTTTTGCTTTCAGCACCTCTACTTCTTGATTATAGGATTCAAATTCCTATGAAAAACAAGAAAAGAAATAGATGTCAACTTAATAAAATCAATCAAAAAAACATGGTGCATTAATCAAATCAATTAAAAAAATGGTGCATGAGAAAATTAATTTAAAAAAAAAAAAAGAAACAAACTATATTAATCTCACTGAATCTGAAGAGGAAAATGAACCAGAATTATAATTCCACAAGTTTGGTGGAAAAGCTGGAATTGAATTGGAAACGTTCTGCTGATCTTGTGGTGCCATTTTCAGAAGAAAAGGCTAAATCAAATATGATTTGATAAAATGAACAAGTGAACTTTTGGTATATAGCAAACCCATACGATGCAATATTTATAGAAAGAAAGCCAGGGCTTCGTTTGCCCACCTGCCTATGTTTTTTATTATTTTAGTTATGCGAACATGTTAATAATTCTATGGTAAATCCACCTGTGACTATTTTTTTTTTTTTACAGCCCATTCCGTATTTAAAAGAGAATATTTTCTTTTCTTTTATAAATAATGTCTTATGCAAATTTAAATTATTTAGATCAGTGTAAATTTCATATACCGGATATTTATATGCTCATTATATCCCAAAATAATATTTGCGTTTTTGCTTTTTAATCTGTTCTAAAACATAATACACTTATTATATTTATTCTATAATTACTTTTTGAATTGTCCATAATACTTTAATTAATTTTTTTAATTAATTGTATGACATTATTTTTGAAGAGATTAATAATTAGTGTTTGCATATCCAATAGAATTAAATATTTAATGAATTTATATTTTTATTATAGTAAAGTTTGCATTAAAAAAAAGTAAAATTAATGTTTAACATTATAATTGAAAATTAAGGTAAAATAGGCAAGCAGTTTTTTTAAAAAATATATTTTTTTAAATTTCAATTTATGGTGCCGCATGAAATATAATTAGAAAAACAGAGTGTTAAAAACTGATAGTGGAATTTCTGATTTTTGACATAGGTGAAATTTACAAAAATTAGCAAAATTTATACTAAAAACAGCATTAACAGGACCGATTTTTGTCAATATTTAATTGTCTAATTTATTTTTTTTTTAAAGAAAAACTTATCATTGACATGCATTTTTCAAAGTTAAAATAATACCATCTGTAGTTGTCCATTGTCATATCTTTTCACCTCCTCAATATTTTCTTCCCTTCCCAAATTTATCATCTATATAAATGAATTTTGATGATGTAAAACTTACGACCGTAAGAAAAAACATCTGGCAATAAATAATTTAATTACAATTTATCATCTATATAAATGAATTTTGATGATGTAAAACTTATAACCGTAAGTAAAAATATCTGGCAATAAATAATTTAATTATAATTTATATTATGTCTTCACTTAAATTTTACATAAAAATAATTTATCATCTCAGGAAAATATTAGATTTTTAAAGAATCACAACAAGTGGCTGCGGATTCAAATATGCGGGCCTCACCAGACTCTAAAGAGATTTGTATATCACGTGTAAATTATATATATATATATATATATATATATATATATATATATAAATCTCTTATCCCTTATCTGGCATTATTAAAATGATGAAATCCAACCAAAAAATCTATCAACAATAAACAATCTGTATATCACGTGCAAATTTATGCGAATCTTTTTTTTCTTTCATGATTATTATTATTAATTATTTTATATAATTACACAAATCATAGCTATTAAAATTACTGTAATATCTATCAGTTAAATTTAAAGTCACATAAACTATTTAATAGTCTAATAAGATAAATAGTAAAGAAGATTTTTTCAATAACATAAAAAAATTTTTATATCAGCAATAAAACTGTAAATCGAAATCGATTTAAAAATATGATATTATTTTTTACATTTATTTGCTTTAACAATAATTATAACTTTAAAAAATAATAATAATTTTTTGGTAAAATATATATTTTAACTCTCACAGCCAATGCTCATTTATAAAAAAAAAAAGTATATTATTTTATATCAAAATATAATAATCGAATAAAAAATTTAATGTAAAAATTTTAAAAATATATTTTGCCAAAAATTATTATCAAATAATATATGATTACAACAGATGATTTGGAAGTTTAAGCGTGCATGTGCACCTAACAAAACGACCGCCCGGCATGGGTTCTCCCGCAATAAATAATTCATTTATTTTATATTACCTTTGAAAATTACACAGTTAGATATATTAGAGTGGACAAATCACAAGATGTGTAGCTCTTTTACTATTTCATTAAGTCTCAAGGCAATCCTAAACATGACCCTCTCATTCTTTGGCTAACTGGTGGACCTGGCTGCTCGCTTTCTCTGATCTTGTTTTTGAAATTGGTAATTTTTTTATATTAAAAGTAAAAAATATATTGTTACTTCTTAATCAAAATAAGCTATTATATTAATCTTTTAATATGTTTAGGTCCACTAAAATTTGATGCAATGGAATATAATGGCACATTGCCTGCACTGGTATTGAATCCACATTCATGGACACAGGTTTTTTTTAGCTATTTTAGTATAATCTTTTACATAAAATGGGCAGCTGATATTTGATTATTTATGTTTCCGGCATAATATTTGTAGATTCCCCATTTGGCACTAAATTTTCCTATGCAAAAACCCCACTTGGTAGTCAGTCAGGTGACTTTATACAAATTAGACAACTTGACGAATTTCTTAGACAGGTATTATTTTTTCCTAATCTTTTATATTAGATGATGTTGATAAAAAATAATAAGGGGGATCAAATTCTACTATTTTTCTATTTAACATTTTTTTAGTTGTTTTTGTTTAACTGTATAGTGGTTGAAAAATCATCCAAAATTTATGTCAAATTCTGTTTATGTCCGGATACTCATATTCTGGTTTGACTGTTCCTGGTTTGGCTCAAAGGATATCAATAGGTAAATGAAGGAATATAACATGGCTTTCAAGCATTAAAATCGTACAAGTGTTCTAGCTCATACTTTAGTCTAATTTTTGTCATTTTTATTGTGACGGTGCTCACTGTTGCTGGCATATGGCAGCATGTGGTATGAATCGACTCACCACGTTGACAGGCTTTACAAGCTTTGAGAAAGTTGAAAGGCAGCTCAAATAAGAGGAAAGAGAAGATGTCAACCGAAACACAGTTAATATTTGACCAGTTAACTGAAGACGCAAACAAGTTGCTGGATCATGGTGAATACAGTTAAGTGTCTTAATAATTTTTAGTTCACTTTGTGAGTGCGCACTTGAGATTATTGCAATTCATTTCATTCCATTATATTATTTTTTGAGATCATTCCCTGTTTATTGCTCAACTCCTTTCACAACTATCTAGAACTAGTTCTGCCCTGTATTTCACCCTTCCTTATGATCTTGTTAAGTTACTATTTACTTAATGGTTTGAGTATCCACTGTGCAGATGTTTACCATGATCCATAAGAGGTTTTCAAGCGTGGAGCAGGTTGGTGTGATTTGTTTTAATTTTTTTTATACGCACATCTTTGTTTGTTGTTTTCAGCAATCGTGTTTTCCATTAGAAAATAAGAAGTGGATATAATGTGTGGCAAAGTATGCAATCAATTGTCTATTTTTCTCGATATTCTTGGAAGATCTGAATTGATTCTTGCATATGCAATAGGGTATGATATTAGTAATAGTAATATACTAGTTTAGATTGTGCGGTAATTCCAGAAGCTTTTGTATTCAAGATAACTTTCTACTACAATGTATAGAGACAGTTATCTTAAATTTGGCAATGAATGCAGCAGTGTGTCTAATATTTAAAATAGTAATGTGTTGTTGAATGGCTCGGTTGTTTTGTAATTTTAAAGAGCCATTTCTCGTATATTGCTTTATGGTGTTACTTTAGTTTATGTCGCAACTGCATCTTTTGCAAATGTATATATAAAAAAAATCAAGAAGAGTTCAGTCTAATTAGAAGCCTTTTTCTTTAACTTGCAATATGAGAACATTGCTTTTCTTTTCTTTTCTTGTTTTAAATTTAATTCTTACTAGAAAATTACTTGGTTCTTTATTTCTTGTCTTAAGTCTAATATGCAAAATTTTTTTTTCCGAATATTTTTGCTTATTTATTGCTCTCTTAAATTTAATGCTTGGGCAGTAGTTTTTGGAATGTTTCTAATGCTTTTTATATCTCTCCCTTTTCTTGGTTTACAGGGAAACTTAATTGACCGAAGAGGTGTTCTAGAGTTTTGCGAGGGTGCACCTGCTGTAAGAACCAATTCCATATATACTGTATTTTGACTCTTCATACTGTCCTCCCTTATTTGACATAGTCTTCTTTCTTGCCTTGTTGCCTGTATTTTGACTTTGGAACCTGGAATAAAGACCCCTTAACCCTTGTTGCCATGATATTTCCTGTAAGATTTCTTCATTAGTATTTTGGATCTTTCAGACAATAGCTGGATTTATGTGAAGTGTAAATGTTTGCACTATTTAAACATTAATTTCATGGTAACAGAGTCCATTGAACTAGTTGCAATCGAAAGGGTGGAGTAGAGGCTCAAGTGTTGTGAACAAAGCTTTCATGCTTTATCATTGATATTTGATAATGGTGACGACATTTTTTCTTTATTATATTAACATAACTGGGCTTTGTCGTTCTTCAATTCTGAAGTAGTTGAGCTTTTGAACCGATAGGATTTAAGCTTTTGTAGACTCAAATTGTAAAATGTAGTCCCAAGAAAGGTAAGGCGATAACTCATTTTCATTGTTGGTTTTACGAAGTTTCCCTTGTTTGTTTTCACTTCTGTTTGAATTGGATACAAGTAAATGATAATCTTGTCAATGTTTCTACATTCTTATCTGCCACGGATAGTTTTGATATTTTTATTCCTATAGATAGAGCTGTAATTGATATTTTTGTTCTCTATGGGATTTTCTCTTGGCATGTAAAAAATACTAAGTCTGTAGAAGATTCAGAATTAAATTGCATATTATGTTTTAATGATTATGTCATTCTTATTCTTATGTCATCTGGTATGATATTTATTTCTAGATTCACTAACATGTTGAGAAAACCTTTCTGAACCTGTTTTATTAAAGAAGTAAGCAACAAGATCTTAGTTTATACTTGATTTGAGCTCTAAATATGGTTTTATTTTGCTATTGCTGACTGGAAATCAATGTCCATAACATGTCTGCTTCTATAAAGCATGTAATTGTAAAAAAAGTCCAATATGTTTCTAAAAACACAGAAAATAAGATTATTTGATTTTTAGAAAGTTTAAACAAAAGCCACTAAATTCTAAATCCAGTTGGAAATTGATTACAAGTGCACATTCTTTTAGTTAGAAGAAACTCAACACAGCATCACTTTTGAACCATCCCTAAAATCTACAACAAATATTGTTTACACTTTTGAAAACCATCCAAAATTTCTTCTGTGGTGAAGTAAATAATCTCACAGTCGATTGATTATATCCTTCTATTAACGATTATAATCATAAGCAGAAAGTTTAATTGGGAACAAGAACTAAAATGTGGCTGGAAACCATTAAGCTCCAATACCACCGAGTAAGCACGAGAATGCCAACACATCAAAAAAGTAATGGCAAAATGAATAATTCCTAATAAGTAATTAAAAAGCACTGTGCACTTCATAAAATTGTTAATCTCGCGAACTTTCTACTGAATATCAGCTAAAGCAAATGCAGTTTTTCAAACCCAAATCCTGTTTATAAATGTTCGAAATGTATAATCAGCTACACTTTTGCCAATAATCCATAATCAAAAAACTCTATTATATTATGTAAATCAAGAAGTACCTTTGAAAAGCAGCCAGAAAAAAAAAATGAAACAAGTAACTCGACAAAAAATGCTTTAAAGTTGATTGAAAGAATCGAAGGAAGAACCATGAGAGCAGGGTAATAAAGCTTGCGATCGCGAAGCTTCTTGATAGTATCCCCGACTTCCCATTTGTAAACACGCTTCGAGCTCTTAATGAACTCATTCAATTGATGTCTAACGCTCATTTCAGAGCTCCCTTCTTTGAAAAGCCTTATGTACAGAGCTTCTTCTAAGTACTTCTTTGACCTCTGAGTAATGCTCTTTGTCCGCCCAAACAGCTGTGGCATCGCCATTTTCAATGTTAATTAAGTTTGATGTAGGGTTAGCAGAGTGAAAGAGGAGATTTTTTTAATCGAATTTGGGGAAATTTTTTGCTTTAAACCCTAATGTCGATTCATTTTTGGAGATCGGTGGACAAGGTGCAGCGAGGGGTTCAGCAGGAAGCTGAAGTGTGAGAGACCCGACCCGATACTGAAATGGGCTTCGGGGAATGGGATTGGATGGGCTTGTTCTGAAAGCCCCATTATAAGAAGCAGATATCTAATCGGCTTGGTGAATAATCAAGTCGTTGGGCCTAAAAAGCCTAAGAAAAAGATGAAGCATAAGGTTAGAATTTGAGATCCCATTATGACTAGTTGTATTGCTCGGATGCCAATAAAGAAATAAATAAATAATCATTTTTAATATAATTTGTATTAAATATTACTAATAACTTGTATAATTTTCACATTATTAACTAGTTTATGGGATCGATTTAGATCCAAATTCATTAGGATATCAAGCTTACAGTCTTTAAATATATCGCCTGTGAATATTTAATTTTATAAATTTTATACTTGAAATTTTTCATATATATTATACTTTGAGCATGAGAGGATATATAAAATGCTTTTTATAATTTTTCATATATTATTAGGGATTCAATTTTACCTATAATCACACAATTTATGGATCACTTCATCTATACCACATCATCCAAAAATATCTAGTCTATAACGTAGAGGTGTTCAAAAGTGGATTAGATGGGTTATAATTGATTTTTCCTCCAACCTATCTAAATTCTCAAACGGATTGAA
Organism: Excoecaria agallocha; assembly: GCA_037975025.1. Taxonomy (NCBI): domain Eukaryota; kingdom Viridiplantae; phylum Streptophyta; class Magnoliopsida; order Malpighiales; family Euphorbiaceae; genus Excoecaria; species Excoecaria agallocha. The sequence continues at coordinate 57,087,829 of CM075807.1, read as the reverse complement.
TCAAACCCAAACCGGATGGATTATGAGCTAAATTTTTTTGTGGCTTTTACAAAATTATACACAAAAAAATAAAAATATCAAAAAATACAGCACATCTCTAATTTTTTCTTCAATAAAATATTTTAAATTTTCAATATCAATTCTACAACTTATATTTTTAAAAAATACAGCTTTTTCAATCCTTATTAAATTTCTTATTTTCACTTTCCTAATGTATTTAGCTAAATTGTTAGATTAAAAGATAGTGTAAATGTTGATATAGTTTTTCTATTTTATGAATCTAGTGATCAAAGCTATGCATTTTTTGTTTGCAGACTGTTCCATGAAATGGACTTTCTATTAAAATATTTCTTCTTTTAGTACTATGACCTAATTAAGATCTCAGTATTTGAATTAAAAAGTTTAATCTCTATATATATGTCAGTTGCTTCTTGGATCTTATATGCTTATTACTTGTGAGTTGGCTGATGCAGATGTATTTTATCAAATGTTTTAATAGAATGGGCCTTTATTTTTTTAATTAGTTATGTAGTTATCTTAGTTCTAATACTCATAAGTTTGATTTTGTATTTGTTATACAATTTGGAAACATGAAGATATTTTGTTCGTTGCTTTTTCTGTTATTTGTAGATATTAAATGTATGTTTGGTTTTAGTTAGGAAGATTTAAGTGACTTAAATTCCTTGTATTTATTATATAATGAATTTTGCTAGGTTAAATCCAATTATTGAAGTTTGTTGGGTTAAATTCCTTTTATTTATTACAATTTTTCAAAAAACATTCAAGTAATATGACTTAGGTTTAAACTTAAACTAGTTTTTTTGTCATATTAATAAAACTGATAGTTCAGTTCATCTTCTTCCCTCTTCTTTGAAATTAATGCTTTGTCAATTTTGAGTTAATGTTTGGGGAATTAAGTTATTTGGTAGTGGGATTGAATTAAGATAGTGAAGAAATGAATATTTTGGTTATGGATTTTGATTTAAATTCTCTTGAGATATTAGTAAACATGATGCTTTTAATATTAATAGTTGTCCCTCAGTATTAGACTTGGATAATTTTTGTTAAAGTTTGTGCTAATTAGATGGAAATTGTACTCTCTTAGAACCACAAATTTTGAAGTTAAGTCCTGAATTAAGTGTTTATGTTGGGTTTTGCTAGGATCTTTCAATTTTCAGGGAATGTGTATTTGTGATTTGGTAAAATAGACAATATAAGCAATCAATTAGACCTAACTCCACTTAAAGAGTTGAATGGTTTTACCTTATGGATAGATAGGGTGATCTTCATGACTTTCTACATCAAAGGAAGAATCTGTTAGCAACAGTTTTGGGCCATCTAAGTTGGAAGGTTTGTTGGTTTTGTAAATTTTCAAATATATTTCTTTGATTATTTCTTCATGTTCACTCGTGGTGAAGATCTTGCGTTCTGTTCAAGTATGGCTTTGTTTGATATGGTTTTGATGATCAGCAGAGGCAATTGACTTAGCCGTATCATTGCCAAACTAATGCCAGAAACAACTGCTATCCTGTTTTCTAGAAATATGGTGAATTCGCTAGTGGCAATTTACCTTAATGTCTTCATATGTCGGTGCTATCTATAGGACCTTATTCAAATAAGTACGAATTAGTTCATATGAAGTTTGGTGGGGTTTAGAGTGCATGAGCAATTAAAAAAGTAGTTTTAAGTTTTTGGTTGTATGCTCTGAAATGTTAAATATTTTGTTGCTGATATGTGTTGCTCCATGTAAGATCGTTTCTATATTTTCTGATTTATTTTGATTGTTTAGTTATGCTAGTATTCTTGTAGTTTGGACCCAAGAAAAGGTGTGGAAGGATCTGTATCTGTTGCATGCATACTTGGCATTTTTTTAAAGTGTGTCTGAGCTGGAGTAGTTTGAAATTTTAACACTCTTGAGAGTTGGGATGGGAATCATAATGTTTTGTTATGAAGATCAAGCTTTTGGTATTTGTCAACTGTTGAAAGTCATCTACCCTCATTCTATAGATGTTATTTTGTTATTGGATACCTAAGGCCTATCCGTGGTTTTTGAGTTTTCCTAACTGTATAAATTGTATGTTTTTACGATACTTTGTACCTTGTCTGTGTTAGGTAAGAGCAGGTTTACAAAATTCTATGTTTGACCTACATTTTAAATTTATGCATTGAATTGCATGGTTGTATTCAGTTTATAAGCTTGTTATGCATCATCTGGTATGATTGGTCAATTTTTTGATAGTTTTTTTTTTCATTTTACTGGTTCATATGATTTGCCTCTTAAGTGGCTGTTTTAAAGTCTTATATATTGTATGAAGATATTTTTTTCAGTCTCTTAGTCATTTTGTTGGGGTTTATTTTGACAAGAAAGATCCCTCTTTTGTAGGAGTCTTTCATATTGAGTGAATATATGGAACTGTCTAATGCATGGTTTGCCATTATTGAGTAATCTAATTCCAATTGTAAGTTTTATATTCTGAATTCTATGTACTATAGCTTTTTTATTGGCAGTTTCATTTCTTATTAATTCCCTTCCATGTTGGCCTAGGATAAATATTGCAAGCATTTAACTGAAGTGATTGTATTATTGTATTTGTATTATAGTGATGGGAATGGCATAGTGATATTTTCTTTTTACTGGGGTTATAACATATTTCAACTATTAAAATTATGGTGATTACAGTAAGGGGTGGGTGGAAAAGGGTCATGTAAGCCTTTTTACTTCTGTACTAAAATTTTTTGTCATCATTTAGAAGCTTGTTTTCAGTTAAAATGTTGTACCATCATTCAGAAGTTAGATTTAAGATACAAATATTTTTCTTTGTTTTTATTTGAATAGGCAGGCAGATGCTGCCTTAGTGCTGCTCGAGAGCATTACTTCAAGTGTAAGTACTGGAAATATCTCCTCTACGACCTTGTTAAGTATGATAATTTCCACTGAAATGAAGATGAACTTTTTAATTTATTGAAATGAATTGACAATTTCTTCTCATCTATATTCTCTTTAATATATTTTTGTGTCTTTTTTTTAATTTCTTTCAGGATCTAACGAGTATAATTATTATGCCTCAAGATGTCTGGGACCTTAAATTATTTAAGCAAGTGCCATCAAGGTAAGCACTAGTTTGTTTAATTTTGTGAATAGAAAGAGGGTTTAATAGTGAATATCTCTTTAGAAAATGTCAACACTGATCTCTGCGAATGATACTTTATGATCATTCGTAAAAAGCACCATGAAAAAGATTATGTCTAAGATAAAGGCTAGGCATTGTACTCACTTAGCAAGAAATTAGTTGAATGAATCACTATAATATTGTGTACACTAATACTTCACTACATATGCCCTTGATATTTTTTGCTACATGGCTAAATTTAATAATAAAAAGATCCTAATATGGGATGATATAATTTTTTGAGTCTAAGAATTTATGAATGTTGGATTTCCTTTTGAAATCAAAGACATGAATGAGGAGGGAGACACATCATACTTTTGAATGATTAATGGTCACATGGTATGGTTGAGTCTGATACTTGTGCTTGGCAAGTTGCATTATACCTATGATACTTGTGCTTGGCAAGCTGTAAAATTTTTATTTTTTCTGCTCATGCACTTTTATGTTTGCTTTATCTTCATATTCTCCTGTTTTCATATCAATATTGATCTTTAAATGTGCAGTTACCACGGCTATACAATGCGTACAAGCAAATAGGGACAGTTAAATCTTTTCAGAATATTCTTGATAATATTTTTATTCCACTATTTGAAGTCACAGTCAATCCAAGTTCTCATCCTCAACTATCGGTAAAGAGGGACGGTATTTAGGCTTAAGGTATATTACTACAATAATATTAGTTAGGAGCTAATTCTATATTTGATAGGAAATTTTAAAGATTTAATTTGTTATTAATTTTAGGAAAATGGATTGTATAAACAATACTTTGTTTCATATATTGTTTTTTATGTTAATTATATATTTGTAATGAATTCATTACAAATTATATATATGAAAATATAAGATTATTATTTATATTTGCATCTGTTATATATAAATTTTATAATATAAGATTATTATTTACAGTGTGTACAGGATGAAAATTTAAAATAGATCAAAATAAAAACTTAAATTAGAAATAATTTAGCGACAGATTCGCGACAAAATTGTCGCTACTGTGTAAACATTAGAATTTAACAAATAATTAGTGACAAATATTTCGTCACAAACTTTTACAGTAAATTTATAATTAGCGACGGAAAAGTAGTCGCTAAATATTATTATAATTCGACGACTAATTATGAAATAAATTAGCAACGGAAAAATATTAGCGACGAAATAATTCGTCACTAAATTAGTGACTGATTTTGAAATCCGTCGCTAATATATTCGCGACTGGCCTTTTAGCGACTACTCGTCGTGGCGTCGCTAATTTAATTTAGCGACGAAATTTTCCGTCGCTAATTAGCAATTTTTTTGTAGTCATATAAAGGATCAGTTTGACATAAGACTTCTAGTGGATGTGTCCATCAGAAGTCGTTGTCTGAAAATTGATTATGTACTATAATTTCACCGAAGGTAATATGTTATTTAGTGCACTTTAACTTTGAGCAATGTTTATGGTATGTATGATTGTGATATTTAATAGCATTATTGGTCTCTTTTCTAACGAATATTGATAATATATAGTTATACCCAAAGTAAAGGTTTTATCCTATGCAACTGGCAATATCTTAATATTTTACTAGTGCAACTAACATAGAGTTTTGAGTCATATATTAAAGTTGACACATCTATCTTTAATTGAAATATTAAAAAAAAAAATTTGTTCTTTAGGTAAGAATTTTGAACTAACTTTTTTTTTTTAATTTTAACCAACTAGAATGAATTAGTTTGATTGTGCAATTATTTTTTAACAAAAGGTAATTATTTTTTTTTATTTTTTTACTGTATACATTTACTAATTCACATGTGTACATTTACTAATTGTGAATTATGATTCTAATTGTGTGTATATGCTATATACACGGTGTGTATTGGCAGTATAAACCGTGTGTACTAGCAGTATACACAGTGTGTGCATGATGTATACACCGTATGTAATAGTTGTATACACAGTTTGTACATAATGTATACACAATATGTACTAGCTATATATACAATGTATACATGACATATGCATAGTGCGTAAATGATGTATGCATTGTGTGTACTACCTGTATACACTGTGTCTATATGATGTATACACCGTGGGTACTAGTTGTATACACTGTGTGTACATCATGTATACACAGTATGTACTAGTTGTGTACATCGTGTATACATACCGTATAAATAGTATGTATATCATGTATACATTGTGTATACTAACTGTATACACCGTGTGTATATGCTGTATACACAGTGTGTACTAGCTGTATATACCATGTGTACTAACTGTATACACAGTGTGTAAATCATGTATACACCAGAATTCTTTTTTAAATGAGATTTTTCTGTATGTCCTTTCTTAGGTAAAAGTACTTGACGAATGAATGACCAACTATGTTTAGATCATGTTAATCTTTTAATCAGAGTTGAGTTGGAATTTGACACAATTTCACTCGTTTGAACTGGTAGCAAAGCCAATGAATTATCTACATCACCATCCTTACACGATTCCTCAAGAAAATCATTTCCGAAATCATATGGCAATAGCGAACTTGACAGATTATTTTTGTTCTGAGAAATTTGTAAACTATTTTGACTTTTTTCCCTCAATTCTGCAATGACAAAATAAGTGCAATAGAGAGCAGCGTATTGTTATCGCTAAAACATCACTAAACTAAGTAAAAATGTAAGAACATAATGTGAAATAAAAGCATGATACATGGAAAGAAGCGTATAAAGGAAATCAGAGGACAAAAATAGATCAGATCAAGAACAATGTCCTTGGATCCAAACAAAATCCAAAGGAATAGAGAATTCAACCTTGGAAATGATCAAGACTTGCAGCGGTTGCTTCTCTATGGAAAACGATTTTGCCATTATTAATAGCAAATGCAAAGAAACTCTTTGACAAATTTCTAGCACAATACTTGGCTACTTTGGTTGATGAACGGATTTTATGATGTGTTTTATAAGTCCCCACAATAACCTTAGTTGCGCCACTTGATTTTGCTTTACACACTTTTAGCTTCAAATCTACTTGTCAAAATTGAGCCATAACATAAATTTTCTCATAAATCAAATAGGAAGCAATATTCACAATCCAGAAAAGAGAGGAGAAAACGAAGAAAAATCTGCTTCAAGTTGCAGAAACCTTCGTAAACTGCCAATAAGGAGTCAAATGTTTTCACCAGAGACAGAAGCAAGGTTGTGCCTCTAATAACTTCTACACCAACAATTACCAAATTTGAAGAAAATTATAAAAAAAAGCAACAAATTCAAAAGAAGAGCAATGAGAGAGTGAAAATTACTGGTAAGAGATTCAAGAACGTGAAGAGCAATAACACGGTCACTTGGCTTTGCAACTTTCATGAGAGACCATGTAAGCGATTCTTTACTCTCTGCATCGAACTTAAGGCCGACCACCACAACTTGACCTTCCTTGCCGTCACTTCAGGTGACGACGGAGCCAATAGTCTGTTCCCTGATAAGCTTCATAGTCTCTCTCTAGAAAAAAGTAGATAGAAAGAAATGATTCGATTAGTGTATTAATAGTGTTTGTGCTTAAAGTGTGTATTGGGAAAAGAGAAATGGAATCATTTAAGTGAAAAAAAGTTATATTTTTGAAAATAAAAATTTAAAAAGTAAGATTAAGGTAAAATTAGAGGGGTGGATTGTATTTTTTGAAAAAAGGAAAAAAATTTAGCATTTAGGGTAATTTTCTCAAATTTTTTTTGTTTTATGTCGGGTTGATTGGTTTATCTGGATTATACGAGTTATGATAATTTTTGTATTATATTATAAATATATAAATTATAAATCATTCATATTTATATATTTTTAAATATAAAGTATGAATTTTATTTTTATAAATATTTTTTTAAATATCGCATGCATATAAATTTATAATGCCATAAAATTTAAAATTATATATAAATTTTATAAAAAAATTACTAGTATTCTAAAATTTATAGTATAACGTGACCCTGACACTTAACACTTGAGGGATGACTAGATTGACATGTTATAACTTTTGATAATTTGGCATACCAGTTGAATCCACTTGAATTCTTGCAAAATAACTATTTAAGATATTCACTTAAAATTTAATCATTTTTATGAAAATAAAATTTATTTTATTGCTATCAGTTATTGATCCATAAATTCAGTGATCTTGGATGTTATAAATTAATCCACTATTACGTCATTAATTTTCTTTTGGTCTGCCAAAAAAGGGAAAAAAAAACCTTCCTCAAATATGATTTTAGGGTAAGAAAAATTAATTGTGATAAACTTTCATTTTAATGTGGCTTTTTAAAAAAAAAAATGAATTGTGTAGCTATTTGGATCGCTTATGAATTAAAAACAAGAAACAAATTCAATAATTTTTTTTTAATTTTATAGATGCTATTTATATTTAATGTTTTATTATCTAAATAAAACATTTATTTTCAATAAAAAAATAAATGAAATTATTTATTTACCTGCTCCTTCGCCATATAGGTTTTTTGTCAGATTTCTTCATTTTCATCATCCTTTGTTTCATGATAAAGATTCAAAATAGTTTTACAAAGAAATTTCATGTAACCTGGTAGTTCATCCGTGGCATCGATTGAGCTCCCCAATTTGAAGGAAACTAAATTCTTAGAGATTAAGTATTTCAGCAACCATTAACTTAACTTACTTGTGCAACCATCTTTTTTGGCCCAATACATAAAATACCCCTAAAATTGTAATATATAATATGTCTTATTTCTAAATTTTGAATATTTTTAATTCACCCTTTAAAGAAATAATAACCATGACAACTACAATATAAATAAATAAGGAGGATTGCTAAATGTCTTCTCCATTTTGCCGTTTCTTTTATCTTCTCTATTCGCTACATGACATGCATTAAAATAAGTGAGGTAGCCAAAAATTCAGTTTAGTGAAATAAAAAAAATTATTGCAACTAATAAAAAATTCATTTAAAAATAATTGGATTATTTAAATATTTTAGTATGTTAAATTAAAAAAAAATTGTAATAGTGTTTTTTAATTTTTTCTTAGTTGAGTGTAGTTAATTTTTTTTAACAAATTAGAATTATAAGTGTTTTATTTATTTTTTAGTTGCCCATTTAACAAAATATAGCTATGTCATTGGTCAAAATCAATCACTTACGCCTTATAAAATTTTAAATTTTTTGCAGGTGTCATGAGCTAGGGAAGAAGATAAAAAAGAGAAAGTCATAATGAAAACGTGTTCTATAATTTTTTTTTTTTTGACTGAAATGTGTCTTAACAGTATGGGTAGCATCTAAATCATCAGATTTTACGGATCAAACTATATATTATGATTTAACATGCGATATATTGATGTGGCACGTTATATACTTCTAATAGTTAGACTCAATATATACTTCTTAAAACTCTTTTTAAAATTAAAAAATACAATATTAAAAATATAAAAATTTAAAAATCTGATATTGCATTTTATGTGAAAATATATATATATATATATATATATATATATATATATATTTTGGATATCATGAACTTATTAGTATGGATAAAATGGCTCAAAAGAAGTAAGGTGATATGTCACATTATATTTTCAAGATAATATTACTATTAGCGTTGTTCGCCATATGTAATCTTTTTTAGGTCGCGTTTGTTAACTTTAGAAATATTGAAATTGAAAGAAAATATAATTACTCTAACCTTTTCGATTTTTTCAAACGTTTGTTAAAAAAATAAATTCTATAAAAAATTTAACTGTTTATATATTAAAAAATCAAAATATGCATATCTTGATATAGAATTAAGATATTCATTCATATATTTTATCAGATAAAAATAATTAAAAAATAAAAAAATATATTTTTTATTTATTTTAAAAAAATTTAACAAACAATTATAAAAAAATTTCAAAATATTTTCTAGTTTTATCTTGTACTCAAATGTATCATGAAATGGTAAAGCAATTAATTATACACTTAAGGAATGAGTTATTTTTCTTTTTTCTTATTATTATTTTGTTTGCCAATAAGAGGTAAAATGTGACATTATTTATTTGATATTCACACAAAGATATGCTAAAGATAAATTTCAATTATTAAATAGAGAAAATTTATAGTTCTCCACTGTACTTTTTAATTTTTTTAACGATTAAATTAATTAACAGTTCTGTTTAAACTATTATAAAAAAACATAATGCATTATAATTGAAATTGAAATTGATAATAAAATGATAAAAACATGGGGCAAGTGATGATGACTTTTGGACTGTAACAAGTAACTTTATAGAACTTGTAAAAGCAGTTGGGTCATTGAACACGTTTTAAAATGGAATTTTATTTGTTTATTACACTAATGGAGAATTATAATAATTTGTTTTTTCTCCACTTTCTCCCATTTTTAAAATTAAACTAAAAAATATCTATTCCATTAAAAGATAATTTTTATGATTTTGGCCCAAAATAAATATTTATATGTTACTTATGGTATTACCGATTTCTTGTAAAATATATCTAGTATTAATGAGGACAATTGAAACCGTCGATAAAACTCCCTGACAGGAATATATTTATTTTGTAATTACTGTAATTGTATTTCATTCCTCATGTAACCTTTTTTTTTAAGCCAAAATTTTATTAGTAAAAACCTTTGGTAAAATCACAACCAAAACCAACGAACTTCCCAACTTACAATAACCCAGCAGTGAAATTAGATTTGCCTACATGCACCCTGTTTAGCCAAACAATAAGTAAAAAATTCCAATTTGAACCGAACTCAACATCTAAAAATAGATAAAAATCAAATATAATTATATGATTTTGTCCACTTGACACTTTCCAAACCTCATATGTAGTTTTATTCAAAACAACTCTAATAAAAACTCTATTGACTTCCACAAGCCTCTCTTTATAATTTTTACATTCATAATGAGAATAATGCAGCATATTCAAACTCCAAGCATTTTACATTGAGGAAAAGGAAAAAGAAAAGTCCAAACTCGAAGCAGCAGCCTGGGTGTAGCTCACTCTTATTTTGACAAGAAACAAATCCAAACTGACAAGCATCTTACAGTAAGAAAAATAACAAGAAATATATCCAAACTTGAAGCAGCAGCGTGACCGTAAGTCACTCTTTATTTGTTGGCAAGATGGAATGACTAGAGTGGGAGTGGGTGCATGAACAAAGATTCAATGGTATCCTTGAGATGCACTGAGTGCGTATAGGAATCAACAAACTTGTAAACGAAATAAGTATTTCGCGCATGGTTCACATAATGCTTCAGAAGAATTCTTGGCACTTCTTTTGGCTTCTTGCAATACTCTTCATTTATGTCTTTCCATTTATCGTCACACATTTTCATAATCCCTTCAACGGCTTCTTCCTTCGACCCACCGTACTGTTTCATATAACTTTGGGCTGCCAAATTACAATCTCCCCTCTCTTTCGTATTCTCAATCTATATATACGTATAAAAATATATATATTTCAGTATTGTTAATTAGGGTATATCTACTAAGATAACAAGTATGTACCTCGGAACCATGGGGCTTTATGTCATTCTTCAAACGACCAATAAATCTGACAGCGTCAAATAGTTTTGGATTATTCATCGTCCATTCATAATCCTTGATCCCAACTTCTTCAACTCCAATCATGGTTCCCGGTGGAAGTAGGGCTAAAGTACTTGTAATCAATCCATTTTCCACATATTCATCAAATGATGGAACACATTTCTCGTTAAATAACCATTTCAACTCTTTGAAGTAGCATCTCGTGATTTTTTTCAACTATAATGAGAATTAAATGCAAAATTAATTAATGAATAAATAGTTGACTACTTGGGTTGAAAAATTATGTTAACAAATTAAATTAAATCCATTCCAACCATCTTTCGCAATCTCTCATCTCTCGCACAAATATGGTTTTAGGGTAACAAAATTAATTGCAATAAACTTTCATTTTAGTTTAGCTTCTCTCTATTTTTTTGGGATAAATATTTGTAGCTTTTTTTTTGGTCTCTTATGAATTAGAAAACATAAATGCAATAAAGATTAATTACTAGATAGCAGTAATATGAAATTTTTTATTATTTTTTGTATGGATGTAATTTATATTTTATCATCTAAATAAAACATTTGTTTTCATTAATATAAACAAATAAATTAGATTAGGTATTTACCTCCTCCTTCACAAAAGAGGTTTTGCAGCGGATTGCTTCGTTTTCATCCCTCTCTGTTTCACCAATAAGATTCAAAATAGTTCTGTAAAGAAATTTCATGTAATCTGGTAGCTTATCCATAGCATCAATTGACCACCTGAATTTGAAGAAAATTTAATTGTTAAGTTGTTTCGATCAAATATAACCATTTTTTATTTGCTTTATTTAATGTAGCTTTAATTCTTTTTAGAGTAATAGAGTGTTCAAAACTCATCACACTCAATTAATCCAAATTGGCACTAGTTAGGTCTACAAAAAAAGGCAAAAAGATCCCTCTCAAATATTCAATTTTTTTTTTCGTTTAATGTAACTTTAATTGTCAAAAACAAAATGAAAAATGAAAATGGATTGCAAAAAATATAAAACAAACCTTTGAAGAGTATCTGTAAAAAGTTTGAGCTCATCCATTGTACCATACAAATCGAATGTATCATCAACAACTGTTATGAGTTTTATATACTTAGTTCCAATCACTCGAGCAAAAGAATACTGAGGCTCAGATAGACTTCCAAGTGTCCAAAAATAGCATTCCATAATTCTATCTCTTGCATACGGAAAGTTTTCAGGAAGATTTACGTCTTTCCACCACCTGAAATTATATACACACACAAAGGATGACCATTATATATATATATATATATATATATATATATATATATATGGGTCAATTTCACCCATGGTCACTGAACTTAGGCCATATTACCCAAAAGTAACTGACTTATTTTTTCTAACATAAATGTCACTGAACTTAGTACCTTTTTTCATAAAAGTCATGTTCACCGGTTTCCGGCGACGATCTTGGCCGGAATGCTGACGTGGCATGCCACGTCAGCAGTCCTTTGCCGGAATGATGACGTGGCACGCCACGTCATCCGCCACGTCAGCAACCCTTGCCGAAATGATGACGTGGCAAGCCACGTCATCCGCCACGTCACGTGAAGATGCCACGTCAGCCGCCATGTCACCTGTTGAAATAAACAAATGAGAAAATGACACATGTCAACCCATTTGCCTTAACCAAATCCAAATTGGGTCATCCATCCAAATTGGGTCTTGCTAAGGTAATGGGTTTCCAAGCTTATAAACCCATACCACTCCCTTTATTTTTTCAATGTGGGATATGGGAAGCTTGAGAACATGACATTTTCATGGTTTTTCTAGCTTTTTTAACTATTGAATCCATCACATTTTCATGGTTTTTTTTGCTTTAACCATTTCTAATTCTTTCATGGGATGTGTATGTGATGGTTAAAGCCAAAAAAACCATGAAAATGTGATGGATTCAATGGTTAAAAAAGTAAGAAAAACCATGAAAAAAGAATAATCTTCTCAAACTTTATTTTTTCATGGTTTTTCTTGCTTTCTTAACCATTGAATCCATCACATTTTTATAATTTTTTTGGCTTTAACCATCACATACACATCCCATGAAAGAATTAGAAATGGTTAAAGCAAAAAAAATTATGAAAATGTGATGGATTCAATGGTTAAAAAAGCTAGAAAAACCATGAAAATATCATGTTCTCAAACTTCCCATATCCCACATTGGAAAGAGAAAGGGAGTGGCATGGGTTTATAAGGTTGGAGGCCCATTACCTTAGAAAGACCCAATTTGGATGGATGACCCAATTTGGATTTGGTTAAGGCAAATGGGTTGACATGTGTCATTTTCTCATTTGTTTATTTCAACAGGTGACATGGCGGCTGACGTGGCATCTTCACGTGACGTGGCGGCCACGTCATCATTTCGGCAAGGGTTGCTGACGTGGCGGATGACGTGGCGTGTCACGTCATCATTCCGGCAAAGGACTGCTGACGTGGCATGCCACGTCAGCATTCCGGCCAAGATCGTCGCCGGAAACCGGTGAACATGACTTTTATGAAAAAAGGTACTAAGTTCAGTGACATTTATGTTAGAAAAAATAAGTCAGTTACTTTTGGGTAATATGGCCTAAGTTCAGTGACCATGGGTGAAATTGACCCATATATATATATATATATATAAAGGTTTTTTTTTCAAACCTTTTTATTTAAGCACTTCTAATGCACAACACTTACTTGAAAACCAATGATATATCTTTCCTGTATAATAATTGTAATCGATTAAAGTCCAATTTGGCAAACTTGAGAAGAGTTTCGTTTGGAGACTCTTCTTTTTCATAAAATGATATATATTTCAAAATTTTAATTCTTTCCACTCCATGGTGGAATGGAAGAAAGAGAGCATCCTTAATATGTTTAGAAAGATGAGGACTTGATTTCTCAGCTAAGATTTCAAGATGTTCCTTCGTAAAAATAAGAGCTTCATCTAATATATCTTCCCCGTGAAAACTCAAAAAGGTTGCTTCATATAAGCTAAGAAGTCCTTTCACATCGCTACCAATGCTTTTTTTAAACTCTCCATCACTGTTCTTGAATTTCTTGAACACATCTGCATTTAATATTTATTTTATAATTCAAATAAAGTCATCAATTTAACTGAATATAAAACATATATATATATATATATATATATATATATATATATATATATATATATATATATATATATATAACCTTTTATTACCTGTAGATATATTATATCCATGTTGTCGTAAAATACGAAATAAGAGTGAGAGAGTGTAGAGATCATAGTTATTGTGCTGATTGAGATTTTGAACTGACACAAATATGCAATTAAATTGATTTTCAATTTCAGCCTCAAAATGATAGGATACACCAAGTCGGCATACCAAATTGATCAATTTAATATTTTGACTTAGATTTTTTGTTGATTCCATTAACATATCTTTCACTTTTTCTTTCAGCACCTCTACTTCTTGATTATAGGATTCAAATTCCTATGAAAAACAAGAAAAGAAATAGATGTCAACGTAATAAAATCAATTAAAAAAAACATGGTGCATTAATAAAACCAATTAAAAAAACACGGTGCATGAGAAAATTAATTTAAAAAAGTAACAAACTATATTAATCTCACTGAATCTGAAGAGGAAAATGAACCAGAATTATAATTCCACAAGTTTGGTGGAAAAGCTGGGATTGGATTGGAAACGTTCTGCTGATCTTGTGGTGCCATTTTCAGAAGAAAAGGCTAAATCAAATATGATTTGATAAAATGAACAAGTGAACTTTACTTTTTCTTATTTTGCTCCAATGAACAAGTGAACTTTTGGTATATAGCAAACCCATAAGATGCACTATTTATAGAAAGAAAGCCAGGGCTTCGTTTGCCCACCTGCCTATGTTTTTTCTTATTTTAGTTATGCGAACATGTTAATAATTCTATGTTAAATCCACCTGTGACTATTTTTTGTTTTTACAGTCCATTCCGTATTTAAAAGCGAATATTTTCTTTTCTTTTATAAATAATGTCTTATGCAAATTTAAATTATTTAGATCAGTGTAAATTTCATATACCGGATATTTATATGCTCATTATATCCCAAAATAATATTTGCGTTTTTGCTTTTTAATCTGTTTTAAAACATAATACTCTTATTATATTTATTCTATAATTAATTTTTGAATTGTCCATAATACTTTAATTAATTTTTTTAAAAAAATAAATAAATTTTATACTTAATTGTATGACACTATTTTTGAAGAGATTAATAGTTAGTGTTTTCATATCCAATAGAATTAAAAATTTAATGAATTTATATTTTATTATAGTAAAGTTTGCATTAAAAAAAGTAAAATTAATGCTTAACATTATAAATGAAAAGGTAAAATGAATTTTGATGATGTAAAACTTACGACCGTAAGAAAAAAAAATCTGACAATAAATAATTTAATTGCAATTTATCATCTACATAAATGAATTTTGAATTTTTGATGATGAGTTATAACCGTAAGAAAAAATATCTGGCAATATATTATTTAATTATAATTTATATTATGTCTTCACTTAAATTTTACATAAAAATAAATTTTCACATTTAAGTTTTATTTTTCCTTGTCTTGTATAAATACAAATATCAATATTAGGTATTATATGTGAATTATTTCCATCAACATGCGGACATTTCGTCACGTTCAATTTGGGAAGCTATGTGGTAGTAAGATTATTGCGATTTTTCATAAACAAATATGGTCAATATTAAATCTACTATTTTATTTTTGAGAAATAAATTTACTTTTTGTTAATTATTTATATATATTAGGAACAATTTTATAAATAATATTTATACAAAATAATTTGAAAAATAGTGTGCTTCAAAAAATATTTAAAAATATTAGATTTTTAATGAATCCACGACAAGTGGCTACAGATACAAATATGCGGGCCTCGCTGGAGCCTAAAAAGATTTGTATATCACGAGTAAATTTTATATATATATATATATATATATATATATATATATATAAAGAATTTCTCTTATCCCTTATCTGGCATTATTAAAATGATGGAATCCAACCAAAAAATCTTTCAACAATAAACAAACAATATTTATATCACGTGTAAATTATGCGGATTATTTTTCTTTCATAATAATAATTATTAATTATTTTATATAATTACACAAATTATAGCTATTAAAATTACTGTAGTATCAATCAGTTAAATTTAAAGTCCCCTAAACTATTTAATATTCTAATAAGGTAAATGATAAAACACAAAATTTTACCGTAAAAGAAGAGATCGTCGATTATGATGAAATAGGCTTTAATGACCTGCAAAAAAGAAAATCAGTCCGGTCTTGCCGAACTTTTGAGTTCCGATGCCTAAGTTAGCTATCGAAGTGTGAAGAAAAAGCTTAATGGAAAGAGAATATTAAGAGTTAGAGAGAGAGAGCCCCCTTGTTATGTGTTTACCTTTCATATTTATACCCTTGAGTGTTGGGTTTTATGGACTTCTGATTTTAGGTCTCTTCGTGGGCTTTTAATGGACCAGCTTTATAGTTAATTTTATTTTGGATATTATCAATAGTCTCCCTCCACTCAATTCGATCTTTGAGATCAAAGGCTCGATAATTTTGGGAGTTACCCGTTTATGAGGAGTTATCCGCTTATGGGGAACCTTGTCTTTAAGAGTTATCCGCTTATGGGGAGTTATCCATTTGGAGAACCTTGTCTTTGGGAGTTACCCGCTTGTGGGGAGTTACTCGTTTGGAGAACCTTGTCTTTGAAATTTACCCAATTATGGGGAGTTACCTATTTGGAGAACTTTGTCTTTGGGAGTTATCCGCTTGTGAGGAGTTACCCGTTTTATAATTTTTACCCTGCAAATAATTTTTGCAATTTTATTGTGCAAATAATTTTATAAATATTTACTAAGCTGCTTTGCGATTGCTTATGTTGTCTGAGAGATAACCACATCCGATTCGCTCTTGGCGGTGGAAAAAATCACATCCAATCCGCTTTTGACGATGGATGGTCTTCTGATCCGATCCACTCTTGGCGAAGAGATATTATCCATCCAATCCGCTCTTAGCGATTGATGGTCTTCCGATTCGATCCGCTCTTGGCAGAGAGATAACCAGTCTGATCCGCCCTTTGGCGATGAATGATCTTCCGATCCGACCGATCGTTCTCTATCCGATTTGCTTTTGGCGATGGATGATCTTCCGATCCGCTCTTGACAAAGAGATATTATCCGTTCGATCCACTCTTGACGATGGACGGTCTTCCGATCCAACCGATCCGCTCTTGGCGATGGATGGTCTTCTGATCTGCTCTTGGCAGAGAGATATTATCCGTCCGATCCGCTCTTCGCGATGGACGATCTTTCGATCCAACCGATCGTTCTCCATCTGATCCGCTCTTGGCGATGGATGGTCTTTCGATCCGCTCTTGGCGGAGAGATATTATCCGTCCGATCCGCTCTTAGCGATGGATAGTCTTCCAATCCGATCGATCGTTCTCCATCCGATCCGCTCTTGGTGATGGACGATCTTCTGATCCGCTCTTGGCGGAAAGATATTATCCATCCGATCGAAATAACTCGACCGATCGTTTTCCATCCGATCAATTTAGAAGAACAATTAAATAAATTCTCAATATACATATCTGGTGTTGGACCAAAAAGAGTTTCGAAATATATCTTTTCAAATCTTTAAAGGTGTGGTAGGTAATCACATACTTTTTTTTGTAGAGGTAGGACCCGTTTATCGTATCTTTCAAGAGATAAAGATAGGTTTGCAATCAATGCTAGTCATTTACGAAATTTAAGCACATGTAACCACTGAAAATTTTTTTTTGATTTTCACTTTTCAGCTTTGTTTATTCTTCCTACTATTTATTTAATAAAATTGTAAAATATCCAGATAAATTTCAAGAATTCCACTTAACCAGATATCACATTCATTAGATTGAGCAGATAATCACTTTTCTTTTGATTTCCACAGAACAATTTCAAACATTGACCATATTATTTTGATCATCTCAGAACATATCAGAGGGTTATTACATAAATCCTCTAACATTGATCTAAGAGAAGGTGAAAAATCTTTTTCTATCTTTTCACAAAGGCGAGCCATACATTGACCACTCTGTGCATCACGACCAATAACCCATAATGGCCGCATCACATGCAGAAAACAATCTTAAATACACTATTTCTCATCTCATTCTTAGGTCGTCCCTATGCTCATCATATCCCCTGTCAGTTTTTCCTATCAAGTGGGGCATAAACATATGATATAATGCAATTCAGATGCTATCAAACAATGTGAAATGCTATGCAATGAATGTATGATTTCATGTATGCAAACGAAATACTGTCACGTATTCCCATATAATGCAGACATCAGAACCCATCCCAGTACTATGAAATGTGCAATCAAATCCCCACATCTGTAAAGGAATCACTGACAGGTATATATAGAACATCTTAGACAACATTGACTTATAACATCTTGCTCATTAACATCCTTATATTATAACAATCCAATTAACATATCTCTGTATCCTGGACATTTTATCAAATCTCAATATACAATTCCATGTTAACTTCTGACACATTCTTTACTTTGTCTTTCCTTGGACTATTTCTCATCCACATAGATGCTTAGATATTCACATATAAACTCAGTTTCAATCAACCTTCCATTTTCCTGCTTTGATCTCCAAAAGATGTCAAGCAACACTTCTTTCATTCTCTTATTACCATCTTTACTTGTGCAGAATCAATCCTTTCACACTTGACAATCTCAGTCAAATGTCAACTTTTCACTTTTAAACCTATAAGGGAGCAAGTACACTTCAAACTCATTGACACCTATCCACTTATAATTGGCATGTACATACAGACAAACCTATCACTTAACCTTATCCCACTCCGATCTTAGAACCGCTTAAACCATTGCTCTGATACCACAAAATGTCACTCTTCTATGAACAGTCTTTTCCGATGTTGACTTAATCGTAATAGTAAAAATTTTTTTTTGTGCTTAACTTATTAATCACAACCTAATACTGAGGCCAATTTCATACCATTATTATTTTTTTCGAAATTCCGGCAGCATAACGGCTAGTACTTTCTAGCCTCCTGAAAAATCCAAACAAGTACAGCCTCTCAGAGGCATCACAATTCATATAAACAATAATCATATGACAATAGAACAATCCATTCAATCCATACTCATCATTTACAATTCACATCTGACAATTCTCATATGAACAGTCTTTAACATATTAAAAACTTATCTCAATTACATATCATTTCTATATTATCACTAACTAAGTATATATATGCCACGCTTACAAAAACAAAGATACAATAACTTCATCTTCTTGCCCTGATTCTTCGTGTAATAAGCTTCACTACTCTGTGCTCCCTGAACACCTTGTAACCTGCACGCAGTAAACACTACGTGCTGAGCACTAGATATGCTCAGTGGTGACTACTAATCCAGGAATTTCCCAAGAATAAGCATATTTTCATAATTTATGCTTCTATTGTTCTTATTTCATTAAACATTTCCTTTTATTCAGTTATCATTACTCACATTCAGATAATCATTGTTCCTTTTATTCTAAACATTTAACTGTACTACAGTATCTTTTTAGGTAGATCAATATCAGATTTACCTTTTTCTTTACGTTAATCTTTACTATAACTTTTACTTTTTATCAGCACTTTCAATTTATCCTTTAGTCATAGCAATTTAATTATCATTTTATTTAGCGATGTATATTGGTACTCATGTCTTTACTAGTACCAAAATAAACTACTTTTAATACTTGCTTTACTAGTCAATTATTCAATTTATATTTTGACTTCACTTTTTACCATTTATTCTATTACTTTACTTTAACTTTGATCTAATAATTACATTACTGTTACAAGGCTTATAAGCTTTTTCGCAAAGCTATATAGCCATTTTGGAGTACTTTGCAGTCAAAACTTCTTTCCTTCTTTTATACATTATTCATATTTAATTATCTAATTAAAACTTATGTCTTGTACTTTACTTTTATTGCATAATCTTATGCCTTATATCGTTTTACTTTTCAGGTAACTTATCTTTCAGAGTTGTCATTATCTTGACAGTGGTATATGGTACAAGAATTATTAAGCAATTATAATTATCTTTTTCACATAAATCAAGATATATTTGAATATCTTGCAAAAGCTTAACTAACATTGATTTACTATCATACTCTTATAAATCATTTCTTTTTAGTACTAATTACACTTTCAGAAATCTTTACAGATTTATTTTGACTTTGCATTTTATTTCAAACGAATCGTTTCGTTATAACTTTATGTATTCAAGTCAATAAAACAGTACTTAATTATTCATTTCGATATGCCCCTAATGCAATATAACAGGTTTCCCACAAAGGATACACGGAACTGGATCCAAAGGTCCCACGTAGCAGATAGAGAAATGATCTCGAAAGATCAAGTCCCACATAACAGATACAGATACACTTTCACTTTTACAGAAGCTATGGAGATCAAAGATCCCACCCATAGCTAAGCAAGTCGCCATGACTTGCACCGCGGTACAGAGATGTCCCTATGGCTAGCCAATTATATCCAAAACAAGAATCATACTACCTGTCTATTGCTAAGGGCAAACATAATCAATATCATTGCAAACATTTTTGTACATTTAAAACTTTTCATTTCTTTCTTTTTGTTTATCACTATACATTATATTTGGTCAAATGCACTCTTTCGTGCCTTTGACTACTCAATAACTTTTTATTCATTTTATTCACTGTCTCTTTTCCAGTGACTTTAGTGAATTATTCTTCGATAATTCACTCAGATACTTAGATCTTTTAATCTTTTATACAGATTATAAATTACGAATTATAACATAATAATTCATAATTTTTCTTTCATTCTTTTTATATAATTGCATTCATTTTACTTTTATCCGAAATCTGGATCATTCGGATACGCCATTAATACTGATCCATTTTACAATAATCTAATCTTTTAATACTTTTATATTGACTAATTTATTTTGATAAATTAGTCGCATTTGTACTTTAACTTTTCAATCTTTTCATACGTTTTATAAATTATAGCATTACAGTGCAGAATTTCTTATTGTGTTGACTATTGTAACTTATTTGCAATAATTCAGTAATTAACCTTTTTATGACTAATTTATGTGATAAATTAGTCAAACCTTTAATTTATAACTTTTTAACTTTTATTCGGAATTTGTAATATTTATACGGATTGTGAATTATTTAGTAATAATTCACTCATTTATTTGAATTTAAGAACATTTTAGTAACATTTTATCATTACATGTACTATACTTTTTACTTTCTTAGTTCATCATTTGACCTGTCATCTTCCTTCATTTTATTGTAAGGAACATAAATTAATTTATCTTACTCTACTATTTTGGGCTTATTTATTGAATTATTTATCAATAATTCAATAATTATTTCAGAATTATTCTTATTATTATTCATTTAAATCTCATGAATTTAACATATTATTTATTTTACTTTTATTAGCCTTTTTCACTTATTACATTAATTAATTATATTAATTAATCATGTATGTCTTATGAATTATTTAACAATAATTTATTATTTTTCTTATAACATATAGTTCAATGTTTGACTTATAATTTGTCAATAGTTTCCATAATTTTACTTCAAAATTATGGACAATTTCAATTTATATACTTATTATCAATTTAAGGCATAATTAATAAAATTCCTTAATTTTATTAATTATTAACATACAATACATATTTCACAAATATTCAAATAATACCAATAATTTTCTTAACTTAGATTACATGTCAAATTTAAGCTTAATTAACATATAATTAAACAATTACACATTAACTCAAATAATTCATATTAAATTCAATATTTTTCTCTAATTACAATTAAAGGCAAAATTTAGGAAAATTGAAGGATTTTATAGTCACATACCCGTCGGTGTCGAAAATTTCATTATTCTGATCATCGGCGCCTCGCCGGAGCCTCGCCGGAGCCTCACCGGAGACTGCACCGACACTCATCACTTGTAGCCGGCATCACGAGAAGTTCATTGGTGGCCTTCACGCGCCCCAATGCAGCTTCGGTTGACCGGAAAAGCCACGAGAACCGCCGAAAACCACCGTTTCCGATCTGCTCAACGCCGGCGATTGGGGACGATCGGTTGCCACCGGTCGATGCGTCTCGCCGAAAGGAGTCGCCCGGTGGTCACCGTGTCGCCGACAGCCGCCTGTAGTCGCCGGAAAAAGGAGAAGAAACATCCCGGCCGACGGAGAGAGATCCGCCTAACTCTCGCCGTTTCATCGGTCGCCGGATGGAAAGAAGAGAACGGGGAGGGGGTGGCAGCCGCACCGGTCGCCGGCGCAAGGCCGCTGGCCGGCGGCGGCGCCTCCACCTTCCTCTTTCTCCTTTCGCTCCTCCCGCTCCCGATTCTGCCTCTTTTTTTTTTTCTTTTTTTTCCTTATTACACTTTTGGCCCAAATCCCATATATATATAGGCAAATGGCCCAAACCGATTTTCTCCCTTTCAGACATCATATCACTCCGAAAATAGTACCATTAGCTTTATTTCATCAAAAATAGCTTGTACATAAATTTTCGGCTCAATCAGAGTCCGTGTCCGGTCCGATTCAAACCGATCGGTCCGATTCAAAAACTGTCAAAATCACCGAAACACTTATTTATTTTTACCAAAATTTTCTTCATGAAAATTCATGAATAACTGTAAAATTTAACAATTTTTGAAGTCCATTTACTATTTTTAAAATAAGGTCAAAGTTCAGTCAAACCAAAACCGACCCGGTACCTTTTTCGTATTTTTAACTTTTCGAGGCCCAAATAACCTTAATTTCACTTCAAATTTCAACCCCGAGGTCACCGTGACCAATACTTTCCAATGATCAAATAAAATATTTTCGGATTTCGGGTGTCCTTTCGGGCCCGGAAAACCCTATTCACTGCCGGAAAGTACTATTCACGGCTAACCCGGTGTTGAGGCCATTACAAGATCAAATCCAAGATCTTTAGATTTAGGCATTTTCTTTGAAAAAAACTCAAGATCTTTCAAATTTAAACTTTTATTGTGAGATCAAGCTCAAGATCTTTCAAATCTGGGACTTAAAGTTGTCCATAACTGTCCCTTTTCTTCGATTTAAGGCTAAGTAGCTCAGATCCGGCGTCAACTTTCAACGAAAGTATCAAATGATAAAACACAAAATTTTATCGTAAAAGGAGAGATCGTTGGCTATGGTGAATGAAGCTTTAATGACCTGCAAAAAATGAAACTAGTCCGGTTTTGCAGGGTTTTTGAGCTCCGATGCCTAAGTTAGCTATCGAAGTGTGGAGAGAAAGTTTAATAGAGAGAGAATATAAAGAGTTAGAGAGAGAGAACCCCCTTGTTATCTGTTTACCTCTCATATTTATACCATTGAGTGTTGGGCTTTATAGGCTTCAATCTTAGGCTTATTCGTGGGCCTTTAATAAACCGGTCTTATAATTAATTTTATTTTAGGTGTTATCAATAAATAATAAAGAAGATTTTTTCAAATAACATAAAAAAATTATTTATATCATCAATAAAATTATAAATGGAAGTGATTTAAAAATATGATATTATTGTTATTTGTTTTAATAACTATAACTTTAAAAAATAATAATAATTTTTTGGCAAAATATATATTTTAAGTCTCACGGCTAACGCACTTTTATAAAAAAATTGTATATTATTTTATATCAAAATATAATAATTTAATGAAAAATTTATTAAAAACTTTAATGTAAAAATTTTAAAAAATATATTTTCCCAAAAATGATTATCAAATAATATATGATTACAACAGATGATGTGAAAGTTCAAGTGTGCAAGTGCACCTAACAAAACCACCGCCCGGCATGTGTTCTCCCACAATAACCATCTCCTACTCTCTGCTGCAACGAGTACGATATTCACTAATCACTTTCTCTAAATAATTCATTTATTTTATATTATCTTTTTTCTTTCTTTTTTTTGAGAAAGAAAGTAATTATAAACTTTAAAAAAGAAAATCAATATATACTTTCTGCTAATAATAGAATAATAATTAGGCTTGTCAAAATTATTACAAACCCAAAACCTTACGAGATTTTTTATAGGTAATGTGAATTGAAAATTTATTTTTAAAAATAGGATATTTGTTATAAAACTAATTAAAGTATAAAAATATATAATATAATAAAAAAAATTTTTTATTGATTATATCTACTTAATAATTAAAATGTGATATTTATTAGTTGGTGATACGTTAATAATATTTTTTGAGAACAAGTAGTTTATGAAAATTCCTTAAATTTTATTAAAGAAACTTCTGATTCTTTAATAAATATATTTGTATGAATTTTCAATAATAAATACATTATAATTGATCCGAACTGATCAAATCGGTCATGCCAAATAATCAATTATTAAATAGTAAATTTCAGATTTACCATTTTTATTATATCAATTGATAAATATCAAATTTCTTAATAATAATATCAAATAATTAGTAAATTTTGTGTTTACTAATATTTGTAATAATTAATAAACTTCATGTTTATTAGTATTTGTTTCAATTTTTAATTTTACTATAATCAATAAACTTCAGGTTTATTGATATTAGTATCATTTAATCAATAAATATCATGTTTACTGATATTTGTATATTTGGTATTACCAAATATATAAATTATTAATATTTTAGTAAACTCAGGTTACTAATATTTTTATTTATTAGTAAACTTCGAATTTACTAATATTTTTATTTATTAGTAAACTTCGAGTTTACTAATATTTGTATCAAAATAAAATCAAATTATCATTAAAAAATATTACTTATCTCATACAACAATTTTTATATATGGATCATCCGTATTTCTCTTTTAGTCTCAAAATAATATTTATTTCAGCGAATATCTTTATAAATAATAAGTTTTTTGAGACATATAGATATCCATATATAATAAATTATATTTAGATAATGATTTTGTAGCTTTTTCGAAACTTTTGAATAATTTTTGTTTATCTATTAAAATAATAAATTAAAATTGATGGCAAATATGATCTCTCCTATATATATATATATATAAAAGTTAACTGAATGAAATCCAATCCAGATGCAATTGGAGTTTCTCAATTCATAAACAACAAGAGATATAAAAGCAACAAGTAGATATATATCCCAAAATAATTTAAAAAAAATTCCAAATTACAAATATGCCATCACAAGAAAAATAGAAAAGAAAGCAAAAGTTGAAAGTTGCCGAGAAAGCCATCAAAGGCCAACCACAATTATCATTAAAATAATATAGATCAAGCAAAAAAAAAATTGGTGGCAGAATGGGATAAAATTTTGTAATCCAAAAGTAAACAAACAGCTAAATACCCATGACCAATTTCATTTGACAAAAACAATTAAATAGTAATATTATTCGGCCATAATTAATATGCTATCGGTGGGCACGATATTAAATTTTAATATTTTAATAATCGTAACCTTAATTCATTCTAAATGAATCAACATGAAATTAACTATGATATACATGTATTTTTATTAAATCATATTTAAATCCTAAAAACCAGCAAGCCACGTCTAAGTGGTCAATTCCAAATCCAATGAGCTTAATATTTCATTTAACATGGACAAACATAATGGTGTGGATTTTGTATTTCTAGATATCCATGGCAATCAATTTCTTATATAGCTTTTCATACCAAATCATCAATAGCAGTACGATATAATTAAAGCTTTCAATTCAAGAGAGAGAACCTCACATGCATATCAAACACAGTTTCTAGCAACTTTAACCCAATTACCCAAACCAATGCGTCTTAAAACTTGCTACGCCAAATTTCTCTCTATGTCTTGTACTTGATTACGCACGATGCGGATTAATTGGGAACACTGTGTTCTTATTATGATTTATGATTTAAATTATCATTAAAGATGTTCAACGATGACCATTTGATTTACGGAATTTAATAAGAAAATTAATAATAATGATATAAACAGTTAAAATCAAGACATACAATATATATTATCTAAAATATATATAAGCTTTTTAATATATAACAATTGGCATTATAAATTTATAAAATAATATAAAAATAATTTTGAGATGATTTACCGTTAAATCATGTAAATTAGAATTCTTGATTCTTTCGAGTCAGGTTGTCGTAAATCACCAACTTTTAATAATCAATAGAGACTATCGTGCTGATAACGTGTTATAAAACTA
Organism: Excoecaria agallocha; assembly: GCA_037975025.1. NCBI lineage: Eukaryota > Viridiplantae > Streptophyta > Magnoliopsida > Malpighiales > Euphorbiaceae > Excoecaria > Excoecaria agallocha. Next base: position 57,061,795 of record CM075807.1, on the reverse strand, counting down.
ATTAAAGTAAAGACAGATATAGTATAATACATAATTCTCTCTTATTGATTGTATCTACTGAATAACCACAATGTGGTATTTATAGGTACAAAATAGAAGAAGTAGACTTCTACTATAATAGGGAGAATGATGAATTTGATAGTCATCCAAATATTTCATAATTATTACAACAATATTTTTTATTTTAGTTATGGGATTAGGGTATTTTAGATCAATCCCATGGCAATTGATTACGGGATTATTCTTTCTCGGTAGATATGCATGCATCAGATTCCGTAGTCAATAATTAACAAGATTGACCTAAATTACCTCAATCCCATTATCGTTTGAACCTGATTCTCTTAATAATATCCATTATCGTTTGAACCTGATTCTTTTATCAGCAAACAGTTTTATTTCTGTATCAACATGGAGACACAATTTTATATGTGAACTTATCAATATATAGAGAGACAGCAAACGACGAAAAATTTAATAACATTATGCTGTTATGTTAGAATTAATATATATATATATATATATATATATACCAACCAAGAAATTAAATCGCACAAGAAAATATATAAAGATCAACAGTAAAGGACAAAAATTTTAATTAAGTGGAAAACCTTATGATGTAGACGAAAAAGCAGTACCCTAAATGTCAAGTGACTAAGTAAGCATCCATATGATAGTATTTGTCAGCCAGGGCAGATACATGATTGATAATGTGTTTATTTGCTTATTTTCTTTTATGTTTCTCCATGTTTATTGTGCTTGAACATACAAAAAGGATAGATTCTGATCTGCTTTGGTCTCAGTGTTGATAAAATAGGAAATTAAAAAAATTGAAGTTAAAAGCTGCCTTTTGGACTTTGATTAATTGAAGAAGCTGGAACTGCCCAGTGTTGTGGTCTAAGCCATAAAGTTTCGACAACTTAAAGAAGAGCAGATCTCTTCCAGAATGCCTGGAGACTAGTCTTGGGCACAGCTAGTTCCGAGTACACGAAGTCAAAGTGTAAAAGCTAATTTTAATGGGGACTTTCAATTTCCCGTTTTGTCGGTTCCTCCACGTTAGGGATAGAATTTCTCTGATTAGATATTTTGGGTTTGATTTGCATTTGGATTATTTAATTTCTTTTCTTGCTTCTCTCTTAGAATCGAGAGTTTGGAATTTCTTTACTTAGGATTCTTGAAAGAGAAAGATATCTCTCATCATTCCATCTCCTATCTTCTTCCTCACTCTATTTTCTGCAACTTAAAGTTTGTAACAGCCATGTGTGCATGGCTGATTTATTTTTTTTAACTTAGGTTAATTGAAGTTTGGTTCTCGAAAGATTGTGAGAACCTTTGCATCTATGATCAATCCATAAGAGTAAGACCGATACCGAACTTATACGTTAGGCTAGATGTTTGTCTAAATTGATTTCTTGTTTAAGTTTTATTTTGCTAATTTTATTTACCAATTTTTGTGGAGACAGTCTTGCTTATCTCTATTTAGAATTTGTATAGTTGAGAGTATATTTACTATTTTTGTTGGATTCGATAATCATCAAAGATAAAGGGAAAGGAACAGGCAAAATATAATATACATGGAATTAAAAAATTTAGAGAAGGCTAGATGGAAGTTCATGGAGCATTTTGCTTTACATAAATTAATTGAAAAATTATAAAGCATTTATAAATATTTAAAATAAAGCGTTTTGTTTTCTTTTATAAACAGTGTTCCATGCGAATTTAAGTTATTTGAATTAGTGTAATAGTTCTACTTTTTCTTGTTATTGTTCCAAAATATAGCACACTTTTTTTATTTTTATTCTATATTTAATTTTTAAATTGTTCATGATATTCGTAATTAATTATCTAAAATTACATAAATTTTTAATTAATTTAATGACAATATTTTTCAAGAAATTAATATTTAGTGTTTGCATATCCAATAGATCATCAAAAATTTAATGAATTTATATTTTTATTATTGTAAAGCTTGCATTTTCAGAACAAGTGTATTAATATTTAACATTATACATAAAAGGGTAAAATAGGTAAGTACTTTAAAAAAATAATTGTTTTTTTTTTAAATTTCAATTTATAGTGTTATGTTAAACATAATTAGAAAAATAAAAGGTTGAAAATCGATATTAGAACTGCCGATTTCTTATGCAGGTGGAATCTGTAGATATTTATAAAATTTATATTGAAACTGACATTCTCTACTAGTCAAATTGACTATCCAACTCAAAAATAAATAAATAAATAAATAAAATTGCCCGTGATATGCATTTTTCAAAGCTTATCTCTTTCCATAGAATACCGTCTTTGGTTGTCCAATGTCGTATATCTATTCACCTCATATTTTCTTCCTTTTCCAAATTTATCATCCGCATTAATGGATTTTGATGATGTAAAACTTACAACTTTAAGGAAAACAAATCTGGCAATAAATAATTTAATTATAATTTATATCATTTCTTTGGTTGAATTTATATGCTACTGCAATATTATACATAAAAATAAATTTTCACATTTAATTTTTATTTATCTTGTCTTGTAGAAACACTAAAATCAAAGTGAATTATCATAAGTGAATTATTTCCATCATCTAACAGAAAAATAGTCAAAATAATAAATTTGTTAATTTCAAATTAATATTGCTTCAATTTTAAATAAATATTAGATAATTAATTATTTTTTTATCAAATTTCAGGAAATAAATTGTAGTTTTAGCCTTTTATTATGTGTCCACTTTGGAAAGTTATGGGGTGGCAAGATTATTGCGATTTATTTAAACAAGAAAAAAATATAATCAAACATGGTCTATATTAAATTTACTATTTTATTTTATAGAAAAAAAATTACTTTTCTTATTAATTACTTATATATTACTATATATACTAACACATATAGTCTACAATTTAACTAAGGGTTAAGGTGAATTTTCTCTCCTCAACTATTGAAAATGGAATGCTTTTATCCCTCGGGCCTCAATCTTTTTTAAATCCATTATAGTGTGATTTTATCTCTCAATTCAATTTTATTATACGATTTTATCTTTCAAATAGATGAAAATATCATGTATCTAGCGGTACTAACGGTGTTTAATCAATAAGCAACATGTCAGTAGAATGGAATCTCTCCTAATCATCAACTCAAGCAAAAAAAAAAAAAATTAAAATAGTTGATTTAACAACTTGTGTGGCAGAAATTAAAAAAAAAAAGAATTATAAAGAATCTTCGCTCAAAAAAATAATTAAAAAAGTTGATTTAACAACTTGTGTGACAGAAATTTAAAAAAAGAATTAAAAAGAATCTTCTATAATTTATCTGCAGTATGATCAATCTATGGGTTAAAGAATTTTTTTTTTTATTTTTCTCTAATTTTAATTAGCTATACGCTATAAATTTTTCTGGAGCTTTTGTCCAATTTTGCAAACTCTGTTTTTCAATTATTGTATCTTCGTGTTATTCTTTTTCTTCTTGAAAAATTGCCAGATTACGTAAACACGCTAGAAAATTGAATGCTTTTAATTGTCTTTACTTTCTATTAAATTTAATTTTAAACAAAATAAAAAAAATCTCTTTAACCCATAGATTAATCAAGAAATTCATTTCAACGAAAGATCAAAATCAACTAAAAATCATACCTTTTTAGCACCAAATTTTGAAGCAGTATTAAAAACATTAAAAAAAAATAGAGATCAAAAGCCCATTAACCAAACCAAAATATTTTTAGGGTCTAAATTTAAAGAGAGCAGACAAATTAGTGAAAAGAAAAAAAAAAATCATTGGCTGACCGGAGCCTTCCTTTCTCTCCACCATCTCCACAACTTCCTCCACCCACCATCTTCACCTTCTCCGCCTGCGGCTCTTTTCGCTCTCTCTCTCTCTCCGAGTGTGTGGAACAAGAAGAAGAGAGAAGTAAATTTTTTTATTATTTTTTAAGTTCCATGCTGCATAAGCCATTTTTTTTTTGTCTTTTTAACTTAGTAACTGAATTACTGAATAGAAGAGAGTGCTGACATGTTGTTTCATGACCAGGTGCCATTAGCTCCGTCTATTATATGTACATTCCGTCCATTTAGATTGTATAAATATACTGTTTTATTAAGTTAAAGAGTAAAATGGACTAAAAAAAAAGTTTTAAAGTAAAATCACTCATAATCAATTTGAAAGCAAAAATTCACCTAATCCCTTAACTATTAATTATTCAACCTTCACAATCAAGTTTTCAGCTTTTCAATGATTGTTTTTGCTTTGATAGCAAAATTGAAACAACTGAGGCATCGCCATTTTCAATGTTAATTAAGTGTGATTTAGGGTTGCAGCGAGGGGTTTAGCAGGAAGTTGAAGTGTGGGAGAGATATTCGAATGGGCTTCCCTGATGGGCTTGTCCTGAGAGCCCCATTATCAGAAGATAGCTATTGTTAGGGTTGGTGAATAATCAAGTCGTTGGGCCTAAAAAGCCTAAGAAAAAAATAAAGCCTAATCATAATGAACTACAATAAATTTATTAGCTTTCCATTGATTATGTGATTATGCTTTGAGCATGGGAGGATATATTAAATATATCACATCAACGAGTTATCAAATGCAATTTATAATTGAAAATAAAATGATGAAAACATTTAACTGGGGCCGAGTGATGGTGACTTTCGAACTGTAACATGTAACTTTAGAGAACTTGGAAAAGCAGTTGAGTTATCGAACACGTTTATAAAATGGAATTTTGTTTTGTTTAAAAATGGCGACGGGGAAGGGATTTGTTTTCTGACGACTGGATTCGTCCAGAACTTTCCAGCACAATAAAGTTGACTTTTCTAAAATTTTTTTTTTATGTAAAAATTTTTAAAGTAATATTTTGTGGGACTAATAATATTCACCAGAAACCGCGTTATTTATTATAGGATTGCAATTTGCCATTGCAATCTCAGGTCAAGTCAGTTGTCGCCGGAATTCTTGATTAATTAATCAAAATTATATTAATTGATTAATACAACAAATATTAATATTTCGATGTAAAGGAATTTGATCAGTCTTTCAGTTAGTTGGAATTCCATTTTCATTCTTTCAATTTTAAAAAATATAATTATAAAAAAAAAATTGGATAAAAAGTGTTAGTTTTTATTTTTTAAAGTTATAAACTAGTCTCCACGTGAAATCATACCATTAGCTTTTTTATGCGAGGACCATGAACTTGCAACCCCATCATTTTATATTTTATATCCAAGAACTTGGAGGGTATTCTTCATTTATCATCCTCCTTATTTTGTCATATTATCCATTTTATAATTATGGGTCTTCTCAACTTTATGTGTCTTGCATTTTTTATTTCAATTTTAACCTTACATATATTTTTTTGTTATTTGACAATATATGTATATATATAGTTATTTCACTGGGTGTTTATGTGCTACAGTTAAAGATATATGTTACAAAACAAATGGCTGTTTGATCTTAATCCTAAAAAATTTTAGAATTCCTTTGAGAGAAATTTCGAATTCAATTTCTAAATCATGCAACTTCGATAAATTGACTCATAATTATAAGTTTAACGATATTTAATTTTTAAGTTTAACGATATATATATATATATATATTGTTATTTTTAAACTCACCAAAGCCATTAATTAATCAAAAGTTATTTTTGTTAATATTAATAACCGAGAGCGATCCACCCAACGATATATGCTTTATGTAGGACTGAGAAAAATAAATGAAAAAAAAGGTTAATAAAAAAATCGGCTCAAAACATAATCGATTTTTCGGTTAACCGAATTCGATATTTGCAGTTTATATTAGTAAATTTGAAATATTTTGATATCGATCCACGGTTTAAAAAATCGACGATTTCAATTAACTGATCAATTTAATTATTTTTTAATATATATATTATTTTTATATCTTCAATTTTTTTCTATTTTTTTCTTTCTAAAATTTACATAAAACAATACTTTAAAATATATTTAAATTATATATTTATTTTTATATCTAAATTTTTTATATTTTTCTATAAAATTTATATAATGCTTTAAATTAATTTATATTATATCATTTTTTATAATTATATAGTAATATTTATATATTATATCCGATTAATTTTTATATATTTACTTAATAACATTTAATTACATTTTTTTTATATTTTAGAGTTTATGTTATAATATTTAATATTATCCAAAATTTTATTTGACTTAAAATTAAACATATTAATTTTCAGTAAATATCAAATCTATTTTATAATAATAGCTATTAATTCATAGAACATAAATTTTAGCCAATAAATTATGTTTATTTCGTAATTTTTATATTAAATTACTTTACACATTTAAAATTAAACTGAATTTTATCTATTTTTTTATAATTTTATGTTACAAATTTTAATAGTTAATTAAATAATTTTGGTTAATCAAATCAAAATCGATGAACTGATTAACCGAATATAACAGATTAATTAATAGTGAGATAAATCGGTTAACCGATCTATATTTATTCCTGATTTTATGTACAAAATAAAAATTGAACTTAAAATTTCATTTTAAAAAATCTAAACTTCTTATCACGTACGTACGCGACGAGGGAAAAAAATGATATTTTTTTAGTAAGTATTTAAATATGCTTTAAGCCTTTAACTATTGTCTCGGAATCATTGCTAGCTGTTAGTTGTAGCTCGAGCTATGGTCGCTTGTCGTCTAGATTATTCAGAATTTGAAAGCTATAATTGAAGACTGCAGAACTCTCTTAGATAGAATGCAACATGTGAAAGTTACATAGGTTAGATGATAAGAAAACACAGGAACCAATCATCTTGCAATAACTTCTTTATTTTTCGATCACTTTTATATTTGCAACGATGTCTCTCTGGTTCTTTCATTTTAATTAATGAAAGTTCTATTTTCGTTCAAACAAAATATTTAAATATGCTTTATATTTACAATTTAAGCATGAAAATTTAGTTAAGAGATAAGAAATTTCTACCGTTACATCCCATGAGTTGCAGTAACAATTTTTTTTAGTAAACGACACTTACATATAATTTTTTTATTTTTGGTAATTAATTTGGATAGCTGTTGATGTGTGGATTGAGAGCGACTCTAACACTATTGTCAGAATATTAACGCGAAAATCAATGCGTTTCTTGCCAATCTTAATCAGTAATCATCTTATGCTGAATTGGATATCAGCATGTTAATTAATAATTACTGTATTTTAACTAATATAAAATTTCATTCTGATATGATAATCGCCTCATTTTGTGTTATTACCGATAAGAATGGATCCGATTGCAATTTTTGGATGTATTCATAATTTAAAATGCGAAAATTTACGAGCATTGATTCAGAAACAATTCCCACGACATCCGATCGGATATGATGAGAGAAGGTTCTACAAAAAAATTAGTTCCGTCGAATTGAATATTAGCATTTTAAAACTTAAATCAATAAAAAAATTGGATCGAGAAAGCATAAAAAGAGAAAAAAATTAAGAATTTAATTTATTTTAAATATAGGATTATATAATATTTATAAGAGACGTTTATAGTCATTTGAGTGGTTTATCTAGATGTTAGAATAGGTATTCAATGATGTGATACTGCATAAGTGATAGATACAATGAAAGCGTGTATCAGTGAGATTTCAAAAATCGAATATTATAAGTCCGATCAGACTATTCTATAATCTTGATTCCGTATCTACTTGTCCACTTTCATGTCGGGCTTCCATAGAGTCAGACTTGGGCCTTATTGGACATGTGGCTGCTGGACCGGGTTTACAAATAATAATTTGGATATTATTATTATTTAACAATAATAAGCTGTTCGAAAAGCCTGAAATTATCATGAATAATATACTCTTTCACAACTCTTGTTGCTAATAAATATATATTCGTTAGATTGATGACTGCAACCAAAGGGCAAAAGTGCCTAATTAAAAATTATGAGTAATCAGATAAAGTGTAGTTTAACTAAAGAAAGTTAATCATGGGTTTAAAAACGCATAATTAATTCAATCTTCACATTCTTTTCCAAATCAAAAAAACAAAAGCAAATAATAATATTAAAGGAAAAAAATCCAAATAGAAGCAAGTAGGTTGGAGTTTGACAGCCTTTTTTCTTTGTTTTCAAATACACGTGGCAGAGAGGGAGAGGGAAAAGCCCTTCGGTAGGATCGAAGATTGCCAATTATTTGGAGAAATGCAAAATAAAATAATACTAAAAAATAATAAAAGGACACCGATCGCGACAATTTAAATTGGAGTCAATAAAATTAAATATTTTTAAATGCTTAAAATAAAATACTTACCATAAATATGCTTCATGAAATTTGAATTAATTAGAAGAAGGAATATCAAATAAAATAGAAATAATATGTAAAAATATATTTATAGTTTGGTAAAAAAAATTTAATATATATGGATCAATTTTATATTTAAAATTAGAAAAAAATATTATTTATATGAATTTGGCAAAAGTCTACCCATTATCTTTTGAATTTTTTGTGTGTATATTTTATTTATTACACTTAACAATTATTAAGTATAATTTTTTGTCAAACTTACATGAATTTAACAAATAAAATGCACTCGTCAAAATAATTCAAAAGCAATAGTTATATATTTTTTAGTTATCAAATGGTAATATATGTATACTGTCAAATTTAGGCGAGTAATAAATTATTATTTTCTATTTAAAATATATGAAACGAAATTTATAAAATAAAGATTTGTAATTAAAATTTTTTTTATCAAATATTACTGTATTTTTATTAGAGGTGAGCATGAACCGATTAACTGGTTCATTAACAATTTTATTAAATCGATTTATTAATTTTGGTTAACCATTATATCGATTTTAATTTTTAGTTCGAATTTTCAGATCGGGTTATCGGTTAACAATTAAAATATTTTAATATATAAATTTGATAAATTATACAATTTATAATATTATTTTTAATAGTTAAATTTTCTTTAAAAATAAAAAATACAAATTAATATAATATTCATTAAAAGAATTAAAATAAAAATAAAATTTTCATAATTAATCATAAAAATTAAATATATTCAATATAAAATTAACAATAAAGTGGTAATTATATACATATAATGAATAAATAATAATAATAATAATAAGATAATTTTAATATTTATTTACTAAAAATATATATTATAATAATATTTTAGAAAGTTATATATTATAATATTTATAAATTACATAAATATTAAAAATATAATTGTAAAATTTAAAATATAATTTATAAAATATATATAGATTAATTAATAGATAGTTAACGGTTAATAACCGATTTTTAAAAATAAAAATTATAAATTTAAATTTTTGATTCAATTTTGCCATTTAAAAAAATCGATTCTTTTTAAATTTAGAATCATGTAAATTGCAAAATTGGATTTCAAAACTTCTTTGTTCAAATTTCCTTTTGCTAGGTATCTACATGACATGAACCGTTACCTCTTTTGCTAAATCCTTTAATTAATTGCTCATTAACCTCAATTTTGCCTTTTGTTAGGTAGTGATGGCCCCTTAAACGAAAAGAAACTGACAAGGCTAAGGCCAAAGTAACTAGAAAGCATGGAGTTACCATCGAGCAGTCTTTTCAAGCTGCAGGAGAGCCATCACAGCCTGTAAACCAAACATCTCAACCTTCTCAACTTACTTGTGAAGAATCTGGATCCAATCTCATCTCTAAGAAGGATCTAGCTACAGGTTTACAAGGGGTGTATCAGGTAATCCAAATAATGTCTACTTATTTTGTGGAACAAAGGCAACAAGGTGTTGTGCTATCTAATGCTACTTGTCTCAAGACATAGCTAAATTTCAAGACATCAGTGATTTTCTCAGATTGCAATCTCCTATATTTTTTGGTAAGGATCTTTCAGTTGACCTTATGAATTTTCTTGAGGCCATGGACTGCTGTTATGAAGTAATAGCATGTGCTAGCTTCTAGGATGGTGACATTGGTAGCCAATCAATTACAAGGAGTGGCATATAACTGGTACCGATCAAAGAATGTAGAAAAGGGCAATGATGCATTTTTGTGGCCTTCGATCTTTTTTAATTGATAGGTTCATTCCTCCTAGCTTGTAAGAGGCTAAGACTAGAGAATTTGAGACACTGAGACAATGTAGCATGTTAGTCACTGAGTATGAAATAAAGCTTACCCGATTGGCTTGTTTTGAGGAGTACTTAATTTCTACTGAAGAGAAAAAGGCCAAAAGATTTAAAAGGGGTCTTCGTGACAAACTAGTTGACCTTATAGATCCTTTAAGGCTTCCCACTTTTGATGCTGAGTTTGACAGATGGAGATAGTAAATGAAGAGCATAGGGCTCGAGAGCAGCATAAGAAGTTTAGGGTTGGAACTCCTAATGGTAATCAAAATAGAGAAGGACAAGTGAATAAGAAGGGATGATCATGGGGAGAGGAATGGCTCCTCACCTACTGCCTTACGCTGGCAGCTGTTGTTCCCGATCGGGTGACTAAATCTTGCAAGAAAGTGTACTCGATTGGACCATACGTAAGTACTCGGAAGCTTAAATTAGTAGCTTTTTAGAGAGATAATATTTAGAGAGATAGTCTCAAGTGTTTAATACCTGAAGCCACTGTTTGTTGGGCTATTTATAGGAGATAAAGGAGGGACACTTGAGTGTTTGGGGAGTGAAAACTGTCAGTTGGATCAGGTGAGCAGTGATGTGACAGTGATCAGTTGTAAGGTATGGACGATGACTTGTCCCAATGGACTGATAGGATGTGTTGTTCCATTAATTCGATTGGACATTACTTGTCCCATATCTTATCTTCTAACTCACACGAAGCTCTCCTTGCCAGTGGATTTTGGGCCCTGCTAAGCGCTATTGAGCCTTGTGAAATATTTTTTTTGTAGTTATCAATAATCATTCAAATATTTCATAATTATCACAACAAAAACAAATTTTTATTAAGAATATTTTTGTCCGATATTTTTGAATAATCGTCCAAATTTTATTATTTTTTTACACAATCATTTTCCATTTATAAAATGAAATTTTTGGCAAGTTTGGAACAATTACACAACCATTGACTTTTGGATTTCTTAAGTGATTTTACTTTTTATTTTTTATCCGATTTATTTTATCTTGAATTCATAGTTAATTTCCTCATTCTTTTTCATTCAAATTACGTTTATAATTTTTATTATTTACGCAATGCAATTGTTTTCTTATTTGATTTGTTTTCCAAATTTTCATCTAAAACAGAATCTTAATTATATTAACTATTTTGGTTGCATACTTTATTCTACTGTTCAAAGTTATGGGCAAAATAGTTTTGAATGGCCGGAATGATGACAATCCAAAGAGGATCCAATCCATTAAAGGAAAATTACAAATTTAAATTTACTATAAAACGAAACAATTGCTGAAAATAAATTTAATATATTTTCTCTAAATTACTAAATTATATTTTTTTTTATACTATAATTTATTCAGTGCTATAAATCCATTTATAGTAAATTATGACTTTAATAAATCAGCTCCAAAAGCCAGTTGTACATTGAAATTAGTTCTTTAAAGCTTATTATTATATAATTGGAGTAATAAGCAATAAAATAGAAGAAACCAAAATATACTTTGCGAGTGGCATCCACGGGGCATGTGGGCGTCTGAGTTATCAAATTTAGAAATTGATAATAATAAATGACAAATAATTTAATGGATAAGACTCTTACAGTTGGCAGTTGGTATTATTTGTTTGGTAGGAAGCTTCCAGCTCTTTTCCAGCACACCACTCTTTTATTTTCTCCTAGAAATCAACCCCAACAACATACCAGTATTTTTTATTTTTCTTTTATTAATCTTCAAACAATATTTATTTTTATAATTCCATTAAAAATCAAATTTTATTTTTAAATATTTAAACATCTAATTGAAAAATTCTGATAAAATTAAAAAGGATTAGTGCCATTTCATTACATCAATTAATAGCCATTTCACTGTGTTCTGGATTAGGTAACCTATAATTAGTGGGGTCCTCTAGAGATTCTCTACGGGCGGTTGCAGTTATAACCATTACACGTGGCAATTGCTTTTGTTTTTTTGGGCGTCTGCCATGGACATTGGAAAATGAATGTCTTGTGCTCTTTTCGCTTTCTCTGATTGGTTAATAGATTTTATGTAAGGAGGGAAATGAGGAAAATGAGGGATACTATCCATTTTCGAACTTTGAATTCAAGCCAATACGTGCAGAAGAGAGAAAGAAAAAGAGAGAGAAGCTTTCTTTTCTTTTTCTTTTTCATTATTTTGTGGCTTTAACCCCCCTTTTCTTTGATTTCTCTTGGTCCCCTTGTGTGATATCGTATCATATAAGGGATTTTCTGGGTTGGGATTTGATTATTTATATCGAAGTTTAGAACTTTGCAGAGCCTTCTTTGTGGGTTTTCTATTGGTTGCTGTTTTGAAGAAGGCTCTGTTTTCAATTTCTTTTTTCCTTTTTTGAAAATGATAAGATGTTGGATTTCTGCTCTGCAATTAACAGAGTTATTTGTGAGTACTTTAGTGCATATGCTATATGGGTTTTACATATTTAGCACTGCTGTAGCTGGTGATCTTTCACAAACTTTGAGCGAATGGTTTTTTAAGCCTAATGCTAACTTCGCGGTGAAAGAAGAAGATTCCAAAGATACATCAAAAACTAGCACCAATGCGTCTGATCTTCCTCCTATTGTGTTGGTCCATGGAATTTTTGGATTCGGCAAAGGGGTATATCAAACTTCATTCTCGAATTTTGTTTCGTTTGATTCATTTTATTCCTGTAAATCAATCTCATTTAGTTATCATGTGGGTGGGTTTTTTTATTTTCTATTGGTTTCAGAGATTGGGGGGTTTATCCTATTTTGCAGGAGCCGAGAAGAAAGATGAGAAAGTTTTGGTGCCTGATTTGGGTTCTTTAACCAGCATTTATGATAGGTAGGTCCATGAAAGGTTGCAGCTTTATTGTCTTTTATGGGCTTTGTTTTGATTTTTGTTTTTTTATTGTTTATTGTTGTCTATATATGGATTTTGCTAAGTTTTAATGGGTATTGGGTTTCAGGGCAAGAGACTTGTTCTATTACCTGAAAGGCGGGCAGGTTGATTATGGCGAAGAACACAGCAAAGCTTGTGGACACTCTCAATTTGGGAAGATTTATGAACAAGGTTAAAGATTTCTACCCTTTTTCTATGAGGCTAAAAGTTTCCTTTTGCTTGATAAATGTCTCAGACTTGCCTCAAACATGAAAAAGTTTGTCTTTTGCTTCTTTTAATGTGGGTTGCAGGGCATTATCCTGAGTGGGATGGGGATCATCCAATTCACTTTGTTGGGCATTCAGCTGGAGCACAGGTTGTTCGGGTTCTGCAGCAAATGCTCGCAGATAAGGTTAATCCAATTTGTCTAGTCTGTTTGAAATAACCAACTATTCTCTTGAAAGCTATTTGATTCGATTGTATGTTCCTGATGTTCTTATAGGTATTTAAAGGGTATGAGAATACTTCTGAGAATTGGGTATTAAGCCTCACCTCCTTATCTGGAGCCTTCAATGGAACTACTAGAACATACTTAGATGGGATGCAGTGAGTGTCTCATTAACTTGGTCAATCAAATGTTTTATTTAGTTACTGTTTTAACATGTGAAACCCTTTACGTGGGCCTTAATGCTTTGAACTTGGAGTTTTTTTCTTTTCCCTAATTTGATGATGAGTATGGCTGATAGCTGTGTCTAAACATTTTGCTGTGTTTATGCATTTCAGGCCAGAAGATGGAAGAACCATGAAACCAATAAGTCTACTTCAAACCTTGCGGTTAGGTGTGATAATCTATGAGTGGATTGACATACCTTGGCTGAAGGCTTATTACCATTTTGGGTTTGATCATTTTAACCTTTCAAGAAAGAAAATGGGAATTCTTGGCTTATTGAATTGCCTTCTGGGGAATGCTGGTCCATTTGCATCAGGAGATTGGATACTTCCTGATCTTACAATCCAAGGATCTATGCAACTCAACTGCCGTCTTCAAACCTTTCCTACCACATACTACTTCAGCTATGCTACCAAGCGCACCAGAAAAATATTGGGTTTCACAGTTCCTTCAAGCATTCTTGGAATCCATCCGCTGCTTTTCATAAGAGTTTTGCAGATGACCCAATGGACTTGGCCTCTAGATGTCTCTCCTCCATACAAAGGATACAGGTTTTGTTCTAAAACTGCACAGAATGACTTGTGAATTTAGATCGTGTAGAAAATTGAGCTTATTGTTCTACTCTTTATTAATTCATTGAGCAGTGATGAAGATTGGCAGGATAATGATGGAGCATTGAATACTATATCATCTACCCACCCTCGTCTCCCTGTGGAACACCCAAGCCAATTCATTGCAACTAGTTCTGATTGTCAACCCTTGCAACCAGGGATCTGGTTAGTTATAACACTTGCTTATAAACTTACAATCCAAGCTGTCTCATTTGCTAGCTGAATGACATATTTTGAGAATTAATTTTGATCATGAACACCAATTATTGTAATATGTGACGGACAGCTTTGTTAAACGACCGGTCTTACAAACATGCCAGTTAAAACTTAATTGACAGCTGAGACTCTCCGAGCTAATATAAAAGTTACATTCTTTATCAGTTTCAAGCAATCTAATGATTGACAATTCAGCTTGAAAAATAATTATGCCATTGTTGTCTTGCCCATTGTGTTCTTAAGTGGGAAATACTAACATAGAGATGGTAAATGTGAAAATGCAGGTACTACAAGATTGTGGAAGGAGATCATATTATGTTTATTGTGAATAGGGAAAGAGCAGGAGTTCAATTTGATCTTATATACGATAGCATTTTTGAACGTTGCAGAAAGCATGTATTTAGGAGGACTCCACAAACCTTACCTAATGAATGCAATCCCAAAGAAACCTCTTCAAAAGCCTTACCTGACGAATCCTTGGTAGAAAACTATTGGGCTTGATTTATTTTAATTCTATATTTACCAATTATATAATTTGTAATTTTGCTTCTGCGTAACTTTAATTTTATCTATGAGATATAGGACTACCGATAGTTTAGTTTCATTCAAGTAGAAGAGGTTAAAAAGAAAAAGAGAGAATATTATCAGATTGCTTCAGTTTCACAATCTTTAGGATCAATATGTTGCAGTGGTAATGCCTTTTCCTCAGTTTCTCATTCTTGTCTTTTTTTTTTTTTTTCCTTTGTAAATGGAAGTTTTCACGAGGAATAAGTATTGAAGTAATATAAGTAGGTTTCTTCTTTCATTTTATTTTGCTGATTTTGTCCCTTTTCTATTTCATATTATTTTGTTTATATTTTAAGAGTAAAAGAACGGAACAGAAACTCCTCATACATCTGGAAGGAGTATATTACTGAGATGATTAAGGGAGTGGTTATGCCAATTGAGTTGGGTAACTTCATAAGCATATTTCTTTGCCAAAAAACCAGTTATATAATTAGCCTCACCCAAGATGCGAACTAATTGAACCGTTCTATCTTTGAATCTATTCTATAAATGTATGTGATGTGCCTTAATTATAATTTGTGAAAAAAACTTCACAAAATCATAAAATTAAAGTCAATGAATTGACTGATGTTAAAATTTAAATTAAAAAAAAAAATCAATAGGCCATGTAATAAGATGCATACACAATTAAACGTTATCTTTGACATAATTAGGCCCATATGGATCCAGAATGGAACTTATTTCATAATTCGAGCCTACTGGTGTTTTGTTTTGGACAGGTAGACAATATGCATGGACCAGCTACGCTGGAGGAAGGTTGGCTGAACCTTAACTCTGATGGGACAAGTTTCCAGCAGGCTAATGATGGATTATGAAGGTGTGTTTTTGGCCGTTGGCTGCAAACCTGTTCTTCATGTGTTTGATCCATCGGTTAAGGAAGCTCTTGGTATAAGGGAGGGTGAATAGAAGGAGCTCAAGAATTTTCCGATTTAGATAGTATATATTTTGAATGATTGTACGTAGTTGTATTTCGAATATGCGAATCACGCAGTTCATGTTATTGCGAGGACTTTTGCTTCTTTATCAAATTGTGTGTGGGAGGCAGAACCTCCTCCATTTCTGTGTGCAGTCATGGACGTCGTAGATGCTTATTTCTAATAACTAAGTATGATTTCTTTTCAAAAAAATAGGATTACTTAACAAGTCAATGGATCCCAACAGATTAACAGATGTGAACCGGCGACTTTCCGATCTGCCAAGCGATCACATAACCATTTTTTTTCTACATCACTTGTTTAATACAAAATTTAGTTGAAAATTCAATAGCTTAAACGTGTATTTTGTCAAAATAGGCACATCATAATGTATTATCATAAATACCACATGCAACATGAAAAAAACAATGCGCATTATAATTGTTTCACATGATGGCTAAGCCGACCAAGCATCAACAATAAGGTATTATGGCAGCCCAAATCATGTGTTAAGGTTCTTATTTAAAAATAGTTATTTAATATGATTGTTGGATCTTTAATTAGCAACCTTAAATCCTGGTTCCTAATAGGAAAATATGAAACCTTTGGTTGAAAACATGTCACACATGTATCCATTTTTCCAAAAATTTCACCAATAACTTCGGTTTTTATCAAATCACATAAAATAATAATAAATGCTTAATAAGACTTAATACATATAAATATATTTACGGTTAACTTCATGACAGAGTTTTTAAATAATTGGAGCGCATACCATGATATTTGAACTGTTATAATAAGACATATGTTCTATATACATAATTAAATTTTTAAATAATTGGAGTGCATACCATGATATTTGAACCGTTATAATAAAACATATGTTCTATATGCATAATTAAATTTGCGAAAGTTTTTGTTGATTTATATTTATTATATTGTGTGATTTTTATATTATATGATATTATATCAATACTGTTGGCTGTTTGTTTTAATATTTTAAAAAAGCTGTGACTTTATATTTATTATATATAAAATTGACAAATATAGATGTTTAATATGTCATTATTAAAGTTTATAATTTCAAATAAATTATGAAATCAACTTATAGTAAATCTTTATTATACAATATATAATTTCAAGCAATTAATATTTTCTAATGCACTAAAAAAACAATTTCGAATAAATTCGACTTATGTATTTAGGAAAATCATATTTTGGGTGATTGATTTGAAAGCAAATTTATCCGTCAAACTATTTCTAATTCTAAAGTTAGTTGATGGAATTAACAAAAAGACCTATAATAATAAAGTTTTACTCAATAATTTAATTGCATAAGTAATAATTAAAATTCCGAAAATTCAAGTCATTAATTTGAATGTTTTTTTTATACAACATTTTTAGGACGGAGAAGGGTGAAACTCAAAATTTAATCAATTAGAAGAATAGACGTATTTTCAACTGTTTAAATTATATCTAATTTTTCTATTAATTTGATTTTAAAGAATATGTTACTGATTAATTAATGGGATTGCTTATTGATTATGGTACGCAAAATAAATCCATTATAAATGTGTGTCACAGAGGAGATAGACATGGAAAATAAATCCTTTATTAAATACTAAAATTCGATATATATTTCTCAAGATTACAAATACTAAACCCCAATAAAAAAATCCACATTAATATATATACATATGTATAATTACTTCCATAAAATCACAGCATACATTTAATATTTATATTTTTTCTTCTCATGATATTCTACCCCTTCCTTCAGTAATTAATGTGAATTTTGGAAAATTTTCTAAAGTGTGTAACACATTTTTTTATACTGTTAATCAATAAGGATAATACCTATTATATTTGAAAAAAATTTTGTTACTTTGTCTTCTATAACTATATAAAAGTAGCTTCCACAAGTTACAGTATTAGAAGATTTTTAACTCCATACAAATCAACTTATTCAAATCAAATGATATCATTAATTATAAAAAATTTATTAAATTAATTTAGATATTATTTTTTACTTAGAGAGAGAGAGCAAGAGAGAGAAATGTCATAATTAGTGGAAGTAAGGGCCATTGAGATTCAAAAAGAGGTACTTCAAATCGCCAATTTTGATAGTTCTAGGGTTTCGTTGAGATACTAGAGAAAGAAACGAGGAGGAGATGTCAGACCTAGATAGGCAAATAGAGCAACTAAACATGGGAAAAATGACAATATATACATGTCATGGAAACGATTCGATGTGATTCAAGTCAAAGAAATATATAGATAGTAAACCTAAATGATTCGAAAAATTATAGATGAATGTACAAATAAAATTTTATTGTGTGAGTCAAAAATTCAATATTGTTATTACAAGAATTTCAAAGCCATATGGGAACCCTAATACAAGAATTTCAAACCCACTAATATTCTCGTAGATTTTATAGCTGGACAATCCATAGAAATAATAGAACCCATTGTTTATCTGATCTATTTCTATTTCTTATTTTTATTTATTATATTTTTGTTTGTATTTGATACTTGTGCGAGAAAAAGTAGTCATAATTATTATTTTATATATTAAAAAATCTATTTTTTATTATCTAAAAAAAGAAAAAAGAATAATCAAAAGGAAGAAAATCAATTAAATTAGATTTTAAAAGGGATCTTCTATAATTTTGCACGTGAGGGGTTATTTTTTGATTTCGTTCTATCATCAATAACTTATGCTTTATGTAAATACTCCTTTTTAGTTTTATCGTTACACAATCTAGTCTTTTTTTCAAATATTTTCATAGTAAAATATCTCTTATTTAGAGTTAGAAACATATACATTTTTCTTTGTATCATTTACAAAAAAGTTGATAAATTGGGTGGATATGTAAAAGATAATTTTTTCATCATCTTTTGAGTTGTTCTGCTAGATCAATTGCTCAAAACCTTTAGTCTTCATCTGGATCTGATGAAAATTAAAGAAAAAATCACTTATTATGGACTTGTTGAGAATGATTTTAATCTAGTTCATGGCCTATTAGAATATTTATAATACATATATAGTATATATAGATACGGGTATTGATAATACATGAAATAAAATCATGAGCTATAAGTCTAACCTCATCAAAGGTTTATTAAAGGCCAAAGCCAACTAAAGAGGCCCGGTAGCAAAAGCCCAACATCCAAAGATACAAATATGACAGGTACACACATAATAGGGGGCTGGTCTCTCTCTATAGATTCTCTCTCTAGCTTTCTCTTTGCATCCCGATAGCTAACTTAAGCGTCAGAGCACTAACGTCTGGCAAGACCGGGTTAGTCTCCTTTTTTGCAGGTTATCAAAGCCCCTCTTCCAGTTCAAATTTCACATCTTCGGTTAAGGTGAACCTTTCCCTTTCATGGCACTCAATCTCTCTCAGTCAATGAAATCTTATACTTTATCATTTGGTGCTTTCCTTGAGAGACAACGCCGGAGTTGAGCTACTCAACCTGAAATCGAAGAAAAGTGATGTTCATTCTATGGTTGCTTCTCATAGAAATTTTCAGCCTCAAATTCCAGGTTTGCTCTTCTTCTCTGTAAATTAATGGTGGAAATTATGTTCCTATTCAATCCATCGCTGAAGCCCAGCAATAGGCAAGACTTAAAGCCTGAAGATGGAACGAAGACCACCACCTCAGTCAGAGTAACAAGCAAAGAAAGCCTGAATCTAAAAGATTTTGAGCTTGATCTCACAAGAAAAGCCTAGGTCTGAAAGATATTGAACTTGATTCCACAGGAAAGGCCTAGATTTAAAATCCTTGGATCTAATTAAAAAAAAAACCAAAAGAGGGTATATACATATAGATCTTGCTGTTAGGGACGACAACCAAACTCACCGGATATGTCACCACTGGATAGGAGCTCCAAAGCCTCCAGATACCATCACCAAGGCATAAAATGGGCCCCCAGTCGTTCGACCCACTCAAGATTAACTTGGTGGAGATGGAAAACGGTAACAAGGCTGCTGCTACTCTTGCTAAAGCTAGCAAGAAGTTCATAACCGCATCCGCACTCGCCACCTATTGTCACACAGAGTGATGGTGAAGAAACAGTAAGAAGGACAAATAAAACTGGAAAACGAAAATCAAAAAGAAAATTTCAGTGGGAACATGCACTCAAATTTCATAGATGACTGGCGATGACTGCAAACCCATCTTTATCTCTTGAAAGATATGATGGGTGGGTACCACCTCTACAAAAAAAGAGCATGCGATTACCTACCACACTTTAATTAACGCTCTAAAAAGATATACTTCGGAAGACTTTTTGGCCCAATATCAGGTATGTATATTAAGAATTTATTCTTTTAAGTTTATTTTTCTAGCATATCAAATATAAAATGCAAAGTGACAACATAGAATTGTTTTTCCAAATAAAAAGTTAAGACCACAATTCTATTGTTTGTCCTTTAAAATTACTTCAATCCGCATATGGCGTTGCAAAAATATTTATTTATTTAATTTCGATCGATGAAAATTCCGACCGATGTATTTTATTCTAGTCGATGAAAAATCCTGATCGCTGATTTTTATTCCAATAGATGAAAAATTTCGACCGATGTATTTTATTTCGATCGATGAAAAATTTCGATCGATGATCGACCACCTCTAAGAGCGAATCGGATCGGATGATCGATCATCGGCAAGAGCGGATCGGATAGGATGATTGACCACCGCCAAGAGCGGATCGGATAAAAAAAGCATAAAGATACCTCAAGCCAACAGCAACTTCGAAAAGTAAATCAGATGACATAAGCAACCGTAAAACGAGTTAGTAAATATTTATAAAATTGTTTGCAGGATAAAATTACAAAATTCTAGATCGATGTACATCCTGATCAAAGGAGCCAAATTTTCTTGATCGATGTAATTATTCCGATCTTTTAAGATCGATGATTTTAGTAATTCCGATTGACGTCACATTCCGATCGATGCATCTATCCCAGTCATTCAAAGACGGATGACTCTATTTAATTTCGATCGACGTTACATCTCGATAGATATATCTAGCTCGACAACCTTTTCGATACTCTCGAGCCTTCGATCTCAAAGATCGAATTGCATGAAGGGAGATAAGTGATAATACATGAAATAAAATTATGAGCTATAAGTCTAAGCCCATCAAAGGCTTATTAAAGGCCATGACCAACTAAAGAGGCCAGATATCAAAGGTCCAACAAGCTTAACATTCAAAGGTATAAATATGACAGGTACACACATAATAGGGGGCTGGTCTCTTTCTATAGACTCTCTCTAACTTTCTTTCCACATCCCAATAGTTAACTTGAGCGTCGGAGCACTAATGCTCGGCAAGACCGAGCTACTCTTCTTTTTTATAGGTTATCAAAGCCTCTCTTCCGGTCCGCATCTCAAATCTTTGGTTCAGGTGAACCTTCCCCTTTCATGGTACTCGATCTCTCTCAGTTGATGAAATCTTATGCTTTATCAGGTATAATAAGTAAATCTAATAATGATATAAAAAGTAATTAACTCTAAGATAAAAGAATGGATAGTATAAGCATAATAAGCAAGCGACTATCTATAAAATTTTACTTTGATGTATACATTTTGTCCTTTTTTTTTTTTTCCTTTTAATGTTCAAAATTGATTAGAAATTTTTATCAAAAATGCTAATTATTAATTGAATTTTTTGTTACCTCTCTGTAAAATATTCATTCGGATAAAGGAGGCTTCCAAATACATCATAAGCTAAACATGTAAACATGTACCACAAATAACCAACATGCAATGAATACGATTGGTATAATAATGGTATGAATTATTTAATACCCAAATACTGGTAATAATATCATTAAAAGAACATTTTGTTGTACAATTTTAAACACACTGAACTTCACATATAGATATATAAATATGCGAGACTCTATGTTTTTTATGCAGAGGTAAGAAAAGTATTTGAAATATTTTGATGTTGTATCATTTTTAAAATTTGGTTCTTATTTTTCCCCTCTCTATATACAAGGAATAATTAAAGATTTTCTAAAATAAATTAAGAGATACGTACATAAATAAATTTTATTACGTTCAATTGTATCACATGAAAGTCAGTTCCACATTGGTAAAAGTTGTCCAAGAGTAACTAAGTTCACCAGTTTAACTGATTATATAATTTTTCCATAAAATGTCCAAACAATGAAATATTTTAAGTTTAGGCACTTGTAAATATATTATTTAAAAAGCAAGCAGAACCATTATATTATACCTACTGAAGTGCAATTAAATCCTATATAAGAAAAAATATGTCAAGTTAAATTTTTTCAGTGTTATCTTACCCTTTAAGTAAACCCTAGTTTAATTTGCTGCACTATAAGTAGCCCTGTGCAACGGTTAATTCGGTTCAATAATCAAACTAAAATAATCGAAAATCGAATTTTCAATATTTTTATCAACCGAATCGATTTTATAGAATAACCAAATTCAAACCGAACCAAAATTCAGTTTGGTTTGGTTAATTGAAAAATCGAAAATTAAAATTATTTAAAAAAAATTATGTGTAAAAATTATCAATCATAATATACTAAATTAAAAATATCTAAATTGTACAAAATAAAAGTTTGAATTAAAGATATAATTTCAAAATATATAATAAATAATACAACAAAATCGTTAAATAAATTTTTTTATTTAATCAATTTTTAATTTAATCATTAAAATTTTAAATTATCAACTAAAAATAGATATTAATAATTGATAAATTTACTCATATAATTTACAACTCAACTTTTTCTGATTTACATGTATAAAATAATTATTCTATTAAAAAATAAAAAATTATATAATCATATATAATTTTGGTTCGATTTGATTTTTTTGCAATTTTTTTCTTCAAAAGCCGAACTGAAAAACTGAAATTTAGTAAAATTTAAAATCGAAAACTAAAAAATTGAACTAAATTGAAAAAATTAATCAGTTCGATTCGATTTTTCGGTTTGAATCGAATTGTGCTCACCCCTAACTATAAGAGGCAATAAGAAAACTGGAAAAGTAAGATATGCTAGAAAAGGAGAAAAACGCAAAAAATAAAAGGTAAAGATGGATTTACCAATCCTGTGGTAAGAAAAGTAAAAAAAAAAATCTGGACTGAGATATGCTAATTATTAAGTCCAATGAATCTGATTCAAGTAGACAAAGTAACTTCCTATAAAAATATTGTATAAATTAGAAATTAAATATATTTATAAATACATCTGCATAATTTTAAGAAAAGAATTAAGTATATATAATTTTTTATATGGTAACACATTTTCAGATTCGTGTCGTTAATTATTAAATAACTGCAGAGGTTACAAGGCTTCATATCTATTCCCACCACCATTTATATATATACCCTCACACACACACCCAGTCCATCACGTTCATTCACAAGAACCCATTTGCCATTTTCAGGTTACCAATATAATCTATTTTTTCAGCAGAGAGAGAGAGAGAGAGATCAGAGATGGGTGGTCTAGAGAATTCAGCCAACGACAACAAAAGCTCCACTTCTGTCACTAATGGCGTAAAAAACTCCATTTCTGTCACCAATAAAACTCTCTCCTCTGATTCAGTTATCAATCTTGACCAGTAAGTTCTTTTACCATAGTTTTTTCTCTTACGAGAGATCCACACAGCGTGACTATATAAAGATGGAAACTCAAAAATTTTCTTATGTTTGATTGAGTGCTGGTTTTATCACTGCGATAGTCGCATATTAATTCAATAGATAAGCTGTTTAGTTATAAACAGTTAGGAAATGCAATTACATGGTCAAATCTATAATGCGGATAAAGTTAGTTTTAACAGAAAATTCTAAACATGAACGTAGTTAGCTTTATTTGGATTTTATTTTTATTATATTGAACAGTTGTAGCAGGAATAACTAACGTGTAGTAGTAAAATTTATTAATTTTGAAACAGTGGAGATCCGACGATGTTTGAACCATACTGGAGGAAGATGGGGGACAAGTGTAGGGTGGTGATTTCAGGGAGTGATTTGATGAGCTACTTCAGTGATGTAGGGAACATATGCTGGTTTTTAGAACCTGAACTTGATGATGCCATCAATAGGCTGCATCGTACAGTTGGAAATGCAGTATCAGAAGATCGTTGCGTCGTGGTGGGAACAGGCTCCACCCAACTCTATCAAGCGGCTCTCTTTGCTCTTTGCCCCTCCGGTGGCCCTGAGCCCGTCAGTGTTGTCTGCGCTGCCCCTTACTATTCAGTGAGATTTAATTTTATATTCATTATGTATTTATTTAAATTATTTAAAGTTTTACTAACTTGCCTTCTAAAAAAAGACCATTAACGAGACAACTATTGAAAAAATGAGTCTGAAGCGTGAAAATTGAGCAAAATAATTATTGTAGTAAGGCATATTTAGAATAAAATATATTCAAAATACCATATTTTTAGTAAGTAAATATTTAATTTTAATAGATATATTTAGAAAAATATGTACTTGTTTATAAATAGACGGGAGTAACATGAACGGACGTCAACAAATTGTTTTAGCATGTCTATATTTATCTATAATGCTAGTGTTGTTTTTAATTTTATCAAAGTTGATCCGCTTAGAACTACCCTTTAATATGTTAATTGATTTGGATTCATTATTTATTTATTTAAAAAAAAAAACACAAGGAGGCAGGATAGAGTGGTAATAAGGGACAAAGTGACAAACATGTTTCAAGAAACACACACAAATATTTAGGAAAACAACATGGGCATGTTCTAGCCTAGATCCCAGGCAAACATGGTAACATGGCCATGTCTGCCTATTTAATTATTCAACTTTTTGGATTCTCATGCATCTTAAGTCAACTCGGTGTTTGCAACACAAACATTCATATCTTGATATGCCCAATCCTGATTCTAAATTAATTGTAAACCGTTAATTGAAGCTGTAAAAACTTTAGAAATTCTCGATAAATTGAATTGATAATGTTGCAGTCGTACAAAGAGGAGACAGAGTTCCTGCGTTCGAAGCTGTATAAATGGGGAGGAGATGCATATAGTTATGATAAGGATGGACCATACATTGAGATTGTTACATCACCAAATAATCCTGATGGTTCTATCAGAGAAACTGTGGTGAACCGAGGTGAAGGAAAGCATATTCATGATCTTGCCTATTACTGGCCACAATACACTCCAATTACTCGTCCAGCAGATTATGACATTATGCTCTTTACATTCTCCAAAAGCACTGGCCATGCTGGTTCCCGGATTGGGTGAGCAAATTATACAAACTTTCTAGGTCCTTGTACTTGGCAAACGCATTATTCACATACGATCAACTATTCGATAAATCAGACGAACATCTAAATTTATCTATTTTGAGTTTCAAATAAAGTTCTTAGGGCATATTTCGTGCGCGCTGAATCCAACAACTTAAATTAGCAAAAAAGACCATATAGGTCCCAAGGTGGTAAAAACTAATATTGACATGTGAATTAATGTGGTACCATGTTCGTTGCGAGAACTTTACGATCTAAAATTTAAGCCAAATAGGCAAATTTAGGTGTCTATCTGTATTTGGGTCTCCTAGAGATTATAATGTCATTATGCACTGCTAAAACTGACTTTTTTTTTTGGTATTATTGAAGATGGGCTCTTGTTAACGATAAAGAAGTGGCTAGGAAGATGACTAAATTCATAGAGATTAGCTCCATTGGTGTCTCCAAAGAATCGCAAATCCGAGCTGCAAAGATTCTCAGAGTTGTTAGCGAAAGCTGCCAGCAGTTCGGGACTGCTGGTTCGGAGAATTTCTTCGAGCATGGCCAGAGCCTGATGGCTGAAAGATGGAAGAAACTACGAGATGTTGTTAAGGACAGTAAAATTTTTAGTCTGCTTAAGTATCCACGGGAATGGTGCAACTTCTCTGGAAAGTACACTGAATCTAATCCTGGTAAAACGCATATTTTAACTTGCTTGTTATATTAGTGACTGTCATTGCTTGGATTTTCTAATTTAATTCTTTCCTTTGTCATGTTCTGTTAGCCTTTGCTTGGTTGAAATACAAAGAGGATGCAGACTGTGAGAGTCTTCTGAGATCACATAAGATACTAACAAGAGGAGGTGAGCGCTTTGGAGTTACTGGAGACTACGTCAGGGTTAGTATGCTGAGTCGAGAAGAGACCTTTAAGCATTTTCTGGAGAGGTTATCAAAAATTCAAGAAATTAGCAAGACAAATCATATGTGATATTGTAATGCTGAATTCAAGAAGTCAAGGTAGTGTTTGTTTAAGAACCCCGAGGAAGATAATGTAGGTTATTGTCATCCATCTGGAGGTTAAGGTCATTCTGTTTTCGGCTTTAAATTTATAGGTTAAACAGTCTTGAGTTGTGATAGGATTTACAATTTCCTGCAAGTTCTTGCCGCAATAATAAGGCCTTGTTTTCAATTAATGGACTTTCAATGTCATAATAATCATAATCTAAATATAATTCTTCGAGCGTTGAAATGTTTTGTAACCCTTCAGGAAGAAACTTAAATTCCGGACTGTCCCAAAAAGTG
Organism: Excoecaria agallocha; assembly: GCA_037975025.1. Lineage (NCBI taxonomy): Eukaryota > Viridiplantae > Streptophyta > Magnoliopsida > Malpighiales > Euphorbiaceae > Excoecaria > Excoecaria agallocha. The sequence continues at coordinate 57,035,307 of CM075807.1, read as the reverse complement.
AGACCTTAAACTTGGAAAAGCACCATTTACAATCTCAGTCCACTCCACTAGAATATCAAATGTAATTTTGAGAGTTTCAAGCTTTGGAAATCCACCTGCTTTGCAAAACCCTTTACCATGTATTTTCCATTGAAAGCATTCCAAAGACTGAGATACTTCGACTTTGGAAGATTCTGAAGCGTTGAAGTTTGGTTTTCCAATAGGCTTGAATAAGATAAACATAGAGCAGTCAGGTTTTCCATACAGCTAACCTAACTGGGAATTTCAGTAAGTCCACCATGCAACTGCAGCTCTTGAAGAAGAGGTGGAGGACAAAATTGTTCCATTTCTGGAAGCAGTGAATCTTGAAAGGGCTGCATCCTTCTGCTTCTAATGATAGGGAGACAAGATTAGTCATCTTCATGAATGATGCTGCTAGTTCATCGGCATGATCATCAGCCACATGCTTAACCACTAGTTTTCTTAGTTGGATTACGTTGCCCAATTCTTGAGCAGTTCCACCACCAGCATGTATACCATCACAAGCATAAAAATTCTGCATATCTCCAAAACCTTTTGGAACCTCAATTTCACCACTGTTAATGTTATGGCGCATTAAAAGGTGTCTCAACTGTTCAATACTTAGTACCTCTACTGGTAATTCATGCAAATTTCCAAGTCTACAACTCCTTAGGTCGAAAGTTTGTAGTTTCTGAAGATTACTCAAGCTGGGTGGAAGCTCATCCACTCGTGAGCAAAACAAGCCTAAATAGTTGAGGTGATTCAGGTTTCCTACTGTATCAGGCAGGCTTTCTATATATCCTGCCATCCAAATCCAGCACCACTATGGAATTCAACCTGCAAATACTTTCCATATAGGACCCAGAAAGGCCTTCTTCTGAATCACCGCCTCTTCTTCCTAAAGTAGTAAAAAACAGTGAACGAATTTTAAGGGTTTTGAAGTTGGGAGGAATATCTGTACCATCATCATGGATCACTGCATGTACCGGACAATCTGCAGCCTGAGCAAGAAAATCACGTTCCTCCACCTCAACAAGGCATACTTTCTTATATTGCTCATCAATTTCTAGACGGTGACTCCACCAGAAGTCTTGAACAAGCATCCCAAGCCCAACTAACTCATCAATTATCATTTCTGCTACTTTCTCCATTGCTTCCCCTGGTATTTCCGGCACTACACCTTCGGCTAACAGAAGCCGAATTATTTTATCATTGTCGACTGAGTAAGTAAAAGTGACTAAAGAAAAGTAATCTAAACAGGATTTGAGACGATCTGGAAGCTTTTCATATTTTAATTTGAAATTACCTTCTAAACAAGAGCGGGCTTCCTCTTCAATTGATGAAGAAGCGGCAGCTTCACCTTGAGATTTTCTTCCTGGCATCTCTGCAAAGAATTTCTCTTACGATTTCCCGATATGCGAGAGAAGTAGATGAGAGGCATGGTGAAGTGGGATATTAATAGTTCAACCAAGGCTGGGCTTAGTGATTTCAAAAGCCCAAATTGTCCAGCCGTGGTTATGCCGGCCTGCATCTACTTACATGATTTCAAGACTTTTTTGTCAATTTAACTGTTTGACTTGGTGATCACAAAATTAAAACCAAAGCAAAATAGTAAACGAAACAATTAGGATGCAATAAATTATAACTCGTTTAATTAAATTAGATAATTTCAAGGCAATAGATTATGATAATTTTAACTAATGAATCAAGCGAAAAAGCATAATTATGGCTACAAAAAAGGGATGAGAGGTCTTGAATCCTAAGAAATATACCAATGATTTGAGTTTGATGATATTCAAACAGCATACTAAAATGCATGATAAACTATAATACACGAAGCATAACATTTGGAATGTGTCTAATCTTGTAATTTTCTTCGCCATTCAAGCGTCGTGCAATGTCATTATATGCAGGAAACATAAGGAAGTTATGGAGTTTAGAAATGTATTGTAACCCTCCAGGAAGAAACTTCAATCTCATGCAACTCCAAAAGGTGAGAGACCTTAAACTTGAAAAGCCCCATTTACAACTTCAGTCCACTCTACTAGACTCCGAGAGCCTATGAACAGAGTTTCCAGCTTTGGGAAACCACCAGCACCACAAAATTCTTTACCCATACATTTTGCCTCACTTGCATCCACAAGTTTGAGGTGTTTTAATTCTGGAAGAAGCTGAAGCACTGAAGTTTGATGTACCAATAGCCTTGAGTAATATAAGTGCAGAGTAGTCAGGTTTTCCATAGACATAAGCCAACCAGGAATTTCAGCTAGTCCACCAGCCAAGCGAAGCTCTTGAAGAAGAGGTAAAGGACAAAATTGTTCCATTTCTGGAAGCAGTGAATCTTGTAAGGGGAAACATCCTTCTGCACTTAATGATAGGGAGACAAGATTAGTCATTTTCATGATTGATGCTGCTAGTTCATGGGCATGATCAGCAGTCACACGCTTAACTGCTAGTTTTCGCAATTGGATTAAGTTCCCTAATTCATTAGCAATGCCCCCTCCACCATACACACCATCACACGTATGGAGATTCTTCATTGCTCTAAAGCCCTTTGGAACCTTAATTTCACCATCGTTAATGCCATGTCGCATTAAAAGGTGTCTCAACTGTTTAATACTGAGTACCTCTACTGGTAATTCATGCGAATTTCCAAGTCTACAACTCCTTAGGTCCAATGTTTGTAGTTCCTGAAGATTACTAAAGCTGTGTGGAAGCTCATCCAGATATGAGTGAATTAAGCCCAAATACCTGAGATGAAGCAAGTTCCCTACTGCATCAGGCAAGTATTCTATTAAGCCTTCCAAATCCAGTACCACTAAGGATTGCAACCTGCAAATACTTTCCATATAGGCCCGAGTAAGGCCTTCTTTTGGATCACCCCGTCTTGTTCCCAAAGTAATCACAAATAGCGAACGAATTTGAAAGGATTTGAAGTTAGGAGGATTACCCTTTCCGTCATCTTCGATAACTGCACGTACTGAAGATTCTGCAGTCTGAGCAACAAATTCATTTTCCTCCACCTCAACAACACATACTTCCTTATAGTTTTCATCAACGACTACTTCACCCCAAACATCTTCAACAAGCATTCCAAGGCCAATTAAATCCTCAATAATCACTTCTGCCACGCTTTCCATGGCTTTTTCTGGTATTTCCGGTACTAGACCTTCCGCCAATAGAAGCCGAACTAGTTTGTCCTTCTCTATAGGATATCTAAATGTGATTAAGCAACAACAATCTAAGAAGGATTTGATAAGATCGGGAAGATTTTCATATTGCAATTTGAAATTTGCAAAAGAAGACGTGGATTCACCAATTGATGTAGGAGAAGCAATATTACCTTGAGATTTTCTGGTTGGCATCTCTGCAAAGAAGATCTCCTTGCGATTTTCAGATATGCGAGAGAAGTAAATTAGGGGCATGGTGGGATTTTATCAGATCAAACAAAAGCTGATTAAAGGTAAAGGTTTCTGCAATTGTTACTGTTGATAATCAAAGACCGATTTGCGGAGCTGATTGGTATGGTGATTTCAAACAAAAGCTGATTAAAGGTGAAGGTTTCTGCAATTGTTACTGTTGATAGTCAAAGACTCATTTGCGGAGCTGATTGGTATGTTGTTGTCGGTAATATTAATGACCATTAAAATAGGTATTGAAATCAACCGTTGATTTCCCAAGATTTTTATGCTCGATGAGAGGAAGCACCTGTATTAGATAACATTAAAAAAAAAAGGAGAAGGAACAAATCGTGACATAAATAAAAGAATGCATAAAATTAAGCAAAAATCAGGTAAAAATATATAATTTTGCTGAGTTGACATTTTTCATGGACATAATCCAACTATGAATTTTAGGCAACTAAGCCCAATGCCTCATCCGGCCCATATAAATTTGAACGAGAATCCAAATATCCGTAGAATATTAGAAATTCATTTTGTCAAAAAAAAAAAAAAAAAAGAGGAAGATGGGGATTGGGATTCATTAATCAAACACAAGAAAAAAAAGTAACATTGCCTAACCAAAATGCAATCAAAGCGTAATAAATTAGTAAATGTTCATAGCAAGCAGGTGCCAGGTACAGGTAATTCATAAATCTTGACATTTTTAATGTGCTTGATCTTGTAATTCTCTTCAGTATTCAACCGTCTCCCAATATCATCGAAACCAGGAACCAAATACAGTTCTTCCAGTGCAGAAACGTTCTGTAATCCTTCAGGAAGAAACTTCAACTTCCAACAGTTGCGAAAAGTGAGACGCCTTAAGCTTGGAAATGCACCATTTACAATCTCAGTCCACTCTACTAGACTCAGAGAGAAAATAATCAGACTTTCAAGCTTTGGGAAACCACCTGCATCGCAAAATCTTTTACTGATGTATTTTCCCTCGATGGCCAACCAAAGACTCAGATGTTTCAATTTTGGAAGAAGCTGAAGCACTGAAGTTTGGCTTTCCAATAGCCTTGAGATTGATAGATAAAGAGTTGTCAGGTTTTCCATGGAGAAAACCCAATTCGGAATTTCTACTAGCCCGCCACGCAAGTGGAGTTCTTGAAGAAGAGGCGGAGGACAGAATTGTTCCATTTCTGGAAGCAATGAATACTGAAACATGCCGCCTCCTTCTGCTGCTAAAGATAGACATAAAAGATTTGTCATCTTTGTGATTGATGTTGCCAGTTCATCTGCATGATCATCGGCCACACTATCAACACTAAGTTTTCTTAGGTGAATTAAGTTGCCCAATTCTTGCGTAGCTCCGCCTCCGCCATAGATAGCATCACAAGTTTGAAGATTCTCCATTGCCCTAAAGCCGTTTGGAACCTTAATACCACCGATGAAACCCACTAAAAGGTGCCTCAATTGCTTAATATTCAGCACCACTGATGGTAATGTACGCAAAATCCCAAGTCCGGACCCTCTTAAATCCAGACTTTGAAGATTCTGAAGATTGCTTAATCTCGGTGGAAGCTCATCAAGTCTGGACTCTAATAAGCCTAAATGCCTGAGGTGAACCAAGTTTCCTATTGCATCAGGCAAGCACTCCATCAGGCCATTCAAATCCAGCACCACTAAGGAATGCATCCTGCAAATACTTTCTATATAGGCCCGAGAGAGGCCTTCTTGTGATAGTCTCTGAGAATTAACCAAAAACAGTGAATGAATTTGAAGAGTTTTGAAATTTGGGGGAACATGTTTTCCATCATCTTCAATCACTGCACGTACGTGAGAATTTGCAGACTGGGTAATGAATTCATTTTCCTCAACCTGAAGAAGACAAACTTCTTTATATTTGTCATCGACTTTCACATATTCCCTCAAAATTTCTTCACCAAGCATTCCAAGGCCAATTAAATCATTAATAATCATTTCTGCTGCTGTTATGTCTGGTACTAGATCTTCAGCCAACAGAAGCCGTGCCAGTTTGTCCTTCTCTCTAGAATATTTAAATGTGACGATGGAACAATAATCCAAGCAGGATTTGAGAAGATCAGGGAGCTTATCATACTTTGATTTGAAATTATCTTGAATTGGAGTAGAAGTAGTATCGCCTTCAAATTTCCTTGCAGGCACCTCTGCAAAGAAGAATTCTGCACGGTTTTCTGATGAACAAGAGAAGTAGATCAAAGGCATGTTGGGATATTATCAGATCAATCAAAGCTGATTTAACTTTTTTTTTTCCTTTACATTAAAGGCCAATTCAGAAGAAGGGAATTGCAGTATTCATATACTTGAAAATTAATTTGAACAAAGGCATGTTGGTGCGATGATGATGATCATTAAAGCTTCCATGTGGGGCTGCTCTGAAATTCCTGAAAAGGTTAAAAGAAAAAAAAGTTTCTTGCAGTTTGTAATTTTCAAATGTGGGTGAAAAATCATTAATGTTTGCATGTGGATGCACATGTTATTTGTCATGTTCTGTTTTTGTGAAGAATCAATGAGATGACTTTTTGACAATCTTACTTTTTCAATAACAATTAATTTAAATTGTTAGGTTTGGAAATTTTCAATTACTTTTATTTATTGAAATTCAAAGTTACCCACAAAAAAGAAAAAGGTAAGCAATATATTAATATGGGTTTTCTTTTCCTTTCATTAGTAAAAACAAATACATATAGGACACAAACCAATTCATTGTTTTTTTCTTTTGCGAAATACACGGTGTATCCTGGATGGCTTCAACTGTAAAAGTCTTCTTTAAGCCAGTACTATACCCAGATTAATCCTCGTTCGCACCGTGTCAGCTCAATTAAGGAGTAGTGTGCTGGCCAATGTGTTGCTTCGTACGTGAGGGGGATCGAACCCCTGACCTCACTTAAGGGATGAGAGTGCCTTACCACTCACACCAACCACAATTCATTGTTAATGTGGCGTTTGACGTGTCAAAAATTCATGTTAGCAATGTGACGTACGGAATTTTAAAAAATAAAACATATGATTACCTTGTCGAACTTATATAATACACATATTAATTGGTTTGTATCCTACGTTGAGGAAAAAAAATTTAATTATTTTATTAATCGTAATTTTTTTAATGATTTTAATGTTAGTTGATGATAAATTCAATTATCTTTGTAAAACCTAACTAATGTATTAATCATAAACCAATTTTTTTTTAATTCAAATTAAAATTTCATTAACAATATAAAAAATACATATAAAAAATATAAATAAACTTATGAAATTTAAAAATATATAAAACATAAGAAACTAATAAAGTTGGTAAATAAACTTATGAAATTTAAAAATATATAAAATATTAGAAACTAATAAAGTTGGTAAAGTATATTTTTAAACTTTTTTTACTAAAACAATGAATAATAGTAATATGATACGGATAATTGAGCTTCTAATAAAACACTCAATCTATCTGTTGTTCATACAAAAAAAAATTATTTCAGAAAGACAAAAATTTTTATAAAGGAAAATAATAATCTTTATATTTAAAAAATAAACTTGTATGACAAAAAATTTAAATTATATTCAATATCAGCTAAATGAATCATATTTATAAAAATATAAATAAATTTTAGATAAATAGAAAATTAAATATCAAATAAAAAATTTCATATCCGAATTTATTGAAAGCAAAATACAAAAAATACAAACACAAACACATATAAACTTAAAATTTAAGATTTATATCGATTTGAAAATTATTATAAAGAGATTTAAAAAATAAAAAATATAGAAAATTAAAAAATATAAATATAAATTTAATAAAAGAGCAAAATGAAAGAGGTGAGAAGCTGAAATCTATAAATAAATTTACAGTAGCTTTAAAATTAGATAAAAAAAAGTAAAAAAATTTAAATTTAGAGAGAAAAAGAGTTGAATGTTTTTGGAGAAAATAATCATAAACCAATTTTGATATTGCTGAAAACAATTTTCCCTTTTATTTTGGGAGGGGAAAGAAGGATAAGGCTGATGCTGAATCCATAACCCAAAAATTCAAACAAACCCAAATGATAAATTTCATACTAAAGGTGAGTAAATTTCGGTTCAAATCGAATCAACTAATTTTTTTAATTTGATTTAATTTTTTGCTTTGGTTTTAAATTTTAAAAAAATTTGGTTTTTCGTTTTGATTTGATTTTTAAAGAAAAAAACCGTATAAAATTCAAACAGAACTGAAAATCTATATAATTATATATTTTTTTTAATTTTTTAATTGATACATGTAAATTATCTTATTTTAAGTTGTAAATTATATGAGTATATTTATCAATTATTAATATATATTTTTTAGGTGATAATTTAAAATTTTGACAATTAAATTGAAAATTGATTAAATGAAAAAATTTATTTAACAGTTTTTTTGTATTATTTATTATATATTTTGAAATTGTATCTTTAATTTGAATTTTTATTTTATATAATATAGATGTTTTTATTTTAGTATATTATGATTTATAATTTTTAATAATTTTTAGATACAAAATTTTTTTAAATAATTTTAATTTTTAATTTTTTGATTAACGAAATCAAAATGATCGAAAATTTTGATTCGATTTAAATTTAATTATTTTATAAATTTAATTTGATTGATAAAAATATTAAAAATTTAATTTTTGATTATTTTAATGAACCGAATCGATCGTTCACGGGGCTAGTTTATACTGACAATTATTATTATTGTTATCTTTAACCCCCAATAGAAAAAGAGTCCACAAAATCCAAGAAGGTTAATCCCCAGTAGAAAAAGAGTCCACAAAATCCATGAAGCTTAACCCCCAATAGAAAAAGAGTCCGTACTGACAATTATTATTATTATTTTTGTTTTTATATTTTATTTTACTGTAACGCACTACTGGATTATATATTGAAAGTCTTACGGGCATTATGCTTGAACTTTTGTAACTTTTGTACCCGAAAAGGCAAGAAGCAGTGCCACATGTACAAGAGGTGTGAACAAATATATATGTAATATTATTTTCTACAATTAAAAAAAATAAAACAAAAATTAGAGGAAGACAGTTACCACTTACCAAAAATAAAGACTAAAAAGCAAAACCAAACAAAATGAAGCAGCTATAAAGCTTTGCAGCTTAACACTGCACATCAGCGCGCTATCCCTTTGTTGTGAAAATGGAAGTGCAGATCATTTCTGAAACTTTCATTAAACCCTCCTCACCAACACCTCCTCACTTTCAAAACTACAATATTTCTCTACTCGATCAATTTGCACCACCCGTCTTCATTCCCAACATCCTCTTTTTTTCCATCCAACACAACCTTAATCTCACCTCCGAAAGCTCAACGTTGCTAAAACGTTCTTTGTCTGAAACCTTAACCCATTACTATCCTCTTGCTGGAAGGATTAACGAAACTCTCTCTGTTGATTGTAATGATGAAGGAGTTTGCTACGTAGAGGCCAAGGCTAACATCTCTCTTTCTCAATATCTCGCCTACCCAGATATCCCTTCTATGAATAGCTTGCTGCCAAGTTACTGGTACGAACCAGATCCTACTACATCTTGTTATGTTTGCATGATTCAGGAAACAATGTTTGCATGTGGTAGCATCGCCGTTGGGGTACTTGTGTCACACTTGATCATGGATGGAATTTCTTTGGCTTCGTTTCTAAAATGTTGGGCTTCGGTTGCAAGCAAGTCATCAGGTATGGATTTTATGGCTCCCAATTTTGATGGTCCATCTATTTTCCCGCAAAATTCATCAATGACCAAAGATATAAGGGAATCTATTTTTGAAACATTTGTTAGAAAAGGGAAGTTTGCCACAAGGAGATTTGTGTTTGATGCAAGCGCCATAGCCAATCTGAAGACCAAAGCAATGGCTTCAAGTTTAGAAAATCCAACAAGAGTTGAGGTAGTGTCTGCAATTCTTTTGGAATGCATCAATACTATTCTCAAGGAAAAATCATCGGGTGCTGAGAGGCCGATTGCATTTACTCATGCTGTAAATTTACGTTCAAGAACTACACCTCCAATCCCAGAAAGTTCATTGGGGAACCTCCTGTTGTTAACACATGGATTTTGTGTGCCTGAGGAAATCAAATTTAGTAACTTAATTTGCAAAGTGAGGGAAGCAATAAGGAAAATTGACAAAGAATTTGTGAAGAATATGTGCAGTGATGGAGGATTTGACAAGCTATATAAGGTGATGAAAGAGATTGGCAGAGATGAGAGGGGTTCAGAAAATGGATTGAATTTTGTGCAAATGTCTAGTTGGTGTAATTTTGGATTGTACGAAGTTGATTTTGGGTGGGGAAGCCCTGTGTGGGTGACCTGTGCTGCTTTATTATCAGCTAATTCTGAAAATTCAGTGTTGAACACAGCAATTCTTCTGGATGGAGCAGATAAAGGAATAGAAGCATGGGTATACATGGATGAGGAGGACTTGAAATTGCTAGAGAAACATAAATCGCTTCTTCAACATGCCATCCTTAACCCAAGTCTTTTGAAACTTTGCAATTAATAGTCGTATGTGAAATTCTACTCCTTTGGATCAGCTGATAGTAAGTGGCGTGCATTACAAAAAATGCCATTTTTTAGTTTTATATTTTCAAAATCGTATCACAAAGGTCTATGATTTGAAAATGCCGGTCTCTTATTGATACGAGGCAAACATTACAAAAAATGGCCAATCTGTTATCTATAATAGTGTGATTAAAATCTCTCTTACGTCTGCACGATTAAATCAGATTCATGAAAAAAATTCTTATTAATTATTCAAATTAATTATTAATTACTCAAACGGACCTAGTAATACATTGACATACAACTCAACATTCAATAATATATGAGATATTCAACAGAAATAACATGCAATGCATACAAAGAACAATGGATTTTCTTATTCTATTAAATTATATTGGATTCCATTTCATAACATCAAACTCTTTCCACATAGACAACTTAATTGGGATGAAATGGAGTGGGAATCAGGACAAGATCTTGTTTTCGTTTAATGATGAAGCCGAAAGCTTCATCCATGTTAAAATTCTCTGGTTTAGAATCATCAGGAAGTTTCCAATCAAACTGATACAGCATTCTTGCAAGCAAAGGTTCAATGATAGCCATAGACATTGCTATGCCAGGGAAGATCCTTTTTCCAGCTCCAAAAGGGAGGAGCTCAAAGTTTCCGCCTCTAAAACCAATCGAGTTATCCATAAATCTTTCTGGGTTGAATCTATCAGGATGAATCCAGGAATTAGGATCCCTTCCAATTGGCCATATGTTCACTAGAACTTTAGTTTTGGAATCAATATCAAATCCATTAACTTTATATTTCTCACCACATTCTCTTGGAATCAATGGTGTCGGAGGATGTAATTGTCGTAAATAAAACTGAAGAAAAATAACTGTCAAATAGACCAGCTGATTTTTGTGTTGGAATCACACACTAATTCTTTCATTTACTGAATATATAAATAAAAACATAATAGCCACGTTCCCATGACTTCCACTACTTCAAAAACTAACTTCTAAACAGTTAATAGAAACTAAACTGATTTCCTAAAAACAAGCAACAATTAACAACGTGAAGGCTGCAACTAAGGCACGTTTCCAACAATCTCCTCTTTGCCTTAATAGTTGCAGACATTTAATCTGTTTCTTAAATCTTCAAATCTTGCTTTTGGAAGAGCTTTGGTGAAAATATCTGCAGCCTGCTCCTCTGTTTTGCAGTAAATCAGCTTGATTTCACCATCCTTCTGCTTTTCTCTCAAGTGATATAGCTTAATGTTGAAGTGCTTTGTTTTCCCATGGAAGATAGGATCCTTTGAGATTGCAATAGCAGCTTGATTATCTACGAAGATTCCTGTTGGCACAATTTGCTTCATGTACAAGTCTGCAAGGATTTTTCTGATCCAAATTGCTTGATTCACAGTAGCATTTGCCGCAATAAATTCTGCCTCTGCTGTACTTTGTGCAACCACATCTTGTTTTCTTGAACTGAATGAGAAAATACCTGATCCAAAATTGAAACAAAAACCAGTTGTACTTCTCATGTCTTCAACAGAACCTGCCCAATCACTGTCAGAAAAACCTTGAAGTTGAAAGTTATGACAGCAAGAGTATTTAATGCCATAATCTATTGTGCCTTTGACATATCTTAGGATACGTTTAGCAGCAACAAAATGAATTTCACTAGCACAATTCATATATCTTGACAGCAAGCTTACTGCAAACATTATATCCGGTCTTGTGGCTGTTAAATACATCAAGCAGCCTATCAAACTCCTGTAGATCCCTTCCTCAACTTTTTCGGATCCATCTTCTTTGTTGAACTTCTCCTTTTGATTCATTGGTGTGCTGGTGCTTTTGCAATCTTCCATGTGAAACTTCTTGAGTATTTCTTTTGCATACTTCCTTTGGCTTATGAAAACTCCATCACAATCTTGCTTCACCTCCATGCCCAGAAAGTAAGACATAAAGCCAAGATCTGTCATCTCAAATACTTTGTGCATTTCAGCTTTGAACTCCGCCACTAAGATCTCATTACTTCCTGTCACAAGCAGGTCGTCAACATAAACAGAAACTACAAGTAAATTACCTCCAGCTTCTTTGACATATAAAGTAGCTTCACTTGGACTTTTAACAAATCCAAGCCTCTGAAGATGCTCATCAATTCTGCTATACCAGGCTCTTGGAGCCTGTTTAAGACCATATAAGGCTTTCTTCAACAAGTAGACCTTCTCCTCCTGTCCCTTGACTTTGAAACCTTCGGGCTGCTCTACATAAATCTCTTCTTCAAGATAACCATTCAGAAAAGCTGATTTTACATCCAGCTGGTATATCTTCCATACATTTTGAGCAGCTAGAGCAAGCAACATCCTTATCGTGTCCAAACGTGCCACTGGAGCAAAAGTTTCTGAGAAGTCCACTCCAAACACTTGACTATATCCCTTTACTACCAATCTGGCCTTGTGTTTGTTTATAGAACCATTAGCATTGAGTTTGGTTCTATAAACCCATTTTACTCCAATTATCTTCCTGTTTTGCGGTTTGTCTACCAATTCCCAAGTGCCGTTTTTCTCAATCATTCGAAGCTCTTCTTTCATGGCTTCTATCCATTTATCATCTTTCTCGGCTTCTTTAAATTCTGCAGGTTCAAAGATAGCAACACTGCTTCTTTCATAAATATCAGCCAAGGATCTTGTGCCATGAACTGGAATATCATCTTCATCATCATCAAGATGCTGTGACTTTGCTGGTAGCTCTTCCAATAACTCTTTCCACCTCCATTGTTGATCTTCCATAAATTTGACATCTCGGCTTACAATAATTTTCCCATTTTGAGGCTGGAAAATTCTGTAAGCTTTAGATGTGCTGCTATATCCAACAAAGATACAAGTTTCAGCCTTCTTGTCAAGCTTGTCTCGTTTCACCTGTGGCACATAAGAAAAAGAAAGACAACCAAAAATTTTTAAATTTTTTAAATCTGGCTTGTAACCGAACCAAGCCTCAAATGGTGTCTTTCCATGCACAGCTCTAGTTGGCAGCCTGTTTAATAAGAAGACTGCAGTGCTTGCTGCTTCTGCCCATAGATTCTTTGGCAGCTCTTTTTCATGAAGCATACACCTCGCCATTTCCATGATACTTCGATTTTTTCGCTCACTTACACCATTCTACTGTGGAGTGTAAGGAGTTGTGAGCTGGTGCTCAATGCCAGCCTCCTCGCAAAACTTATCAAAAGCTTCATTTGCATACTCCTTTCCATTGTCAGATCTTACTATGCGCAACCTGCAGTCACTTTGATTCTCCACCCAAGATTTAAACTTCCAAAATATATTAGCAACCTCAGATTTGGATTTAATAAAATAAATCCAGCAAAATCTCGTATAATCATCTATAAAGATAATATAGTATTTACTACCATTTAAAGATGAAGTTGCCAGAGGTCCTCCAACATCAGTATGTACAAGTTGCAGCTTGTGAGATGCTCTCCAGGCTGATTGCGGAAATGGTTTTCTAGCATGCTTTCCGTATTGACAAGCCACACAATCTTCTGATCTATTTTCCAACATTGGTACACCCTTCACAAAATTATTTTTCTGCATATATAGAAGTCCAGCATAATGGAAGTGCCCAAGTCTTTTGTGCCACAATTCTGCATTGCTCATGTGACTTGCAAGTGCAGCTTGCTCATCCTCCATCAAATTCAAGGCAAAACTCTTGGCTCTCATCTTCACTTTGAATACATCTCTGCCCTTTGCATCCTTGATAAAGCAGCAGTTGTTATCAAAAATAACTTTGAAGCCTTTTTCAACCTGCTGTCCAACACTGAGTAAGTTTTGATCAATGTCAGGTACATATAAAACATCAGTAATATGTTTCAAACCTGTCAAGCTCTCAATGGCCACGGTTCCTTTCCCTTTAACCGAAATAAACTCACCATTTCCAATTTTTACTTTAGAAATGAGAGTCTTATCTATCTCCATGAAAAGAGCTTGATCATTGGTCATGTGATTTGTGCAGCCGCTGTCTATTAACCAAGAGTCACTCGAACTACTATTGGTGGCAAAACATGTTACCACGAAAAGTTGTTCTTCCTCCTGTTCTTCTGTGTGAACTTGTGCTGCTGCTGGCTGTTGTGTTTTGCAAACCCTTTCCATGTGTCCCAGATTCCCACATTTTCTGCATTTTATATCTGGCCTCCACCAACACCTCTTGGGTATATGGTTCGACTTCTTGCAATATGGGCAAGATAAACCCATATCATTTTTGTTGTCATCGCTGGATTTGCTGCTCTTCCTCTTCTCCTTGAATTTCTTATCTTTGCCTCCTCCTAAATTTTCTGACTTGACTTTGAAGGCACCCTCTACAGTTCCTCCTTTTCGCATCTTTCTTCTTTGCTCTAGAGCTTGCAAAGCATTAACTAACTCTGCCAAGGATATGCTTGACAGATCTTTAGACTCTTCCAAAGAAGAAATTTTAGACTCATATTTTTCAGGCAAAGTGACAAGAATTTTTTGGACAATTCTTTCATCAGAAAAGTCCTTACCTAGCAGCCTCACTTTGTTAACAATGCCCAGCAGCTTGTCAGAGTAATCTTTGATAGTTTCTTCTTCCTTCATCATCAGCATCTCGAATTCTCTGATCAAGTTGAGCACTTGCATGTTCTTGGTTCTGTCATTACCCTGGTACTCCTTCTTGAGGTAGTCCCATATGTCTTTGGCTGATTCCAAGTTCATAATCCTGGTGAATATAGTGCTTGAAACTGCAGAAAAAAGACAGGCCTTGGCTTTTGACTTTCTTGTCTTTCTCTCCTTATGATTCTTCATTTGTGCCACCGTGGGATTTGCTGGCAAAGGTGGAACATCATAGTCTTCTTCTACAGCCTCCCAAAGATCCAATGCATCGAGGTAGACTGTCATCTTTACAGCCCAAGCTTGATAATTTTGGCCATCAAAAATTGGTTGAGCAATATGGCTTAAAGATGATTGTGCTTCAGCTTCCATTCTCACAGATCCCTCAAGATAACAGCTCTGATACCAATTTGTCGTAAATAAAACTGAAGAAAAATAACTGTCAAATAGACCAGCTGATTTTTGTGTTGGAATCACACACTAATTCTTTCATTTACTGAATATATAAAAAAAACATAATAGCCACATTCCCATGACTTCCACTACTTCAAAAACTAACTTCTAAACAGTTAATAGAAACTAAACTGATTTCCTAAAAACAAGCAACAATTAACAACGTGAAGGCTGCAACTAAGGCACGTTTCCAACAGTAATCTTAGTGTTTCTTTGATAACTAGCTTCAGATATTTCAGTTTGAAATCGTTGTCATTGTCCTTTCCATGAAAGACTCGTCTTACTTCTTCTTGTGCCTTTTGCATTATCAAAGGGTTCTTCACCATTTCTGCTATTGCCCATTCCACAGTTACTAGCGATGTGTCACCCGCACCAGCAAATACATCCTGTAATAGCACAAGGAACTAACGGTCAGAAAAGAATAGCTTACTAGAACGGTCAGATAGAATAGAACAGTTGTATTCAATCAGCCAGATATATCCGATCATTACTTACTAACCAGAATGATGGCTTTGAGGTTAATTGTGGTTAATGGTATTTGCAGGTTTTGATGTTCCTGAATATCAAGAAGAACATCTAAAAGAGTGAGAGCTTCAGCAGAAGAAGCTCTGTTGGCTTTCCGTTCACTAATGGCTTGGTCAAAAATCTCGTCGACCCGTCGATGAGCCTTGTGGAGGGCAGAGATTGTCCCGGTGATCATGTGGAGTAACCTAGATGATGGAAACGCATCAGCAGCACTGAAACCACCTGCTTCTGTCAAGCACTATCGATGATTCTTAAGAATTCATTTTGCTGTTTGAAATTCTTGCCTATGGTTGTTGCTACAACGATGGAATCTCCTAACGAGTTCAGTCTCCTACTAAGATTAACCGGGGTTCCAGCACTTGAATAAATAAATTCGATGAAATTTGAGATCTGTTCTTCAAAGACTGGCTTGAAAGACTGGACACGCTTAGCACCAAATAGATCCACCATTGCAATTTTCTTCATTTTTCTGTAGTAATCCCCCGGTTATAAACCATGATATCTGCAACCACAAGAGAAGGTCTTCCAAGGAATTGGGATTGCTGAGTTTTCATTACTTCCTTTGCTAATTCTGCTGACGAAATTACTGAAAGTGGAAGTTGCCCAAGCTGAATATGCATAATTGGCCCATAAGTTTTGGCCAATTCTGCTAGACGCTGATGGATTTGACAGCCAACTAATTGGTGAATGTTGCCAATCAAAGGCAATCTCCATGGTGCTGGTGGCGGATTGGATTTCTTCTTCCATATCTTTAACACTTTCAAAACAAATAGGATCAAGGCTACAAGGCATAGATACGTGGGAATTTTCATTTCTTCTCCTATTCAAGCAATTGCTTAAGGGGGTATAATATTTGCCTATTCGGTGGCGGATTGATGGCGAAAACCTCTGTCACCTAAATTTTAAGTATAATACAAATGAATTTTAAAAGCCAACCACATGCATGTGTCTGATTTTCTGGTTTGATTGATATAGAATATGATATTTTATCTTCCTCGGGTTGTGCAATCCATTAAATTTATAAATTAACATCAGTTTATAGAAGTTTTATATTAAAATCATATCGACATGAGATTTCATTCAAATTCCAACCCGATAGAATGGACCACGAGTTCATTATATTATGGGAGAAATGATCTTTTCGGGCCGAATTTGTGGAGAAATAATTGGAGGGAATCAAAGCCATAATAGAACCTTTTTCGATTCTTTTTAATGTTTATATTTCTAAGCAAGTTAACTAATACTTTTATAATCCATCCGGTATTTGAAATATACTAATCCGACTAATCTAAATTTAAAAATGTTCTGTAGTCAGAACTCAAATCCACACTTAACTCGAATTTGAGACATAGAGAACAAAGAAGGGACCAATGCCTTTGTAAGAGAATTGGCTAGCTGCTTTCAGATGAACAATGGACCAAAATTATTTCAATGTTTTTTGTCTTGCAACCATTGAAATATATTAATTACATATTTATACATTATAATACTCTTATACCAGACTGAGGAAAAGCACTGTGCAAATTAAGAGTTGATGAGACTGGCTAATCTACCAACATCATCTACCTCCAAAAGTAGTTGTCCAGTGGGTGCCAATTTCTTGTTTGCTTGAAGAAGAAGAAGAAGAAGCAGTAGCAAAAACGCCTTTTCTGTCAACAAAAGCTGGCTGCTTGGGGATCGGAAGGCTTGTAATTTCACTACTGAGCAACACAACCACGGTTGACATGGTAGGACGATCATTTGGATCCTCTTGTACGCAAAGAAGTGCGACATGTAAGCACTTTAAGAATTCATTCATATCACAGCTTTCCCTCAGTGTCTTGTCCATGAATTCCACTGCTTTGTCTTCTCTCCATAACCTCCAGGCCTTACATTTTCCAATGAAGCTAATTAGCATTAACTAGAAAGAATTATGGTCACAACAGCAATTATCTCCACTTACATAGCCAAGAATGTTCGTGGTTTCTTCAGGATTAACCATTCTTGTACTCCTCCTTCCACTCAGAATCTCAAGCACAACAACACCATAGCTAAAAGCATCCGATTTAACCGAGAATAGACCATCTAACGCATACTCCGGAGGCATATAACCACTTCATTTTAACAATTAAAACAAGAAATTAGAGGTGTTGACGTCCTGGAAACTAACAATCACCAGGTAGTAGTAGTATAATGCTCAAGTAAAAACTTACTAGGTGCCAACAACTCTGTTTGTCATTCCTTCTGTTTGCTTGCCTTCAAAAATCCTTGCTAATCCGAAGTCAGAAATCTTGGGGTTCATTTCTGTATCTAGTAAAATGTTGCTTGTTTTCAAATCCCTATGAATAATCCTCAGTCTTGAATCTTGGTGCAGATATAGTAGCCCTCGAGCAACTCCCAAAATGATGTTGAAACGTAATTCCCAGTTCAGAAGCAAGCCAAGCTTTTCATCTTGGAAGTTTCATGTTTTCATAAGGAGCATGAATTAGTAATTTTCATATTGTAATGAGCCGTATTATATCCTGGCAACATTTGCCTAAATACGGTATATATGATTTCCAATGAATGTATGCAGTTTGATATACTAACGGGCCAAAACAAATAATGTCCGATGAATGTATGCAGTTTGATATACAATAAAAATGGGGGGGTTTTCTTAATGCTTACCAAATATGAAGTAATCTAAGCTCTTGTTAGGCATATATTCATAAAGTAAAATCTTTTCCTTCCCTTTGATGCAATAGCCCAAAAGTTTTACAAGATTTCGATGTTGAAGTCTAGCAATCAGCACAACCTCATTTTTGAATTCGTCCAAACCTTGTCCTGAGACACTTAAGAGCCTCTTCACAGCAATTTCTTGCCCCCCTTCAAACGTGCCCTGAATCACAGAAACTTTGTTGCAAGTAATTTGAACTGACAAAATATATTTATCACTAATTCAAAGATTACCTTGTAAACAGGGCCAAAACCTCCTCGTCCAAGCTTATTTTCATCTGAAAAATTATCTGTAGCTGCTAATATGCTATCTAATTCAAAGAATGGTACATCTATAGCCTTCTTATCCTCTTCTTTGAATTCTCCGGCATCTATCAAGTCTTTTACGAGTTTCTCAGTGCCGTATAAATGAGCTTTATTTCTTTCGATGTTATCTCTTCTTTCTGAATTCAGGAAAATGTATTAATTTCAACCTAACATACTTTCTAATTATATAATATTTTTCGAGAAAATCATTTCTAGCTACCTCGTCTTTTGGCCATCTTTCTCCTGTAAATGCATATTGCCAATGAAGCAATGACACATGAAAGTAGGAAACTTCCAACACCAACAAACACTCCAAATTGTTTATGGGATGTTCTGTCTCCTGCAAGGAAGTAAAATGAAAACCTAATCCAACAAATTCTAATTTTCATTGATTTTGCGGATATTTATGGCATGCAAAATGAACTGTAAATTCCTAAAACTTGGAAAGAAAAGTCATTATACACCTCAACTTTTCAATAATCAATACTAATTATATATCTTCAACCGGAGTACAATTAAGTGCTCCACCATCCCATCTGAAGTTTGTATAATATTGCAATGAAACCTTCTCCCACCATCTACTGTTATTTCGCACGAAGAAAATAGCCAATCCTTGCAGTCTGCTGATGAATTGCTGATTGGCTCTAGAGGTGGAATGCAACTGATCTCAATTTGTTCTATACCTTTTGATGGATTAGCAGAATCCAAACGTTCCACCCTGATACATCTATGGGTTACATTTGTCAGTTTATAAGCAAAGGTTGATAATGACTTGATCAGCTGAAGAGTCGTTATACCACAATTATCTGCTTTTTCTTAGATGATAAATGTCCTTATAGTTTCATTGATACTAGTGGCATTGTAGATACCAGTAGGCGCTTGAAACCTAAGCTTGCCTGTAGATTTGTCGCAGTAGAAACTAAAATACATAGGGTCACCACGACTTGACCCCCCCGCACCTAGAGAATAAGGAATTACATGTGTGCCACAAGCTTCACAGCCTCTAGTTGTTCGTTATTTTTTTTAAAGGAAATTATAACTAGCCTCAGGTCATCATTTCAACATCAAAAAAAGAAAAAATTAAAAAAAAAAAATTCTTACTGGCTAGACGGACGCAGAGCTCACGACCACCATCAGGAAAATCCTCTTGAAGATTGTTAAGATTCTCTGTCCAAATCCAGCATGTGGTTTTATTAGATGCTGCACCCCTTCGACTGCTATTTTTCTCTTTGGTATAGGAATATGCAACGCATTCAAGATTACTGAGACATTTCATTTTGCAATCTGTTTCAAAATCAACAGAAAGTGTTTGGTCTGCGTTCTCTACTCTCATGTTGCTCAATTTGTAGAAGATGTCGCTCTCACCATATGGTGCGATTGAACTTCTTGTGCATCCACCAGAAAATTCTCTGTTTCTCCATTGCTCCTGATTTGTAGGCCTAAAACCCCGCAAGCATTTACATGGTAACTCATTATTGGAATTGCAACTTCCATAGTTCCCACAGGCATCAAACACACTGCAATTGTCTGAGGGCTCCCGCCATGTTAAAGACATATTATTTTTATATATATCCATGATCCAATACTCTATCGCTCCAGTACAGTTCATCACCATCCTTATGGAGTTATACTTGCTTGAGTTGCTATATCTGGAGGATTTTAAAAAGTTTGCTATTCCATTAGGGATTTCTTCTGACTCCACGTACCCACTTCTCCAACGATCAATATTCCTTCCCTGCACGATGACCCACCGGTTCTCTCGTTCTTCATCTAGCTTAAATGTGAAGTTTCCCGGTGCTGGATCGAGTTTACTAGCCCATGAAGTCAATTTAAGGTCTTGATCCATCCTCATACCTAAAAGAAATGTATCAGATGGGTTCTCAAAGCTTTGCCATAGAGTTATATTCAGATTTCTCAAAACCAAATTTCCAGAATCCATAAGCTTAGCTTCATACCGAAATCCTGGGTCAGAAGCATTCTCAAGATCGGTAGACCAATAAACACTTCCAGATTCATCTAATATTTCGAGGTTGCCACTATCCAAAGCCAAAAATCCACCAGTTCCTGAAAGCGAATCTTTTCGATTGGCAACCCATACAACTGTTCTTGGAGTGAAATTGTAGTACCATATACCCACGTACCTTCGCGTAACTGAGCTTCCCTCAGGGCTGAAAAACCCCAGTTCAAATCTTTTTCCTCCCGAAATAAGAGTTTCATTATGTCGAAGCATACTGTTTGTTGAGATATGGGTGCCTCTTGCAAAGGAACTGTTTGAGGTAAGAGTGTCTCTTGCAAAGGAATTTAAACTAGAAAAGCATAATATGCAGACACAAGAAAAAAAGATGGTGGTTGCTAACATCTTTTAATTCTTATTTCTTTCCTCTCTTTTTTTCCCTTTCCTGTTCAAGTATAATGTGAGGATTCAATTATCGTTTTATTCTTGTGAAAGTTCTTTAGCGTTGATGGTGACCACAGAAGAAAAGATCAGAGGCCTTAAAAGGACACCTTAAACAATTTATTTGTATTTTAAATTCATCTTCCATTCAATTGCCAATACTGACAATCTTGTACTCAAAATTCATCTCATTAATTCTACAAACACCCAGAACATGACAAATTTTTGCTGGTGGTTGCATTGAATCTTCGTATTCATGGAAAAAAAAAAGATTGTTTTTTTATTTGATAAATGAACTCAATAATGCAAATGAATATTAATTTTCTACGGTATAAAGATAAATCAACAAATCATAAGAGGAATGGGAGTGAAGTGATACAATCCAAAACATTACTACAGACCTTTCCCTCAACAAGTCAATAAGTCAACTTTCAATTATTGAATACCACAAACTGCAAAGAACTTTTCTTTTCTTTTTTATAACCGTGTGGGGAATGGAGCGTAAAATCTTCATCGCAGAAACGAGCAAATGTTACAAAATGCCCCTAAACTTTAGTCAACTTCTTATTTACTCCTTTGCTTTTTTTCTTTTTCTCAAAAATGCCAGATCATAACAAAAGGAGCTCAAATGTGCCCTTAGGTTTAACTCTGTTTCCTTTCCTTTCATTCCATTCTCAACTCTCAACAATTCGATCTCATGAGTTTCATCAATAGTTAGTCTCATCGTCAATTCTAATGTTAAAGCAATCAATGAACATGTGCCCAATCTAAGCATATGCAACCATAGAAGCCCTAAGAATTCAATTTTTTTTTTGTTGCTTAAATAATTAAGAGAAAAAGAAAGCAAAAACAGAGTATACCCACTTCTTAGATTTTTCTTCTAT
Organism: Excoecaria agallocha; assembly: GCA_037975025.1. NCBI lineage: Eukaryota > Viridiplantae > Streptophyta > Magnoliopsida > Malpighiales > Euphorbiaceae > Excoecaria > Excoecaria agallocha. Next base: position 57,013,500 of record CM075807.1, on the reverse strand, counting down.
TTAAATTCATAATGCAGCCACCGGAAATAGACGATTGCTGATGGATATCAGCTCGAAATTTGATGATTCAGCCATTGATTTTAAATTCCGAGGCTTCAAATGAGGGTCCGCGAGGAGGAGGGATTAAATTTCAACTTCTGTTTATACACAAAATCAGAAACTTCGGTGTTTAATTTTATACATGTTTGGGCTGCCTCTCATCTCTTGTACTGACAGATTTCAGTTGATAACAGAATCAGAAGGGCACAATTGAACAAAAACTTACTTGAAGGGCAACAGATGTATTTTCACAAAAAAAAAAAAAGTGCAAATTGTTCAATGATAAATTTTTGTTATAAGTTCTACCCTAAAATCCTAAACACTTTGAATTGGATTTTAAATATATTTTTATGCTATTCTAATTAATTGATAGAGATTTGGTTTTCTACAAGTATAAGATAAAAGATTTTATGATTCAATTTTAACAATGCACTGTGATTCAATTTTAACTAGAGGTGAGCAAATTTCGGTTTAAACCGAAAAATCGAACCGAACGAATTTTTAATTTGATTAGATTTTTTAGTTCGATTCGGTTTTCGATTTAACCGAAGTTTTCTAAAATTTAAAATCGAAAACCGAAACGAAAAATCAAACCAAATTAAAAAATCGATTGATTCGGTTCGATTTTTTAGTTTGGTTCGATTTTTGCTCACCCCTACCTAAATGGATTAATAAATTAAATTAACTTATATTCAACAAAATAAAACCATTTATGTTGTGTTATATTTCCGCTGCTTTTAAGTGAATATATGCTGTGTTATATTTCCAGCACTCAGTGTTGGTTTGTTTCGAAATTACGGTTATTAGTTTACTTTGGTTAGTTATTGAAATATTTTTCATATTATATGCTAAAGGGGGGCAGTGCATTATTATTGATCTAAGGAAATGAATAAAGTGCTGGCCATCAGGTCATTAATTAATTTATATATTTTCTCATCTGTTGCATCCACCTAACCAATATTGAATAAACTATTGGTGACAGCTCAGGTGTTCCTCTCTCTAATTTTTTTTAAGAAAATACTCTTAATTCTTCATAATTTTTTAAAAATTATCAATAACTCATCAAAAGAAAATTAAAGTATAACTAACTAATGACTAATTTTAGTGAATAATAGTTACAGTTCCACGATTGAATGGATATATATAGCTATCCATTATCTAATATGTACGCATAACTTCGAATTAAAATAATTATAATAATACTTTAAATAAAGAATGAGTTTTAAAACAAGAACTGGACTCTTAATAGGTAATACGAGTAGTAACCCATTGGTATATGGGTATACATGTGCATCTATGTTGCAAGATCTTCATACATCCAACCATATCACCAAACTATCAATTGGATATCACATGACTCCTTTTCCATCAATTATTCAGAAAATTCCGGCCACGCATTCATACTTGCAAACGAATGGCCTGCATTCATACTATTGAACGGTACACAACGCTCGATACATAATGTATAGAATCGTCACCCAACAATGACGGAGTTAAACTACTAGTTTAAAAAAAGGGGGCTTGAATATGAAAAAGAGACTTTACGTTTTGCATACAGTCCCAGGCACTTCTCCACTGCCGGAATGGACTTAAATTCACTTGTTGTAGTGGGTCTGACATGAAGAAAGTAAACAAATAATAAATAAAAATCAATGGGAAATAAGAAAAAAAAATGTTAATCCGGTGCTCAGTGCTCTATACAACCGTATGTTGCACATTACTCATTATCTGATATGGCTAAAATAATATATTTTTTATTTTTTCAGTCGATCGGAAGGTGCACATTATGCACCTGGTGGGGAAAAAACAGAAGAAGACTTGTAATAATAAAAGAAAAAGTAAAATATTACTTTCAGCTTGAGCAGAGAGGACAAAAAGGAAAGCCCCCATAGTTATCCAGAGCGATCTCCTTGAATAATTTGCCATCTTTGCCTTAGAGAGTAATATAAAAATGAGCAAATTGATTTTGATATATTAGGATTAGCACATTTATATATAACAGATTATGTAGACAGAGAACTAGGGATCATCAAAATTTCGGGTATATGCTGAGGATGATTATTTTGTAGATAATATTAAAAGGTTGTCTTATGATGAAAACAAGAAATATAAGCCAAAGTTCCATATGTTTATATACATGTATAAACAACCATTTCTTTGGACAACTATGTTGGAAATTTAGAAGGTAACTCGGCATCCTTCTCTTAAAAATTAAAGTTATGTTTCAAATACATAAGGGTGAATACATATAAATATAATTCATTTTTAAACTAATAAATTTTAATAATGATCGATTGAATACCTATATTTGTAAATTTTACAAATAATAAACACAAATTCACAGTTTTTAAGAAATTAAAGCACGTGACTCTCAACTGTATCATGTGACATTTGTATTATTGTGATGAGAATATATGTCTCACATGCACAATAAAATTGGTAAAAATTGAAAATGAAAAAAAAAATGATTTTCTTATTAATTTTGATGGTACGTAATGATCACATGAATTCAATTGAATATCACATGATTTAATTTTTTAAAAATAATGTGAATTTGTATTTATCGCTTCTAAAATTGACAAATAAAGGTGATCAGTAGATCATTGTTATTGTTGAAGTTTAAGTGTTTAAATAAATTATGAAATCAAGTTCAGGACATGTATTTGCATTAACTATTAAGTAAATGAGTAGGAAAAATATACAAAAATGCACCCGCAATACAACGGTGCGTCCGGCACCATCTGGTATGCCCAATCTACCGCAAGATGACCCAATTTGAAAGTGGAAGCTTTGAATAATACTGAGCTCTTTCCATTTTAAACTTTCATTTTTTTTAGATCAATTAAAAAATTGATTAAAATATTTAAATTCTCAAAATGATATAAAGTAAAATAGGAAAGTGGTTTTTAAAATGGAATATGGGGATGGAAGTGGATGCAGGCCCCACACGGTAACTAGTATGACTCCTGTTCTCACGTAACGTGATGGTGGAAGCATTAATGATCTTCACCTATTGTTAGTCAAAATTAAACACCCTCCTATAACAAACTCAATCTTCGATTGTCAACAACACTGCATATTTCACAAACCTTTAATCACCTTTGGTTGATCTGATAATATCTCACCATGCCTCTCGTCTACTTCTCTCGTATATTAGAAAATCGTACGGAATTCTACTTTGCAGTGATGCAGAGGAGAATTTCTCAACGTGATGCTGCTTCTTCTACATCAATTGAACGAGAATCCGCATCTTCTTTTGCAAATTTCAAATTAGAATATGGAAAGCTTCCTGATCCAATCCAATCCTTCTTAGATTACTGTTGTTTAATCACCTTTAGGTATTCCACAGCGAAGGACAAACTAGTTCGGCTTCTATCGGCGGAAGGTCTGGTACAGGAAATGCCAGGAGAAGCCATGGAAAGCGTGGCAGAAGTGATTATTCAGGATTTAATTGGCCTTGGAATGCTTGTTGAAGATGTTTGGGGTAAAGTAGTTGTTGATGAAAACTACAAGGAAGTATGTGTTGTTGAGGTGGAGGAAAATGAATTTGTTGCTCAGACTGCAGAATCTCCAGTACGTGCAGTAATCGACGATGACGGAAAAGGTATTCCTCCCAACTTCAAGGCCTTTCAAATGCGTTCACTCTTTTTGACTACTCGGGGAAGAAGATGGAGTGATCCAAAAGAAAGCCTCTCCCGGGCCTATATGGAAAGTATTTGCAAGATGCAATCCTTGGTGGTGCTGGATTTGGATGGTGAGATAGAGTGCTTGCCTGATGGGGTAGGAAACCTTGTTAACCTCAGGTATTTAGGCTTGTTTGATTCAGGAGTGGATGAGCTTCCACCCACCTTCAGCAATCTTCAGAAACTACAAACTTTGGATTTAAGGTACTGTAGACTTGGAAATTCCCATGAATTACCAGTAGAGGTGCTGAGTATTAAACAGTTGAGACACCTTTTAATGTCACATAATACTAACAACTGTGAAATTAAGGTTCCAAAGGGCTTCGTAGCAATGGAGAATCTTCGAATTTGTGATGGTGTGTATGGAGGAGGAGGCATCGCTAAACAATTGGGAAACTTAATCCAACTGCGAAAACTAGCTGTTAAGCCTGTGGCTGGTGATCATGCCAATGAACTAGCAGCAGCAATCATGAGGATGACAAATCTAAACTCCCTATCACTAGAAGCAGAGGGATGCAGCTTTGAAGATACAGTACTATTGCCTGACATGGAACAATTTTCTCCGCCACCTCTTCTTCAAGAGCTTGACCTGAATGGTGGACTAACCGAAATTCCCAATTGGGTTCTATCCATGGAAAGCTTGACCACTCTATGTTTATCTTTCTCAAGGCTATTGGAAAGCCAAACTTTAGCCCTTCAGTGTCTTCCAAAATTGAAACATCTCACTCTTTGGAATGCAACCGAGGCAAAATGCATGCGTAAAGACTTTTGTGAAGCGGGTGGTTTCCCAAAGCTTGAAACTCTCCAAATTGCATCTCTTACTCTAGTGGAGTGGACTGAAATTGTAGAAGGTGCTTTTCCGAATTTAAGGTCTCTCAGTTTTCGTAACTGTGTCAAGTTGAAGTTTCTTCCTGAAGGGTTACAATACATCTTAACGCTGGAAAGATTAAATATAGAACCTGTATATAATGACATTGTAAGTCGCTTGATTGATGAAGAGAATTACAAGATCAAGCACATTAATGTTCTCGCTTATGTTAACATCTAGGCAGTTCCTCATATATAGACTATAAAAAGTTGATATTTGAATATTTGATTTTCTTTGTATTTGATCATTAAATCGAAAATAAATGATAGTTTTTGTTTTATATCACTGTTTGACTGATTCAATTATTGTAGGAAAATTGAAAATTCTATCTCCAAACATAGGGGCCCAAATTTTTATTGCTCTACGAGTAGTCGGATTTCGAAGAATCATTAAGATTTTCTCTTTTTTTCTTCTGGAAGATGGGGAGGCTTGAATTCAAGAATTTAAGCATGTATATCACTGCAACTTTTTATTTTTAAAAATCTTGTAGATTTAGACCTTCATATTTCGACCCAATAATATGATGTAAAAGTTTTTGTTCTATAAAATCATTGAGAAGCCCTTCAATTTCAACTCTTTTGGTATATTCTCTTATAGTTTTTTTTTTCTTTTGTACATTTTCAATAATATGGAAGCATTAATGGTCTATGCTAAATAGTCCACATTACCAATGCCAAACCAATCAGCTCTGCTTACTCAGCTTTTTGTTGATCTAATAATATGCCATTCACCATGCCTTTCATCTAATTCTCTCGTATATCTGAAGTCTCAAGGAGATACCCTTTGCTGATTTCACAGTAATTATTATAATGTGAAGATTGAATTTCACTGGCCAAATTTATAATTGAACAAAATGAAATTTGTTTATTTGCCAATCAATTAAGGAAAGATCCAACATGCTCAAGTTGTCAGCTTAATTTTATATATTCAATGTTACAGACATTTACTGATTACATCTACATAAAACTTACACTTTTTATTTTATTTTTATAATTTTTATTTAATTGCAAATAATTATGAAATACCAGTACTGTATAAATTTTATTTGATCAAAGATGCGTTGCGGAGCATAAAGAAAGAAGAGCTCAAAATAAACATATAACCCAAGAATATAACTAATAAAATTCGAGTACACATATTGGAGGAAATTTATATAGTTTGATAAATGATATTTCTAATTAAATAAAACTATATTCTCGAAATTCATTACATTCGTAATTCAAAATAAAAGTTATATTATCATTTATATAAATTTAGTTAATTTAATTACGAAAACAGTAACTTTGAAGCTGCAGTAATCTTAAAATGACAAAATAAATAAAAGACTATATTTCTAAGAGCAATGAAATAATATTACATATATTTCTAACTTAAGACTTTCTATTTAAGATTTCACCGTCACATTTAAAATGAATTTTCTAGCTTTCTTCTACATACATATCTCTATTGCTGTGGGGGGGAAGTCAGAGATGAAGCAGCACATCCTGTGGACTTCCCACCCAAAGAAGCCCACCTTTAGCATGAGCTTGAAGTGTGGAGATATGATTGATCTTGTAATTCTCTTCGCCACTTAACCGATAAGCAAGGTCTTCATTCAAAGGCATAAGAGTGAGTTTTTCAAGGGTAATAATGTTCTGTAAACCTTCAGGAAGAAACCTCAAGTTCCAACATCCAAGACACAGACTTCTTAATTTTGGAAAACTTCCAACTTCAATCTCACTTCACTCCACGAGAAAATCAGAATCAATTGTCAACGTTCGCAACTCTTGATACCCACCTGCTTGGCAAAATTCTTTGCCAATTTGCCTTGCGTTGTAGGCTCTCCATAGAGTAAGATGCTCTAGTTTGGGAAGATATTGCAAGTCTGAAATTGGGGTATCAGCTGGTAGATTAGAAGAGCATAAATCTAACTTGGTGAGGTTTGACATGGAGGATAGCCAAGTGGGAATTTCAACAAGGCCTCCATCTAAATGGAGCTCTTGAAGAAGAGGTGGAGGGGAAAATGATTCAAATTCAGGAAAAAGTGATAACCTTTCATCTTCATAGTAGTCAGCCTCTGCTTCAAGCGATAAGGAGATGAGGTTTTGCATCTTCATGATAGCTGCAAAGAGCTCAGTGGCATGATCGTCGCTCACACGCTTAACACCTAGCTCTCTTAGTTGGGTTAAGGCACTCAATTCACTAATTGTGCCCTCTCCTGCATAAACGCCAGTGCAGGTCTGAAGATTCAACAATGTTTCAATCCCCTTCGGGACTTTAACTTCACCATGGTCGACGGATCTAGATATCAGCAGGTGCCTCAAAGACTTAATATTTAGAACTTCTATTGGTAGTACTCTCAGATTCCCACACATCCTTATGTCCAAAGTCTGAAGTTTTTGAAGCTTACCTAATGTCTGTGGCAGTTCATTTAGTCCCGAGTTAACCAAGCCCAAATATCTAAGATGAACCAAGTCACCTACTTGATTAGGCAAACACTCTACCTTACCATACAAATCCAACACTAACAGAAATTGGAACCCACAAATTGTTTCCATGGAAGCCCGAGAAAGGCCTTTAGTAGAACCAAAATCTGATGATGCCCCGCGTTCAGCAGTAAGCACGAACAGAGATTTAATTACGAGGCTTTTCAAGTTTGGAGGGATGCCTGTACCATCATCCCTGATCACAGCAAGCAGAGGTGAACTTGCAGCATTAGCAATAAAATCCTGTTTCTCCGCTTCTATAATAGACAACTGGTAATAAAATCTATTTACTTATAATGGAGACCCAGTTCGATCAAGCACTTCTCGAAGCATGTCCAAACCAATTAATTCTGTAATAATATTTGCTGCTGTATCTTCCATGATATCTCGTGGATTTTCTGGTACCAGACCTTCAGCCAGCAAAAGCCGAACAAATTTTCCCTTCTCTACATGGTATATGATGAACGCACATAAATAATCAAAGCAGCGTTTGAGATGATCAGGAAGACTAATATAGTTTGATTTGAGAGTTTCCATAAAAGATGCATCTTCTTCGTTACTAGGAATGTTGGATGTGGAGGAGCTGCTGCTTCCATCTTCCACTTCAGATGTCCCTTTGAGCATATCTTCAACGAAGGAGTCTGAATTATCATTTTTAAAGGTGAAACTAAAGTGAGGCATAATTTTAAACTGAGGATTTCGATGTGATCAATGAGAGAAGTGTTTATCCATCATCTTAAATTTGCTGATAAATATAATGGATTGAGCGGTGGGTGGGTGGGTGTTTTCCTAGTTATTTCCGCAATTGTCCAAAGTCACAAGTTACAATAAACAAAAATAAATGGTCAACTCTGCCCATAAGCAACAAGGAAGTGAAATTTGTGAACGACTGTTGAAAGTTGAATTCATAGACCCTAAAACTGAAAGATGATTCTGCACCCACATAGTAGTTTCCTATATTTAGGTGGTGAACAACATTTAACAGAAACCATTGTAATTGATTACTGTAAATAAATTAATTTGGGCATCCAGCTGAAGGATAATTCTGCTCCATCTTGTAGTTGTCGGTATTAAAGAGAAGTGAAACACACAAAATCATCCTCCTATTAAATTCGTTAATAAGGAATTACTGGTGGTGGCAAGAATTTTAAGACAGTTTTTGTTAAATTGTCTTTGTTGATCATAATGATGATTCATATAGTGTGAATCGAGTGGTGAGAATTATTTTTGCCCATATCCATCAATCTTCCAAAGTCAAAACTCACCCACCAAGATGTTTCAAATGGTTTGACACGGCAGGATAGAAAACTTATGGAACAAATTTATGTAGCGGAATTTAAGGTGATAATAAAATTTAATAATAACGATTACAGTACAACTTATGATATTGAGTTCTCTCGATCCCACTGTTCAAATGAGAAAAAGACAATTTCCTTAACAGCTACATAATACAAGAGGCTTAAAATAAAGATTGCAGGGTTCCAATACAACATACTATGCAGAGTCTCGTTCAGAACATAAATCAAACAGCTTCAAGACTTATCAGAGCTTTAACAAATAAACAAACTCCCAATATCTACAAAAATGAAAACCGTTAAAATATTCAAAAGCTTATTTGAATTCTTATACCGCAAACACACATTTTAATCAACCGCTTTGATCATAGTAAGGTAGTTCACACAAATACAAGGCTTATTTATTTGCTTTTCTGTCATTTTAATGATCCAAATTTCTCCAGTCTTGAAACTTCTGATTTCGGATGCATAAAAATACCAAGAAGCAGGTATATTTAATAATAAATAAACAAGAAGAAAATTAAAAGAAAAAATACCTCGGTGGTTTTAATAAAATGTAGGAAAGAATCGCCCATTGGTTTGGCAATAGTTCACAAATCCAATTCAAATGCGGGTTAGTAATGTATGATTTAAACATGTGGTTGCGTAAGCTATTTAGTAAGAAATCAGCTCTACGAAAAAGTGTTAAATAATACAATGATGCACAAACAAAAAGGACAGCATAGGACTGCAAAGTAAAAATGGTATCGTCGGCAAAGCAATAGACCAGAAAGCTGACTTCCCCCTTCTCTTTTCTTTATCCTCTGATTTTTCTTCCACCGAAACTTAACCTCATTGATGGTCACACCAGATCCACGTTGTAAATTGACTTCGCAGTTTCAAATAAGCCTAAGCTCATATTCACCAGCCATAGTTATATACCTCACCCATGGTAGAGCCTGGTAGCCACTTTTCTCAATGATCTTCAGATATCGAACCTGGAAAACATTGAAATTCAATTTTAAATGAAATTAAATCGCATGATTTCCAAACAAGAATAGATTTATAATTAGTGAACTTCAAAAATAATATCCTTCAGACAATAAAAAAAATGAAAATCTCAAACATCTAACCTCTGTAATACAATCGCCTTGTATTTTAGTTTTTTTTACAATTTCAATAGATGCCTTCTGGTACTCCCAGTGACTCGTTATCATACATTAAAAGTTAAACCAATTTTGACAAGTAGTTACTCAACAATGTCCACAACAGAAATTAGGGCACATTGTCCAATGCTGGCCAACTTGTGCATCCCAACTCTATTTTCCATTTCTACGAGAATAAGGTTGCTTCCTTCTACTTAAGAAAACAAAGATAAATACGTAGGAAGTCAACAGTACCTACATGCATCAAAAGCCCACGTAACTCTAACCAGAGGTTCACAATTTGAAAGTTTGCTATCATGAGATTTGCTCGGATCTCAACTAGAAGCCAGGAGCTTCGACCCAAAAAATAAAAAAAATTGAAGCCTGTAACCAGATTAACCAAGATTTTTATAGCTTTAGAAGGTTTTTCAGAACCATCCCAAGTGTTCCACAGCCTAATTGAGCAAAATTGTATCTTATTTTACTGATCAGAATCTAGATGCATGCTACATCCCACTTCTTAGCCGATGAAATATCAAATTGATCTAGAACTTGTTCCAGAATAAATATTTGTACTTTATATTCCAAAAAATTCCACAGCATTAGCCCAGACACAAAAGAATTGCTGAGACAAACAATATAACATCACAAAAACCCATCCTATGCAAGCAAACAAAATATTCCCATTTCAGAGCTAATTCAATAAATTATTATTTCAATCAGTTTGAATATATTAAGATGTAAATTCGATTACTAACATCATAGTTGGCGTGAACATGTTTTTCAAGCCCAATTGCGATACAAATTCAGATAAGTTAACGAACCCAGTAATTTAAAGAAATAAACAAATTGCTTTTCAGATCCTTTTGTTGCTACAATGAATTCTTAGAGCATCCAATGTCAGAAGCCTCTAAAAGTTAGTAGTCTTAGAAGAAACTTGGTAAAGGTATTGCTATAAAATGTTTTTCAAGGAATTGGAGAAGAAGATGATAAATCCCCTATACCCAACAGTCTACTCTGAAAAGACCCACATATCTCCCTCCAGCGATAGTTACCCAATTTAATTTACACTTTATAATGATATACTGGTCATAGTTTTTATTCTAAGCACTCTATCCCTAGATCTCAAACACACAACTCTCTCCTAATGTTTCTGCATGGACATGATATAAAATGCCACAGGTGAAGATCTGAACATAGTATATATGAAGTCGTAAATTCTTTTGTTAAGACAAGAAGCCGAGAGGGTAAGTTCCCTCATGTAAAACATTGTCCAAACATTGAAGTCCATTGAAGAATGGGAATATGTTTCCTTATGGACCAATTGACAAATCATTTTTGTGAAAAAACCTATGCATAACTTCTCAAAAAGAGAGGATTAAAACTATGCCTTTCACAAGGACCATAAAATCATAAAAAGTGACCAACATGCAGAGCATACCTGTATCCCTGAAACAGTAAAATATGGAATTTCAAACTTCACGCGTATTGGAACTTTTCTTTCTGGAGCACCTTCTTCAGCAGTTATACTTGGAAGACTAAATTCCGCCCTCAACATGTACTCCTGATAATTTAGAATTGCAAATAATATCAAAACCAAAGCAGAATTATAATTTCCAAATGTAAAAGAATATTCATTTGAACAACACTGCTATATACTAGTGAGAGTTATAAGCAAGGATGATTTAAAAAATTTATTTATCTGTTCATTTTTTGAAAGAAAAATCCCATACCTTTCCACCAGGAAAAGATTTAATTTTCCACATTAATGCATCATTTTCAGGTGCATATGATGCAGACCCCATTGATGTACGAACATTAGGATTGGAAGCATCAATTGGCACAGGCAGCTCAATCTCAACATTTGTTGCAGTACTGTATTATTGGAAATTGATAACAAGCAGAAAGCTAAACATCAGCCCTCCCAGAGCTATGAACAAAAGAATGACACTGATACATATTTACCCCTTTAACTAAAATTTTAATACCTCCGCTCCTTGAACTGACTCCTAGCTTTTACCATGATCTCAACACGACTTCTTGAATGCCTTTCAACTTGAGCTTCGACCCAAATCAAAGGCTTAACCTGAAAAGGTACAATGGAAATAAATAATGAGAAATTGTGAAATGTATATGTGTCTGTGTGTGGATATTTTATGCATATAGTGATCTATAGGTGAACCTGAGTGCTGAGTCTATATGTCATCAGATCAAAAGCCCCATCAGGTGGTATGAAGGATATTGTCCGATCATTCTCAAATCGAGCCAAACGCACACATCTAAACCAAAAAACAGCTTTTAATACAAGTACATGGAATAAAAATGAAATAGGCAACCTTGCTCAAATAAATCAGCAGTTGCACGGGCAACTTAAAAATGACACAAGAATTCAAGTAGACCTGAGTGTTAGGCTACATACTGATGAAATTTGATGTCCTCCAAATCAATGGCCTTCCCCTTTGTTGCACGACCTTGTGCCTCCAGTAATACTCTATCATTTAGACCAAGTTTGCACTCGGGCATGCCACTGCAACCGATTAGTTGACAGAAACATTTAGTTTTCAGCTAATAGCCTCTACATGTGAACAAAGATTTTCCTAACAGAGTAAAAAAAGAAGATAAATTATACAGTTATGCAGGTCATATCACACCTAGTCAAGTACAACTGTCAATTGTTAGCATAAGTCAGAAATTGACAAGGTAAAATTATTATGCGTATAGGATAGTGCAGCAATTTCATGTAACCTATACCATATATCCATGCAAAATAACAGCCGTATAGATAACTTGATTCTGGGATATGTTACATTGGTCTATACAAAGCCATTAATAAACTAACACACCAATAAAAATCAAACCGACGTTTTGAAACAAAAATATTATAACCTTGAAATTCACACGAAAAACATAAACAATGGTTTTTAAGATAATGAGAATATATTTGACCACCAAAGCAGAAGAGAGACACTAAAAACTACCAACAATTATTCCATCCATATCAGTAAAAGACATTTAAAATTTCAGAAAACACACCTCAAATAAGTTCTCATCTTGAGCGCCCCGACAACATCTGATCTAATTACTTGCCCATTGCTGTTAACAAGTATATTAACACTCTCCACCACATCCAAGAAAACCTGAACATATAAGAACAAATCTTAATCATCTAGTAAATTTTGACACTGATAACTTGCACAAGCAATGAAAAAAGGGAATAAAATACCTCGTTCTTTTTGTAAACTATCCCTTCACTGCGCCAAGAGACTGCATTTGTGACAGCCATGGGAGGCCTCTGTGATGTTTCCATTCTGTAGGCATCAGTCTTGATAAATTCACTAAGGATTCTTGCCTCAGTATACTGAGGATAGCCAAAGTCCATCATTTCATCGAGTAACTCGTACTAACAAAGCAAAAAGACGAAATCAATCACCACCTAAAACTATTTAAAGAATTCAAATAAACAAAATCCAATCAAAACAGAAAAGTAAGTAAAATCCAAGACCGAATTATGAACCTACCACTACCACAAAGTTATCCCTGAGTGATTCCTCCTCTAATTCTTCGAAATAATGCTTAAAAACCTGAAATATAAAGCTGAATCACACTAACGAAAACAAAACAACTCCATAACCAACCAAAATAAACAGGCATAGCTGAAACATAATTACCACCAATAGGCGCTTACATCAACTACGCGATGGAGAAAGGAGAGAAGACCAGCAGCATTGCAGTTCTGCCTCGATGCAGTCATGAGGTAAACGTTGCTGTGCTGTATATACATGTAGCTGACTCCATCATCATACACTACCGGATCTTGAGATTGCGGATCGCCCTGCAAATCACATTGCAATACCACAACAACCTATAAGTAAACCTTTCTGGCTAAACCAAACATTAAATCTGAACTCGATTGAGCTTCATTGGCACAGAAGGATCAATTCTGAAGTACGGATCATGGAAATAGGTGAAGAGAAGCGAACCTCTTTCTCGATGAGCTTGGTGAAGAAACGTTCGGCTTGAACAGCGGAGACATCTCCACGGTAGTCTCGCCACACCAGAACGCGCCCCTTTATGTCTAAAAGAAACAGAGCAGAGGCTGCCCCAGCCATTTAGCTGACGATTCTCTCTGTTTCTTCGTCACTGTGTTGATTTCAGGTATCAGATCTGGTGGCGATCAGAGACCTCGAGTGGAAACAGATGGGAGATATTGCGCTTTCCAGTCATCAGTTTTACTCACTAAGGATTGAGTAAAAGTTGAATCTGTGATTTAACCCTCTGCGTTTGGGGGCAAAAGTAAAATGATTCTGATGGAGGGTGCTACCTGAACAAGATGATCGTGATCCAAGCAAGTTCTCCATGAACGGCCTCTTGTCTATAAACGACGTCGTGGAAACATCTGCAGCCTGCCCTCACCTTGTGGGTCCAAAACAGTCATAAAATGACGTCGTAGCGAGAAACAATATAAGAAAAGAAATATATTCGAGCAACAAAATATCGATTTTCCTTTTTTTTTAATATAAAAATATCGATTTTCTTATTCGTAAAAAAATATATTTTTTTATTAAATTATTTTTTAGCAACCAAAATGCTCATGGGGCCGGTGGTGAACCCACGGACAGAGCGGTGAATTCTTAAAATTTTCCTTCACCGGTGCAGAGATGGGAGAATTTAATTCACATTTTTAGATCGGACCAGTGAATGTGTATTCGACCTGTGATTTTTTCTAATCAGAAATAATTTATAATTTATATTTAATTTTATGATTATTAAATTTTAAATTATATTTAATTTTAAATTTGTTAATTGTTAAAATTTTTATTAATTTAATTTGTAATTGATTTTAAATTTTTTAATTATTAAATATTGTATTTTAATTATAATTAATTATTAAATATTGTATTTTAATTATAGTTAAATTTTAAAAAATATATTTTTTGTTTTTGGGTAAAACGCACAAATTATTTTATATCGTGGAATTATAATGGTTTCTTAATTTGTACACCAATATGAATTAATCAGGAGACTACAAGACATAATTTTCAATTTAAAATATAGTAATTAAAAAAAATGTAACATAAAGTAAGAAAATCCAACAGCATCGTGTTATTCATAGAGTATTTAATTATTAATCTGAGAGAGCATTGTTTTCTTATCTAACTATTAAATGTTCGAAATTCACTAATATCATTAATTTGGATTAGTTCTGCTAATTTAAGTTTATTCATTTATATTTGTACTTAGGGGTGAGAAAAAAAAAAGAAAAAAAAAATTTCGGATAACCGAAAAATCGATCCGAACCAAAATTTTAGGTTTATAATTTTTACTTTAAAAATCGACGGTTAACCGATCTGAAACCAAAATCATATATATATATATATATATATATATTATGAATTATATTTTAAATTTTATACTTATATTTTTCAATATTTGTGTAATTTATAAATATTATGATATATAATTTTGTAAAATATTATTAAAATATATATTTTTAGCAAATAAACATTAAAATTATGTCTATAATTAGCATTCTTGAATATTTTTTATTTTTATAATTAATTATGAAAAATTTATTTTTATTTTAATTATTTTAATGGATATTGTATTTAAGTAACATTTTTTTCATTTTTAAAGCATTTTTAAATATTATAAATAATATTATAAATCGTATAATTTATTAAATTTATATATTAAAAATTTTTAATGGTTAACCGATAAATCAATCCAAAAAATGAATTAAAAATCAAAACCGATATAATTAACCGATATTAATGGATTAATTTAAAAAAATTATTAATGAACCAATTAACGGATCTATGCTCGCTCCTATTCGTACTAAACATGTCTGTATAAAATGTTTTTCTTTCAATGATTTTAAAATGCACTGACGGAATTACTAGAAAAAACATACAATCAGTGTTGTTAATTTGGTGGATATACGCGTCGATGGTGTCAAACTTGTTGGGTCTAATAAAATCTTTGCAGTACTGCTAGGGGTAAGCACAGCCAGTTCGGTTCAATAATTGAATCGATAAAATCGAATATTGAAATTTTAGAATTTTGAACAATCCAACCAAAATTATAAAATAACTGAATTTAAATCAAACTGAAATTTTTAATTTGGTTAATCATATAATAAAAATTTAAATATTATTAATTAAAAAATAAAAAAATTGAGACTTAAAAAGTTATACTAAATAGGTTATACATATAGAAAATGGTATAGTTTTAAAGAACACATAAAACGATATAGTTTTATTAGTATATTTGGTCGGTTCGGTGTTTTATACGATTTTTTCTTCCAAAATCAACCTAAATTAACTGAATTTGTTGAAAATTTCAAACCAAAAACCGAATTATATTGAAAAAAATCGATTAATTTGGTTCTGTCTGTCGGGTTTAACTAAAATTTGCTTACCCCAGTTACTGCAATACAAAATAGAAAGAATTTGGCATAGGCCAAGAGACAGAAGAAGAATAATTTACATATAATCCATTTACACATGAAAATTTCTAGTAAATAGTAAACAGTATTGCTTAGATCTCTCAAATATTAACTCAACTCGATAATATAATGCCATGCAAGTAAATAATTTCCATGGCATACGCTTGGATCGAGTCTGAACAAGACAAACTCATCATTTATCACAGATTTTTACTATGGTGAACAGAAGTATTCGACATAAACACAATTCTATTTAGTAAAATGATCATCTTCCATTATGGATCCCACTAAAAACTGGGCTGTTGCCTCCAAGTGATGCTTCCCATTCTACCGAGGATGTCAAAATCTTGGATAGAATTGGAACAATCTCTCGCATTTCTGGTCTACTAATTGCCTCTTCGTTCAAACACCACTCTGCAATCTCTGCCATCTGTTAAAAAACAAAATCTTTTGAATTATGAACTAACTAATCCTGTGAAGATTATGATGATTATATATGGAGCAAACCTTGTAGACATCATCCATAGGGAAGCTACCCCGAAGATTTCTATCCACTGCATTTTCCAATGCCGTCTCTGGATCTTCTTCTTCAAAAATTTTGTACACCTAACAGCACATAAACGAGAATTTTCGTTACTTTTATCTTGAATTTTGATGGATCTAAATTTGGATCTATACTTACCACCGTAATTAAGGATTTCAACTTTGTGGGCTCCCAGTTATCACGGACAAGAGCACGGTGGCCGGTTATCAGCTCCGCCAGAACCACACCAAATGCAAATACATCAGTTTTTGTGGTCACTTGTAGCTCCTTCACGGATCTTTCCATGAATTATATTAAGAAATATACATTAAAAAAATTCAGTTTTTATTATTCTGAAGAATCTATATATAATGGCAGAATCAAAATATGAAAAGTTACTCTGGAGGAAGATAGCCTGGTGTTCCAACCAGCCGTGTTGCTATTAAATCTTCATCGGTTCTTTCTAAGAGCTTTGCCAATCCAAAATCTGCCACCTGCATAACAGATATTGAATCAAGCAAGTCAAGCTGGGGAACTTTTGTTGTGCTTGGTATTAGTTTTAGGTGTTAAGCACGGATCGGGTCTTGAAAAGCTATGTCTGCTTTGAATTAGGTGAATTGTATGTTCTGAAAGTACCTTTGCTCGTTGTCCTTCATCGAGTAGAATGTTACTGCTCTTTATATCTCTATGCACATAGCGCTTCTTTGTGTGATCATGAATATATTCAATTCCCTTTGCAGCATCGAGAGCTATCTGCGCTCTTGCTGTCCAAGAGAGAGGCTGATAACCTGATTCAGTTTCAAACTTTTAGGCCTCATTTTCTTGATTCGATTTGGTACATATATCCATGTATAGTCCGAGATGACAATACATTGCCGCATGAATTACTTATTCTTACTTTGAAAACATGAACCTGAAAGTTTCAAATTTTGAAGCCTTGTTTTCTTGATTCAATTTGGTGCGAATATTTATTTATAATCCAAGTCAATAATACATTGCTGTCCGATTTACTTGTTCTTTCTTTAAAAATATGAAACTGATGGGAAAAAAATAACTAGTTTGGTTTATAAATGAAAATATTAATGATCAGGTCTAGTGTTCAGACTAGTAATTTGGATACCTTGTAGTAATGGGTCATGAAGATGATCGCTAAGTGATCCATTTGGGATGAACTCATACACCAAATATAGGTGGTCATCTCCACTAGCATACCCCAATAGCTCCACCTGCAACATGACTTAATCTTAGTAAACTGTGGAGCACTAGTGATAACATGAAATATGTCACTTGAACTCATTAAGCTCGAGTAGAATCCGAGCTCATGTCTGAATATTACTCGAATTATAACAGTCAATTGTAATTAATAGGCCTTACTCTATTAATGATCGGCACTTACGGGTCATTATCTAGCATTAATGGCTTGACTTCTGTAGTGTCATATATACAAGGACTATCATTTATTCCAAGTAAAATGATGATAGTCTTACCACATTTATGTGATGGACTTTGCACAAGACTTTAAGCTCTGCCAAGAACTCTTTGGATTTGCTAGATTTCATCTGCTTAATGGCAACTTCCTGAATGTTGAAACAAACCAAAAGTTGAACTATAAGCCTGCTGGCTGCTGCATTTTAACTTTATCAATTTTCTCTGAATGAGAGGAGAAATTAGTTACCTGCCCTCCAAGAACTCCAAAGTACACACTCCCATATCCACCAGATCCAATTTTCCTGGTTTCATCAAAGTCATTTGTGGCTTC
Source organism: Excoecaria agallocha (assembly GCA_037975025.1). Taxonomy (NCBI): domain Eukaryota; kingdom Viridiplantae; phylum Streptophyta; class Magnoliopsida; order Malpighiales; family Euphorbiaceae; genus Excoecaria; species Excoecaria agallocha. The sequence goes on along the minus strand of CM075807.1, from coordinate 56,995,299 downwards.
TTCAATCTCTTCTAGACTGTATATGATTGGTTTATCTGATTCAAATGCTGCTCCATCTGTGGACATTACATTCATATTTAAGCATTTTATTACTGTTTTGCTATTGTATAAACAGTAATACAAAATGTTGTTTAATTATTCTGACCTTCCATTATCTCCATATTCAGAACCTGCAAGGACATTCCTCTTGTAGTACTCATGCTTTTGGATACTGCTCTGAGATCTTCCACATTGTTTTGTTTAGATCCTTTTCGCTTGATAAATGCAATTATCAATGCGATCAGTAGAAGTAATGTTGCCGCTGATATTATGCCAATGATTATGGCCCACTTATGTCCCTTAATTCCTGATACTTAACCAAAAAAATAATGTTAAATTACACAAAATTTATTGATCTTTGTTGGATTTCTGCAGTTGAGTATCTTCATTAATTTTCTTCTGTAATTTTCAGTAATTTATTGATCATATGCAGATGTGGATTCTATGATAAGAAGTTATTCGGAATTTGCATGTAAGAAAATTCATAGGAAAGAAGTTCCTGCTCACCTGTTTGTGTTGATGGAGAACCATTATTATCGATCACATCTTTTGGCACAAAGAGCACCCAATCTGGTAATATAAGATTTGGATTTTGAATCAAAAAACTGTTCAAGCTCTGTATGGCACTTGGAGATGATGATAACCGATCAGCAATAGTAGACAATGTGTCTTGTCCTTGAACAGTGTAAGTAACCACAATAGGTGACACAGTTTCTGCACATCCACACAAAAGATGCATAGTAAATGGAAATCCTGCCCTAAACTTGTCTTCTTCATCTCCAATTTCAAATGCTTGCCCACTGTAAATCTCCTTCGAAACATTCGAAAACGTTTGATTTACTCCCACTAAATAGGAAGTGTCATGAAAGTATGCTTTGGTTCCATTGACAGTTTCACAAACACAAGGTACTGTTATAAGATAGTCTTCTCTGTCTCCATCAGGAAAGGGACTGATCTGACTTGACTTTACAGAGTAATGAGAAGCAATATGATCCACAGACAGGCCTCTGTTGATATGGTACAATGAAGCATTGCAAGTCTTGAAATCTTCAGAGCAAGTAAAAGGGTACATCCTTTTCTCAGCAACGGAAACTAGAACCAGCAGGGTTAACAACAGAGGGCGAAGGCTCAGAAGAAGATTATGATCAGAAGCCATTGTTGATTAGCATGGGAATTTTCCCCAAGAGGGATTACCAACGAAATATTGAAGGTTACAATGATATTGTTTTCTCATTGTCATTACTTGTTTGTTCTCATAGAAAATTATATTGACACTTCTTCTTTTATATATGCACTTTAGTTTACTACTAGTATCTAGATTATATATGATTGTCGTGATTAACGAAGCCTCTTCCTTGGGATATGAGATGCTGCTTTCTTGATGCTTACAATTTATATTAATTGCCAATTAGATCTGTGCATGAATAAATTTGGCTAGTGAAGAATATTCGTGTAATGTATAAATATATATGTGTATCAAATAGACCATATTTAACGATAATAATAATCTATACTTGTTTGCAAATATGAGGGAAGGCAGCTGGCTGGTTGCAGAGTAAATGCACTGTCATAATATTATATATTTTTACAGCATGATGATGGGATGGGTGGATAAATTGAACTGGAAGCTGGTTGTTTTCACCGTCGAGACATTTCTGCTAACTGTTAAGTTGGAGATTCTTCTATGGAGGATCTTAATTGATTAAAAACATGAGAATGTAACAAAACAAAATTGCATGTATTCCCATTGTCATTGGTTTTGAATTCGCTTTGTTTCTATGATCATTTGCTAGTTCGCATGGATTGTGCTTCTACTCCATCAGTTAGGGAATCTTGATCTCCTGTCGAGAAAATTTATTTAAACACATACAAAATAAAATAAAATTATGAAAAAAATCAGAATTTTCACACTATTACCTATTAAACCAAAATTCAAGATAAATAGGCAATAAATATAAAATTATTCCATTTTTATAACATGAATGTACCCCACTATCTGACATAATTTGGCAATTTAGATATAACCGGCGGAAAGTACCATTTTTCAAGTAATGAAACAAAAAAGATGATGTCTAAGTGTAGGATGCCGGCGGCCTATTATCCAACACTGAAAAAACATAAATTTTTTTGCTTAGATTTATTCGTATAGTTATTAATAGTCCATCTAATTTATGTAAAATCTTACTAGAAAACTGTTTTTTTTTTTTTTGGTAGACAAAAGAAAGAACAGACATAACTCTACAGAGGGCAGAGCCTTGAAACAGCCTTCCCATTACTATCATATATCCCTCGCCAAAACAGCAATGGCTTCAGGGATAATATGCAGGTGAACAAACTGAAGATTCAGGTTATGGCCATAATGAGCGAGCCAGTCAACCCATGACTGACTTCCAACTTCCAACCCTTCCTAAGCCAAGCCTTAAGCAATCTGACTTGAGAAAGAGGACTGACATCAAGATTATCTTCTTTCCGCAATGAAACCAATACTTTATTATCAGACTCCAACAGGACCTGACGACAACGGAGGTCCCAAGCCAACTGAAGACACTACAGTCAATACTCCCCTATGGCTCTGCTTGCAAGGCAGAACTCTTACCAATATTGCGAGAAACCGCACCATGACCTCATCATTACCGTTCGGAATAAGCCAAGCGGTGCTGGCAAGGCCATTATCAAGCTTCGTAGTTTATCATTGAACCCGAATTCAAAATTTTCCAATACATGCCAGCATCTATATTGGATGTCCCACTGAAAACAATTTTTTCTTTATTTTTAATTTATCTGTATCTCATTCTGCGTAGTTCTTTCTTACCGTTCTCTTTAATTTTTCTCACTGTTATTCTCTTTAATTTCTCTAAGCTCTCACTGCCACAGTTGCTGACCCCAACGTACATTTTCTTCAATCTATGCTCGTTTGTTTTAATTTGCAATTTTAATTTTTTTAAAACTGAATCTTTTTACAGAACATAACAAATTAAAGTTGGCAGCAAATTAAACCAAACCAACGCAACAACAAATGAGAGAAAATTGAACCGAACTGACCGAACAATACTTGGTCGGTTCAGTCAATTATTTCAGCTGGGTCATTCCATATATGTCAAATAGGTTCGATTATATATGCTTTTTCTTAGCCAAAATCTAACCAAATAGATTGCAAACCAAACTAAATATGATGAAAATTGAATATAACGAACTAAACATATCAAATTTCTCTTCATTCACTTTTGAATTGCTGTTTGATTTTGCGCACCCCTATCACTACCATTTAAAAAATGATCATTATTTTACAAATATGAAACCGATCATACATGGCAAGGAGTTATTGGCTCAAATGGGGGGCAGGCTTGGGGGTAGGCCAGGGGGCAGACCCTGGGCTACCACCATGGGCACAAACAAAACCCAACCCTCAACCAATACATTCGGGTCTTGAATTAGGGCACCGTTCAAGCTTTCAATACCACTGATACTAGAGGCTAATCTGGTAGCAATATCTGAAATAGTATCATTCTGCTGCACAGTATAAGTTCCTACAATCTGGGATTCACTTTCCAAACATCCAGACAACAGATGCATAGTAACTACATTTCCTGCAACAAATTGACTTTCCTCACCCCCAACTTCCCAAGCTTGCCCACTATAAATCTCATTAGAAACGTTAAAAAACGTGTCGTTTTGGCGAACTAAATAGTGCACATCATAGAAGTATGCAGCGGTGCCATTGACGGACTTGCAAGAAGCAGGAACAGAAACAAAGTAGTCCTCTCTGTCGCCACGAAATATGGGAGTTACGTGGTTAGAGCTGACATTGTAAAAGGATGCAACTTCTTCGGGTCCGAGACCTTTGTTGATATGGTAGAGAAAAGCATTACAGTTATCTATGGTTGCAGAACAGTTAAATGGGAACATTGTTGTATCTGAGGCCAAAGCTTGTGTCAGTGATAAAGAGAAGAGAGAGAAAAGGAGAATGTGAGAGGCCATAGCTTTGATTTCTTACAAAATGATGAAGCAATTAATGGGTTATATATACAAGTAAAATATATATGATTGCGACTTGAAAATAATATTCTAGCAAGAAATTCTTCTTGTGGATTTCGCCTGTTCACAAATTCTGTTGTCCTATGCTGAAAGATGTGTCGTTTTTAATCAGTTGTCTCTTCCAATCCATGGCCGTCTGATGCCTACAAAATTTACTTTCACGAATGTTTTTTTTTTTATTTTATGTAATTCAGCTTTGTTCCTTTATACGTTAGCATATAAAATACTCTTACAGTGAGTACTATAATTAAGATAATTCAGAATAACATATTCCATGTAATAAGGAAACTAAAGACTAACAATCAACTGTAGGAGCCGCGAGTCTTGATGGTTTTCCGTGTTCGATCATTGTTTTGATATGTGCTAATAGTGAGTTGAGTTCAGAATCAGACGCTGAGCGAGGAGACAAACTCAACGCGAAGAACATACAATCTGGAGAAGTTGGAATAGTGGAGAATGTAGCTCTGCGCCAATGATGCACCCATTTAGGCAGATTTATGATCTGACGAGTACAAGGAGAATAGGCAAATAATGAATTATGAGCGTAACGATGAGGCCTTCCACAAAGAATCCAACCACTGTTTGAATCGCAGACTCTTGCAGAATCAAAATGATCTCTTATATTCAGATTTGTATCCAACTTCAACAACATAAAGCCTTCTGTTAAATGGGCCATCCAGGTTGCACAAATTCCTTTGAAAAAACCGATCCTCATCCCGCTTCCAATCATCCCAATTATAAAATAATGTGACACAATTACCATACAAACAAATATTGTTCTCCAGTATACAATACGTTAATGAATAATGAAGAATCGCCATGTATACGGGGCATTTGTTTATATACAATAGCGGAAAAAACGTGAGGGAAACCTGGTGAGCCAGCCCATTTACAAATAATAGAATTTCCGTCCTATATCTATTTACCCTGTTTTAACCCAATATTTACATGAATATACGAATATTGGTATTTACAAATCCTACCATTGTTTATTGATAACATCAAAAATAAAATTAACTATAAGGCCAGCCCATTAAAGGTCTACGAAGAAGCCTAAAATCAGAAACCCATAAAGCCCAACACTTAAGGGTATAAATATGAGAGGTAAATACATAACAAATGGCTCTCTCTCTCTCTAACTCTTAATACTCTCTCTCCATTAAATTTTTTCTCCACACTTCGATAGCTAACTTAGGCATCGGAGCTCAAAAGTCCGGCAAAACCGGGCTAATTTCCTTTTTTACAGGTCATTAAAGCCTCCTTCTCCCATGGCTGACGATCTCTTCATGGCTGGCGATCTCTCCTTCTACGGTAAAATTTTGTGTTTTATCAAGAGGGAAACCTGGTGAGCTAGCCCATTTACAAATAATAGAATTTCCATCCTATATCTATTTACCCTGTTTTAACCCAATATTTACATGAATATACGACTATTGGTATTTACAAATCCTACCATTGTTTATCTAACTAATTTATACAAAATTAATGTTTATCAAGAGAAATGAAATAATGAGATGTGAGAAGAGGTGGAAGAAGTTCCGGAGAAAAAAGTAATCAAAGGAATAGGGGAGAGCAATGGTCGGTTCGGTTCAATAACCGAACCGAATTTATAGAATAATTGAATTCAAACCGAATCGAAATTTTCGATTAATTTGGTTCGGTTAACAAAAAATTAAAACTATTTTTAAAAAAATAAAAAAGATTGTGTTTAAAAATTATAAATCATAATATATTAAAGTAAAAATATCTAAATTATACAAATAAAAGTTCAAATTAAAGATATAATCTCAAAATATATAAGAAATAATACAACAAAACCGTTAAATAAATTTTTTCATTTAATCGGTTTTCAATTTAATCGTCAAAATTCTAAATTATCACCTAAAAAATAGATATTAATAATTGATAAATGTACTTATATAATTTACAACTCAAAATAAGATAATTTACATGTATAAAATAATTATTCAATTAAAAAATCAAAAAAATTATATAATTATATAGAATTTTGGTTCGGTTTTTTTACGGTTTTCTCCTTCAAAAACCGAACCAAACCGAAAAATTGAAGTTTCCTAAAATTCAAAACCGAAAACCGAACCAAATTAAAAAATCGATCAATTCGTTTCGATTTTTCGATTTGGTTCGGTTTTTGCTCACCCCTACAAAGGAATAAGGAGAAATGAGAGAATTATTTGGAGAGAGAATTTTCAGTTATGCCTTCTTTGCGCACCCCTTGTGAGTACAACTTAATAAATTCACTCTTTTCAAGATTGCCAACTGGCATTTCGACTAATATGCCCGCCTAATTAAACAGCTTACAATAACAAGAAATTAAACGCTTACTAGGCATTCTCATGATGAGTCTCTGCATGCAAGCATGTACATAATTTTATAAGCTTATGGCACTGAGTAGGATACAGAATATGCTTGAAAAAGTTGCTGAATATAGGAGGTGAGACTCAGAAAAGCAAGGTAAGAAGCTTTTAGAAGAATTTTATATCCCTCTTCTCCTTTTGAGTAATTTTTGCGGGCTTATTAGGGCGAGTTTGAGTGAAAAATAAGATTTTGAAAATACATTCAATAATATTTCTTTATTAGCATCCAAATGTAGCTGAAAATATAGACCGAGTTTCTACAAGTACATGCAACAAAAATGCCACTGACAGAGATCCTTCTCCCTCTCCCTCTCTCTATCCCTTTCTGGATATTCTTGAGTTACAAAATTTATAATTATGCTTATGTGGACTTATTTATAACGTCATTTTCCTACACGTCAAACATCTTATTAGCTTGGTGTACTGAAGCAGCTGAGCTTGGTTAGAGGTGATATACAATGTAGTTTGGGCGTTATTACTCAAAATTCCCAAACCCCAGAGAACATACACGGATGAGGTTACTTCGAAACAGCTGTGCCCTATGGGATAGAGACCAGCTCCAGGTATTTGAATTCTTTACATGTAATGTGATACACAAGTAGACAATCACAGCATCATATACTTCCAACTTCACTAATAACTTGCTCCACTTTAATCAACAATTCTGGCAATGACAAAAGGACAACCGTGACAAATTATCAACTCAGTTATGTATATTTTTCCAAGACAAATAATTTTCAATAACTATCCAAATAACGCTAGTTTTTAACATGGTCTTTTTGAATACCATATGATGTATAGTCACCAAGACAAAGCAAAAGTAGTATATAAACATACGACCACAACTAGATTTAAGAACATGGGCAGGGAAAATTTAACGCACCTTGGAAGGCGGAATCTTCCATATACCTCTACAAGAAAACACGAGCATTAGCAAAACAATACTACCATAAAGCGCAAGCAAATTAAGTCGTAAATGTTCAAATTTCAAAAGTGGTTCCGAAGATCTAAGAATTAAACAACACCAATAGTGTACCACCATATAATTCTAGTGACCAAACACATTCACATACAAAACCAGAATACAAGAGGATACCGCAATTTGAGATCTGAGATCAACATCCTGCGCTGAACTTGGTTGGGCTGTGTCTACAATAGTTCAAAAGAACAGTAAAAGTGTCAAAATAATGACTTTTCAGAAATTTCTAATCTTAGATGACACAGCCTATCTACCTTGTTTAACCTCAGAATAGCAGTTGGTTAGAAATGAAGCACAGCTGCGAGCTAAAGCAGTAGAAGTGCCTTCATGGTTCCGATCTGGTGCTGTTGCCTCAGTTTGTGACACTTCCTCAACTTCATTTGTCAACTTCACTTCATTACTGTTGCTGAGAAACGAAGGAAAGTTGGTAGACAAAGCAGAAAAAATGTCATCATACTGTTGACTTGGTGCTATGTTCTCAGTCCGAGACTCTTCCTCAGTCAATGAAGTTTACTGGAATTGCTTGTAATAGGAGACACTACTGTTGATTCCTCCTCACAAGCTCTGCAAGTACCATTTCCAGTTAAAAAACAAAACTCAGCATGAAGTTTGATTCAGCTCATTCTTTGCAACTTTTCTTCATTAGATAATGCATCAAGTTAATTAGGTGAAGGAAGATTTTGCATTTCACCTAGATGGAGATGGCGACATAGATTGCAATGAAATTTCAGATTGAAAGTCACTATTCAAAGGTGCAAATTCAGTGGAATCCCTCGCGATTTCCTGAAACCCCAAGAAAAACCACCATCATACCAAGAAGGAAGTGGCAGTAGGTTTCACTATTCTCTTAATGATGGTCATGTTATAGACTGATTAATTAATGTGATTCGTGTGACTATTAACCTTCAAAGTATTCATGAATTTCTCTGCTTCAACAATGGATGTAAATCGAAAGGCGGACTTCTGGATCTGCAATCAAGTAAAGTGGAATTTTTAGGCTAAAAGAAAAAATTGAAATTAACTTTTATCGGCAAAAGGAACACTTAGATTAAGTTACATTCTGATTTCAACGACATAACAGCTACAACTCAAATGTCAGTAATATTTCAAGACCACACACAGTGCTACCGTTGAAAACACAAACTACAAGTAGTCAACGTAGTCAAAGAATGAGGTCTAAAAACTTTCAAAATTCAAAGTATGCTAAGTTGCTCCAAACGGATAAAAATCTGTCAAGAAACTACCCCAATAATAATACATAAGTAACTGAATATTGCAGTTTATCCGAGTTGTCGGCATGGAGAAAAACAAGCTAAAGCATTCAGTTGATATTGTATGAAGTGTTCATTTCAAACTTATCAAATGCAGTTCAACTTCTCCTTATTTATTGGGATAAGAGAAATTGCATATTGTATAAGTGTAAAAGATTTGGAGGAAATTATCTCTATTGACTAGGGTTTATAAAACAAAATCCAACTTTTAAATGGTAGTAGAAAGCTGTGTTTGCCTTCAGCTTGAGATGAAATTTTGAGTATGCTAATTTCCCTCATTTGTCTTCCTCTCCTTATATTCTGCTTTTCTACTTATTTAACAAGAAAATCAAGAACTTTCAGTTTCATTGAGGCAAACATATGTTACTCAAGAGGCAAAGCATACAACCAACAAAAGTCCTTTCCAGTTTTTGACTTTTCATCACACATAAAACACAGAAGTACACGTGCATTTTAATAACATCTTTTTGCTAAATGAATTTATAACCTTAAAGATAATTAGTACGGTATCTTCCCAACAGAGTCATTGTAGCTCACAAATACCGCTTTGCTACCCCTAGGAGGATATCCAGAAAGACATGAAATCTGTGGCCAAATGAAATGCAGCTTGGAAACATAATGTTCTTCCTGCATCTCATTGAATTAGATCAGTTTAGAATCCAATTATAGATCTTCACCTTTTGAAAGGACACGGTTTATAGCATTGTGTAATACATACATTCTGCATTAAGAATCATAAGACCAACTGAGGCTTGGTAACTAACAAATGAAAGGGCTCAGCTCGTGGCACTATTTAGTGAATATAACCAACCAGAGGTTAAGTAACAAAGAAAGAATTGCAAGAACATGAAAGCGTAATAGCAACTGCCTTGCATGAAAAAATAAATAAATTCAAATTCACATGTATATATATACATATACATTTTCTTCTTATACGGCGCAATAATGAAACAGTATAAGAATCGTTTCATTTTCGTCATATTTCTTATCAACCAAACAAAATCGGCGAACGAAGCCAGATTATCTGACCTAAATACTATTCAAAAAGTAAAGCAATCTACTCACAAGGATGACATAGTCAAGGGAGACGGATAGGATGGCGTCGGAGCTGGAGTGAGAATAGAGAAGTTGCAGACACACGCGGTTGGAGACGGAGCGGAGATCCAAGTCCCGGGAGTTGGTTGGGATCGTCGTTTGTTGGGAAGAGGAACAAGGGAAGAATGAGTGGAGCAGAGAGAAGGATAAACGATCAAACGAGAAAATGAAACCTGCCATTGGTGTTTAACGGCGGAAAGTGGTATCTCTAAGGGCTCCCTCGCTATCAATGCCAGAGATCCCGCCACATTTTGTTGGTCCTCAAATTCAACGGTTGTGCCTCCGCTTTAGGTGAGAATTTTAAAATAGAAGCGGGAAAAAATAAGTTTTTATGAAGCCAGTGGTTGGCCCAATCTTTAGGCCCAACCACATACGTCTGGATAATAAGTTCAACAAGCCCACTGCAAAGAAAGTTTGTTTTTTTTTTGCCGCTCTTATTAGAAATTCATTAATTTTATTTTCTTTTTGAGGGTCATTGTTAAAGTGATAGAATCGTATTTAATTATTAGACAGTATTTGTTAAATCGATCAAAATAAAAATTTTCAGATAAAACTGAAATATTTTTCAGATCAAGATATAAAATAATCAAGGTAAAATTAAAAAATATTCTAAAAATTTTTTTCAATCAATTGTTAAATTTTTTTAAATAAATTAAAAATATTTTTTTCAATTTTGTAGTTATTTTTTATTTTAAAATATTAATATATGTATATTTTGATCCTATATCAGGATATATATATATTGAAATATCAAAATATAAGTAGTTAAAAAAATTGTGAGATCTTTTTTTTTTTAACAAATGTTTGAAAATATTAAAAAAATGAAATAATTTTATTTTCTTTTCATTCCGATCTTTGTAACGTTAATAAACATTATTTTACTTAATTAAGTGATTCAAATTAATTAAAATATGGTTTTATGGAGTTTAGAAAATAATTTATTTATTTTATTATAGAGCGTTGACGATGGTGGTGAGCTGAGCTGGCATTACCCCCATTTGGAATTTGAATATTCCAATCAACTGGAATTTATTTATTATTAATTTATTATTCCGTCTCAAACGTAAAAATCAATAATAAAAAACTATATTATAATATTAGCGTCGATAATCACCGGCAACATCTTCCAGCACAAAGCTTTAAGCAACAAAGGCTCTTTCTAGTTTCTCCCAATTCCTTTTCACCATTTCTGAAGCTAAACTACATAGAAAGCATCGTGCGGAGTCTCCGCCATGAAAGCCCTGCTCAGTCCAGGACCTTCTGCTTCAATTCGAATACCCAAGCCTCCACATCTAACCTTTTCAAAATTCCATTCAGCTTTCCGATTCAATCGAGACCGTTGGATTGGAAGAAAATGCTCTTTGACCGCGAAAGCTGCACTTGGTTCTGTAACAATTGATCAGTTAGGGATTGGCGAATCCGATTTCAAAAATCCGGCGGTTTCTACTTCGTACAGGAGCTCCAAGATACCAAAACCCAATCAGACAGTTTTGGAAGCTCAAGCTAGGGTTTGCACAGGTCCCACTCAAACCAGGCGCCTCAATGAAGAACAGGCTTTTAAAGTCCTGGACACCATTTTAAAATCAGGTCCGCTTATTATTGTTGTTTTAGCTGCTAAAATTTGTCTGATTCTATTTAGCCTGAAATTTATGCGTATTTTAGCAAATGGACAGCTTAAAGATGAAGAGAAAGTTTCAAAAGCGCAGCTTGGGGCTTTTTTCGCGGCCATGACAATCCGTGCAAATGTATTTCCAGAAGCAACACAGTGGAGTGAAGGGGAAAAGGAAGCGATGAATAACTTTTGGCCATTATTAGTTCGAGCACTGCCGCCTGATGTAATATTCATTGCAGATCCTGAAGGGTCGTTAATGGGAATTGGAAACTCAATTGGACATCAATATGTTGGGAATTCTACAAGTGAAATGAGATTGGTTGGTTCCCTCAGAGAGATCTTGGCTGGAGGTCATCTTGGATATGAGGAGGTCCAAGGAGTTTTAAGGGAGGTTCTTCCCTTGAAAGTTGACGACAATGACATTTCAGGAGTTAGTGAGTCGTTGCTTTCAGCATTTTTAATTGGTCAGCGTATGAACAGGGAAACTGATCGCGAGTTGAAAGCTTATTGTCTTGCATTTGATGATGAACTCGGTAAATGTTTAATGCTTGCATTGCTATTTCTTGCTGTATATCGAGTGCTTAAGTCTTTCAAATCAGTCCACTTAGCCTTTTCTGTGTAATTCAATTATCATTTGGCCGTTAGGTCCTCCGCCAGTTGCTGATGTTAGATCATTGACTCATTATGGTGAACCATATGATGGAAACACACGATACTTCAGGAGCACATTGTTTGTGGCTGCTGTTCGATCCTGTTATGACGAATCTTCATTGCTTCATGTTGTGGAATGGATGCCACCTAAGGTTAGTCCTCTGTTTAATTTGTCATTGTAGGCCAAATGTCCACTTCTGTTTTACTATTGATGTTCGAAAGTCATGAAATGGGTATTTCTCATGCCATCTCTGAGGAATTGCAGCATCATAATAACTTTTATTTTAATTTGACATCTCCACAATGAAAACGCATTATAAGTTCCTGATTTGGCATAACCTTACCTTCATGCTGCATAACCTTCTATGCATATTGTCTTTGTGCCCTTAAATAAAAATGGTGGTAATATGTGTATTCATATATCTGAAAATGTAATATCTATTGTCTAATATTGTTTTAGTGGCCTTGCATTTCCTTAGGGTGGAATAACAGAGGAGCAGATGCTGAAGTATATGGGAGCAAATACAAGCTTGACTCCTTCGCAAGCTAAACACCTTCTTGAGGTCCTTGTCACTTGTTAATTTGAATCCCATCATTATATTCTCTCTCCCTGCTGCCTTGCCCTGTATTAAGTATTACCTTTCAGATTGTTATCTCAGGATGAGGATGTTGGTTTTGCCTACATAAGTCAGCGTGAAGCTTGCCCATCTCTGTATGAAATCAAACCACGTATATCTATTTCAAGCCTTTCTCTCTGGTTCTTTTTTTCCATAAGGAGTTATCTACATTTTGCTTTCCTTCTTTCTTGTTTTTGAATTAATTTTGTTCTGCACACTGGAAGCTATTTCTTAATGTAGCAATGTATAACTTGATCTTAATCCTCAAGCATTTCAGACTTTGTTGGCACAAAGAATTAAATAAACCATGTCCATTGGAGCCCCTGGAATTGACTCAAGATTCATGAAGTTCTTATGCCATTATTATGCTTTCATTTGCAGATATTCATTGATTGGGTTAAGGGAGCACATAAAGAAACGTCCCCAATAGCAACAACTGAAAAAGTTCAACAATTTGTGAGGGTGAGCCATATTTTATATTTATTAATTTGACAAATGTTTCATCATGGTGGCCCTTATTTCCCTTTAAGGATAATATCATCAAGTGACAAGAAAGCACAAAAAGGGAAGGCAATAGAATTAGCTGTATTAACTAATTCTTGCTGCACGTTGTTTGTTAAAGCATTGGGATTTTTTACTTATTTATTGAAAAAAGGAACTTATTGTCTTGCATCTCAAGTCTGCCTTTGTGCATGAGAAGGTTTCTCTAAAGTTGTAGAAAGAGTGCCCTGCAATTTGTGTATGTATGTGGTTACCTTCATTGCCTGTATTTTGGAGAAAGGTGATGCTTACTTTAGCATGTACCTTATAAATACTGCACCATCCAGTATGTTAAATCTGGTGTTTTCCAACAGGCTCGTGGGAGGGAAGCAATTGTTGCTGGATTTTATCATGAAGGTTATGAGGAGCCTCTTTTGATGCTCATGAAAAGAAGAGGTGCTCATTCTGGTTTGGTGGTGAAGGTTTGGACTTGCCCTTTTAGATTTTAATGAAAAAAAAAACAATTTTTAGAAATAAAAATTTATCCAAACAGCTGTTTCTGGATGGGAGTTTTATATTTTTTCTTTTTATCTTTATTTCTCAAAAATCTTTAAAGGGAAAGGTTTTCAAGGAATGAATCTTTGACCTCATGCTCCATATGTCAGCACCTCAAGTGTTGGGTTTCTGGCCTAATGTATAAGTTTTGGATTTGGCTTGAAGCAACCTAGTTGATTTAATTTTTCAGTTTTAACTTGGTAGTCAGAATAGTATCTTATGAAGCTGTTAATTTAGGGTGAGGAAGGAGCTCTCTCAATGACATCAAGATTGCGTTCAGCAAATGCATCAAAAGGACTTCCCGTAAATTACTGTTCAGGTTTCCGTTCCCTGAGCATGGCATCTGCTTGTGAAGTTGATGGTTTGCATACTTTTAACTATTTATCTTCTTTAATTTCCCTTTGAAATAGCTTTTGACTGATACGAGGATCTGATCCAATTGCTTGATTTTTGATATGTAGATAAGTTCATAAGTCATAACCCAGTATTATCACAATTGATATGCTTATGTTGACTTTTAAATTTCATTACACCAATCTTCTAGTACCAAAACATTGATTTTTGGTATTTCAGGTGTTTCTCGTGAGAGTTTCAATATAGAGGTTAACGCAAAGGATTATGGTTTTGAGCCTACTGATACACCAAGAACTGATAGATCAGTAAGTTATCCATGTCTTTTGCAATTTCATTTTCTTCTTCATTGTCGTACACTTGAGGTTGTGTGATGCCAGTTGGATGCAGATACTGGTTCAATAATGCATCGATCAAGTATTTATTTTTTAATTGGAACATTGAAGAGATGGATTTACCGAGCTATTTAGTTTCTTTCCTCTAATGTTGGTACATGAAAATGCCTAAAAAATGAAGAAAAGAAGACCTATTCGCTGATTTGGTGGTCTCTTTCTTTGGAAATCAGAACTTTTCAGACTTTTGCTCTTTGCTTCCAATATAGTTATGGCATCTCTTAGCCTATACCGGTCCAAAACATATAATTTTATGAATGTGAACTGGGTATCCTGCTCCTAAACTGATGCCCTATGTTATTATTCTCTATATCTCCATGTTTCTCACCAGTACACATTGAATCTGAATTGGTAATGCAATTCTGGTCAGCGCAAAACCTGCTACTAGCTCCTGAATTGACCATGTAATCCGTGATTTCAACCAGCATAAAGCTCACTGCAAAATTTGCTAAAATACTTTCTCCGCCTTGTCATCATGTTGTCCATCTCCTGGTTCTTTTTTGTTTCTTGTTCAGCAACTGCATTATGATGCCTTGCATGTTCTTCCAATCTCAGGTCTCCAAGAATATAGAGTTGGGTTTGGGACCTCTTCATGGCCAAAGAGGTCCGGCATATGATAGAATTGTCCTTAATGCCGGAATGGTAGACCACTTGCTTGGATGCGACGATGCAGAGGATGTCTCTTCAGCCCTGGATAGAGCCAGAGAGGCCATTGATAGTGGCAGGGCGCTTAAAAAGCTACTGAATTACATAAAGATCTCTCACAAAATGAGGTGAAGAACAAGGCCCAACAGGTGCTTCCTTCCTTTAAAATCAGACTTTTGTACGTGGATACTGTAAATGTTTACATTTTCATATATTACACATTGATGTAGAACAGGGAAGGGAAAATAATCACAGGGCTTTTTTTCACTTGATTTTGCAATTAACTCAACTGTTGTTGAGTTGCTGATGTCTTGTTCTTGTCTTCCTTTTCTCAATCATGCATGTCAGATACCCTTGTACTCCGGAAAATTTTGTAATTCTGAGTGTTTTGTATGAAAAATTAGAAAATTACCCGGAATGATCTTTTGATGATATGCACGTACAATTGCAACCTCTGCAATCAATGAAAGTATGAGATTGGTGCTTTGAATCGAACTTCAGAGAATATTTCAGGAAGTGACAACGAATATTTAAGTCAGTAAAATTTTCGCTATCAAATCTTTCAAGTTTTATTATATTTATTGAATTCACAAACACTAATTCTAGTAAAGCTTGGAATCAAATTGAGATTGAACAGAATTCAATGCGTACAGTTAGATCTAATGGGCACTCAGAAGAAAAAATTGAAAGTCCAAGGGAAAAAGAAAAAAGAACTATCAAAAATTCCCAAGTGACAATTACATCAAGATTATTAGTCACTGTTAAATCTGAAGTGCAGATGCTATGGAACTAGCAAGGCTAAGAACTTCAAAAGGCTGTCTATTCATCACCTCTTTCACTGTGCACGGGCAAGAATCCGTAATCCAGAAGTAGGTCATTCCATTCCCTGGATGGCCTGTGCAATGACCATACCAACAAAGACCAAGCAAGAGTCAGCCACTCAAAATGATACCCAACTTAATAGAGCATGTCCCATACCGAAAATGCACAAGCAAAATTGAGAAGCAGTAGCGAAATTAGGACAGAAACTTGTCAAGGCCTTCCAATACACATATTTGTAAAGCAAAATGCTATATTCATGCAGGTTCTTCCTACTTTATTATCTGGTTGATCGTAATAATAATCCAATGAATTTGGCAAAACAAGGATCATGGAGTAAAAATTATGCAGGACATTTCTGGTTGCTTAATATTACTCTTCAGCGATAATCAATCAGTAAGTAGAAAAGTGAATATAAAGAGAAGAGTGTGCAAGATTACAAAGAGAGGCTCACATATGAACCATGAATATAAAGCACGGGGTGCATTGAACTATCCAAAAATCCCATATTTCATTCAAGAAGTTCCCTGCAAAATTTTAATCTGATGCAGTGTGTGAATATGGTGGATATAGGCCTGCCTGAAAGCAAGAAGCTACACAACTGAACACCTACAGATTTATTTTTGTTTATCACGTTTGAATCTAGGATTGATCATATCCAACTTTAGCCCTTGAACAGATCCAGGCCGCAGGGAAACAACAATGCACTATTTCACATTTCCTTTCGATATCTATATACTACAAGAGAAACAAAATAAGAGATGCAGGGATAAAACAGTTACACTGTCTACATGTATGTCATACCTCCATTGTCAAGCTCAAAGCGCTCCCAAGACCTATTAGGAAATATCCCATGTGTCACATATGCACTTATTCTTGCAGCTCCATGCTTGGCTAATACTTTCTGCAAAACATGAAGACAGATCATATCTTTATCTCCATTCAAACTGTATGAGATTATCCACAAAGCACCATTCAAAACTAAAAGGTGACCAAGAACAAATGGGTTAAAAGTGTACGAATGTCCAGCCAATGAAATCTAATTTGCAGGAAGCAAAGCGCAAAGGTAGCCTAAATGTCCATAATGTAATTTGATTTTCCACATAACTTTCATGTTACATCTGGCACGGCAGTACAAATCATGCAAGTTCTGAGATGCATAAGCATTTGGTACCTGGCATTCAATAAGAGTGCCACCTGACTGAACCAAATCATCGACAATCACAACATGTTTTCCTTCAGGATCACCCTCCTTGATACGCACAATTCTTTGGTTATCTTCCCTAACTTTGGCACAAACAATCTGCAGGATGTAAATTAGAATAGCAGCACAATTAGTGATGAGAATATACTGTCATGCAATAACCAGTAATGAGGATTGAGGACAAACTCGTTGATGTTATAATAGTCAAATAAAAAGTGTTTAGATGGACATCTTAAGTCAATTATACATCCTTAATACATGGAAACAAATTTGTAAGCCGGAACCATATTATACCATTGAAAAGAATACGAACTTAAAGATCCTCCACTTGGGGTAAAAGAACTAGTCTAATCTAACTCTTTAAACAAAAATCAAGATGATGGAAGAAGCTTAGTCAATTACACTAGGTAATTGCAGTAAATCTAGTTCCTGTTGTTTGAAAAATTCAAGGCTTGCACGATTAAACATAAGACACGAACACATCTCAATGCTAGAGGCAGTCAAACAAATCATGAATACAAAATCTTTTGTTAGAGAGACAAATCAAGAATTGTAATACCGTGGGGAAATGCTGCAACTGCTTGTGAAATCGTTTCCATGCACCGTCATCAGGAAAAGCTATTGCTATCTGAAAATGTAATAACATTAACATATCTCAACATGGGTAGTACTAGTCTTATCTCAAAAAATAAATAAATAAAGAGGGAACTTTGGTTTCAGACATTGTGTATGTGCATGAAAGAACAGGTATGTACATTCAATCTCAAGCATTATCAAATGTCAATGGTAAACCACAGCAAAATCTTACATTATCAGAATCAGGGAGCTTCTGCAGCCGATCTTTAAGCAAAGGTATTCCACTCTCAAAGCAAGGTAGAATATTATCACCAAAGTAGAATCTTTCCTAAAGCATATATTTTGAGGAAATTATCAAAAATAAACCCACAAAGCACAACTTAAAAGTTAAACCAAAGAAACAAACAATAGGTAAAAAACAAAAAAAAACCTGCAATGCATGGATATCGAAAGTGACTAAGCTAGTAGGGCCTCCTCTGGAGGTGGGTATGTTAGACAAGATCCTAGCAAGAGTAAAAGCCGTGGCTACATCTCCTTCGTCCTCCATACGCTCAGATGTCCCGGTAGGAAAAAAAGGAAGGACTAAAGTGAAAGATGAGATAAACAATTTGGGTCAAGCATAAATTATCGAAAGCTGCTCAAAAATGACTTTGGGAGAACTAAACGAGGCCAGAAAAGCTACGTGCTGCCCGCGAATTGCTTGCGCATTGGGTATAAACAGGTTTGGGAATCCATCTTCAAATGTCCTACAATTAATTCAATTCTAATTTATTGCAAAACTATCTCCAATTTCACCAAATTCAAGCTTTTATACATAATGGGAATCTATAAATCGATTAAATTCACCTCCAATTAATGAAGTGGAGCTCGATTGCGTCAGACTCGGCGGCGATTCGCTCAGCTAGGCCTCTAGTCTCGTCGCAGTAAAAAAGACAGACTCTTTTCACATTCTTGGAGGCTGATTCGGAGGCTGAAGTGGCGGCCATTGAAACAGAAGAGGGGAGAGAAAGATGAGAGCTTTGCATGGAGGAAATGTGATGATCGGTTCCTGAGAGAAATCCCAAGCTCAAACTTTGAGGATGATTATCACATCTTATGGTCAAACGATTGGATTGTGATGATGGGTTATTGGTTCGAGAAAGAGATGAAAGTTGGAGACTTTTAGTTGTGGGAGTAACGGTGGAGGAGAAGGTGGCGGCGGTGTTATTTGAGAGAGGGGATTGGAGCGGTGAGGTGGCCGCCATATACGGCGGGTCAATACTTACGTGTAATGTGTATATCTATCAGAGTGTCTGTGGAGAATCGGAAGCTGCGTAGAGTTGATTTGGCGACAAATGACACATAAAGGCTCCGTCTTTGGCGCTATGAGGTTCTGCGTGCAGGAAGGTTAGACTTTTGGTTTTGGATTCTTACTTAAAAGCAATGTTTTGAAACACCGCCTCAAGTCGACTCGATCTGATAACTAAATCATAAATCAATTGATTCAATAAAATTTATTCAAAATTTTTATTATTTTTAAATATAATTAATTACAAAAAATTAAATATATTGTATGTAAAAATATATTCAAAAATTTATTAATTACCAAATATCAATATAAAAATATTAATTTTAAGTCTAATAAATTTTGTAAATATAAAAATCAAATAAATTACCTTAAGTAATAAATTCACATAATATCAAAAATAAATATTTAAATAAATTCATTTAACATATATATAATAGATGTAATTAATAACATTAAACTATATAAAAACAGTATAATTTCATGCAAAAATATTTGACAAGCATGATTGAATAGGGTAAAAATTAAAATTTAATTAATTATAATTAAAAAAATAAATTAAATTATATAAATCTATAATTCTCCAACCATACGTATGAGATATAATAAAATAAGTAAACTATTTTCTAATTTTTTATTGTTTTCTGAAAAGTTTTTGAAGTATAACCTGGTTCAATCCGAATTTTTTCGGTCCAATCCGGTTCAATTCGAATTTTTTTATTTTTCAAATTTTATGTTGGACCAACCTAATTTTCTTACCAGTAACGGTTCAACCAGTTCGACCACTCAGATCAAACCGAGTTTCAAAAAATTGCTTAAAAGTTAAAACACATGTGCTTGTTAGGCTTGTCACCTTATTCCTTATGCCTTGTTTGGATGGAGTGAGTTGTTATCAATATATTTGGAATAATTGCATACCATTCTATATTAAACATGGAAAACTATGAAGCAAACGGGGTTAGTCACACCTCTAATAGGTTAATTACATCTTAGTCACCAAATTTTGAAATTATAATTAAATAATCACAATAAAAATTTATAATTAAATAGTCACAATAAAATAATTTGTAAAACAAAAATTATCAAACTTTTATTTTATTTCAATCAAAATAAAAATAATTTAAAAATTAATTTTGTATATAATCGAAATTGCAATTAAGCACACTACATATAATTGTCATGTTATTTTAAAATCAATTAACATTACAAGTAGATTTAGATCATGATTACTTATTTTATTTTATTTTTATATTGTGTACATATCATTTTTTCATATTCATGTGATAGTATGAGGCTTTTCCATTTGGTAATCCAATTTGTAAAGTTAATTGGTCCCAAAATGAGATAACAATTATACGTGACATGCTTAACTGTCATTTTTGTGACATATAAAATTAATTTTCAAATCATTTTTACTTTAATTGAAATAAAATAAAATTTTGATAATTTATGTGTTATAAATTATTTTATTGTGAATATTTAATTATAAATCTTAAAATTCGATAACCATGGATATAATTAACTCCACTTTTAGTTCTAGGCTAATAGGGTTAAGTATTCAGGAATTTATAACATTAAATAATTATATAATATTATCTAAGTATGGGACATGGAAACTAATTCCCCTTTTTTGGTTGAGGAAATGGAAATTTAACTATTAGTAGTATTTATTAATTATATGACAAAATTCTATGAAAAAATGTTAGCTAAGAAATATTGAAATTTTTATTTGGGGCATAAATGTTGCATTTGCATACGCAATTGAATTTCAAATTTCAATTTCAGTTTTTATTTGCAATTGTTTGCAAAGGTTGCCTATACGTTTCAATCTGTATATGTATGCATTTTCTTTTTTCACTTTTACGTGTTAAACATATGCAAAGCATTGAATGCAAGGAAATGATGGGTAATAAGGACTGAGTAGAATCCAACTAAGATATATGCCCATACTTTTCCTTTTCTTTTTCTTTATCTTTTTTTTCCAATTGCAATCCACAATACCATTTGACTTAATTGTTTTAATTATTGAAATTATTTTAAAATTGTAATTTTTAATGAAATGCAAATAATTATTTTTGGATTAACTATCAAATATCCGAACCCCACTAGGCTGACTAAATCCGAATTCGGAACGTCGTTGCAGGTTAAGGTTCCTCGTCCCTCCCCATGGGAGGTGTCGGAAGTCAATCCTGAAATCTCTCATTTCTAGCTTAACCTGCATCACCATCAGGCCACCACCCCGTGGATTAAATACAGATAAATTTTAATTCAATTTATGAACTCTCAAAATTGATTCATAAAAATACGATTTTAATTTAATTCAATCCATCAATAACTGGTTTATAATCCGTTTTATTTGACTTGCAAAATATTATAGAACAACTTGATCAGCTACATGTTTTATATCATTTGACCAAATTATGATTAGTAAATATTATTTATAATTTTATAATTTCTTTATATAATGTGAGCATAAAAGATAATGGTTTTTATAAATTATAAATGTATATTTTTAATTTAAAAAAAATTAAAATTATAATATCATAAAATTGTTTATAATATATTTATTTAAGTTATGATTCAATCTAATCAAATAAATGGCATTTTTAAACTCAGTTTATGAAATCTCAGGATATGGTTTAGCCTAAAAAATAAAGGCCCAACAAGAGGCTTTGTTGTAGAGTTTTGATTAAAGTTGATCCATTTACTACTTAAAAAATGATTGTTTAGGAAAAAGAAAAAGCCCAAAGCTCTCGGATTCGTTCATTTCACAGAAACGGATTATGGCCTAATTTTGGGCCTGCCACTTTATTCCGTCACACCAAATTAAGGTTAAGAATATCTCCATAGCATACGCAACATGAGAGAGTTAACCAAAAAAACAGAAAACAACTACTGGACTCTATAATTTTAAATAACTAATAAGATCAAATAATCATCAAATAGTTTTTGGTATTATCTCTTATATAGGATCACATTATTTAAAAAAAATCATTAATTTATTTGAAAATTATATATTTTTTATTAATTATCTGGTATCCAAATCCTACTCGACCGTCTAAATTCGAATTCGCCAGCACCCGTGAGTTTTGTTTGAAAATCATGTTATGTTAACAAACTAAATTATACTCTTCATTATCATTCAACAAAGAATATGCTTATATATGATATTATGATTTATGTGTAATGCGTAAAAACACTCACCCATACTATACTAACCATATGATATCCATAAACATTCCACAATTATTATTGCCATTAGTACTCCTTGACAGAGACATTCCTTATTTCTAATTTTCCAAGAACAAAAAAAAGCCAAGAACTCTCATTATAGACCAAGAACTCATAGTTTGAAGCTACACCACACTTCCACCATCACCAAGTTTATCCTTTTTCTCTTATAAATCAGCAAATAATCCATCTGCCAATTTTCAGTGGCTCTGGTGCTTCCAGTTTTTGTTTTTGCTGCCACATAATACCATCACACACCGCACAAATTTATTGTCTGACACTAACAAGTACACTCTAAAACTCACATTCTTCCTTTCATTTCGGCTTTCAGTCATACTTGGGCTTCTACCCCTAGAAATCTATCCCAGGTAACTACCCAGTTGTTCTCTAGCCTTGAATCGCCGATTTATGTTAGTTATTTCAGTTATTGAATTTCTTTGATGGTCCGTGACTGACTAATTTGTTGGCCGGTAATGTCTGTCAGATTTTTTTTTTTTGTGGGATTTTGAATTTAGTGAGGACCAAATGGCATATGGGATTGAAAGAAATCGCTTTCCCGTTTCATTTCTAATTTCGTGTTTCTTTAATTTGTGTGTTTGTTTTTAGTCTGATTTACGAAAAGCTGTAGTCTTTTATCGAGGTTTCCTCATTCTCTTTCACTGTGATTCTTTATCATCTTTGTAATTTTTAATTTTCGTTTTTTTTTTTATTTTTTTTATTTTTTGTGGTATTATCGTGCTTCCAATTTGAGCTAATTTGATCAAATATGGTGATTTACTATCTTAACTCATGAATGGCTTGTTTTCATTCTGACTTTTCTGATTTCTTCGATTTCGTTAACGAAGGTGTATTCTTGTACATCATGGCACCTAAAGCATTAGACTATGAGTTCTTGAATGAGAATGTGAAGAAGGTTCAGTATGCTGTTAGAGGCGAGTTGTATCTTCGAGCTTCTGAGCTTCAGAAGGAAGGGAAAAAGGTATACATAATTGATTCAATCTGCTTGCGTTTTTAAATGAATGTTTCTTTTGGGCCTGTCTAGCACCCATACAATTTATGTTTCTTTGAAAAATTAGTCACCCTCGTATTCAGAAGTTTTTGGACTGATGTCATGTTGATTTAATGAATTTATAGCTAACTATGATATATGGAGTCTCATCTGAATCTTTTGGAGGTTGAGATGTGTGTGCATGTTTATTATGCTTCTTATTCTTGCTTTGCTGTAAAACTCACAATTTGCATCTACTGATAGTTTGCAACTTTGGGTTCATCAATGTTTGTCATTTAATGGTGGAGTGGACCACTTGCTATTCATCTCTCGGTGCAACTCTTGTTTGCATTCTTCTGAATATCCATCAAGCAAGAACTTCACCGCTTGGTAATAGCCACACTTTTTTTAGGGGATCCTACTTTCTCCTATGCAAAATACACATGAGTTAAACACAAGAGGAATTTACATTAATTGGAATTTGTATTCTCCTTGTGCAATTTGTTGTTGTCCTCATTTAAATACAAGTATATTGACCGCAGAGTTCCATGTATTATTATTAGTAACCCTATGGAAATCATCAAGAATTATATGTTCTCTTGCATTGTGCAAGTGATCAGAATTGTAATTGTTTTGGCCAAATATTATGATATGCTCACAGTACTATAGAATTGTTACTCTGTATATACTCCAGTTCCTTGTAAAGACATGAGGAATTATTATGAATTTACCTCTTTAAAAGTTAGGTTAGTTAAAAAAGAATTAGTGTTTCATAGTGAAAAATTCTTATCCTGTTTACATAGTTCTTTGTCGCAATGCTTGGACTCTGTGTTTACAGATTATTTTCACAAATGTTGGCAATCCTCATGCTTTAGGACAGAAGCCACTCACTTTTCCACGCCAGGTACAGTCACTATACCTTTCATCACTGCATATTATTCCTATTTATTATTTTGTATATCGGCCGTTGAACCAAGGAATGTTCAATTGTAGGTGATTGCTCTCTGCCAAGCTCCTTTTCTGCTAGATGATCCTAATGTAGGACTGATATTCCCTGCAGATGCAATTGCAAAAGCTAAACATTATCTTTCATTGACTACTGGTGGTCTAGGTATAATTTTATCCAGCCTTTTGTTTACATTATTTAGGAGAGATAAGATGGTCCAGATTAACATTGTCAATGATAATAGTACTACTGGCGTGAGGGGATAAACCTTTACTGAACCAGTTAAGTGAGGAGAAAATTGAACCAGTCAGACTGTGTTTTGTGCAGATAGTCTGCCTGTTCTATTGTATTGATTTGCTAAATGCTGCATTTCGTATTAAATAATGAAAACTTAGATTTTCCTTGTGTGTTTCAGTGTCCTTTCTTTTTCTTAACGACCTTGTACTTCCGGTCTTAGTTTTTATCATTATCAATACTTAAAGGGATTCAGTTTCTAGCTTATATTACACAAGGTTCAACTGTTACAAAATTTTGTTCCATAATCAATCAAAAAGAATGCAATCATGATGAAACTCCAATGCAGATCAATTAGTTACCTTTTATTGTCTGTTTAGGTGCTTACAGTGACTCCCGAGGTATCCCAGGAATTAGGAAGGAAGTTGCAGAGTTCATTCAAAGGCGTGATGGATATCCAAGGTAATAATGCTAGATGTCATACTTCTTTTCTTATAACAAATTAGTCATGAGCTTTGGTGCCTAAGTTGTAAGCTGAATGGTTTATTCACTCTTGCTTCGTTGACAGTGATCCAGAACTCATCTTTCTCACTGATGGTGCCAGCAAAGGTGTGATGCAGATCTTGAATACAATAATCCGTGGTGAAGGAGATGGGGTAATGGACTTCCCTACAATGAGTATAGCTATAGACATCTTTGATAGATTGTGTCTATTGTTCATTTGTATGTGTAAATTTGCCCGTGGTGATCCTAGAATTTTCCTTGATCCCAAGGCCATTTTAACATGTCTTCTTTGAATTAAATCTTGTGTCTTTGGCAGGTTTTGGTTCCAGTACCACAGTATCCACTTTACTCTGCTGCGATAACCCTTTTTGGTGGTTCCCTAGTGCCATATTTCTTAGAAGAGACAGCAAACTGGGGTCTCGATGTTAATGACCTGCGGAATGCAGTTTCACAAGCTCGCTCCAAAGGAATAACTGTTAGTATGCTCTGTCTCTTCCTTGTATGATACAAGAATGAGAATTATATTATAATCCAAGAAACTTGAGAACTGGACCAATATATGGATAACAAGGATTCTGTACTACTCTATTGAAAATATTGAGATCTTAGTTCTGAGCTGACTCATTTTAGTTCTTCAAAATTGAACTCATGAAACTACCTACATATCATGTATGAGGATTCTTTTATTGTTTTCTTCCATATAATATCTTCTAAGTTTTTTTGGTTTGCTTTCTTTATTTCAATTGCTGAACCATTGTTTCATGCCATGTTCAGTATCACCAACTAACTCTTGTGTAATTGAATATGATCAGGTAAGGGCAATGGTGATCATTAACCCAGGGAACCCAACTGGTCAGTGTCTCAGTGCTTCTAATTTAAAGGAAATATTGCACTTCTGTTACCAAGAAAATTTGGTCCTTCTTGGAGATGAAGTTTATCAGCAGAATATATACCAGGATGAACGACCCTTTATTAGTGCTAAAAAAGTAAGATGCACATTTATTGCTAGATCTAGCCATTTTTCTGTGGGGCTTTCAACTGTTATTAATATTTTGTTTTGCTCATATCATTTGAAGGTTTTGATGGATATGGGACCACCATTAAGCAGGGAAATCCAGCTTGTTTCTTTCCACACCGTATCCAAGGGATACTGGGGTGAGTGTGGGCAGCGGGGTGGGTACTTTGAGATGACAAACATTCCTCCACAGGTTTGTGTCTGGAAACTAACTCATCTCCTCAGGTTGCAACCTGGATTTTCTTGCATTAATAAAATGAGCAATTCATGGCGACAACAACTTAATTTCTAGAAATCCTACATTCATATACATATGAAATAAAATAAAAGCACTGACGAGGAAAATCCTTTAAATGATTTGGTTCACATTAGTAGATTATACTTTTTGCTACCAGTTACAAACACATGAATTGATACCGTCAAGTGTGCTGGAGTTTCTGTTCCTTAATAATTTATCCTTTTGATTTAATGAATTACGGCTTGCATTGTAGAAATCAAACATCATGGGGATCCTTCCAAATTGAAATAATATTAAAATTACAGAAGCTTTGATTCTTACTTTTTCTTTATCATGATTTGATGATGCAGACAGTTGATGAGATTTATAAAGTTGCATCTGTATCACTCAGTCCTAATGTACCTGCACAGATATTTGTAAGTTGGACCTAAATTTGCTATACTGAAAATGCTTTTACTCATGGTGCTTCAGTTCTCTGTTTTAATTCTTGTTTCAGTATCAAAGTATTTTCCTTCTGCTCACAGATGGGTCTGATGGTCAACCCACCTAAACCTGGAGATATTTCATATGAGCAGTTCATTAGGGAAAGGTATGCCTGCTAGAATCTAGTTCCTTTGGAGTTGATTCTATAATTAATTATTCTGCTTTTGATAGGTTGAACATCTTTAACGTCTTAAGGAAATACTAAAAGATGATATGGCTACTTCTTCTAGATGCTTTTGATGTATAAGATACCAAAGATATATTTTTGTTAAAAAAAATTATTATTTTTAGCTCATTTTAGACTGCACAGGGAAAAAGAATAGATAAATAAAATCATGATGTTTGACTTCTGGATGCTACTATCTATTCTGAAGTGAATAAGGCACGGTCACTTGGAGAGGCTTATGAAAATTTTGTGTGGTTATCAAAATATGCAGCAAAGGAATCCTTGAATCGCTGAGAAGAAGAGCAAGGATGATGACAGATGGTTTCAACAGCTGTAGAAATGTCATCTGCAATTTCACTGAAGGTAAATGATTCTGTTCTTAAGCATATGCATGCCTTAAAATATATGTAGTGTCTCTCATTTTATTGTTTTTGGTTCTCACATGAACATTATGGAATGTGCTTTTAGGTGCCATGTACTCATTCCCTCAAATAAGGTTGCCACCTAGAGCAATAGAGGCTGCCAAAAAGGCTGGAAAAGTTCCTGATGTTTTCTACTGTCTCAAGCTTCTGGAAGCCACGGGCATTTCCACAGTTCCTGGTTCAGGATTCGGACAAAAAGAAGGGTACTTGTTTATTTCCACAGTTTCTATTTCATGTTTCTTCGCAGTAGTTCTTATTACAAGGTTGATTTTTCCTTGAATATAATGGGGTCTTTCTGTTAATTCTCAAGCACAAAGGACAGATTATTTATTTCCTTTTAAAATGAGCTTTCTCTTTCAAGTCTCGCCTTTATTCCGATCATATATTTGCGATTTTTTGTCACAGAGCCTGTCTCTAAATAACCATCTTCTTTGTAGGGTCTTTCACTTGAGAACAACCATTTTGCCAAAAGAAGAAGACATGCCGGAGATCGTGTCCAGTTTCAAGAAGTTCAATGATGAGTTCATGGAGGGATATGAGGACCACAGGGGTTATTCAAGGATGTAAGAAATGTTTCATATTCCATAAATTGTATCATAGGTTTAAAGTATCTTGATAATGCTCCTTTTATTGCCTCTATTAGGCCACAAACTTAATTCTGTGAAGATTTTATTTTGCTGATAGTATATCATCATCTCATAATAAAAACACCGTTAGAATCACAAGTTCATCAGGCATCTATTCTGTCATGAATTAACACGACCTTTGAGCAGACAAGGCTAGCTAGGACTTCCCTTCCCGTATTGATTCCTATTACCTAGGCATGATAAAGTTTACCGACCTCCGGCTGCAGTTTTGCTGCCTTCCTTAATTGAATTTGGTTGGTCCCCATTTCTCAATTCTAGGATTGCTGTTTTGACGCAGAAATCGTGTAAGTAAAGCACTTAATTTCCCTAGGAATTGGAACTGTTGATTGCCCTTTATAACATCCCTTCTTAAAATAAAATACATTCCTGGTCCCGTGTTGATTACACTTGCGGCTGTTCAACTTTACACTAATAATGAGCCACGTTAAGAATTGGCATTGAATTTTCATTTTTCAGGAATTGTGAATTTATGTGAAAAAATTTAAAATTATGGGTTGTTATTAATAATAAAATTCAGTGACCACGGATGTAATAGAACTTTCGATGGAGTAAGCGAAGTAGACCTGAGAGGAAGCGGAGAATCTTATAACAGGAGTTATGGAAAAGCAGAAAGAGATGTGAAATTTTATAAAAGTGGTTTTTGAGTTTTGAAATGTATTTGGGAATATAATTCGTATATGATGAAGCCTAAAGGTGTGGAATATGGAATATAAAAAAGGCCACTAACCATTGAAAATTCACAAGGAATATAACAAAGCAACTTTTAAAGATGAGATTAAAGCCTTTCTATGCTATTATATTTATAGCTTTAACATTTTCCATTAATGGAGGAACTTTTTGTGGGCTAGTAATTAGTAGGATTTTGTTAGTAGATTCACTAAACTTTGCAAATTACCACTCACCACCTAATATACATTGCTTCTTTTTCAAAGGAAGAACAAGACAATCTTCATTTATTTATGGAGTATTTTGCCCATATGCTTTTCCAAATTAGATACTTTGTGTTTCTATATTTTTTCTCTGTCACTTTTGCCATTAAATGGCTGACTGAAATTGAAAGAAAATATCATTTTTCACAATGATTGATAAAAAAAAAATATCATGTGGTTGTCACTTTAAAACAAAATTATTTTATTTCCGTTAGTTCGAAGGTAAATTTTTTCTATTTTATTCTTATAGATGCAAAAGCGCTATATTTTGAAAAATAAAAGAATAAAATTCATTTATTTTAAAAATTATAAGAATTAAAATAACGAAAAAATGTAAAAAAATTATCCATTTTAAAAAATTTAAAAACAAAAAATCAACTCATCCCTTTATTTATTTATCTTTAAGCTGCTTTCTCAAGAAAAGCTTATTTTTTTCTAGTTATACTCAAAATCTCTCTTCCCAAAGATATTTTTTTTAATAAATTAACTTCATTAAAAAGAATCAGCAAATAATGTTGGAACATTACAAGAAGGAGGGGTTAAGCCCCAAAAAGCAAGATCTGTCATGGAATAAGCAACTTTAGCAAGTAGATGCATTGTATTATTAATAGATCTTTTTATGAATCCAAACTGGATGTTAAAACAGGAAGAACACAAATGCACACAATCGCTAATAATCAATCCAAAATCTGAACGATCCTGTTGGTAGGAAAAAAAGAGCATTAATCACTAACTGAGAATCCGATTCTATCATTATATTTTTCAGTCTCAACTTCTTAATCTAGCTTAAAGCTTCTCTGATACTAAGAGCTTCTGCTATGGAAGGATCAGAAATGTCCACAATGCACTTGTTACCAGCTCCATAAAAACTGCCTATATGATCACGAATAACAAAGGCAATGCCCACTTGATTTCTCTCTTTGAAAATTGCTGCATCAAAGTTAAGTTTTAAAAAGCCCCCAGGAGGAGGGACCCACGGTGTGGCCTGGTCTATTCTTCTTTGTTGGTGAGAGTCATCAGTACTCCTAGCTAGCTTCCATTCAGCTATCATATTAGTTGCCAAAGTTAGAATTGCAGTAGGAGAAAGTTTAGTCCCATGCCATACCGAATCATTTTGCGTTTTCCATAAAGCCTAGCATATAGCAATAGCCAAACTACAAACTTCCAGATTAGCACAAGTACCAATTAAATTAAACCAAGCAACCATATTAGCAACATTGCCTCTCACAAAGCCTACAACTAATTTCATCCAGACCTCTCTAGCAAAAGCACAGTCAAGAAATAAGTGCAAAGCAGTCTCGGTAGAGTTGCCACAAAATGAGCATAGCAAGGAAATTTTCACTCCTCTATTAGCCAGCAGAGAACGCACAGATAAATAAGAGTACAGAATACGCCAGAAAAAATGTTTCATCTTTGTAAGCAGACATAAATTCTATAACTTTTTCCATTTATCTGATGCCAAAAGAGACAGATAAAGGGATGTACTTGAGTAGAGGAGCTTGTACGCACTTCTAACAGAGTAAACCCCGTTTCTCTCTAGGCTTCCTTGCCAAACATCCTCTTTTTTAATCATGCTTAAAGGAAGGCTAAAAAATAAGATCTGTATCTCGACTATTAAAAATAGAGTTAATAAGTAGCCGCTTCTAACAGTTTGAATCAACCGATATCAGATCTTGAACGTTGAGATCAGCTAGAGCTGAGGTTTAATGAGTTAACATAAAAGGGTTAGCCAAATCAGGAAGCCAAGGATCAATCCATACTTTAACTTGACTCCCATCACCTATTCTCCATCTAAACCTAGCTTTAATAGCATTCCGGGCATGGTGAATACTCCTCCAAGTGTAACTTGGGTTTGCTCTAAGTTTAGCTTTCCAAAAGCTACAATGGCAAAAATAACGTGCTTTGAGAATTCTCACCATGAGAGAGTCTTTGTCCACCGAAAGCTTTTATGATTGCTTTTCTAAGAGAGCAATATTGAAATCATGAAGCGATCGAAAACCAAGTCTCCCAAGACATTTCGGCCAACACATTTTCTCCCAAGACATCCATGGTATACCTTTTTACAAGTTGCCAGTTATACCCCACCAGAAGGAGTTTAACATTCTTTCAATTTTTTACATAAATCCAATGGTAAATGGAATACACTCATTGTAACACCCTATACCCGGTCAGTCAAAAACTCGGATATAGGATGTCACACACGGGCTTAGATTTCTTTAATGCGGGTCAAAACAAACCACTGTTTAAAGATCTGATCATTTATCAAATTACTATTCATTTTTTTTTTAAATTTTGGCAGCATCTTCCCTAAAATTCATAAAAACCTCCTGAAAAAAAGTATCTAAAACACTTCTATCCAAGTCTATTCTATCATCCAACCTCCATTCAAACCCCAATACACATAATCATTACCCTTCCTTCGATAATTCATGAGTCAAATTAACAGAATCAAGCACATCCCACTTAACTACGATATTCTTACTTTAATTTACAATAATAATATTCATAGATATTTACATAATATTTAGGCCTCCAAAAATGCAATGTACATGCCAAGTATCTTAAAGATAACAAAAAGCAATAAGTGGAGCATCCACCTCAGAATCTTGTAACCCTTCTGTCGTGACTCAAGTTGTGCTGTAAATTCACTTCATTACCTCCAAACCTACGCGTGAAAATAAAGCCACGCGCTAAGCATTTTGCTTAGTGGTGTTCAAGTAATTCTATTTTTCCACTCGATAGAATATTAAATTAAAATATGCTTAAAATTTTACAAATCATCAGAACACAAAAGTTATCACTTATTTCAAAATATAAAAACAATAAATCCATCATAGGTTATTTTAACTTATATAACTCATAAACCTATCAAACATAAATATCTATTTTACTTTTAACAAATAGGACACAAATCTATTTACAGGGAATTTAGGCAATATAAAAGCAATAAATTCAACATATGGAATTCAAACTTGTATAACTTACATAAATTATCAAATATGAATATTTTTATTCACTTTTAACAGAAAAGTTATAATTCCTTTGCAAGAGATTTAGGCATATATAATTCACTTATAGATTAAGGTTTAATTAATATTATAGCCCAAAGAGGTAACTAGTCAATTAGTTTCAATTAAAAGTCCCAAATAGTTTAAATAAACATTTTAATACTTATGTTATGTACTTGCCCCCAGTAAAATCCAATGGAATTGCGTCGAGCTAGATAAACGGGATTTAAATATAGAGTCGAGTCCTCAGGGTATCGACGTCCGAGGTTACCCGGTATTCGCCCCCCTCAAGGTATCGACATCCAGGATTACTCGGTATCCTCCCCCTCAGGGTATCGACGTTCGAGGTTACCCGGTATTCGCCCCCCTCAGGGTATCGACGTCCGGGATTACTCGGTATCCACCCCCTCAAGGTCTTCATACAATCTATTTAATGTAATACATTTACTATAAATTTAAATACATACATATATATACATATATTTATATACATACATATGTGGACCGAGCTCTCGGAGCCATTCAGCCCACGACTCAATTTAATAGCATTCACTGGAAGAGATCTCGGAGCCATTCAATCCGGTAATTGTATTACCACGCAGTACTGCTAACGTCCCTAATTGGCATGCCAACATTATCCTATTGTCCCAATTCCTGTCTAGCTTTACTAAGGGCAAATATCATTAAATTCTCATTCCGTTTTTCCATATCATCCAGTCTCACTTTATAGCTCTTACTTATTATCAAATTATATCATAATTATCTTCATTCACGTTCTTCTAAAGTTTAAAGATAAGCATATGTATACATACGTTTTGTTCACGCTCCAATGTTAATTTGAACAATTAAAATGGTATATATATAACGGTTAATAATACTATCTTGTTAAAGTTATATTAAACTCATACTAGTAGAATAGGAGTTCAAACTTTATGTAATAGGAGTTTAAACTTTATCTAACCTTAAAGAGCTTTATAAAATGAATTATACTAGCTTGTTAAAGTTATATCGAAGTTTAGGAAATTTTTCTCCTGTATTTCATTTATAAAATGAATTAATAATTTGATAATTTGTTTATATAGCTTGTTTTAGATCATAAGAAAGTTATTTCACATCAAGTATATTTATAAAATAAGGATAATTTATTTAAACGCCATTCTATTATTATCTCGATACATAAATAAATATATAATTGGAATTTGAATTGGGATAAATGTTTTTTTTTTTTAATAAAAGAGAAGAGTGAATGAAGCCAGTTGTACTCACTATGTCACCATCAAAGCCAAAAGTGTAGACTAGATGATGCCATATATCCACATCACAATCACAAAGGTAAGAAATTAAGATGGCAATTGTAAACAAAAAGTAGGCATTGGTTGCTGTCTTGTTTCTTCCTTAGTTACTACGTACAATAAATATGAGAAACGAAATAATATTATATACGAACCGTTTAAGTGAATAATTTATTTTCATTTTTTGTTTAGGTGTTTAATTTTGACACGTTTTACGTACACATTAGTTGAAATTTGGTATGTAGTATTGCTAAGAAATTTCAACTTAGCCGCAATCACATCATAGTATTAAGCCAACTCAAGAATAGCACGTAAAGTTAAATTTACAGTATAAATTAATGGGGGAATATCTTTATTTCCTTTCGTATTAATATTATTGGACTGAGAATAGAATAAACATTATCATCAAAGAAAACTTTTATGCATAAAAAGCAAATTATTGAAATATAAATTATCACATAAAAACAAGTACAACATATTGAATAAATGCACGTGCAAATTTCACTGAATCATGTGAAGATTTTTTTTTTTTTGGAGAGTAGAATCATGTGAAGATAATAATTTCACAATTTTCATATTATTTTAAGGGGATATATATATATATATAAGTTTCTGAAGTATAAAATTTGTTCTATTCTCAAATTTTATTAAGTTCTAAACATTGGAGTTCAATATACCGAATTTGGATGGAGAGGTTATATTATTTTAGTATAGTCATAAATAAATGGACTATCATTTTATTTTATGAAAAACCCTTGAATGATCATTTTTATTTGTTATGATGAAAAATCATTACATAAAAGCTCAATCTAACTTGATAATAAACAACAATAACTCGTTAGGAAAAAAATTTAAATTCCGAGCCTAAAATTACTTTTCTTCTCATTTTAATTGTTGAAACTAGATAATATAACAGTAAAATTTGATTACAAGAAATTTAGGAGTTATTATAGTTATTACTTATTACTCTTTTTTTTGGAGTAAATTTTAAATTTTATTTATCTATTATTTTTATATTTTTAATATAATTTAATTTACTTTTTCAATTTATTTTTTTCAATAAAATTAGAACCAATTAAATTTGATAATTTAATTTTAATAACATAATTTAATATTAAATTTAAATTTATTTATTATTTTTAATTTTAGTAAAAATAATAAAAGTGATGGATATAAAAAAAACGAATGGAGTATTAAATTATAATAAGTTTAAATACATGCTCAACCCCTTAAACTGGACAACTTCAATCATTTTAACTTTCTCACTTTTCCAAAAATTAATTAATTTTTATTACACAATAAATTTTTAAATGTTTATATATATTTTATCTCCAAATGTTAATAAGATACGTAAAAAATTGCATATTTTTTCATTTCAAAAAAAAAAATCATATCAATATTTAATTATATGATATGTATAAAAACTAAAAATTCGAAGGATTAAATGGTTTTAAAAAGATAAAATGACGGGTATTTAAATATTGAGGGTTATTAAGCCACTATAATATTCAATGATAATATAATAATGATAACAGTGTATACTATCCGTCCAAATTTTGGCGCCAAAACTACAAGTCAATGATGACGTTAAGAATCTTAGCTTTGCTGCTGCCCGTCGGTCAGCAAAATTCACGGGCACTTCTTTCCCTCCTCTCTCCGCAGAATGGAAAAAACAGAAGAAAGAGGAAAAAATTTTCACTTATTTAACTGTTGAATAAAGCTTATGTCTCGGGTTTCCTCGGGTTCTCCTTCTCTCTCTCTATCAACAAAGAACATTGAACTTTACACTTCCCTTCGTTTAAAGCTTTGATTTTTAATAATTTTTTTCTCCCTTTCTCTTCTGATTTAAAGCTTTTATTTTCCTTCTTCACTTTCCTTCTGGTTTCCTTCGATTCTCTAACCAATCAAAAAAATTCCCATCTTTTATCTGTTCTAAATTTGCAAACTTTATTCCATATTCCTCCCTATATTACCACAAAGTTTTGTGCCGATTGGATCCAAATCATGGGTTTTTCAGGTAAGCACCAAGTGGATAGTGGGTTAGAATTGGATTCTAAAAAATGGGTTATCGCCGGAATTTCTTTAAGAGCTCCTTTAAAGCCAATATACACAAAGCCGCCGGTGGAGAAAGACACCGAATATGATGAATGTTCAACGACGCCGACCAGCGAAGAGGCTAGAATTCCGTCGAGATTAATTTGCCCGCCGGCTCCCAAGAAACGAAAGGCTACTTTGAAGTGTAATTACGGTTCTGGTGTTAGAGAGTTCTTTTCTCCTCCTGACTTGGAAACTGTTTTTATACGCCATATTGAAAGGGCTAATTAATTACAATTATTAACTCATTATTATTTTGTTAATTAAGCTTGATTTGCAGGTTTTAATTACAATTTCTTTTTGCTTCTTCTTCTTCTTCCCCTTCAAGTTGATATGGCAAATTAGTGACTTAATTACAGTTTCTTTGTTTTCCTGGCTTTGGAGTTGGGGCATCTCTTTAGTGTTTTAACTTTAGAAGAAGCTTTTGTGTACAGCCAACTTTAAGTAAATAAAAGCTACAATTTTTAGCTTTCATTTTCTCCTTATGATTTTTTATTTGTGTGTATATATTTAAATGTTTTATTTCTGCATCCAAAACCCAAAAACCATTTTCTTAAAGAATCTGTCTGGGAAATTTTCTTGCTTAAAACAGATTCATGATCTTGGTTATAAATTAATTAAAATCGTTATAGTTTAATTAATTTTTATTATAAACACTATTTCTGTTATACCGTAGTTTACAACTAATTTAGTTCATCTGTGTGAAACTGAACCATGTAAAAGAGTTATGAATCCTATACAATACTTCTTCTTGCATCTCCAGAAAACCGTATCAATAGCATGAATCTGTGCATCGCAGTTATTACTTATTAAGTTATTAGCAGCCATAAACATAATAATTAGTGTAAATTATCATGCACAAATTAATTAACCCTTAAAGATAATCTTAATTTGGGTTTGGGTTATCTCTGTAATTAGACTGTTCATGCTCATGCGTAGCAACACATGCAAATCAACATCTAGATAAGAAGCCAAAAGATGTCAAATGCAAAGTAAAGGGAAATCCTTTTCAATGGTGAGAAGATGCTGCACGTATACTTGACTATGACAATTCTTCTTCTCAATTCAAATCCTGTACCCATTTAACCATTTAGCCATAGACCCACTACCTTTTCTCAACTCTTAATTACCATCATCCTTTATATACACTTTAAAGATTTATCTAGTTCAACAAGTAAAAGTGCAAATTTAAATTGCTTGGATCAATAAATTTTAAATATTAAATAAATTATAAAAATAAATAATTTAAATATATATGATTATCATGTTCGCACATGACCCCTCCACCCACCTTCGAGCTTGCGATATAGTGAGAAGGTTCTCTGTAGTGCTTTTGGGATAACTCAAAAAAAAAAAAGTTTAGTAAAAAATAAAAAAGACAAATAACATGTGGATTGGTATAGATTAGAATCCTATGTGAGTTTTGAATGGACATTGTTGAACACATTCAAACTCAACTTTGGCAGTCCAATAATTGACAATGTCACTTATATGTCCCTCTAATCTAATCTAATTTGATTTAATATATAATGTCATGGAATGTTTATCATAAAAAAAATAGCAAACAAAAAGGAAAACCCATTTGTTTATGGGTAGAGAATGTGCATTATTGAGCAAGAAATAGTGAAAAGGGGAGACTCACCTAATCTTTGAGTTTATTTTGTTCATTAAACCAAACTCCTCGGGATCGGTGAAGTCATTAAGGCAAATAGGGTTTTAACACGTCTACCAATGTTTGCCAATCTTTATTGTCATTTACTATCTATTTTTATTTTTAAATTAGTGGATTAAGTGCTACAATTATTGGAGACCACATGCACAGCCTCATATCTGCTTGGCGATTCGTATACACTTTTTTTTTAATTAGTATTAGTACTATGCTTTTGGGAAATTTCTTGTTTTTAACATTATCGAGAATTAACAAGGGAGTAGTTGGAGAATATGCTTGGGATCAAGTTTGGATTAGTGGGTGTTGGCTAGTCCTAGAACCATATATTATTGCTCTTATAGTATTCAGCTTCATTAATTTCACGGCCAAGAACCCAAAGATTAGAGTGCTAAATGAGTCTAATTACTAATAAATGTCAAATTTTGAATTTATATTTAGAAATTAGGTAACATACATAGACACCTCTTTGTTTTTCTTCAGTGCTCTATTATGGAGAGATTCATTGAATCCATTAATATTATTCAAACCTAAATCTAATTAATTTTCTTATTCATTTATGGAACTTATCAAAGTTTAATATTTTCAAACCTAAATCTAAATATTGGTAATTTATAAATTTTCGTTTTTCTCTAATTTCAATTTTGAATTTAGATACCATACGATTGCTTTCAAAATTAATTGATTTTACAAAAAGTGCTATCATTATTCTTATATTATATTTTCAGGAGAAATATGCACAAATATTCACTACTTTCAATCGTGACTCAGCCCAAGCAATTTATAATGTGTTAAGTATCCTAATTGCGTAGTTATGAGAATTAAGTACTTGTTTTGTATATTCTCATCTCATAAGCCAGCTTTTGATATTTAGTTAAATATAAATTTATTTTCTTCAATATAGCATCACAAAAGTGGCTTGTATGCTAGTATTGGCCAAGATGCGGTAACACTTATCCCATGGCGGCGGCCTATGTGAGAGGCGAAGTCAATGGGCACTTGTGTGCTCCTATGATATGAGATCAATGATAGCACATTCTTCAACAAGAATTTGAGAGTAATAGCATAGCGTTTAAGATTCACAGCGAGTATCAGAACTGAAGTTATGGATTCGATTCCTAGTAGAGATTGTTGGTTAGGGCGTGGAAACAATTGTCTTGTGGCAGAGATATATATAAATGTAGGATGTCGAGTCACGGTCAAATGCTATGGATATTTTTTTTCCTGCTAAGTACTATATAAAGATAATGATAGTATTTTCTCCAATACCAATTGATTTTAGGAGAAATAAAAGAGCATCTGAAATCTGCAACAATTGATTTATGTGCATATATTAAGTCTTAATATTTCAGATTTCTTGAATGTATATATTTAATTGAACATTAAATGTTTTTATGATAGCTTAGAAAATGTCAAGGGAATTCCGATTAGCTCAACGATTCTGAGTTGGGAAGTTATTTAAGCAAGCAATATTATTTGAGTGGTGAGAGAATGAGAGAAGAATTTTGTTGAGAGAAATTAATTGTATAAGTGTCAGATTGCAATTTATTGGAGTCTCAAAATAATTTGAGAGAGAGGGAGTAACAACGAGAGTAAAAGACGCACAACAATAATATTATTCATTGTACTTTTTAAGATTGGTGAAACTGATGTTTGTGGCTTTATATGCATCAGTTTGATTTGAACAAGAAAACTCCATTCTCTGTCAAGATTAGGGTTAGGGTTGCCTCACTCGATCTTCTACTGGGCCTTTGTTTCCACCACGAAACAAACTATCAAATAAATGAGCCATAAATCAAGTACACTTCTGGACTTTTCTATTTTTATTTAAAAAAAAAAAAAACAAAGACAAGAATGATTTAAAATTTTCATTATTTTATCCATATTTTAGAGGATCTTAATCGATATATTTAATGAAATCTTAATATATTCTATTTCTAAAGCCATGTTTTATCCCTTAAAACATCCACCTAAACGAACGTAAGTAATTTAACTTTGTTTTCTTTTTTATTAAATTAATAATTATTCTTCTCTTTACAACCCTATTAACTTTAAAACTCTGAAAGTTCAGAGCCAAGTTGGATTATATATATAGAGAGAGAAAGAAAAGCAAGAAGGAGTACTATTATATATTGTGGGGTTGGGGTTGGGGTTGGGACCATCGCTGGTGAAAACCAAAAATTGGTTGCTTCTAATTAGGTCAAAGGATGATAAATTAAACTGTGTGCTCGGAATACTTTATATTTTAGGAGGAAAATTTAGTCAAAGTCCTAAAGTTTGATTGATTATGAGTAATCCATAAATGATTAAAATAAAAAATTGTCATTTGGTTTCATCGAATTGTTAACAAAAAAGAAAATGATTTTATCACCATTTCACATAGAATAATATACATTTGGAGTATTCAACCGCCGTATAAAATTATAATATTAAAATTAAAAAAATTAATATATTTCATACTGATTCGGTGGGTTCAATCAAAAAATTAAAATTTGATTGATGTAGATAAAGTTAAAAATTTATCAAATATGAAGGTTAGCAATGATAATATTATTAAAGACATTTTTTTTTATTTTTCGTAGACAAATTTATATATTACATTTAATAAAAAAAATTCCACATCCTAGTTCAACCTCGGTTCGACTCCAAATCATTAACCCTTTGTATTTACTAATTTTTTAATATTCAAAGTAAGATTAATTAATACCATACAAGAAAATTCGAGAGTTGAGATATAAGAGACGAGTGCATAATTAGTAAGATCTCAACATTAATTATAAGCATATATATTATGAGATTTATGAGAAAGATTAATATATATATATATATATATATATAATTTGTCAAACAAGATTCTTTTAATTCGTTAGACAGTCATCAATATTGAATAATAGAAAATGTTATGATTTACAAGAACAACAATCAACCGCACTCAAAGTCAAAATGGGAGTTCACCAATTTACAAAATTAAGAACCTAAAGCCACAATTATTATCTCTTAACTTCCATTAATTAGCTGCAAATCAAACACACACAAAAAAAAAAAAAAGTGAATCACGCATGGAATGGCAATGGTACACTCTATCTTAACTAGATATTTTGAATTTAAGGTATGAACCATATTTAAATATTTGGAATAAAATGTTATGTTCATTTTATAAAATTATATATATTCAAATTAATTGAAATAGTAAATTTGGAATATAAGATAGTTCCAGCTAATAACTCTGATTGCGTTGGTCCAAAAATCCATTAGATATTTGTTTCCTAAAAGTTAAATCATCATTTCTATGTAATTGCAGTCAGAATAGACTAAAAATAACATCACAAGTTCATCAAAGATAGCTAAATCCTGGGCATATCCACAATTAGATATAAAAATTTCTTGCTGGATTCATTAATAAACTAAGTGTTTTTTTTTTTAATTAACTATCCAGTATTCGAATTCTATTAGACCGATTAAATCCGAATTCGAAATATAATTGCAAGTTAATCTTGTATTTAAAATTTTGGCGAATCCAAATTTTACTTCTATATAAGGAAAAATAAGAATCAGTGTTGGGCTTCAGGCTTAGGCCATTGTTATGTAATTTTTTGTGAGGCCCATCTCTTGTTTTGCCCAATTAATATGGGAAATACTTTGAAATTTTATGGGATTGTAATTTTGGGATCTATTGTACTGTTAATAGAGTTTTTATTTTATTTTATTTTTTTTAATCACAAAGCAGTAACCACTGCTGAGATCATCATATTTATTTATTTTGTCCTCACTCTATCTTTAATTTAAATTAGATATGCCACATTCATTTGTGAGAAATTAATTTTATTGATTAATATTTTTCCTATACTAAATAGTGTATTTGAGTAATATTTTAATTTTTTTATGTATATTTTATTTATTTCATTTGTTAATAAGGTAAAAAATAATACTTATATTAATAATTATATAATATTTTAATAATAATTTTGAATAAATTTATTAGTGTATTTAGTATTAACTATCAATTGTCAGCTACTTACTCCGTTTTATTTTATCTATTATTTTTAAATAAAATTTAAATTTTATTTATATGTTATTTTTAAATATTTAATGTAATGTAATTTATTTTTTTCTCAATAAAGTTATAACTAATAAAATTTAATAATTTTATAGTAATTTAATATAAAATTTAAATTTATTTATTATTTTTTAATTTTAATAAAAATTAATTAAAAAAAAACGGACACAGTAGCATGAAGCACCAGCATCAAAGTTAGGTGCGGGGCAGGTGCGGCTTAGATGCTAAGCAACAGATTATTACAGTAGTAGGATATTATTAGCATTGGTGAGGTGGGGCCAATTTGATTAATGATACCATTAGTAGAGTAATGGTGGTCAATTACCAATCGCTGTTAACTTCCGCATTAGCGGCATTACTCGTTGCTTTCTTCTTCTAGCCCCCTTCACCTTCACTCTCTTCTCAATCCCTGAATAAAAGAACCCACAATGAAGCAAAGAACATGGCCGTCTCGATCCGACGCCTGCCGTTTCAAGTCTCTTCCTTTACCTAATTTTCTTCCCAAAAGAGATCGCTATTCCTACGCCTCACGTTCAGCGATTCTTTCTAAATCAACCAGACCGTCATCATCATCTTCGTCTGATACCAACGGTTACGATTTCTCGATCCTTCCTTTCGATATTTTGATCAAGATTTCTGCTTCTTTCACGCTACCCAATCTCCAGGCTGCTTCCTTGGTGTGTCGTTCGTGGAGGGACGCTCTTCGTCCGTTGAGAGAGGCCATGATATTTCTTAGATGGGGTAAGCGGTTCAAGCACGGCCGTGCTGGGGTCCGCCCCAATTTGGAGAAGGCTCTCGATTCTTTTTTAAAGGGGGCGGCGCGTGGCTCTACCCTCGCTATGGTGGATGCTGGACTTGTGTACTGGGAATTGGGTGAGAAAGAAAAGGCTATTGCTTTGTATTGTAAAGCCGCCGAGCTTGGAGACCCCGCTGGTCAGTGTAATTTGGGAATTTCTTATTTGCAAGGTAACTATTTTTGGGGAATTCGATTTTTTCTATTTGAAAATTCTTTTCCTTTTGGTTATGGTTTTCTTTCTATTTTCTGCTCGGGTATTGTTAGATTGTGCTGGCATTGTCAATTGGAATGTGGTGTGATGCAAAGTTTGATACTTTAAGTATAATTTTTGTTTCTTTGTCTAGCTGCCATTGCTAAACTATGGCATTTTTTGTGTATTGATGAAACTGGGTATAAGTTGATAGATAATAGTATGTGTAAGTCACTAATGAAGAATGCGGTTTAGAGCGCTGTGAAGTGATAGTGTAACAGGGTTCAGTTTGATGCTTACTACTTTTGCTTTTGTGCAGCTGACCCTTCAAAACCAAAGGAAGCCGTAAAATGGCTAGCGCAAGCTTCTGTTGCTGGTCATGTGCGTGCTCAATACCAACTTGCACTTTGTCTTCATCAAGGTCGTGGATTGGATCAAAATTTACATGAGGCCGTATGCAACACCCCCTGCTGATTGTGATATGCTGTGTGGATTGCCATTGAACTTGCTTCGTACTTTGGAATCGCCCTTTTATTAGTTTTTTATTGGTGCAGGCTAAATGGTATTTAAAAGCAGCAACAGGTGGCTATGTGCGAGCAATGTACAATATTGCTCTATGTTACTCAGTTGGAGAGGGTTTGTCCCAGAATCATCGACAGGCTAGGAAATGGATGAAACGAGCTGCTGATTGTGGCCACAGCAGAGCTCAGTTTGAGCATGGACTTGGCCTTTTTTCTGTATGCAGCGTAATTTTTTACCATTATATTTGATATCATAGAAATTACTGAGAATCAATTTACATATTTTACTAAGCTCAATGAATTGTTACAGATTGAGTTGAGATGAGAGGGGAACTAAAATTCTAATTCAAGGGAAGAATAATTGGATTAAAAAAAAAGTTCAGCTTTGATATACACCTCTTCTTTGTTCCCGTAAACATGTTTGCAGTAAATTGGTAACTTGTAGACCTGCAGTAAAGTGGCATGTTTTCACATTCATGGGCATGGAGGATGTTGTAGTTGTCTTCTATATATATATATATATATATTAAGTTTGTTATGAGTCTACTCCGTTTATGTTGAATCGTTTGGAGCAATGTGTATTTGCATTTCCCTTTTGTTAATAGAAGAATAGACAGAAGTTAGTTATTAAATTTTGGGTTAAAAACTTCTCGGAGGTTCATATATCGAGGGTTTGAAATTCGAAATTTTTTGCAGGAAGGAGAGATGATGAAAGCTGTAGTTTATTTGGAACTTGCAACCCGGTCTGGTGAAACAGCTGCTGCTCATGTTAAAAATGTAATTCTCCAGCAACTTTCAGCACCTTCCCGTGATCGTGTCATGCATCTTGCTGACAACTGGCGTGCTTTGCCTTCATCTCACTGACTAAATCAAAATTGCAGGTTGGTACATCTTTAAATGATAGCCCACTTTGACATTAATCTGACCCATCATGTTCTTTAACCTTTAATTTCACTGTCTTTGACCAATGGTAAATTAAGTGTCTTGGGTTGCACACTGATGTTAACTTCGAGAGCTGCTGGGATAAATTCCCCAAAGTACCAAGATGCTAGGGGTGCATTCTTACCCTTGCTGTGTGGAGATTACTTGCCATTATGATTTTCGCATCTTGCTTGTTAAAATGTTTTAA
This sequence comes from Excoecaria agallocha, assembly GCA_037975025.1. NCBI lineage: Eukaryota > Viridiplantae > Streptophyta > Magnoliopsida > Malpighiales > Euphorbiaceae > Excoecaria > Excoecaria agallocha. Next base: position 56,951,762 of record CM075807.1, on the reverse strand, counting down.
GTGGCTTGCTTAAGGAGTGTGCAAGTAATATTCATTGGTATCTCTAAGAGAAATTGGATCATGTTAACGGCATCCAAGAGAAATTGAATTGAATTATTTTTAACAGTGTGGTTTCAAAATTTTATGTTGGACATTTATCGGAGTAATAATCCAAATATTGGTTATATAGCTTCTAGTTGCATTAATCTGTATTGACAATTGTTGCGCATGAGAATTTCTTGACTGAATCTGCCTTTCAGCTCACTTTTTGAATGGCTCTTTACGAACAGGGTTATCCTGCGGTGCCTAGACTGCTAGGCAATCAACATTAAAATTTACTTGTACAACTATACTTCCAGGATGTCAATTTTTCGTACAACTGACCGAAATAGGAGAGAAACGTGTACTGTTTTCTTCTCCTAGTATCCACCGGGGCCTTACATTGGATCTCCATCCTCAAAGAACGATCCTAATTATCCTTCATGTGCCTAAGAAATAAAAGGCATAAAGTAAAACTGTGTGGAAAATTGCGATGTGGTTTGGTTTCATATGTGCTGCTCACACCTGATTTTGCTTGGCCTTGCTGCTGTGACATGTGGTACACCTTCCATCTTGTAACGAAGGGTGGTGCCCTTTCGTGGTACTAGTTGAACTGCTCTACTAAATAGCGAGTGAAAATGGATTTCTTTTGCCAGTTGTTTTGGCAGGCATTAAAAGAAGGGGGTGGAGAAGGCTGTTGGTTTGGTTCAAGTGAGTTGCAGTTGTTAAATGATACACAGCCAATGTACAATTTTTGTTTTCCATTCACCTGTTTTCAATAGTTTTGAATTTGTAACATAACTAGTAGATTGTAAGAAAATGAATGGAAACATGTTACTAGTAAAACGTAGAACAACTTTTCAACGATTCACGAATATTTCCTAGTGGATGTGTCTAACATGAAACCAAGTTTAGGGTTAATTTTTTGCTATTGAAATTTTTCTTTGTTGGGTATCCTTTATTAGAAAGCAAGTTTTTTTTTTTTTTTCTAAATCTGAAAGATAACTTTTATTTTCATTGTAATATATGTTCAACATTGGTTTGCTTCCAAAATTTTTGCATTTTCGTGATGGTTCTCTCTTTCTTCCTCTCTCTGACTGTCTGACCTTATCAACATTTTGCCTCTGCTTACATTTTGCCATTAAGCCTGCTTCTTTAATCCATTTTTACAAAGTATAAGAAGATAAAATGAAGATGAGGCTTGTTTAATTAAACCTTTGGAACTCGGTTTTGTGATATGCAAGCAGTATGCGCCAATGTGATGTTAGCCATTGAACTTGAATCTTCATCAAATCTCAACTTCCCTCGACTTTGTGCGCATGTGCAGGAGAATAATGTCAATACCTAAACTTAATTTTCATTTAAAAGACAAGAAAAGCGAGAGCGAAAATACATGCAAAACTAACTTCAGAGCACAAATCATAATTTAAATTCCTTCCATTCAATATCCAATGAACATAATCACAGATACCAGCTTGTTATGGATGGATCCACCACGAATCGCAGGCCAAACTGTTATGTTTTAACAGTGAGCATGACTGAAGCTCCTATAAATATGGGAGATGCAGAGATGAAAATGCAATACAGGATGAGCAAAGCTATGTATATCTAACAGGTATGGAAATGCATCGCTTGTCGAAGCTTTTCTTTGCATTGAAGCACTTGACAAGAATATGATTCCAAATCACATAAGCAAATTGTGATGCTTTTCCCAATCCACTGATCCATCAATAAAGTAAAGAATTGTCATGGATCCATCAATAAAACCAGACTTCCACATTCAAGCATCCAAGAATTATTCACAAATACTATTTCCTATCGCCTAATGTTTTCATGCTTGGAGATGACTTCTTGTAGTAGCTGAAAATCTTAAAGTTGATGACTATATGTAATTATTATTACCTCAAATGAATCAAGAAGCAGAACTTGTAGTTCAGAAATTCGTATGTACACAAGGCTGGAACATCATTAAGAACAGAAGCCTATGACAGAAAAGCAATTATCCTCACACGAGCAAGATTGATAGAATTAATAATTGAGTTAGTTCAAACCTAAAGTAATCAACAAATTTCACCATCAAGGCTTTGCAAAAAATAAATAAATAAATAAAAACTCTATTTTGAATTACTTTCAATTCTCTAAAAAACCCAACTGTATGCTTTCTGTACGCCTTGTTCCTAAATGCAACAAGCAGGTTCAGCTATGAACAACAAAAAATATTGTGGGTGCCCTAACTCATCAAAGAATCATCAAGGCACATATGAAAACCTTTGAGAATGAGAACTGGTGTGGTACAGATTGATGTGATATATTGCCTTTAAAACCAATTCTCTCAACTCAGCATGTTGAGTAACCAACGTGCGATCAGCCCCCTCAAGGGCAGTCAGCACCCTAGCTTGTTCCAAAGCCTCGTTATTACCGGCATGTAATACAAGATAACAGAGGAGAACCAACCCATGCAATTGTGCCCGATCATTTCCCCTCAGCAATCTCATCAAAGGTTGTACACCATTGAACTCAATTATCGCCTTTGCATGTGCATCATGCAGAAAATTATCTGGAAAAGCAAACTTCCCCAGTGCAATGGCGGCTTCTGTTGCCACATCTTGGCTCCTATTACTAAGCTGTTCAACCAAAGGACCAATAACTCGAGTTTCTCGAGCCGGAAATGTTCTGGCCAATGAACCAATAGATTTTATGGCAGGAATTGCTAATGTGGGATTATCCAACTCTCTAATTATCCTCAAAAGCTGATCAATAACTGCTTTGGCAGCAGGGGAATTAGTCTTAAAGGCTGCTCGTCGAAGGTCAGCATTGGATTCAGCTGCAGCAGTTATTTCCTTTATAGACATCAAGCAATTGTATTGCAGTTCTCCTCCTTCCTTTTCAATCAACTTTGCTAAGCAAAGCAACCCTTTTGTCTCTGTAATTCTCTTACTATTAGAAACACTACCAAGAGCAAGCATCCATAAAGCCTTTGCACAACTAATTTTCAACTTAAGCTTGACTTCAGGCTTCTCATTTTCCCTCACTTTCCTATTTCCCCCTCTACTACTCCCCTCCGAATGAAAACTCGAAAACGAATTCACATATGGCCTGTAATGGTGGTTATTTTTCGATCCATTCATTGAGTTCTTCTCAATTTCTTTATTAATTTGAACAATAGAATGGATACTCTGCTTACCCAACAGAACCATTTGATCATCAGAAAAGGTCTCGAATGACAATAACGTTACTAGTGGTCGAATCGCATTCTGTCTCGCGAAATCATCCTGCGCAAGGGAATCATGCTCCGCCATTCTCGCCACCAAACTGGCCGTCAAAGTCTGAATCGGCATTGGGGAATCCGCAAGAACTTTTACTATAATCGGAACACCTTGTTCATCCACGATGCTCCTCACTCTCTCCTCATCATTAGCCAAGTAAAGAAGCGCAGTGGCGCCTGCGATTTGCGCCTCCGGCGAGCCATTCTCCTTTAACAGCTTCAAAAGCGGTGGAACTCCGCCTTCTTCCACTATAATTTGCTTGTTCCGATCATTGTCTTGTGCAAGAGAAGCAAGTTGATTAGCTGCTTCGATTTTTTCCGGCAATGGCCGCAAATGAATAGAAGCGATTGAAGACCACACCCAAGCAAGAATCGGATCATTACTCGCAACTGGAGGTAGAGTAATATCAATACCTACATCATCCCCGTTACTCCCAAAGCCTAAGATACTCTCGAGCCATTTCATATCACCGACCGAAGCTTCTAGAAGACTCTGAACTTTCCTGAAATCAGCAGCGCTGATGATCGTCATAACCCGTCGAAGCACACTCCGCCGCTTGCACTTACGGACTAGGGTTAGGGCACGCTCAAGATTCTTGGAAACCTCCGCAACTATCCGACGAGCCGGTCGCTCATAGAAAGATTGAACAGAACCGATGAACCGGACCAAGGAACGGAGCTTCTCGGCCAGCATATCGGCGTAATTACCGGTGTTGGAGCACTCTAGCTTGAAGGAGTCAGCCTCCTCGACGGCTGAGAGGAGTCGCTCGGTGAGGACAATCGGTAAAGTGAGTTCCTCCTGGATTCGCTTCTCCTCCATGAAGTTTTCCGGCGAGTGAGTCGCTGAGTCCGCGGTTCCTGCACTATACCTTGTTTGGATTGAGAAGTAATTTCACAGAAAAGGAAGGAGCTTGTTAAGGCGCGTTTGGGTGTTGTTAGGCAGTTTCATTTCATTCCTTGGTGGCATCGCATGTTTGTGGAGTTTTAATTTCTGGGGAATTGTGTAGTTCTTGTTTGGTATAAAATATTCTTAGTTTTATAGTGTAGAAAGATGGGAAGTGTTTGGATGGAAAGAGAAGGAGTCAAAGGAAAGGAAGGGAGAGAAAACTAAATGTTGGGTTGTGGAAATTTGGAAGGGAAACTGACTTTGGTGACTGAGGAGAAATCGGATGGGAAGTTCGAAGAAAGTGTTGGGCAGTTGCTTGCTTGCTTTGCTGCCTTAGAAACCTTTTTTCATTTTAATTTATGTTTTATTTATCTACATAATCTGAGTCAGAAACTATTTCAATTTTTATTTTATATTTTTCGAATTTATCATTAATTTTTATTAAATTTTTATTGGTTAACATTCACACTTTTATTTTAATTTTAAAAAAGAAAAATGAAAACTTAATATTAATATTAATATATAAAGAAAGTGAAACTGGCTGGATGTAAAGTCAGTTACGAGCAGCAGGATTATTAGTACATCCCTTGTCTTTTCCCTGTCTTGTTTGGAATTTTTATTATTAGGACACCGCACACTTTTCTTTTCTTTTCTTTATCATACGTAAAATAATGCTTCCTTCCTTTTTTTATCAATTATTTTTAAATTATATGTAATTTTTAAATTTTTAATATAATTTAATTTATTTTTTAATTTATTTTTTTTTAATAAAATTAAAATCAATTAGATTTAATAATTTAATTTTAATCACGTAATTTAATATTAACTTTAAATCTATTTATTATTTTTTAATTCTAATAAAAATAACAAAAGTGATTGATAAAAAAAATAAAAGGAGTAATTTTTTTTTTATTTTTTTTTACTAATTTCATAATAAAATAAACTTTATTTAATAATTAATATTTTAAATAATAATAATGTTTTTTTTTCTCTCACAGCATCCTATAATTTTTGTTAACAATTTAAACTTTTTATAAATTCGTGACGATTTATCGCCTACTTACGGATATCATACATATTATAAACCTCACAAAAAATTCCTTAAAAAATATTATTAATTTAATCAAAGTTTAACAATCAGTGGCCAAAAATAATTCCCTCTGTACGTTGCAATGGGGTGAACTAGGAAACAAAGTAATTTAAACAATAACAGAAGGGAAAAAAAAAAAAACTGAGGCTGATGTGCAGGGCACGTCTCTGTCATCTTGCTTTCCTTAATCTGAATTTTCCATCCGCAATTAAAATATGTTGGCATTTAGCTCTTTTTTTTAGAAAAAAAAATTGTTATTAATAAATGGCAATTTGCAAAAATAAAATCAGACACATGGAGGGACATAATGGTCCCCTCACTTGCAGGCTTGCTGACAACATGAACACCGAATCCGCCGGCTAAAAAGGATGCCTACTCTACTTAAGATCGATTATTTCATTTACTTGTCGTATTTCTAATTTATTAATTATTATTCATGTTTCATATGATTCTTAAGATCATTCAGAATCCTGGAGAAACCAAATTCAATGACTGTTCTTCGCCTGCAGTCGCATTATTTATTCCCTAATTTTTGGATTTTTCTTGCATAAATTTTATGACAAATTTATATACCCATCCAATAGAATTACGACACATAGGATAAATGAATTTAAAAAAATGAAAAAAAATAGTGTGCAGATAACTACTAATCCTGTAATATCAGTTAATCTTATATGACATTTTTATGTTGGATTAATTTATAAACTTTCACTTGCCATGTCTAGATAAGTTTTTTCCTATTTCCCGAGTATTACACTGCTAAAATATGCACCAAGAATGACATTTCTCCGCAAACATCCAAACATTATTTAAGGAATACTACAACACTTGCAAACAAATTACCATAATGTTTTGAGATTAACATAGCACCAAGCTGCATATATGCTACTATGAGGTCGGTCTAGTTATATGATGTAGTAGTTCGCACAGATCAAGGTACAGGCGAGCCATTTTCCGACAAATATGTAATACACAGGCTAAACAAATTCAAGTTGGTCGAAGAAAAGTCCACCAATTATGGCCCGAATCGATTCCATAACTTCAGAGCTTAGCCAGTAGAGCATTCTGTATAGGTTTTGCTGTGATTCCGTTGTCTTTGAGATCCAAGTCACTTGCACTTGGAGGAACATCCACTGCTGGGGAGCAGTTAAAGAATCCGTGTGGCTACATCATAAACAGCATAAAAAGAAAGAAGAAAAAATTGATTTAGTTACGAGAGATGTGTCTATCAGCAACAGAAATCAAGTTTGAAAATGAAATAACAGTATCAAGAATCTAACAGAATGACAGAGTTTGACATACCATTAACATAAAACCGATGTGTTCTACTGGCATCACAGGCCAGTCTTCCAACCGAGGAATGTGTGTCACTCCAAATACATACCTGCAATAATATGTAGGAATTAGTTACTCTAACACAAGCACAAGGGCATACATACCTCTGTGTGTGTGCGTGTTAAGAAAAAATGAAAGAAGGAAACAGGACTCGATGAACTTGCCATAGAACGATATTTGCTTCTTCGATTGATCGATTTTGCTTGACCCATGTAGCCAGTCCTTCTCCAACACGTGGGTTTTGATTGGGAAATTCACCTCCGGGATACATTTCATCATGTGCATAAGGTGTTACCCAGAGATTATGTTTCAAGAAAGCAGCTCTTCTCAGGAATTTTGCCTCTGAACCAGCCAACGGTAAGCAATTTGAACCAGGTACTAGCTTGTAACCAGTAAGTTGCCCAGTCCGGTTCACGGTTCTTGTGTTTCTGATCTGAATATTAGGAAAATAAAAATAATGAATTCAAAAGGAAGGTAATATTAGAACAAGCAATTGATGAACCTGTCACAATGGCATTCAAGTGCCCACTACCACCACGGTATAAAAAAAATAAGAACATCTTTTCTAATTTATGCACCGTTTGATTTCTTAAATCAACAAGTTGAATTTTGTGTAAACTATGACGCAACATGAACTACAAACTTTGTTTGATATTTTATAGACCATTTAAACCCAATGGGCAGCAGAAAGAAGATGTACAGCAAGGGCAAAAGCAACATACAATCCAATGGCGAGCAGTCAGCGGATTACAATCACGCATTGCTTGCAATTCTGATCGCAATAGCTCCTCTTCAGCGTAGAATGCATTATTATGGACATTATCCTTTCCAGGTTCTTCAACTTTAACATTCACCTCAGCAACCTATGAGAAAATGAATTTATATCCTTTAGCAAATACAAACACAATTTATACCTTGAAGAAAAAGAAGATTAATGTTTCCATGTATAAAGAGGAAACAAAAGACAGGGACATACATTTGACACCTTTAAATGATAATGAAAAACCATCAAGAAACATATTCATGTTTTTGCAAGCGAGAAATGCAAGATAAAAATGAAAAACCCTTAAAAAAATTATTTAAAACTTGCCTGATTGAATTTTTCACCAGGCTTACAGTCAACTGCCATATCCATACGTGCCACAAAAAAGTGTTGATGTACAGGTGCATACAACCCAGGAGCAATTGTTGTACCATATTTTCTTACTTCTCCAGGTTGCAGTGCTCCCAAGCTAAGAATCCCTGTGAGTTTAACCTCTGCTTCAATTTTCCCATCCTAAAACACAAATAAAATAAAATAAATAAATCATTAAGATATCAGTGAGAAATATTCGTCACTATCCCTCACTCAATCTAGATTAATTAGTCAAGAAAGATATCAAATAAAATATAATAATCCAACCAGAAAATCCCAGATTCAATTCAGACAGAGTCTTGCCTGATAAAAATGCCAGAAAAATCCATACTCATAATTTGCCACAGTGCATACAAATGATACGGATAGCCTTCTAGAACGCCGGACTTCTGCTAATCCTGTTCTCCAATCCTGATGCTTCCATAAGATTCCACGATCCTCTTCATGCAAACAAACACAATTCTCAATTGTTTCAACACCTCCAGAGAAATTCGTGAAGTGAGCATCAAAATACTTGACGAAGCCCAAACAGTCACAGTTCTGTAGCACAACAGTTGAGTCCATGATCAATTATTCCAGGTCAACTGAACGAACAGACACAAATGATCCTATGTGACAATGACAAGAAAAATAATGCTATTAACTACGGCAGGAAAAGAAAAAGAAAATAGAAGGCGCCCACCTTCTTAAGGGAATGTGCATTTTTACCCAATCCATCTTCCCCGGCATCAAATGCATTTTTTCTATAATGTGGATCATTTGGATCTCCATATGGTACCACCATCTCAACAAAGCTTAACCTGTGGGCCACAGGTCTCCGACCTCGATTACCATCAACATATGCAACAGAATAGATAACTAAACCCTCCCTGGGGGTGAAACCAATGCGAAAATTCCACTGCCAAACAAAATAAAGTTAATAATAAGTACAACAAATTGAAACAAAGACATCCAGTTAGTGATGCAGTTCCAAAATTAAGCAAGCACCTTTTGCCACTGAATGAAGTGTCCATTGACTCGAAAGCTCGGACCTTCAGGCTGGATGATTTGTAGAGGTTTCACATCACTCCTATCAACACCTCCTCGAGATTCGCCAGCAGTGTAATTTCTTAAGGGGTCAGCTGGTGGTAAGGGCACAAGTTTACGATCTTCAAATTCGATCACAACCATGTTTTGCATATCAACAAGAACATGGATTCCTTCAACTGGCCGGGCATATCCATTTTCCATAGGACAGTCACTCTCAGTTCTGCAGAAGATTAGTGGTTTAGCAAGCCTGCGGTTGGGAGCATCAGCTTCGCTGTGATATCCAGCGCACCTATAAAATGACGAAAATATGGTAAGAAAACCAATCAGCTAAATTCAAAAACATTTTTCACACTGGAAACTGACCAGGGGTCCACCATCACAAGATCCATATCCTCGATACCCCTCTTTTTCATTGCCTCCCGGAATGGAGGGAATTCTTTTACTACAGCTTCACATTCAGCATATTCCACAGCATCCTGTAATTGTGCAGCCAAAGGGGGGATGAAGGAATTTATATTTGGATAACTTCAAATACCCACAGAATATAATCCCTAACAGAATCAATGTTCAAGATTTATTTGTAACCTACAAGGTACAGTTTTCAGCAGACCTAATTGGAGAACTTTAATTATTCCGAATGTTTTTCATTTTAAACAGCAGATCTTTGGAAAATTATTGGTAATGGTATAGATGATGGAAGAATTGTGCTTATCAAAGATGCCAATGATTGAGATATTTAAATTTGTGTTTTCAGACAAAGTATGCAAACTATCAGTAGCAGTAATTCTTAAAATGACTGAAATAAAAAGAAAAAGTGACAGGAGTCACAAAGCCAATTTATCTTAAAAATTTTAAATCTTTTACAGAACATATGAAGTTAATGTGTAACGCCATTCCATCAAGAATCATCGAACCTTTTTAAACCATTTTAAGCAAAAGTGCAGACCACAAACAACATTCAACATCAGATTTTTTTTCCTTTTATATATATTTTATCATTTTGCTGTAAAATTGACCATGAATATCTTGATGAGATTTTCAGCATACAGTCCACAAGTAAAACTTCTTTATGTACCATGGGGGGCTGAACATTTGGAATGACTTTGGATGAAATGACTTTGCCCCTGTGGTGGCCACCTCGAGTTGCAGCATGAACTTCTGATAGTTCAACAATCCATATGCTTGTCTCATTTGACTTCTTGTTATAAACAACAAGTCTTGCTTTCCTAGGAGGAAGTTTAGTGGGAATAACAGGTCCACCTTTAGTTCTGGGAAGTAATGAAGGCTGGAAGGGAGGGAAGAAATATGCATCCGCCAGTGCAATGACATGCTTTTGTGGCTCCAGCAAAACTATTTCAACAAAACGCATGCTATCTCTTACCTGAAAATAAGCAACATTTCCTTCCACGTAACATTTCCAATGAATAGATCACTATGAGGTATCTTCGAGGTAAACCAAACCATCTCTATTCTTACAGTAAAAATTTCTCCGGTACATTACAACATTTAATAATATTTTATGAACTTAAGCTCGTGTAAACTAACTCGAGGTTATTTGAGCTTTCATTTAACAATTACCTATATTTTAAATGGTATCAAGTCCCATCAAGTCAAAATCGATTATCACGAATTTGAGCATGGAAAGTAAAATTAGATTGATCTCAAGTTGAGTTTCCAACCTTGAAATTTCTAATGAAGTCGAATTAGAGAAATGTACTGGATCTTAGGGTGTTAAGTGCAAGTTAAAGTTACCTCAGGAGTTGCTCCAGCTGCTCTAACAGTTGCCACGGCAACAGAAATCTCAGCAGCAGTCAAAGGGTCCAAAGGGTGACAGGTTTGTGCCCTTGCCATCATTGGGATCCCTATCCAAGAAAGCAAACAACTCAAAAAACAATTTCAAACCTGAGAGATATTAGAGCTCAACTAATAAAATAATTTAGAAAGAAAGTTCACAACATGGTAGTTTTGAAGTCTGGACAACTGTCCTTGCTTTCTGCTATCCATGAGTGACAGACAAATAACAGGTCAATGATCAATATGGCCCGTTCCTTAGATGAATTGGCATGAATATACTAACAGCTTAAACATCTAGGATAATAATAATAATAATAATAACAAAAGGGTGGAGGAATTCAACAAAGAAATCTACAAAACACCAAAAATATAAATAAAAGACCCCCTGCTCATTGAGCTTAACCTGCAACTTCATAAGTTATTTTTAAGAGAAAATTACCAAGCAGTACTATACACACACACACACACACACCCCCCAATAAAAGAATGACCTTTACCAGAAGTGGGGTTAGGCGACGGAGCAGGAGGGTCAGTGAGTGATTCAACAGGGCGGATCAAGGCAGCCATAGCAGTTCTCTTCCGGGTCGGATCCTCAACCGGGTCGGATTCAGCAACGACGTTCCAATCCCGTAATACCTCAGCTGCGGCGGCCTTCCGAGCAGGGACAGAGGAAGAGTTCGTGGTGGCAGTGCAGCAAGAAGGCGTCGCCTTTTCCTGAGCTGTGGCCATTGCAAAGGGTTAGCAACTTCGCCGTATCCACCGTAGTAATTGTCACTGTAGTATTTCACTGACATACAGCAAAATTCTAATTCTCCTTTTTTTTTTTTTTTCTCTTCAGTCACCTAAGCTTTCTCGCAATTTCTTACTCCACAAATCTGATACTAAACTTCGGTTTCTCGGTGATTATATACCCGAAGAGTGAAAAAGGAAGAGGATAGAAATGGGTTTGGAATTTGAGAAAAATGAGATAATAATTTTGGTTGGTGGCTTTCTTTATCTAATCAAATAAAGTAGCTTACTTTGACAGTCAGTCAAGCAAGAATTAAAGCTGAAAAAATGGAAGAAGACGACAGGCTAGTAATGGGGATGCCGCATCCACCTCTTCGTATTGACAGTGACTCTATAACGCTGAAAACGATACACTTAAGCGGTTAAAACTCTCTTTCCGAAAATAATTAGTTAATAATATGAATCGAAATTGTGCAACTGCGTGTGATCATGAAAGTTAGGCATTATTGTTTCTAATTATGTTTGCTCGAGTAGCAACTTTGATTGCCTTATGATATAGAGTTCCGAGAATGCTTTTTATTTATCAGCTCAAATGATATGATAAAAGACTGCACGTCAGATTGAAAAATTAAAACTATTGGTGGCGATGGAGAATTTACAGTGACAATCACACATGGCTGTCCTTTTCAATGCCAACTATGGACGGTGACTGAAAAGACTTAAAGAAACGAAATCCCCCCAAGACAAGAATTCATGCCCAATAATCAAATAAGTACAAAGGACGTCCTGTAAATTATTATTGCTGGTTTTGTGCTCAATAATCAAATTATATAACCCAGTCATACAAAGTTTAGACGTAATAGGACTTTTATTTAAATATCTGGTATACTTTTATTTCAGATGGTCGAGCTGCCAGAACACCATCAATTATTACTATTATTATTATTATTATTATTATTATTATTATTAATTGTCAATTTTGTAAATAATCTGTGTTTTTTTATCTGCTATTTAACTATTGTTGTAATTGTTGATGGAAAATGACGTAAATAAGTACAAAGGACGTCCTGTAATAGCTTGTTAAGACAAAGATAAAGGCCAAAGCAAATAGATTCCGACCACCAGCCTTGTTGTCTTTTTTACAATGACCCATATGAAAAAGGTAAATTGCTGGCAAAAAAAATACGAAATTATCAATGTATAATGGTCTGGCCAAACAAGCTCAATTTGCTTCGTTTGCTGCTGTTCCTACTGGGCCGCACCTCAATCCTTTGGTGTAGCTTTCATGAGAGTCTCTGCTCTTTAGCTGCTTTTCAGCTGTTGCTTTCTTCTTTAAATATACACATGATAAAATTTATTAAGCAGAATGATAATAGTTAGGTAATGAAATTAAGAGCCTGATAGTAGTTTCTAATTCTTTAGTGTACTATATAATGTGATATAATATTATTTTAATAATATGATAATTAAAAAAATTATATGATATTATTTGATTTTATATTTTTTTATCTGATTTAATGGTATGCTACTATACAATTTTGTTATTAAGATGACATAATTGCTCGCCAATTTTTAAAAATGTTAATTGTTTCCATAACTTTTAATATTTGATTTTTTTTATTTTTATCATAAAATAATATTAATTTTTTAAATAATTAAATAGATGTTTACCCTACCATAACATATACTAACTTAAAAATTAAATAAATAATTCAAATACATCTAAATATAAATAAGTCTATCAAAAACAACTTCTAGTAATTTTTTTAAAAATAAAAATAAAATGGTTTCAAATATATTGGTTCATTTCTCATTTGTTTATCCATCCTTATTTTATTTTTCTACCAAAATTATTTCAAAAAATTTTAAATATTATAATTAAGATGTTTTTAAAATTTTGAGTCAATTGAAGTTCGTTTTGATAGGTTTTAAGGACCGAAATATTTTCAGTTGATCCGAAAATTCTAAATTTCAAAAGTGTCCAAAATTTTAATTTTCATTTCTGAAAATTAATATTCATTATTTTAAGATATTTCATATAATTAGAATAATCTTTGAAAATCCATGAAATATTTTCAATCTGGTCAAAATTAATTTGACCCATTTTTGGTCTCGTGATTTATTTTTATTTTTGATTTTTTGGGAACTATTTGATCTTAATTTCAGCTCAAATTATATCACCGGACTCTTAAGGAATTATACTTTCTAATGGTGATATAAAATATTTTTTAACCTCGGTGGGCCCGAGATGGATCGGGTGGCCCATATGAATCATATTATGCTCAAATGAATCGTATTTGTGATCCAAATGGATCGCATGTAACTCAAATATGGATCAATTAATTTGACTAATTTTTTAATAAAATTAACTCTCAATATAATGTAGTATTAAAATTGTTGTAGTAAAAAAATATGATAATCCAAATAGGTTATTTTTGGGTTGGCCCAATGGGTATCATAGCTAGATTCATTGGGCATTTTGTAGGAGATTCATTGGGCATTATAGGCAAGATCAAATGGACATTCTTTTGAGTTGGGTTGAGTTTGGATCATTTTTTTGTACGGATTTGGACGAAATTTTGGGTTTGGGCTAATTTTGCTAGCCCTAGTTTCGAATTTTTTATAAAACAATAAAATACTTTGAAATATATATATATTCACCAGATTAGTAATTATATTCACTAAATAAGTTTGTTTTACCAAATATTATATTTTTGACATGGTGCTTAATCGTTAATGAGATGGTCTTCTTTGGTTAAATATTCTTTGTTAGGGTTCAAAACAAATATTTTGTAAGAAAATTAAAGAAATTTGCAGAAGTTGGTCATAGTAAAGCGGTCCAATGGGCCCTTAATAATGGAGTTTTTGGGGCTTGTCAGCCCATAAATTGGGTAAAAAGCCCATGATGTCTGCGATAACAACTTCTGTGCTCCAAAACTATGAGACGAGCCTTTCTTTTTGGATTATTTTCAGAGGAAATAACATAAATTGCTACCTTTTTAGTTTTTATTTTCAAAATTGCTCCACAGTTTTTTAAAAGTATCATAAAGTAATTATTTATGCTCTACATCATACTATACATGACAGATGTAAATTTGAAGCGTTACATGATGAGTTTCAAAGTTGTTTGATGCATTTGAAGGATAATAAATATGAACTGATAAATGAACCGGAGAAAAAGCACAATGAGAAAGAAAATTTGGAGGATGAGCAGTCTCCTTCTAAGGGAGACAATAATTTTGAACTTAAATCCTTTCTTCTCATTTAAAATATATATTTTTAGAGGATAATGTAAAACCAGTAATTATTTATTCACTTTTGACAGGGTTGGAAAAAGTGATGCTTATAAAATTACCAAAGAAGCATATTTTAAAATTTATTTTATTTGCTATTTTTTCTTAATTTTATAATTAATTATTTCTCATATTTTATAAATTAGGATGACATGAAGAAATTTGAGCGCGAAGATGATGGCATATTGGTGTTCTTGATATTTGTTTTGCTATTGTAAAATGTTTAATTTGATTTTTTATGTTTATTTGTGTGGATGTTTATTTTTATTATTGTTGTTAGTATTTAATTATTATGTAACATATATTTGTTATAATTTTTAAATTATTAGTTTGTTGTATTTTTATAATATTTTTTATGGTGTTTAATATTATTTATTTGTATTTTACTTTAAATTTCAATTTAGATAATTAAAAGGAAATTAAATTTTGGGTTAATCGGGTGGGTCAGTTCGGGTCTCGAAAATTATTGGGTTAATCAGGTAGGGATCCGATGTCTAAGTAAGATAGGGTCGGGTGAGGAGAAGTGTAATAGTTCGGATCAGATTGATCTGAATCCGACCGATGCACACTACTATTGAAATCATGAAAACATTTTTAGTGACAAATGTCCGTCGCTAATATTGTTACAAAAAATGTAACCATTCTTTTCTGCCAAATTTAGCGACTATTTTCAGATTTTGTCGTTAAACTTATGACCAATATATTTTCATGACTAAAATTAAAATAGTTAATAAGTCGTCGCTAATTTAGAATTTTCTTTTTTTTTTTTGTAGTGTGCCTTCTACAGTCTCTACCATACAAATCCCTAATCCCAAATCTCTTCGCTATCGGCATCCGATCTTCAACCTTGTGGTTCCATGTTCTCTGGTAACAACAAAATCGAAAGTTTCCATTTACAAATCCGTAACATTACCAAATTTCCTAAAAATGCAAGGGAAAGAGATGATCAACAGTAGCACCCACTAGTGCTCTACAGATGTATACGCAAGCAAGTGCCACTACTTAAAACCCAAAACAAGTCAAATATAAACAACAGAATTAAAATACCCAATTCCACATATAAGTTCAAAAACTTAGAACCACACAATTCAAGAAGATTTGACAAAAAAAAAAAAAATCAAATGTCAAATTCACTTGAAAAAGAAATAAAGACATGGAAGCAAATATCAACAAAAAAAAAAAGAAAAGAAAAGCGGGAGAATGAAAAGGAAACAGGAACCAAACCTTGAGCAAGGAAGGGAAGCCATGTCACAGGAGGCTTTTGAGATCATTTGCATCCTCTGTCTCTCTACCTCTCTCCCACTCCATTTGGGTATTTAAAAAAAAATAAAAGAACGAATTTTTTTGGACAGAGAGAAAGAAAAAAGATTTTATATAATTTTTTTTGAAGAGAACTTACTGGATTTTGGCTTCGTCCAGTTAAATAAAGCTTTTATGATTAAATCTCAATCTGGGTTTAATATTTATGATCTCAATCTAATGTCGAATTCATAAGTAAAGCTTTTATAATTATTTTTTAATTTAAAAAATAAGTTTGGATTATTTGAACGAATGTTGAATTTTGGTGGATTATTTGAGGATCCAAACTATTCATAAGGTACGATAAAATTGAAATTTAGGAAGAAATTTGGGAATTCATAAGTACCGCTATTACCGAACTCATCTTTTGGTATCAAGCGACATGAAGCCATACGTCGCGACTCACATCCATGATTTGCTGTCGGTCTATAGAAGGCTATAATTTATGATTAGGCTAGATTCATGTCTTCATTCTAAAATGGAGTAACATTAGAATGTTATGCAAGCAAAATTATTCTCCTTTTTACACTTATTTTTTATTTAATTAATTTATATCAAATCTTGACAAAATAAAAAGGTGAATTGATTATAAAGCTTAATTTCCTTATATAAAAACAATTTAAAAATAATTTCTCAATATATCAAAAGAAGAGAATTCTCTTTTTTTCTTCTTTAATAGATGTGAAGAATGTGCGCCAATTTCATTCATGATTACTAGATTTACGTCTAATCGTATAAAAATAACTGACTTATTTTTTGTGACTTAAATGTCATTGAACTTATTATATTTTTACAGAAAAATCATCTTGACATGTTTTCGATGATAATTCTTATCAAAATACTGATATGACACATAACGTAATATATTTAGATACACGTGGCACGATACGTCAGCAGTTACATCACCGAAAGAGGTCACGTGTATTCATGTATATGACGTGATATACTGACATGTCGTGTGATATGGCATCTTTTGGTAACGTTGTTGTTAATGTACCATGCCACGTGTATCCAGGCATATAATGTGGCGTGCCACGTTAATATTTAGGCAAGGATTATCGTCGAAAATCGATCAATATGATATTTTTGTAAAAATACGATAAGTTCAGTGATATTTAAGTTACGAAAAATAAGTCATTTACTTTTGAGCAATTAAACGTAAATTCAGTGACTATGAGTGAAATTGAGTCCGAAAAATATTCCATAAGGTTTCCAAATATTTCCCTTTCAAGAATTTGTTTGCAAACTAACCTTCTTAAGATAAATCCAAACCACCCAACTTTGCTAGCTTCTGCTCGGACTGTTTGGTGCGAGGTAAGCAGACTATATCAATAAAATCCAAACTGCAATCATAATTCAATTATTATTCCATAATTTTATTAACTTTTTACTATTTCAATGCATTAAACTTAAAAAATTAGTTAATTACTTATCGGTTTTATAAAGTAGAATTTTTTTAAATGAATCTTACCGAGGGACTGTTTGTTTGGTCTCTTAATTAATTAAATTTTTAAAGTGAATTTAATCTATTATCATGTATTCAGGTTTCAAAAAGTATGTATTTGATATATTAGATTTACTGGATCAACCGGCAAATAAACATGTTCTATTTGGAGGTTTTTTTTTTAGATTTGGGTTGATTTAAAAAAAAATTAAAATCTGGCATTGCAGTAATTTTATTTAAATTTTTGGTGAATCAGAAAATAACAAAAATATTGTCATGTTGTGTCAGAGTGGGACACACGACAATATATCACATTTTGTTAGAAAAACAGCACTCGTATTTGCCATTTTGAATTGAATAAAATGGTGTCGTTTTATTTATAGATTTGAGAATCTTTGTGTGGATTTCGATCGAACTGAAAACCACATCAATTTTGACGTTTCTCTGAAATGTATATATGTTAAGGAGAATCTATGATTTTACAGTAAAATTAAGAAAATTAATTTAGCTCCACAAAAAATTGGTGACAAATTTTCACATTTTCATACAAACATATACATGAGCATGTATTCAAAATGTATAATCTGCTGTGGAGAATATAAACTATAATATCATATTTTTCAAATTAATAATAAATAATTTATTTTCAATACCATTAACATTCTTTAATATATTATATTTATTTTATTTTCATAAAATTTATAGAATAAAAAAATTCAAAAAACGTTAGAATTGATGTTATTTTCAATCAGATCGGAACTCACTCATAGATTTTCAAATCTACGAATAAAACAATAATGTTTTGTTGAATTAAAAACAGCAAGTATAAGTCAAATTTGTTTCTTCTTTTATTTCAAATGTATTTCTTTAGTCCAGCGGTGGAATTTATTGTGTCTCCAATTATTGCATTAACTTCTTCTTTTATGGCTTAGAAATTTCCACCGTTTGATCTTTTGAGAAATTGGAATAATAATGAATATATGCTCTGTCAGGCATCTTTTCATTACATTGCATTTATTATCTAAATTCAGTTTACTAGTATTTTTTTTACTCAAATTAAAAAAAAAAAAAGAAGAAGAAGAAGGAGAAAGCTTCAATATAAGTTAGAGAATTTGTGACTTTGTTTCTTCTGCATACGTTAATATAATGATGAATTATCCACCCAAGACAATATTTATATATTTAAACAATGAATAAGAGAAAATTCATAATAAGTAAATTGACAGTTAATTTCCATATATATATATATATATATATATATATATATATATATATATATATATATATATATATATATATATATATATATATATATATATATATATATATATATATATATATATTTAATAATTCTTTTTACTAATAATCAATAATTCTTTTTATTAATAATCGACTTGACACTAATTCTATTCTAAAAATTAGTTTGTAAAATGAGAATTAACTAAACTTTTTATAAAAAAGGGAAAGGGGCAAATTTGCCATCCAAATTTGTTAAGTGATTCAAATATGTCATCCAAGAATTTTTTCTAATAAAAATGCCATTATTATTATATAATTGGTTTAATTTTGCCATTTTAATTCACGACAGCAAAAAAAAAAAAAAGAGTTGGCAGGGGCGTCTTCTAGGCTTCATGAGTAAGGGTGGAGTTAAAGCCATCTAAAGAAGCTTTTTCTTCGTAAGAAAATTTACAATAAAGAAATTTAGAGAAATATAAAAAACTTCCATTATTAGAGATATGTCACTCTCTGATCTTGATCGCCTTGTTCTCTTTTCAGAAGCTGATAGAGCAATAAAGAAAGTTAAACGCAGGGCAGAGTTTGCTAGCTCTTCAGGATACAAAGATAGTCTAATCAATGGAGCAATGAGGGAGTCTTCCATGGAAGATGTCATGGACTCAATGGAAATAAATTTGGATGCGGGGGATGTGAATATATATTGACAAATCGGGAGCTATTCCAGTTGTGAGTTTCTCTGATAACCTTCGCTCTAAGCTTTCTACAACACTAGGCAAGGCTGTTGTTGTTAGCCTCTTGGGAAGGACGATAGGTTATAAGGCTTTGAGTGCCAGAATCCAGTCGCTATAGAATCTTTCGAATTCTAAAATATTAGATATTGGCAAAAGTTTCTTTTTAGTACAGTTTGCTGATGAGTATGATTATAGAAAGGCACTATTTGAAGGTCCTTGGGTTATAAATGGAGCCTATTTACTAGTGCATAAATGGGAGTCTCGGTTTAGAGTTTCCAATGGAACAGTGCATTCAACCACAGTTTGGATCCGTCTCCCTAAGTTACCGTTGCAATATTACTCAAGCAATGTTTTGACAGCGATTACAGAGGCTATTGGTCCAATTGCTAAAATATATTACAACGCCAGTGAGCTTTATCGAGGTCTTTTTGCTAGAGTAGCTGTAACCATTGATCTGAGACAACCTCTAATTTCTAAGATTAATATTGATGGGAAAGAACAGAAGGTGGAATATGAAAATTTGCCTGAGATTTGCTTCTACTGTGGTAGGGTAGGCCATTTTGATACCTATTGTCCTCATAAGACGAGTGCTAATAATCAAGGGGATAACCCAAAGGGCATGTCAGAGGAGACTACACTAGCTAACTCCGATCAGTTTGGTGAGTGGATGGTGGTTGAGAAAAGACGACGAAATCCCAAAATCTTGGCAGATAATTCAGTGAAGAATCCTAATCTCAAAAGGAATGGATCCAGATTTGCAGCACTTGATGGGGATGATGGCGATATTACAGGCGAGATTATAGCTGATAAGGATAACCTGCCTATTCTTGATAATGTTTTATTGGGTGGCCAATCAAAAGCAAATATAGGAAGTTTTAAGTCACGTGGGATTAAGTCAGCTGCATCACGTGGGAGAGGGGGGTCTGTTAAAAAAAGTTTTTCATGTAAACAGGATATTTCCCTGGTTGGACGTGAACAGGATACCTCCAACGACGTTAATGGGAACAAAAACAAAGCCATCCTGGGAGATTTTTTTGCCTTCAAAAGTAAAGTTCAGATTGAAGAGAATCTAATGGTCATGCCATCGACTCTTAATTCGAAGAAGCATAGAGTGGTGGGTAAACTAACTAAGGAAAAACCAGTGTTGTCTGTTGAGTCTATGAATGGCAGTATGGATGATTCCCTAGGAAGCTCTCGCATCTTGGGACAATTTGAAAATAGACCCCCTGATACGGATCATCCCTCTCTTACTGCAGGAAATATATCTATGAGGATGGATACAATGGACTCGGATGAAACTGTTCCTCCTAGTAATGATGACAATAAGGAAGACTTTGGAGATGAAAAGGGTCCTTTTGACCCCTATTTAAGAGAGGATTGATCTCTATTCTTGAGGTTCTTTTTTCTGCCTTTCCTTCATTTTATTATGTCTATTCTTTCTTGGAATTGTTTGGGTGCTAAAAGCCCCTCGTTTATGAGAAATTTGAAGTGTTTTATTCATAATCACAATTCGAATTTGGTGGTTCTTCTTGAACCCAGGATTAGTGGTTCTATTGTTGATAAGTGTATTGCTAGGATTGGCTTCCCTTGTTCTCACAAAGTGGAGGCTACAGGTTTCAGTGGTGGTATATGGATTTTATGGAAGGAGAATTGGAATGTTGAGGTGTTGATTAATAATGTGCAGTTTGTTCACTTGTGTGTCACAACTGATGAGAAAAGGGTGTTTTATTTTACTGCCATTTATGCTCATCCAGTGGCCTCTGTCCGTAGTAAGCTATAGCCTATCCTTTAACATCTTAACCTTTCTACTGATGAGCCTTGGTTATTAATGGAAGATTTTAATTCTCTATTATATACGAAGGAGAGATAGGAAGGTTCTCTAAATAGAACAGGAGTTTGCAAGCCTTTTTTGGACTGGTTTAATGTCTCTAAGCTTACTGACTTGGGGTATAAGGGGCATGATTTCACTTGGAAGAGAGGTACTCTACATGAGAGGTTAGATCGGGGAATCGGGAATAGTGAATGGTGTTTACGGTTTCCTGAAGCTTCTATCACTCACTTAGCTAGAATTTCTTCTGATCATATGCCTCTTTTGCTAAAGTTGTGGAATACTCGAAGTGCTAACAACAACAGTCCCTTTCGTTTCCTTAAGTCCTGGTTAACCCATGCTAATTTTCATGATTTTGTTCGAAATAGTTGGAGAGTGGATGGGAATCTTATGGCCTCAGTTAATGCTTTTGCTGAGAAACTTAAGTATTGGAATTGTACAATTTTTGGCAATATTTTTTATAAAAAAAGAGAACTCTTGGCTCGTATTGCTGGAATTCAGAAAAGTCTCACTCGAAAATACTCTCATCATTTTGAAAGTCTTGAATTAGAGCTAAAACATAAGCTTGATCGGGTGCTACTTCGGGAAGAGCTCCTCTAGCTCCAGAAGTTTAGAAGTGAATGGATTCAAAATGGGGATAAAAATACCTTTTTCTTTCATCAGAGAACCATTCGTAAAAGGAAGAGGAACCGTATTGATTATCTTCAAAATGCGGAGGGCGAATGGATTGATGATCCTTCGAAACTTTGTGATATGGTTGTTGGGTATTTTTCTAATCTCTATTCTGAGGATTGTCATAATCGTCCTTCCTATCATATCAGAGGTTTTTTCCCTAATCTTTGTGAGAAAATGAAAGTGTTGTCTAATGTTTTTTTGCATTTTGAAATTCGTAAAGCTTTATTTAACATGAAACCTTGGAAAGCTCCTAGAGTTGATGGCATTCAAGCTGGTTTCTATCAATCTCAGTGGAATATAGTTGGCAATGATGTCTGTCGGGAAGTCTTGAGGATTCTTAAAGGGGATAGGATAGATAGTTCTATGAATACGACCCTTCTTTGTCTTATCCTGAAAGTGGATGTTCCTAAGAATGTGTCTCAATTTCGCCCTATTTCCTGATGCTATGTGCTTTACAAGGTTGTGACTAAAACGATTGCTAACAGACTTAAGAATCTTATACCTTCCTTAATTGGGCTGACGCAAATAAGTTTTGTTCCTGGTCGCCACATTACGGAGAATATTATCATAACTCAAGAAGTTATTCATACCATGCGATTCAAGAAAGGTAGAATGAGTTTTATGGCTATCAAAGTATATCTGGAGAAAGCTTATGATCGGGTTAGTTGGGATTTCCTCAAGGACACCCTTATGGATGTGAAGATCCCTATTAATTTAATTAATGTTATCATAGATTGTGTTTCTACTTCTTCTACTCATATTTTATGGAATGGCAACATGTCGAAAGCCTTTACTCCTTCTCGGGGTCTCAGGAAAGGGTGTCCCTTATCTCCATATCTGTTTGTCCTCTATATGGAGAGACTCAGTCAAGATATTAATATGAAAGTCAGGAATGGTAATTGACATCCTGTGCAGCTGAATAGAGGTGGTCCTCTTATTAGTCACTTGTTCTTTGTGGATAATTTGATCCTCTTTAGCAAGGTTGATGTGAGGCAAACCTTTGTCATTAACAAGGTCCTTAACAATTTTTGTGAGAGCTCTGATCAAAAGGTTAGTATTGACAAAACAAGTGTCTTTTATTCCATAAATGTTAATGCTCATCTTCATCGAGAGTTGCATCACATAATGGGTTTCAAGGAGGTTTCGAACTTGGGTAAGTATCTTGGTATGCCTCTTTTGCACTCTTGAGTTTCTAAGAAGCACTATTCTTATATTTTTTATCGAATGAAAAGCAGAATTACTTCTTGTATTTCTATGGTGGGTCGAGTTACTCTTGCTAAGTCTGCGTTATCTAACATGTCTGCTTATGTTATTCAAGCCTCAAGAATCCCTTCAACCCTTTGTGAGGAATTTGATAAGCTCTCTCAGCAGTTTGTTTAGGGAGGAGTTGCGGGTTCTCATGGTCTAGCCTTAGTTCCTTGGAGTTTGGTGATTAAACCAAAAGATAGAGGAGGGCTCTCTCTCCGAAATACTCATGCACTTAACATAGCTTTTATGATGAAACTTGTTTGGATTTTATTTACTCAGTTGCAGCAATTGTGGGTCAGAATTCTTACTTCTAAATATAAGTACATTTATGGGTGCAGTGCCTGCCCTATTGCCCAGCGTAGTAGCACCCCAATCTGGAAGGGGAGCTGCTCAGTCTGGAACAATGTTTTAAACCATGTCAAGTGGGTTATTGGAAATGGCAGGACAATCAGATTTTGGTTTGATAGATGGGTTCCCAAGCTTGATCTCCCCTTGTTTCACCAGACTTCTATGCTTATTCCTGAAGACTTAATTGACAAAACGATTAACTTCTTTGCTGAGGATAATGCAGGCTGGCATTGGACTCGATTTGAGGAGTTCTTTTCTTACCATATTCTTTTAAAAATTGCAATAGCTTGTCCTTCACACTCTTTTGCTAATGAGGATATGGTTTTCTGGGATCTCTCCTCATCTGGTGGTTTTACTATAAAATTAGCCTATTTCAGTTTATTGGAGGCTAACGTTGAAGACGAGGATCCTTTTTGGAATCAAATTTGGAGGTTAAAAGTGGCGCAGCGTGTCAAAATGTTTCTTTGGCTAGTGGTCAATAATGGTATTATGACAAATTCTGAAAGAAAGGGAAGGCATTTCACGAATAGGGATGACTGTGCAATTTGTGGTATAGGAGCAGAAAACAGTCTTCATGTTTTGCGGGACTGCTTTACTGCAAAACAATTATGAAATTTCTGCCTTACCGATGATCAGCTTCAATATTTTATGGAGCTAGATAGCTTGAAAGGTTGGGTAAACTTTAATTTGAGAAGTTCGATGTTAGACTCTGCAGAAATTGCTTGGCCGGAGGTTTTTGCTATAGGCTGTTGGTTTCTGTGGAAGAAGAGGAATGAGTTTATTTTTCAGAACAAGCAAAGTCCTATTCTTTCGTTAGTGAATGATGTGCTTGTTTTTGCTAAATCCTATCACAAGGCTTTAAACTTGTCTGAAGAGATTGATAATGAAGGTTCTGAATCCGCTCCAGTGCTTTGGTCCTATCCCCTTGTGGCTTTTATCAAGATAAATACGGATGCTTCGATTTCTAGAGGGGGCATTGCGACTTGTGGTGGAGTTATAAGGAATCACTTAGGGCGTTGGTGCTCAGGTTTTGTAGCTAATTTGGGGAGTTGTCTTATCCTTTTGGCTGAAGTTTGGGGGATCTTTTATGGTCTTTGTAGGGCAAAGGAAGAATGTTTCAGTAATATTATGGTGGAGAGTGATAGTAAGCTGGCTGTTGAGATGATTTCTAGTTGCTCTACCCCCAATGTTTGCTGCATCACGCTAATTGATCGGATCTGTATTCTTTCCAAAGAATTTCATACCGTCTCCTTAAAGTTTGTCTACCGTGAGGTGAACACTGTAGCTGATTACTTGGCTCAACTGGGGCATGGATTTCCTTATGGATATCATACTTTACATTCTCCTCCTTAGGGGATTAATCCTTGGTTATATCATGACTTTGTGGGGGTTTCTTATAGTTGTTAGTTTGTTTTTCTTGTGAGCTTGCTCACCTTTTGTTAACAAAAAAAAAATGAGTTGGCAGCACCTTAATCGATACATCAACAATAAATGGACATGTGGTATTGAACCAGACCCAATTAAACCAACCCCAATTAAAATCACAAATCAAGTTAAACGAATCTAACCAAACCCATCCGTAGAATAAAAAGGAAATGTAGGAATAAAAAGGAAACATAGGAATGATCAAATGTGCCCTGCACATGGTTTAAGTATAGCTTACAGTACAATTAACCCAAGAAACAGGGGAAACTTTCAGGCTTTTAACTAACAATTGAACTCACCAGATCCGGTGAATCAGGAGCTACCAAATTTTCCTCAGTAACTGTGACAAAGGAACATCATCCCCAAGTTCAACAGAGGTATTAGCACCACCATAAACACTAAAACTTAACGCAAACAAAAATTTTCAGAGGGATCCCTGTAAAGCACATGTTTTGTTCCTATTTTGCTTATAAAAAGGGTGCCTTGTACATGCACAAACAAATTGATAAAATGCTGATTACCATATGCCACTAGTAGATTGGGATTTATATGAACGTCAACCGGAACCTGGAAAACAAATGGCAATTTTATATTCAATGTCCATTTTAATTCTTGAGGGTAGTTTGTGCAACAATGTGCAGATTATGTGAATACGGATGTTTATGTTTCAACAACAGTTATCTACCAAAATATTTACTTAATCTAAAATATGTCAAATATTTTCATAATAATTGGACTGCGATCTTTGGAAACCCATTGTTCTAGCATTATAATATACCGATTCTTTTGCAAAGATAAAGAAAGGAATTGATTTTCCTTTCCATCAAATTAGATCAAACCAACATTTCTTATCACTTATTAGGAATGAAGCATTTTGAAGTGTAATGCAAGTATACCAACTCCGTTAAATATGCAAAACCAACCACAGCATTGAGATTTTAGTTATAAAATTCTATGAGGGAGATGGAGTTGTAAAGAAGGTAAGAGAGAGAGAAACCACGATCCTTCCAATTCCAAAAGGTAACACTTCAGACATAAAGCTGAAGATGAAATTACTGATTAAATAAAAATATGAGAAAAGACCGAAATTTAAGCTGAATAGGGACTGGCATTGAGTGACTAGTGAGAGAAGAGGAGATTGGTGACAATGGGTCAGAGAGAGAAGGAATGAATAAGTGGTTGATTAGAGTGGTTTGGTTAGTTTGGTTTAACTTGGTTTAATATTTTAATTCGAATTGGTTTAATTTGGGTCCTATTAACTTCAATGCCATGTGTTCATTTATTTGTTGATGTATCTATTAGATTATTTCCAACTCATATTTTTTTTTTTACTAATGTGGACTAGAGTGGCAAAATTGGATCAATTGCATAACAATAATGGCATTTGTTTACAAAAAAAAAAATACTTAAATGGCATATTTTAACCAATTGACAAACTTGAGTAGCAAATTTGCCCCTTTTCCCTATAAAAAAAATAAATTCTTATAACTAGACAATGTGTGATATTTAATACATTTCTTTTTCATTCGGAGCTAAACATATCGGAGGAACTTAGAGCATAAAAATTTGCAAAATTTGATATCTATAATAGTCTAATATGGACAAATTAATGGCTCTAATACGATGTAATATATATATATATATATATATATATATATATATATATATATATATATATATATATATATATATATATATATATATATTCTAACTCGACCTTAACAAGTAGTTTGTAAAGTAAAATTGTACAAATTTTTATAAGAAACAAGTAGTTTGTAAAGTAAAATTGTACAAATTTTTATAAGAAATATTTAATTCTTATAACCAAACAACATGAAATACTTGACATAATTTGGGATTGATTTGTTTGTAAAATTTTTTATAAATCAAATCCAAAAAAGAAATCCATTTAACAAATATATATATATATATATATATAATGATTAGATCATATGGAAAAATGTTCGAAACTATAAAGAACCGGCAAAATTATTAAATCCTTTCATCATATATATATATATATATATATGATGAAAGGATTTAATAATTTTGCCGGTTCTTTATAGTTTCGAACATTTTTCCATATGATCTAATCATTATATAATATATATAGAGAGATTAGACGAGGAAGTTAATTTGGGTACCAAGTCCACTTAATTAATCAAAGCCGTGTAGAAATCAAACTTTCAATCTTTACTTTTTATCCCATTTAAATTAAACTAATGACAGTAATTAACTTTCAAACAAGAAATAATGACAGTCCATGTAAAGTTTGATTAATTTGTCTCTCCCTTGTACCAACCGCAATATATACTAATTATAGGTAAAATAAAATTTATTACACATGTTTTTGATAGTTTTCTATACTTGACCTAAAAATGTAATATTCAGGAATTAGTCTGATAAACAAAACTCGATAAAATGTACAGAAGGTTTTGGGTGATAGAAATTTATAAACTGAAAAATAAAAAAATTAATAGAAAATTGCAAAATAAAAAATTATAAATACTAAGATATAATTAATAGGACATATCAAAAAAGTATATATATAATTAATTTATATAATTTGATAACTAATTGTAGAGAGACAAGTGACAATAAAAATAATTAATGTAACATAAATACAAAAAAGCTAATATTATTATATATTTATTTATAAGTAATAATGATATTATTTTTTTTTTTTTGAAGAGAACTTAGTGAATTTTGGCTTCGTCCAGTTGAGTAAAGCTTTTATGATTAAATCTCAATCTGGGTTTAATATTTATGATCTCACAATCTGGGTTTAATGTTTATGATCTCAATCAAATGTCAAATTCATGAGTAAAGCTTTTATATTTATTTTTAATTTAAAATATAAATTCGGATTATTTGGGCGAAGGCCGAATTTTTGCGGATTGTTCGGAAGGTCCAAACTATTTATAGGATAGGATAAAATTGAAATTAATGGAGAAATTCGGGATTCGGATTGTTCTGATTCGGGTCGAATTGACCTGAATTCGTCCAACTAACACCTCTATTGGGTAGGGCACCGCTATTACCGAACTCATCTTTTGGATTCAAGCGACATGAAGCCATACATCGCGGCTCACATCCATGATTTGCTGCCGCGCCTATAGAAGGCTATAATTTATGATTAGGTTAGATTCATGTCTTCATTCTAAAATGGAGTAACATTAGAATGTTATGCAAGCAAAATTATTCTCCTTTTTACACTTATTTTTTATTTAATTAATTTATATCAAATCTTGACAAAATAAAAAGGAATATTGATTATAAAACTTAATTTCCTTATATAAAAACAATTTAAATAATAATTTCTCAATATATCAAAAGAAGAGAATTCCATTTTTTTTCTTCGTCAATAGATGTGAAAAATGTTCCTTAAGGTTTCCAAATATTTCCCTTTCATGAATTCGTTTGCAAACTAACCTTCTTAAGATAAATCCAAACCACCCAACTTTGCTAGCTTCTGCTCTGACTGTTTGGTGCAAGGTAAGTAGCTAGACCATATCAATAAAATCCAAACTGCAATCATAATTCAATTGTTATTCCATAATTTTATTTTTACTATTTCAATGCACTAAACTTAAAAAATTAGTTAATTATTTATCGATTTTATAAAGTAGAATTTTTTTAAATGTCTCTTGCTGAGGGAATGTTTGTTTGGTCTCTTAATTAATTTTTTAAAGTGAGTTTAATCTATTATCACGTATTCACGTTCAAAAAGCATGTATTAGATTTATCGAAGCAACCGGCAAATAAACATGTTCTATTTGGTATTTTTTAGATTTGGGATGATTTAAAAAAATTGAAATTTGACGCCATAGTAATTTCATTTAGATTTTTGGAGTGTTAGAGAACGGCAAAAAATTTATCATTTTATGTTAGAACGAGACATATGGCAATATGTCACATCTTATAAATAAAATCACACTCGTACTTATCGTTTTTAATTGACAATAACGGCATCGTTTTATTCACAAATTTGAGAATCTATACATGAGTCCTGGCATGACTGAAAATCCCATCTATTTAGACGTTTTTCAGAAATGTATAATACGCTATGGAGAATATACGATTTTACATGTGCATGAATTCAAAATGTATAATATGCTATGGAGAATATAAAATATAACCTCATATTTTTCAAATTAATAATAAATAATTTATTTTCAATACCATTAGTATTCTTTAATATATTATATTTATTTTATTTTCATAAATATGTTCAGCACTTGTAGTGTCAACAGCTTATTGCATCAAATTTTGTATTTTCTTTATTTACTATCCGTAGAATTAAAATTCCATCATTTCGTTAAAAATAGGATTGGTGCATCAAATTAATTTGTATTTTCTTTATTTAAAATTTGTAAAATGAAAAAATTCAAAAAACGTTAAAATTGATGTCATTTCCCATCAGACCTAGATCCACTCATAAATTTTTAAATCTATGAATAAAATCATTTTTGCCATTTTCTGATACATCAAAAATCTAAATAAAATTACTGTAATATCATATTTTTATTTTTTTTTTTCAAAATTACCCCAAATCTTAAAAAACCCTTTCTATTTGATTAAAATAAAATATATTTTTTTTAATTTTTTGTTCAATGGCTTCAATTGATTGAGGCACGTTAATTTGGACGTACCTATTAGAAAAGCTATTTATTATCTTCAATTATGGTTATTGTTGTTATTATTTGTTTTTCAAAGAGATGCATTTCATGGTGTACGATGTGATGATCCATGACTGAATTAGTCATCTTTAAATATTGGTCCACCTCGTATTTGTTTCTTCTTTTATTTCAAATTTATTTCTTTGGTCCAGTGGTGGAATTAATTGTATCTCCACTAATTGCATTAACTTCTTCTTTTATGGCTTAGAAATTTCCACCGTTTGATCTTTTGAGAAATTGGAATAATAATGAATATATGCTCTGTCAGGCATCTTTTCATATATATATATATATATATATATATATGCCAGTTCTTGTTAGTTTCGAACATTTTTCCATATGATCTAATATGTGTAATAAATTTTATAGAGATATATATATATATATATATATATATATATATATATATATATATATATATATATATATATATATATATATATATATATATATATATGCCAGTTCTTGTTAGTTTCGAACATTTTTCCATATGATCTAATATGTGTAATAAATTTTATAGAGAGGTTAGAGGAGGAAGTTAATTTGCGTACCAAGTCCACTGAATTAATCAAAGCCGTGTAGAAATCAAACTTTCAATCTTTAATTTTTATCCCATTTAAATTAAACTATTGACAGTAATTAACTTTCAAACCAGAAATAATGACAGTCCATGTAAAGTTTGATTAATTTGTCTCTCCCTTGTACCAACCGCAATATACACTAATTATATGTAAATTAAAATTTATTACACATATGTTTTTGATATTCCCTCCGTTCTTTTTTATTTGTCACTTTTAATTAAAATGTAAATTCTATTTATTTGTCACTTTTAGATTTTTAATGTAATTTGATTTACTTTTTCAATTTATTTTTCTTTTCCAATAAAGGTAGAACCAATCAGATTTGATGATTTAATCTTAATCACGCAATTTAATACTAAATTTAAGTTTATTTATTATTTCTTAATTCTAGTAAAAACAATAAAAATGACTGATAAAAAAGAATAGAGAAAGTAATTTTCTATACTTGACCTAAAAGCGTAACTTTCAGGATAAATAACACTAGATAAAATGTGCAGAAAAGTAATATAAATTTATAAATTAAAAAATAAAAAATTATAAATACTAAGATCTAATTAACAGGATATATGAAAAAAAAATATATAAAATTAATTTATATAATTTGATAACTAATTGTAGAAAGACAAGTGACAATAAAATAAAATAAAAAATTAATGTAACATAAATACAAAAAAGTTAATATTAGTATACATTTATAAATAGCAATGAACTTTTTTTTATTAATTTTTTAAATGAGTATAAACTTTAATTAAATAAAAAAAATGTAGATCACAATTTTCAAAAATAGTTTGCTACTTATAATTTGATATTAAGCTAGTTATATACATAAAAGTATCAATCCCATTTAGTGAAATATTTTTCATTATTACCCCTTAGGGTTTTACTCATAAAAATTTCCTTTCTATATAATAATTAATAAACTTTTTTTTATACTAGGTCATGAATTTGTCATAAATTCGAGCTAATTAATCAAGGATTATGAGTTAATTGTCATAGAAGGTTTATATTGTTATGTTAGGTTATATTTCCAAGTATATACATATATATAAGTTCTTACTATATATAAATGAGAACGTGCATATTACACATATATATAGAGTTGAATCATGCCAAGCATTCATGTGCCTTAAATATAGAAAAAGCTAATTTGTATAATGGATCAAACACGAATAGAAAATTAACGCATACGTACATAACATTTCATTATTAATTTATTCCATACAAAATCTATAATTCGAATTTGAACAAGAATTTTTCTTAAATATTTATATTACTCCTGATAGAATAAATGTATTAAATAATAAATTATTATTATTATTATTATTATTTTTTTTTACACAAGTATGTAAAGCGGCTAACAAATTTCCATATAAAATCATACGCCAGCATTCAATGCAGTCGTGCTTGACCCATACAGTAGAAAAAGCAAAACAGGCCCCTCCATATCTCTATCTCTAAACTCTTTCAAATGGAGGATTCAAGGCAACCGCTTCTCTCACCGAGAGAACACCAAAATCACGGTTTCTTCGTCGCCGGCGCCGATGACATCCCTCCGATCACCGGCGCCCGTGTCTTCTTTACAGAATTCAACAAGGAATTTAAGAAACTGTGGTTCTTGGCTGGCCCCGCCATCTTCACCTCCATTTGTCAGTACTCCCTGGGTGCCATCACTCAAACCTTCGCCGGCCAAGTTGGTACTCTTGACCTGGCCGCCGTCTCTGTTGAGAACTCCGTCATCGCTGGCTTCTCCTTCGGCCTCATGGTACAAAATCTTTTTTACTCAATCCACTTTCAGCTAATACAAGAGGCGTCACTGATTTCACAACTCTAAATGATAAGAGTCGTATTACCATATATATGAAGTTCTAACTCTAGATTTTAATTGTAGTATTATGTATAATTGCTTGAACTAAAATTGGTAGGTTGTCACTAAATACAATACATTTCTCGCTAACATTGGCCCTATAAGATTAGCGTGCTCATGTAGTAGTGACCGCCTTCTTTAGTCTGTCGCAAAAACTTTTTGTCGCAATCCGGCCACTTATTTTTCCTTAAAAACCTGTCATTAAAGTCTTTAATCAGCAACATAATCTCTATT
Organism: Excoecaria agallocha; assembly: GCA_037975025.1. Lineage (NCBI taxonomy): Eukaryota > Viridiplantae > Streptophyta > Magnoliopsida > Malpighiales > Euphorbiaceae > Excoecaria > Excoecaria agallocha. Next base: position 56,919,596 of record CM075807.1, on the reverse strand, counting down.
TCTGTGTTTCAGTGTAACACTGATTAGTTTTATTGATAAATGGGAATGATAAACAGCTGGGGATGGGGAGTGCACTGGAAACACTATGTGGGCAAGCGTTTGGAGCAGGGCAAGTGGAGATGTTAGGAGTGTATTTACAGAGATCATGGGTGATTCTTAGCACAACAGCATCATTTCTTTGCATACTATACATATTCGCAGCTCAAATCTTGAAGGCAATTGGGGAAACATCAGCCATATCAAAGGCGGCAGGAACATTCGCTATATGGATGATTCCTCAGTTATTTGCTTACGCTTTAAACTTCCCAATGGCTAAGTTCTTGCAGGCCCAAAGCAAGATGATGATCATGGCTGTAATTGCAGCATCTGCTTTTGTTTTGCACGTATTTTTTAGCTGGTTGTTGATGCTGAAATTGAAGTGGGGACTGGTTGGTGCGGCGGTGGTCTTAAATTCTGCCTGGTGGTTCATTGATTTGTCGCAGTTTTTTTATATTATTAGTGGAACCTGTGGCCAAGCTTGGAATGGATTTTCGCTCAAAGCTTTTCACAATCTTTGGGGCTTTGTTAGGTTGTCCCTTGCCTCTGCTGTTATGCTTTGGTAAGTTCTTTTCTTTTCTTATATATATATATCATTCCATGCGTAGTATGAAGATGCCCCGATAAGATGCTCTGGGTATTACACTGTCATTCTGATTGAAAAATGCGCAATGCTGCCAGCATTGTGTTAGAAATACAATCAATACACGCAGTGGACTGGTGGTTGAGTCTGCTAAGCTACAATTTTATAATTTATAAGTCATAAAGAGTTTTTCTTGCTTTAAATTGGTCGTTGACCAAGTTAATAATTGGACAAGAAGTAAAAAGGTATGTCTTCCGTAGTTCTGACAATTAAAAAAGTACAAAACAGCAATTTCTTATTTAAAAATTAATTGCTTTGATAAAGCCAATTTCAATTAGCTTTATTTACCTAACAATTTATTATTAATTTAATCCATATATAAATATATAAATCCTACTTTTGCTGCGAGTACAAATTTAGATCTAGTGGAGCACCCAGTAGTACTGTAAATTAAAAATTATTTAACATTGATTTGACTTAATCTTAATTGGAATATATGCCCATGTGTTCGTCTTTCTCGCGTGACTATAAACTAATAATAAGATGCAGAATTTCATTCTTGCGTAGACAGGATCTAGGCAAGAGTAACTCCATGGAATATGGATTATTAAATTAATTTGTATATAAATGATTTGGTATCATATTCGCCTAAGTTAATCTCTCTAAATAATTTGTGTTGATCTAGCTTAAATATTAATATATAGCTAAATTTGTGCGGCTTAAATTATTAATAATTTCTCAAATATTTGTGCAGCTTAGAAGTTTGGTATTTTATGGCATTAATACTCTTTGCTGGATGGTTGGAAAATGCAGAGGTCCAAGTGGATGCTTTGTCCATCTGGTGAGCTGATATAATTTACATTAATTTCTATATATATTAAAAAAAATACTATTATTAAATTGAGTGTGGAAATTTTATATATATATATATATATATATATATACAATTGTTATTTAAAATTTACTAACTCCATTATTGATTCAAATTCATTTCATAATTATAAAATGAGCAAATTATTTTTTTAAATATTTAAAAATATTTTATATTTAAAACTCAGGTTAAGATATAGAGAAATCGAATATTTAAGATTTAGTTTATAAACAACTCTCGTCGCACATTCCAAATTTAAAAATAAATAAATATATATATATATATATATATATATATATATATATATATATATATATATATATATATATATATATATATATATATATATATATATATATATATATATATATATATATACAATTGTTATTTAAAATTTACTAACTCCATTATTGATTCAAATTCATTTCATAATTATAAAATGAGCAAAGTATTTTTTTAAATATTTAAAAATATTTTATATTTAAAACTCAGGTTAAGATATAGAGAAATCGAATATTTAAGATTTAGTTTATAAACAACTCTCGTCGCACATTCCAAATTTAAAAATAAAATGATGTAATCTCATTTGAACGTTGACTTTAAAATAACTATGTAATAACTATGAAAATGTTATACTTCAAGATTCAAGAAGTCGGCCTATTAAACCTGATAGGACTTAAAATTCATCGGGAAATGAGCACCGAACGTGAGCAGCAAGCCAAGGAATAAGCCCCTTGATGTCCAATCGAACTGGTAGGATATCACGTCTCAATCAGTCCATTGATATAAGTCAGAACCCATACTCTTCACCTACTCATTGTCACTTCGCCGCTTGCCTCTCTGATAGTCAATTATCACGTCCTAGGCACTCAAGTGCACCCTCTTATCTCCCATAAATAGCTCAATGCATAGTGACTTCAGGTATTGAATCTTTAAGACTCTCTCTTTAAGAATTCTCTCTCAACGAAAGCACCAAGTGATAAGACATGGAAGTCTTTATCTGAGAATAGAGAGCTAACTGGTGTTGTTCCCGTTCGAAGGAGGAGTTCCTACAAGAAAGGAAGCCCGGTCGATCCAAGCGTAAGCACTTTAAAGCTTAAGGCCTTGGGAAAGTTCTATAAGATCATAGGATACTCTGCAGTTCTTCAGTCCAGTTACTCTTTGCTTCACCTAGTCACTTCTTTAGCCCTTCTAGGATTGTTCGATTTGAGACTTCGATCATTCCATTGCTTTATGGGTGAGCGACTGAAGTGAATCTAAGGTTGATGTTCAGGCCCTGACAAAAGTTTCTGAAGATGAAGTTGTCAATCTGCTTGCCATTATCTACAATAACTATTTTGGGTAAGCCATACCTATAAATGATATCCTTCCACGTAAAGTTTCTGACCCTTTCCACCTTGATCGTCGCTAGAGGTTCTGGCTCATTCCATTTGGAGAAGTGGTCAACAACTACAATGAGAAATTTCATCTGCTTTTTTCTTTGAGGAAAGGGTCCTAGAATGTCCAAATCCCATTGGTCGAATGGTCAGATGATTTCAATAAATGTTGGTCTGAGGCTGGTTATCTTATGATCCTTTTATGAATCTGGCATTGTTGGCATCTCTTTGCTTTCTCCTGAGCATTTTTGAAAATGCTTAGTCAGAAATATCCTGTCTGGAGTACTTTTCTTTCCTTGGCTCTGCTAGCTTCGTGTGCCCCATAAATACCTTCATAAATCTCTCTCAGGATATAGTCTCTTTCCTCCTTCATCACGCACTTGAGCTAAGGATGACTAAAAGCTTTTTTGTATGTACAAATAGCCATCAATTATAGAATAATTAAGGGATTTGTGTGATACCTTTCGAGGCTCAGCTTTAACTTTAGGTAGCTACCCTGTTTGTAAGAATCGTTTGATCGGGCTCATCCATATGTCATCCACTTGCTCAATCTCCATCATCTCTGGTTCGTATAAGGAGGAGGAGGCTTGGTCGACAACCGTGATATTTTAGTCTATCACTTTCTGTTCGGAGGCAAACATTTTGGCATGTCGATTGGCCGCTGCTATTTGATCTCTCAGTATCTTTTGAAGAAGCCACTCTGATCTAGAATTTTCCAACGTTCTAAGTACGGCTTTAACCTTCATCAGGTACTAAATCATATTAGTCTCACTTGCTTCAAAGGTGCCTAAAACTTGGCTGATCATGAGCTGAGAGTCGGTTTTTATTGTCACCGACTCCAATCGGATGGCATGGAGCAATCTTAGACCTTAAAAAAATACCTTGTATTCTACCACATTATTAGACTCTTTAAAATTGATCCTAATCGCATACCTTATAGCAATGCTGAGGGGGCCTGTTATTATGATTTCCACACCTCCTCGAGTGTCATTCGAGGCTCCATCCATGATCATCTCCCACATTAGTCTTTAGGGCTGGACGTCCATCTTTTTACCAGTGAACTCAGCCATAAAATCTGCTAGTGCCTACTCTTTTATGTCTATTATGGGCTCATATCTCACATTCCATAATTGGAGCTTAATTTTCTATCCTACCATCTTGCCTTCTAGATCAGGTGTTAAAAGGATTTTTTTTATCGGCTGATCTGATTGGATCACGATGGTGTGTGCTTTAAAATATTACCTTAGTTTTTGCATGCACATTATAAGAGCAATGATAAGCTGTTCGACTAAGCTCTTATTCAATTTTGTCCCTCTGAGCACTTGGCTCACGTAGTATACGGGTGGCTGCTGGATTCCTTCTTCCCTAACCAAAACTCTTATAATAGCTTCACCAGAGGTAGATAAGTAAAGATAAAGATTTTCACCTGGGATTGGTTGGCTTAGCAGTGGTGGATCGGTGAGAAATGTTTTCAAGTTTTCAAAAGCTTGTTAGCTATCTATTCCCTAGCTGAAAGTGTCATTCTTCCTCAGCTTCTTGAAGAATGGAGTGCAACGCTTGGCTAAGAAGAAATAAATCTTTCGAGGGCTGTGATTCTTTCGTTTAGCTTCTGAATATCTTTTATGTTTCTCGGGGGTTGCATTTCTAGGATGGCCTTTATATTCTCTGGATTAGCTTCAATCCCCCTTTAAGAAACTATGAAGTCCAAGAATTTTCTTGAGAAAATCCCAAAAATATACTTTTCAGGGTTGAACTTCATCTGAAACTTATTCAGTTTGCAAAAAAATTTTGCCATATCAACAAAGTGTTTCTCTGAGCTTTTGCTTTTGACGATCATATCGTTCACGTAAACTTTCACATTTCGTCCGATCTGGTCATTAAAAATCTTGTTCATGAAATGCTAGTATATGGTACCTGCATTCTTCAGATCGAATGACATTACCTTGTAGGAAAAGGTTATGTCGTCTATAATAAAACTTATCTTTTTTTTTAATACAGAAGCCACATCAAGATATGATGGTAGCCAGCATATGCATTAAAAAGAGAGTAAATGGCATGGCATGCAGTTGTGTCTATTAATTGGTCTATACTTGGTAGGGAATAGTTATCCTTCGGACATACCTTGTTAAGATCTATAAAGTCCACACACATCTATAGCTTTCCTGTCTTCTTTTTTACTAAGATCATATTGGTAAACCACTTTAGACAGTCAATCTTTCAGATCGTACCAGCCTTTAGTAACCTGTCAATCTCCTTAGATATGAATTTCTTATGATCGAGAGCATATACCTGCACAACTTCTTCCTGATCGATCGATAGGTTAGGTCCACATTAAGCTTGTGGATGATCACTTTATGATCGATCGCAGGGATATCTTTTGGCTTTCAGAAAAAGATGCCTGGTTAAGCATCAAAACTTGCATGATCGCATCCTTCACTTTCGGACATTGTGGCTTAGAACCTGTCAATGTAGTCTTTAAGACTTTCATCAGTCCTTTGGTAGAAATTGCACAGATCGCTCATCGTTTTAGGCATTCAAATCTGCACAATGAACCATATGGTAAATAGTTCTTTGACCTATTTAAATGAGAGGTTATTAATTTTTGAGGTAACTCATGGAATCAATTTAGAGCAGCTCCTCATAAGGTGATGGGAAAGATTTTATAGGCGATCTTCTCGTCATAGGTGTAAGCCTGCATCTTGGTCAAATATTCTGCCAAATGGATGGTAGGATCAGTTTTACCTGTTTATTTATCCATTACTATATCTCTCAATCTGGAAGGTAACTGCAATTCCATTATTTCCTTGCAAAATGAAGAGGCAGTATTTTTGTAGGTATTTTCCTCAAACATACATTTCTTGGGATTTGCCAAGCTGAATTGCCTGAGATTTTGCTTGAACCATTTATCCTCCCTACTCATGGCTGTGGAGGTAAACTCATCTTTCAATCTTTTGGAGCGACCACAGCTAGGCGTGCATATGAAAGACAAGTCATCTCTAATAGAGGTGGTGGAAGATCTACTGGGGCAGTAGGTTGAGCCTCTGCTTAAAGACATTACCCCCTTACCTTTATCTTAGCTGCCTGGGATTCTAGCATCCATTTTTCCACCATCATGAGCTCGTGCTCATTAATGGAGATTACTCGATTTCTCCTTATTCTGAAGTTTTCTCCCATGAAGTTTTCATCATGATCTCTTTCAGAAGTTCTAGGCATTTTGCCTTTTTTAATTGTCTGGATAATGCTCTTATTGAAATCACTAAGGAGAGTGTGCATGTCCTTGACTATAATAGGAGTGTTTTTCAGCTGTCGTAGGATGGCATCATTGAACTCCAAAAGAAGGCTACCCCTAGTTGGGGATCGATGAGATCTTTCTCTTCTTCCTATGGGCCTAGATCTACCCTACCATGGTTATGCTCTTCGAAAGCTGTATGCTCAATGGATCTTGAACCAGCCATGTCTCTCAACGAAAGCACCAAGTGATAAGACATGAAAGTCTTTGTCTGAGAAAAGGAAGCTGACTGGTGTTGTTTTCGATCGGAGAAAGAGTTCATGCAAGAAAATGAGTCTGATTAGATCAAGCTAAGCACTCCAAAACTTAAGTTAATAGCTTTCTAAAGAGATAATTCTTAGAGAGAGAGTCTCATATATTCAATACCTAGAGCCACGGTGCATTGAGCTATTTATAAGAGATAAAAGGGGTGCATTTGAGTGCCTGGAACATGATAATTGGCTGTCAAAGCTGGCAAGCGACGAAGTGATAAGGAGTAGGCGAAGGGTATGGGCTCTGCCTTGTGTCAGTAGATTAATTGAGACGTGATATCCCATCGGTCTAATCGGACATTAAGGGGACTATTTCTTGGCTTGCTGCTCACGTTTGGTGCTTCTTTCCTGATGGGTTTTGGGCTCTGTTAGGTGTAATGGGCCGACCTCTTGGGTCTTGGAGTATGACATTTTCATAGTTATCGGTAATATTTATATATGGTATCTGATTAATTTTTATATATGTTATTTTTTATAATATATTGGTGTTTATATTTTACTTAATAGCATTTAATTATATTTTCTCATATTTTAGAGTTTAAGTTATAACATTTAATATCATCCAAAATTTTATTTGACTTAAAATCAAGCATAATAATTTTAAAAAAGTATCAAATCTATTTTATAATATTATCTATTAATTTATAGAACATGAATTTTGGCAAGCAAATTATATTTATTTCGTAAATTTTATATTAAATTACTTTATAAATTTGAAATTGAATTGAATTTTATCTAATTTGTTATATAATTTTATGTTATAAATTTTAATAGTTAACCGAAAAATATTGGTTAACCAAACTAAAAAATCGAAATCGATGGATTTGTTAACCGAATATAACGAACAGGTTATAATTAGTTATTTTTTAAAAACTGATATTAATAGACTGGTTAATTTTTTTTTACTTATGAACTGGTTAACTGGTCTATGCTCACCCCTAATGAAGCAGGTGTTAAGTTCTTGTGTTTATCTATTTATTTGTTTATTTAACCTAAGATCATATTAGGTTTAAGTTTACCTAATATGGTAATTGTAATATTAATGCAAACCTACAAGTCGTTTATTTAATTTGCCTTTTCATAAATTTCTTGAGGCTTTAATCTATCAAAGAATTAGTTAATTTTTCTTCCTTAAAAATCAAGAATCTATCTAAATTCGTTATTTTTTCTCAAATAGAAATCGAGAATCTATCTAATGGAAATGATATTGTTGCATTCTCATAAAATAATAGTAATTAACGTACTGATGAAGTATTGAATTGGTTGCAGCATGAATCTTTTGGGGTGGACGCTTATGGTGGCTCTGGGAATGAATGCAGCTATAAGGTCAGCTATAAGTGTAGGAGATTATTAAATATTAATATGAAGTGATTATGGTTAACATAATTGTATATTAATTAAGAATGTCAATGCAGTGTAAGGGTATCAAATGAACTAGGAGCAGGGCACCCAAGAACAGCAAAGTTTTCATTATTGGTAGCAGTGATATCGTCGTCGGTGGTTGGTTTGATTCTTGCCGTGATTCTTATAATGTCAAGAAATCAATATCCTTCTTTATTTTCTACCGATACACAAGTCAAACAACTTGTCAAGGAGTTAACACCCCTCCTCGCCATTTGCATTGTCATTAACAATGTTCAACCTGTCCTTTCTGGTAATCTTTATTTTCTTCTATTTTACTATTTTCTTAATATACATGCCAAAAATACCGTATCGGATAAGTTTGAATCAGATTATGACAAGTTAGATTATAAATTAATTAATATGTTACGGATTATAAATGATATATTGATCATAATCTAAATGAATTATGATTGAATGTTTTTTTTAAAATATTTTTAAATAAAATATTAAAATCATAAATATAACAAATAATTTATAAACAGATAATAAGTAAATTGAATTATATGGAAATACATAATTGAATGAAATCATAAATAAATTATTAATGGATGGAGTTCGGATGGGATCAAATGGGTGAATTGATTTCAAATCTGACACATATTTATCTATTCAAGGCGTGGCGGTTGGAGCTGGATGGCAAGCTCTTGTGGCATATGTGAACATAGCTTGTTATTATATTTTTGGGATTCCTTTGGGCCTCATACTGGGTTACAAGCTTGACTTCGGTGTTAAGGTATTTTCTATATTTTCGCAATTGCAATTTTTTTGAGCCTCTGAATATTGTTCTTTTTTTTTTTTAAAAAAAAGGAAAATATTGCTGTTAAATAGGTAGAAATTAATATTTTTGAGTTAAAATAAAGTCTAAATTAATTTGGGCCTTTTAGGGGATTTGGTATGGCATGATGTCAGGGACTGTAGTACAGACTTGTGCCCTGACCTTCTTGGTATACAGGACAAACTGGAACAAAGAGGTGAACTTCTTTTTTTCTTTTTCACGTTTTAGATTTTTTTTTTTAATTCCGATTAATCACGAATTATTGGATCTCAATTTTTATTTTAAAGAAATTGAACGGCAATTGTTATTTATTTATTTATTGGGTTGAAATGCAGGCTTCTATTGCTGAAGATAGGATAAAAAAATGGGGAGGAGACAATATTTCTACAGAGAATGTCAATGAAAAAGAGATTTTATCTTAAAAGAGAAAAAAAAAAACTAATATTCAACCGATCAATTCCAGTAATTTGATATTTATTTTTTTAAATAAAATAGCAGCTAGAGTATTCTGAACGAAAAAAAATCAATGTTAAGAGAGTTTTACTGCTATAATAGCCGAGTCAACTTGAACTGACTTATAAGAGCTGAGCTTCCAAATGCTCGATAATCATTAAAAGAATATTTGCATTTATTGATTTTGGCAAATTCTGATTTATTTATGAAACGCAATATGATTTACATTTGAAAGTTATCAAACTTTTCATCAGTTGTTTCCTTAAGAATTCGAGCTCTTCACTCCATCAAATCAACTCATCCAAAGTTTAGAACTTGAGTTGATATTTTAAGCTGCATGCACTTCTTTGTCTTCACCAGTTCTGTCTCTTAGTTCCATATATTTATTCTTTTAATCTTTCAAAGAGCAATTTACTTGGAGTAGAATAAAAAAATTGAACATTAAGAGAATAAATGAAAAAAAAAAAAGAATTAATAGAACACTTTATTCTCTTTGAGCAATGGCTTGCTCAAACAAGGGTTGGAAAATTAAAAACTTCATTTGCAAGATGATAATCGAATCAACTTATCGGAATTTCTTTTTCGAGTAGCTGTCTACATGTTATTAGGATTTAAAAATTACTTTATGTTACTAATGACCCATTATTATTAATAATGCTCACATTATTATTTTAGACCTAATGTATTCATGTACCAAGGTCCAAAACAGATCCATGATTTAGGTCCAATCCAACCTCCTCATATACAATCCAATCGGATCAAGGAAGGTTAGCAAAGACACGACCGTCACATTATTTGACTGGATCAGCCGATCTGACAGAACTTTTTCTTGTTATGTCATTTGATAAAAACGACCTAAACATCACAATTGGTATATTTGCACTGTCAAATTTTTTATAGATAATCAAGTGTCTTGATATTTGATATCAAAATCCATTATAAATAGCTTACAGCACTAAGAGCATCAGGTAATGCCTCTTGAAAATTTCTCTCTGGAGTTTTTTTCTCTAAAAATTTTATTGACTTAAATATCATAGTGTTTATTTTGATTCAATCAGATACTTTCTTTTTTTTTATTGATCTTGTTTAGTTGTTTGATCCGATTGAATAGTGATTCTTTAATCTTCGCTCTCTTTTTTTCTATGAGATATTTTGAAAAATATCAATTTTTTTTTTTGACCAAGAGAAATATCAACTATTAATAGTCAAATTACTCGTATAATAAAACAAGGTTAGGTACACTAGTTTGACCGTCCCATCAAATATATTTCCTTTCGGATAATCAAAATTGCTAGTCATATGACGATACTTGCGACAACTCAAGTCATGATTTCATTTACAAATTATAAGAAAATAGATTCCAATAATTGATTGAATATTATATAAAAAATGAATTTTCATATGGTATTTGTAACTAGCTTAGTCCCTGAATAAGAATATACCGTCATCGTTCAATTTTGATGTAGTAAGTTGGTCGTAACTATCTTCCTGTGCAAATAGGTTGGACTTAGGAGAGATCATCTTTAGCTGAATATTCAGAAGAATGTAAATTAATAAAATTAACCGACCTGAAAATAAATTCGAAATATCTGACTTTTTTTAAATTCACAAAATCAATTAACCAGAATCAGACACTGTTCAAACCATAATTAGAAACAGCTGTGTCTACTAGGCAAGAGCTTTTACTATAAATCACTTTCGGCAATTCAATGAGAAAATTTGTCTGATTCTAATGGAGGAAACCGAGCATCCGCTTCTGGTTCAAAAAAGCCAAGATCATCATCAACTACAATCACTACCCAGAGCAACAACAAACACTTCCTCTTTCACTCCTGAACTTGATGATCATGATATTCCTCCAATTCATGGCTTTTCTGATTTTTCTTTACAGTTCTACAGAGAATTCAAAAAACTGTGGTTTCTTGCTGGCCCTGCCACCTTCACCTCCGTCTGTCAATACGCTCTCGGCGTCGTCACTCTAGTCTTGGCTGGACATGTCAGTACACTCGCCCTTGCTGCCGTTTCCATGGAGAACTCCGCCATTGCTGGATTTTCCTTCGGTATCATGGTACTACAGCATCATGCAAATCAAATATTAAAATAATAATTTATGCGTACAAACAGAAGTACTTTTAATGTTTGAAATTCACTGGTCCGATTAATATGGATTTAATTGTTATCGTCAGAGTAAATCCGAATTTTCTGTTACCGATATACTTTAATTTAATGTCGCCTTTTTATTTTGTCATGCACTCATGAACTTGCCATCATTTTCTACTTCAATTGAAAAGAATGAAATCACGTCCTTTGTTGCATTTGTGTACGTCTGCCTAACGCGAATATGGATAAATTGGATCAATGTTAAAGAGCTAATTGTACTTGCAATTGATAGTTATGTCCCATTACTATTAGTTTTTATATAAGATTACCATAAATATCCAATTCTAAGCTGCCGATGAATGTACTTGAATCAGCTTGGAATGGGGAGTGCACTGGAAACTCTATGTGGGCAAGCGTATGGAGCAGGACAAATTGGCATGTTAGGCATTTATATGCAAAGATCATGGGTGATTTTAAACACAACAGCTTTATTACTTACTTTTCTTTATATATTTGCTGGTCCAGCACTAAGGCTAATAGGCCAAACACAATCAATATCAAAGGCAGCTGGGATATTCGCAATATGGATGATACCTCAGCTATTTGCTTACTCTATGAATTTTTCCAATTCAAAGGTTCTTGCAAGCTCAAAGCAAGATCATGGCCATGGCTCTAATATCAGCCTTGGCCTTGGCTTTGCATGTTGTTTTTAGCTGGTTGCTTATGTTGAAGTTGGGTTGGGGCCTGGTGGGTGCTGCCTTAGTGCTCAATTCTTCCTGGTGGTTTATTGTGGTGGCTCAGTTGGTGTATATTTTTAGTGGAAGTTGTGGTCCTGCTTGGTCTGGTTTTTCTTTCAATGCTTTTCACAATCTGTTGGCTTTTGCTAGGCTGTCTCTTGCGTCCGCTGTAATGCTCTGGTGAGAAAAATTCTTACCTCAACTCAGATTCATATTTTTAATTTTTCAAATAATATTTTTGATCCATTTAATTTTTTTTTTTGTGAAATAATCATGCAGCTTGGAAGTATGGTACTACACGGCATTAGTAGTATTTGCAGGATATCTAAAGAATGCAGAAGTTTCTGTTGATGCTTTTTCCATATGGTGAGTTTCTTGCACCTTTTTTTTTCTTTCTTAATTTTTTGAATTTTACTTTTCATTATTTCCTATTTGCATAAATCTTATATTTTTTTCATATAATCTAATTATAGAACTAGAATTTGTTTTGTACCACTAATTATTAAAGTTTTTGTTAATTTTATTAAAAATAAATTAGTAGCTGGCTCCACAAAGGATATATAATCTATAAAATGGAATAATAAGCATCATCGTTGGTTCCGACTGAACAAATTACAAAGAGAGAGAGTAATTTCAAAATAAACTTCTATTTTCCATAAAACGAGAAGAAAATAAAGAAGTCTATTTATAGTTACATAAGTAAATTACTATCATCCGATCCTATCCAGCTAGCAAGATGGACGGATCTTATTCAAAAGAAAAAACAAATAAAACCGGGAAAGAAGAGAATACAAAACACACAAAATGTGTGTTCTCTTAAAAGCTGGAGCTAACAGAAGGAGAATAAGCTGGGGAGAATAAGTTGGCTTCTTCACAACAAGAAAGCCCATAAGAAATAAGCTGGTTTCTTCAAAACAAGAAAGCCCACAAGAAAGCCTACGAATTGTGGATCCAACTTGATATATTCTACATCCCCTTCTCAAGTTGAATCATGATTGAAATCAATCAGACCTAACTTGATAAGTAACTGGTTGAAGTGAGGAGCAGAAAATGACTTAGTAAAGAGATCAGCGAGCTGAAATTGACTACGAACAAACTGAGGCAGAACAAAACCTTCTTTGAACTTGTTGCGCATTAAGTGACAATCAATCTCCAGATGTTTCGTTCGTTCATGAAAAACTGGATTGGCAGTGATATGAAGGGCCTCCTGATTATCACATCGAAGAGGAATAGGCAGATGCACTGGAAGATGCAAATCATGCAGCAAGTAAGTAATCCATTGAAGCTCCCTCACAGTGATGCTCATGCTACGATATTCAGATTCAGCTGAGCTGCAAGATACAGTGGAATGTTTCTTTGTTTTCCAAGAGATAAGAGCATCCCCAAGAAAAATACAATAACCAGTTAAAGATCACCTACTATCCGGACAAAAGGCCCAATCAGCATCACTATAAGCATGAAGAGAAGTGGTATTAGTGGAGGGATAAAACAAACCCCTGGCTGGACAACCCTTAAGATATTTAAGGAGATGAAGAACATAATTCCAGTGAGTGATACATGGCCGAGAGACAAACTGGCTGAGTTGTTGGACAACATAAGAAATGTCAGGCCGAGTGAGATTAAGATACAAGAGCCTTTCAATAATTCGTCTATACTGATCAACATCTGAATAGAAGCCCATCATCAGCAAGAAACTTAAAACCTTTAGGTATAGGAACAGAAGTGGGTTTAACACCAGTAAGACCAGCATCACGAAGAAGATCAAGGATATACTTTCTTTGATTGAGATAAGTTCCTGTAGAAGACCGAGCTATCTCAACACCTAAGAAATATCGAGCTGGTCCCAGATCTTTGATAGTAAATTGCTGATGAAGAAACCATTTAACACATGCAAGCGAATATCAGAGTCACCTGTTAACAATACATCATCAACATAAACTAATAGGAGAATAGTAGAGGTAGAAGTCTTCTGTATGAAAAGACTGTGATCATGAGGAGATTGATAGAAATCAAAATCAGTGAGTTTCTGTGTAAACTCCATGTTCCATTGCCGCGATGCTTGTTTAAGGCCATAAAGAGACCGATTAAGCTTGCAAACTTCATGTGCCTTGGCTTTGAAATAACCTTCTGGGGGCTGCATGTAAACTTCTTCAAAGATGTAACCATGCAAAAATGCATTGTTAATATCAAGATGTTGTAAAGACCAGTGATGCATTGTAGCTATAGCAATTAACATTCTTACTGTGACTAGTTTAGCAACAGGAGAAAAAGACTCAGTGTAATCAATGCCAGGTATTTGAGAATAACCCTTAGCTACCAATCTAGCCTCATACCGTTCAATTTCCCCATTCGGCTGCAACTTCACCTTATATACCCACTTACACCCAATGGCTTTCTTTCCTTAGGGTAAAGGAATAATGTCCCAAGTTTTGTTAGCTTCTAAGGCAGCAATCTCTTACTCCATTACAGCCACCCATTCAGGACTGGTAACAGCCTCTCTATAACATGTAGGTTCCTTGATGACTAATACATTGGCCATAAAAGATATGTATTCTTCATTAAATCCTTGAGGGTACATATAAAGATAGGCTGGTGGAGTATGAGGAGAACTAGTAACAGAAGTGACATAATCTTTCATCCAAGTAGGGACACGTTTAGATCGTTTGGTAGGCTGATCAATAGTATCAGGTAAGGCTGCAGGTGAGGCAACCTCGAAAGAACTATGAGGTGTAGAAATGTCAAAATGGCTATGACTGGGAGAGACAAACGATGGAGATGAAACAAGAGGTGATGAAGCAGACTATGAATTAGGATTATCTGAAATGGGATAAGAAATATCTAGTTGTATAGGCAAATTAGGTAAAGCAATGGATGATTCAGAGGTGGAATGATTAAAAGGGAAAACAGACTCATGAAACAGAACATCTCTACTGACTTGAACAGTATGAGTGGACAGGTTGTAGAGTTTGTATCCCTTTTTTCCTGAACTAAATCCAAGAAACACATAAGGAAAAGAACGAGGAGAGAACTTATCCTTAGAAGGCTGAGTATTTATGGCATAGCAAAGACAACCGAAACATTTAAGATTTTCATAGGAAGGTGAAAAACCATGAAGCAGTTCATATGGTGTCTGCCATTTGAGCATGGAACTAGGTAATATGTTAATAAGATATGTACCTAGTAAGATTGCTTCCCCCCAAAAAGAAAGTGACAAATGGGATTGAAAAAGTAGAGATCGAGCAACTTGAAGTAGATGGCGATGTTTCCTTTCAATAACCCCATTTTGTTGAGGGGTATAGACACAAGATCGCTGATGAAAAATGCCCTTTGGTATTAAAATATTCTGAAACTCTTGACTCAGAAATTCAAAACCATTATCAGTTCTAACAATCTTAACAGAAGAGCTGAACTGATTATTGATGAGAGAAAGAAAACAAAGAAAAGTTTTAGGAACTTGAGATTTGTTTTGAAGCAGAAAAGTCCATGTAGTTCGACTAAAATCATCCACTATGGTCAAAAAATATTTAGCTCCGGATAGGGTAGCATGTTTATAAGGGCCCCATAAATCAATATGTAATAAATGGAAGGGTCTGGGACTGGAAATATGGCTGACAGGAAATGAATTTCTGGTCTGTTTAGCTAAGGGACAAATAGGACAAGAAAATGGTAATTCAGACTGGACATCTTTCAAATGAGCAATATGCTTTAAAACATCAATAGAACTGTGTCCAAGCCGTTTATGCTATAATGAAAAATCTTTGTCATTAATACGAATTGCATTATTACAAGTATTAAAAGATGAAACCAAATGTTTCATTCCTTTGTCAATGACATCTTTGATTACACGAGGAAGAAAAGAAGAAGAATCCAGCAGATAGAGATTGCCTACACATCTACCCACTACTATTGTCTGTCCAGTTTGTAGGTCGTGTAAGATGCAAAAGGTTGGATAAAAAGAAAATTTCAGCAAATGGGTATTGGATAACTTGTGCACGGACAGAAGGTTAAACTTAAAATCTAGAATATGTAGAGTATCAGTAAGAATGACACAGGAATTAAGATGAATATCACCGGTATTCTTAACAAGCTTTAGAGAACCATCAGGCAGATATACAGGAGTAGGATTGGAAACAGGTTTATGGTGAGTGAAAAAATCTAATGAAGAACACATATGATTTGTAGCCCCTGTATCAACAATCCAACAACCATGATGCATAGAGTCCACAGATAAAAAAGCAAACGAGGAATTCATACCTGCAAAATCATTGAAATGAGCAAAATTGACCTGTTTAAGATCAATTGGATTCTTTTCCTTTAACAGCTTACTCAACTCCCTTTGCACTATATGAGCAATGTCATATTCGGTCTCTGTTTTCCTAGTAAGAGATTTTTCTTCATCTGAATCAAACGGTGTCTCAGAGATATGAGCAGCCATTTTAGAAGCCTCCTGCATAATCTTTCGTCCCTTGAACCAATCAAGATAGCCATTAAGTTGAAAACACTCATTCTTCCAGTGAACTTTTCTGTGACAATGAGCACATTGTTTGTCTTCTTTTCTGATATTGTTCTTCTTATCATATCGAGAATCCTTTTTCGAGTTAATCCTCAAACTTGTATTGTGATTAGCTGCCATTAATACACTTGCTTCCATTGGATCTGAAACATTAGTTTGCACTTCCCTCTGTTTTTCTACTCTTTGCACCATAGAGTAAACCTTATTAATGATTGGCAATGGATCCAAAATTAAGATCTGATTGCGTACATGATCATATCCTTCATTAAGACCCATGAGAAACTGTATTACCTTATCCACATTATCAGCTGCTTCTAACTTCATAAAAACACCACAAGAACACTGTAAATCTGCACTACAGCTGCACGCAGGTAATGGATTTAGTGCACGTAAATCTTCCCATAACCTCTTCATTTTAGTGAAGTAACTTCATATACTCATATTTCCTTGCCTCAAATTATTAAGCTCTTGCTTAATCTGGTAAATCAATAGACCATTACTCTCTCCAAAGCGCTCATGAATATCATCCCACAGTTGTTTAGCAGTAGTAGCATATGTAAAAACTTCAGATAACTCTTTAGAAATAGAGTTTAGAATCCAAGCTAACACCATACTATCAACTCTCTTCCACTGCTTAAATGTAGGATCTATTTTCTGAGGCATTTTGTACTCACCATCCACAAAACCTATTTTATCTTTGGCAAACAAAGAAATCTGGATCGAGCGACTCCAGGACAGAAAATTAGTACCAGTGAGAGGTGTACTAACTAATGACATACCTGGATGATCTGAGTGGTGAAGCTGAAGATACTGTTCTTCAGACTTCATCTGATTACCATCACCTTCCGTCATGATCTGGTTAGAAAACACAGCAACGGATCTAACGCTGCTCTGATACCATGAACAAATTACAGAGAGAGAGAGCGTAATTTCAAAATAAACTTCTATTTTCCATAAAATGAGAAGAAAATAAAGAAATCTATTTATAGTTACATAAGTAAACTACTATCATCCGATCCTATCCGGCTGGTAAGATGGACGGATCTTATTCAAAAGAAAAAACAAATAAAACCAGGAAAGAAGAGAATACAAAACACATAAAATGTGTGTTCGCTTAAAAGCTGGAGCTAACAGAAGGAGAATAAGCTGGGAAGCCCACAAGAAATAAGCTAGCTTCTTCAAAACAAGAAAGCTCACAAGAAAGCCTACGAATTGTGGATCCAACTTGATATATTCTACACCAACGGTGGTAAAGCTAGAATTTTACGATTAGGAAGAGTCAGATTCTAAAATTAGGATGTTAAGTGTTTATTTGAAAATTTTATAAAATATGCATGTGCACTGTTCTGCCACTGGTCTCTAATCCACAAATACCCGTGTGATGATGCATGCATAATGTCATAATGGCGTGGATGGTGACGGCCATATTCTGTTAATGGGTTAGAATATATATATATATAAACATTGTCACTGTTCCTTGATACACGGAAAACAGACACCACCGTTTGCATAAAACAAAACCAACAACATTACAAATTTCATTTTCTTGTTTAATTTGGATCCTACTTTTTTGTGCATATATATTATTACATAATAAAAAACAAAAGACAGAAACATTTGATGTCAGAAATATTACAATCATTTTAAATGTTTCTTTTTTTTTCTTTTGGTCCAATGTTTGGATTTGCAGCATGAACATATTAATGTGGGCGATTTTAATGTCTCTTGGAGTAACCGCAGCCATAAGGTTTGTTTTATTCATAACGATTTAGCACAACTGATTTCTTATTCTATTAAAACAACAATTGTGTTAGTTTTGAAATCGCTGATTTTCTACATAATTGGAAAAAGATTTGTATGATATTACAAGCAACTATTACTTGGAGATGAATCAAGTCGTTTTTCATACATGACAGTATATCATTGATTTGATATTATTTATAAAAAATTTACGCCAACCCATAAAAATGAAATTCCTATAAATTTAGAATTAATTATTGGAATCGTGGTTGTAGCGTTCGGGTCTCAAATGAATTAGGGGCAGGACATCCGAGAACAGCAAAATTGTCATTAGTTGTAGCAGTAGTTTCATCTTTTGTGATTGGTGTGACGATCTCGGCGGTTCTGGTCATAACAAGAAACAAGTACCCCGAATTGTTTTCCGAAGATAAGGCAGTTAAGGATCTTGTAAGTGAGCTGACACCATTTTTGTCACTGTCTATTCTCATCAACAGTGTACAGCCTGTTCTGTCTGGTAAGTAACACCAGCATTTCCCTTGTTTAGTTTTTTCAGTTTTTTTGTTGACATAAACGGTATTTGTATTTGAATAGGGGTGGCAATAGGAGCAGGATGGCAAGCTGCGGTTGCATATGTGAACATTGGTTGCTACTATATATTTGGAATTCCTTTAGGTCTTATTCTGGGCTACAAACTTGATATGGGTGTCCGGGTAATTCTTTTTGCCTTACTCCAACAACTTTTTAAGAATATTTTTTTTCCAACCGTACTAATTTCGAACCAGCGTGTATATAAAATGAAAACTGGTTATACATGGTAAACATATTTCAGTTTCCTAAGTATGGTTGATTAGATTAGTATGGAAAACTATACTCTTTCAATTCGGTTTGACTATGGCGGACAGTATTGAAGAAAAGAAAGAAGAAGCAGGCCCACTCCCTGTTGCTTTTTTCTGAAACAGGAATTCAGGAGCCTTGAACCAGGTGAGTGAAAAATGTGCGCAGTTCTAAACGGGAAAATTGATAAATTGCAGGGGATATGGTCTGGAATGCTATCAGGTACAGCCTTACAAACATGTATTCTATTTTGGATGGTAGGTAAAACCAACTGGAACAAAGAGGTAAGCTTTGTATTTTAACTGTTCAAAAACTGCCTGCCACACACCCATTTTCCAAACAATGTTTTAATCGAGTTATTTGTTTCCTGCAGGCTTCCAATGCTGAACACAGAATAAGGCTATGGGAGGCCATTCAGATTCCACAGTCAATACCCATTAGTGCTGCTCATTAGCACCCATCTGGACCTGAAATGGATTTGCTTCTCAATTATTCCACTATATTTCACAATCTATCTTATTTTTATGATTTTATTTGCAATCTAAATTTGAAAGGTTGAAATGTTAACGTTTTGGGTTTATTTTATAGGGCTGTTAATGGTAGAGACACAATGAAAGGGACAAATGTGAAAAAATTGATAAAAGTTACTTCTTTTTGCTTTATACATACGATAATGTCACAATAATATTGCTCCATTCGCAAGTGGATAACATATAAACAATCGAATAAACACAATATGGTGTCTGTTCTGTATGATTCACCTCTGTAGATAGAGGGCAGCTCCAACCAACCCCAACCATAATGTTAACGCAACCCAAAAAACTGTGTTTTTCTCCATCCCCATAGGAGGTCGCCACACCAGAAAGTCTGCTAAATAGTCTCTAGATGATGGTAGCTGATTGGTTGTGTTGTCCTTGTCCTTGTATTTGTCAGTCCATGTTGCCGCATAGCTGCAATTTGAAGGCCATGAGATGCAGAAAACATGCATTCTTCTTCTCTTTTTGACAGAAAACAGTGAACTTTGAGACTAATGGTATACAAAGCTCCAGACAAAGCCACACATATAAAGCAGAGTCAGGATTTTGCGTAGTTCTTAAGGAGTAACACAGAACTATTGTGAGATCTCAAGGCTCTCCGAGCTTAAATAAGACTAGGCTAGCTTAAAAACAATCCTAAGCTGCATGAAACAATGCAGGATTGATGTATATATTATATTGGCTATGCATCAAAAGCATCCATAATTTGGTAAAAATAATGCCAAATAAGAAAATTCTTGACATTTTTCAAGTATCAAGCTATAGGTGAATTGCCACATATGATCAGTAACCAACTTCTCACTATTCTTTTAAACCTTCTTAACGAAGCATTCTAACAACCACCTATCCACTCATTTTTCAGCTTTTTTATCCAACGAAGCATTCTACTGATAGCTTGGTCATGAATTCATAGACCTGATCTAGGTAAGTCTTTTCCTAGTACTAAAGAGCAATCCCTACTGAACTGTGGGTGTAAAACTTTTCATCCGAGTGAATTCTCAGGATTGGTTGAACTCCAAACATATACATGTGCATTACGTAGTGGTTGAGTAACACATATTGCTTATCCTAATTTTTCATAAATGAAACTAGAAGCTAGTCTATAGCTCTGATTCAATCCCAACAAGATGGAAGAATTGTATATGAAAGAAACAGAAAAGCTAGACCCTGCAATGCAGCTCGTTGAAGCTCATCCAACTGAGAGGCAAACGTGGAGATTTCTGCTATCCGGTGTAAACAAGAACTATCCCTAGCTTGAAAAGAATCACCAATCTAGCATAATGTAGTGTCCATGAGCAAAACACTCAGCCTTTTGTTTTAAATACTAATGAAGTGTATGTTTAGTAAACAGTAATAACGGCAGGTAATGTAATGTAATGATTTTTAAGTTATTCTACTGAAGTTTTATTCCATTACCTTCTAACAAACATGCTCAAAGCTGTTAGGAATCCACAAAATTGCATCAGTCAAACAGTTCTTCGATTCATTTTGATCAACAGTGTACAAGGAATAGCCATTATTCCAGGAGTCCCAGAACTAAATAACGAATTTTACCTGTCATAACTTGAACCAATCAGTGGAATGGTAACCATCTCCTCCTGAGAAATCTTCAGCTTCGGTGCTTGCAAAATATAGCGAAGATCTGCAGCTTGGCGTCGGATACTGACGCTTGGGTGAGAATTTTCCAATTGCTGGTAAAGATCTATGCAGTCTGCATGGCGATCATTAGCCTCATAAGCCATAGCCAGCCAGATTTGAATCTGGAAAACACAACTTCTATAGTAAATACATGATCAAAATATACTAAAATGAAAAGATGATGAATAGGTTGTTAAAACTCCAACCTCACCACCAAACAATGTCGGTCTTGGAATGATAGTGAGTGCAGCTTCAAGAAACTCAATTGCCCGTGAATACATG
This sequence comes from Excoecaria agallocha, assembly GCA_037975025.1. Taxonomy (NCBI): domain Eukaryota; kingdom Viridiplantae; phylum Streptophyta; class Magnoliopsida; order Malpighiales; family Euphorbiaceae; genus Excoecaria; species Excoecaria agallocha. The sequence goes on along the minus strand of CM075807.1, from coordinate 56,898,178 downwards.
CCCCTCCCATAAGCCTTTTGTCCCAATTCAAACATTAATTGTGCTGTTTGCCTCCTCTCTGCCTGCTCTTTAGCCACCTGTTAACACAGTCAATCAAGTCAGAGAAATTCAACAAATTTCACAATCACGAATTGTTTTCTTGAAAAAGGAGGTACCTTTTCGAGCTCTTTTCTCACTCTCATCTTCTTCTCTTCCTCTGTCTCCTCTCTATCCTCACCTTCACTTTCCTCTACTTTATTCTGCAACTCTTCAGCTTTCTTCTCCAACTCTCTCATCTCCTCAATCTCCTTCACTCTCTTCCTCATCTCCTTCTCCCAATCGTACGGCTCCTCTTCTCCCTCTCCGTTCCCATTTCCATTCTCTTCGTCGCTCTCGAAATCCACACCGTTCATTTTCGAATTCACTTTTCCTCTCGCTACTGCTCTCTGGGTCCTGGCTTCGCCGTCCGATTCAAAGCTCTTACTTACCAAGGAAGCAGAGTACGAGTGAGAATCCCTCTTTGGCAAGTTCAAAACGACGTCGATCGAAACCGGGCGGGTCTTCCGATCCGGAATTACAGTCCGGGGAGAGATAACGTCTAGTAATAAAGCTAAATTTCCTCCAACCGCAGCCATGGTGGCTCTGCCGGGCAAGAGAGAGAGGGAGAGGGGAAGAGAAGGGAGGGAAGGGCTTGTTTCTTCGGATGACAAGACAATAAAGAAGATATTTTGGCGGGGTTTAAATACGTAATGACTAGAATATCCTTGTCCTGACGGAAACTGTGAAAACCGAGGAGGGTAGTTTTGTCTGGAAGAATATGAATGTGGCACTATGCAGTCGAGAGCCGTGTCTGCCAACTGCTGCGGTCGGTTCGTTACTTCACGGAAGCCGGCCGTTGATTTTATGTACTCGTGTCAAACACGTCATTACAATATATGGCCCAGGCTAAACGATGACGTTTTAATATCTAGTGGGTAATTATAAAACAACCCAGCATTTTAGTGACTTTACAATTAAAATCCTATTCCATTTTTTTTTACCAAAGAGTCATTCTTATTTCCTTATATTACTATTTATTTATATATTTGTTAAATTTTCTCACGAAAATGAGAGGAAAATTCATCTTGATCCTTGTTGAACAAGTATAATTATACTATATATTAAAACTGAATAATTAAATGAACAATAAAGCAGTTTAAGGAATTTATTGAATAAATATTAAATATTAAGAGTAAATTGATAGCTGTGATGGGGTGAGAACCTGTCACTTACACTCACCAGAATGACAGGATTACTAAAATAACATGAAGATTGCAAAAAATAATTTACAATTATGCAATAATTTAGTCACAATTAGATGGAAATCAAACCATTGAAATAAATATGGTATAAAAAATAAATAAATATTTTTAAGGTTCTAATTGAAGAATTACTGAATTTGGGGTTTTTCCTTGCAACTTTTCCATATCTAAGACCATCTGATCGGACGGTTGAAAGGAGGAGAATCCGATGGATCCCACCTCAAGGTAACTTTTGGACATAAATGAGCAAAGCTAATGCGCCTCTTGAGCGATGGATGGCGCTCTAATTTCCCCATTTCTCTTGCACCACATGCAGTGTAGCGAAAACAGAGCAGCTTTTATGTGTATTTGAATTTTGAAGAATTGATTGCCTCAAAATCATGGTGCTGCTATTCTGCAATACGCAGTGTCGTTTCTTCTCTCCGCTTCACTACCAGAAGCCACAGCCACCGCCCAACGTCCGGTCACCGGTCAACATCAAACTCCGATTCTCTCCTTCTAACTTTTCCCGTAGTCACAGATTACGTAGTTTAGATCATTTCAAGTGTTGCTCTTCAATTAATGGATTTTCTATAGTCAAAGATGATATTGTAGACGAGTTTGTAGATGAGCAGAGGGGAGACAATGTTGAATTGCATGAGAGAATCCGGAAATTTTTTGAGTTTCTTCCGTCAATTTTGCCTGGTGGAAATTGGTGGAGCTTTTCTGAGGAGGTAGAGATCAATTTGGCGGCTAAACCGGTGACCGTGTGGCGGGCACTTGGTCGGATGTGGCAGTTGGTAGCTCAGGATCGTTGGGTCATTTTCGCTGCTTTCTCTGCTCTAATTGTTGCGGCGGTGACTATTCTCTTTTCATCCTCCTTTTTTTTTTTCTTTTTTTTTTTTTACTTATTTGAATTGTGGTTCCAATTACATTTTTCTTTCTAATTCTCTCTGCATGATTATACGTTGTGCATGAGTTCATTACTTTCAAACATAGGCATCATATATAGTTGAATTGCATAATGGATATTTAATTTGAATTTTTGGCTGCTTTATGTATCTTACTTAATTCAAGTTATTCTTGTTCTGTGGATTTGGTATTACATTGGGTGTATGTGGCTGAACTTTTAGGCTTCCTCTCCGGAGACTTTAACGTGGAGTTGAGCGCCAAGAAAACAGAATTCTTGGTGATTCTCTTTCTAACTAACTTCTTATGTGGAACGACTCAGGTTTCAGAGATCTCGATACCTCATTTCCTGACAGCATCGATCTTTTCTGCACAGACTACTCAAATTGCTGTGTTCCACCGAAATGTGCGTCTCTTGGTGTTGCTGTGTCTCGTAGCGGGAATATGCAGGTCAAAATCTTGTATGGTCAGGAGTCCCTTCTTCTATAAGTTGTATAAAATACAGCATGGCCCTTTTGTTACACCTGGAAATCTTTTGGACTGGCTTTTGAAATCCATCGTTTTCTTGTCTGTATCTGCATTTATCAAAATAGTTTAGTACTGCTTTTCTTAACCTGTTATCTGGCTGCGAGTATGCTATAAGTACAATCCATAAAGTAATATTGCATTAATTTATGTTTAATCCGTTCGAACTTTTGTCTCTAATTGAAACCTTTTATGCCCCATAATATGAACTTGAACCTTGCAATCATCCTACTGATTTTGTGATATGTTTGTATGAATTTCAGTGGTCTACGAGGTTGCTGTTTTGGTATTGCAAATATGATCCTTGTGAGTTTCTTCGTCTTGAATTATGAACATTCATGCACTATTTTATTTATTTTTGCCCCCTATGTAATGTAAAACAATATTTCCCCTTGAAGTATGACTATGGAATTTGCTCGTCAAACATTCTGCAGGTAAAGCGAATGAGAGAAACTTTATATTCTGCTCTTCTTCTTCAGGTTCATCTTCTGATCATTATGCTATGATATGCGAACCATTGCAAGCTTTAGTTGCCTCTAACTTGTGTTGTACTTCTTTTGTAGGAAATATCTTTTTTTGACACTCAAACAGTTGGTGATTTGACTAGTAGGCTTGGGTCAGATTGTCAGCAAGTGTCTCGGGTTATTGGAAATGATCTTAATTTGATTCTCCGCAATGCTGTACAGGTTATATTCTGATTAGTCAATGCTGTATTGTTTTCCTGCAATATGAAAACTTATCTTCGTTTTTTTGCCTTTGTTCTAGGGTACAGGTGCTTTGATCTACCTGCTAATTTTGTCCTGGCCACTTGGTTTGTGCACATTGGTTATATGCTCAACTTTAGCAGCTGTAATGCTGATATATGGCATGTGAGATTTTCTCTTTGTTATAGCTCAAGATGGATTTTTATAGACATGAGGATGTTTATTGGGTGCATGGCTAGACAAGATAGATTAGAAATGAAAAAACACGGGTATGAGCATCATGAAGTAGAATCTAGAATTATCTGAGAAAAAAATTTGTTTGCTGTTGAGAGGATAACATTGAATCTTATGGGTTTACAGAAGTTGAATGCTAATGCATGTTTGCTGTCACAAATATTTGAAAGTCGAGTGCTTTAAGATAAACCATTTTATAGTATATAACGTGCCTCTTATATCTTTTGTCAACTTGTTTTTGTGATGCAACTTATTGTTAGTTTATTTCTCAGTTGGTTATATTTTCTTGGTTAGGTACCAGAAGAAGGCAGCAAAGTTAGTTCAAGAGTTCACTGCTTCGGCTAATGAAGTAGGATAAGATTATTTATCTCTATGTTCTTGGAGATATAAGCTTTTTATTTCAATGGTTACAAATAACAAAAACTGCTCTGTTCTCATTTAGGTGGCACAAGAAACACTCTCTTTGATGAGAACGGTTCGTATTTATGGAACGGAAATACTAGAGCTTGAGAGGTATTAACAATATTCTCCATCCATACAGTTCCTAAATTCTATTTTAGCAATACCACAAGAAGTGGGGAGGATGCCAACAGGCTTAGCTTATTCTATGGCTAAATTGGTTTTGATAGAAAGATATATTACATTCTTGATTCATAGGTACAAGCTGTTTCTTGAGAAATTAGCTGGTATAAGCTTGCGACAAAGTGCAGCATATGGAGTTTGGAATTTGAGCTTCAACACACTTTATCACTCTACGCAGGTGCAGCTTCCTTTTCTGATTGTCAAAGTTCTGTAATAAGTTTAGGATAAATTTCGTTCCGTTTTTCAATTTAGTTAGCAATTTTATGAAGTTCTGGGAAAGACAAATTCATTTATTTATGTCACTGAATATGGTTTGCTGTCTTTTATCTCTGTGCTTCGACTTCAACTAAATGTCGTAAAATATTCAAACCCAGAAATAACTTTATAACGAAAGAATGATTGGTCGTTCTACATTTGGCCTTTCATGTTTCAGTTTGTTGATCTTTTGTTGACCAAAATGTCACAGTTATGTGCTGGCTTGTAGAACTTGTTCCAACAATAGATTCATCATGGAGGTTGATTTTAATGATTTTAGTGAATACTGTCCTAGCTTCATCTAGATTCAGGCTTTTGGATACTAATTTTTAATGTTCTGATAGCTCAGTTGTGGCACCTTCTGTCTTGTAGATTATATGGCTTAGTTGTGGCTTGGTCTAAGATATTTCCTGCTGTATTTGTAGTCTGATGTTTTGGATGCTTCCCAAGCATTTGATTGTGTTACCTATGACAATCCTTTATCCTTTTTGATAGTTTGCAGCCCATTTTCTTTTGATGAGATGAGCCAGCCATCCTGCTGTTACCTTTTGACCAGTGATAAAAGTCAAAACTTTCTCGGCTTTGAGTGCATTATATCTTACAACTGGATGTTTTAGATTATATCATTACTAAGCATAACAAATGACTTATTCATATGAGATACGGGTTTAGGTAATGCCTATTTGGTAATTTTGGGAGTTTACATTGCTTATTCAGGATTCATTGTTTTTGTAGGTTATTGCTGTGCTAGTAGGAGGAATGTCTATCCTGGGTGGTCACATTACCGCGGAGCAACTTACAAAGTTCATATTATATAGCGAATGGCTAATATATTCTACGTGGTGGGTGGGTGATAATTTGTCATCTTTGATGCAGTCTGTTGGTGCAAGTGAAAAGGTCTTCCAATTGATGGATCTCTTGCCAAGTGACCAATTCATATCGGAAGGCAAGTAGTTATATTATTTTTATTGGAGCTGGTCTCTTTTTGCTTTCTTTGATCTGTGGATTTATCTATTTTTGTGTTAGAGATAGCAAATATTAAATTGCACAAGTATGTCTGTGCCCGTCATGAGAGTTTCTATGTAGTATAGTATTCCAAATTATGAAACAAAAATTGAAAGCCAATGCATCTGTTTGTATTCCTAATGGATGCCTGCAGATATTTTGCAATGGTTTCAGGTTTCCCCAAATATACATATTTGGTCGGGTACCTTATTCATAAACTGAGCCCTCATAGATTGTGAAAGAGAAATGTCTAGGGATCTGCTTTATCAGTAAATTTCTTCTCCACTAATTTGCTTGAGTTTTTCCTATAGTGGAAAGTTTAGTTTCCTAAAATGCATTCAAAACTTTCTGTTTCTGCTTGTCCCTTTTCTGATCAATTAACTAGTATTGCTATTTTAATTGTTTTGACTGAGGATGTTACTGCTTTATAGGATTGAAGTTGCAGAGGCTGATCGGGCATCTAGAGTTTGCAAATGTATCCTTTTATTATCCATCGAGGGCAGAGGTATATTTCTGATCTTTCTACGCACTCTACCTTTGGATGGAATGGATGTGCTAGATCATTAATTTGAGGATGCATACAGCAATACTTTAGTGTGTCTAAGTTATGTTAGGATGCATACAGCAATACTTTAGTGTCCCTCGGTTAACATTCCAGTTAAGGGGTTTAATTGTCTCCAATTTTTATAACTATGGCATGTGATAACACGGGCAAAGAGCAAAGCTTTCCTTTTAGTTGCTGTTTCTCTTTTGTCACCTCTTCTGCTGCTTCTCTCTCTCTCTCTCTCTCTCTGTGTGTGTGTGTGTGTGTGTGTTTTTTGGGTTGGAATATTTATCTGTTTCGAAAATTTGAGTTTGGACAGGTACCTGTTCTGCAACATGTAAATATCGTGGTGCATCCAGGTGAAGTCATCGCAATTGTAAGTGTGTTAGGTATATTATGGCATCTCTTGCTTCTTTGACGAGCACTAATTGTTTCCAATTTTTTTTCTTTTCCTATTTTGTTAGGTCGGTCTTAGTGGTAGTGGAAAAAGCACACTGGTGAATCTTTTGCTTCACCTTTATGAGCCAACAAATGGTCAGGTAAAAAATTTGAGCTATTGAATCATAAGGGCTTTGAATTAATGTCCTGGAAGTACTTTATACTTCCAAGCAACTTTGAAGAAAGTGTTCGGGTGAGATTTCTTATGCCTGTTTTTGGCCCATTCAATGTATTTCTTCACAGTTGCTTAATGCCAGTTGCTGAATATTTGCTTGTGTAATTATTTATTTCACTATCATCTTCCTCTCCCATTTTGCTGTCAGGGTTTTTCATATCTAGGTAAACCATGTTTTCTTTCTATCAATTGTCTGTGTTTGACTTGTCAAACAGTTTGCTTAACTGCAGGACCTTTTCTTCCCTCCATCAAATAAAACACATATGGTTTTTTGACATCCGATAACTGCCATCCTAATTGTAATTGTTGATTGATTGTTTCCTTGTTGGGGAGGGTCTGATGGATCCCTAATTGCCTGTTCCTTAAGAATTTGTATTTGATGCTCTAATTGCAGATTTTAATTGATGGTTGCCTTCTCAGAGAGTTGGATATCAAGTGGTTAAGAGAAAAAATTGGATATGTGGGACAGGTCCTTCATTTACTTCTAGCACTAATGAATTTCTGTAAGTTCAACATATTTCCTCCCTAAAACAACCAATTTTGAACAGGAACCAAAACTTTTTCGAATGGATATCAGTTCAAATATTAGATACGGCTGCACACGAGATGTAAACCATGAAGATGTTGAGTGGGCGGCCAAGCAGGCATATGCTCATGATTTCATCTCATCTCTGCCCAATGGTTACAAAACAATTGTTGATGATGATTTACTTAGTGGGGGTCAGAAGCAGCGAATAGCCATTGCTCGGGCTGTTCTCAGGGACCCGACCATTTTGATCCTTGATGAAGCTACTAGTGCTCTGGATGCAGAGAGCGAGCACAATATTAAGGTATCTACCTTTGGCAAATATTTACAACTTCCCATACTCCTTTGATGTGTGAGAATTCTGCATTCAATGTGTCATTTGCACCTTGTCTAGGGTGTTCTTCGTGCGATTAGAAGTGACTTGTCAACAAAGAGAACAGTCTTAATTATTGCACACAGGTAGGTGTTTCCTGCCCTCCTTTAAGTGCCTTTTATGTGAGGCAAAGTTTGACTGGTTCACTTTCTACAGGCTTTCTACAATACAAGCTGCTGACCGGATAGTGGTGATGAATGGAGGTCAAATTGTTGAGGTTGGCGCTGTGAAAATTTCATAAGAATTATTTAATGTTGTTCCATTCTTGGTTTCATCTAATACATTTGAATATAATTTTGCTGTGTTTTCTACTACACAAGGAATTATTTCCTTGCATAACATGCTTCATAGAAAAGCTTTATGCCTACCCAGTTGGGTGAAGCCTTGAATTTATAATGCTGATCATTTTTTTTTCACCTCTAGATATGGGTGGGCTATTTGACATGTGCGTGGTGTTGAAAGCATAATCTTCTCACCCAAGAAACATATGGCAAACCCTTAACACCTTTTCTTGTTTTTAGCTTGGAGATAAAACGTGTCGCGCACTGCTATTCTTGAGGAAAGGGCTTGGTTGTTGAATTTTATGTTATTTTCAGCTCTACCAACTAAGACTAACCTTATGTAGTTAGTTCTTATTTTTAATTTGTCTTGTTACATTCTGATGGTGCAATAGTTTCAACCCTGACAATGTTGAAAATTTGAATATTTGGGTCTGGGATGATGTGACTTGAAAACTCAAATGATTTGTTCATCATCCAATAAATGTTATTAGTCTAATTGACCAATGAACACAATTTTCTCTCTTTTTTTTTTTTTATCTGCAGATGGGCAATCACCGGGAACTTCTTCATCAAGATGGCCTCTATGCACAATTGACTAAACGACAAGCTGACGCTGTGGCGTGATAACGTCTGGCTTTCTCATGTTAGATCTTTGTCTTCCTTTTAATAGATTGGTCCATATATATGGTATTAAGGCTCAGTAGACCTTTTAACTTCTAACCGTTATTTATCATGCCCTTCTGAATTGGAAAGCTGACGCTATGGAATTCCTGAAGACATTCTGCATTCTCAATCAGCGATGCAGCATGAAAGGCGGCAAAATTTGATGTTCACGAGAGAGTTCTCCTTCCAAGTACAGAGTGGAGAATTTTAACATTTCATTATTTTTTTCATCAGATGCCTGAAATGTGATCTCAAGAAGTTTGTGTCTTGTATGATATTGATGCAAAATGAGATTCAGTCATTAGCAAACTGAAACTCATTCTGGTCACTTGTTAGTTTAAATTCATTAAAATGTAAGACATGATCATAGATGAGAACCACAGGTTTATAAAAGTCAAAATATATCAATTGCAGCAAGGTTATGGATGACATGTATCTTTGCTTTGTAATTGCTTTTACTTGGTGGATATGAGCTCCCACGGTCTCTCTTTGTATTGTTTTCATATTTTAATCAAGGAAAAATATACTAAAATACCCTCGATATTCACTCGGAGAGATAAAATGTTCCTGAAGTTTTTTTAAATCTTATTCTTCATATTTTCGTAAATAGGTTAAAATGTCTCTAATTTTTTTTTTTTTAAATAAAAGTATTCCTAAACTTATGAAATTGGTAATAAAATTTTTCTCCATTAAGTTGTTTACTCTAGCGTAACAGAATTGAAGTGTTACGTTAGTAGAATTGATTATTGATTATGTGGCAGATATGGAAGTAAAGTTTATTTCACATAGCCATTATGTAAGTATACTCATAATAAATCTTTTTACCATTTTTTTTCTCTTTGTGTACTCATCTCTTACAAGCATGTTGCTATACACTTCAAGAGTAACAGAACTAACGTATCACATTAGTTATTGTTTACATGACGGACGTGCAAGTAGGTTTATATCACATAAGGGCCTACTAATGTGGCATGTCGGACCCATTACCCTGAAGTGAATGATAGCTCTGTGAAATAATATTTTAGTATCGATTTAATAAATTTAGAAATAATTAAAAAAAAAACTTTGAGAGCATTTTATTCTATTTAAGAAAATATAAAGGGCATTTTTATACTTTTCATCAAAATATTTAATGGTGGGTTCTTTTTTTACATGGTATTACCTTAGCACCGTTATCTTAAAATAGACTACGAAAAGATATTTTAGTACCGTTTTTAAAAATTAATATATATTTTTGTTTTAAAAAAATTCTAGGGACATTTCAGCCTCTCTAAAAAAATATAGAATATTTTAGTACCTTTTCTCTTTAATCAATCTTATTTCGTAAAATTTTATGATCTATGTTGGATTTGATTAACCTGCGTTGTTGTGTAGACCTTTCTAATTTCATATTATGAATTTTAGTTTCTTAGATGTTACTATTATTTTTGTCAAAAATACTACTTTATATGATGCATAAAGTTTTGATTTTGTAGTTGCATGTTAACAAAAGCAGTTTTTTTGCTGTACCGAAGAGATAGTTTGCATGTTTTTGGTTCGAATCACTTTGGAAATCAACACAAATCAAATCATTGATGAATTAGGATTTTGAGATATATTTTTAACAGATAAATTGATTGAAATTGAGTTATTTTTTGTGTTATAAAATCTATTATTATTATTATTATTTGGTTTTTTTATAAAAAAAATATTGGGATTAATTGGTTATTTTGCTGGAAACCCATATCACCCAAAAGGAAAAATAAAATATTAATGCGGGCCATGGCCCATAAAAATATATACTTCTTCGAGCGGCAATTCAAATTTTCATATCTGTCTTAACAAAAAAAATTTCTCCCAAAAATGGCCCAAAACTTATTGGTACTTTTTAAGTTTTATAGAAATCGAAAACCGAAACCCGCAAGACCTACAGAGGCGAGCATGGATGCTTACCAGCAGCAGCAGCAGCAGCAGAATGGATATATGAGACCACCGCAACCGCCGCCGGTTCCACCTTCGGTGCCGGCGGATCCCCACCACTATCTTCACCACCAAGCAGGACCACCTGTTCCTCCACAAGCCGCTTGGTATTCTAATCAATTCCAGTACAACCCTCCAGCACCACCACCGCTGCCATCTTCACATTCTCCATCTCCTCCACCTTCTCAGCAGTGGCCGGGGCCTCCTCACTCCGACCATCTCGCTCCTCCTCCCGTTCCTTCTTCTACTTATCCTCCACCACCTCCTCATCCCTATCCTGCGCACCATCCCCCGCCAAGCCACCAGTTCCCTCCACTTCCTCCTCGGCCGCACTTGCCTGCTCCCCCTCCTCCGCATTCTCAGTTTCCCCAATCTTACCCTCAGGTCAATAAGGTAATTTCCATTATCATTCTTTATTTAAAAAAAAAAAAAAAGATCATTACATGGTGTTGTGAAGATTCTGTCAGGATCACTACTCTACGTACCGGTTCCGATGCGAATAAATTTGTATGTGAACTTTTGGAGCTAGGGTTACCTCCATACTCTGCGTTCGTTTCGTTCTATTTTGCCTTTCTCTTTTTCGTGTTTTAGGTCTCTATTGGTGATTTTTTTTTTTTTTTTTTTGTGGTTTTCCTAATATCTGTGCCGTTTCCAGGAATGGGGAAATCCTAATTGGGGTCAGCACCAAGGATGGGACTACCAAGGTTAGCTGTTGTATTTCTATGGGAAAATCTAAGCTTAACATGCACACTGTTTCTGGTTGGTTTTTTGAGAATAAACTATTTTTTGCATGCCAAATTTCTTACTAGTTTGAAAATGAACACGTCTGTTGACTGTTGGTGGAATGTTATATGCATTTTTTTCAGTTAGTTTGATAATGGTGCACAATTTTAAATGCATTGATTAATAAGAGAGCTGAAGACTCTTTCACTTGCGGTATAGACTTGAAGAAAATCATTACGTGTAGCTAAGTGACAACAAAACCGTTTTCTTCTGAGATTTGGATCTGTTATCATCACAACATCAGTTGGCGTTTATCTTAACAAGAGCAGATATATAATACGTTTATTATGTATCTTAAATTTCTTTAATGGCAATTTTTGACTTTTCTGGTGACATGACATATTGCAATTGCAGCTCATAACAATGTGGAGGATTGGGCTGCGAGAGCCAGAGCATGGGCAGCACAAAAGGCTGCAATGGAGGATCAACATCCTCAGTCACAATTTACTCAAGTCAGCAGAATGGAAGAACCAAATCGGTATCATGACCGGTATCAGCAGACTGCTGGTTCTCATTATCAAGATATTCAACAACAACATTTTCCTGCATCTGGCTATCAACAGTATCCAGTTTCAGCTACACCATCACATCAGCAACCGATAGTTTATTTACATGAGAATGGATCTTTCAACTCTGGACAATCATATAATGATGGACACATTCTTTACACTGCTGGAGCACCAACTACCAGTCCATCGGTTCTTCAGCAGGAGGTACCTTCTAGTTATTCTTCTGTTACAGGTAATAATAATTGATTTAGCATACTGTATTTGCATGTGAAGCATTATTCAAGAGCTATTCATATAGGGCACAATTGTTTTAAATAGGTTCTGACATATCCATTATGTCTACTAGTAGCGATTGGACCTTCCCGAGACACCACTCTGAAAGTATTGTGTAGTATTTCATAACCAAGTCACATGAATACTGGAATTTGACAGAGTAGGAGAACTTTTTAGCATCTTTTTCCTGTTTTATGGCTTTTTTTGATATGCTATTCCCATTTTTTAAAAATATTGATATTAGCAGGCAATTACTTTAGCTGATTCACAATAAATTTAGAACATGATCTTCCTGAAAGTTGATCTGAGTCCCATCACCTTTACTCAGTTTATAACTTCTCTTGGAGGTTCTGTTGCTCTCCTAATGCAACTTTATCTCTATTCACAAGGATGTGTTGAATTAAGCAAAGGAATGTGCATTTGTTTTCAGTATTCTAATTCATATGCTGGACTGTTGGACTTTCTTGGTTCCTATGGATGTGTTTGAGCATATTATCACTTCATTACTCCGGGAAGTAATGGTGGTAATAAATGAGCAATTACATTTGAGGCAATGCACTATGCAAAGGTTACCAAATAAATAAAAATTAATATATTGTATAATGATACATCAAATAGTGTTTAATCACATTGTTTAGATTATTAAAAGTATTGAATGTGGAGATGTATATGTCATCAAAAGTTAAATTTGCAGGGTACATAAATGATCTATTTCTTCTCTGATTGCTTCCTGGAGTAATCAGTTTGCTGGATTTGTAAGCTTTATATGAGTAACCTTTGATTTATAGCTCTCTAATCATGAATGTTTGGCATACCTTATTCTGGTGTAGGCAGTTAGTCCTTTTCAGGTAGGATATTGTAATCAATTGGTGGTTTCATAATCTGAGCTTCTAAATAATATGAAGACCCATTTGCATGTCTCTGTTCTTCAAATTATCTATTACTTTCTCTTTCAGTATTTGAAGAGTTCATACTGATAAAAAGGTACTTTGAAGAACTTTATTTCCACTTGCATTCATCTTCTATAATTACTCATCTAACTTGAATTGGGTTATGTTTGGCCTTTCCACTAACCAGTTTCCGTGTGGTTCCTCTTTTGTACTCTGTATTTGTCATAAGCGTGAAATGTATCCTTCTGTGTCATTTTATTATATGAACAAACTGTTTAAAAGGTTGATTAGGTGCAACAAAGTAGAAGCTCAAAATGTTGCAGTTGTAGAAAAATTATTAATACTTTTAATCATGAGCTCTAGGCTGAAGATGATACTATATCAAGACCATTTAATCTAAGAAGCTTTATCACAAGTTTGTTTTGGTTGGCTTTGTGGATTCATTTTTCTCTCTTCCACCTGATTTGGGCTACATCTTCAGAAATATGTGTAGCCTCTTACCAACAAGCCATTTTTTCCATGTTCCACAACATCAGTATGCTCAATTTCTTGATGAGCATTTGTTGGTCTGTGATGCATGTGTCGATACTATCTCTATCTTCCTTCTATTACATTTTATTTATATTACTTTTGGTTTTTTTCTCACCATTTAAGATGAATGGGAAATTATGGATAAACTTTATTGACTGCCTACCTACTTACAACAAACATTTGCACACACTATATCAATATCCCATTATTTCAGATTCACTGATAGATGTAATTTTAGCTTTTGTTTCTTGTTGTTGTCCAGTATATTCAATTCAAGCAACAGCAAATCATGTAGATATTTTGAAATTTATCAACTTGTAAATATAAATCCATAAGAATGCCTAGGTTATTTCTCATGATATTAAAAGAGATTGCTTTATTGATGGAAAATTGCACGTGAGAGGATTGTTGTCAGATGGAAGTAAGATATTTTTCTGCTTTAAACTGAGGAAAAAACCCAAAAATTGTTTCTGTTTAGAAACTTAACTATGCAAGTAGAAAATATTTTTCCACTGGATTAGTTTCTGCTTTAAATGAGGGAAAAGCCCAAAAGCTGTGCCTGTGCAAGATTTTCTTTAATTAGTTTCTGCTACGTAGAAAAGTTGCTTCCACTTAATTAGTTTCTGCTTTAAACTGAGGAAAACGCCCAAAACTTGTGCCTGTGCAAGATTTTGTGAGAAGAAATTGACCGTTCCTAAAATCATATATGTTATTTTATTCTTTGAAAGTTTGGATGCTTTTTAGAACTAATGCAGAAATTCAAGTTTTGCCTATATAACAACTAAGAGTGAAACAATCGGTGGCCCAGATGAGTTTCAATTGGTCCAAGGTTTTATATTTCTCATTCTTTTAGCTTCTCTGTTTGACTGCTTTTACATATGGCAGGTAAAGAAGAGGCTACAGATCAAAACGATCAGCCATTGCCTTTGCCCATATCTTCTACCCAAGATCTACAGCATTATGTTCAACCACCACAGCCTGCTCCTGGTGGATCGGTTCTGACCGAACAGCCCTTTCCCTATGGCAATCAGGGAGCGGATCTCACTGCAGACCTTAGCAACCAGCCTTTAGATTTTGCACCCGGCTTTGGTCATGATCACGAGCCGCAAATGCAATCTAGTTACGGCACTCACCATGATCCAGCAGGAAATGTGAGGGTGCATGGCCCGGTTCCACCACCACCTCCAATTAATTCATGGTCTCCTGCTATTGCAACTGGTGCTGTTTATCCTGTAATTCCTCCTGGTCTTTCTGCAGGGCATCAGGTATTGATTCTGGCTATGTGGATGTGTGAATGTCATTCAATTTAATGATCTGAGGGTTATTTTAACACAATCTTTTTGTGTTTTTTAAGCATGATCCTTCGGCATCCATACCCCCTGTTCCTGGACATTCTGGGCCACCCTTCGGAAGCTTCCCTGGAACAGGTTTTCAGCCAACAATTCCATCTGCTGGTGTGTCATATGGTGTTGGTTCGGGAACTGTACTTCTTCCATCTACTGGCTTCCCTGCTGATGCTTATGGGGTTTCTAATGTATTAGAACGCCCAAAAAAGGTCAGTACTTGTTCACATGTTTTCTACTTGTGAAAATAATCATTGTTAAGTCTATATTTGGAAATTTTCAGGCATCTGTACCTAATTGGCTTAAAGAAGAAATAATTAAGAATGCATCTGTGATCACAAAGTCCTCTTTAGAGCATCCTAGGGAGGAAACGCAGTCCATTGAGGATGAGGGTGTTGAAAAATCTTTTGGGAAAGGTGACCAGGCAGATGGCAAAAGTATTGATTCTTCAAAGTCAACCGAGGAAGAGGACGAAGATGAGGTTGAGGTTCTTGTTTTCTTCTGATGACAGTTTATTAGCTATCAGCTTCTTTTGATGCACTCCAATTATTTTCTTGATTTGCTTTGCATTCAACTTTTGGAAATAATAGCTTTTTCCTATTTTTTCTATCCTTTTGTTTTGGCTCTGCAGGATGATATAGAAGCTGCCCGAACTGCAGCCATTAATCAAGAAATAAAACGTGTGTTAACTGAAGTTCTTCTAAAGGTTAGGTGCTTAAACACTAGTATTCCTTTAGTATAATTTATTTTTTCCTTCCACATGATAATATTAACTTTCATGTTTTGAATAGGTTACTGATGAGCTGTTTGATGAAATTGCAACAAAGGTTCTTCATGAAGATGTTTTGACTGGTGAAGGTGATTGCTCGATCACCTGTGTGCTTTATGTTGCTGTATACGTTAGTAGAACTGCTTAAGTTTTTGAAGTTCCATCTGTTTTCTAAAACATCATCTAAAATATGCACTTTGGCTTCTCAGTTGATAACAATACTGTGACATCAAATAATAAGATATCTCCATCTCCGCCTGAAGTCCCAACTCCCAAGGCTTCTGCAAAGGCTCTAGTTCCAGTAAAAGCCAAAGAGTCTGACACTGAAGATATAAGTGAAAAATCCAGTTCGAGTGCCCCGGGAAATGTATTGGGCCTTGCTAACTATGCATCTGATGACAATGATGATGATGAAGAAATCAAGAGTTCCACCATGTCAACTTCTGGAAAAAACAATGTGCCTAAGCAATCTAGCATTCCAAAGAATTCAGAAGATTTGCATGACACCATGGATAATGGCAATTCACCTGCAGATGTTGGAAAGAACAGCAAAGGGTGGACAGAGTCTGATTTAATCAAAAACAGCAATATAGAATCCAGAAGACAAACTAATGCCGCTGGTAATGAGCTGAGTGAGCATAAATATTCTTCCAATGTGGTATCTGGAACCACTAGTGCTGAAATTTTTGTTGATGTTGGAAAGATATCACACAGTCCTAACGGGTCTGGTTCAAAAGATACTTCTGGCCAAAACGCCATTGATGATTCTCAAGTTAGGGAAACTAAGATGAAACCAGATGAAAATCACCAGCATGAACAAAAAAGGAATTATTCAGGAAAAGCAAAAGATAATAAAGAGGCTGAACATGGGAGTAGGACAGTTGAGAAAGGAGATGGCAATCGTAGGAAACAGGATGAAAAGCATTTGAAAAAGCAAAAGGCTGATGATCAAAATGTCTCGAAAGAAAGATCAAAAGGGCAAGGTGATAGGACTGGTGAAAAAGCAAAGGAATCTGAATCAAGAAAAAGGGCCTCCCATCTTGATGTCAAGGAGGACAGGAAAGAGTTAGAGAAACTTCACAGATCAAGTGCCAAAGAAGATGACAATAGGAAACGAGGGCGTGGAAGGGACAGGGAGGAACATAGGTCGAGGCATAAACCGACCAGTGACTCAAGCAGGCACAAGAGAAGGCGCTCTTCTTCAACTAGCAGTAGGGGTCGAAATAGCAAGGACAACAATTCAAGTGATGAAGCATCAGATGATTCTAAGAGGTTCTCCTCAGAGATCTTGTATGTTTCCTTATTCTTCTCTCTGTATCTTTTATGTGTATTCTCATTCTGTCTTCCATTGTGCAGAAGATTACGTTCAAGAAAGCGAAACTCATCTCCATCTCCTGTTAGATCTAGGAGAAGGTACCCATTTATCTGAAAGTTTTTCCTATCTTGATTTGCACAGTCACTTGCTACTTTTATTTGAGGATTTATATGTCAGAGTTGGACTAAATTTGGAATCAGTTAAAGAAATTATGGTAATGGAGAAGCCATCTTAATCTCTAAATCATTTATCAAGGTTTTTATGTAGTTAGCGATCTTTTTGAATAGAAACAAACAATTAAATTCACCTGAAGAGCAATAAAATTGATTCATTCAAAATCAATCTTGATTATAATACATTGTGATCATATAGGGAGCATTTAGTCAATCAATTGATACATTTTATCCTAGGCGGTTTATGGTGTGGTTTTTGGTGATTGGATAACACTTTTTGGATAATAGGGTTTTTGTTAGGTTCATGCTGAATAGATTGTTTAGTCTGTGTCTTGCATTCTGTATTGATTCTTTATTCCTCATGGAAATTTTGAATTGATCTTTTTTCCTTGTACAAAAAATTTTTCTGCCGACACTTTTGGTGTCATGAAGAGAAAGAAATTAGGAGCAGACTGACTAAGCAGATTAGTTATACAACCTCTGTAGTTTCTCAGTGGTTCGGTAGTCATTAGCCTTTGATTTATAATATTTTTGCATGCTCATTGCGTATGAATTCATGGGCCAACATTTGTTGCAATGGTGTCTGCTTACATGCATGACAAATGCAAACTATATTGCAGCTGTTCTATCTCCCATTTGTATTTTGTTTATATTTTCTGGAGGTTTTTCTTCAATACTGGCTTTCTTTGTGCATGTGGAAGGTATTTAACTTGCAACCTCTCTTTCAATATTGCCTGAAGTCTCACATGACCAATTTATTTTGTCTTTCTTTGGCTTCATTTATGTCTCTGAATCTGCATAAATAGGTTAGCTTATATGTGCCAGTGAATTGATGCATACAGTCACCACTTTCCTTGTGACAGACCTGTTCAACTGGTTGTGGTATGCAAATTATGGGGACTGTTTTATACTTTTAACCTTTACATTCAACAGCTTGATTGATCCAAACTTTTATTGTATTATATATTTTTTAATTTGCTCTTTCTCCTTAGTACTGCAATGTAGTTTTCCTAGTACTTTTGTTTTTACCTGGATAATAATATAATGGATTGACAGTAACTGAATTTTGATGATCAATGGATGGTCTTAAGTAGTTGCAATGTTCCCCATTTCTTCCTTTTTTCCCCCAATGATATTCTGCAATACTTGGTCCATCTTGTAAGTGTTGAATTCAACAATTTGGGTACTTTGTGGTTGATTAAATAGATCCTTTTCTGTGCCATTAGTAGTAGAGAAGTTTGTATTCAGGACGATCTGTTATCAAAGTTTCAGTATCTATATGGCTAAGAATTTCTCGAGTTGTGTATGTCTAACTCACCATACAAGTATGATGGGTGTTTTCGTTTCTAGACAAGTTTCAAGGTCACCTCATAGCAAGCATTCTCAGCGCAGGCATTCTCCCTACTCTTCTCTTGAGGGCATGAGGTATGTTACCCTGCATTTTATAAGATTAAAGATTGTATTAGTGTTTTTGAGACATACATACAAGACCGTATGCTCAACAGGTGAAGGCATCAGGCTTCAGAATTTTTTGCTAAAACATTCCCTGGTTCAATAACCGTACTAACTATTTGCAGGGGAAGGAGATCAAGGTCCAGATCACCTGCTAAGCGACACAGATGATTCAAAGGGGTGATGGGACGATGCAGGCTATGAAATGCAAGACATTCTGGTTGGAGGTTCTTGAAGATATATAAATCGATGAGAAACCAATGGATACTGTAACTCAGGGATATGGCTTGGCAGCATTTTTGTAGCAGTTGAGGAATGTGTTTACTTAGTCCGCATCGAGGGGCTAACAAATCTATGCTGCAGAATCTTGGGAATTGAGCATTATGAAAAGTCCAGGCAGGTTGTTAATATCTTTTGGGAATTGGGGGTCCAAATGATGCTGATGTGGGTTTTGTAATTGTAGTGTGATATCTAGTTATCTTTAGTACGATAACAGAATTGTTATCTGTTGTGTGAATTTCCCCCACTTCAAGTAAAGAAATTTTGTTGATATAGCTTTCAAGAGAGTATTATTTCGTCCATAGCTAAGAGTTGCACCTGTGACTTGCAATCAACATCCATTATCGCAGTAATTGGCTATTCAGGTTTTATAGATTCCAAAATACACAAAACGCAGGTGGAACCTGGATTCAATATCTGTGGCAGTCGTAGCTTTGCAGGGTCTTTTGATTGTCTCAAATTGCAAAGGCAGATTGTGGTTGGATATGTACTTTAATCCTCCATTATATGTCCTTGTCGGTGACTTGGATTTTCTTGTATCTGTGGTTATGACTCGAAGCTTGGATTTGAAATCCCAGGCTCTACAGAATATTGTACTTGTACAACATTGCCAATGTCAATGATCTATTGGTTTACCCACTGCAAGAATTTTAAAATGAAACAAATAATTAGTGGTCCATGGGTTGGAGAGAGTCAAAATGCGGACTTTTTGCTTGTTAAAAAAAATGGGCACACAGAAACGACGACGTTTTATTTCAAGAGCCACTGAATCGGAACCTATAAACTGAGAAAATGACAACGTCGGATATGGGAGCTCTTTGACTTTTGAGGGAAAATTCGATTATTCAAGTGCAAAACTAATGGAAAGCTGACGCGTCATTAACGGCAGAACCTCACATGCCCCATGAATTATGAATCCATTACCTTAATCCACCCGTCTTGGTGCTGCTGAAATTCAGTTTATAAAGTTTCTTAGTTTCTTTTGAGTTTGTTATTTTTCCATTCTTTCTTCAGTTAAAGTTCCATTCTTTTTCCTTTCTCTCGCACAAACACCAAACCCCTTCTCCCTCTCTTCATTTCGTACTCACAAGCAATGCCATGAAGGTCCTTTCCCTCTCTAAATTCATTCGTTTTTTCTTCTTTCTCTGCAATTCTCTAAATATTTTTTTTGTTTTGATTTACAGGCAACTCGAGTTGGGCTATGTTATGTCTGGCTCTATGGATTTATGCTCATTGTTGTCTCTCTCTTCCTTATTCAGAGCTTACCTTTCAAGGATGCAACCCGGAGGCCCCTCATTATCACTCCCAATGGTTTTAGCGACATGGGCAATCCTAAAATCACAATCTTTTCAGCCCTTTCGGATTTTGCGGGAGAAAGGCAGAGTCTTGCTATTCGTTCATGGCTTGCTTTATCCTCCCAAATTACTGTGGTTCTTTTCACGAAAGAACATTTTGCTGCTTCTTTCGCCTCTATCTTTGACTCGCGAGTTTTGATCGACTCCAGTATCGACTTCACGTATGTGATTCCATTTCTAATTGTATTCAATTTATTAGCTTTCGTTTATTTAGTTAAGCAAAGATTCTTTTAAGTTGTTTGAATTTTAGTTTACGGTTTTTGATATTGGGAGTTGATAGGTTTCTCGGTACACCTTTCTTTCATTCCATGGTGGAAAGATCGCGGGAATTTGAAACAGACATATCCGTTTTCGTGAACCCAGAAACTGTTCTGCTATCTGATTTCGTCTCTACCTTATATTGTGCTCATAAACTAGACCGAAATTGGCTTCTTGTGGCTTCATTGCGAAATGTTTCGTACTTTCCTTTTCATTTAGATGATTCTGGGAGACATTGGCTAAGAGAGGATGGGAAACGGATAAAACTCCAGGAGGTATGGAAGAACCTTTGACTTGAAGCTGAAAGTTCATACTAAATAAACAACAATACTTACTTAGACTGAGTCCGTGAACAACCTAGTAATAAATTGACATGTATCCAGAGTGGCTAATTGACATTTTGTATGCATGATGATTTGTTGATGAAATGGTTGATTTGGTCTAAGTGAGAAAGATCCATTTAAGGCATCAACATTGATGTCATTTCTTAATTCTGAAAGTTGCAGGTGATGCTCAGTCAGGATTGGCAATGGAATGACTGTGATGATAGAATGGTTATGGCATGGAACAGCCAAAATGTAGCTCTACACAATGCAGTACTTCCACCTTTTATATACAGCAAGGGGATTCACAATCGCTGGATCATTAATGAGGCTGTGTTATCTGAAAATAGGTTTGTTTTTGATGCAAGTTGGACCATTTCATGTTTCTATCTGAGTGATCATGTAAATCAATCTAATCACATGGCAGAGAGTTCTGGTTTCTCAAATATCAAAAATAGGAGCTGGGAATATGTAGGCAATTCACATCTTGGTGCAGCCTATGGATCATTGCTTTTCCGAGAAGTTGATTATTCTAGCCTGCTAAAACTTGTGAAGTGTAATGGAAAATATTTATTTTCTGACACAAAAGAAGACATCATGTATCCATTTATGGATGAGAAACAAAGTGTATGGAGTAGAAGGATTTTGCATTCCAGGTCAAAGAAGAAAAATATGGCATGTTTTCATGATATTAAATCAAAAAAAAGAATGCTAGATTGTTCTTTGAGAAAGCAATTGAAGTACTTAGCACCTTTACATATTCCATTATCCTTAGAGTCACTTCTTTCAGTAACTGCAGATGAGAATCAAACAGTTGTGCTTGGTGTAGCTGGGTATAGTTACAAAGACATGCTAATGAGTTGGGTGTGCAGATTGCGTCGCCTCCAGGTCACCAACTTCTTGGTCTGTGCTCTTGACCAGGAAACATATCAATTCTCTGTCTTACAGGTTAACTCGAATTGCTTTTTTTTTTTT
The DNA here is from genome assembly GCA_037975025.1 of Excoecaria agallocha. Lineage (NCBI taxonomy): Eukaryota > Viridiplantae > Streptophyta > Magnoliopsida > Malpighiales > Euphorbiaceae > Excoecaria > Excoecaria agallocha. Next base: position 56,876,518 of record CM075807.1, on the reverse strand, counting down.
TTCTTGTTGGTCCCATTTTGTATCCTAACTGCTTCTAAGCTTTGGCTATGGTTATCAGTTACAATTTGGAAATGCACACTTAAATGTGTAGTAGTTTATTTTAATTTCTAATAAATTAAAAGATTTGTTAATTGTCATCCTACCATACCTTATACCAACTATTTATTAGGACAATTTCTGCAGGGCCTGAAAATGAGTTTGTTAACTTTAAATGTTCCAGATTGCCTTTGCTCGGACCTCTCGGTTTCTAGAGTTGATATTCCTTCTTTTTTTTTTTTTGGGTTTAAATTGCTCTTAAGGTGCACCTGGATCTTGTTCTGGGACTCCTTTCACCCAGTGTGCCATCTTCCTGTGTGTCTGATCTTTAAACGTTTGTGTTTTCTGCCAGGGCCTGCCTGTTTTCTATGATCCATCAGCCCCAAGTAACATTAGCTTTGATGATTGTCACTTTGGAACTAAATGCTTTCAGAGGGTAACCAAAGTCAAGTCTAGACTGGTTCTGAAGATATTGAAGCTGGGATATAATGTACTTCTGAGTGATGTTGATGTTTACTGGTTTTCAAACCCATTGCCAGTACTTTCATCTTTTGGTTCCGCTGTGCTTTTGGCACAGTCTGATGAATACAATAAAGCAGGTGTTACTCCAGCCATGAAGCAATTAATAATTAATTTCTTTAGAATGGCATGAAAAGTATGAATTTTATTACAAGAATCTATTTTTGTAATTTGGTATAGTACAAAAGTAACATAAGAAGTCCATGTTTTTCTAGGGAAAAGAATAATTCTGTCGTTTTGATTCTTAATGAATGTTCCTGGCCTTTCCATGCTGATTTCTATTTGTAGGACCTGTTAACTTGCCTAGGCGCTTGAATTCTGGCTTCTACTTTGCTCGCTCAGATGCTTCAACAATTGCAGCAGTGGAGAATGTAGTGAAGCACGCAGCAAGTTCAGGCTTGTCTGAGCAGCCTAGCTTTTACGACATATTATGTGGAGAAGGCGGATCCCATCGCATTGGCAATGATAGATGTGTGGAACCTGAAACAAATCTTACTGTTCATTTCTTGGATAGAAACCTATTCCCTAATGGTGCATACTTAGACATATGGAAGAAGCACAACGTAAAAGAAGCCTGTGCAAAAGTTGGCTGCCTCGTGCTTCATAACAATTGGATTAGTGGAAGGATGAAGAAGCTAGAACGTCAGTTTTTTGCAGGCTTGTGGGAGTATGATGATGGCAGAAGGATGTGCTTTAGAACCTAATCAGTGTTTTGTTGACTTTGACCTTCTCATGGACACGAAGAAAAAGAAGAGCCTATTCCCTTCTTCTCTGTTATTAGTGTCATAAGCGTTGGTTTTGTCTTGGTCATATGGCGGCATATTAGATTAAAAAGACCTGGCCGGCCATGAAAAACAAAAGCATTTCACCTTACCCAAAAATAATAATATTGAAATATCTCTGGCTGAGAAAATACTCCCCTCATTTTCTGCAGGTGGTTTTTACAATATTGAAAATCTGGACTGACAGCTTTTGATTGCCAGCTATGATGAAGGCTTGTGCGTGTTTGTTTGGCCACAATCAAGACTCTCACAAAGAGTATGGAAGGAAAGAAGAAATAGCAGGAACTCCCATGTCATACAACTTTACCTCACAGTCCAGGGAATTTTCTGTCAGGATAGTCCATGCTGGGGGCCGAGAGGAGTTTTATCAACCTAAACTTCCTGCATCTCACTTGATGGAAAAATATCCCGGTATGTATGTTGCCCGCCCGGAGGTTTTCAAGAATCTCCAGCAGTCCTTGTTACGGCCAGATGAGAATTTGTTGCCTGGTAACAAATACTTGATGATTCCATCCACTACTGCTCAGAAATTGCGACATAAACATGTGAAAGGAAAAGTTACAGGATATGCTAATGGCAGAAATGAGATGTCTGATGTAAATATCACTTGGGAAGCAAGTAAAGAAATTTCAGACGCATCTGTTTCTTCGGCAAAAGATTTCTATACCTCTAAAGGGAGGTCATCAAGAGACTCGAAAAGTTCCATGAAGAGGAGGAGTGTTAAACCAAAGAAGGATTTTGTTCCACCACTTCCAAAAACAAGGATTTATTGGGGTCCTAATTGGGAGCCGAGTCTGACCTCTGTACAAGAACTCTCTCCTTGACTATTTATCTGGCTGATGACTCGCATACCTGCCTCTTCCGGTATGTGATCGTTCAAGAAAGTTGTTTCTAGTCTCTTTTTTCTCGAAAATTGTCAAACAGTAGAATTTTCACTTAATATTATTTGGCTGGCTGCATCAGTAACATGATTGCTTGAACTTGTAATCAGTGGTAGCAGAACTTACCCCCTTTTTTTTTTTTTTTTGATGTATTGCTGCTCTTCCATAATCCATGCCTCAAACTTCTGCTGAGTTTCAATATCTATTTCTGTTTATTTGCTGGTAAAATTTTGAGTTTGAACTGTTAATAGAATCAGGTTGGGCTTTGAACTGATGAATATTACTACGATTGAATAACAACCATGAACTCTTAAATGCATTGACCAACAAGAAAAACAAATTTTGTTTCCTGTCCCATATATATCATGATTACCAATCGAAGGAGATCACATTAGCTCAAAACAATACAATCATTTAATGAATTCTATCAAAAAAAGATGAATGATTTTGATTAATCACATACATCAAACTGTTCATTTTTAACTATGTAAAATGTAGACTCATAATATGTAAGACAATAGCTTGGTAAAGACCCATGTATAGAGAACTGCAAAGGTAGCACCAGCTGGGATTGTCACAAGCCATGAAGCCACAATCTCTTTAACTGTTTCTGCTCTAACGCTGTTGAGTCCCCTTGCAAATCCTACACCCATGACTGCACCCACCAAAGTATGTGTGGCTGAAATTGGTAATCCGAGCTTTGATGCAACTAGAACAACAGAAGCTGCAGCAAACTCGGCTGCAAACCCTCTAGTTGGTGTAAGTTCGGTTATCTTCTTTCCAATTGTTGCTATCACCCTATACCCCCACATTGTCAGCCCAGCTACTATACCAAACCCTCCCCATGCTAGAACATCAGTTGGAATAACAATCTCGGTTCCACTAGCCCCACCATGAAGAATAGACAATGCAGCAGCTAAAGGACCTATTGCATTGGATACATCATTTCCACCATGAGCAAATGACATGAAGCAGGCTGAGAGTACCTGCATGTATCCGAAAACCCCATAAACTATCTCCAATTGGGTACCAGTTGGTCCTGCAAAATCAGATAGAAAGCCGATATTTTTGTGTTGGACTGTATTCTCCTTTGGTTCGGGTTTTATTGATGTAGCTTTCACAAGGAGATGACCAAGCTGCTGCTTGATGATTCGGTAAACTAAGAATGCACCAGAAGCACCACAGGCCAAAGCCTGTGCCAGAGCCAAAGGAAAGGTCTTGCTTAGAGGAAAGGCTGCAAAAGATATTCCTGTTACACCAGCAAAGACAGCTATTGGCGCGGCTGCAGCTGCAGCTTGTCCTGGATTCGTAGCACTGTAGACAAACTGCAAAAATTAAGGATGGTGAGAACCAGGAAGTGGCTCGTTACTAGCAAAAATGGACATTCGTAATATTTACAGGATGCAGTAAGTGGTTCAAGTAATTCCACCAAGCCTAAAGGTTTGGCCAAAAGCATGGCTCTGAGGAGGTAAATCTTTTAGCTGGTCATAAGTCGAGGCTAAGGCATGTGTGAGGTATACAGAGATCTTTATTGTTTGAAGCCAGTGAGAACATACCCTACGAATGCATTTGTAGACGAGGAATGACACCACTGCTCCCATTAATGGAGAGATCACCCATGAAGAAGTTACCTTTGCCAGTGAACTCCAAAAGACAGCACCAGCTCCACCATACACAAGACCGAAGCCAACCATTGACCCTACAATACAGTGTGTGGTGGAGACAGGCCAACCATAATACGAAGCAACCTGTATACGACATGATAAATCAAGCATCAACGAAAGAGCACTCAAGCTTGTTATTCATGTCTTCAGCGTACAAGAACGCTAAATTCAGGACATGCAAACTTGTAGAAAACTGATAAGTATGCCCCTTGTATAATTTCATCAGGTAACCAAACGATTGCATGTCGTGCCAAGTAACTGTCAGAACTGATAATTATTTCCTTAAAACTTTTAAGTTGACTGATGTCTTCCCCATATGGTTTTGGTGGGAAGTCCCCCTACAAATTCAAGCAGGTTCTTGAGTTCCAGAAATCCTCAAACAAAAAAATGGTTCTTAGTCACTGTTTGATATTTGTTAAATATGTAATGTACATTCTTTAACATACTTGTTAGAAACTAGCTACCAACATGCATTCAACGCTCCCATTGATTAACCTGAGGCAGATAACCAATTGTACACTTTAGAGCTTTCACCTATTAGAACACTACTAAAAATGAGCAGCAGCATTTGGATTCTTTTTTTTTTGTTTTGGGGGGGGGGGGGGGGGGGGTGGGGGGGTGGTGGTTTGAGGAAAGAGAGCTTGAACAGGACTAATCTGCACAAACTCCAGCACAACAAAGTCAGCAGCATTGTTTCTTAGGAGATCTCCAATACCAGCAGGGGCGTTTTGGATTCTTTAATGCCTGTTATTGAGGCATTGCAAAATAAAATTAAACAAATGAAGCATTAGGGAGATATTCCATCCTATAACTATAAGACCCAGCTGATGCACAATTAATGTGGGTTTCCTAGGCTAAGTTTTCTTGCCAGCTTCTTGATTCAGACGTTTCTTTTGCAGTTAGTTATGAGTACTTTGTGAAGTATGTACTGAGATAAAATTATTTCATAGTTGGACTTATGGAATCGAATACAGTTATGTGCAGCCAAATATGCAATCTCAAGAGAGAAACCAGAAATGCATCAGAGAATTTTTGCACAGAACTTCTTGCTACCATCTCGGCGTTTGTCGCTAACATTTTTGCTCTTTGAGTAATTAAAAAGAGCAAACGACAAACATACAAGTAGTCTAACAAAGCCAATCAAGAGTTACCAATAAGTCAATAACTACAACAGCAATGCAACAAGAAAAGCAAGCATTTTAATTCAAGAAAAAAAAAAAAAACTTCTCAAGAAAAGCAAATTATTGATTCAAGAAAAGCAATAGAGGGTAGACCTGCAACCAAGTACCAGCAGCAGCTAAAGAAGCGAGCAAGCCAGCAAAAAGAAGAGTATCTTTCCCCTGAAACACGTTAGCCACAAGAATTCCCTTCTGCATTGTACTGGTCACATGGGTGCCCATCAAAAAAGCTCCTGAGAATTCTAAGATAGCTGCAGTCAGCACCGCCTGCCGGAGACTTAATGCCCCGGATCCAACAGAGGTCCCCATGGCATTAGCCACATCATTAGCTCCTATATTCCAAGCCATATAGAACCCAAATAGAAGGGTCACATATGATAAAATCTTAGTCTTTAGCCCCAAACCTTGCCATAAAGACTTCATAAATAAAGGAAGGCTGAGTGCAGCAAATGCTATGCATATACAAACAGCAGAAGCTGTGCTTGAAGATATATGAAAGGCCTGAGCCATTCCAGGCAAATCATCATCTTCAAAAGTTTTCAGCTTTTCTTGATGTTTCTCAATCTGAACCTCCTCTTTATGCTCTTCTTCCCCACCAGCTTCAGCAAAAGAGGAAATACTAGCAAAAGGGTGTGCTAATTTGGAATTTTTGAGTCTCAAATTAGGAAGAGAAGGCTTTGATGGCAAATGGTGAGCCTTGAATAGATGAGCCTGCCTTGGGCAGTGATTTCTGGTTAGATAGAAATGAGAATTGACAGTGTTTCTTGTAGAAGAAAGGCAATAAGAGGAAGTCATGTCTAGAAGAATAAAAAGTGCAGAAAGGAAAGAGAAAAAGAAAAGAAACGGATAAGGGATTATTCAGGTAGATTCTTGGCCATGGAAGCAAGTGGAGAAAGAAGAGGAGTAGGAGAAGAAAGTGCATATTAGAATTTTTGAAAAGTTGGGATCTTTTTCTTTTTTTTTCGGTGGGAAGGAGAGAGAGGGTAAGCATGGATTTGGCTGCTTGCTCTGGTTGATTCAAATGAGTGGTGGCTGTTGTTCTTGAGAGTTCTCTCAATTTTGTACCCCCAAGTTGTATAGTCAGAAAATTTTTGATATTTTTTCAAAATTATCCAACTTTCAACAGTAAACAGTCACCACCAAACAAAGCTTTCTTTTTCATACCTAAATGGCCAAACTTATGCCGGAGGGTAGGAGTGATCACGGGGCGGGGTGGGATCGAAAAATTCTCCCTCACTCACTCTCTCGCCAGTGGCGAAGATTCCCTGTTCCCGCCTCTGCCACCAATATTGGGAGAAAAATTTCTCCCGTCTCTGCCTCCTATTCTAGGACGGAGATTTTTTTCCCTCGTCTTCGTCCCTGCAGAGGAAAATTTCTCCGCCGGGGCCGGAGAATTTCTGCACCGTGATCATCCCTACCCGAGGGGAATGATGGATTGTTAGAATTTTAGATTCCTGTGGTTGAATGAATTTATATGTTCGTATCTTCATTAATCAACTGTTTTCCTTTTGCATAGGAATAACTAACTTTTAGAATACCTGATCATGGGCTTGTTAGCTGTCGGGCCCAACCATTTCTCTTCAACTTTTAATGTTTCAGTCAATCTAGTATTCGCATATTTCAATTTCATCAGTCTCGTTTAATTTATATATCTAAAATCAATTTTGTATTCGTGCATTTCAATTTTATCAGTTTCCTTTAATTTATATATCTAAAATCAAACAAATTTTAAAAAGTCCATAATAGTCGGACATTGTACATAGCCCATACCATTTGCTATATATATATTATTTTAAAAGCATATTTCAACCTTCCAACAAAATTTGTGGCCCATTTTGGATCATCTTGGAACTAAAACTTGGGCCAGTGGTCTTTGGGTTGGAGCCCAACTTCTGTTCGTTGGAAAGGTATATGTAACCTCCTAATTTATTTTTAATTACCCCTCTCTAATTTTAATGCAATAATAACTATATAATTTTTTTAATTAAATTATAAAAATTAAAATGGGATAATCTAAATCTATTTAAATAGAAAATTAAATAAATAGTAAAACATGAATACTTTATCTTTTGTCCAGAGATAAAATTACATTAATTTTTTTTTAAAATAGAAAAATAAATGATAACTTGTTTAAGAACTTATGTTTACGGCAAAAAATCAAACACACTTTTCATTTTTTATTTTCACTTTCACACGCACTTATCTTTCCCTTTTTTCTTAGTTTTATTGCAAAACCTTTCAAATTTAAAATAAGATTAACAAGTATTTTTTATCACTTCAATTGACACTTGGTAAAAAAATTTTACTTTTTATTGTACTTTTTAATAATGCATTTATTAATTTTTAATTTAATTAATTTTTTATTATTTTATTGATTATTTAAATTTTGATAAGTTAAATATGTATTTTAACGCTGATCTCGAATAAAATTAACAAAATAAATAATTTGAGTGATAATTGATTAAAATGAAATATTTTCTTTTTTTTTTAATTTTGATAGTATAGACATTGAACTAATTACACAACAGTTTTCAAATAAGAAATTGTATTGAGTACAATTATGAAAATTATATTTTTTTATTTTAAATATTATTCTTTTTTAATTTTAAATAAAATATATTATCATGATATAATTTATATATTTTTAATTTTTTATATTAAAATTCTAATTTATGCTTGGGATTCTGATTCTGTCACTAAAGGTCATGTTTTTGTTGACATAAAATTGCAATTTTCACTTAATCTCAAGCAAAAGAAAAGGTAAAGTATTTTTTTTTTCCCCTAGGGAGGGACCAGAATGAAATCATGGTCAATTCACCGTCCAAATCAAGAAAAAGAAAATTCAAAATCTACGTGAAACCATACTTTTATATTTTCATTTTTCAACTTCACAAATCACAATACCAATAAACCCTTAGAAACAAAGAGAAGCAGGAAAATGCATCCAACTCATTCTTCTATATAATTTATTTACAGATAAAAATGAATTACTTCTTTATCATATCAACATTCTTTATTTTCTAAAATTTTCGTAAGTGTTTAACTTCAAATAAAAACAGTGTGTTAAATATTTTATATAAATATTGAAGGAATTATTAGATATTTCGACCATCCTTCCACATAAACAGGAGTAGTAGTAATCCAGTGTAACACATTTAGACAATTAAACTGCACACTGCTATTTAATCGAAGATTCAAATGTACTTACACCATATGTACCTCTACTGTATCTCATTCCTAAATAGGAGTCATTTATTTCATTTTTTTGAAAAAAATAAATTAAAAAACTTTACTATTGAAAATTCAGTATTCAGTTTGCTAAAAGAAAATGTATTTATAATTAGTTATTCGCTTACCGAAAATATAATCTATTTTAACATTTTACTTCAACTAACTGTAATAAGTATTTATATATATTTTTTTTGAAAAATACTAAAGTCATTAATGCGTTTTTCAATTTTAGTAAAATTTACAAAGGAAGTAAGTCTAAAGAAATGAAATTGGATGGTAATGTGAGTCGGTTTTAAGTATGAAAATTTTTTAGATACTTAGGACAAAATATTTTATCTTTTTTATGGGCTTACTCACAACAATCAGTAGAAAATTGGGCGCTTGGCACTTGTGGGTCTGCTTGGAGTGAACTCCTTTAGTAGTTAGTTGGACTAATGAGCATAATTTGGACCACTTGAACTCTTTTTGTTAACTGTCTTAAAGCGAATTTAAATTAATCGAATCAGTAAATTTCGAATGCTAAGTAGATTATACCATATTAATTATAATAATGATATTCTTCATATATATATATATTATTGTATGAACAATTGTGATATATTTCTTTCCTGTTTAAATTTGGCCAAATGTTTTCCGATTAGTTATTATTATAGTTGTTAAAAATTTCAAAAAACATATGAGCTGTATTGATATTCATGGCCGAAATTTAATCTGTATTTGGCTGCTTCTGTGCGTATGAAATAAGGTATTTCTTGCCAACTGACCCACCCTAAACAAAATTGTATTCAACATTAACATACGGACAACGGAAATTTTTTTGTATGTGTTAGGTTTATTATGTATTTCTTAATAAATCAAGTCAATAACTTATCATGATGGCAAAAAAAAAATTACTTTTATATTTCATAACATAAAAATTATTTTCTCAAATGACAAAATGATTCATAAATAAAAATAAAAAATATATAATAAAATCAAAGTTTTTCATTATTCAAAATTCTAGGTAAGGTTCTTTAATTCAACCCTAATAGGCAACAATCTTTTCTGAGCATAAAAGATATTTCTTTGATCCAAATCCCAATTTGATTCAACCATAGCAAGTGCAACGTATTGGTGGGACTTAATTATTATAAATAAAGACTTATTTGTCATTTTCTTAATTCTTTTATTTAATTTATGTATGGATATTTGACACACATCCGGAATATCTCCATCCTAGTCAAATAATTTGCAATAAGGCCCATTTTTGTTTTCATACATATTAAGTGTTGTGTTGTCTGGTGAGTGGTGAAATTGATGTGTAGTCTAATTATTAATTATGAATTAGAGGTAGTATAGTAATAAAGGTGAAATTTTTAATTGATATAGATGAATAATATCTTCCGGATTTTCGTTGTAAGATTTTATATGTATTGTTAAATGAATAACATACATTAATGTAAAGAACAATTTGGCAATTAATTAATTTTATATGCGAGTTATTATCTATTAGAATATTCCCTACTTTTATTAAAAGTTCATTATTGCTTTGAAATAATTATCTTTTATTGAAATCAAATAATCACAGTTTACTAGTACTACCTCCGTTATTTTTTATGTGTTATTTTTAGATTTTAAATATAATTTAATTTTATTTTTTCAATTTATTTTTCTTTTTCAATAAAGATATAATCAATTAGATGTGATAATTTAATTTTAATTATGTAATTTAATATTAAATTTAAATTTATTTATATTTCTTAATTATAGTAAAAATAATAAAATGACTGATAAAAAACGAGTGAACATTACTTTTACTTTTATTCTTTTAAGAGGGGCAAAAGAGTTGAGTTTCATTGCTCTAGCGCTTTCATGTATATTCGATAATCAATCGGCATTTAATAATATAAATAATAATTTGTTTATCCTTATAACAAAGAAATGTGTTAGTTGGTTTCCAAAAAGAAAATAAATATGTTCAATTGAATTCTCTGTGACATTTAATCTTTGTAGGATTCATGTTTTTGAGAAAAAAATGTACAATACCATTTTTTTTAATAAAACGGTATTTTCTGTATTTCATTCTCTACAATTTTTCTAATGTTTCTACATAACTAAAAAACCTCCAATTATTTTTAGAAAAAAAAAGTCCCCAATTATTTTGCATTTCTAAATAAAAAAACATATTTAAAGTCATATTTTTATCATATAAATTTTTGAAATGATTAAAAATGCCATTGAATTTTTATTTATTTCATTGTTATTTTTATCTTGAAAATTTTAGAACAGAAAAATTTTACCAATATATAATTCAAAATAGATAATTTTTACATTTAAATTTATCGAACTTTGAAATTTATTATTGAGATAAAAACGTATGATATTATTTAATTGATTGTCATATGAAATAATAATTTTTTTATTTTAAATTTTATTGATAAAAATAATATTAAAAAATTAGTTTAATTTTTTTATAGTATTGCCACCATCTATTCTGTAACACTACATATGCACATGTACCATTAAATTCAAATAAAATAATTTTTTTATTTTTATTTTTTATTCTATCGGATGGTGTGAACCTGTATAGGGATAATCATAAGGCAAAAAATCTTCAAAAATTTTTTCTACGGGAGTAGGAACATGACAAAAACAATTGCCAGTTTAGAATTCTGGACAGGGAGGAAAATTATAGTTCCCGATCCGAAATTTAATAATTATATATATTTATTTATATAGTTTAATTTTAAATTGTATTTAATTTTAATTATATCAATTGTTAAATTTATATTAATTTAAGGTATATTTTAATTATAATTATAATTAATTATTAAATATTATATTTTAATTATAATTAATTATTAAATATTATATTTTAATTATAATAAATTTTAAAAATTTTATTTTTTATCAGAAATAAAAATTTCTGTCGGGGCTAGAAATCCCTATCCAAATGGAAATGAAAGGAATTTTTCTTCCATAATTTTACCAGGGGAGGGACAATTGGTGAAGAGCCATTTCCCACCCCTACCCTGCCACGTGATCATTTTTAGACCCGCGTTTTCAAATCCATTCAATAAATCTAATGGTAGGGGTATGTATCGATCGGGTTCGGATGAAATCGATCTGAATTCGATTTTTAGATATTTTTTTCATTCGATCATACTTTATATAAATATTAAATCCCTACTCGAATAATTCGATATTTTTTTGAATCCCAAACCGATCCATCCGAATTTATTTTTTAATTTACATATTTAAATCAAAATTAAATTAAAATTTTAAATTAATACAGATAAATAATATTAAATACTGTAAAAAATACAATAAACTAACAATTTTAAAATTACATTAATATATATTATATATTAATTAATATGTATAAAGAAATTAACATTTTTTATTTATATATTAAGTTATTTGGGTTGATCGTTCGGATCAATTTTAAATAATTTTTATTTAATTCGAATCTGAAATATTTTTTATTTTTATAACTGAATCGATCATATTAATTCGATTAATTTTAACCGAATACATCAATTCGGAGCCAATTGATCGGACCCAATTTCTGCGCACCCCTATCCAAGGGGCAAAAATAACACTAACCTAAAACCAAATGCTAAACAAGAAGCACGTCACATCAATTTGAATCAGAGGTGATGGGAGCTCCAACATTGACCAGGCAGTTCTTACTAAGACTTACTTCCTCCAAGAATAAGTCATGCGGTATGCAGCAGGCAATGGTAAAAAGTAGGACATGTAGGGCCCATTGTGCACCGATCATGATGAAACAGTAATCAGAAAACATGCATACCAAAATAAGGTACATAATACACATCATAAATTCTCAAAGTGGGCCCAGTCGGCTATCGCCTTCTCTTGGAAGTGGGACCCAAGATTCCCAAAGTAAAAAGGGCGAAACAAAATAAAGATAACTTGGCCTTGAAGTACACACGTGTGAGAACTCACACGCTTAGGAAAAACAATACAAAACGACAACCGACGTTTATGCTCTTTCTTTCTCTCTTTTTAGGGGTGTGCAAAAACCGAATCGATCCAATCAATTCAACTAATTCGAACCGAACTAACCAATTCAAATAAAATTAATTAGATTAATAGAATCGGTTCGGTTTTACTATTAGATATATTTTGAAGTCGGGTCGGGTAAAAATCCGACTAACCCAAACCCGATCAAACAATCCAATTTTTTTAAATATATAAATAAAAAAAATAATTTCTCTATAATATTAATTAATATATAATATATATTTAATATAATTTTAAAATTATTAGTTTATTTTATTTTTAAAATATTTTTATGGCATTTAATATTATTTATTAGTATTAATTTAGAATTTTAATTTAAATATATAAATTAAAAAAATAAAATTTGAGTTATTCAAATCGGTACCCGAAAAAATGGATTAATCAGATAATGGCCCGATATTCATAAAAGATAGAATCAGATAAAAAAAATAAAAAAAAATTCGGGTTAATTGGATTCGGATCGGTTCACTCGAATCCGACCGATGCACACCCCTGTCTCTTTTGAATGAAAGCCGATTTGGGTGGTTGCGTGTTGGACAATAAGGCACTCCTGATCCCTAATGACAAGTGGCTGTGTTGGGTCCATTGCACGTCGGAAATTGATTGTATGGTCAGCATTTTAATTAATCGCATATCCAATCCTAAAATATACAATAAAGCAAAATTCTTACTATTTAAAAATCAGTAACAAATTTTAAAATTAATTTCTCCATAATAATTTATTCCTTAGAATAAAAAATTAAGCTTTCGTATTGATTTGATGAATAAAATCAATGAGAATAAATTTCAAATGTGCAAAAATAATTTAGCAATGATTGATCACATTGCAATGGTGATATAAGTATGTTATTTGACCTAAACTTTTTTTCTTTTGGTATATATTACCTCATTCAAAATATGATTCAAGAAGTATACGAAAGTCAAATCTAAAATTAGCAAAAGCCAGTGGACTATTGGATATATTATTCTTTTTGCCATTAATATATAATTGGACCTACAAAATACTAATATTTAAAAGTTCCATATGAATTATATGAACGAACCAAGCAAAGTGCATATGATTCTCTCGTCAAAGAGATAAGAGGATAAAGCTTCGGATATGCTCACCACCATTTGAAAACTGTGCAAAAATACATAGAATTTTTGGATATGCAACAATGAAAATGAAGTAGGACCTTAATTCGCATCAAATAAAGTGACAAAATATATATTAATTAATTGATTATGTACCAAGCTTAGCCTAATTCTCGTAACTTATCCTTCAAAAAAAAAAAAGTGAAAGGAAATTTATTTTGACCAAAGTTTAGCTTAATGACACGTTTTCATCGAATTGTTTAAGTTCATGTTAACATTTGATTAGTGATAGTAATTTCCATTATTAATGGATAATGAAATTATCAAGTTCCACATTTTTTAAAAATTATTCTTAATCGTCAAGCATTAATTGGTGGGCTGGATTTAGATTGGTCACGAGATTGAATGGAATCTTGATGGCAATTATTTAGTAAACAGCTTCCAACTATTTTTGTCCTTGTCTATAGCTTGGGGCTAAAATAAAATAATTATTAATAATCATATGCAATGTAATTATGTGCAATAAATAAATAAATAAAATTTATTAACGATCAACAGGAGCAATATGATTGCGATACCTCTTATAATCTTATAGCCATCAAATGCTCAATTTTTTCCCTTTTTGTCCTTATGAATTTAATTATTTAAGGGTTAAACCTCTAAACTCTTAACATATTGCGAGATATTCCCTCCCTTTATCTTAAAAAATATATATATATCTTTAATATTTATCTTAAGGAAAAAAATATATTTTAACAGTAAAACAGCTTCCCGATCAGACAATACCAAAGTTAAATTATTAAATTTATAATAAAGAGGATTTGATTAATACAAAATCAAAATTTAAGGGCTTAACTTTGACATAATAAATATAATAATTAAGCTCGAAATTTTAATCTAAATAAATACAAATTCAAAACTCAATATATAATCCATCAATGGTAAGAAAAAAAAATAGTTATTCCTTGTTTTAAATTATACGAACTTTCGATATTCCATAGGCAGTAGGCACCATAAACTTCTCCTTAAACAAAAAAAGTTCAAAATAACAAATTAGAAGAAATTATCATAACAATAGTAATAAATTAATAACGGTGATCATGAAAATAATAAAGAGGGAAGACTATGACGGTAATATCATTATACTGATAGAAAAATAAGAAGATTTAAACTTTAGATATCATGTTGTATTAAATGATTATGGTATTTAATAGTAATTTCTTTTATTAGAAAAAGACCTTGAACATGAATTCGGATAATTAAATCTCCAAACTTAATTATAAAAGTGAGGAATGAGAATGAAATAGGCTAGTTATCAAAAAATGATGAAGTTAAGCAAAATTCAAGGCTATACGAATCCTCAAAGTCAAATCAATTTTAAATAAGAGAAATAAGTTGTGGTGTAGATATGTTGTAATTAACGTCCACATTTTGCTCGGCAAATTAGAATCTCCTAAATTCACTTAATATCGAACAGTGGGGATATTCTAAGGGCTTAACTTCAAGCTATTGTTACTCTCAACATATTAAAATTCTCCATACAGAAAGGACCTTCAAGTGGACATCCAACGACGAGATATTGCTAACGCCTTGTCCCTGCAGTTTCTTTCCCTCCTATTCTTCTGCTGCTTAAAATTTATTGATATACGACATCCTACATACATTTTTTCTTTCTTTTTCCCAAAGTGTATCCTCCTATTTCTAAATTGATATATATATAATTTTATTGGATTACATTAAATTTCAAATTTTCGTTTTTATGAAAATTTAGAATTACCAAATTTAAATACAATACTATTATATATACATTGAATTTCTGAATTATCATTTTTATTTTATTAAATCATTATTTGAATCAAACGTATATTAAAATAAATATTTAAAAATTTGATATGATTAAATAAGAATTTAAGAATTTAATAGCAAAAAAAAAAAATACAAGTTCATAATTTGAGAATGCATTTTGTTCTTTTAAAAAATTTATTACAATTTTATTTAAATAAAAAAACGTTTGTTACCTGTGCGTGCAATAAAAACAATAGAAAATATTTTTCTTATTTTGTTAGATATTTAAATGAACACTTGTTGTTTTATTATTATTATTTTTAAACTACGAGGTATCCTAAACAGATCCATATTAACAGACGGAAGACACATTTAAACAATATAACAATTAAATTAATCCTCACTCAAGAGTCAATTACGTAGGATCACAAGAGCGATAAAATTTTAGCGTCAAGTATTAAATACAACTGTATTTTCAGAATTCGAATTTGAGACAATCGGTTAAGCTATAAGAGATATTTATCATCTCAACTACGTGTTTGATAGTTGTTTAATGATTTTTTTATGAAATGGATAATAGAATATCTCCATCTTCACCATTTTTCCTTAAAAAACAAATATCAATACTGCATGAATCCCATTGCTTAGTAGCTAGTATAGTTAATTTTTTGTTGGAGTTGTACAACCAATACAATATAAAAAAACGCATAATTAGTTCTGAATGAAATTAGATAAAATGATCCTAAAATAAAAATTTTATACTAATTGAGTTTATTTATTTTTTAAATTATGTTGTTTTTTTAATTTTAATTCTAAAAAAACAAATCATCATAGATTTTTTTTCTTTTATGACAGCATCATAGTCAATTGATATCATAATAATACACCTTGATTTTCTAAAATAAAAAAGAAAGAGAACCGGACGAGGCCGCACCCAGAGATATTATATTAGTACCATGAGCAAAATAATAATAATAATTTACCCATAATTATAATATTTCCAAAAAAGTTTATATTAATTAGGATTTAGTCCTCTTCTCGTTGCAATGCAAACAAAGGTTGTGAGTGTGGATCCCATGGCTTGACCATGACTCGAGATTTAGCCCTCAACCACAAGAGCCTTTGTGCATGTATATATAGGCAAAGACGTATCCAAAAATTAAATTTAGTGAGATTAAAAATTATTTCGAATAAAAAAATTCATTCTCATGAAAAATTTTTATTACTCAATTTTATCGTAAAATTTTGACGCTAATAATTTTCTTTATTTTTAACAACAAAAAATAATGATTTTTCATTTTCGTTGTTAAAGCAAAAAAAATTCACCAAAATTAGCAACCCGTTGCTAATTATAAACGGAAATAAATTCCATTTTTAATTTTATGTTGCTATACGGAAATAAATTCCATTTTTAATTTTATGTTGCTATTTATAAATTTTCTTGTAGTGTTAATTTTTAATGAAAATATTTAAATATATAAGTGAGGTTAATTTTTTAATGGAATCAATTGTTAATAGGGTCATTTAAAAAATTTAGTGGGGTCAATTTGAAAAAATATAAATTTATTAAGGATATTTAAAAAAAAATTAAATTGAGTGGGGTAAATTGACCCCACTCATTACATGCCAGCTACGCCCCTGTATATAGGCGCAAGCCGTTATTTAAAGGATATTTAATTTCTTTTTGATTTTTTTTTGGAAAAAAATAAATTATAAGTTTTAAATATTTTATATTCTTTACAAACTGAAAAGAAATAATTTACATGTAAGAGATGCTTTTATTATGAATACATAACACCATAATTTATATAATACTAAAAGGATAATAAAAATAATAGTGTCCAAAATAGTAAGAAAATTTTGAAATCAATAAATTAATTATCCATTTTGGGATTTATTGTCTATTCTTATTTTTTGAATAATCTTTTTCGAATAATCCTTGCTAACTCAAGTATTAATTACTATTTGATATATTGGTCTTTTACATATGGTTATGGTTCGAGTTCTTGATGACGTTCAATTTTACAAATAATCATCTCAATTGGTGGAATTCAATTCATTCGCACGTCATTCTAGAGTCTTATATAAAATTAAGTTCCATCCACACCACTATTTCTAATTTCTAAATGTGATAAATCTGAATATACATAAAAGACAATACTAAAAGAAATATAATTAAATTTAGTTGAGAATGGGATGTCATGGTAAGAGTTTTTTTTTTAATTTGAATTTAATTATTGAATGTGCAACTTTTTCTAAATACTATCTAGTATAAATTCAGATTAATTAGATCAATAATGAATATATATATATATTGAATAACAAAATAAAAGAACAACAAAATTAACTTATCAATTTGATGATTTATGCTGTGGAAACCACTACCTTGAATACGGCGAGATCTCGGTGCAATTTAGAAATCGGTGGTTTTTCAAAGTTAACACAGCTAGCTTCGAACGCTTATAACGCGAGCATGTGGAATGAATACGGCGAGATCTCGGTGCAATTTAAAAATCAGTGGTTTTTCAAAGTTAACACTGCTAACTCCGAACGCTTATAACGCGAGCATGTGGAAACCATATCATGTGGGGTCAATTTCACCCATGGTCACTGAACTTAGGCCATATTACCCAAAAGTAACTGACTTATTTTTTCTAACATAAATGTCACTGAACTTAGTACCTTTTTTCATAAAAGTCATGTTCACCGGTTTCCGGCGACGATCTTGGCCGGAATGCTGACGTGGCATGCCACGTCAGCAGTCCTTTGCCGGAATGATGACGTGGCACATATGATAAAATCTTAGTCTTTAGCCCCAAACCTTGCCATAAAGACTTCATAAATAAAGGAAGGCTGAGTGCAGCAAATGCTATGCATATACAAACAGCAGAAGCTGTGCTTGAAGATATATGAAAGGCCTGAGCCATTCCAGGCAAATCATCATCTTCAAAAGTTTTCAGCTTTTCTTGATGTTTCTCAATCTGAACCTCCTCTTTATGCTCTTCTTCCCCACCAGCTTCAGCAAAAGAGGAAATACTAGCAAAAGGGTGTGCTAATTTGGAATTTTTGAGTCTCAAATTAGGAAGAGAAGGCTTTGATGGCAAATGGTGAGCCTTGAATAGATGAGCCTGCCTTGGGCAGTGATTTCTGGTTAGATAGAAATGAGAATTGACAGTGTTTCTTGTAGAAGAAAGGCAATAAGAGGAAGTCATGTCTAGAAGAATAAAAAGTGCAGAAAGGAAAGAGAAAAAGAAAAGAAACGGATAAGGGATTATTCAGGTAGATTCTTGGCCATGGAAGCAAGTGGAGAAAGAAGAGGAGTAGGAGAAGAAAGTGCATATTAGAATTTTTGAAAAGTTGGGATCTTTTTCTTTTTTTTTCGGTGGGAAGGAGAGAGAGGGTAAGCATGGATTTGGCTGCTTGCTCTGGTTGATTCAAATGAGTGGTGGCTGTTGTTCTTGAGAGTTCTCTCAATTTTGTACCCCCAAGTTGTATAGTCAGAAAATTTTTGATATTTTTTCAAAATTATCCAACTTTCAACAGTAAACAGTCACCACCAAACAAAGCTTTCTTTTTCATACCTAAATGGCCAAACTTATGCCGGAGGGTAGGAGTGATCACGGGGCGGGGTGGGATCGAAAAATTCTCCCTCACTCACTCTCTCGCCAGTGGCGAAGATTCCCTGTTCCCGCCTCTGCCACCAATATTGGGAGAAAAATTTCTCCCGTCTCTGCCTCCTATTCTAGGACGGAGATTTTTTTCCCTCGTCTTCGTCCCTGCAGAGGAAAATTTCTCCGCCGGGGCCGGAGAATTTCTGCACCGTGATCATCCCTACCCGAGGGGAATGATGGATTGTTAGAATTTTAGATTCCTGTGGTTGAATGAATTTATATGTTCGTATCTTCATTAATCAACTGTTTTCCTTTTGCATAGGAATAACTAACTTTTAGAATACCTGATCATGGGCTTGTTAGCTGTCGGGCCCAACCATTTCTCTTCAACTTTTAATGTTTCAGTCAATCTAGTATTCGCATATTTCAATTTCATCAGTCTCGTTTAATTTATATATCTAAAATCAATTTTGTATTCGTGCATTTCAATTTTATCAGTTTCCTTTAATTTATATATCTAAAATCAAACAAATTTTAAAAAGTCCATAATAGTCGGACATTGTACATAGCCCATACCATTTGCTATATATATATTATTTTAAAAGCATATTTCAACCTTCCAACAAAATTTGTGGCCCATTTTGGATCATCTTGGAACTAAAACTTGGGCCAGTGGTCTTTGGGTTGGAGCCCAACTTCTGTTCGTTGGAAAGGTATATGTAACCTCCTAATTTATTTTTAATTACCCCTCTCTAATTTTAATGCAATAATAACTATATAATTTTTTTAATTAAATTATAAAAATTAAAATGGGATAATCTAAATCTATTTAAATAGAAAATTAAATAAATAGTAAAACATGAATACTTTATCTTTTGTCCAGAGATAAAATTACATTAATTTTTTTTTAAAATAGAAAAATAAATGATAACTTGTTTAAGAACTTATGTTTACGGCAAAAAATCAAACACACTTTTCATTTTTTATTTTCACTTTCACACGCACTTATCTTTCCCTTTTTTCTTAGTTTTATTGCAAAACCTTTCAAATTTAAAATAAGATTAACAAGTATTTTTTATCACTTCAATTGACACTTGGTAAAAAAATTTTACTTTTTATTGTACTTTTTAATAATGCATTTATTAATTTTTAATTTAATTAATTTTTTATTATTTTATTGATTATTTAAATTTTGATAAGTTAAATATGTATTTTAACGCTGATCTCGAATAAAATTAACAAAATAAATAATTTGAGTGATAATTGATTAAAATGAAATATTTTCTTTTTTTTTTAATTTTGATAGTATAGACATTGAACTAATTACACAACAGTTTTCAAATAAGAAATTGTATTGAGTACAATTATGAAAATTATATTTTTTTATTTTAAATATTATTCTTTTTTAATTTTAAATAAAATATATTATCATGATATAATTTATATATTTTTAATTTTTTATATTAAAATTCTAATTTATGCTTGGGATTCTGATTCTGTCACTAAAGGTCATGTTTTTGTTGACATAAAATTGCAATTTTCACTTAATCTCAAGCAAAAGAAAAGGTAAAGTATTTTTTTTTTCCCCTAGGGAGGGACCAGAATGAAATCATGGTCAATTCACCGTCCAAATCAAGAAAAAGAAAATTCAAAATCTACGTGAAACCATACTTTTATATTTTCATTTTTCAACTTCACAAATCACAATACCAATAAACCCTTAGAAACAAAGAGAAGCAGGAAAATGCATCCAACTCATTCTTCTATATAATTTATTTACAGATAAAAATGAATTACTTCTTTATCATATCAACATTCTTTATTTTCTAAAATTTTCGTAAGTGTTTAACTTCAAATAAAAACAGTGTGTTAAATATTTTATATAAATATTGAAGGAATTATTAGATATTTCGACCATCCTTCCACATAAACAGGAGTAGTAGTAATCCAGTGTAACACATTTAGACAATTAAACTGCACACTGCTATTTAATCGAAGATTCAAATGTACTTACACCATATGTACCTCTACTGTATCTCATTCCTAAATAGGAGTCATTTATTTCATTTTTTTGAAAAAAATAAATTAAAAAACTTTACTATTGAAAATTCAGTATTCAGTTTGCTAAAAGAAAATGTATTTATAATTAGTTATTCGCTTACCGAAAATATAATCTATTTTAACATTTTACTTCAACTAACTGTAATAAGTATTTATATATATTTTTTTTGAAAAATACTAAAGTCATTAATGCGTTTTTCAATTTTAGTAAAATTTACAAAGGAAGTAAGTCTAAAGAAATGAAATTGGATGGTAATGTGAGTCGGTTTTAAGTATGAAAATTTTTTAGATACTTAGGACAAAATATTTTATCTTTTTTATGGGCTTACTCACAACAATCAGTAGAAAATTGGGCGCTTGGCACTTGTGGGTCTGCTTGGAGTGAACTCCTTTAGTAGTTAGTTGGACTAATGAGCATAATTTGGACCACTTGAACTCTTTTTGTTAACTGTCTTAAAGCGAATTTAAATTAATCGAATCAGTAAATTTCGAATGCTAAGTAGATTATACCATATTAATTATAATAATGATATTCTTCATATATATATATATTATTGTATGAACAATTGTGATATATTTCTTTCCTGTTTAAATTTGGCCAAATGTTTTCCGATTAGTTATTATTATAGTTGTTAAAAATTTCAAAAAACATATGAGCTGTATTGATATTCATGGCCGAAATTTAATCTGTATTTGGCTGCTTCTGTGCGTATGAAATAAGGTATTTCTTGCCAACTGACCCACCCTAAACAAAATTGTATTCAACATTAACATACGGACAACGGAAATTTTTTTGTATGTGTTAGGTTTATTATGTATTTCTTAATAAATCAAGTCAATAACTTATCATGATGGCAAAAAAAAAATTACTTTTATATTTCATAACATAAAAATTATTTTCTCAAATGACAAAATGATTCATAAATAAAAATAAAAAATATATAATAAAATCAAAGTTTTTCATTATTCAAAATTCTAGGTAAGGTTCTTTAATTCAACCCTAATAGGCAACAATCTTTTCTGAGCATAAAAGATATTTCTTTGATCCAAATCCCAATTTGATTCAACCATAGCAAGTGCAACGTATTGGTGGGACTTAATTATTATAAATAAAGACTTATTTGTCATTTTCTTAATTCTTTTATTTAATTTATGTATGGATATTTGACACACATCCGGAATATCTCCATCCTAGTCAAATAATTTGCAATAAGGCCCATTTTTGTTTTCATACATATTAAGTGTTGTGTTGTCTGGTGAGTGGTGAAATTGATGTGTAGTCTAATTATTAATTATGAATTAGAGGTAGTATAGTAATAAAGGTGAAATTTTTAATTGATATAGATGAATAATATCTTCCGGATTTTCGTTGTAAGATTTTATATGTATTGTTAAATGAATAACATACATTAATGTAAAGAACAATTTGGCAATTAATTAATTTTATATGCGAGTTATTATCTATTAGAATATTCCCTACTTTTATTAAAAGTTCATTATTGCTTTGAAATAATTATCTTTTATTGAAATCAAATAATCACAGTTTACTAGTACTACCTCCGTTATTTTTTATGTGTTATTTTTAGATTTTAAATATAATTTAATTTTATTTTTTCAATTTATTTTTCTTTTTCAATAAAGATATAATCAATTAGATGTGATAATTTAATTTTAATTATGTAATTTAATATTAAATTTAAATTTATTTATATTTCTTAATTATAGTAAAAATAATAAAATGACTGATAAAAAACGAGTGAACATTACTTTTACTTTTATTCTTTTAAGAGGGGCAAAAGAGTTGAGTTTCATTGCTCTAGCGCTTTCATGTATATTCGATAATCAATCGGCATTTAATAATATAAATAATAATTTGTTTATCCTTATAACAAAGAAATGTGTTAGTTGGTTTCCAAAAAGAAAATAAATATGTTCAATTGAATTCTCTGTGACATTTAATCTTTGTAGGATTCATGTTTTTGAGAAAAAAATGTACAATACCATTTTTTTTAATAAAACGGTATTTTCTGTATTTCATTCTCTACAATTTTTCTAATGTTTCTACATAACTAAAAAACCTCCAATTATTTTTAGAAAAAAAAAGTCCCCAATTATTTTGCATTTCTAAATAAAAAAACATATTTAAAGTCATATTTTTATCATATAAATTTTTGAAATGATTAAAAATGCCATTGAATTTTTATTTATTTCATTGTTATTTTTATCTTGAAAATTTTAGAACAGAAAAATTTTACCAATATATAATTCAAAATAGATAATTTTTACATTTAAATTTATCGAACTTTGAAATTTATTATTGAGATAAAAACGTATGATATTATTTAATTGATTGTCATATGAAATAATAATTTTTTTATTTTAAATTTTATTGATAAAAATAATATTAAAAAATTAGTTTAATTTTTTTATAGTATTGCCACCATCTATTCTGTAACACTACATATGCACATGTACCATTAAATTCAAATAAAATAATTTTTTTATTTTTATTTTTTATTCTATCGGATGGTGTGAACCTGTATAGGGATAATCATAAGGCAAAAAATCTTCAAAAATTTTTTCTACGGGAGTAGGAACATGACAAAAACAATTGCCAGTTTAGAATTCTGGACAGGGAGGAAAATTATAGTTCCCGATCCGAAATTTAATAATTATATATATTTATTTATATAGTTTAATTTTAAATTGTATTTAATTTTAATTATATCAATTGTTAAATTTATATTAATTTAAGGTATATTTTAATTATAATTATAATTAATTATTAAATATTATATTTTAATTATAATTAATTATTAAATATTATATTTTAATTATAATAAATTTTAAAAATTTTATTTTTTATCAGAAATAAAAATTTCTGTCGGGGCTAGAAATCCCTATCCAAATGGAAATGAAAGGAATTTTTCTTCCATAATTTTACCAGGGGAGGGACAATTGGTGAAGAGCCATTTCCCACCCCTACCCTGCCACGTGATCATTTTTAGACCCGCGTTTTCAAATCCATTCAATAAATCTAATGGTAGGGGTATGTATCGATCGGGTTCGGATGAAATCGATCTGAATTCGATTTTTAGATATTTTTTTCATTCGATCATACTTTATATAAATATTAAATCCCTACTCGAATAATTCGATATTTTTTTGAATCCCAAACCGATCCATCCGAATTTATTTTTTAATTTACATATTTAAATCAAAATTAAATTAAAATTTTAAATTAATACAGATAAATAATATTAAATACTGTAAAAAATACAATAAACTAACAATTTTAAAATTACATTAATATATATTATATATTAATTAATATGTATAAAGAAATTAACATTTTTTATTTATATATTAAGTTATTTGGGTTGATCGTTCGGATCAATTTTAAATAATTTTTATTTAATTCGAATCTGAAATATTTTTTATTTTTATAACTGAATCGATCATATTAATTCGATTAATTTTAACCGAATACATCAATTCGGAGCCAATTGATCGGACCCAATTTCTGCGCACCCCTATCCAAGGGGCAAAAATAACACTAACCTAAAACCAAATGCTAAACAAGAAGCACGTCACATCAATTTGAATCAGAGGTGATGGGAGCTCCAACATTGACCAGGCAGTTCTTACTAAGACTTACTTCCTCCAAGAATAAGTCATGCGGTATGCAGCAGGCAATGGTAAAAAGTAGGACATGTAGGGCCCATTGTGCACCGATCATGATGAAACAGTAATCAGAAAACATGCATACCAAAATAAGGTACATAATACACATCATAAATTCTCAAAGTGGGCCCAGTCGGCTATCGCCTTCTCTTGGAAGTGGGACCCAAGATTCCCAAAGTAAAAAGGGCGAAACAAAATAAAGATAACTTGGCCTTGAAGTACACACGTGTGAGAACTCACACGCTTAGGAAAAACAATACAAAACGACAACCGACGTTTATGCTCTTTCTTTCTCTCTTTTTAGGGGTGTGCAAAAACCGAATCGATCCAATCAATTCAACTAATTCGAACCGAACTAACCAATTCAAATAAAATTAATTAGATTAATAGAATCGGTTCGGTTTTACTATTAGATATATTTTGAAGTCGGGTCGGGTAAAAATCCGACTAACCCAAACCCGATCAAACAATCCAATTTTTTTAAATATATAAATAAAAAAAATAATTTCTCTATAATATTAATTAATATATAATATATATTTAATATAATTTTAAAATTATTAGTTTATTTTATTTTTAAAATATTTTTATGGCATTTAATATTATTTATTAGTATTAATTTAGAATTTTAATTTAAATATATAAATTAAAAAAATAAAATTTGAGTTATTCAAATCGGTACCCGAAAAAATGGATTAATCAGATAATGGCCCGATATTCATAAAAGATAGAATCAGATAAAAAAAATAAAAAAAAATTCGGGTTAATTGGATTCGGATCGGTTCACTCGAATCCGACCGATGCACACCCCTGTCTCTTTTGAATGAAAGCCGATTTGGGTGGTTGCGTGTTGGACAATAAGGCACTCCTGATCCCTAATGACAAGTGGCTGTGTTGGGTCCATTGCACGTCGGAAATTGATTGTATGGTCAGCATTTTAATTAATCGCATATCCAATCCTAAAATATACAATAAAGCAAAATTCTTACTATTTAAAAATCAGTAACAAATTTTAAAATTAATTTCTCCATAATAATTTATTCCTTAGAATAAAAAATTAAGCTTTCGTATTGATTTGATGAATAAAATCAATGAGAATAAATTTCAAATGTGCAAAAATAATTTAGCAATGATTGATCACATTGCAATGGTGATATAAGTATGTTATTTGACCTAAACTTTTTTTCTTTTGGTATATATTACCTCATTCAAAATATGATTCAAGAAGTATACGAAAGTCAAATCTAAAATTAGCAAAAGCCAGTGGACTATTGGATATATTATTCTTTTTGCCATTAATATATAATTGGACCTACAAAATACTAATATTTAAAAGTTCCATATGAATTATATGAACGAACCAAGCAAAGTGCATATGATTCTCTCGTCAAAGAGATAAGAGGATAAAGCTTCGGATATGCTCACCACCATTTGAAAACTGTGCAAAAATACATAGAATTTTTGGATATGCAACAATGAAAATGAAGTAGGACCTTAATTCGCATCAAATAAAGTGACAAAATATATATTAATTAATTGATTATGTACCAAGCTTAGCCTAATTCTCGTAACTTATCCTTCAAAAAAAAAAAAGTGAAAGGAAATTTATTTTGACCAAAGTTTAGCTTAATGACACGTTTTCATCGAATTGTTTAAGTTCATGTTAACATTTGATTAGTGATAGTAATTTCCATTATTAATGGATAATGAAATTATCAAGTTCCACATTTTTTAAAAATTATTCTTAATCGTCAAGCATTAATTGGTGGGCTGGATTTAGATTGGTCACGAGATTGAATGGAATCTTGATGGCAATTATTTAGTAAACAGCTTCCAACTATTTTTGTCCTTGTCTATAGCTTGGGGCTAAAATAAAATAATTATTAATAATCATATGCAATGTAATTATGTGCAATAAATAAATAAATAAAATTTATTAACGATCAACAGGAGCAATATGATTGCGATACCTCTTATAATCTTATAGCCATCAAATGCTCAATTTTTTCCCTTTTTGTCCTTATGAATTTAATTATTTAAGGGTTAAACCTCTAAACTCTTAACATATTGCGAGATATTCCCTCCCTTTATCTTAAAAAAAATATATATATCTTTAATATTTATCTTAAGGAAAAAAATATATTTTAACAGTAAAACAGCTTCCCGATCAGACAATACCAAAGTTAAATTATTAAATTTATAATAAAGAGGATTTGATTAATACAAAATCAAAATTTAAGGGCTTAACTTTGACATAATAAATATAATAATTAAGCTCGAAATTTTAATCTAAATAAATACAAATTCAAAACTCAATATATAATCCATCAATGGTAAGAAAAAAAAATAGTTATTCCTTGTTTTAAATTATACGAACTTTCGATATTCCATAGGCAGTAGGCACCATAAACTTCTCCTTAAACAAAAAAAGTTCAAAATAACAAATTAGAAGAAATTATCATAACAATAGTAATAAATTAATAACGGTGATCATGAAAATAATAAAGAGGGAAGACTATGACGGTAATATCATTATACTGATAGAAAAATAAGAAGATTTAAACTTTAGATATCATGTTGTATTAAATGATTATGGTATTTAATAGTAATTTCTTTTATTAGAAAAAGACCTTGAACATGAATTCGGATAATTAAATCTCCAAACTTAATTATAAAAGTGAGGAATGAGAATGAAATAGGCTAGTTATCAAAAAATGATGAAGTTAAGCAAAATTCAAGGCTATACGAATCCTCAAAGTCAAATCAATTTTAAATAAGAGAAATAAGTTGTGGTGTAGATATGTTGTAATTAACGTCCACATTTTGCTCGGCAAATTAGAATCTCCTAAATTCACTTAATATCGAACAGTGGGGATATTCTAAGGGCTTAACTTCAAGCTATTGTTACTCTCAACATATTAAAATTCTCCATACAGAAAGGACCTTCAAGTGGACATCCAACGACGAGATATTGCTAACGCCTTGTCCCTGCAGTTTCTTTCCCTCCTATTCTTCTGCTGCTTAAAATTTATTGATATACGACATCCTACATACATTTTTTCTTTCTTTTTCCCAAAGTGTATCCTCCTATTTCTAAATTGATATATATATAATTTTATTGGATTACATTAAATTTCAAATTTTCGTTTTTATGAAAATTTAGAATTACCAAATTTAAATACAATACTATTATATATACATTGAATTTCTGAATTATCATTTTTATTTTATTAAATCATTATTTGAATCAAACGTATATTAAAATAAATATTTAAAAATTTGATATGATTAAATAAGAATTTAAGAATTTAATAGCAAAAAAAAAAAATACAAGTTCATAATTTGAGAATGCATTTTGTTCTTTTAAAAAATTTATTACAATTTTATTTAAATAAAAAAACGTTTGTTACCTGTGCGTGCAATAAAAACAATAGAAAATATTTTTCTTATTTTGTTAGATATTTAAATGAACACTTGTTGTTTTATTATTATTATTTTTAAACTACGAGGTATCCTAAACAGATCCATATTAACAGACGGAAGACACATTTAAACAATATAACAATTAAATTAATCCTCACTCAAGAGTCAATTACGTAGGATCACAAGAGCGATAAAATTTTAGCGTCAAGTATTAAATACAACTGTATTTTCAGAATTCGAATTTGAGACAATCGGTTAAGCTATAAGAGATATTTATCATCTCAACTACGTGTTTGATAGTTGTTTAATGATTTTTTTATGAAATGGATAATAGAATATCTCCATCTTCACCATTTTTCCTTAAAAAACAAATATCAATACTGCATGAATCCCATTGCTTAGTAGCTAGTATAGTTAATTTTTTGTTGGAGTTGTACAACCAATACAATATAAAAAAACGCATAATTAGTTCTGAATGAAATTAGATAAAATGATCCTAAAATAAAAATTTTATACTAATTGAGTTTATTTATTTTTTAAATTATGTTGTTTTTTTAATTTTAATTCTAAAAAAACAAATCATCATAGATTTTTTTTCTTTTATGACAGCATCATAGTCAATTGATATCATAATAATACACCTTGATTTTCTAAAATAAAAAAGAAAGAGAACCGGACGAGGCCGCACCCAGAGATATTATATTAGTACCATGAGCAAAATAATAATAATAATTTACCCATAATTATAATATTTCCAAAAAAGTTTATATTAATTAGGATTTAGTCCTCTTCTCGTTGCAATGCAAACAAAGGTTGTGAGTGTGGATCCCATGGCTTGACCATGACTCGAGATTTAGCCCTCAACCACAAGAGCCTTTGTGCATGTATATATAGGCAAAGACGTATCCAAAAATTAAATTTAGTGAGATTAAAAATTATTTCGAATAAAAAAATTCATTCTCATGAAAAATTTTTATTACTCAATTTTATCGTAAAATTTTGACGCTAATAATTTTCTTTATTTTTAACAACAAAAAATAATGATTTTTCATTTTCGTTGTTAAAGCAAAAAAAATTCACCAAAATTAGCAACCCGTTGCTAATTATAAACGGAAATAAATTCCATTTTTAATTTTATGTTGCTATACGGAAATAAATTCCATTTTTAATTTTATGTTGCTATTTATAAATTTTCTTGTAGTGTTAATTTTTAATGAAAATATTTAAATATATAAGTGAGGTTAATTTTTTAATGGAATCAATTGTTAATAGGGTCATTTAAAAAATTTAGTGGGGTCAATTTGAAAAAATATAAATTTATTAAGGATATTTA
This sequence comes from Excoecaria agallocha, assembly GCA_037975025.1. Classification (NCBI taxonomy): domain Eukaryota; kingdom Viridiplantae; phylum Streptophyta; class Magnoliopsida; order Malpighiales; family Euphorbiaceae; genus Excoecaria; species Excoecaria agallocha. The sequence continues at coordinate 56,847,230 of CM075807.1, read as the reverse complement.
AAAAAAAATTAAATTGAGTGGGGTAAATTGACCCCACTCATTACATGCCAGCTACGCCCCTGTATATAGGCGCAAGCCGTTATTTAAAGGATATTTAATTTCTTTTTGATTTTTTTTTGGAAAAAAATAAATTATAAGTTTTAAATATTTTATATTCTTTACAAACTGAAAAGAAATAATTTACATGTAAGAGATGCTTTTATTATGAATACATAACACCATAATTTATATAATACTAAAAGGATAATAAAAATAATAGTGTCCAAAATAGTAAGAAAATTTTGAAATCAATAAATTAATTATCCATTTTGGGATTTATTGTCTATTCTTATTTTTTGAATAATCTTTTTCGAATAATCCTTGCTAACTCAAGTATTAATTACTATTTGATATATTGGTCTTTTACATATGGTTATGGTTCGAGTTCTTGATGACGTTCAATTTTACAAATAATCATCTCAATTGGTGGAATTCAATTCATTCGCACGTCATTCTAGAGTCTTATATAAAATTAAGTTCCATCCACACCACTATTTCTAATTTCTAAATGTGATAAATCTGAATATACATAAAAGACAATACTAAAAGAAATATAATTAAATTTAGTTGAGAATGGGATGTCATGGTAAGAGTTTTTTTTTTAATTTGAATTTAATTATTGAATGTGCAACTTTTTCTAAATACTATCTAGTATAAATTCAGATTAATTAGATCAATAATGAATATATATATATATTGAATAACAAAATAAAAGAACAACAAAATTAACTTATCAATTTGATGATTTATGCTGTGGAAACCACTACCTTGAATACGGCGAGATCTCGGTGCAATTTAGAAATCGGTGGTTTTTCAAAGTTAACACAGCTAGCTTCGAACGCTTATAACGCGAGCATGTGGAATGAATACGGCGAGATCTCGGTGCAATTTAAAAATCAGTGGTTTTTCAAAGTTAACACTGCTAACTCCGAACGCTTATAACGCGAGCATGTGGAAACCATATCATGTGGGGTCAATTTCACCCATGGTCACTGAACTTAGGCCATATTACCCAAAAGTAACTGACTTATTTTTTCTAACATAAATGTCACTGAACTTAGTACCTTTTTTCATAAAAGTCATGTTCACCGGTTTCCGGCGACGATCTTGGCCGGAATGCTGACGTGGCATGCCACGTCAGCAGTCCTTTGCCGGAATGATGACGTGGCACGCCACGTCAGCAACCCTTGCCGAAATGATGACGTGGCACGCCACGTCATCCGCCACGTCACGTGAAGATGCCACGTCAGCCGCCATGTCACCTGTTGAAATAAACAAATGAGAAAATGACACATGTCAACCCATTTGCCTTAACCAAATCCAAATTGGGTCATCCATCCAAATTGGGTCTTGCTAAGGTAATGGGCCTCCAACCTTATAAACCCATGCCACTCCCTTTCTCTTTCCAATGTGGGATATGGAAAGTTTGAGAACATGATATTTTCATGGTTTTTCTAGCTTTTTTAACCATTGAATCCATCACATTTTCATAATTTTTTTTGCTTTAACCATTTCTAATTCTTTCATGGGATGTGTATGTGATGGTTAAAGCCAAAAAAATTATAAAAATGTGATGGATTCAATGGTTAAGAAAGCAAGAAAAACCATGAAAAAATAAAGTTTGAGAAGATTATTCTTTTTTCATGGTTTTTCTTACTTTTTTAACCATTGAATCCATCACATTTTCATGGTTTTTTTGGCTTTAACCATCACATACACATCCCATGAAAGAATTAGAAATGGTTAAAGCAAAAAAAACCATGAAAATGTGATGGATTCAATAGTTAAAAAAGCTAGAAAAACCATGAAAATATCATGTTCTCAAACTTCCCATATCCCACATTGGAAAGAGAAAGGGAGTGGCATGGGTTTATAAGGTTGGAGGCCCATTACCTTAGCAAGACCCAATTTGGATGGATGACCCAATTTGGATTTGGTTAAGGCAAATGGGTTGACATGTGTCATTTTCTCATTTGTTTATTTCAACAGGTGACATGGCGGCTGACGTGGCATCTTCACGTGACGTGGCGGATGACGTGGCGTGCCACGTCATCATTTCGGCAAGGGTTGCTAACGTGGCGGATGACGTGGCGTGCCACGTCATCATTCCGGCAAAGGACTGCTGACGTGGCATGCCACGTCAGCATTCCGGCCAAGATCGTCGCCGGAAACCGGTGAACATGACTTTTATGAAAAAAGGTACTAAGTTCAGTGACATTTATGTTAGAAAAAATAAGTCAGTTACTTTTGGGTAATATGGCCTAAGTTCAGTGACCATGGGTGAAATTGACCCTATCATGTGCTATATCTTACAATTATTTATTTGTTAAAAAATGTGAAAAAGCACATTCGATTTGTAAATTAATTTAATTATATATAACTATCTTTAATTTATAATCCGTATTTCTAAATTTTCTGGCATATTTTTCCAAATAATTCCTTTTAAAATGGCAAATTCGTAAAGACTAATTTGACCATAAAATCAAAATGTAAAAAAGAAACTAACAGTCCAACACTAAAATTTATATTAAGTTTTTTTTTTAATAATGGATTTAGACTTTAGTGTCTAATAATTTTTATTTTAAAAAATACATTAAATAGTAATTTCATTTTCTTGTTGAATTTTCTTCCATTTTTTTTGAAAGATTATTCCATGAACTCAGACCATATATATTTGAATTTCCATAACTTTAAGGTCAAGGTCGCAATTTGAAAACAATTAAAAAGGACAAATGAATCATTGCTTTTCAAACGGTCGAAAATTTGATTAAATTTTCAATCGATTAGAATTCTAATATTATTCTCTATTCTTACAAAATAAATGTATTACAAAAAAATAAAAAGAATTAAATAAAATCATGTGAAAAAATATACAGTTTTTTTTAAACTAATTAGAAATCAGTTCTCAATCTTACCATATTAACTAATTAAAAATTTAAAAAGTGTTTTTCAAACTTCTAACGGCTAACATTTTCCATTTGAAAATTACTAAATTACAGCGCATACTCGTCTGTGTTACTGTTGTCAAGGACATAAATTTTTGGAATTTATTTTATCATGTACATTTTATTTATATTTCTATTGGAAATATCACTTAATTTTTTATTTTTATTATTAACAAAACATATTTCCAATCCAGTCATCACTTTTAACTTTTACCATGGGGGTCTATCAAGAGGAATAAAACTGACGTCATCTGGCCCCACACCCAATTTTCAGTTTTAACCTTCCTTCAACTCTCTGCTACAAAAACTCTATAAATAACGGCCAAACAGCAGCATGCCTAGGCTTGAAGAGGCAAATCCAAATCTCTCTCTCAAGCTCTCTTCCTCTCTTATAGACTTATAATTTCCCTTTCTTTTTCAATCAAAACTCTTTTACCCAGCCACCAAAAAAGAATGGTCGGACCTTCCCTTCACACCTACACGCGCCACCACCTCCACCCTTCCTCTTCCGCCACCACCACCGTCAAGTTTCTTTGCAGTTACGGCGGCAAGATTATCCCCCGTTATCCAGATGGCAAACTCCGTTATCAAGGTGGCGAAACCCGTGTTCTCGCCGTTGACCGGTCCATTTCCTTTTCCGGTTAGTCTCTTGGAATTGATCTTATGTTGTTTTGGTTTTACCTGTTTGAGATTGGATAGAGTAGGTGTTGGTTAGTTAATCGGTTATTTTGATTATGGAGGATGATTTAGAGTGGAATTATTGGTTGTGTGGTGTATACAGAGCTGTTATTGAAGCTTGGAGAGTTGTGTGGAACAAGAGTGAGTCTTCGTTGTCAGTTGCCAAAAGAGGATCTGGACGCTTTGGTATCGATCACCTCCGATGAGGATCTTGCTAATCTCATCGAGGAATACGATCGAGCTGCAACGCCAAAGATCAGAGCCTTCCTTTCAATGCCTAAAAAAATCTATAATTCTCCTTCCTCTTCATCGTCGTCATCTTCTTCATCATCATCGCCGACTAATAGCTATGCTGCTACTATTGGCTCCGTGGCTTCAAGTTCTACGCCGAGATGTTACCATCAGATCTCGAAGCCGGTAGTGTATCCTCTGAAGAAGACTCTTCCTCCTCCTCCTCCTCATCACTATGGTTACTATGTTCATGGAAACCCTACACATGCTTACATGGTGCACAACGGCAATCATTGGCAATAACTTGGCCTGGAAACTCGAATTGAACTGAGAATGGATACTATGAGAAGAAATTGAAGATATATATAGTAAAGAAAGGGAAAAAATTATATATATTAAGAACGAAAAGAAAAAGGAATGGAGCTTGCAGAAATATCTATGAATTTGTAATTTAGGGACTGTAAATCGTTAAGAAGGATTTGCTCTTTTTCTTATGGTCCGTCGATATTAATGAATTTTCAGTCCAATTTCCTTGCGAAGAACAATATCCAATAATTTGTGATGGTGAGTTATTTTCTTTGGATTGCTATTTCATTTCCAGTCTTCGCATAACAGCTCCAATTAAAGTCACTTTTCCGTTCTCTGTCTCCATTTACGTCTATCAGTAGATGCTTTCTTTCTCTGTTCATATTTCTCCGACTCCTCCATTGTTGCGTCGTCAGTCTCTCCCTTCGTGATCCTTTACACGTGCATATCACGTGATTATCATGTCATCTAGCCGTTATCCACCTCTGTATTCACAGGATTCCTCCTCCCCGATGATCTTCTTCTTCTTCTTCTTCTTCTTCTTTTCTACGTGTTTATCTTTATGTTCTTGTTTTTTTTGTTTTTATTGCCTAATTTATGTGCTTGATTGTAATTTGCAGAATGATGGGAAGATTTTTATTGAGTATCCTGGAATAAGATGGCAAAGCACACGCTAAGGACCGGAAAAGAGCCGAGAAAGATTTGTGCAGATGTGCTTTGGCGTTTTTCGCCGTTTCTCTTACTGGAATTTGCATTCAAGAGGTAGACTCAGTTTCTTTCCACGATTACTTCACATTTCTGCTGATATTTTTGTCTTGAGGCGGTGCAAATTTATTGGTCTTGAGAAATATTTTTCTATCTTGAGTCCTCGAATCTGAACATTTCAAAATTAAGAAAAATTCTAAAACTGGAAGCTTCCCCACGTTCGATGGAAATTGAATTGGTTTCTTATACCAAATGGATTTTTCTTATGTGAATCTGGATAAACTGTTCCATTTATCAACCAATACCAACTTTGCATATGTCGCAACCTAACCAAATTTTAGACGAGTATGTATGAGCACAGAGATTTTGGAACTATTGACTAGAGTGAAAAAGAAAGGAACTTTCAGAAATTTCGTCTGTTCAGTATTCAATAATCACCATGCTGGAACTTTTTCCTTTTACGGATGTACCTCAATAAATTTATGGATCTATTCATATTCCTGGTGTAGGCAAGAAAAATCTCCAATCCCAAATGTTTTCACCTCTTTCTTCACAACTTTGTTTGGTTGGAGAAGGTGTTTGTCATCATCTACGTCCCTTAAGCAAGGCTGATTTTCCGGTCTATTCGTCTCTATCCTTGTATCAGAGAAGAGGGCCTGTAGAAAACTAGTTGAATGAATTTAGATACAAAACAAATGCGTTGATCTTTGAATTTAGGTATTGAATTAGTCATTAAATCACAAGAAGACGTTGACATTAGGAATGATGCAATGGTTCGCAGATACGGACATGTGCACCGAAAGTTACCTTGATAAGCAGAAAAAAAGGAATAACATTTAGCAGATAATGTCTGTGCAGGCTCTGGAATTGTGCCAACTTAGCATTTTTATTACCGTAATGAATTATTATGACTTGATCTCTTAGATTCTTAATGATGCATGTCATGAAACTGGAAGGAAGCATGATATGTCATTTTGCCTAACACATTACTTCTAGTTTTTGCACTTCTTTTATTTTGTGATACTAACTGATGATGATTGGCTTTTCAATTTGACCAGATACCATCAATCCCAGCTAGGAATATGTCATTATACCAAACCAGTGGTGGTTTCTTTCATGGCAAATAGATAATTCTGGAAGTGATAGCTATAAAGTTGGAAACATTTGCTGGGACCATTTTTAAGTATCGGTAAGGCCATCTCCGCTGGAATTTATATTTATTGAACTTGAGAAAGACATAGCCAAGGTGGTGGCCCAAATGACAGCTTTACATACCAGGAACACCATAACACTTCTTATGACTTGAAAAATGAAAGATAATTCAATAATTCCCTCACTTTTGGATTAGAACTACTCAAATTGTTTACCAGAAAATGAGATTGCCATTACCCAATTTAGAGAAAGGAAATGGAGAACATTTCCAGATGGATATAAATTTGGTGGAGTTTATGAATATAAAAGGAAGAAGATTGTCATTGGCTTGATGACCCTTTTGATCGAAGCAGGAGGAGATAATTAACTGTTAACCCCTCATGATTTTTGTTCAAAATAAGTCTCTCCACTGACTTAGCATTCATCAGGAGAGGAATCTCTTTGCTGTCCAAAATTTTGGAGAGAGATGGGAACAATAAGACTAAAAATTATAATTAAGAAGCAAAACATATAGATTGATAGGGAGGGAGATAATTGTTATTTTGTGGAAGACAACGATAAACGTGATTTAAGGTTATCCTGGTCCACCACCATGTGCCTAGCTTCCATTTTATTAAGTAATTCCTTTCTTGTCTAACCCCTTCATAATTAAAGATACCAACCCAAATTAAGCTACAAAGACCCTTTTGACACAGATTGTAGGAGAATTGATTGTCAAATGGGCAATTTCATGGATCCCACATGAGGTGCGTAGCGTTCAATCCGCGTTTGAGGCAGGCAGCCAATATTTGTAGGCAGATAATATAGAAAATTGTGCAGCTGAAAGTGATTTTGAGACTTTGGTGGAATCACTCGCTGTTAGGAGGCAGCCAATATTTGTAGGCAGATAATATAGAAAATTGTGCAGCTGAAAGTGATTTTGAGACTTTGGTGGAATCACTCGCTGTTAGGGGACCCCTACCATGTATAATATCAAAGTGGGTGCGTATTATATATATTATCTGGAAACAAAAATCTTACTTGGACCTGGAGTTGGAAGAGAAGTATATGCAAGGGGGTTGAAAATATGATTATTCAGCAATTAGCCATTTTATCATAATCACTTTTAATCCTATGATAATTCCTATGTATGTGTTGTATAAAAGGCCGAAATTAGCTTAATTAATAAGATTTTTGGACAGTTAGGTGCAATTATGGTGTACATAGTTAAGTAATGAGTTTGGATGCCATGGCTGGGGCTGAATATTTCTCTATCTTATTATAAGGATGAAATGGACACACGTTACAAAACTAGCACAACCAACTAAAAAATTTGCAGGAAACAATTTGATAATAGCCGTTATTATCGAGATCCATGACAATTCAAAGTTCAAGATCTAATGCGCAAGAGATCAAACCATGATCGGTCAAGTCCGGACTGCTCAAAGATGAGCATTTGATCGGACTGATAGGATAGGTTATATCTCGCCGATCGACAATACTAGTGGCATCCCATATTGTCACACTAATTGACGCCGCCTGTTTGTCTCATTCAACTTCCATTTACGCCGGTTCACAGGCTATACACTTGAATGTCTAGGGTGTCTATCACCTTTTATTCTCTGTAAATAGCTACATACACGAAAAATTCAGATAATCTCAGTTTGAAACTTTCTCTTTCTATAGTTTTTTTAAGAATTTACTGATTTGATGTCAGAATGCTTATTTTGATCTGATCAGATATTTTTTTTTTAGGTCTCATTTGGCAATTTAATCCGATCGGATATCACTCTCCCACTCAAACTCTTTCTTCAAATATTTTGAGAAATATCACAGTTAATAGGGTTTGTATTATATATTCAGATAAAAAATTAACATTTGTTCACAGTCCAAACACGGCAAGTAGGTTGGATTGAAATGTAGTTGAAAATTTAAGCGTTTGAGGATGTGTAAATAACATAAAGTTAGCCTTAGCCACAATGTGACCCCATATATCTATGATTCAGATAAGAAAAGATGAGTACGAAAGAACAGAAGCTTTTTGGAGAGGACAAAGGGTAGAGAATAGCGAAGGCAATAGTTGTGCAGGTAGGGTAGGGACACCTTCAAAACTTTTTCTCCAGCTGGATAATTGTAAATATGAGTAAGTCATACTAGTTATTAAAAGATATTCCTTCATAAAAAATATTTATATTACAAACATTGCTTAGCTAACTTGGCCACCATCCAACTAATAATAGACTCCACATAACTTTTTTTTTATTTTTTTCTTTTGGGTACGTTAATCTCTTGAACCCTCACTTTCTTCGGGTTGTAGATAGGATTGATCAGAGGATGAGGCAGGGGTGAAAAATGTATCCCCATCCACGGCTTTGCCAGGGGTGGGAAATCTCGATTGAATAAAGGGGAGAAAATTTTCTCCGTCCCCATCTCGCGGGAATCCCTATCCCACATAAAAAATAAATTTTTTTAATTTTAAAATATAATATTTCACCATTAATTATAATCAAAATATAATATTTAATAAATACAAAATATATTGACACATTAAATTGATTTTCATTATCTAAAAATCAAGGCATATTTATACAAATGTCATAAGTGTAAATAATATAATATATATATGTATATATATACTGGGACAGATACTTCATTTCCTTTTCCCGCGCTAAAATTAAAGTCGAAAATTTTTTTATCCCCATTTCTGTAAAGGAAAAATTCGAAAATTTCTCATTTCGTTCAAATTGAATTTTCATCAAGATTGAAAATTTTTCATCTCATGATCATTCCTAGTTATTGTTCACATATTAAAAACAATAATAATAAAAATCATGATTTTCAAATTCGGCTAGAAAGAAAATAATGCAGAAGGTTAAAAGGTCAAACGTTGGATCAAGGTCCAATCATATTGAATTGAAATATGATTCCATTTTGATTTATAATTTTTACATAATTTCAATTTTCGATTTGTTTCATTTCGGTTATAAGCCAATAGGCAATAACCATGCTCCATACTCTGAGTCGTACCCGACCCTTTCTTAATGCGACCAGGGTGGCTCAAGCCTATTAATTGATCTGCATTCAGTAAACGTCATCGTTTCCATCTTATTGATGTTACAATGATAAGATCCCATAGAACGACAGCGCTTTTCCATGTATTGGGTTTTAGGGCAAAACCCCTCAACCGCTAAAACCTAGTAGAAGAGGCAGGTTTTGGAGATTCAACTCGCTTGTAATCTTGAATCACTGTTATTTTTGACGATTACTTGGGTGAATTTTCTCGACTCCACCTCTTTTCGAATCAAATAAATTAGTTTGAACTTTCAGTAATCTAATCGAAAGATGCAGCACGATGAGGTTATATGGCAAGTTATCAGGCACAATCACTGCAGTTTTATGGCAAAGTAAGTTGCTTTCTTCCAATTGTCTATCATTTAATTTACTTTGATTTTATGGGAATGGAATTTGATTTTTTTTTTGGGGTTTTTTAGAATCACCACTGGAAATTTCTGTAGAAACCCTTATAACGCCACAGGGATTTGTAATCGTAGCTCTTGCCCTCTAGCTAACAGTCGATATGCCACTATTCGTGATCATGATGGTAACTGTAACTCCCTTTTTCTTTCATTTCTTACTGTCCATGTTTTGTTATACTTTGTTGATTGTGTTTTTGGATTTTTTTTGCTTTGTGCTTAATAAAATACTGATTCTGCAGGGGTATTCTACTTGTATATGAAGACCATAGAAAGGGCTCATAAGCCAAATGAATTATGGGAAAGAGTTAAGCTGCCCAGAAATTATGAGAAGGCTCTTGAAATTATTGACAAAAATTTGGTATAGAAGATTAGCTGCTTAGCATTCAACTTATTATACCTTGCAGTTCTAATAGTATTTGTAGGTCCTGAAACCTGTATTATGTGTTTTCTTATCCATCTTTGCATTGACAGATGTATTGGCCTAAGCTTCTGGTACATAAAGTGAAACAACGGTTGACCAAAATGACTCAGATGCGAATTCGGATGAGGAAGCTTGCTCTGAAGACAAGGTTGGCCCCCTTCTTGTGCTGAGGTTTTTGTTATTTCTATCATCTGTTTTTGTCTGTGTTGGGAATATCATCTAAAGATGATCGACCATATTGGGCAGTTTGGCAGTGTTGGTGTAACTTTATTTTGGACTCTTTAGCAACAAGTTAGACTTGGGTTTATAATCATCCATTTGCTTGATCAGTTTTATTGTTGGATATTTAAGTTGTGGAATTCTTTTATCTTTCATAAGTGCATGAAAGATGGCTCCAGAGTTAGCGGTCCTCCCCATTCTAATGTCAGTTTTGCATTATTGCCATTTGCAAAACGTTCACTTTAGATTTCTTCATGTTCATTGCTAAGGAGTATTTCATGCAACCGTTGACCATGCCATATTTGCATTTTTAACGGTAGATGCTTTCCATTATTTCGTGGCTATCAGCTTTGATAATTTGCACTCAACAGGGTTAGGAATGATTCATAAAGTTAACAATCCAACAGCATAACATCTTTCAAGTGTTAGATGGTACTAAAGATAGATTAGTGTAAAACAAGAGATTGGAGAATGATTTTCTGTATATTCAAATGAAGGAAGAATACAAAATATATACAAATGTAGAAACTCTAACTAGGAAACTTCCTATTCTGTACAAGGAAATAAAATAAAAGGAAACAAAATATTATAGCTAATTTACAGCTAATCTTGTAACACTCCCCCTCAAGTTGGAGCATAGATATTAATCATGCCCAGCTTGTTACACAGATAATCAACTCGAGAGCCATTTAAGGCTTTTGTAAATAAATCGTCCAACTGTTCTCCTGTCTTCACATATCCTGTTGAGATAACGTTATCTTGAATCTTCTCACGAATAAAGTGACAATCAACTTCAATATGTTTGGTCCGTTCATGATATACTGAATTAGAAGCAATATGAAGAGCAGCTTGATTATCACACCAAAGTTTCGCTGGAGACGAGGGATTCATACCAATTTCATCAAGCAAATGATGGATCCACAAAATTTCACATGCAGACTGTGACATAGCTCTGTATTCGGATTCTGTACTAGATCTGGATACTACAGTTTGCTTCTTACTTCGCCAGGATACTAAATTTCCTCCAACAAAGATACAATAGCCTGTTGTTGATCTCCTATCAATCTTAGAACCTGCCCAATCAGCATCTGTAAAGCACTCAATGTGAGCATGCCCATGATCACTGTACAATATACCCAGTTCAGGAGCCCCTTTTAAATAACATAAGATATGCTCTAGAGCTTCCCAATGTTTAATCGTAGGAGCAGCCATAAATTGACTGACAATGCTTACTGCAAATGCAATATCTGGATGAGTTACAGTGAGATAATTCAATTTTCCTACTAACCTTCGGTATCTCTCTGGATCAGCAAAAGGATCACCATCATCTTTTGCAAGTTGTATATTGGGAACCATAGGAGTATTGCATGGCTTAGCTCCTAACTTTCTAGTTTCCACAAGCAAGTCAAGAACATATTTTCTTTGGGATAGAAGAATTCCTTTCTTACTTCTTGTCACTTCCACTCCCAAGAAATATTTCAACCGACCCAAGTCTTTAGTATGAAATCTATCATGCAATAAAGACTTTAGTGAAAAGATACCTGCAGAATCACTCCCTGTAATCACAATATCATCAACATAAACCATAAGAAGAATTATGCCATTTTCGGATTGTCTATAAAAAACAGAATGATCGCACTGACTCTTCTTTAGCCCAAATTCTTGGACAACTTCACTGAATTTACCAAACCAGGCACGAGGACTCTGCTTCAATCCATACAAAGACTTCTTCAGACGACAAACTTTTCCATACTCCCCCTGAGCAACAAAACCAGGTGGTTGCTCCATATAGACTTCTTCCTGAAGATCGCCATGAAGGCATTTTTGATGTCCAGTTGATGTAAGGGCCAATGATGAGAAGCTGCCAAAGAAATGAAAAGACGAACAGAACTCAATTTGGCAACTGGAGAGAAAGTATCAGAATAATCCACCTCATAAGTCTGTGCATATCCTTTAGCAAGAAGTCGAGCTTTCAGCCGAGCCACAGAACCATCTGGATTAACTTTGACTGTAAAAATCCATTTGCAACCTACAGCCTTCTTTCCCTCAGGTAAATGCACCAACTCCCAAGTATGATTTGAATCCAAGGCATTCATCTCCTCAATCATAGCATCATACCATCCAGGATGACTCAAAGCGTCTTTAACTGTCTTGGGGATAGATATAGAATCTAAAGATGCAATTAAAGAACATGTCGAGTGAGACAGGTGATCATAGAAAACAAAATTAACAATGGAATAAGTGGATTTACAATTACGTGTACCTTTACGAAGAGCAATGGGAAGATAGGGATCAGTAAGAGCAGGATCAGATGACGAAGTTGCTGGTACGGGACATGTATCATTAGTGTCTCTTCTTCTAGAGTAGACCTGAACAATCTGTGGTCTTGTTGATGTTGAAGGATCATCACTTACTAACTGCTCAGTACAAGAAGATGCAGTAGACACATCAGCTGATTCTCGGAAAGATGTCACCTTATAAATGAGCCACTCATCTTCCTCCCCCTGACTTGGAAGATTGGATGGAGATGAAAAGAAGGGTTTATCTTCTGAGAATACCACATCAGCGGAGACCAAATGTCGCTTCAGATCAGGAGAGTAACATCTATATCCCTTTTGGAGACGTGAGTATCCTAAGAACACACACTTCAATGCCTCAGGATCAAGTTTGGTAACATGAGGACGAACATCTCTAACATAACAAGTACTGCCAAAAAGACGGGGTTCCACTGGAAACAGTATTTTATTTGGAAACAACATATTATAAGGGATATCACCATTTAACACCGTAGAGGGCATCCGATTGATCAGAAAACAAGCTGTAGAAATAGCATCGACCCAAAAACACTTAGGAACATTCATTTGAAACAATAAAGCTCTAGCTGTCTCAAGTAAATGTCTGTTCTTTCTTTCAGCAACTCCATTTTGAGAAGGAGTATCAACACAAGAGGACTGGTGAAGGATACCCTGTTGAGACATATACCGCTGAAAAAAATCTGACATATATTCCTTAGCATTATCACTTCGCAATATATTCACAGAAGCATTAAATTGGGTTTTAACTTCAGCACAAAAGGCAGAAAAATGAGAAAAAACTTCAGAACGATTCTTCATAAAATAAATCCAAGTCATACGGAAAAAATCATCCACAAAAGTAACAAAGTATCTGTATCCAGTTTTGGACATAACAAGACAAGGACCCCAAACATCCGAATGAACAAGTTGAAAAGAAAACTCAGCTCGTTTATTAATTCTAGGACCAGACGAGCTATGATGATGTTTAGCAAAATGACAAAATTCACAATCCAAAGAAGATACGGCATAAAACTGCGGACATAACTTCTTTAACATAGGTAGAGAAGGATGCCCCAATCGACAATGTGCTTCAAAAGGAGACACTACACTGGAACAAGCAACAGGTCGTGGTACCCAAGAATCCAGAATATATAGACCATCAGATACATGTCCCTTACCAAAAATCTGCTTCGTCATAAGATCCTGAAAAAGACAATGATCAGGGAAAAAAGAGACACAACAATTAAGTTCTTTGGTAAGTTTACTCACAGATATTAAATTAAAAGCTAGGTTAGGCAGATTTAGAACATAGGGTAAAGTAATAGAAGGAGTAGGTTTGACAGTGCCAGACCCCAAATGTTGTATGATGTCCCATCAGCAATAGTAACAGGCAAAGGGATTTTATGGGATCGAAAATCAGAGAAAGTATTAGGATTACCTGTCATATGATTTGTGGCACCAGAATCAATGACCCAATTGTTGCTAGAGGAGATAAAACATGTGTTACCTGCTTCAGTAGTAACAGAAGTTGAATATCCCTTTAACAATTCTTGGTACTTGGCATACTTTTCGACAGATATAGTGACATAATGCTCAGATGATGAACCAGAAGTCGCAACATTAACAACTCGTGACCTCTGATTGCGATTCTGCAATTTCTTGCAGTAACGCTTTGTATGACCTGGTTCTTTACAATAATAGCAAACAGCAGTATTCCGATTATCATTATATCTATTTCCCCCTTTCGACAGATTCCTTTTACCATTATCACCTCCGCTTTCTCTGACAATAAAAGCACTATTGAACTGACTAGATGAGGCATTAACAGTTTCCCTCACTCCTCCTTTGTTATCAGCCATAATACCCGCACAGAAAAAAAAAAAACAATCAAAGCAACCAATATAAACTTATAACACCCAGCTAAAGACACAATCCAAACAGCCAACAAGATTCTTAACAGTTTGAAAAACACATACAGAGAAGGACAACACCTTATGGGAGACAAAAGTACCAGCAGAAGAGAGAATCAAGCCAAGACAGTACTAGGATTTGACCGGAAATCTTCAGGCGACGCCGGAGACGAAATCGGAAGACCGGAGGTCAGGCCACGCGCCTCCACGCGCCGGCGCGTGAGGGAAGGGCGTGAATCTTGTGGCGGCGCGTGAGGGCCACTCGCCGGTCGGAAGGACACCGGATTTTGGGTACTAGCCGGAAATATCCTTGTGCTTCTTCTGATGCCGGCGGTGAGACAAACAGGTCACTGAAAAATGGGTACCCAACCCAAACAGTAACCCTAGCTATAACCCAACGGTTGGAACAAATTACCCAACCCAAAAGAAACCAGAAAATACCCCAAATCAAGCCTAGAAGGCTCTGATACCATGTAAAACAAGAGATTGGAGAATAATTTTTTGTATATTCAAATAAATGAAGAATACAAAATATATACAAATGTAGAAACCCTAACTAGGAAACTTCCTATTCTGTACAAGGAAATAAAATAAAAGGAAACAAAATATTATAGCTAATTTACAGCTAATCTTGTAACAATTAGAACTCCAAAGGTGTATCATCTTCCTCTTCTTTCGTAGTTTTAAGTTTTATGTTTTGGTTAACTTATGTCTCCTAACTACTTTCTGGGTTAATTTCTGTGACAATGGGATTTGTAAATAAGTACACATGAATTCAATTCTCTTTGTTTATTAGATGAGTCATGCTCAACCTTGAGCATATATTAATTAAAGCAGGCAAGTAAAAGCTCAAGCTGGGTACCAAAGCCTGCAAGTGTGGCTTGATATGCATGGTGACACTTATGGTGAAATTTTTTTGCTTTAAGCTGGAGTTGGGCATGGTTTACTTGTGAAATTAAGAAATTCATGCCTACTTCAGGCTCTGCATCATATAACCTGACCTGTGCATGGGCACACAGATACTCCACTTCACTAGCCTGGACTGCAATTCTTTCTCTGCCACCTTGTGAGTGACCATCATATCGATTTCTTTGGTCTGTTGCAGGGAAAAAATAATGACAACACCAAGGAAGCAAACAAAAAGAGAGGCCAGAAGAGAGGAAAAGGCTGTAAAGGCAGCCTTGCTAGATAAGGTTCCACACCCACCTAATGTTTTCATGTTCTTCTGCACTGTTTTGTATAGGTTGCTGCTATTAACAATGTTAAATCTGTTTGCCTGCAGCGTATTGAAAATGAATTGCTAGAGCGCCTAAAGAAAGGAGTTTATGGTGACATTTATAATTATCCTGCTGAGAAATACAATGAACTACTTGACTTGGATGAACTGCAAGTTGCTGGTGAAGAAGAAGTAGAAAAGGAGGAGGTAGTTCTTAAATAAATTATAACTATTTCTCTCTTTGAAATTGTAATGGTCATTATGATTCCTTCTAGGATGTCAGACGTGAAAAGTTTTAAAAGTCTCCTGTATTTGTCAAACTCTGTTCCCTTCTCTTTTGTACGGTATGCCAGAAAGTAGTTTTTGATTATTTAACTTGTGTTTGCAATTGCAAAGCAGGAACCTGAGATTGAATATGTCGAGGGTTATGATGATCTTGAAGAGGAAGATGATATTGAAGATTTTGTTGGCCTTGGATTCGAGGATTCACACCCATTTGATGAAGATGATGGTAAGCATGTTGATAGATATTTGGAGACTTCTTAGATATGCTCGAGTCCATTTAAACTATGCCTTGTGATGTGCCTTGTCTAAGTTGGCTTGTGAATTGTCAGATGTTTATACCTTTAAGTGTAAATTGAGGCATGAAGCTTATTTCTCTTTCAGTAGTCTGTGGACTTAGTAGAGAGAGTGTTGCTCTTTGGTGGATGATATATTGTGAGAGAGTGTTGCTCTTTGGTGGATGATATATTGTGTCTATTGTTTTTGCAATGTTTACCTTTCATGGGGATGAGCCTCGAGTATTAACAGATTGACCTTTGGATGCTTATACAGTTGGAGTTGATGACGACAAGGACGAAGAAACAAGGAAAGTCGATCACAAGAGAGCAAGAAAAGAATCTGATTTGGCTTCAAGAAAGCTGGCCAAAGATGAAACCATTGCTAAATTGAAGAAGAAAGCAAGGGTACTTGTTGAGGTGAGGATCACATTAATTATGCTTGCTATGGTTTCTCCTGCTAGCCAGTCATGTCTGCGTATTCTTTGAATTAAAATGACGGTTTGTCTCTTTCTTTCTTTCTTTCCTTTTTTTTTAATCAGGTTGAGAATGAAGATGCTTCTGAAAGACAAAGGGCAGTACATTGATTGATTGGTTTTTCTTGCAATAAATACTAATGTTCTGTCGAGTGTAGATTATGGAGAGGAAGTTGCTCAAAGGCGTACAAAATTTCGGATGCTCCTACTCATTCTTTCTCGCTTGTATTCTTTTCTTCTTCCTTTCTATTAGAAGACATTTCATGGAGACAATTTTGACAAAAATGTCTACCTTTTTGTTGTTGTTATTTTATTTTTTGTTAGAAGGAAAGAAAGGGATTATAGCAGATGCTTATTGTTTTCACAAATATTGATGGAATTAGGATGCCAAATGATAACAAATCGGATCTCTTATTTTCATTGCAAGCCAATGAAACTGCATAATACAAGGAATATAAAATGGCCATTTCTTCTGAAGCAATGTAGATAAATTTTTTCTTTACTAAATTTTTTTAAATAAGATTCTTCTTAATTTTAATTAGTTTACTAATTCCTAAATTATGAGCCTCTGAAAGGCCAACCAAAATAGGCACCAATTGGCTGAGGCCTAAGCGGTCATCCTATTCCTGATCCTTAAAATAAATATTTATGACAACTACAGGTACTCAATAAATTATTATTATGACAAGTAGAGGTACTCAATAAATTATTATTAAAATTTAAATATTTTAAATAATTTATATAGTTAAATTCAGGTATTTCTATATGTATTAAATTAAAATTAATTCAGGATGCACTTATGGCTAATAAATTAAATGTGGAGAGTGACTACATGTAAAATAGAGCAAATTTTAAGGTATTAAAGGTGGATAACAAGATGCAAATCTAATATAACTATAATAATGTAAATTCTTATTTACTTTTATCAAAATAATCATCATTATTCATTAATATATTTTGAGATTTATATCAATTCCGCATTTATAAGATGAATGGAATCATTATTTTTAAAGTAAAGTAAAATTTTTTTATATTTTTTATAATGTATAATTAATTAAAATTTAACTATAAATAAATTATACATATTTAAAAGACAGATCAATTTTATTTTTTTGAAAAAAAATCTTAAATAAGAAAAGAAAATATATAAATTTAATCAAAACCATTTGCTACGAGAATGTACGCAAAAAACAAAAAAAAATTGGTGCACTTGTAAATGTGATAGGAAAATTTGAACTTACAAATTTTCACATTTTTAATACCAAAATTAGTGCTTAAAATAACAGTAATTTCACCAATCAACAAATTTCATCCTAATTCATGACTTTGCTCTAGAAAGTCATGCCGCCCATAACTTTCCCCCAAGACCTGGGACTTTGCTCTAGCAGTTCTTGGCCGTTGTTCATGTTTCTTCTCTCTATAAAACGGTCTGTCGTTTACTATCTGAATCTCAATGTTTTCAATTTCTCTGTTTCTCATCCAGCTCTCTAGTTAGTCCTCTCTAGTCTCCACCTTCAATAAGCTACAGAGAGAACAAATTTCCAGTTTAGTTCCTTTCAACCTGCAAGATTTCTCAATCAAAAATGGATCCAATACAGATGAGATTCCCAATCATCTCCTTCATCTTATTTAAACTCGATCCAACTTCTAACCCACCACTCCCTCCAGAACTCGAACACGATCTCAACGCCCGATTTCCCCATTTAAACCACCCTAAAGTCTTCCCCTTTTTAGCCCAAGCGTTCCCTCCCACCATCGCCCAGACCCACTTCCTCCTTAAAGCGCTGGGTCCTCGTCCAAGTCCCGACGCCGTCTCCGCCGCTCGGATTGGGTTGTCTGAAAGCGTGAAGGCGGATGATTTGGAGATGTGCCAGGCGGTGGTGAGAATGGAGGGGTTGCACGAGCAGTATGAGAGCCCATTGAAAGAAGCAGAGGAGAAGCTTGTTGGGGTTTATAAGGACTGTGCAAGTGAGTTTGAGGATGATAACGTCAATGAAGAGGTTGTGACGGTTTTGAAGGGAGCTGAGAAAGGTGGTGTTGAGGAAAAATTGGATCTTTCTGGCCGGCAATTGACGTTACTCCCTGAAGCTTTTGGTAGGCTTCATGGGTTGGTTTTGCTTAATCTCGCTCGCAATCAATTAGAGGTGATTTTGGTTATTAGATTTTTCTGTTTTGGGTGTATCTGTTTCTGGACACTCTCTAGTGTCGATTTATACAATTCTGAAGTGACTGGGACCATATATTTGATTAGTGTTTTCGTTTTAAGGTACTAGTTTTGATTGCTCCATGAATGCTTTTTGTGTTGCTATGCTGACTAAGTGCACTCTCGAGTGTAGAATTATGCAATTCTTTAGTGGCTGAAAGAGAATATAATTTATTAGTATTTTCTTGTTAATGTATTAGTTTTGATTGCTCCATGAATGCATTTCGTGTTGATTTGGTGCATGGTGTTTCATTTGTTTATCAAATAAATATCCAATGTCATTTCATAAGGAGGAACTTCGGGATAAATTGTTCTTTACGACAGTTCTATTTTCTGCTTTCAAGATTTTTGTGTTTTTCTTTTGGGTATATTTAGCCTATCATTTGCTAATTCTCAATTAGGGCTTATCATGTTCAAATTTTATCTCAATGAGGGCTTAATTACTTAATTTTGATTTTTTAAGTGGCCTATTTTTAATTCTTTAAGGGTGAAATTATTCCAACCGAAATATAAAGGGCTTAATCAACTATTGGGATAAACTTGAGGGAATATTTGACCCCTAAACTTATGGAACAAATGTAAGAGAACTTGGTGTCTAGAATAACCTTCATGTCCTGGTTCATGCTATTTTCTGGGTACTAATTTGCCATTTGAATTTTGCTTTCTCAATGTAGTTATTGATATTTGGTGCATTTTCCTGTTGAAACAGTTCCTTCCAGATTCAATTGCAGGACTTGTAAAACTTGAGGAGCTTGATATTTCCTCCAATCTCTTAAAATCATTGCCCGACTCTATTGGAATGTTGCGTAATCTTAAAGTCCTTAATGTGTCCGGAAACAAGCTGAACTATATTCCTGAGAGCATTGCTCTTTGCAGGTTATGGTCACTTTCTGTTGGTTTTCCTAGCTTATCTGCCTTATGACGGGTTAATTACATCCATAGTTATTGAAGTTTACATTAATAACAAGCCAGCCACCAAAAAAAAAAAAATTCATATGCTAAAAATGACTTAGCTCTGGCTGGAAAAACGAGAATCCAGCCGGATTGTGGACTTGGAACTCTACAGAAGCA
Source organism: Excoecaria agallocha (assembly GCA_037975025.1). Taxonomy (NCBI): domain Eukaryota; kingdom Viridiplantae; phylum Streptophyta; class Magnoliopsida; order Malpighiales; family Euphorbiaceae; genus Excoecaria; species Excoecaria agallocha. The sequence continues at coordinate 56,827,352 of CM075807.1, read as the reverse complement.
TGGAATATAAGAACTTTTTTTAAGTGGATATTTTCCTTAGTTTTCTAAACACCTCTCACACATAGTTGCTCTAAAATGGCATATTTTCTAATAATGTGTGGAGTGCTATGTCAACAATTTGGCCGGCACTGTATTCTCTTTTTTCTGATCATTGTGATTTTAAGTGAAAAATTTTAAAAGAGTAGTTATTTTTATAGAACAAAAAATTCATTTATGACCAGTTTGATATTAGCGGTAAAGTTCAGTCACCATAGATATAATCAACCCAACTTATCTCTATTGTTGTTTCTCACTGTTATGACCTGATATGTTTCTGAAAACTTATAATTTGATATGTGTTTTAGTTCACTGGTGGAATTAGATGCAAGCTTCAACAACATGTTGTCCTTACCAGAAAATATTGGGTACGGATTGGTGAATCTTGGAAAGCTTTCAATCCAGCTGAATAAGATACGTCTCCTTCCATCATCTCTCTGTGAAATGAAGTCATTGAGATACTTAGATGTTCATTTCAATGAGCTTCATGGTCTGCCACAAGCAATTGGGAGATTGTCAAATCTTGAGGTCCTCAACTTGAGCAGTAATTTCAGTGACTTGACTAACCTTCCGGAAACAATTGGTGACCTAACTAGCCTGAAGGAGCTCGATTTGAGCAACAATCAAATCCGAGTTCTTCCAGATGCATTTTTCAGGCTTGAAAAGTTAATCAAGCTCAACTTGGACGAAAATCCAATCACAATTCCTCCAAAGGATATAGCGAACAGGGGTGTTGAAGCTGTCAGGGAGTTCATGCAGAAGAGGTGGCAGGATAAGCTAGTGGAGGAGCAGCAACGGAGAATGCTTGAGGCGAATCAGCAGCAAGACCAGACAGGATGGCTGGCATGGGGCACATCTGTGTTGAATAATTTTGTTTCTGGAGCTTCTGAAAGTGTTTCCGGATATTTTGGAGGCGGAAAAGCTCCACAGGATCTTCTTGGACAAGAGCTGTGAATTTCAGTTATAGAAGCGTGGTTTTTGGAGTTGGGTTGCATGCATTTTTCCAGTTTGTAAAGCTGATGAAGATGCTTTTAGTTCTCTAAGCTGGTGCTTCTCTTTGTTTCTCAATGAATTACAGATGAAAAGTGATAATAAGATCAGTTTGAGCTACGTATTTATATTATGACGGATTGTCAAAATTTTTACTTTAATCTACTATTGAAAGTCTAAATGTACGAAACTATATAAAATTTGTATAAGGAGATCTATTTTGCATTTTGTGAAGATTTATTTTATAAAATTTGTACAAGGAGATCTATTTTGCATTTTGCCTTTTTTTTTTTTACTTTCTATAGTAAATTAAATTTCGCATTTTGTGAAGATTTATTTTATAAAATTTGTATAAGGAGATTTATTTTGCATTTTTTTTCTTTCTATAGTAAATTAAATTTCGTATTTTGTGAAGATTTATTTTCTAATGTTGCATTGATTGGCCAGAGCACCCAGAATATGGGTGAGCAAAAAAAATGAAAAATATAGTTAACCATCAAATTGATTTAAAATCGAATTAATTTTTACACTTAATCGATTTGAATTATGATTTTTAATTAATAATTACGGTTTAAATTTTTAAATATCGATTAATTATTAATTTACGGTTAATCGATATATATATATATAATATAGTTTAAATTATATTTTTATTTTTATATAGTTATGTCATTTTCTTTAATTATATAGTAATATTTATATATAATATTTTATTAACTTTTATATATATATTTTTTTTTATCATATATTGGTGTTTATATTTTACTTAATAGCATTTAATGATATTTTCTTATATTTTAGAATTTATATTATAATATTTAATATTATCCAAAATTTTATTTAATTTACAATAAAACATATTAATTTTCAATAAATATTAAATCTATTTTATAATATTAGCTATTAATTTATAGATCATAAATTTTCACTGGTAAATTATATTTATTTTGTAATTTTTATATTAAATTACTTTATACATTTAAAATTGTATTGAATTTTATCTAATTTTTTATATAATTTTATGTTATAAATTTTAATAGTTAATCGAAAAATATTGATTAATCAAATTAAAAATTTTAAATCGATAAACTGATTAATTAAATGTAACGAATTGATTAATGATAATAATTTTAAAAAATAATATTAATGAAATTGTTAAATTTTTTAATTGATGAATTCATGTCCACCTTTGCCAGTAATACTGATGCTCGGTTCGGGTGAGAGGTTTATCAATAAATCGGGTATTTCAAGCCCGAACCCGCACCGATGCACGCCCTGCTTTCCGCTGAACCAAACAAGAATATTCTTGTCCTCACCACGGTTGCCAGCCCCCGACGGCTTCTTACTCTGCGGCTCTAACCCACCACAGGTAGCGCCCTCGAATTCTGACCTCGACGTTGTCCAGTCCATATCCCTAACTGCTCCAGTAAGTCTCCTTCGAATCCCTAGATATTAAACTCTCTCTCTCTCTCTCTCTATGTGTGATTCTATTGTTGATATAAGGTTTTGAACCTGATTTTGTAGGTAATCCATGAGGCGAAGTTTGTTGTTTTAGTAGCACAATCTTTTACTTTCTTTTTATAGTCATGAAGTTTGTAAGGCTCTTACCTTTGCACATTCACTCGTACACGTAGGGGTTCTAAGTACTTATTAGGAGTATCCTTTGTTTTTTCCAGACATGCCTGAGCACAGGCCATGGTTGTCATTGCCCACCATGTTTCGTTCTCCATGTGAGTGGGCTCAGGATATTACTTGATTGCCCAATGGATCTTTCAGCTCTCTCCATCTTCTCTCCTGTTCCTGCTGATTTTTGTTCCATACTCCATGAAGAATTTTCTAATGGATCGGTTCAGGATTCTTTGGATATGGAAGTGGAGACTCAAAATAAGAATAATATTAAAGAACCCAGAGATGCAAAACCTTTAATCCACGCAGAGCCTTGGTACAAAACTTCAAAGAACTTGCACCTCTGGGATCCTTCTTCCTTTGACATTGTATTGATTTCGAGCACAATGGGCATGCTTGGTCTGCCATTTCTTACTCAAAGTAAGGGTTTTTCTGCAAAGGTAAAATAAAGAAATAAATAAATAAATCAGTAGATATCTGCTCATATCTTGGTAACTTGTTCAATTAGCATATGTTTTGGTCCTTGGCTGGGTCAGATATATGCAACTGAAGTAACTGCAAGGCTTGGGCAACTTATGATGGAGGATCTTGTATCAATGCATATGGAATTCCGGCAATTTTATGGATATGAGGAATATGATACTCCTAAATGGATGAAGTGGGAAGAACTTGAATTGCTTTCATCTTCAATCAAGGAATTGGTTCTTGGCAAAGATGGTTCAGAGCTGGGTGGATGGATGCAATTGTACAGGTACATTGCTATTAGCTGTGATCCACTCATGTAACTGGATCGTTTGCATATCCCTTCGTTTCCTACATATGCTTGATCTGGTAGTTTACTAAGCACTTAAATGTTATTTAGTTTAGAGGATATCAAGGATTGCGTGCAGAAGATTCAAAGGCTTAATCTTGCAGAAGCAGCCTGCTATAATGGAACATTGGTGATAAAGCCATTGAGCTCAGGCTTAGAAATAGGCTCATGTAATTGGAATATTGAGGGTCCAGAAGGAAACATTTCTTGTGTATCACGTTCCATATTTTTGTCTGCCCATGCAATGGAATTTGACTATCGTTCGCTGCAAGGGACTGATCTGATCTTGTATTCAGACTTCTCAACTCAGGATGTGATAGAAGATCTTGAAGATCATGATAGCGATTCTGCTCTAACTAGCAGCAATCTTTCAACTTTCAGGTAACACTGCTTTATGTAGTTATGGCCATTGTTTGAATGAGGTGTGTGGTAGTTTCCATAGTCAGTCTATGGATATTAGGATTTCATTTATAGTTCATGGTATTTTATTTTATTTTTTAATAGTGCAGTTTGACGTACTGTCTTTTAGCTGCATTGCAGTGCTGAGGTTAAGTGGAAAGAATTGAATGACTGCTTACTAAATAATGATGAAATCTTAGAGGAAAATAAGAAACTAGCTTTTATAAGTTCATGCATTGTGGATTCTGTAAAAGCTGGTGGTTCTGTTATTGTTCCTTTAGATCGTGTTGGAATTGTTCTGCAGCTGTTGGAGCAAATACCAATTTCCTTTGAATCTTCTGCTGTGGAGGTAAATGTTATTTATTCCCCTGTTCTGTACATTTATGCAGACATCCAAAAACAATTGATGTTGAGGTAATTTTTATGTAAGTTTGTAGTTCGACACTTTAATGCATTAATTGCTGGAACTGTAGAGTTTAGTCCCGGTCTAGAGTGTGGGAAAATAAGCCTTGAGGAGTGAGGTTCGTTTTTGCATTCTAGGGGCAGGAAAACTAGTTTTTTTTTTTTTTTTTAAAAAAAATCTTAAGGAATGTTAAACTTATTATATTATGCTTCCTTAATGAAGTCCCTTGGCAAACTTATATGAACTTTGAGAAACTGATATGAATTTTGTAAGACAATGGCAATGTGCAAATTGATGCACTGTATTTTGAGGTGCTTTAGGGTTGATTCATGGTTAATAATTGCATCCTGCCAACTCCATATTTAATCAACAATCTTTTGAGCTTGTAAGTTGTCAAGTATGACAAACTGCTATGCTTTTCCCCCTTTTCTGTAGAATTTATGAGTGAGAACAGAGAACTTTAAAATAATATGGGGTAAAATGTTTCTTCTCTACTATCTAGCAGTGTTTCCTCTGGAGTTTCCACACCAACTCTTTTGGCACAACTTTTTGTATATGTGCATATTGGTCTGTAAAGAGGTTCAATTGCCTATCAAAACCAAAATAAGATTTAATCACTGATCTAATTATTTTTAAATGCAAGACTGAAAATGTACAAAGTATGGTCTTACTCATTTTCATTTTCAATCACAAAATTCATTTTTCTCTAGGTTCCAATATATGTCATCTCTTCCATAGCAACAGAGTTGCTGGCACTCATCAATATTATACCAGAATGGTTGTGCAAGTCCCGGCAAGAGAAGGTAATGCCAGAGTTTCATTGTTTTTTTTTTCTTATTTTTTTGTGGAAAATTCATTTCTAATGCTATGTGCTTGAAAAACACCGTTGATTTTTGTTGTTCAATGATATGGCAGCTATTTTCTGGTGAGCCATTGTTTTCATACATTGAGCTAATGAAATCAAAGAAGCTGCATGTATTTCCTGCTGTACATTCACCCAATTTAATGTAAGATATGGCTTTTCTTTTTCTTGCAAATATAGACTTATACAAATGACTTGCTCTCCCAGTGAAGGCCACTACTTTTAATCACACTTGTCACTTGATGACTGCAACTTGTAAATGCAAAGGATAATTGGAACTGTTTCTTCAACCACGACTGGATTTCCTTCTAGGTCCTAGAAATTATTTGCTGCGAATTTCTTTGGATGTCTCAGTGTTAGACATGTTTGCTGAAGTGGGAAATTACTTCTCAAAAGGCATTAAAAGTGTTTGCTTATATAAAGTTTGAAAATTGTTTTTCATTAGATATATTAGGGAAAGAATTGACATTTTGTATTACTTTTTCAATGCATATCTAGCCATAGCTCAACGATCACATTCACTTCTCAAACTTGCCATTTTGTGTTTAGAAATAATTGGAAGGAACCATGCATCATATTCGCACCACACTGGAGTCTGCGGCTTGGTGCTCTTGTTCCTTTGATTCGACATTGGTGTGGAGATCAAAACTCTCTACTTGTCCTAGAGGTGCTTGAATATTCTTCTTGTATATTATCCATTATTATATTTTTCTACTTGAAATTTTGTTCATTCTACTTGGTAAACCATGATTCTCTTGTATCTGATTTGAAGAAGTGGCTGAGGGAATATATAATATGCAGAACGAATTGGATGCTGATCTTGCTCTCCTGCCTTTCAAGCCAATAGCAATGAAGGTTCTAAATTGTTCATTCCTTTCTGGAATATGGTAAGAAAACAAGTTCCTTTGCTAGTTTAGTTCCATTCATCATTTCCATTTCTCATGGTGGGTGCTTGCTTTTGGTTTGCTTTTATGTGCCATTTCTCCAAAGAATAGGGCTCTTAGTTACTTTGGTGTTTTAGGATCACTTTGCATATACAGAAAGTGAGCGATTGGGATTTGATATTTTCTCCATCATTTAAAATAGATGGACTTAGTAGTTTTATGCACTATCTCGAAGGACGTTTGTTACTCAAATATGATTTTAATTCTTTATCCTCACCTCACAAATTTTCAATTATATGTTTAAAGTGCTCTTAATTCTGCTGGAGAAATTATTTCTGGTTTCAAGCATTTTGCTGACTTACCAATGCTTTCATCTTGGCAGCATGAAGAAAGTTCAGCCATTGCTGAAAATACTGCAACCAAAAGTTGTTATGGTAATCACCATCTGTTAAGTTCTTTTTTTTCCAAAATTTGTTATGGTAATCACTATCTGTTAAGTTCTTTTTTTTTTCTTATTTCCCTCTAAATTTTCTATTTGGTTCTCTGTCCTTGTTTTTTTCTGCACAACATAGCTTCCGGAGCATTTAAAGCAGCAGATGAATGCCTCAAACGCAAGTTCACATTCATTTTCACCCCAGTACTACACGGAAGATGAAACGCTAGAAGTACAAAGCTTGAAAAATGGTTTTGATCTAGAGATTGCAACAGAATTGGCTACCCAATTCAATTGGAGAAAGTTGAAACAAGACAACATGGATGTCACAAGACTGAGAGGACAGCTAGTGGTAGATGGCAGCAAACATCGGTTACTATATAGAAACGAGTGGTCGAACTCCTTGCAGAGCAGACCATTACTACATTGGGGTACGCTAGATATGGAGAAGCTTCTTATTGCGTTGTCAAAAGTTGGTATTAGTGGATCTATTGCGAGAGACATAAGTGATACAGAGTCAGAGATTGTTGGGGTTATACAGATTCATGATCCACAAAAAGCATTGATAGAAGTTCGAACAACGAATACAATAGTCAGTGCTCCTGATGAGAATTTTACCACCCGCATTTTCGAAGCTATAAGCCCTCTATTAGATGGCATTTAGAATGTGTTATAAAATCATGAATTTACTTTTTTTTTTAAATACCAATAATGTTATAGTGGCTGAAATTTGCTATTGCAATTGGTAGTAAAAATAATTCAAATTTTAAATTAGAGAAATTTTGAATTTTTAAGAGAATGATTTGTCTCTTTATAGATATGTTTGGTGCTAATTTAAATTAATCGGATCAATATAAATTAAATATTGAATGGCTTATCTAAGATCACTTTTCAAGGGACCGTCCAATAATTTCCATATGGATCCCGCAGAAATGAGAAGAAAAAATAATGTCGTTTGGCAAATACATTGTGCTTATGTATCGCAGACAAGCCCAACTAAAATTCAAACTGTAAATTGATTTCTGAATTTGTCTAGAGATATCAGAAATGGCAACTCCAATCCCAGAGGTTAATTTGAGCTCATCCGCCAGGAAAAAGAATATGCCGGCGATCTGATTGGGCACAGCCGTCGACAACTTGGACGAACGAGCCATGAAAACAGCTGTTCTGGACGCTATCAAGCTGGGAAACAGGCACTTCGACACGGCGTCTTTGTACGGATCAGAGCAGATTCTAGGCGAATCAATTGTAGAAGCTCTTAGACTCGGCCTTGTGGATTCTCGGGAGGAATTATTCATCACTTCGAAGCTATGGTGCAGTGATGCCCATGCTCATCTTGTTGTCCCTGCTTTAAAGAAATCTCTCAGGTTCAAATATCACCCAAATCTCTCTTTTCTTTTGCTGTTTTGGTTTCTTTTTGTGATTGAGTTTGGTGAACAGGACGCTTCAATTGGAGTATTTGGATTTGTATCTGATTCACTGGCCAATCAGTTCAACACCAGGAAGGTATGAGTACCCAACGCCAAAGGAAGAGCTTCAAGCAACTCTCGAGAGATTATATTGCTAAGATTGTTGTTTTGATGGTATCCATGGCAGGTTTCACTGAGGTGGATAATCGAGCAAGGGGCAACTGTGGTGGTAAAGAGCTATAAGAAGGAGAGGCTGAAGGAGAATATGGAGATATTTGATTGAAGTAAATATTAATTAATTTCGTAAATCAATTATAAATTAAGTGCAATGAAAAATTTCTTCTCCAAAAGACTAATAGTTGAATTAGCATGACCCACAAAAATGATTTTGGATAGGGTAGTCACTATCGGTAATTTCATCTTAACGTATTTTATATTCAATGGGCTTTGCCTCACTTGACTCCAGAAAAATAAGTATGGACTTGGGTCGAAAAACTCTATAACTTTTACAATATCAAAGCATTCCCTTGTTAAAGAGAAATTATATTTTAAATATACAAATATTGAAGGTGAGATCAGATTAAATTAATTTACAAAATTAAAAAAATAAAGATAATATAAAATAATTTAAATTGATTATAAAATTATTTAATTTAAAAAATTAATTATAAATTTTAATTAATTAATATATAAAAATTAATTGGAGTTGAATCTAAAACTTTGAATTTATTATCATACACCTTTATCATCATGTCAGAGCAACTCATTCGTTGCATGAGATGAGGTAATGAATATCAACCCATTTCTACAATCTCTTGTTGCAAGATCAAACAAGTGGATCCCACATAAATTTTTTATTTTTTTGGTTTTTCGATTAACTGATATTAAAAGTTGCATTCACCATCTAATCCCGCAACGTCGAATTACAAAAATAAATTTTTCACACTATTTTATCAAATAATTTCAAAAATATTTTATTTTTTAAATTAAATTTTACAAACACGCTACCTTAAATTAAATTTTCACACGAGGGGTTTTATTAAGAGCATTATCTCTTGATTATCATTGCATTATCTACTGAAATGATTTATTTTACGGGTAAATGCGAAGTTGGGATAGTATAGGATGGGGAGATATGCAGTTGCAATACAAGTCAACCAATGGTGATGAAGAATTGAAATTAAGAACATGAGTAGCCTATTGCTATTGCTATTATTATAGCTAAACGGATTTGCACATAGAAAATTGAAACAAAGTTGTATGGGAAGAGACATAATTCACACGTGGCACATGATTGATGGAGGATTATTGGAGGGAAAATCATGGCTGTGAATCCAGTCGAAAGCTACCTCTCTTCTCCTTTCTCAATCTTCACGCCCGACATCCAATAAATTTGGTTTCCATACTTTGGATATGGATACAGCTTCTTCTTAACTGTACATTTTCCATTTATTATTCTTTCATCCGCCACATTAATTTCAAGGGACTTTTTTTTAAGTTATTGAGTTTGTAAAATTTAATTAAAAAAATGGGGTATTTTTAAAATTATTTGATAAAATGGTGTAAAATATTTATTTTCTTAATATGATATTGCAGAATTAGATGGTGGGAGCCACTTCCAATATAAACTGATCGAGAAATCAAAAAATAAAAAATTTCGATGGGACCCATTTGTTTGATCCTGCAACAAGAGGTTACGGAAATGGGTTGATATTAATTACCTCATGATAAAGCCTGTAAAGTTTTTATTTGAAATAGAGAGCTGGTAGTTGCAAGTCCCGATCAGATGCTTGATCCTGCAAGATGGAGTGTCCGGTCGGACCAGACATTAAAATTTCGAAGCTTAAGTTAGTAGCTTTTAGAGAGAGTGTTTAGAGAGAGAGTCTCGAATATTCAATATCTGGAGCCCTAATATTTTTGACTATTTATAGGAGATGAAGGAGGGTACTTGAGTACCTTGAGGAGTGATAACTGGCAGTTGGAGCAGGTGAGCGGCGATGTGATAGAAAGCAGGTGGAAGGTATGGCCGCTGGCTTGTGTCAATGAATTGACATGGCGTGTTATCCCATCAATTCGATCGAACATCGTGCCTTCCTGTCTTATCTTCTAGCTCACACTTGCCTTTATGTTGATGAGCTTTGGGCATTTGAAGATATTTTTTCTATAATTATTACTTGTCCCCCCTCCAAAGGATCCAATAGGACGATTTAAGCTTTTTGGCGTGATTTTTGAATTTTCAGGAGGCGCGAACTGATTAATCGCGTTCATTCATTTTAGACAGCCGTTATGCATTTAATGCCTGTGTGCATGTCGAGGATGGCGCTTCGTTCTCCTTAACCGCAGTAATGGATTGAAGACACGTGACACACATCCAATGGAGAGGCATTTGGACTATTCTATAAGCTTTTTGCTATAAATAGGTATGTTTGAGGCGATTTTTCTCACTTTTTAACGATTCTTAGCAAAACTCTGCCAAATTTTCTTTGCGAACAAGAACTTTTTGAAACCCTTAGCAACAATTCCTGGGCAGTCAATTTCGAAGATTTTCAGAGTTTCTGACAGATTACCCAAGTAAGTAAACAATCCCTGTCCTCAATTTTCTTTTTGATTCATCACATGTACTTTTTTCTTCTCCCCCTCCACCAAAAATGGTTTCAAGCATTAGTCAGCCAATAGACAAAAGTTTCATTGAAGATTACAAGAATCGGGAGCCTCTCGCTCATTCTTCACGATTGACAGAAGAGAAAGTGGCGAAAATTCCTTCACAGTACCATTTCCTTGCAGAAGTGTCAGTGATGGCCTTCCGAAATTTTATGGCGGTGACAGATGGGTCATTTGGCCATGAAAGGAACGAATATTTTATCTGCCATTTGTAGAGTTTGGATGTAGGGATGAGGCTTTCTTTCGGTGCGTTTGAGTCGGCGATGCATAGGGGTTATAGAGTTGCCCCTAACCAATTGCATCTGAAAGGATGGAGGACGGTGGCCTGCTTTAAGATTCTGTGCAAGATAGAAGTTGTGGCCCCCACTCTGGATCTCTTCACTCACTTCTTTTATATTTTCGATCGGAGTGATAGGTCGAAGTATTACTTCACCAGCCGACAGTATCGAAAACTCTTCACTGTCCCATCTTTAATGAAGGATTTTAGGGAGAAATATTTCTTAGTAAGGATGGCCGGTGGTTTTGGAGTACCACTTGTCCGATCGAAAAATACCATAATTTTGAAAGATCATGCTATTGGTCGATTTATATATGAAATCAACATCAAAAAATTGATGGATGCTATAGCGAGGAACGAACAGCCCTTCGACTCTAAATGTTCTCCTTGCGACGTTGATGGGATCCTCAAGCTCTGAGGTTGGCGAGAATGCAGAACGTGAGTCGAAATCCTTCCCTTGAGGACATTTTGAAGGAACAATTTGGTGATGACTAGTCGGTGACCAGCAGGTGTCACACCCTTCTCGGAATTGTCTTTTTTGATGTGAAACTTAGTCGAAATTGGTACGTTTTTTTTCACCGAACAATTCGAAACACTTAAAATACTTTTACATTAATTCCATAATCATTCGACAGTCTTGTAAACAATTAAAACATATACAAAAATAACTTCATGCCAAAAGCTTACATCAAACACTCATCCAACAATAATAAAAAATACAATCAAATTACAGTTCAGTCTTTTACCTTAATAGTCTAAGTATACACATGCCAAAATACAACTCAGTCTTATACAAAATCTTATCTTTCGATCTGGCTCCAATATGTACTATATGCTCCCGCAATATTTCATAACCTGCACGCAGTAAACACTACGTGCTGAGCATTAAATATGCCCAGTGGTGACTACTAATCCAAGAATTTTTCAGAATAAAGCATAATTACATAATTTATGCTACTATTATTCTTATTTCATTAAATATTTTCTCTTACTTTAATTAACACTAATTGTATTCTTGACTCGCACTTTGGTGATTATTGCTCTTTGGTTTTTCACTCTTTCAAATATATTTTATTCTATCTTCTAAAGTGAAACGTTATCATATTTACTTTTACCTTACTTTATTCATTACTATAACTTTTACTTTTACTTCCGTCTTATTATTTTAACCGCAGCGATATAATTATCATTTCATTTAGTAATATGTATTGGTACTCGAGTCTTAATGGTACCAAATTAAAATATTTTATTTTTTACTTGTTGTCCAATTATTCAATATGTATTTTAATTACCCTTCGTGATATATATATATTCCTTTATTTTTCTTTAACTTTTAACTAATAAATACATCACTATTTAAAAGCTTTTAAGCTTTATTATAAAGTGATATGGCTATTTTGGAGCATTTTGCAGTCAAAACTTTCTTTCCTTCTTTTATTCATTTACTTATGCTCACTTATTGTTTAGGATTTATATCTTTTATTTTTTCCTCATTGAACAATTCTATATCTTTTTATCGTTTTACTTTTCATTTAACTTGTCTTTCAGAAATACATTTACTTAAGCATTAAATTTCATTTAATATCATTGCTAATACTTTTTAACGTTAAATAGGAAATTAATATTATTTTCCAAACTTATCACTATTCACGATAGTAATTGGTACAGAAAATATCAATTAATTAAATTTATCTTTCTCATGTAAAATAAAATACAATTTAAATTATTTTTTTATTATAAAAGCTTAACTTAATCTTTATTTATTATTTTATTCTTATAAATTTTTTTTTCTTTTTCCTTATTAATCACACTTTTCGAGTAACTTTACAGATTTATTTCAAGTTTGCATTCTCTTATAAACGAATCATTCTTCATTATAACTTTTTATATTCAATTTTATTTAAGCAATACTGATTTATTCATTTCGATACGCCCCTAGTGCAATATAACAGGATTCTCAAAATGATACTCGGGACTGGACTCAAAGGTCCCACTGAACAGATAGAGAAATGATCTCGAAAGATTAAGTCTCACAGAGCAGAAAACAGATACACTTTCACTTTCACTGAAGCTATGGAGATCAAAGATTCCACCTATAGCAAAGCAAGTCGCCATGACTTGCACCGTGGTACAAAGGTGTCCCCATGGCTAGCCAATTATATCCTAATCAAGAATAACATTACCTGCTTATCGCTAAGGGCAAAATAATCAATTATATTTGCAATCATTTTTAAACATTTAAAAATCTTTAATTTTTTTCTTTTATTTATTACTACACTTTATTCTGATCAAATGTACTCTTTTATGCCTTTGACTATTCAATAACTTTTTGTCCTTTTGTTCACTTTATCTTTTTCAGTCACTTTTGTGAATTATTCTTCGATAATTCACTCAGATACTTAGGTTTTTCAGTCTTTTATACAGATTATAAATTATGAATTATGGCATTATAATTTACAATTCTCTTTTATTCTTTTGTATAATTCTTTGCGAATTATTCTCTAATAATTCAATGATCGACTTTTTACGATTTTTTCCTTTTTTTTTCTGTTCAAACTTTTCAATCATTCACTATGCCAACTTTATTTCGTCGGCGAATTATTTTACAATAATTCACTCTTTTAATACTTTTTATTGACTAATTTATTTTGATAAATTATTCACGCATTTATTTTATAACTTTTTAAGCAATTATGGAGTCTATTGCTATAATTCATTATTTTATGCCTCGAAAATGCATAATTTGACTTTTCATTTCTTTTTTATACTGAAGTAATTTACTTCGCGTTCGTTATAATTGCATACTTATTTATTGAATTATTTCTTAATAATTCAATATTTAAGTTAAAAATAATCAATAATTTATTTCAAAAATATTCTAATAAAGCATATAAATTCCATAAAAATTCGCGTATACATTATTTTATAATTTTCATCATTTTCACTCATTTTATGAATTATTTATCAATAATTTATTATTTTTATTATTTTCATGACTCAATAATTATTTTAAAAAAATTTATCGGTTGACTTTTTATTTCATTTTCATTGACTATAATTTAATTTCATATAAATTTACCTTTTTCAACATTTTTGCACAATTATTCACTAATAATTCAATTAATTTCAATACACATATTAACATTAGAATTTCAATAAAATTCCAATAATATCAATAAATTCCAATAAAATTTATTTATGCATTATTTATTATTTAGCATCATTTTTCACCAAAATAATCAATTATTTTCCATTATTTCATAATTTTCACTGTAAACATAATCAATACATAGGCTTTAAAATTTTAAAATAAATTCCAATAATTCAATAAAATTTTATGGGCACCATTTATCATCTCCACACTTAATTTAGGCTAACATACATTATTTTCATGCAAAAATCTCATTACTTTCTTTTACTATACAATTCGGTCACCATTAATTTTCACCTAAAAAAATTTCTTTCTTCCATTTTAGCTTTCCATTCATCTTTTCTAATGTCCAATCTCATTTACCCTAAATCAATTTCATCAATTAACAACTTTACCCATTTTTAACCTAACTACATAAATGAAATTAATTCAAAATAAAAGAAAAATCAAAAGATTTTGTAGTCACTTACTATTTTTTCATGCTTATGTGTGTCTAAGCTTCATTTTCCTTGCTTTTAGCCATGACAACTCTTTCCTCTTCACTTTTCACCCTTGATTTTCTTTACTTTATTTGCTTCAATCAAAGATCAAAGGCCATGTATTTGAACTATAGAGATGGAATTTCACTTCTCATGTTAGGATTACATGAGAATTTAAAGTAGAAAATTGAAAGAACAAAGAGAGAAGAAAATGGAGATGAGTCGGCCACAAGGGAGGAAGGAGAAGGGCTGGGAAAAATCTGGATTTTTTTCAGATTTTTCAGCTTAAATAGGTATCTCTTTGGGCCAAAAATTGTGCCTAATAAGTAGGCTTAACCCAACTTAATTAAATGGCTCATTTTAGGCCATTCAAGGCTCAATCCAATTTTCCTCTCTTTCTCACTTCAAATCACTTTAAAAATGATTGCATCATTTTTAAAACATCAAAAATAGGTAGAATATAAATTTTTGGCTCAATCGGAGTTCGTTATCGATCCGATTCAAACTTATCGGTCCAATTCAACAACTGCTGGTATCACCGAAAAATTCAATTCTTATCACCAAAATATTCTACATAAAAATTCGTGTAGGCATGCAAAATCTGGTAATTTTTGAAGTCCGTTTACTATTTTTAATTATTTATGCAAAATCAAGTCCCCTTCTCTACCAAGAAAATTGACTCGCTACCTTTTTCTTATTTTTGACTTTTGGAGGCCCATTTGACCTCAATTTCACTTCAAATTTCAATCCCGAGCTCACTATAACCATTACTTTCCAATGGTCAAATAAAATATTTTTGACTTTCGGGTATTCTTTCATGTCCGAAAAATACTATTCACTACCGAAAAGTACTATTTATAACTGACCTGGTGTCGAGGCCATTACAGCAAGGGTGTATCATCCTTCGTCTGCCAAGGCCTTGCTCAGGAGAGCGATTTTAAGGCTATGACAGAGCTCAACCTGCTCTCCCGAGAGTTCGGGTTGTTTCAACAACAGAGCTTTGAGGTAATGCTTACATCTTCTTTTCCTTTTTCTTCTCTTTTTTTTAACGATATTCCTCTTTTTTCCTTAGCTAATAAAAAGAGGGTTTCGCCTGCACGGTATGACAGCCTAGGCCTGATCAAAGTGGGAGGATGCCACTCGGTAGAGGAGGGAGGCAGAGATCGCTAGTGATGCTATGAAAAATGAGGTTGCGCTCTTAAGGTCTGAGGTAGAGGAGCTAAAGAGGGAAAGAGCCCGATTAGCTCAAGATCTCAAATCTTGGCAAAGCGAGGTGGACCACTTAAAAGGGTATGTGGCACATCTTGCCACTGACAGTGCCCTTTGCAAGCGGTACGAGGAGGAGGTAGGCAGGTTGAGAGGTGAATGCTCTCAGTTTTCAACCGACTGCCTTAAAATCAATGCCAAAAGAAATAAGGCCATCGCAAACAAAGACAAGACTCTGTCCGAGCGCAACATTCTTTAGGCTGAAAGAAATTCCATGGAGATAGCTTTGGCAGAGAAGGAGGCAGCTTGGGGCGAGAAATTGGCGAAAGAGCTGGATGCCAATAGGGAGGAGGTTTTTTATCAATTAGGCGAGGCCCAAGGGAGGCTGCTAACTCGGTTGATTTATGCAGCCAGGCAGCGCTTTCCTGAAGCTGATCTTGACTGAATGGAGGACCCAGGGATTCTTCCCCATTATTCCTTGAGCGATGATGAATAGGAGGTCCCTCAGATTGGAGAGACTGAGAGAACGACAGAGAAAATGCCTTTAACATCACAGACGGGTATCAATTTGCCGATCGAGCCCGAAGTTATTCCTCCTCCACCAATAGAGCATGAAGTCATTATCCCTCTGCCAACAGAGCCTGAAGTTATTGCCCCTCTCCCAACGGAGCCTGAAATTGCCCCTCTCACATCAGAGCCTGCCATTGAAAGAGCTGTTGAATCTGGCTAGCTTTCTGCCGAGACTACCATAGAGCCTGTTGCCGACCCGAATGCTACCATAGTGGAAATTGTAGATATAGAATCCTAAGCTTTTCTTTTCTTGCAATTTTTTTCTTTGTAGTAGTATGCTCTTTTGTTTCTGTAACTTGTACAAACTTCACATACTAAATAAAATTCGATTTGCTTTTCAATGGTGCCTTCATAATGCAAATTTTAATTTTGAGTTATATTTATCATAAAATTATCTAAGAAGAATAAAATCAATCATGGAGAATATATAAAATCAACTAAGGAAAAGCACTTCCTGAATTTTAAGATGCTTTTCGAGCATTGTAGTACACAACTCTTTAGGGTCAATGATCGCTTAATCCGACCGAATTTAAAAGATAAAATTTTTCACTTAGGCGTGAATTGTGACTTAGATTTATGGCGTCAAGCGCAGTAAGTGATTTTTCAGTCTTTCATTCGATTGAAGTATTATTCGATCGGATATATAAAGATCGGCTATTCGTAGGAGAATCATGCATGGCAAATGACCTTTTGGTCTCACATTTTTTTGAAGATTTTGCAATTTCATATATTGAGTACTAAGGAGAGATAATAAACTCAATTGTTGTCCTTCGTATTTTGGGTTCGGGATAGACGTCGAACCTAGTGACTGAGTCGATGGAGATTAAATGAAAGCGTCTTGCATCTTTGATTCGGGAACGACATTGAACCTAGCAGACAACTTGAAATGGAGAAAACTTTCGTATTTTGGACTCGGGATAAACATCAAGCCTAGCGAGGGAGCTGAGCTTATAATGGAGAAAATTTTTTGCATCTTGGGCTCGTGATGAGCATCGAGCCTAGAGAGGGAGCTGAACTTATAATGAAGAAAAGCTTTCGCATCTTGGACTCGGGATGAGCATCAAGCCTAGCAAATTTCGATCGGAGTCACTATAGCAGGCGATCGGGATATTCGTCGAATGGAGTAAAACAGATAAGCTGCAAATGAACATCAAACCTAACAAACAAATAAATGAAAACATACATTTTTCAAAAATGAAGAAAATTTTTTTTTGAATGTAAATTTGATACATGATTATACATGGTAGTTCTTGGGTACTTCGACATTCCAGCTTCTAGGAATATCTGACCCTTCAAAAGTTCTGAGCCTATAAGTACTGGAGCTGAGAACATTAGAGATTTCATAGGGGCCCTCCCAATTTGGTATCAGCTTCCCAACTCCAGCATTTTCCAAGCCTATATTTGCCTTCCTGAGCACCAGATCACCCACGTTGAAGGTTCTTGCCCTTACTTTTGTGTTATGATATCTAGCGACTCTTTGTTTATAGGCAACAATTTTGGCGTAAGTGTCTTCTCTTCTTTCCTTAACCAGATCCAAATCTTGGCATCTATCTAGGATGTTCATCCTATCGGAATAGAATACGGACCGATAGGATGAGAGGTCAATTTCTACGAATATCATTGCCTCAGAGCTGTAGACAAAAAAAATGACATTTGATGAGTGCCAGCTTTTAGAGAGGTCCTGTAAGACCATAAGACACTTTGCAGTTCTTCAGTTCAGTTGCCTTTTACCTCGTTCAGTCGTTTTTTTAGGCCTTCTAAGAGTATTCTAGGCACTCAAGTGCATTAATTAAGATGAGCATTTTAATCTTATTACATTTTTGTTTATTTAATGTTTATTCTTTGTTAACTTTTTCAATTTGATTCAAACTCTTAATTTCATTCAATTTTGCCTTTTTTATCGCTTAATTACTAAATTACCCTTATTAAGCTTATTCTTAGTCTTTAAGCTAATAATTGATATATATTACATCAATTTACACTTGTTTTGTAATTTTTATAAAAAAATTATATTTTAATCCCTGTTGACTATAAAATTTCATTTTTAAGCAGTTTAGCCATCAAATGACTATTTTACCTTTTAATAAGCAATTTTTAATTAATTTGCTTGTTGCCTATATTTTTGAAAAAATTATAATTTTGCCCCTAAACTTTTATTTTCTTTCAATTTAATCCTTTTTCATCTTTACTTATCATATTTCATTATCTTTTCATACTTTTAGCATTTTACTTTCATTATGTCCATAGTACAGATCCGACAGAAATACTCAGACCGAATACACGAGACGTAGACTTCATTGGGTCACAACAGACAAAGAAATAACCTTTAATGGACCATTCTTCACATAACAGATAATAGATACAGATAAATGCTATAGAGATCAATGATCATACCCATAACAAAGCAAATCGCCATGACTTGCACCACGGTACAGGTATTTCTATGGCTAACCAATTATATCCTGAGCTAGTTTTTACTACCTGACTATTCCTAAGGGCACAATTACACTTCAATTCATTTATTTTTAATAATTCAATATTTTTAATTGAACATATTCAATATTTTATTTCCAATTTATTCTTCTTATGCATATAAATTCCTTAAAAATTTATATACACATTATTTTACATTTACTATCAATTTTCACTTATTTTATGAATTAATTCACCATAATTTATCAATTTCATTATATACATACACAATTACTAAACTTGAAAATTTTTAAATTAATTTCATAAATTTTTTAAAAATTCATGGACACTAATTATTATATTTAGGGTTATTTTGGACTATTATTTATTAAAATTACGCAAAAATCATTAATTTTTTCTTAAGGAAAATTCGGCCACTATAGTAAAGTAACTCTAAAAATTTTTCTACTTCACTTAAACATTCAATTAGCATTTATCATGGTTAAATTTCATTTTCCTCACATCAATTGCAATTATTAAGCAATTTAACTAATTTTTTTCCTAATTACATAAAGGAAATAAATTCAAATTAATAGAAAATGAAAGGATTTATTAGTCACTTACATTTTTCTCTTGCTCTAGGATGCCTAAGCTTCCTTTTTCTTGCCCTTGCCCTTGGCTACCCTTTCTTCTTCTTCTTCTTCACCTACCATGGACGAATTTCTAAGCTTAGTAAATCTTCTTTTTTTGTCCTCAAATGTACAAATTAATCATATAATTGAGTTCTACACATCCAAAACTATGAGAAAAATACTTAAACATCAATTTAAATCAATTAACTTACAAAGTTTACCTTAACACCTCAAACTTTCAAGCCTTGATTCTTTGCTTCCTTAGCTCAAATTAAAGGCTAGAGGTTTAATTAGTGATCTAGAGGGATGTAATTTCAATCTTTATGTTGGGGATTCAAGGAGATGGATATGGAGTGAATAGAAAGAAAATCAAAAGGAGAGTGAGGAAGGGAGGGTTTAGGCCACTTAAGAGAGAGAGAGGGACAGCTGAAAAAATTTGAGAGTTTCTCAAATATTCTAAGCTATTTATACCCTCCTTAATGGGTCTAGTAATAGGCCAAATAAATGGGCTTAGCCCAATTTAAGTTAATGGTCCATTTTAGGCCATTTAAGGTCTAATTTGATTTCTCTCACTTTCCATCTTCAGATCATTCCAAAAAAAATTTTATCACTCTTATCACATCAAAAATAGGTAGCACGCAAATTTTTAGCTCAATCGAAATCCGTTATCGGTCCGATTTAATCTTATCGATCCGATTTGACAACTGCGATGTCACCGAAAAATTTAATTTTCGTTATCAAAATATTATACATAAAAATAAAGAAGATCTGTAAAATTGGTAATTTTTAAAGTTCGTTTACTATTTTTAAAAATTTATACAAATCTAGATTAGTTTTCCTACCAAGAAATTGACATGCTAATTTTTTCGTATTTTTAATTTTTGAAGGTCCATTTGATATTGATTTTACTTCAAATTTCAACCCCGAAACTCACCAATAACCAATACTTTCCCAATGATCTAATAGAATTTTTTTGACTTCTGGATGTACTTTTCAATCCGGAAGCACTATTCATCATCGAAAAGTACTGTTCACGGCTGAAAGCCATTACAGGGTCATGTGTCATTGAAGCCATCATTACGACACGAAGAGTGAAGCATCATTCTCAACATGTGTGCGTGTGTACGATATTAAATAAGAAGACAGCTGTCTGAACAGATGCATCTCTTTGGCTGAGCGTTTTTTAAATTTTAAAAATTTCGCCAACAGTCACTTTTCGATTGGAGCACCTCAGAGTAAAACTCACCCGATCGGACCCTTTTGGGGGGAATAGGTGATAACTATGAAAATTTCACACTCACAAGGTCCAAGAAGTCGGCCCATTACACCTGAAAAGGTCCAAAGCCTATCAGAAAATGAGCACCAAACGTGAGCAACAAGCCAAGGAAGAGGCCACTTGATGTCTAATCTAACTGATGGGATATCACATCTCAATCAGTCCACTGACACAAGATAAAGTCCATACCATTCACCTGCTCCTTGTCAATTTTACCGTTTGCCTACTTTGACAGTCAATTATCACGTTTTAGGCATTCAAGTGTATCTCTCTTATCTCCTATAAATAATTCAATGTACAGTGACTTCAGGTATTAAATCTCTGAGACTCTCTCTTTAAGAATTCTTCCTCTAGAAAGCTATTAATTTAAGTTTCGGAATACTTACGTTTGGTCCGACCAGGCTTCCTTTATTGCAGAAACTCAACATTCGATCGTGAACAATTCAGCCAGTTCTCTCTCTTTTTAGATAAAGATTTTCACGTCTTATTCAGTAAGATTAATTTCATCCCTGCATATCTAATTTTTGCCTAAATAATGTTATAGTTACTATGTTTCGATTTGTAATAATAAAATAATTGAAGTAAAATTTTTAATCAATAAAGTCAAAAAGGTTGGAAAAACATTCATTTGGCACGTGCATTAATGGTGCAGATTACCCATTTGCAATTTTTAGTTTAGTTTAGACTTGGTCTCTTTTATCTTAAATGCACAATTATCCTTTTTCACCGTGTTTGGATGGATTGAATTTTAGTTTTTCACAAGTCAAGTGACCGAAATGATGTCCGAAATGATGTTTTTAGGTACGTATTTTTTACTTTATTGTTACAAATTGGACATAAATTGATTTATTATTATAAATTGAAAAATAGTTAACAAAATGTTATTTGGGCAAAAATGGAGTGAATATATATGAAATTAACATAGAATTCTAAATTATTTGAATCTATAATGGCTTTACGAGGGGATCAAATTCATTCATGATTATTAGGCCTACGTCTAATCATTAAAAAATAATTGACTTATTTTTTATAACTTAAATATCATTGAACTTATTATATTTTTCAAAAAAGTTATCGTGATCAGTTTTTGAAGATAATCATTGTCGAAATATTAACGTGACACGTCACGTTATATGTCTGGACACACGTGACCTCTTTCGGTGGTATATGATGTGACGTGCTGATATGTCTTGTGATATGGTCTCTTTCGATAACGTGGCTGGTGATGTATCATGTCACGTGTGTTCAGGTATATGATGTGACATGCTACGTTAGTATTTCGACAAGAATTATCATCGAAAATTGGTCAATATAATTTTTCTGCAAAAATGTGATAAGTTCAGTGACATTTAAGTTATAAAAAATAAGTCAATTACTTTTCAACAATTAGGTAAAATTCAATAATTATAGATGAAATTGACTCGTTTACGAGGTCATAAATAGCAAACAAATGAGTTAAAATAATTCAACATATTGGCTTTCTTTTTAATTGATTTATATTGTTAAATTTATATATTATTATTAATCAAATTTACGATGTTTAATTTATATATTCTTGATTGATAATTGATAAAGTAGGAGCAATTAGATTAGAAAATTTCAAATTTAAAGGTTTTTCATAATTAATTTATGATTTTAGTTTGTCCAAAATTATAAACTACTATTCCATCCAAACAAACTTTTCATTTCGCTCAATAAACTATTTCATCTAAACAAGATGTAAACAATAAAAATCAGATTATCAAATGAATGAAAAATCTGCAGGAGTTTTGAGAGAGCAAACAATGTGCTGTCATTTTGAAAAAGAATTATCGTCTCTCTTTCATTTTTCTTACCCTTTGCCCACACGGAAAACAAAAAGAAACATTAGGCTTTGAAAGCTGATGGGCCACCTAGTTAACTAATCCCTTGCCCTTGGAATATAATGCCATGAACAGGTCTGCAAAGAGTTGCTTAAATACGACCAATTTTTGTACTATTTTTCTGGCTGACAAATTTATTTTTGCAGGGCCACTTTAAATCAATGCTACTATTTGCTGCTTTGCATATAAGTCTTCCCCATTATGCACTGCAAGTTATAGTATTTTTCTTTCCTTTCTTTTCAATACCCTCCGCAAAATGCAAGTTATAGTAGTTTTCTTTCCGTTGCTGTACTTGTCATGTATAACTCTCCAGTAATTTATAGAATGCATAAAACCCCGGCACTGGATTTACTGCATTAAAATTCCACACCCACTGAACCAAATGAAGGTTTATAATAGAAGCTTTCTTCTTTTTCTAGTTAGCCTTCAATTTGCTATTTTCTTCTCTTTCAACTTGCAATTTATCCTAGCTTCTTCTTTCGGAAATGAGACTGACAAGCTCTCTCTGCTCAGATTCAAAGCAGAAATAGCTAGTGATCGACATGGAGCCTTCAATTCTTGGAATGATTCCCTTCCTTTTTGCCAGTGGAATGGAATCACTTGCAGTCGACGCCACCATAGAGTTACATCAATGGTGCTTAAAGGACAAAATTTGGTTGGGTCTATTTCACCGTTTATTGGAAATCTAAGTTTTTTGAAGATCCTCAACCTCAAAGGCAATAGTTTACATGGTCCGATTCCTCAAGAAGTCGGTAATTTGTTTCGACTGCAACAATTCCTTCTCAGCAACAACACATTAGACGGAGAAATTCCGATCAACCTCACCCGCTGTTCCCAGCTCAGGGCAATTCATCTGTCATTGAATGATCTAACTGGGAAAATTCCAACGGAGCTTGGTTCATTGAGAATGCTGGAAGAGCTTGGGATTAGTGCTAACCATCTGACGGGAGAAATTCCGGCTTCACTCGGCAAGCTTTCACTGCTTATTGCCCTGGATGCAGCAAGAAATAAGTTGGAGGGAAATATTCCATATGAATTGGGTAGATTGACAAATCTGGCAAAGTTGAATGTTGCACAAAATAAACTATCTGGTATAATCCCTCCATCCCTTTTTAATATCTCTTCCATTACAGTCATTTCCGCTGCTAACAACCAGTTCAATGGTCGTCTACCAAACAATATAGGTCTTACTCTCCATAATTTGCAAGTGTTTGGTATCGGTGTTAATCTTTTTTCCGGCTCAATTCCAAATTCCTTTTGTAATGCTTCTCAGCTCGAACTTCTCGATGTTTCTGGAAACAATTTTGCTGGACAAGTTCCAAATTGTCTGGGAAACTTACCAAGCCTTTCGTGGGTAAATATTGCTGAAAATCATTTAGGAAACAATTCTGAAAGTGATTTGACTTTTTTAGAATCCTTGAAAAATTGTAGCAATCTGGAAAGGTTAAATTTCAATTTCAATAATTTTGGTGGTGTTTTCCCTGAGTCAATAGGGAATTTGTCAGTTCAACTTACCCTCTTATTATTTGGAGCTAATCAAATCTCAGGAATTATTCCTGATTCACTAGGAAATTTTATCAACTTAATTGGACTAGAGATGGGAGGAAATCATTTTACAGGAATTATCCCTTCTTCCCTCGGAAATTTAGAAAAACTCCAGGAATTAAGTTTAAGCCAAAACAAACTCTCTGGTCAGATTCCATCAGTCATTGCCAATCTCACTCAATTGTCTCGAATATATCTTTCGCAAAACAGATTTGAAGGAACCATACCTTCTAGTATTATAAACTGTACGTTCTTACAGTATTTGGATTTTTCAGAAAATAACCTTATTGGATCGATTCCTAAAGAAGTTCTTCGGCTTTCATCCTTGTCTCTATTACTAAACTTATCCCAAAATTCACTCACCGGTGAGCTGCAACCTGATGTAGGAAAGCTAATAAATGTCAATGCCTTAGATGTGTCGGGAAACAATCTTTCAGGAGAAATTCCTAGCGCCATCGGGGACTGTTTGAATTTGGAATATCTCGCCATGCAAGGAAATTCTTTCCAGGGAAAAATTCCTTCATCATTAGGTTCTTTGAAGGGTCTGAAACAGTTAGATCTTTCACGAAATAATCTCACCGGAGAAATTCCAGAAAACTTGCAAAGTTTACGGTTTCTATTATATTTAAATCTTTCTTTCAATAATCTTATGGGTCAGATTCCAACCTCAGGTGTGTTTAGAAATGCAAGTGCAATTTCATTGATGGGTGGTAATAGGCTTTGTGGTGGTGTGCCGGAATTACATCAACCAAGATGCCCAACCAAAGTAGTTAAGAGGGAAAAGTCCATTGCCTTTAAGTTAGCAATTATAATTCCCTGTGCAATTCTATGTGTCATGCTGATCATGTCAGTTGCTATTTTGGCTTACCGAAGGCGAGTACTGAAAAGGAGTTTTTCATATGCATCCAAGGGAATGGGTGGCCTCATACAGGTATCTTATGGGGATCTTTATCATGCAACAAGTGGATTCTCTACCGACAACTTAATTGGATCAGGCAGTTTTGGTTTTGTGTATAAAGGATTTGTCAATCAATTGGAAAGATATGTGGCTATTAAGGTCCTCAAACTCGAAACTTCTGGAGCATCAAAAAGCTTCATGGCTGAATGCAAAGCATTAAGGACAATGAGACATCGAAATCTTGTTAAGCTCTTAACGTACTGCTCCTCTATTGATTACAAACAGAATGAATTCAAAGCTCTAGTTTTTGAACTAATGGGGAATGGAAGTTTGGAGAAGTGGCTGCACGATAGGAACTACCAATCAAGAAACTTGAACATTTTGCAGAGACTGAATATAGCAATTGGTGTGGCTTCTGCACTTCATTATCTTCATGAACTTTGTGAAACTCCAATCATTCATTGTGACTTGAAGCCCAGCAACGTTCTTCTTGATGACGAGTTGGTTGCTCATGTTAGTGATTTCGGTTTGGCGAGGCTCCTTTTGACCAGCAATAATGAAACTCAAAGCCATACCAGCTCGATTGGAATGAGGGGAACGTTTGGTTATGCACCTCCAGGTAACTACTAATCTTTCTTTTCTGGTTTTAGATAGAACATAGTTATATATTGTTAATTCTGATAATGATAGTGCTATTAATGCATTAACTAAATTGATTTTATTAAATGCAGAGTATGGAATGGGTTCTGAGGCTTCAAAAGAAGGGGATGTATACAGTTTTGGAATCCTTATATTAGAAATGTTCACAGGAAAAAGGCCAACAGATCAAATATTTCAAGACAATCAAAATTTGCACAATTTTGTGAGAAATGCAATGCCAAGTAAACTTGTTGAGATCATGGACCCAACCCTTCTCCCACTGGAAATGGAAAGAACACCTGTAACAAAATCTGAAGAAGATGAGAAGATGGAAATACATGAAGAAGAATGGGTAAGCAACCGAAGCCAAATGGGTGACAAGAAAATGGAATGCTTGCTCTCGATATTCAAAGTGGGAGTAGTTTGTTCGGCTGAATCGCCCCATGAAAGGATGAAAATGGAGGACGTTGTTAAACAACTACATTTGATCAAAAGTACTTTCCTTGGAGTTCGGATTTATGGATAAAGCTGCACAAACTGCAACTTATTGGCGTACAGGTACAGCTTTTCAGTTTGGTGTATATTGTGATTGTCATTATGCATTATTTATTAGAATATATCCTCCATTTTACCACTGTATGTTGGCTGACCTCTGCAACTTCTTCATTTCGTTTCAGGTGAACAACACTTCTAAATAAAGAGCACAAATGGAGACCATGTTTCCTAGTTTGTACCTGCCAAAGATCTCCTACTAATTTAAGCTTCCTTTAATTTTTTTCCTTTTTTTCATTTATAATAATCGATGGTCCGTGCTTATGAATGTATAACCAAAAACTTGTATCTGAAGAATTGAACTTGCTGTTGGTTATGTATTATGCCTGTGCTAGTTTGATGTGGCCTCAATTAACAATGAAGCACATTCTGGATGAATATACAAATGGAGGGAAGAAAACTCCTGCACTTGGAATAATCATGACATATTATTGATGGAACGAAATACAAAAGAAGAGATTTAATAGAATAATGCAATGAATTTGTAATGAAAAATAATATTATTATTAAATATTGTGAGCAGAGGTATAAAATATGAATTTGAATATTTATACGAATAATTTATTAATGAAATTATGAAATCCTGGATACTTATGGTTAAGGGGACTTCAAAATAGAGAATTTAAAAATTATTATTATTATTATTTTGATCCACCTGTGCATAATTGTAGCACCCCGCAGCAGTGATAACCAATGTTATAAAAAACCGGACCGGCCGGTTGAATCACGAACCGGCAGGCTTAACTAGTGAAAACTGGACTGGCAAAAAACCGGATCAGACCAAAAAACCGGAAAACTGTCGAGCCGGGAAGAGCCAGGTTTTTTCCTAATTTGCCAAAACGTCGCCGTTTAGTATAAAAAAAATATACAAGGAATTAGGGCCCCCTATCAGCCTGCAAATTTCCTTTTTCACTTCACTTCCTCATTTTACATCAGTGGCCGCCGATTGCAACTCCCAACGCCACCACTTGCATCTCCGACGGCCGGCTTCTTCCGCTGCATCCCTATTCCGGTGAGTCTCTAATTTTTTATGAGTTTTAGTTTTTATTGACACAAATCTGTTGAGTTTTGTTTGTTTTTTTTTTCAAACAGCAAATATTATAGTCCTCTTGCTTTGTTCTTTTTGTTGCACACAAAATTATAGTCCTCTTCTATTCTACATTTCTGTTGTTTTTTCGATCTATTATTATTATTATTATTATTATTATTATTATTATTATTATTATTATTATTATTATTATTATTATTATTATTATTATTATTATTATTATTATCAAATAATGGCGAAATATTAAGGCAAGGTGCTGTTCTTTTGATTGGGTGGAAACCTGATTTCCATGTTGCTGGTACTTGTCCTTGTGAAGAAACTATGTTCCCAGACTTGGTTTTTGTGTGACCTCAAACTTTTACAAATGTTTTTGATTGTCATCTGCATCGTGGAAGCTTCTCTCAGTTTTGTCGGTATGGGATTCATTCTGGTGGAATCAGACTTTATTCTTTGGTTGTGTTAGCTGTCCTTTGGTTTCTTAGTCTTTGGCTGAATTCTCCTGCTTCTGGTTTTGCTGTGCTGTTAAGTTTAGGCGGGCTATGAATGTGCATTCTGTCTTTGGGGGATTTTTATCCTGTTTTCCGTTGTTGGCAGAATATTTTATTTGCACTATGGTTCTGGGTCTGGAAGTCATGCTCTGTTAACTTGTAATGCTGTTTTAGCTTAATATTTATCAATAATATCAGCAGCTTATAAAAAAAAAAGTTATTTTTCTTTTGATAAATGAAAATATCTTAAGAGGATGCATGAGAAACAAAATCCAAGCTAAAGAGGTTCATTTGTGTGCATTTTTTAAATTAAAAGATCAGCAAGAAATTTCCATATGCTAATGCAATTTATCAATAGACTTTCTAATGATGAGTATTGTACTTTCTCTTTTTTTCTTACTATTAACTGCTGCATCACTGATAGGATTAACATTCATTATTGTTCTAGTTTTAACTACTGCCATATATCAATAGGGTCGTCAAATTTTTTGTATGTATCTATACAATTTGAGCATATATACAGTGATGTTACCATCAAATTTAAAAATTGGCAGTAGCATAACCTTGACATTGACTAATCCTTATATCTAATGCTGAAAGTCACTTCTTATACAGTAGTATTTATAAAAATTATACTAATTAATAGTCTTTTCAAAAATGGAAAAAATCCGATTGAACCCGGACAGACCGGTTGAACCGCAAACCTTCAGCCTTACCGATTTTTTGTCTGGTCTAGTTTTAATAACATTGCATGGAACTGATTGCATCACATTGCAACACTCTGCAGATGGATCCATTTTTAGGAATGGTTTTTCTTAGGCTGTCAAAGGAGGAAAGTGAGACTGCTTTTTTTTTGGGGGGGGGGGGTCATTTTGTGTTTGATTAGGCTTGGGTACTGTTAGTTTTTTCTTCAAGCTCCAGTTAATTGGATTGGATTCTGAAAAAATTAGGTTAGGGGTTCACCGATATTTTGGGTGTCGGGTTGTTCAAACCCCGAACCCCGCCTTATGCATACCATACTCTCCGTTAAACCAAACAAGAATATTCTCGTCCGCACTATGGCAGCCAGCCTCGACGGCTTCTTCCTCTGAGGCTCTGACCTGCCACAGGTAGTGCCCCGTTTTCCAGTCCATATACCTAACTACTCCAGTAAGTCTTCTTTGAATCCCTAGATATTAAACTCTCTTTATCTCCCTATATATAATTCTATTGTTGATATAAGGTTTTGAACCTAATTTTGTAGGTAATCCATAAGGCGAAGTTGTTTTAGTAGCATAATCTTTTACTTTCTTTTTATATCCATGAAGTTTGTAAGTCTCTCACCTTTGTACATTCACTCGTACACATGGGTATTCTACGTACTTATTAGGAGTATCCTTTGTTTTTTCCAGACATGCCTGAGCACAGGCCATGGTTGTCACTGCCCACCATGTTTCGTTCTCCATGTGAGTGGGCTCAGGATATTACTTGATTGCCCAATGGATCTTTCAGCTCTCTCCATCTTCTCTCCTGTTCCTGCTGATTTTTGTCCCATACTCCATGAAGAATTTTCTAATGGATCGGTCCAGGATTCTATGGATATGGAAGTGGAGACTCGAAATAGGAATAATATTAAAGAACCCAGAGATGCAAAACCTATAATCCACGCAGAGCCTTGGTACAAAACTTCAAAGAACTTGCACCTCTGGGATCCTTCTTCCTTTGACATTGTATTGATTTCGAGCACAATGGGCATGCTTGGTCTGCCATTTCTTACTCAAAGTAAGGGTTTTTCTGCAAAGGTAAAATAAATAAATAAATCAGTAGATATCTGCTCATATCTTGGTAACCTGTTCAATTAGCATGTGTTTTGGTCCTTGGCTGGGTCAGATATATGCAACTGAAGTAACTGCGAGGCTTGGGCAACTTATGATGGAGGATCTTGTATCAATGCATGTGGAATTCCGGCAATTTTATGGATATGAGGAATATGATACTCCTAAATGGATGAAGTGGGAAGAACTTGAATTGCTTCCATCTTCATTCAAGGAAGTGGTCCTTGGCAAAGATGGTTCAGAGCTCGGTGGATGGATGCAATTGTACAGGTAAGTGACATTGCTATTAGCTGTGATCCACTCATGTAACTGGATCGTTTGCATATTCCTTCATTTTCTACATATGCTTGATCCGGTAGTTTACTAAGCACTTAAATGTTATTTAGTTTAGAGGATATCAAGGATTGCGTGCAGAAGATTCAAAGGCTTAATCTTGCAGAAGCAGCCTGCTATAATGGGACATTGGTGATAAAGCCATTGAGCTCAGGCTTAGAAATAGGCTCATGTAATTGGAATATTGAGGGTCCAGAAGGAAATATTTCTTGTTTATCACGGTCCATATTTTTGTCTGCCCATGCAATGGAGTTTGACTATTGTTCGCTGCAAGGGACTGATCTGATCTTGTATTCAGACTTCTCATCTCAGGATGTGATAGAAGATCTTGAAGATCATGATAACGATTCTGCTCTAACTAGCAGCAATTTTTCAACTTTCAGGTAACACTGCTTTATGTAGCTATGGCCGTGGTTTGAATGAGGTATCTGGTAGTTTCCATAGTCAGTCTATAGATATTAGGACTTCATTTATAATTCACAATATTTTATTTTATTTTATTTTTTAATAATGCAGTTTGACGTACTGTCTTTTAGCTGCATTGCAGTGCTGAGGATAATTGGAAAGAATTGAATGACTGCTTACTGAATAATGATGAAATCTTAGAAGAAAATAAGAAACTAGCTTTTATAAGTTCATGCATTGTGGATTCTGTAAAAGCTGGTGGTTCTGTTATTGTTCCTTTAGATCGTGTTGGAATTGTTCTGCAGCTGTTGGAGCAAATACCAATCTCCTTTGAATCTTCTGCTGTGGAGGTAAATGTTATTTATTCCCCTGTTCTGTACATTTATGCAGACATCCAAAAACAATTGATGTTGAGGTAATTTTTATGTAAGTTTGTAGTTTGAAACTTTAAGACATTAATTGCTGGAACTGAAGAGTTTAGTCCCCGTCTAGAGTGTGGGAAAATGAGCCTTATGGAGTGAGGTTCGTTTTTGCATTTTAGGGGCAGGCAAACTAACTTCTCTTTTTTTTTTTAAATCTTAAGGAATGTTAAACTTGTGATTGTTACATTATGCTTCCTTAATGAAGTCCCTTGGCAAACTTATATGAACTTTGAGAAACTGATATGAATTTTGTAAGACAATGGCAATGTGCAAATTGATGCGCTGTATTTTGAGGTGCTTTAGGGTTGATTCATGGTTAATCATTGCATCCTGCTAACTCCACATTTAATCAACAATCTTTTGAACTTGTAAGCTGTCAAGTATGACAAACTGCTATGCTTTTTCCTCTTTTCTGTAGAATTTATGAGTGAGAACAGAGAACTTTAAAATATGGGGTAAAATGTTTCTTCTCTACTATCTAGCAGTGTTTCCTCTGGAGTTTCCACACCAACTCTATTGGCACAACTTTTTGCATATGTGCATATTGGTCTGTAAAGAGGTTCAATTGCCTATCAAAACCAAAATAAGATTTAATCACTGATCTAATTATTTTTAAATGCAAGATGGAAAATGTACAAAGTATGGTTTTACTCATTTTCATTTTTAATAACAAAATTCATTTTTCTCTAGGTTCCAATATATGTCATCTCTTCCATAGCAGCAGAGTTGCTGGCACTCATCAATATTATACCGGAATGGTTGTGCAAGTCCCAGCAAGAGGGTCAGAGTTTCATTGTTTTTTTTCTTTTTTTTTTTTTTTGTGGAAAGTCATTTCTAATGCTATGTGCTTGAAAAACACCGTTGATTTTTGTTGTTCAATGATATGGCAGCTATTTTCTGGTGAGCCATTGTTTGCATACGTGGAGCTAATGAAATCAAAGAAGCTGCATGTATTTCCTGCTGCACATTCACCCAATTTAATGTAAGATGTGGCTTTTCTTTTTCTTGCAAATATAGACTTTCTACAAATGACTTGCTCTTCCAGTGAAGGCCACTACTTTTAATCACACTTTGTCACTTGATGACTACAACTTGTAAATGCAAAGGATAATTGGAACTGTTTCATCAATCACAACTGGATTTCATTCTAGGTCCTAGAAATTATTTGCTGCGAATTTTTTTAGATGTCTTAGTGTTAGACATGTTGGCTGAAGTGGGAAATTACTTCTCAAAAGGCCTTAAAAGTGTTTGCTTATATAAAGTTTGAAAATTGTTTTTCATTAGATATATTAGGGAAAGAATTGACATTTTGGTATCACTTTTTCAATGCATATCTAGCCATAGCTCAACGGTCACATTCACTTCTCAAACTTGCCATTTTGTGTTTAGAAATAATTGGAAGGAACCATGCATCATATTTGCACCGCACTGGAGTCTGCGACTTGGTGCTCTTGTTCCTTTGATTCGACGTTGGTGTGGAGATCAAAACTCTCTACTTGTCCTAGAGGTGCGTGAATATTCTTCTTGTATATTATCCATAATTATATTTTTCTACTTGAAATTTTGTCCATTCTACTTGTTATACCATGATTCTCTTGTATCTGATTTGAAGAAGTGGCTATGGGAATATATAATATGCAGAATGAATTGGATGCTGATCTTGCACTCCTGCCTTTCAAGCCAATAGCAATGAAGGTTCTAAATTGTTCATTTCTTTCTGGAATATGGTAAGAAAACACGTTCCTTTGCTAGTTTAGTTCCATTAATCATTTCCATTTTCTCATGGTGGGTGCTTGCATTTTGGTTTGCTTTTATGCGCCATTTCTCCAAAGAATAGGGCTTTTAGTTTGGTGTTTTAGGATCACTTTGCATATAAAGAAACTGAGCGATTGGGATTTGATATTTTCTCCATCATCTAAAATAGATGGACTTGGGAGTTATATGCACTATCTTAAAGGAAGTTTGTTACTAAACTTTGATTTTAATTCTTTATCCTCACCTCAGAAATTTGCAATTCTACGTTTAAAGTGCTCTTAATTCTGCTGGAGAAATTATTTCTGGTTTCAAGCATTTTGCTGACTTACCAATGCTTTCATCTTGGCAGCATGAAGAAAGTTCAGCCGTTGCTGAAGATACTGCAACCAAAAGTTGTTGTGGTAATCACTATCTGTTAAGTTCTTTTTTTTTCCCCTTCTTTTTTTCTTATTTCCCTCTAAATTTTCTATTAAGTTCTGTCCTTGTTTTTTCTGCACAAAATAGCTTCCGGAGCATTTAAAGCAGCAGATGAATGCCTCAAACACAAGTTCACATTCATTTTCACTCCAGTACTACACCGAAGATGAAACGCTAGATGTACAAAGCTTGATAAATGGTTTTGATCTAGAGATTGCAACAGAATTGGCTACCCAATTCAATTGAAGAAAGTTGAAACAAGACAACATGGATGTCGCAAGACTGAGAGGACAGCTAGTGGTAGATGGCAGCAAACATCGGTTACTGTATAGAAACGAGTTGTCGAACTCCTTGCAGAGCAGACCATTACTACATTGGGGTACGCTAGATATGGAGAAGCTTCTAATTGCGTTGTCAAAAGTAGGTATTAGTGGATCCATTGCAAGAGACATAAGTGATACAGAGTCAGAGATTGTTGGGGTTATACAGATTCATGATCCACAAAAAGCATTGATAGAAGTCCGAACAACGAATACAATAGTCAGTGCTCCTGATGAGAATTTTACCACCCGCATTTTCGAAGCTATAAGCCCTCTATTACATGGCATTTAGAATGTGTTGTAAAATCATGAATTTACTTTTTTTTTTTAAATACCAATAATGTTATAGTGGCTGAAATTTGCTATTGCAATTGGCAGTAAAAATAATTCAAATTTTAAATTAGAGAAATTTTGAATTTTTAAGAGAATGATTTGTCTCTTTATAGATATGTTTGGTGCGAATTCAAATTAATCGGATCAATATAAATTAAATATTGAATGGCTTATCTAAGATAACTTTTCAAGGGACCGTACAATAATTTCCATATGGATCCAGCAGAAATGAGAATAAAAAAAAATAATGTCGTTTGGCAAATACATAGTGCTTGTATATCACAGACAACCCAACTAAAATTCAAACTGTAAATTGTTTTCTGAATTTGTCTAGAGATATCAGAAATGGCAACTCCAATCCCAGAGGTTAATTTGAGCTCATCCGCCGGAAAAAAGAATATGCCGGCGATCGGATTGGGCACAGCCGTCGACAACTTGGACGAACGAGCCATGAAAACAGCTGTTCTGGACGCTATCAAGCTGGGATACAGGCACTTCGACACGGCGTCTTTGTACGGATCAGAGCAGATTCTCGGCGAATCAATTGTAGAAGCTCTTAGACTCGGCCTTGTGGATTCTCGGGAGGAACTCTTCATCACTTCGAAGCTATGGTGTAGCGATGCCCATGCTCATCTTGTTGTCCCTGCTTTAAAGAAATCTCTCGGGTTCAAATATCACCCAAATCTCTCTTTTCTTTTGCTGTTTTGGTTTCTTTTTGTGATTGAGTTTGGTGAACAGGACGCTTCAATTGGAGTATTTGGATTTGTATCTGATTCACTGGCCAATCAGTTCAACACCAGGAAGGTATGAGTACCCAACGCCTAAGGAAGAGCTTCAAGCAATGGACTTCAAAGCTGTTTGGGCTGCCGTGGAAGAATGCCAGAGGCTTGGCCTTACTAAATCCATTGGAGTCAGCAATTTCTCTTGTAAGAAGCTTGAAACTATACTGTCCTTGGCTACCATTCCTCCTTCAGTCAAACAAGTAAATTCATATAATTTAATTTTACAGTGGATTTTGTTCTACTGTAGTGTAATATCTCTTTTGAATTTGAACAGAAACCCTAGAAACTGAAGATGATAAACTTTGTTTAGGTGGAGATGAACCCCATTTGGCAACAGAAGAAGCTTATAGACTTTTGCAGGAAGCATAATCTAATTGTGACTGCTTTTTCTCCTTTGGGAGCAAAAGGTAGCAGCTGGGGCAGCAATTTAGTTATGGACAATCAGGTGCTCAATGAGATAGCAAAGGCTCGTGGAAAGTCCGTTGCCCAGGTTCTGCCATGGAATTTCTTTAGATAATTAGTTTATATTTTCTTTCGAGGGATGCACTTCGCACTGTGCTAGCCATTATGCCCAACTCTCGAGAGATTATATTGTTAAGATTGTTGTTTTGATGGTATCCATGGCAGGTTTCACTGAGGTGGATAATCGAGCAAGGGGCAACTGTGGTGGTAAAGAGCTATAAGAAGGAGAGGCTGAAGGAGAATATGGAGATATTTGATTGGGAATTGTCAAAGGAAGATAATGAAAAGATTAGCCAAATCCCACAGCAAAGATTCATGCTTAAGGAAGACTTTGTCTCCCCAAATGGCCCATTTAAATCAGTTGAAGAGCTCTGGGATGGTGAGCTTTAATTTTAAAATCTATGAAATTAATACCATATTATAGCATTTACATATGCCATGGAGTTTATAGGACTTTCAATTGCTGTTGTCTGCAACTTCTCTTCTCTGTAAGTTGATATGACATATTATGTTCTTCTTTGAATAAAATATCCAATGCAATGACTGTAGGATTTGTGTGCAAAGATCGAATTCGATTTTTCTTTTTATAATTGTAGGCAGATTATATATCATTTTTTTATATAAAAAAATATATCTTCAGTACAATTATGAACATAGATTACTATATTACTTCTTTTACACTTCAAAACAGTTAAACAAATCAAATTCATATACTAATTAATCAAATATTCAATCAAAAAATTAAAATTGATAAACTGATCAATAAAAATTATTATATTGGTTAATGGTTACTAATTTAAAAAATTCAATGGTATTAGACTGTTTATTAAACTTTATTAATTGACTAATTAACAGGTGTATAGTATTAATTAATTTGGTAAATCAATTATAAATTAAGTGTAATGAAAAAGTTCTGCTCCAAAAGACTTATAGTTGATTTAAAAAATTAATTAATTAATTAGCATGACCCACAAAAATGACTATCAGTAATTTCATCTTAACGTATTTTATATTCAATGGGCTTTGACTCACTTGACTCCACAAAAATAAGTATGGACTTGGGTCGAAAAACTGTATAACTTTTACAATATCAAAACATTGCCTTGTTAAAGAGAAATTATATTTTAAATATACAAATATTGAAGGTGAGGTCAGATTAAATTACAGCTAACAATCAAATTTCAAGTCCACTTTTTAATTAATTGGTTTTTGAACGAATAAGGGTTGAGCTGAATTTAGTTAATTTTTTATTTTCATACACACTGAGTCTAAAATTATCAAATTTGGATAAAATAATAGTATAATTTTAATATACATTGAGTGCCTTAATTCTCGTTTTTATATTATTAAATATTTAATTGAATTTTATATATATTAAAATAAAAATTTAAGTATCCGACGTGATCAAATAAAAGTCTGAAGATCAATTAATAAAAAAAGTATAAATTTAGAGACCCAAAAATGTATTATTCCATTTTTTTTATTTAGACTAAGTATAGCATAAAAGTTTAAAGGTCAATTAATAAAAAAAAGTATAAATTTAGAGACCCAAGAAGGTATTATTCCAATTTTTTATTTAGACTAAGTACATGAATAAATTTATATATTATTTTAAATTTAACAATTTAATACAAAATACTAATAATTCCACTTATAATTAATTAAAATTTTATAACGCAATTAGGTCAAGAATTCATTCACGAAAATGGAACTGATTGAAGTAAATATTTTTCCGTAGTAAATAATTTAACATTGATTCTTAAACTCAATTTATTATGGACAAAACTATGTGAAAAAAAATTCCAACTCGATACAGTTACAGTTGCTTGCTCAAGTGAGTCCTAGCTTTTAAAGCTGAGTATTTTTCTCACTCAAAAGAAAAACGAAAGAAGTATTATTTTTTCTCACATATATTTTAATTTAACACACAATATTTAAATTTTTACTGTCTAAACATTAACTTTTTGGTACTCTTTCAATTGAAGAACTCCATTAACTTTTCCGTAAAACCTAACAAAAATTTAAATTTTCTATTTAAAAAAAATTATTTTTTGAATTTTTGTTTAGGTATTAATATAAATAAAAATTAATAATAATTTTATTTTTATTTTAATAATTAAATCGGAATACTTTCTTTAATTTGCTACTTTTATTTAAATATATAGCTAATATATTTCAAAAGAATATCATGAAGTAAAAAGTGAAAATTTTAATTTTCTCATAATTAAAAAAATATTAGTGAAGTTCCACTTTCGAATATTTGACTTTTTCTAAAAGACATTACTAGGGATGAACATTGATCGGTTAACTGGTCTATTAACAATTTTTTTAAATCAGTCTATTACTATCGGTTAACCGTTATATCGATTTCGGTTTTTAACTCGATTTTTTGAATCGGTTTATTGGTTAATCACTAAAAAATTTTAATATATAAATTTAATAAATTATACAATTTATAATATTATTTTTAATAGTTAAAAATGCTTTAAAAATGCAAAAATAGTAATTAAATACAATATCCATTAAAATAATCAAAATAAAAATAAAATTTCATAATGAATTATAAAAATTAAAAATATTCAACATAAAACTAATAACAGAATGCTAATTATACACATAATTTTAATGTTTAGTTACTAAAAATATATATTTTACAAGATTATATATCATAATATTTATAAATTACACAAAAATAAAAAAAATATAAGTGTAAAATTTAAAATATAATTCATAATATATATATATATATATATATATATATATATATATATATATATATATATATATATATATATATATATATATTCGGTTTCATTTTCAAATCGGTTAACCAATGATTTTTAAAGTAAAAAGCATAAACCTAAAATTTCGGTTCGGCTAACCCAAAAATCGAATCGATTTCGAATCAATTTTTCGGTTAACCAAAATTTCGGTTAACCGTGCTCATCCCTAAACATTATATATATATTTAAACCAAGTAGCATATTTAAAGAAAGTATCCCAATTTAACTATTGAAATTAATATAATTTATTGTCAAATTTTAATTATATTAATAACTAAATAAAAACTCAAAAAATATTTTTTTTAATAAAAAATTCATATTTCTATTAATTTTGAAAGAAATGTTAACGGAATTCCTAAATTGAAAAAGCACCAAAATGTTAGCATCCAGTTACTAAAAATTTAAAAATTGGATGTTGAATTGAAACACAAGTAAACGTTAGAAGTTTTTTTGCAGTGAACCCTAGGGGTGTTCAAAACCCGATCCGCTCCGAACAATCCGACCCGAACAAGAATTCGGGTAGGATTGTTAGGGTTGTTAAGGTCGGGTAGGGTTAGGAATTTGGGAGTTATTCGGGTCGGGATAAACCCTTATTAATCCGAACAACCCGAAAAAAACTCAAAACTCTGCGTTTTGGTAATCAGAGCAAGTTTGGGTCGGGTTGATCCGACCCGAATTTCATTTTAAATAATTTAAAATAAAAGAAAAAATAATTTTAAAAATAAAATTAAAAAAAAATCGGATTATTCGGACGGGGCCCAAAATTGTGCAGGTTATTCAGATAAGGGTCCGAACTATTCGTAGGGTAGGATAGGGTTGAGATATTATAGATATTTCGAGTTTCGGGTTGTTCGGGTATGAACACCCATAGTGAACCCTAAAAAGGTTAGGTGTGAATTTATGAAATTTATTTATTTTTTTACAAGATATTTTATTAATGATTCACTCAATGCAGTTAAAAATTAAAAATTCACTCAATGAGTTTTCATCTATGCAAGAAAATAAAGAATTGTGGTGGAATTATTTATTTATTTAGTTTACGAAAAGAAAGCTACACCAAAAAACATACAAGGCAAATTTTTCTTAAAAAAAAAAAAAACCAATCGCATTATTTTGGAGTTTTTGCATGATTTTTAGAAGAGGATGTGAAGGCCAAGATGGATTAAAATAAGCAAAATTCGCCATCCATTTAGCACAATATATAGTTGCATTCACTGTAAACATGCACAATTCGAATTTCTCATTGGAGGTAAGCTTACCATTGCTTTAACAATGTTTGCTAACTATTATGTTAATTAACTAACCACGATTAATTGCAAATTTGCTATCCATTTCCAACACACTACTATTGTAACTTGCATTGAGTTCGTATACAATTAGCACAATACATATACAGTTTATGCTCCAACAAACACTTGGTATTAAGGAGGAGGAAGCAACCATTTAGAACCCTCAACGTAGCCAAGGTTGATAAAGTGTTGTGCATCTCCTTGGCTCAGTTGTGTGCTCCATAAAGTACGTCCTCTTGGATCTGCTCCTGGTCCGATGTTTTGAAATTCTCCAAAAAACATTTGTCTGCGATTTATATGAATTTAGTAATGAATCCAATATATATATATAAATGAATAATTACAGATGAATAAACTATAAATTATTTGCATACCGAGAGTCAGGATGTAAACTGTTGTCCCATCCTTCAGGAAGAATAGCTTGGTTCATGTTACAATAAGAAAAAACCACCTCAGGCATTGTTTGCCATGTTCGTCCTAAATACGTATCTTTAACACCGTTACCGGTTACATCACAATGTACAAAAGAGAATCCTGAATCTTCATTCTTCTCTTGCTTTCCTTGTGCTGTTATTACTGTCTTCCACTCTTCTTTTATTACCCGTAACTCAGTGTTCTATATTTAAAATCAGTAATATGTAATTAAAATATTTCTCATTCTAAGTCAATGTGTTAATTTCGTTATATGATAATTAAAATTATTACCAAATAGAGAGACTTTGCACTCCCAAAAATAAAATCAACAGTGCCTTGAATGAAACAGGAAATGAAGAAATGGCGACCTAGCTCATCCAATAGAGTATCTTGATATCCATAAATTCTACAATAATGAATAGCTGCTTTGTCTCCAGAAAGTCTCAAAGCAACTGCTTGTGCACCCGCTTGAGCTTCTGCTGCGTTTGGCCTTGGTGTAGTATTTCTATGCCAAGAAATTTCCAAAAATGAAATTAAATTTTTGCTTCTAATTTGATGCAGCATTAATTTGATAATTTAAGTTTGAGTTTATACCTTAATGTCAAGATTAACAGCAACAAAATAGTCGGACATAACAATTAAAGTGCCACTCATAAAAGTTCCATATTGCTTAGCAGAACCAGCAAATTGTAAGGTAGGCCTTGCAGTTTGTGCACCGCGTAACGTAATAAAAGGCTTATCTTTTTCAATTAAAATCTTCTCATTGTAGATTCCCGGGCCAATATTCACAATTACACGCCTTTTATTTCCTGCAGGGATGCTATTAATAGCATCAGTAATTGTCTTAAAATTTCCGGTCCCATCTTGTTTAACGTTAATTATTTGGGGATTGCTTTCGGCAGCTTCAAGAACGGGATCTAAAGTGCCTTTGCGTAACGAAAATGGCTGAACGTTAGCTTTAAACCATGCACCCAGCTGGGATCTATCTGCTGGAATTGCTTTTGTATCATCACATCTAACTTTGGCCCCAAAAATAAGAATGACAAAAACCAAAAAACAGTGCATGGCACCCATAGTATTATATGTCTTTTGTATTATTAATTCTTGTTGTTGCTTTCTCTTTATTGCTTGAAGTGATTATGGATTGAGGTTGATTTTTATAGGCAAGAAAAATACCAAAATAAACTTCGGATGGGAGGATTCTTAGGGTATAATTGTTATAGACGTTATGCTTTTGGCGTATCATATTTCTCTTAATATAAGTAGAGTATAAGAGGATGATTATTGTGTAATTTTGTGCCAACTTATCATTGAAGTGGTACAGTAAATATAGAAATAATTTTTTAAAAATGAGTTGTAATTTCACTAACACTTAATTTTTATATGTATCCCTTTTTATTTTAAATTCATATCATAAAATGTAAACTAAATAACTATGAAATAAAATATAGATCGAAACTGAATAACAATAAATGTAATATCAAAATGTGAATTAGTTCATAAAATATACCTAATTACTTTTTTTTTTAATTTACTTATTCATTATGTGTTTCAATATACTTAATTATCCGATTTTTCCTTTTTTTAGAAGTCTTAGTAAGTATCTCATATTTTTTTAGAAGCTCACTAAGCATTTAATATAATAAATTGCATTTCCTGATTAAATTGGTTAAAAGGAACACACCTACTTTGTCTCGATAAATTAATAGTAGTAAAAATTTTAGGGAATGAACTGACTCAAGGTCTAAAAGAAAATTGAACAGCTAAATAATTTTAAATCAAATAATAATATAAATAGATAAAAGAAACGATAATACATGACTTATCACCTGTTCATTAGGCCTGATAACTAAGATCCAAAGCCCAATAAATTCATATATCAATTCAAAATCATATTAAGTGACTGATCTACAATGATCTCAAATCAATCCTATTGGATAATCTTTCCATGCTAAAGTCGCATCATACATTAAATCAACAAATCTAATTTTGTTCCAAGCAAACCGAATTTTAAAAATTATTAGTATAGCTATGATTAACACTCGATTACAATTATCTTATCGCTCAATCAAATACACTATAAATATTTTTCCAATCTCACGGGTAAAGGACTTTTTTTAAGTACAAGCTACAAAGTTTGGTTTTCCTGGTATAAAAATCTAAATTAAGTTTTCTGGAATGAATATAGTGCAAAATTTATATAAAATCGACTAGAAGATTAATTATATTAAAAATAATGTATTTAAAATTATTAACAATGAAATAATTATTTAATATTTTTAAAATATAAAAATTCGTAGAGTACCATTGCAATATTATGAATATTTTTTATGATATTATGGAGTTATTTTTTTCATGTGAATCGTAGAAATTTTTTATCCTACTAAAATAATTTATTGCCACGTCCAAGTGTGCTGTGTTGTTTGTAAATATGAGAATAGCCGGTCGTTTCTTGCAGATACGCAAAGCTTTGGTGTCGTTTATAACAAACGACAAGCAAACGTTCTGTCGTCGCGTTAGTCAGTTATTTGGATTTTAAAATTTAAATACGCAGAATGATCATTCGCACTCGAAGTATCTACGTTCATTCGCGAAATGGATAAATCGCCAGATATGCAGAAGATGACGCTGAAATCCTCCTCCGGCCGCCGAGAAATTCCGGTTATAGGCATGGGAACAGCGGCGGACCCCTTCGACGAAGCAAGAATGAAGACGGCGGTCCTAGAGGCGATCAAGCTGGGTTACAGGCACTTCGACACTTCTCCACTGTATAAGTCAGAGAAAGCTATAGGAGAAGCCATAGCTGAAGCTCTTAGACTTGACCTCGTCGGCTCTAGAGAAGAGCTCTTTGTCACTTCTAAGCTCTGGTGTTGTGATGCTCATAGCGATCTTGTTATCCCTGCTCTGATGACTTCTCTCAGGTAAGAAAAAGTTTCGATCTTTTACACTGTTTTCCTCAAATTTTTCTTGCCCCTAATCGATTATTTATTTGATTTATGATTCAAAATCTTCTTTTACTAACGTTAATTTATTTTCTTTCTGTAATTAGGTGTAATCATCTCCATGTTTATCTGGGTTTAGTGATTAATTACAATCGAAACAGAGAAATCTTGTCACTTAGTTTAATACGAAATCAAACTCAAAATCAGCTTTTTTATGGCTTAATTTTTTTGTCTATGAAGTAGAATTGGAGAGCAATCACTCGTATAATGAATTAATTGTGCTTAGGACTCTTCAATTGGAGTACCTAGACCTTTACTTGATTCACTGGCCAGTGAGTAGCAAGCCTGGAAGATTGGAATTTCCAGTACCTAAGGACGAGCTTTTACCGATGAATTTCGGGTCAGTATGGGCAGCCATGGAAGAGTGCCAACAGCTTGGCCTCACAAAGGCCATTGGAGTCAGCAATTTCTCTTGCATGAAACTTGAACACTTACTTGCCTTGGCTACAATCCCTCCCTCTGTGAATCAAGTGTGTTAATCTTTTAATTTCTCTTAGGTTTTGTGTCCAATATTTGTTGTTATGCAAGTATTGTGAACTCAGGGATGGTGAATTTGTAGGTCGAACTGCACCCTTTGTGGCAACAAAAGAAGCTTAGAGAGTTCTGCAAAGCTAATGGTATCGTTGTGACTGCTTACTCGCCTCTCGGAGCAAAGGGCACTCGCTGGGGTAGCAGTTTAGTTATGGATAATGAAGTACTAAATGAGATCGCAAAGGCTCATAACAAGACTGTTGCTCAGGTTTCTATTACATCAAATTTCACTGCTTGTTTTTGGAATTTAGGCAGTAAAATGAGTGCTCGATATCCTTAGTTATCAAATAAGCCGATGGATGATAACGTTCATTTAAGAGGGCAAAATTTAAAACTAACATTTGAACACCAATAATCATCATGTACATGCTGCTAGGCTGATAAAAACATGAAACCAGTTATATGTTATTTAGTTATGATAGAAAGCACTGTAAATATGGACATTACGGTTCTGTTGTACTATTCATTATGTTAGATGGGTCATAATCTTAAAGATGAATGCATAATTGAAATAGCTATCTATTCATTCTGTTTGATGGGTAATGATCTTCAAGATTAATGCTATCTGCATCATTCATAAGCAATATATGTTACTGATGATGCATCTTTGGTAGGTTTGTCTGAGATGGGTATATGAGCAAGGAACTGCTCTTGTGGTTAAGAGCTATAGAAAAGAAAGATTGAAGGAGAATATCGACATTTTTGACTGGGCGCTGTCTAAAGAAGATTATGAGAAGATCAATCAGATCCTACAACGAAGATTGCAGCCTAAAGAGGAATTTGTTTCAGCCAGTGGGCCATTTAAGTCCCTTGAAGACCTCTGGGATGGGGAAATTTAACTTTTTATCATGGAAGTTGGAGGGTGTGATTTAGAAGTTGGATCTTTGGGCTCCAATTTAGAAGCGCAAGATGAACTCAATGATGCCAACTTCTGTAGTATATTGACCGTAGTTACTAGTAGCTAGACTTGTTCAATCTTGCTTGGGGCGGATGGAGCAAGTGCCCAACCCCATGATTGTATCTATATATGGCACCATAATTTTCACGCTATAAAAATATTGTGAATCAATTCAGGGCAAATAAACTATTAGAAGTCACGATAATAAATTGAAAGGTAGGATAATTCTCACGATTTCAAATTGTTGATCTTTGAGTTCGTTATTTGAGTTGAAGTAAGTCTGAATGGGATCGCTTAAAATCATAATCTATTACAGCTATATATCCTATCTCGCAATCTGGTACACTATAAATACTTCTCCAACCCCA
Source organism: Excoecaria agallocha (assembly GCA_037975025.1). Classification (NCBI taxonomy): domain Eukaryota; kingdom Viridiplantae; phylum Streptophyta; class Magnoliopsida; order Malpighiales; family Euphorbiaceae; genus Excoecaria; species Excoecaria agallocha. The sequence goes on along the minus strand of CM075807.1, from coordinate 56,783,475 downwards.
CAGGTAAAAGACTTTTTTTAGTTATCTTTTAACCTTTTTTCTCTTTTATTTAAGTTTCGAAATGTTCATTTTCTGCCAGCCAGAAATAAATCTTTCTCTTGTATTTGCTGGCATTCGTTGCCTACAACCTCCATTTTTTACTTACCTGGCTACTTTCAGAACTATCAAGCAGGAAACAAATTTTTTAATTCCTAAGTATGTCCACATCATAATAGGCTGTGAAGGATAATAATAAAATTAAATGCTAGATTTTCTTGGTGTGCTATGATATTTTAGGAGATAAATAAGTTGTACTAATTATATGTGATTTTTCTAATAGTAGTATATGGAGAGAAGGCAGAGTCGTTATTTGTACCTTAGATTAGAGAATATCATAATTATAATGCAAAATATAATCTCATAAATCATATTACATATAAAAAAAATGTTATGATGATTAATAATTATAGGCTTACTCTAGGTGATTTGGGGTATTATCCTCCAAGTTGACACTTTAAGTTAATCTATTATAACATTTTAGTATAACAGACGGTATACAAGATATATTAAATTTCAGAACGTGTTTTGCATTCTGAGTGAATTTCTTTCATTTCATTTTGCAGTCGTTGATTGAATTTTAGCTTTTAACATACAATGTTGCAAACATTTATCATCAAAATATAGAATAGAATTTTAGCTTGAAGGGTAAATAAAAAAAGACTGGAGCAAGTTCGTATCTTAACCCAAAATGAAAACAACGAAATTGCATATATGGTTGTAGAAAAGCATGAGAGACTGTTTCTAGATATGCTTGCACACGTTTATTCAAGAAGATAACCGATAAAAAAAAAAATATTTGACATGACAAAACTGCTTAATGGTACAAAGAAACAATTTTATGAGTGATAGAATTTTCATGTAGTTGGAGAAATGGAAAACTTACTGCAAGGGTAGTGCATGATAGTGATAGAACAACAACACTAGATAATCATTTGAGAAGACCAAGCAAACGATTGAAAACTTCATTGTTGGGAGTTTGATATGCATATGCATCCTTAAGTCCAACATTAACAAATGCCTTAATCAAGGACCTTGACTCCTCTATCAAACAGATTGGACAGTAATGAGATGTGAAAGTAAGGTATTCAAGTTTTGAAGCGCTGATCACAACCTTGTATTTGATAGGTGGCTGTCCAAAGATAGGCACCGCAGGCTGCAAGCGTATACTTAACCTCTTCAAAACAAATCCGGACACATTAAGTGTCATATCATTTTTTCCGTCAACAAGAATCATACTCTCTCCGTCCCATTTTAACATATACTTTTTTCTATTTTAAGTTATCTCATTTCAAATATTGAAGAATATGTTTACATGTATATCCTTATTTATTATATAACTTATTAAATATTTCTCTTTCTTATTACTATTTACTTTTAATTAAAATTAAATGAAATTTTTGAAATATAAAAGGATATTTTTGTCAATTACTATAATTTTTTTATAAAATTGAAGTATTTTAATTATTTTTTTAATTTTCGTAAAAAATAGAAAAGTACCTCTTAAAATGAGATAGAAAAAGTATCTATGAGTAATTCTTCAAGCAGTGGACAACTAGAAAAATGCTTTAGCATCAAGTCCTTTTGGGGGTCCATTAATGAGATATGAAAGATCTTAAGACTTGGAAGACAAATTAAATCAAGGATACACGAATTCGAAATGTGGTGTTGATCCAGAAGCACCTTTTACAATTGAGCTTCAGAACAAACGAATTTTTGGATGTAAAGAGGCTTTTTGGCAACTCCAAAGGCAATGAGGAAGGATCTTCTGAAAGATCAATTTCAATTTCTTCAACATGCCTTATAACAGTAAAATTAAGCCATTCATTAATATCAATTTCAATATCTTTAACATGCACAGTAAAATTAAATCAAATTTTGTTAGAGAGAAATTTTATTAGGGAAGAAGAAGAGAGACAGAGAAGGAAAACAAAATAAAAACGAAACAGATATTTCATAGATTAAAATCTGAAGCTGATGAAATTAGCAATATGTAGGCAATTAGCACAGGTCTTTGCAGTAATAGCCATGAGAGAGAGAGAGAGAGAGAGAGATTTTGATGGCACAGCATGTTTATATATACATAGATACGCTTAATGATGCCAACTTCTGGAGTATATTGACCGTAGTTACTAGTAGCTAGACTTGTACAATCTTGCTGGGGCCAGATGGAGCAGGTGCCCAAGCCCATGGTTCTTTTTATAGCATATTGTGAAGCAATTCAGGGCAACAAAGTATTAGAAGTCACGATGATAAATTGAAAAGTCGGATAATTCTCAGGATTTCAAATTGTGATCTTCTGGTTCTTTATTTGAGTTGAAGTTAGTGTGAAGGTCATCATCCATTGTAAGAAAAATAATTTGGCATAAAATTGATTTTACCAGCCTACATTTTGTAAAACAAGTATTCAAATATCGAACTGCTATAAGTTTTTAATGTAAATCATCACAATAATTAATTACTTCCTTTATTTTTTTTTATCAGTCACTTTTATTGTTTTCACTAAAATTAAGAAATAATAAATAGATTTAAATTTTAGTATTAAATTACGTGATTAAAACTAAATTATCAAATCTAATTGATTTTGACTTTATTGAAAAAAAAATAAATTAAAAAAATAAATTAAATTATATTAAAAGTCTAAAAGTGACAGATAAATAGAATTTAAATTTTACTCAAAAGTGACATATAAAAAACAATAGAGGTAGTATCACACAAGGAATTTTATTAGGTGATTATCATTGCATTATCTACTGAAATGATTTATTTTACGGGTAAATGCGAAGTTGGGATAGTATAGGATGGGGAGATATGCAGTTGCAATACAAGTCAACCAATGGTGATGAAGAATTGAAATTAAGAACATGAGTAGCCTATTGCTATTGCTATTGCTATTATTATAGCTAAAAGGATTTGCACATAGAAAATTGAAACAAAGTTGTATGGGAAGAGTATGTTCACACGTGGCACATGATTGGTGGAGGATTATTGGAGGGAAAATCATGGCTGTGAATCCAGTCGAAAGCTACCTCTCTTCTCCTTTCTCAGTCTTCACGCCCGACATCCAATAAATTTGGTTTCCATACTTGTATACGGATACAACTTCTTCTTTTTTCCATTTATTATTCTTTCATCCTCCACATTAATTTCAAGGGACTTTTTTTTAGTCAGTGTGTTTGTAATATTTAATTTAAAAAATAAGATATTTTTGAAATTATTTAGTAAAATGGTGTGAAAAGTTTATTTTCATAATACGACTTTGTGAGATTAAGTGATAGCCATCACTTTCAATATTAACTGATCGAAAGACCAAAAAATAAAAAAATTTTTGTGAAATTCATTTATTTGATCATGTAACAAGAGGCCGTGGGAATTAATTGATATTAATTAACTCATTCCATGCAACGGATGAGCTGCTATGCCACGATGGTAAAGATGTACAATAATAAATTAAGGTCTTGGATTCAACTCTAATTAATTTTTTTACATTAATTAATTAAAATTTATAATTATTTTTTTAAATAAAATAATTTTATAATCAATTTAAATTATTTTATATTATCTTTATTTTTTTAATTTTTTAAATTAATTTAAAATTTAGGGAAACATGTGGGTATTTAATTACTAAAAAAATATTTGGACCAATATGGGACATTGGAATTGAAATTTTCTGAAAATTAATATTCAATTATATTGGCCCAAATATTTTTTTACTAATTAAATACCCTCATGTTCCCCTAAGTTTTAAATTATATTTAAATTAAAATATAAAGTAGCTTTATTTTTTTCATATTTTTATTAAAACTAAAAATAATTTAAAAAATTTTTCAGTGTAAATTAAAATTTATAATTAATTTTTAGAAAATTGAAAAAAATAAAGATAATATAAAATAATTTAAATTGATTATAAAATTATTTAATTAAAAAAATTAATTGTAAATTTTAATCTGAAAAAAAAAAGAAAAAATGATTTGATATATTTGAAAAAATTTAAATATTACTGTCCATGGGAATCCTTAGGTTTATTACTGTGCATCTTTACCATCATGGTAGAACAGCTCATCCGTTGCTTGGGATGAGGTAATTAATATCAATCATTTCCCGCAGCCTCTTGTTGCGGGATCAAACAAGTGGGCTCCATCAGAATTTCTTATTTTTTGGTTCCTCGGTCAGCTGATATTGGAAGTGGCCCCCACCACCTAATACCACAATGTCGTATTGCGGTAATAAACTTCCCACACCATTTTGTCAAATAGTTTCAAAAACATTCCATTTTACAAACACACTAATTTTTTAAAAAAATCCCTAATTTCAATTTGTTTCCGCAAATCAAATTGGTGGTATACCTAACCTAACTCATTAAAGTCTTGCATCTTAGTAAATGGAAGTTGATAATGCCATCTCAGTCTCAAATTTGATCCATCCTCAACGTAAATGAAATTGTAACATGCAAATAAATATCAACTTATATTAAAATTCACCATATATATATATATATATATATATATATAGACACTTTAATCTTTAGCAAATGCATTGCTATATTATTTAGCAACATTTAAGTATACATTTACCTCGTATTAGGTTTAATATATATTTTTTTCGTTCAATTTTAAAATATAACTTTTTATTTTTTACTGAAATTAAAGAGATAATGACAATACCTCAATTTTATAAAAATATATATAATTATTGATAAAAATACCCATTTATATTTTCAATAATTTCAATTAATTATAGTTAAAATTAGAAAGTAATAAAAAATTTTATTTAATTAAGTATATAATAAATAAGAGTATACGTAAAAACATATTTCGAAAATTATATTTAAAATATGATAAAATAAAATAAATAAACTTTTAAAATGGGACAGAGGGAGTGTGTGTATATATATATACACACACTTGAATTTAACTTAATAATTCAATAGATCATTTAAATTTTAACAATAACCTATTAATCATATGTAGTTGTCAATTTTTTAAATAATAAATACAAATTGATACCGTCTTTGAAAAGTTGAGTGCACGACTTAACTATGTTCACATGACATTTGAACTGATGTAATTAAAATACGTATTCTGTGTGCACAGTGGGACTAGCTAGCTACAATTGAAAATATAATGGGTTGATTTTTTTTTATTGATTTTAATATTATGTGATGTTAAATCAACATGATTTAATTGTCATGCATTTCAATTTTTAAAAAATATTATGAATTTGTATTTTGTAAAATTAATAAATACCGATGATCGATCAGTTGTAATTAAAGTCTAGAGATTCAAATAAATTGTGAAATCAAATATATATATATATATATATATATATATATATATATATATATATATATATATATATATATATATATATATATATATATATATATATATATATATATATATATATATATTAAAGTCAATAATTTATCTCAATTGACTTTACCTGTGCATAGAAGAAATTACGATGACTTGCATGAATGAGCAAAATAAACATGAAATCAGATGCATAATTGGGGACGAAATGCAGCTTCTGATGCTGTGGATTCACTTTATAGCAGAACATGCATTTTAATTAAGTTCTATACATATGTAATATTTATTTTACGAGAACGGTTTAATTATGACGAAATATATTTTCTTGATTTACTTTTCAGTCTAAATAATTTTGCTAGTACAAAGCAAGATGAAAATTAAAAAAAAAAAAAAAAAAGCTGTGTTGAAGCCTTAAAGAGTGTCATGCTTGCAAGTAGTTTCATATCATAAATATTACTTGAGACTTCTAATATGCAAAGGACCACTTTGCTGCCAATGTGGTTGTATTAAAAATTAATCAGATTTGTAAAAATGTCTATCAAATTGTGATTATCGATTACTATTATAGTTTATTGAGTTTATTCTCCAAATTAGATGTGTCAATTAGCTTCTAATTAGGCCTTTTTTCCAAAGAAAAAAGTAATGGATTTATCTTATATATTTAACTATATTTTGAATCACTTCAAATAATAGTGGTTATTAAAGCAGGTGTATATCGACCAATTGAATCCGAAGTACCTGAATTGTCTACTATTTCGGTATATTAGATAGAAAAAAAATTGTTATTTAATATCATAAAAGACTATTCATGTCGCAAGTAAAACCGTAAATCAAAACCAGTTTACAGTATATAATTTCTAATTTTGTTTATCCGGATGCTTTAAACTTAAAAAAAAAATGATAATATTTCTTTTTCTTTTAAGTAAAATTTTGTAACTTTTTAAAATCTCTCCCTTATTCTTTATTTTTCTTATTATTGTCTATATAAAGTATATCTAAGATATGAAAACCATGATAATAATAACAATCTGTCTAAGTAATTATATTTTAAATTCACTACTAATTTACAATAAATAATAATTTTATCAAAAAAAATCAACAATGATAATTTTTCAAATTATCTATTTTATTTGGCTTTAAATATTCATAGTATTACATGAATTACCAACCAATAATGTCCCAAATAGGTCTATCAAAATCAAAAGAAAGGTCCCAAATAGCTGAACGGTTGGACTTGTGACAAATTAAAATAGTTTATCATACCATTCAATCATACAGCTATATAAATATTTATTAAATATGCATGATCTTTGAAAAAAGTTAAGATATACAATACAAGTAACTAAACATTAGAATTGGTGTGCTTAGACCCAGAGTGTGTGTGTGTGTATATATAAGTAGGTCCATGTGCTCATGATTTGTCGTTCAAACTATATAATATAGTACTTGCCTTTTCAAGTGAACTTAGGCACTTGGTATTTAAATCCAGGGACCCTACCCTCTTAAATTCTAAATTTTATAATTAATAAATAAAAAGCTGGATTTTGTAGGGGATGTCTACCAGAGGAGCTTAAAATTATTATTTATTTTTAGGGAACAAATGGGTCAGTAAAAACTCTGAGTTTTCAGTAACTCTGCACCCAACTATGGTTTCATTGCTCCTCACCTACCTCTACTTTCATTAACTCTCTATGTTTCTTTTTTTATTTTAAATAAATTAATTAATTAAATTGTTGTCTTTAATTGGGTTAATTATATAAGCCTTCTCATATCAAACAAACAACACAACATCAAATCCAGGGACCCTACCCTCTTAAATTCTAAATTTTATAATTTTGGCTACTCCGAATTCAACTTCCATAGAATTCATTATTTTTTGCCAAAATCTTTTGAAAAATAAGCTTAATAAAGACATGTATGCATATAAAGAACCAAATATTTTATAGCATTAATTAAGATAATGAAATTGCATATCTCAATTTGTGGATAAAATGAAGGAATTGAACGACAAATGTCCTTATATCCATTGATCTTTGAAATTGTAGTGAATAAATTAATTTTCTTTTGAAATACATAGAGTAGACAAATTAAATATAAAGGTCAATGTCCCTTGTCCCGCTAATTAATTAGTAGATATTTTGAAATAATTATCAGAATGCATAGATGCCACAAGTAGACTAAATGTTAAGTATTTGACATCGGATGCTTATAAAAATATAGCTTTTTTTATACTATTTTGAATAATACTTATTTAAAGAGTTAATTTTTGAAATTAAGCTAAATTTAAATTTTTTTTTCTTTTATATGGTATTAGAGCCATTAATTATCTGATTATCAGCCATCCATAAATGTCTGGTTCTATGAATTTCATACTTCAAAATTTTTGTGTGTATTTGGCACTATATGGAGAGGTGCATCGGGTATAAAAATATAATATATCAATACTCATTATAATAATTTAAATAATTCTTGGACATCGGTATAAAATGTTATGATAATCTGAATAATTTGCAACCCTATATGTTATAAAAATATAATTTTCCATAAAGTAGTATGAACGATTCTTATACCAAGAATACGTTTTGAAAATAGGCCCACATCAATCTTTTTTGTTTTTCAACATAAAGTAAAATTATAATTGTAACATAATTAGGTTATTATAGTTAGATTTAGGTTAATGGGTTGGTCCTACATTCTGATATAGGGTAATTAAACATAGTAATCAATTTTACCAACTAATAAGCCCTACAGGAGGTGACATTAAGCTAGTTTTAGGTTCACTAGGTCATGGAAAAACATAGGTTTTAATTTACTTGCGATAAATGACACATGGAACATATGGTCATCATGATTATAGATTAAATAAAAGAGCAATAGCTTAGCCATAGTACAAAATAATTAGCGAATTAATAAAGCAACACAAACTCATATTTAATGATTAAAAAAAGGAAAAAAATTAATTAAACCTAAAATAACAATAAAAAGAAAGATGGTTGATCGTATATAGTTATGGTTACAGCTGAATTGAGAACCAAGGCTGCAACCTATATATAAAGTTGGTTATTTTATTATATATTTTGAACCTTTAATTTATTATTTTTGGAATTAAATTTAAAATTTTAATTAAGCAAGGCATGTATGTATAATAGGTTAGTCTTTACAGGGTTCGTCAGAAAAATACTTCACACGCGCGCACACAGAAAACACAAATATTGGGCCTCTGCAATCCTCTTTTTGACATCCTGAAAAGGTTTAGGATATCAGAGATTGGATGTTTCGGAAAAATTGTGAAAGAAATGAACCACTTGTTTTTTTGGATAATATTTTAATTTCTTTTAATTCTACTAATTTTTTATATATATTTCAATATTTTTATAGATAAAATTTTACGTCAGTACATATTTTGCAATTACTCGGATAACGGATTGGTACTTGAATATAGATGACTTAAGATGTATTGAATGTATTGGATTTAAGATGAAAAATACATGTATTAAGAAGTATTAAGCATAAAATTTTGGTAACTTAACGTGGAGGAGGTAATGAATTTATTGCGAGTGACTACAATTCTACAACGCAGGTTGAAAAGAAATAGGGTTGGAGTTTCGAAAAAGAAAGAATCGACAGGTATATTGGATACTTGTCTTATCTCAAGATTTAAAGGTCTCCAAAAAGTGATACACATAAAGCCCATTGGAGACTTTTTATTTATTCATTATTTATTATTAAAGGGTGTGCATAAATGTTTAAAAATGGTTTATGTTTGTCGATGGGGATTGTAGCTGTACATAAAATTATTATTTTGGTAAGAAATGGTTTTTGTTTTCTTCTATAAGTTTAACATTTTTCAATGAGTATAATTTCGAGCTGCTGTGTGTTTTTCTTTTCTTTTCTTTTTTTAAAGACATGATGTGTCTTTTTTATCAAGTAGTTGCAATTATTAGTTCTATCAACTATATTGCCTAACATAATAAAATTATAATTTTAAATTTATAGCTATATACCTAATTTATATCATATATCTTATTATACATTATCATCATAAATACTAGTTACATATCAATGACATATTTAAAAAAATGAAATGGCAGATAAATCTATATAAAATTTATCAACATTACAAAAAAAAAAATTTACTGAAAGTCTGACGTAACTTGAACACTAAAACTGAATTTTATTTGGTAAAAAAGTTAATTATATATCAAGTTGTAAATTTTATTTGACTGATTTAATTTCGATAATATTAATTGAAATTCTAATCGCAAAAGTTTTGTTGGTACAGTTTTAACGTACAATAAAATTAAGAATAGTATGAATTGAATGAGTTTTTAATTCTAAGCTAATTAATTTGTTAGTACTCCTCTTTTCCCTTCTGCTCATGCCACTTCAGTAGGGAACCGTTATTATTTCATGTACTGTGATTTGTTTTTCTCACAGCAGTTTAATTCTTTTCTTTTTTCTTTTTTTTTTTATAGAACACAATAATTTTTTTTAATTTAATTAATCACTTGCTTTTTATTTGGATTCTTCGAAATAAATTATTTCATCTCCAAGTAATTAAATTTAATTATATTTATATCATTTTATTTTAATTTATATTTAATTTTAATTTTATTAATTATTAAAATTTATATTAATTTAATTTGTAATTAAATTTATATTTTTTAATTATTAAATTTTATATTTTAATTATAATTAATTGTTAAATATTATATTTTAAATATAATTATATTTTTTTAAAAATAAAATACTTTTTATGCGAAAATGAAAATTTCGACAGGAGTGAAAATTTTTGTGAAAATGAAAGATTTTTTTTTTTCGAAATACTATCAGGGATGGCTTCATCCCCGCACATAACAATAGATGAGGAGCCATTCTCCGTTCCATCTTTGTTCCGTGATCATCCTGGATATATAGTCAAAACCGTTAATAGCATATAGAAAAACACTGTATAAAAGGATATAAATCTTTGATGTATACTTTCTAAACTCTAACTCGTCTGAAATTACTCTCTTTTTTTTTTGAAAGATTTTGATGAAATTACTCTCTTTTTATGATTTGACCACTAAAGTATTTCTATCAAAACCCATCAGTATTCTGAAATGATGCAAGAGTTGGATAGATCAGACTATCATCACAAATCCCTTCAATTGTTTTGTTTGGCAATGACTTGCAAGAAACTCTTCATGAGATGTTATTATAATTTTTTTTTTTAATTTGTAAAGTATAATAACAGTAATACTATCTTTAAAAAAAAACATAATTTCTTTGATTTTCCTTTTATAAATTCGGATTTATATGTGAAAAACTATAATAAAAACATAAGAATTTTTATACCAAAAGAAAGCGTAAGAATTGGTTAGGTGAAAATGGGTTAATGGTATATTATTATTGCTGAAAAAAAAAAAAAGAAAGAAAGAGTAAACCCTCGGAAGGAAGAAAAATGGTGGTGCATTGGAAAAGGGTTAGGGAAGAACAGATGGGACGTGCACAAGTCATATTAAGACATTCCTAGAAGACCCTACAATTTGTTTAAAATCTAAAAATCGGAAAAAGAAAAGAAAAATTGAAAAGCCATTGATGAGCTTTTGAGCTGACAGGATCTCATATTTGTCGTTAAAATCTTGACGTTTTAATCCTTTTTTTCTGTTTTGGCGTCTCCCTCTCTCTCTTCCATTATTTTGGGTCAAACATCGAGTAACTGATAGTTTTAGTTTTTTTAGGCACTAAGCTGAAGAGACTGGATTTCTACATCCAATCCAACTCTTCATCTCTTCCATTATTATCATTCTTCTTTTGAATTTTAAGTAGTTTTTACATCTCAATCTATATCATTATAACCTTGAAATTCTCCACCACTTCGTCAACATTCTTTCATTTCCTATATTTTTCAACTAGAATTTACGTAACGTTTACATGATCTATCATCAACTCAATTATAATCATAATTTTCAGATATTAAACGAGTAATGACTATAATGTTAGCTTTAACTAACTTCCAATCAATGTTTGAATAGCTTGGATATCTAAACACTCTTTCAATATCTGTAAATGTAATTTTTTCACCATATTCAACAATTATAAAGACATTTTAGCACCTAGATTCAATTCATCAACTTTATGCCATTAATTTCACTGAAATTTGATTATTTGATGAACAATGTGACTTTAATATAATGGGTAAACGTTTCTGCAGAGGATATGATCAAAATAAAAAAATAAAAAATCAAAAGGATATAGGCATGCCCTCTTCCACAAGTAAAGAATGAATACTATTTGGCAATTCTATAAGAGAATCATATAATCATTATAATAAAAATATTTTCATAATCTTTATAAAATTCACATTAAAATAATGTAACGCAGTATCTACAATACTATCAAACTGATCATCATGTTATTAGGAGTATATTATTTTGTTACTATTTTAAATGACATTCATAAATTCTACAACTTTTTTTTCCAAATAAAAGTAAAACTAATTAGAATTTTATCGCTAGAATTCGAGGATTAGTTAACGTGGAAACATTAGGGTTAACAGACAATCTTCCCTTCTCTTTATGAGCAAGGAAAGAGAAGAAAAAGAAAAATAAATAAAGAAAAAAATAGTACAGCCCTAACCATCAAAGTTTAGTTACCATGCTTACAGAAAAAAACCCTATAAAGCCTAAGAAATACTCTTCCATTCCTTTAAAGAACCCTATTTAAGTCTTTTATCAGACAGACAAGTCCATGTGATCCTTGGGTTTCAAACCCTAACCATCAATATTAATATCTAATTAATAGTAAAAAAATCCCACCAATTTAACAAAAAATAATAAGTTTTCAAAAATTTATAATTGTAATATCTATTAAAAGAAATTAAAATTGATTTTTAAGTAAGAAAACTAAAGTTGGAGGAACAATTTCTGAGCGCCGCCAGTATAATCATTCAGAGTGATAATTACAAGGAGCAGAATTTGCACTCTTCATCTTCCTAGAAAATACAAGACAATATTTTTATTTTTTCAAAAATTATCCCTGGGAAATAAATTGTTAAAAATCCTAGTAGTATTTAATTTCTTACCGTTAAAAACTACCGTCCATGTCAATCATGCTTTCAGTAACTCTCCCCAGTAATTTTCACCATCCCCTCTGTAAACATAATTTTCGCATCTCGGAAATTGATTAAAACATTTACTCATATTTACTCTTGCAGTGAAGACCTTAGTTGTCATGTAATTATAAATTACAAATATCAAATCCGATTCCCCTGATTTACTAGTTACTTATTTTTCTTATGGAAAATTTTATGAAAATAAAAATAAAAAGAAGTGGATATAAACTACATTGGATTTTAATTAATAGCTAAACTTTTTTGACTTTTTAATCTTTTTTGTAAAAGAAACGATGTAGGCTTTTCAAGAAAAGGCAAGGAAATGAACATTAATGCTTCCTACAAGCTGCAAAATAATGTACACGTGATTAACAACTCTCTTAAAAATTCTTTAATTTATCTCCAGAGGGTGCTACACTTATTGCTATATAGTAATTAACTAGGCTTTCCAGGAAAAATAACAGCAGGTGATAATTTTGATGCCATGCATGCATGATATGGACTAAGTAAATTCTTCTCAAACTAGATTAATTAAGAATAATTATAATAATTTATATTCCATCATAAATTTGATTAATAAACAAAAATGAGTAGATTATGTTCATGCGCAGTTTTGGATGCCAAGGAACTCGACAAATGACAGACACAATACGCTCTCCTCCATAGCAAATTCGGTGGAAGAAAATTAATATGCATTTCATCCATATCTCACTTATAGGGTCAAAGCCAAATTATTTGATGAATTTAAGAAATAAAATCATTATTTTCAATTTATTATATTATATGGACTTCATACTGTTTCAAGTTATCTTTTTCGAGATATGTAATTTAATTCTTCAAATAAAAAAGCAAGATACACTAAGACTTTCATGCTCAAAAAATTTGAAAACTTCATTTTCTCAGTTTGAAAATAAATTAAAAAAAAAAAGACAGTAAACAACGACAACCATTCATACTAAGGAGGTGTTGGCCAGTAGAAAATCCTAGCCGTTAAAATTTTATTGATGACAGTATTTATTTTCTTCCCATGTAATTTAATAATTTTAGGTATATTATAAATAAAGGCACACGCTTCTTACTCCAGGCACGGCCATGCATTATCTGTTTCTTCCTATAAATATCCAAAACCCTTTTTCTTTATTCTCCAACTAAACGTCACTCTTCTTCTTCTCCTTATACTCATTTCTTGATTCTTGATTCTTGATTCAAGAACCCTTCAGAAATGGAGGAAGCTCTTAGAAGACTTAATGGAATGTCCCACTCCCATACCATAGACACTATCTCACACGAACCCATCAACACCAACCAAAAAAAGACCTCAACTGGAACCCCCTCCGCCTCTGCCTCCACGGCTTCAACAAAAAGATCACTGAAAGATACTGGTAATTCTGGTGGTACCATGAGGTACCGTGGAGTTCGTAGAAGGCCATGGGGTCGTTATGCAGCTGAAATTAGGGATCCTCAGTCTAAAGAAAGACGGTGGTTAGGAACTTTCGACACAGCGGAGGAGGCTGCTTGTGCCTATGACTATGCAGCTCGAGCCATGCGTGGCCTTAAAGCTCGCACTAATTTCGTTTACCCTACCACTTCTGATCCCCCCATTCCCCAATTTCATTTCTCTTCTAAACAGTCTCAGCCACAAATTAGGGACTTTACTTCTCGCCTTTGTAGCCCTAATTTCTCAAACTGGTGTAACCCTAATGTAATTGGGGATTTTTCTGATTCAAACACGCACAACAATATGCTTCTTCTTCGTGATTTCATCAACCAACCTTCTGGTTCTTCATTTTATAATCATCCTCAAGTTTTATATGATCAAGCCCCATCTTCTTCTGTTCCTGCATCTACCAGTTTCTCCACTGTGTCTAATATTTCAGACTCTTTACCAGCTAAAAAAGTTGAAAACTGGGACTTTTTCCCTCAAGAATCACCTGATTCTGGATTACTGCAGGACATAATTCAAGGGTTTTTGCCAAAACCTTCTTCTGAGAAGACTGATCAAACTTCAAGTCAATCAACGAGAGCACCTGCAGTATCAGAAATGGCGGCTAAGTGCGTGAAGGCTGAGAATTTGGGGTTTTATTATGGAGTCCCTACACCGTGTGAGAGTTTCAATGGAGTTTCTTATGGCCATGAGATTATGCCAACACAGAATCTTCATCATCATCAGATGGGTTTAGACTCCATTTTAGATGATATTTTTCAATACCCAGATGTTATGACGGGCTTTGCGGCCAGGGTCCAGAATTAGTTATATTTAAATTAGGCCAATTAGTTTTTGATTAATTAGAAGTTTAAGACTATCATATAACATGTTATGGTTCAGCTTTATTAAATATATTATTGAGAGAAAAAAAATATGGTAGTTTTAGGTTTCTAAGAGTATGATGATCTTAATTAATGTAACTCGTCTTTCAAATTTGAAGTTATAATTACGTTATATTGAAATTCCTTATTTTTTGAACTCTATCAAGTTATAATCATACTGTTGTTTATTACTTAAAAATGTGAAATAATAACCATAAAAGCATGCTTTGTGAATCATAGCTGAGAAAGCAGGGTTTGCTGCTTATAAATTTGCTGTGAGAATATAATAATATATGAAGTGCGTAAACGCTCTAAGTTCAGCTTTTGCGTTGACCTTGGAAACTAAAAACGGTGGCGTTTGCATATGTTTGTTTGTATTGTTTGGATTTACATAGGTAGGTTCCTCTTTTCAGGAGAAGGGAGATTTATTTTGTGAATTCTGAGCTCTTTTATCAAAGAAAAACCCTAAAAAGGGTAAAAGTGAAGTTTCTTTTAAGAAATAAAATGCAGGCAGTTTATAGGGAAGTGAGAATTGGCAGGTGGATTTTTACACAAGACAGATATTAGCACCTCATTGTCCGCTGGTTTGCATTTGCAGGTTTTTTATAGTCCAGTTCATGCGATCAGTTCAGTTTGCTATTCTCTTCTCTTATTCTTTTCCACCTGATTTTATACCTGAAATTTATATTTAAAACTAAAACTATCCGCATTTTTAATTTATTTATATTTTATGTATTACTATAAAATTTAAGAAAAAAAAATAAAAGAATAAAATTTATGAGAAAAAGAGTCAGTAAAATTAAATTCTTGAACTGTTAAATCATGGCAAGGACTCAATTATTGGCATAATTCAGAACTTTATTAATTAAGGGAACAAATTAAGCTGTAAGTAATATATTTATTTGAGGGTAAAATTGAGTAAAATGGGTGTAGCAGTAGATGAAATATAGTCCTGGCCCCTAGCAATTCCAATAATTTAACCTTAATTATAACGTCCATTTACTAATGCAGCTGTCAAACCCAAAAAGATATGCCAAACGGATTTCAAGTATTTAATGATAACTATTCTTGAGGCTTAATTATAATTATGCCCTTTTGACAACACACATTTTTTTAATAATAATCATAGTCTATGTAAATTATATTTTATTTTTGTAAAATCAATGAATAATTTTTATAAGATTAATATGTGTGTAAAAATTAAATTAATTTTTACTATGGAGCAGAGAGACTAAAATATGATATTTTTGCTGCCAATTTGACAATAATAACATTACTAGAAAACATAATTCAATACTTTCAAATACTCCATAAATTCAGGATTTAGAGTTTATAGTTTAAAATCAATGTCAATCACAAAGTCCAAACATTTAATATAATATGCCAAAACAATTAGGACCATTAATTTAAGAGTTAGATCTCTTGCTCGATTGCATAATAAAATAAGCCCAGGCTAGTCAATATTGAATTAATAATTTAAATACTGGAATTTGTATGTGTTAATTTGACAAAATAAAATTTTTATTACATAGTTATGATTTCATTCACAACTAAATTATATGAATAAATAAATCATGAATTAGTCCTTAGAGATAAAATATATATGAGAAAATGATTTATATATAAAATTCGTCACTTAATTCATGAATAGGATCACAAATTAATTTCTCCATTAATAAGTAAATGAATGCAAATATGAAGCATTAATAAATTTAATCTTCCAATAAAATGTTGGATCCAACTACATTCAATAAGCCCATGGTCAGGAATGGAACTACAATCCAGGTAGACTATAGAGAGGACAAAACTATAAATACAAAAGGAGATTGAATTTTTTTAGTGTGGTATCCCAAGTAATTTCGTACCGATGAAAAATGCCTTTAAATCATATCATATTCAGATTAATTCTAATTCGAAATACTGTCAAATGCGGGAATCTCTCCCAATAACATTTACTGCATTCATAAAAATTCAAATTTGATACCACTTGCTTGAACGATTAAAATCCCTTTCACTTAGACTAACTTACATTGTTGGAGATTGAAATTTTTAAACATTAAAAATAAAAACCATGTATTTACAAAATAATTCAAAATTCATAGTAATCAATGGCATTTATCATTTCTTTATCATTATCAAAAAAAAAAAAATAAATCAAGGACATTTATGAATTAATCTTATAATAAATTATAATATATAAACACAAAGCAATATAAGAAATTAAGAACAAAATTAAGATTCGTGGAAAAAAATTACAATTAATTGTGCAAAAAACTAAGATTAATTATAATTATAAAATATTTTTAGCAATCTTGATTATCAACTCCAATATATAATTAATAGCTAGACTACATATTGGGTCTTTCTTATGCAACCCATGTATTAACAGCAGACTCAAAACAGAGGCAACAAATTAGCAACCGTTTAAAAACATTAAAAAAATGTTTAAAAATTTAAACTGGTGGAACTAGAAAAATTGGACAAATTATTGGCTTAATCTATATCTAATACTATTATAAAAAGTATACAGTAATTTTAAATATAAATATATGATCAATATTACTTTTTTTTGGATATTCATTTGGTATTTAAAATTTATGTTCGCAGTTTATTATTCATTTCGTTTTATTTTAAAAGGTAATTTTCTATTTTTCACGTAAAAAAATTATTATAATATCCTAATTTCATAAAAAAAATTATAGTTATTTACAAAAATATCTTTTTATATTTCTAAAAATTTCATTTAATTCTAATTGAAAATAGAGAATGATAATAAAAAGAAACATTTGATCAAGTGTATAATAAATAGGGTATCCATGTAAATTTATTTTTCAAATTTCAAAAATAACATTTAAAATGGAACAAATTAAAATAGAGAAAACAATCTTTTAAAATGGGACGAGGGAGTATATATATTGTTATAATTATTCATTATTATAATAATTTGATATTCAAAATTTTTAATTTAATTAACTTAATTTTGCGCTTAGCAAATCTATAGAGAGAGTTAAAATTCTTGTTATTAACTACTTAAATAACTACAATCTCAAAATCCGGATAGAAAATCTCAAAATTTATATTTTAAAAGAATTGAATTTAATTTCGTTTTTATCCTAAAAATTTCAGAATTATTATTTTTTTAATCCTCTTAAGTGGAAATGAAATTTTTATTTCCAAAATATTTTCCAATTGAGTGGATAATTAAATGCAAGCCACGTGGACTATTAACATTCTCATAAAAGGAGATATTGCATTTATATATATAAACATATGTGGAATGACAAGGAAAGAGTCTCGAAAGGTTTTATGATTTTGTCATTTCCATTAATATCACATTCAGAAATTAGAACAAGAGAATATAAAGAAGCATACTATATTTTCTTCTAATCGGATAAATTATTGAAAACCATTACTCTATATTATTATTAAAGATTTCTGTTCTAGGTCTATATAAATAATATTAATAGCTGATTTTACTGTATTTAATGACTTAAGTCACTTATACTTTCATGAAAGCCATTAGTGTAAAAGAGATAAGAGAGAAAAGTTGTTTAAAAAGCATCGGTGACCCACAAAATATATATTCTTTAAAACAAATCCCATAAAATATTCATTGTCATTATAAAATGTCTTCTTCTTGGGCTATTATCATAAATATGACAATTTATTGGGCCCTTAATAAAAGTGGGGGGTTAAAATTGTAAAAGTTGGGCCTACTGCAGTAGAAACCTTGGATCTTTTCTTTTGGCGCCCATGGTGTCCAAATTTCAGCAACCTAAGTAAACAACCAAATAAAATAATATTAGTTTAATTAGGTTACATAAAGCAATTTATAACTATTTAATTTAATCTTTTTTTAACTAACTGTTTAAACATTCGACAATTTTAATTATTATTAATGATGAAGAATCTCATTATGCTCTATTAATTTCATAATTCCATATACTGGCCATTTCAAATGCTGATCTTTTGTGGGGGATAATCTTAATAAAGTTGCTATTTTTTTAAATAAAAAAAAAGGAATTATAGGATTGTTGTTGAAATCTTCAAAATAAAGAAATTGCCAATTTGGTAATACTAATTGAATTTCTTATAAGTTTGCGAATTTTCGAATTAAGAAATGGACAAACTGACTAAAATATATGGAAATTTATGGTGGACTTTGGTAGATACTAAAACCATATATAACTATAATAATATCGTATGTGATAATGCACTCTCTAAACTCGGTCATGTGAGCTATTCAGACATTACAAATATTAACAGAAGTTAAGAGTTAGGTATTACATAGGCTTTATATATAGTAGTAATTGTCAAACCATTATAGCGGATATTTTAGATCATTTAATATTGCTATAACATACTTTATTAAGCTTTCAATTCTAAGAGGTAAGTAAGTTTAAAACTATTTTTTCTGTTTAAAAATCCTTTTTCTCACTAGAAAATTTGATTGTCAAAATATCTTTTAATAGAAACTTGCAAAAATTTGTATTATTTTCAAGTGATTGGAATATTAAAATAATCTAGAATTTTCAATATGTTAAAGTAATTTTAAAGATCGAGTTGTATTGTATCTTAATCATCTTATGTAGTGTTTGTTAACCTTGAAAAGGTTGGAATGGAAAGAAAATAAAATCATTCCAATTTTTCCGACCTTTTCAAAGGTTTGTTAAAAAAAATAGGTCCCACAAATTTCTTTTTTTAACTACCTATATCTTGATATTTCAAGATATGCATATCTTGATCTTTCAAGATAAAAAATAACTAAAAAATTGAAAAAAATTTATTTTTAATTCATTCAAAAAAATTTAACAAACGATTGGAAAAAATTTTCTGAATGCTTTTTAGTGTTCTCTTGACTATTCCATATCTTGGTTCGAAAAGTATTCCAGTTTTATCTAAAAACTTTTTATCTGGATCGATTTAACAAACGCTACCTTAATGAAAATAAGTCAATAACTCAACTTGGATTAGCTTGATCAATATACTATAATTCTGAATAAACCGTGTTATGAATTCTAAAGACCAAAGAGCAAGGTAATACAATTAAGAGGCACAAAAAATGGAGAAAAACCAAAAAAAAAAAAGAAAAAAAAGGAAATTGACATATATATATATATATGTCTGTCATTTTATGGGCAATTTTTACCCTTCAATTCAAAAACAAAATCATAATTGAGATTTAAAAAAAACAGAAGTAAAATCATAATCTTCTCTTCTTTTCACCTCTCTCCACAAGCATGGGTTGTGAATAAGGGAATATCCTTTGCATAACTTCATTAATGGAAATATACTTTCCCTTATGCCTCCATGAACAGTTCAATAAAGTTATCGACATGCAAGAGAATGTCTGCCATGATAATGAAGGGACCCTTATAAGAATATTAATTATAATTTTCTATTTTGAGTGGCATTTTATCTCACGAATCATGCACACAGAAGAAGAGAAAAGAAACGTAAACAGAAGAGATAAAAGAGGTCCTACATTCACGATACTTCTCTTTATCTTTTCCTTCTCTTTCTTTTTCCCTATATTAGAGAGTGGTTGAAGCATTAACAAAAGTAGCAAAAATCTTGGTGGGACATTAAAATAAATTACTAAACATTATCACACCCGTGAAACAAACTAAACTTTGCATTATCTTCCCCTTCTTTTCTTAAAATTTGCTTTTAAAATAAATTACTAAACATTATCACACCCGTGAAACAAACTAAACTTTGCATTATCTTCCCCTTCTTTTCTTAAAATTTGCTTTTGAATCTCACACCCTTCTCATCTCCTTCTAGGCGTCTCAAATTTCATTTCTTCTTCTTCTTCTTCTTCTTTACTTTACAATAGTATTGATCTTGTTTCGGAGCTGTGTGATTTTAAATTCGTATCAAAGTCAAATCGGCTTGTCACCAAATTTTATTTGAAATTGGTTAAGTGTAAAGAATGGAAAGTGGGGAGATACTGCAGAAGAACATGAAGGTGGAGATTCCATGTGATCAGGCTGGTTCTGGTGTGGCTCAGCTAAGTAGACAGCCAAGCATTACGAAGAGTAATAATTGCTTATGCTCACCAACTTCTCATGCTGGTTCGTTCCGCTGCAGGCATCACCGTGCCCCCACCCTTCAGCGAACCAAAAGCGTCGACTCTGCTGCACCTAAGGTTAACGCC
This sequence comes from Excoecaria agallocha, assembly GCA_037975025.1. Taxonomy (NCBI): domain Eukaryota; kingdom Viridiplantae; phylum Streptophyta; class Magnoliopsida; order Malpighiales; family Euphorbiaceae; genus Excoecaria; species Excoecaria agallocha. The sequence goes on along the minus strand of CM075807.1, from coordinate 56,762,564 downwards.
ATGCCAGATCATGCTGCTCATACATCTCATGTGGCTCAGTAATTAGTTAATTTATTGAGTAATTAATTCACTTCTTTGTATCAAGTGTTTGATGTTGCTATTCTTGTATGCTTTTGTGCTATATATATATGTACTATAATTATGCGAGGATTTAGATTTCTAAAAGTTCTATGTTTTTCTATCTATGCTATTGTTAGTATCTGTTATCATTTGGGCCTAAGTTTATGAAAATTTTCATAAAACCAAAATAACTTATGAAGCCTGATCAACGGAATACAGTAAACATGATCGAAATACTCAATTGGAACACTACCAATAAAATTTCGTAAATTTGTTTAATGAATTCAGATCACATTCGATCTGGATTTTCTGAATCTACCTCTGTACGTTGTTAGACAACAACCCATCACTGTAGTTAAATATCCGCCAAAAAAACTCGGATGATACAACCATTCATAAATACTTGCCGAGAAGGAAGACTAATGAGGTAGTTTTACCCTCTTACATTTGTTTACTTTCTCTCTTTACTCTATGTCCTCTGGTTAGCTGACTTAATTATCAGAATGCAATTTTGGCCAAACCTAAATCACTCTTTTTGTATTTATTTTGGTCACATATCATCAGACCTTTAGAGCCGATGAGTCTTACAAAGCCTACTGATTAAAGCAAGCAAAAAAATATGATATACACAATCCTCATCAGGATCAGTTCACAAATATTATGGTAAATATTTGGACCGGGAGAGATTTAAAAATTAATTTGAATTGTAAATTTAATTCGTTGGATCTTTATAGAGAGAAGATTGAGAAACGAGAGGAATAAAAGCCAACTTCATTCTTTCATAATCTCATGTATCTTGAAGAACAAGAAAACAGTATTTATACAAGCTGTAAAACAGAGCTAAACAGAGCTCTCAAAAAATAGTTAAAAAAAAACAAATAAAGACAACTCAAAACCGTTCCATTTCCCGCCTTAGCTACCATCACACCAAAACGGTGTGCATGGTATATTTCACACCCCCTCCTCAAGTTGGAGCCGTTAAGACATTAAACAATCCCAACTTGGACAAAGTAGGCAACATATGATCTAAAGACAACGCTTTAGTAAACAAATATGTTGCTTGCTGTTTAGTGAAAACATGAGAAAGATGCACAAACCCAGCAGACACATGATCTCGAATCAAATGACAATCTATGTCAATGTGCTTGGTTCGGTTATGTGCAACAGGATTGTGTGCCAATGAAATAGCTGAACTACTATCACAATGCAGTTGAATGGGTAATTGGATCGAAATACCAAAATCTGCCAGTAAAAACTGCAACCATTTCAACTCACAACACGTTGCTGCCATGCTTCTATACTCAGCTTCAGCACTTGAACGACTAACAGTAGTCTGTTTCTTGGTTTTCCATGAAATCAAAGAACTACCCAACAAAACACAAAACCCAGTCAATGATCTTCTGGTTTGTTTGCACTTAGCCCAGTTAGCATCGCAATAAGCAGTTATTGTGGAAAAATCAGATGTACTACTATAAAATAATCCATAACCCATCGTGCCTTTCAAATACTTCAAGACATGAAAAGCAGCTACCAAGTGATGTTTACACGGCTTCTGCATAAACTGACTAAGCTGTTGAGTTACAAAAGACAAGTCAGGTCTGGTAAATTGCAAATATAAAAGCCTTCCTACCAGACGCCTGTAAACAGTTGGATCATTCAATAATTCCCCTTCAACAGTAAGATCAATACCGTGATCAGCAGGATTGGCAACAATTTTAGCATCAGTAAGACCTGCATCTGCTAGAATATCTACTATGTATTTGGTTTGAGATAAGAAGATACCTTCTACTGTTCGAGTAATTTCCAATCCCAAAAAGTATTTTGCTGCACCTAAATCCTTGATAGTAAACAAATCATGCAGATATGATTTCACAATATCTATATCATTTTCTTGAGCTCCCATAATGAGTATATCATCAACATACACCAAAAGAGCAAGAAAATTACCCTTTAGTGTTATGAAAAATAGGCAATGATCATTGTAAGATCGAGTAAACCCAAACTCAAACAATTTTTCTGAGATTTCTTTATGCCATTGTCTGCCAGCTTGCTTCAGTCCATACAAGGACTTAATTAATCGACAAGCTTGACCCTTCTGAGCTTTATGATACCCCAAAGGTGGTTGCAAATAAATCTCTTCATCCAAATTACCATGTAAGTATGCATTATTCACATCTATTTGGTGAATTGGCCAATTGAAAGCAGCTCCCACAGCAAAGAAAACTTTGACTGTAACAGACTTTGCACCAGGGCTAAAACTTTCATGATAATCCACACCAAATTCTTGATTAAACCCCTTGGCTACAAGTCTGGCCTTGAACCTGTCAACTTCTCCTGTAGGTTTGTATTTAATACGATAAACCCACTTTGTAGCTAAAGGTTTTTTATGAGCTGGTAACGAAACAACCTCCCAAGTGTGATTTGCTTCAAAAGCTGTGAGTTCTTGATTCATAGCAGAGACCCAAGCTAAATCTTGTGTGGCTTCAGAATAATTCTTAGGTTCCTTGAACTGAGCAATGGTAGACAAGAAAGCCATGTGATCAGCAGACTTAAACAATTGAGGCAAAACACCCGTAGATTTCTGAGAAGCATAAGTAACAAAGTCTTTAAGCCACTGTGGCTTAACAGACTTTCTAGTAGAATGTCTGAAAGAAATTGAGGAAGGCACAACATCATTTGATACTACTGAAGTTAATTGAGTAACAGGTTTGACCAAATTCTCAGGGTTCTGTGTATTTAATGTTGAACCATAAGGAAAACTGGTTTCAACAAAATGTATATCTCCGCTGACATGAATTTTTTTGCTTTCTAAATTCAGAACTTTAAATCCCTTTTTGCCTGGAGTGAAACCAAGAAACAAGCCTCTATGTGCTCGTGCTTCAAACTTATCTTTGTGTGGCTGTACATCAGTATAAAAACATTCACAACCGAAAACATGAAACCTTGAATATTCAGGAGCATAACCATACAATTTTTCATGAGGTGTAACCCACTGAAGCACTTTGGTAGGCAGCACATTAACAACAGCCACTTCCATCTGTATAGCTTCACCCCAAAATTTGGTAGGAAGGTTAGCTTGAATTAAGAATGCTCGTGCCAATTCCAACAAATGCCTGTGTAATACCCTTACTGTAACAGTTTTATCGGACAAGCAGAAGGTCGGAAATTTTTTTTTTCTGATTCCTTTAACAATCAGTATGCATAAGTAACTTTCATTATTCAATGACCTATAACTGTTCAGAATTCACTATGCATTTAATAAAATTTTGGCAATATAACGGCTATATTCTTAGCTAGCCCCCTGAAAAGCAAACATTTACACAGCGTCTCAGAGGCACAACAGTTTAAATCAAATCATTTAACACATCCACAGATATTATCAAGCAACACCTGTATATCATTCATTCCCTGCACTTCCTTATCCTCATACTACCATAATTAACACAAAATATGATCATAGCTACACTAATATCTTCATATACAAAACATGATAAGTATATATATATCTGTATATACATGCCACAAACAATCCTTTTAACTCTTTAGCTTCAAATTTTTCTCCTTTGTGTACCCATGCTCCAGACTAGCTGTACCTGCACGCAATAAATTCTACGTGCTGAGCATTAAACATGCCCAGTGGTGATTAAAAATCATAGTATTTCCCTATAATATAAATGTATTAATAATTTAGGCTTAAGTAACTTATTATCGATTTTTCCTATCTAAAAGTAATATTTTTTTTTGAATGACTAACTTTCCGTTCAATTCATAAATTCTCTTATATTTCAAATTAGTCCTTGAACTTTTCATTTATTACAAAAATGCCCTTTTTACTCTATTAATTACTACTTTACCCTTTTTAGTCCTTATTTTCTTATCTTACCTTATTAGTTAACTTATAATTTACCGTTTAATCCTTAATTTCACCTTTTTCATGTAAAATTATATTTTTGTCCTTTAACTTTATACAGTTGACTTTTTACCCAATTAATTTACTAAATTACCATTTTACCCTTATTACTTATTTCTTTTATTACTTTTATCAATTAATTTCACCTGTAGGGCAAATTACCATTTTACCCCTAACTTTTAAATTCTTTTCATTTTAGTCCTTTTTCATATAAAACTTTCATTTTAACTTCTCTTTCACACTTTTATCATTTTCTTATCAATATGCCCCTAGTACAGACCCGGCAGAAAACTCTCAGACCGGATATGCGGGACGTGGACCCCACAGGGCCACAACAGAATGAGAAATGACCTCCAAGAATCATTCCTCATATAACATATGACATGTGACAGTACGTATGATAAATATACTATGGAGATCAGTGATCCGTCCATAGTAAAGCAAGTCGCCATGACCTGCACCGCGGTATATGTATCCCTATGGCCAGCCAATTATATCCTGAACTAGGTTTTACTGCCTGACTCTTTCTAAGGGCACATATTTTCTTAATTTCTTACTTTTCATTACTTGTCAATACCGTATCAATACTTTATCATTACAGTCAATCTTATTTACACATATTACAAAATATTTTACAGTAATTCATCATGAAATCAATAAATTATGTCATAATTCATTCAATTGTCATATTTTTCAACTAATACCTAATTAATATTAATTTCGAAAATATTCATTTAATTTCCATAAATTCTATAAAAATTCATAATCATTAATTTACATTAGTATTAACATTAGGAAGCTTTAAATCACTAAAATCATCAAATTTTACACTAGTTTCTTAGGATATACCATTCGGCCAACCCTATAACTCTCTCATCTCATTGGTTTTTATTTCATTTAAAGTTTTTAATAGGCTTATGTGACTCCTAAATGCATGAATATAACAATAATTTCAATTATATCACAATATATAAAAATTTTCTTAAGAAACCTAAAGGAATTTCATTAATTTAATTGGGAAATAAAAGGATTTATTAGTCACACACCTTTTTCTATGGATTACCCTTGCCTAGGCTTCCTTTCCCTTTCCTTTGGCTTGAGAACTTTGCTCCTCTTCTTGAAATCCTTAACAAACCGAAATTTCCATCAATATTATCTCAATTATTTTGACTTCAAATGCTAAATTTAACAGAAAAAATGAACTTTAGGCACCCAAAATTAGTAGTAGGCACCTAGAAACCAAATAAAAAACAATAAACTCACATACCTAATTTAGACACCTAAACTTTAACTCTAAACTTCTCTTGATTTTCTTATTTGAATCAAGGATTGGAGATGATGAAAGCAATCTAGAGAGGCTGAAATCACTTTAGGAGGCTTTGATTTGGTGAGAATTGGTGAAGAAATGAAAGAAAAAGAGAGGAATTAGAGAGATATACAATTCGGCCACCAAGAGGGAAGAAGAAGAGAGGAGTTGCCGCTGGAGATTTCTGGAGAAATTCACCTTATATAGGTCTTCTAATTGGGCTATGGGCTGAGCTTTAAGTGGGCCTTACACTATTTATTAGTTTAGGCCCAAAAATTACCTATTTTAAGCCCTAATTAATTTCTCTCACTTACCAACTTCAATTTTCTTCAAATTTGATTCCATTATTCATATCATATCAAAAATAGGCTACCCATAAAATTTCAGCCCAATCGGAGTTCGTTTTGGGTCCGATTCAATTTTATCGGTCCAATTAAATCATATCGATCTGATTCCAAAAATACCAGTGTGGCCAAAAAATTTACTTTTTGCCACCAAAATAATCTACATATTATTTCATGCATACATATAAATTTTGGTAATTTTTAGACTTCATTTGATATTTTTAGTAATTAAAACGATCAAAAATTCAATTAAAAACCCTAATTCCTATCTTTTTTTTGGTTTTCGTTCTTTTGAATTTCGGAGGCCTATTTGACCTCAATTCTACTTCAAATTTCAATCCCGAACTACTCGTGACTAGTACTTTCCAATAGTCCAATAAAAATTTTTCCACTTTCGGGTGTCATTTTCAGCCCGGAGACACTATTCACTATCGGAAAGCACTATTCAAAATCAGTCCGACGTTGAGGCCATTACAGCCTGTGTTTTCTTTCTACCATACCATTCTGCTGTGGAGTATATACACAAGATTGTTGATGCACAATATCCCTATCCATGAACAACTGACTACAATTACGATTAACAAATTCCTTGCCATTATCAGACCGGATCATCTTGACTTTAACATTAAACTGAACTTCAATAATATTCAGAAAAGTAGTCAGAGCAGCAATGGTTTGGGCCTTGTTTTGCAGCAAAACAATCCAGGTAGCTCTAGAGTAATCATCAATAATGGTTAAGAAATATCGGGCTCATGTCAATGATCTTTCTTTATAAGGACCCCATAAATCTACATGAATCAACTCAAAACAAGCATTTGACACTGTGGTGCTTCTGGAAAAGGAAAATCTATGCTGTTTGGCCAAATGACAAACATTGCAATCTTTATTTAAGCAATCAATGGAAACTACATCATCATATATATCGCTTAGAGCCTCAAATGAAGCATGCCCTAATCTCAAATGCCAAATATCTTATGTAGCCATTTTATTACAGCCATTAAATGAAAACAAACATCTTTGCACAATATCTCGACACTTAGAATCAAAAGAATACTCATCCAGCAGATAAAGACCATAATGATTCCAGGCAACCGCTATAACCTCTTTACTCTTCTGGTCCTGTAGACAGCAATAATCTTTGTGAAAAGTAACTTCAATAGAAGCTTGTTTTAATAATCGACTAACAGACAGTAAGTTATACTGAAAGCTAGGAACCAACAAGACTCTGTCCAAAAACAGCGTTTCTGACAAATGAACTTCCCCTATCTCCTTAACCATTCTAACCTTTCCATCAGGCAATGTGACAGTTTGTTTAGAAGGTAAATTATGTATATTAACCAGCCTAATTCTTTTTGCAGTCATATGAGAAGTAGCTCCACTGTCAATGATCCAGTATTCTTCCAAAGAAAAATCAGAATTGGGAGAATTTGAGGATTTACCTAAGAAACCAGCAAAAGCAGTGAAATCTGCAGTGATGGGATTATTGGAAATGACATTCTTGCCTTTCATCATACGATGTATATCAGTTAACATCTTGCCAAAATTAGCAGGTATAGCTTCATCTGAATCAGTATCTTCACAGCTTGAATCCACTGTGCCTTCAGTAACTGCTGCATTGGCTTTTGTTTTTAAATGCTCCTTTTTCTTTGTTTTATCTCCCTTCCACCAATCCGGATATCCAATGATCTGAAAACAGTTTGATTTCATGTGTCCTGTTGATCCACAATGAGAACAAACTTTTTCATCTTCTAACTCCTTACTTTTCTTCTTTCCTTTTGCTTTTGCAAATCTTCTATCCATCTTAGCAAATGCCGCCATATCAAAAGACTGATCTACTGAAACTTCATTCTGTTTTTCCACTTGAAGTACCATAGAATAAACTTTATTGAGGTTAGGCATAGGTTCGATTAGGGAGATCTGGTTCCTCACATGATCATACTACTCATTTAAGCCCAAGAGAAACTGAAAAATTTTGTCCTCTTCTTGAACATCCTGAATCCTCCGAAAAGCATTACAAACACAGGATTTTGTTGCACCACAGTGACAAGAAGGAACAGGTCGTAAAAAGGTTAATTCATCCCAGAATCTCTTCAACTTTGAAAAATAAATCATGACAGAAGAATTCCCTTGATGAATCAAACTCAACTCTCTTTTGATCTTAAAAATCTGTGGACCATTACTTTCTCCAAAACGATGTTGAAGATCTAGCCATAACTCCCTAGATGTTGAAACATACTGAAAGCCATCAGATAAATCTTTAGTGATTGCGTTTAAGATCCACGCAGTGACCAGATTATCTAGTTTCATCCATTTCTTGAACATCGGTGTACCTTCAGGAGGTATTTCCGGTTCTTCTAAGACCAGATCTGCTAATTCTTTTACTTTCAAAGCACGAATCATCGAGCGACTCCATGACATGTAATTATAGCCATTTAGTTGTGTGTTAACAAGTAACAATCCAGGATTTTCAGTCTGTAAGCTAGATCCAGAAATATGATAAGCATTACCTTCACCAGATCCACCAGCGCCTATGTCAATACCTCCATTAACACTATCCACACCAGGTCTTGAATCATCAAGGTAATCTGCATCAGTTGCTATTTCACGGAATCGATTCTGATTCTGTTTGCCTCTCGCCATCACAGGATCAATTTAGAACCCTGCTCTGATACCATGAGAAACGAGAGGAATAAAAGCCAACTTCATTATTTCATAATCTCATGTATCTTGAAGAACAAGAAAACAGTATTTATACAAGCTGTAAAACAGAGCTAAACAGAGCTCTCAAAAAATAGCTAAAAAAAACAAACAAAGACAACTCAAAACCGTTCCATTTTCCGCTTTAGCTACCATCACACCAAAACGGTGCACATGGTATATTTCACAAAAATGAAATTTACAGCTATTCGTAACTTGCTATTTCTATTAATTCTGTTAATGATTTCTGATAAAATAAATTATTCACCACCCATGATTACTGCTAAGCAATTAATTATACACTTAATTCTCGTAAGTGTTTTTTCGATTTGCATATAGTTGTCAAGGATTCACTCTCACACTTTTTCTTTTAATTTTTTAATCTGGTGTGTACTGAATATGCATATCTGCAAACCATTGAATGAAGAATATAAACATATAAAATTTTAATCCAACGGTCCGTATATAGGCTATGTAGCTGTGCATGCCAATACAAAATTTGGTGAGTAATATAAAACTAATTTAAAGAAAAAAAGAGAGTAGGAAGAGATAGCAATGCCCAACCCTATAGCACTCAAATCTTGATCTGAGGCTAAGAATTAGTGGCTTAAAAATTGAGCTACTAGCTTTAGCTAGTCAGGTCTTAACCAAAAACTCAGAAATTTCAACTTGTTAATGGCAATTTAATTGATTGACACGAAGATATATTTGAGGTACCATTAAAATTAGACCCCACCATCATACATGTTGAGTTACTTCTCCAAGAAAATCATCTTCTGCCAAAATATTTGGTACCATTCCTCACCCAAAAAGAAATAACTCTAATTTTATCAACTTAATTGAAATTTATTTGCAGCTCATGAAAGAGAGATGATTCAATCCATTAAATGTAGTAAATATATATAGGGGTGCTCATGGGACGGGACGGAGCTGGAGATTATACCCCCACACTGCCCTGTTGGGGTCGGGAATTCCCCATTCTCGCCCCCGATTCTATAATGGGGAGGAAATTCCCCATGTCCCTGCCCCGCGGGAATCCCTGTCCTCCGAAAAATTAATTTTTTTAATTTTAAAATATAATATTTTATAAATAATTAAAAATAAAATATAACATTTAATAAATAAAAAATTTAAAATCAATCATAATTTAAATTAATATAAATTTTAACCATTCATAAATTTAAAATTAAGTATAATTTAAAAATTAATAATTATAAAATTAAATTATATTATATTTTAATTTTAATTATTTATAAAATATATTTTTTTAAAATTAAAAAAATTATTTTTTGCGGGGCGGAGATTCCCGCGGGATGAATACTCCATTTTCCATCCTATCCCGAAATACATATCGAAATTTTTTTTTTTCCTTCATTCCCATTCCTGTGGGGAAAATTTGGGAAATCCCCTCGCCAAACGGCATCCCTAAATATATCATGGGACCGTATAGTTAGTCTAATATGCTAATGAACGCTACTCAAAATGGACCAAAATTTTGATGGTCATTTAACACAACCATCTGCAACAATCATTTAGGCCCTGTCTAAGCTAATAGGTTTTAATTTATAATTCTGTCAGCAGCTCTACTGTTAATAAATCAAAAATAGTGTTTTTAAAATATTATTTATTCTAATATAATATTAAAATGAATTAGACTCCATTGTGTCTAAAAAATTAAAAACTAGATTACCACAAGTAACACTTTAGCTTATATTTTCAACTCATTTCAGATTCATTTGATATAATTATCGATATTATTCATTCAGTTTGAGTCACATTGTCTATTAAAAAGTCAAATCTTTTAATATTATAAGTTTTCTTTGTTTATATAAGACTTGAATGATTTTAACTTGCAATAATGGGAGTCAACGAACATTATTTGCGAAAAATGGAGAGAAAAATACCATAAAAAAGGAGTGGCGGAATATAAAGCAAGAGAAAACAGGATTTTTTTTTTTTTGAGGAAACTTATGATGACTATAATGACTGCAATGATGATGATAACAATGATGGGCACAGTTATGATGATTCCAACTTATGTAACTTGACCTACATTCAATTTTTTTTTTTTCTTGGTCTGAGAAATATGTCAAATTGAGATTTATATATCTATATATTCCTTAGCTTATACAGTTGATCTCGATTATAAAGTTAGGCAGCAGTACCTTTATCTACCTTCTAATCATTGCAAGAATTATCAAATTTTGAAGAAAAGGTTGCTATCATATCTATATGTAATTCAAAATTAAATTAATTTATAAGAGCTAATAAATTATAATAACTAAACAAAAAATTATATTTAACTCTTTCAAAAAAATTCACTTCATTTTCAATAATTTTAGAGAAAAAATGGAAAAGAAAAATAGCACAATGGCTCTATTTTAATCTTTTTTTTTTTAAAAAAAAAGGGTATATCTCATTTTTAGATCATATATATATATATTTGAGAGGAAGAATTTCCTGACAAAGAGGAGAGCACGCTGCATGATTTGAACCAAAACAAAACTGTGATTCTAAGGAATTTTAATGGCGGGTGAAATTATTAGCTGAAAAACAAAGGAATAAGACAAATAAAAATCTGTAGAATATGTCAGACAAAGTACATAATAAAAACTAATTTGATCAGGATCCAGACAAAGGCAGGTGTTTCAGATTTCTAGACAAAAATTAAAATTAACAATTGGTCCTACGCTTTCTGATTTACTACCTAACAAGAAACCCTCTTCTTGAGGTCCACTAGAAAATCTTGATTCTTATTATATTTTAGATTACATCAACAATGCACATTAAGATTCTTTGTTTTCAACTACCAAATTACATGGAATGACCCCAAAAAAGAAAATTTAAAAAAAAAAGAAAGTGGATTAAGTTACACTTGATTTACCATCTGTTGTCTGGAAATTAAACAAAATTCTCACTCAGTTCTTCTCACCTGCAGTTCTATTCATGGACAATAATTTGCTGAACATTCTTTTAGGACGTGCCCGAATTGCCTTAAACTTGGAAGATCTTCCCATTCCATTGGATTGCAGGTCATTTTCATCCAAATCATCATCTTCAGCAAGCTTCATTCTTAGGGATGAAAGTCTTGATTTTGGTGATTTTAGTCCTGAAACACTCCATTGATCGTCTGCTTGAATGCTAGTAGTTGTGCTTAATGTTGCTGTTGGCCTTGATGGGTCAATGTTATGTGTGGCTAGTAGTGCCTTAATGTTGCTAGGCAGCTCTGTCACTTTGCCACCATTCTTGCCTGCTCTTGCTTGCTCAAAGAACAAAACTTGCACTACTACCCTTAAGGGAAGTAATTCGTTCTGCGCAGCGTGCATACAGGCTTCAACAGATAGTTTCTTGCAATCTAGCGTTCGACACAATCGTTTTCTTTCGCTCTTGTTTAGGTCTGGATGTGCCTGCTCAAACAAATTATGATATTAAGTTCAGATGTCTCTACATGTTTTAAACCTTAAAACTAAAAGCAAGATCATATGATTCGAATTCAATTTACTACGTTACATGTGTACCGCACAGAATTATAGCCTTTCGGTGCTAACTATGACGTTAGGTCAGCCTAATTCTAACTGCCAACAGATTTTGAACGTGACAAGAATTTGTGGTCAATAGAGTTGGTTATCTAACTGATAAATGCGACCCACATCCTAGCCTTGATAGTGAAATTTGTCCTAACATCAACTGTGACATAATTTGTGGTAAAAACTTATGATATAGTTCTGTTAATTCTGTTGTTCTTTTTACCTTGAGATAAATGTCAATGGCTTTGTACAGATCATCATGATCAATCCTTGCGAAATCCGGTATTGTCTCAGCAATGGCAATAAACTTTGAAAGAGGCAAATGAACATCTCTGGCAATTTCTTGAAGGTAACGATCCACAAGCTTTGCAACTTTCAACTTTGAACTATGAGATGCAGAAGAAGATCTTCTGCTTTCCTGGAACTCCAAATCAATATTCTCTGCAGATCGAGACCTTCTCCGTTCGAATCCCAACTTTGATCTTGGAGGACTAGTTGGTGGACTCTGCCCTTGTAACATGAACTGCTCCAATATGCTCATTACCAAGTCTACATCATATAAAGTATCGTTCGAATAAGAAAGAGAAGGTATTAACAGGTCACTGACTGTTGCTTCCTCTAACTGAAGTCCAATTCTTCTTACCAATTCTGCCTTGGAAGAAGCTGATGCTTTAAGGATATTGCTTGCTTTCAAAAGTTTAAGTAGGAAGCTGCAAGATACAGAACCTTTTTCTGCTGGAAGTAAACTTATTATTGATTCCAATAGCAGCCTATGCTTTGAAGTTAAATCACTACCCGAATCCGAATCCGAATCTGAAACCTCTTCATTATGATTTCCATTTCCTGCTCTTGATATGCTAGGCAGCCATCTAGCTGCATAAACCTTCAATGCATCACCGATAAGATTTGAAGGTATTCTGCCCCTGGATTTAATAGCTATCACGGTTCTCCAATACAAATCTATGCCTAATTCTGCCATATCTTCAGCCCACCAACCTCGGCTCGTTGGCTTATGCCTTTGGCTCTCTGCTCCATTACAAGATACATCATCCCTTATCCTTCTCGAATGACTATGAGACAGATTCACCTTCGAGGGATGATTCAAGACCTTAGAGGCAATAGCTTCGATGCACCGACTAGTAATCCCAAGATCTTCTGACCATAAAGGAAATGCTTTTGTGCTCTGTAAGGTAATAATTGAATCCTTCCAACCATGAAGTATGCAAGAATTGAAGAAAACTTCAAGCTTGTAAATCAAATTCCCCTTCTCTACATCTTCAGTCATCTGCAAATATTCTGCAGCACATCTTGCTGGAACAATGTTGTGAGCACTGAGAGTGATAGTAATACCATAACAGAACTTTGCACAGAGCTCAAATGCTTCAACTCCACCTGGAAAATCTGGTAGCTGAACTATTTGATGCTGTGAGGATTCTGGAGATTCAGAGCACAGTCTTTGTAGTCTCAAACACTTGGATAGCAGAGGAAACTATCAAAGGAAAAAATAAAATCCTCGGATAATAATTAAGGAGAAATCAAGGTTAAGGAAAAGAACACACAGTTTCTAAATTTTTACCCTGTGAAGCAAATATCTACTTCCTTTCACTTGAATTATCAGGTCAGTGGAGACTTCAGACTTCAGAGGTGACAGACCTGCATTCAAGAATTCAATTCCTGTTCAAGAAATGAATTTCATCTATCAATCTTTAAAAGCTCAAAAACCAGTGGAAATCTTTTACCTTACAGCCTCAGCAGTGTAGAAGGTGTCAGGTCGGGATCCAAGTTTCATAAACTTCATGGCTACAACTCGGATTTTCTTAACTTTTTCCTAATTTATGATTTCATCAATGGCCTTTTAACATAGTTGAATCAGAAAGACCAAACTTGATGAAAAACACAACCCCGTTCTTCTTCTTGTTTCCATTCAGTGGACACAAACTCCCTCCAAGAAATGCTCTTCAATCAAGACCACCAGTTTCCTGAGCAAAGAAAATTTTCAACTGTATTAGCAAACAAACAAATTACCCATCAACCCAATTTAAAGCTGCAACTTTCACTCATTAAAGATAAAGAAAAAGGGATAAAGATTTCATGGAGGAGAAGATACCAAGTGGAATATATCCTTAAAGAACCAAAAAGAAAAAAAGAAAAAAGAATTACTTTGTGGGTATGATATGATCCAATCCAAGTGTTTATATATAAATAGATAGAACTAACAGTATACATTCTGAAAAAAGAAGAAAACCCAGAAAGATCAAAAACTCCAAAAATCCATGTCCTATCAGTCAAGTTGTTATGCCTATAGGATTTTAACATGCCAATAAACAATCAGAGCCACTGCAATCCCATCAAGATTAGATATACCTCACTGCCCACCAACTCATCAAACCCAAAAAAGATCAAAAAGAAAAAAAAAAGCAATTACAAATTTAAAAAATCATTCAATCCCTCATTTCTTGAACATGAAAAGATTGTAATTTTATAAAGAAAATAAAGAATGGTCACAAGATTGCAACCTGAAATTCAAGATTCTTGATGTGCTAAACAAGTATGAAACTGCCAATTATGCATAGAAAAAAGAAAAATAGAGCTGAAAATTGGGAAGAGAATCTTTCACATATAGTAACACAAAACTGATTTGTTCTTTGTGATTTTAAGAAAGAAATGAGATTTTAAGGCTTAAGGCATATTTTTCCATCGCCAGTGCCAGCGTGCAATGGGCAAGGCGACGCCCACCTGCTTATCCTGCGCCCACTCTCATCATTGCCAAAGCAATTGTTTTCATTTTTCTTTCTTTAAAATAAAATAAATTAAATTACTTGTACACTCTTTCGATTATTTTTGTCAAAAAATATTGTTCACCTCTCAATTTCTATTATTGATAAATAATAATAATAATAATAATAATAATAATAATAATAATAATAAAAAGATTTCTACTGAATTCTTTTTAGAAAAGTCATAAAAAGGATCGGGTGACTTTATTTTATGAGTTATGGAAATATGAAAAAATAAATAGAAAATAACAAACTTTCCCTTTCCAAACTGATTTTGGAAGTGTAAATACGGTATTCATGTGTATGTACCGTCAAATTGAATAAAAATTATTTTCCCTTTCCAAACTGATTTTGGAAGTGTAAATTCGGTGTCCATGTGTTTGTATCGTCAAATTGAATAAAAATAAAAAATAAAAATAATTTACAGTGATCTAACGGTGCATAAGAATGTATACTATTGCACGAGTATACTATAATAAAATTTTGTTAGTTGTAACTTGAGAACATAAAATTAATATCATTAAATTAAGATATAGGGATTATGATATATTTCTAATTAAACTGAGTTTATAAGTTTATTCGGAGATTATATAACAAGTTATTATTAAATTGATACATTATGACACATAGGAACACGGTTCAAATATCTATTTTATCTAACATTTATGGGCATATGGTCCATGACCATGAAATATCATCTAACATTATTGGTGTGAAATCATGAAACATATGGATTTATTTTTTAATTTATTACTCAAATAAAAAATAAAAATTAGGGATTTTGTTGAAATTAATTATCTCAGGTGTACTATCTGAACTGCCTCCAATTGGTTAAAGAGTAAGCAGAGTTTTGTACAGCATTATTAAATTTTAATGAATGAAATGTTATACTAATTTTATGTTTGGGCAGCTAAGCGTCATTTTCATATATATAAACAGATTGATTATCATATTAATTATAAAACCTAAGATCTATGTCAAATTAATGGACATAGTATGGGCCACAGTTGATTTTTCCAGAAACCTATGGCCATATATGCATATGATACTCATTGGCATTTATAATATCATAGTCCCTTTCCCTTCAACATTGTTTTCTTGACTTAGTTGAATTATTTAGCACGAATAATTATGTATGTATGTATGTATGTAATAAAGCAAATTAACAATCATTAAATTTGATATAGTTAAACAATCTTTGGTTATATTCTAATAAATCAATCAATTGTTAGTTAAGTTAGGCAACCCGACAGTTGTTGTTAGCTAAGCTGGGTTTGCAGCTACGTACCCTAGTTTGTTTGCATCACTTAATTAAATGATGAATTGAATAATTTTAATTTTAATTTCTTTTCTGGCTAGTATATTAATTTTCCTTTTTCATATCTTATTATTATTTTTTTTTATAATACATCTTTTGGATGGAAGAGTTAGGATGGGATTGAGATACGGTTAAATAAAAAAATAATCAAACATTCAAACGTTAAATATTGAACTACATGTAATTCTTTATTTCTTAAATTTTAAACAAAATGAAGCGACAAATCTGAGATTTCTTTTTTACCTCAAATCCTTAAAAAAAATAGTAATTTTACTTTTAAAAAAAAGAAGAAATAATCGTCTATAACATTTAATTTTTTTCCATAAATAAACACATAAACACAAAAATAGGTAAGTGTTGTTTTTTTACAAGACAAGGATATAATATATAATAATAACTATGAGTATCATTAAAAAAAAAATCAAATTTAAGACCTTTTAAACTTTTAATATCAAATTAACTCTTATAATTATTTTTTATTTCTTTTACCATTGAAGTGACGGTCATTAAAGTTTTGAAAGTTTCTAACACTTAATAAAGGATGTAAAATGGAGAAGAAATCACATAATTATATCTATCTCATGAGCACAATCTTGACTGAATTATAACTTAGATTAATCTAAGATAATCTAGAATCGTTATCCTTTTCAAAAAGCCTTCTTCATATGGTCCACTAGCTCGCCAAATGCATGAAAAACTTGCATTTTAATACTTAAAAATCCCCGATTAATTTAATTCATTTAATTCAAATTGAAATGATTTATTATAGGAATAAAATTCTATTGTAGTTAATTTTTTTATGTATAAAATTTGAATTTAAAAACTGACAAAAAATTACTAAACCACTTAAATTAACTAGTATTTATTATAATTCAACCCTTTGATCAAGTGAAACAAAATTATTTAATACATACAGGATTTACGAAATATCATATAAAAGGAAATTTTGTTGAAATTATCTAGTGCTTATTATTTCTTGTTATTAATTTCTATTACCATCTACGAGATTGATGATTTTCTAATTCATTAAATTCTCTAATTTAGTTTTGAATTGTCTAATATTGCATCATGAGATTGAAGGCTTGTCTCTCTAGCTTTAAGCACCTAAATTACAAAATATAATTGCACATGCTTTTCTAAAAAATAAAATCTATTTTTGTCAACAAGAATTAACGTTGAACGTTAAATAAAGATGTAAAACTTAACAAAAGGAGACAAATATAAAAAAAATAATAATTACATTAATATTAGGATTAATTAATCATAACATATATTTTTTTTTCTGAATAATATAGACAAGTAATGAGATAAAAAAGAAAGAGATGGATCACAAACCTAAGAATCCGAGTGGGCTGTTGTATTTGGAAGTTAGTGAAAGAATGAGTGAAATTATAGGAAATTTGGAAGAATAAAGAAGTTAGTTAAATAATGGTGTTAGGAGAGTTGTAAATATCAAACAAAGTTAAGTGTCCCAAATATTGTGTACCAAATTTGTTAGACCGAATTGGGAATCATCACAACGTAAAACTTACACCCAAACTACAGTGTTGCCTCAATCAATGTCCAATTTAGATTACGACCCATCTCTTGTGTTGCCTCTATCACTGCCCTCTATTGCCTCCATGCTCTTTATTTTCATTTATCTGGGGCCAAAATAGATTCTTATGTCATGCAAATAAATTAAAACTTTCTTGTTTCTTTCTTACCATTATATATATATATATATATATATATATATATATATATATATATATATATATATATATATATATATATATATATATATATAGTAAACAATAATCTAAAAGATTGTCTTTTTGGGTTTACTTTCAGTTTGTTTGGGTAATATGGTATAATATCTTATGATAATCTAGTTTATCGAGTTTTCGTGCCACTTGAAAAAAAAATAGCAAAATTTCAAATTAATTAGTATAGAGGAAAAATATTGTTTAGAGAGAGGTTTAGACTATAAAATCCCTATTTGAGAAATTTTTATCCCTTTATATAGTGTTTTTTGGTCCCGTCATTTATTACTAGAGCGATAAATGTTCAGTAAGCATACTGGTGCCAACTATAATGTATAACACCGATCTTAACTTTTCATTAGTGTTTGTCATCGTTGAATAGTTAGATTACCCGAGTATAATGAAGATGGATTGAATAGTTCGATTATCTATAGTATTGTATGGTAATTATTGATTATGTAGTTGAAAACATGGTATAGTATGTAGAAAAAAAAAGTGAAAAAAAGGTAAAAAAAAAAAAACTTCTTAATTTTAAAAAATTAATTGCATACCCATAAATTGAAATTATTAGTGAATCCTATACCATATTATCACCTTTAACCCAACGCTAATTCATAGGAGGAGTAAATAGGCTCTTCCTTTTATTGAAGATAAATAGGCTCTTCCTAATGTTGTCTTTTGGCAAATTGGCCTCCCATTTCTTATCCAAATCAATTAAGCTTTACCAAATTTTAATAATTGTGATTGAGAAATCAATAACACACTGATTTAAATTAAAAGCATGAACGTATCGAAGTCGGGATTCTTCATCTATCGAAGTCGAGATTTTTCATCTGCTTTTCTATCTTTTTTTTTTAAAAAAAATCAAATAGCTAATTTTATACCATTAAGCAATTCCATTTATTAAGAATTAAAGGGAGATTAGGAAATAGAAAGGGGAAGAACAAGGCCAAAGGCAAGTGGGCATAAACTTGATGTCAACCCATTGTGAGAAAGGAGAAAGAAGATCCACCAAATGCTGCAATCTGTAATGGTCCTTCTCTGTGTTACCCAACGGGGTAGCCAACCGACAATAACTGCTTTTGTGGGTCGCACTTCATGGACCCCACTTCTAATTTTTTTGTTTTCTTCGGTGGGTCCTCCTTGCCTTCGCTTACAGCGTGAGCTTGGGTCTCTTTACAGTTTGCATACATACTTGCTCTCTTGACCTTTGCCCCCTCTCAGCTTCGTACGAAACCCTAATCATTTATTTCATCTTAATTGCACCTTTGAATTTTGTGATGCATATGGATGACCCAAAAAGAAAAAAAAAATTATGTTACTAATTAATCAATCAAAAATTATTATATATGAAAAGAAAATAATAATTTTCCGCATTTCTGGTTAGTTAGTCTAATATGAATATGGTTTAGATAATAGAATCAGCCACAATGAAAGACAAAACATGACAAACTTAGGAAACGAATTTGGAGATGTCAGCTTGTTGACAAGCAAAACTACCAAATTATAGTGAGAATCTTGCAATTGATGGGGTTGCATGCATGGTGGATAAATGGTGATGCCCATGTGAAGTTTCCTTTCATCAATAAACTTTTTATTTTTTCTATTTGGATTTTGTGTTTTTATTCTCTGTGTGGTGTGCATCAAAATATTTGGGCTAATTAATTAATTTGAGAAATAAATATCATGTGAAATTATATTTAAAAAAAAAACTCTATAGAACGATAGTAGGAGAAAGAAGAACAAAATCATACATTTTATAATTATATTGTGATCTTTCTTTTCTTGGTTCGTTTCTAAGCTTTTATATCTTCCAAAAAGATAATTACAGATTATAATTAGAGACAAGCATACAAATACATATTATTACACTAATAATGCAAAATTGTAGGGTCAATCCCCAATCATGAAATTAAATAATAATCAAGGTTGATCTTGATCTCTCAGTCTATGCTACTATAACAATAATAAATAATCAAGCGGACCATTAATTACTCGAGATTTAAAAGTGTTGAGAGATCCATATATATATATATATATATATATATATATATATATATATATATATATATATATATATATGTATGAAATCAAAAAAAAGCGAGACGTATATATCCTTATATTATGTTTGTAGAGTTTTTAGAGACTTGATTATTTCATATGATTTTGGCATATTATTGTTGATATGAATAAGAATAATATCTGCATATGATTCTTAAAATGTTAGCTTACATAAACATGTTTATGTAACATGTCAAGAGAAATAATTATAGACATTGAAATATTATAATGCTTTGTGGCAATAATTTATATGTAATATAGATATACTTTAATCAGTTCATTTTATTTTGAAGAATTATCAACAATAGCTTATAGCTAGGCCTTAAAGCCACCAGCAAAAGAAGAAAGGTAGCTTATCTGAACCCTAAAGTTTACAAAGTTCTGTCGTATGAGCTCAATTATCAAATCCAATGGAATTCCCATATGGTAGATAAGACTAAGTCCTCATATTTTTTTAATCTAAATTAATTCATATATAATGTTGTTTATGAATTATAAATTTTTAATTGGTATCATGTTATTAGCTTGGTACACATTCATGGATCTAATTATAATTTAGGTCATTAACAAATTTTCAATGTGTAGTACTTAAATTAGCTTAGTTATTCATATTGTAGCCGACAGTATTAATCCAATAGAAAAGACTATTCAAAAGAAAAATGTTCTTATTGTGTTAGCATACGGTCAAATAGATAAAAAAAATCTCACAAGAAGCAAGCTAAGAGGCACTGGTGATATATACAAAACATTTACATCACTTTCCATGTCTGATAGAATTCTTTCTTTTCAGAGCTTTAAATTTTGTACATATTAGGCATTAGATTACAAGGTGAGCCAAGAATTTGATCTCCATGCATATGCAAGCCTGCAAATCTTGGTATCTTCTTGGGCTTCTAGACCTTTTCTTTTTATTGAAATATGAAACTTATCTTTCACATTTACAAAGACCTAACCTAACCCAAATGCATAATTCTCCATATATGTATTCACTATATTATAGTTTCAATATTGGCCATATATAAGATTGATTTTTATGCAAAAGTTACTTTCAGCTTTTCCAATGCGGTACCATTTCCTTTCTCTTTTAGTCATTTTTTCATACACCTTGTGGGGCATTTGTGTTGCCTAGTCAGTCCAAAGTCTAATAAGATAAAAAGTGCGCCAATTCCCAGCAGCCTTACTCCTCCTTGCTAATTTGTATCTATTTATGTAGCTGTTTGTTGGTCTAAAGTCCATCCATATGGTTCATTTATTTAGACTTTTGATAAACAACCTTTGAAGATTTTGCTAATTTTTTTATATTATTTGGTTTACTTTAACTAATCAACGTCAAATAACTTGCCATTAACTATTAAGCATTCATCCCAAAATTCTACTTACACCGTTAATTTGGATTCATTCCGAAAAATCGCTTCCAAATATTTGAAACAGGTTTATATCAAGAGTTAGAACTCAAAACCTTTAGTTAAGAAAAAAACATATGTCATCTCATATCATATTTTGAAGAAAAAAAAAACTATTTTGTATTAATTAATGGACTAATCTAACAATTATTAGTTTTTATAGATAACAATTTCATAACGAAAATGACTCAAAAATTTTCTTAATAACTTGGTTTGGACAAAAGAGTTCCTTGACGATTGATTGTTATGCTGCATAATAAATGATTTGAAATGCTTGATTTTAGAGCAAAATTTGATTCTAGGTATCTTCATATCACTCGAATTGAATTTTTGTTTTTTTTGTAAATAAGATCCATGTATATCTATGCTTGTTGAGAAACGAGAGGAATAAAAGCCGACTTCATTATTTCATAATCTCATATATCTTGAAGAACAAGAAAACCGTATTTATACAAGCTGTAAAACAGAGCTAAACAGAGCTCAAAAAATAGCTAGAAAACAAAGACAACTTAAAACCGTCCCATTTCCCGCCTTAGCTACCATCACACCAAAACGGTGTGCATGGAATAAAACTACAAAACTCACCAAAACGGTGCGCATGATATATTTTACACTCCCTCCTCAAGTTGGAGCCGTTAAGACATTAAACAATCCCAACTTGGACAAAGTAGGCAACATATGATCTAAAGACAAATCTTTAGTAAACAAATCAGCTGCTTGTTGTTTAGTGGAAACATGAGAAAGATGCACAAACCCAGCAGACACATGATCCCGAATCAAATGACAATCTATGTCAATGTGCTTGGTTCGGTTATGTGCAACAGGATTGTGTGCCAATGAAATAGCTGAACTACTATCACAATGCAATTGAATGGGTAATTGGATCGAAATACCAAAATCTGCCAGTAAAAACTGCACCCATTTCAACTCACAACATGTTGCTGCCATGCTTCTATACTCAGCTTCAGCACTTGAACGACTAACAGTAGTCTGCTTCTTGGTTTTCCATGAAATCAAAGAACTACCCAACAAAACACAAAAACCCGTCAATGATCTTCTGGTTTGTTTGCACTTAGCCCAGTCAGCATCGTAATAAGCAGTTATTGTGGAAAAATCAGATGTACTGCTATAAAATAATCCATAACCCATCGTGCCTTTCAAATATTTCAAGACATGAAAAGCAGCTACCAAGTGATGTTTACACGGCTTCTGCATAAACTGACTAAGCTGTTGAGTTACAAAAGACAAGTCAGGTCTGGTAAATTGCAAATATAAAAGCCTTCCTACCAGACGCCTGTAAACAGTTGGATCATTCAATAATTTCCCTTCAACAGTAAGATCAATACCGTGATCAGCAGGATTGGCAATAATTTTAGCGCCAGTAAGACCTGCATCTGCCAGAATGTCTGCTATATATTTGGTTTGAGATAAGAAGATACCTTATACTGTTCGAGTAATTTCCAATCCCAAAAAGTATTTTGCTGCACCTAAATCCTTGATAGTAAACAAATCATGCAGGTATGATTTCACAATATCTATATCATTTTCTTGAGCTCCCATAATGAGTATATCATCAACATACACCAAAAGAGCAAGAAAATTACCCTTTAGTGTCATGAAAAATAGGCAATGATCATTGTAAGATCGAGTAAACCCAAACTCAAACAATTTTTCTGAAATTTCTTTATGCCATTGTCTGCCAGCTTGCTTCAGTCCATATAAGGACTTAATTAACCGACAAGCTTGACCCTTCTGAGCTTTATGATACCCCAAAGGTGGTTGCAAATAAATCTCTTCATCCAAATGACCATGTAAGTATGCATTATTCACATCTATTTGGTGAATTGGCCAATTGAAAGCAGCTCCCACAGCAAAGAAAACTTTGACTGTAACAGACTTTGCTACAGGGCTAAAACTTTCATGATAATCCACACCAAATTCTTGATTAAACCCCTTGGCTACAAGTCTGGCCTTGAACCTTTCAACTTCTCCTGTAGGTTTGTATTTAATACGATAAACCCACTTTGTAGCTAAAGGTTTTTTATGAGCTGGTAACGAAACAACCTCCCAATTGTGATTTGCTTCCAAAGCTGCGAGTTCTTGATTCATAGCAGAGACCCAAGCTGGATCTTGTGTGGCTTCAGAATAAGTCTTAGATTCCTTGAACTGAGCAATGGTAGATAAGAAAGCCATGTGATCGGCAGACTTAAACAATTGAGGCAAAACACCCGTAGATTTCTGAGAAGCATAAGCAACAAAGTCTTTAAGCCACTGTGGCTTAACAGATTTTCTAGTAGAATGTCTGACAGAAACTGAGGAAGGCACAACATCATTTGATGCTACTGAAGTTAATTGAGTAACAGGTTTGGCCAAATTCTCAAGGTTCTGTGTATTCAATGTTGAACCATAAGGAAAACTAGTTTCAACAAAATGTACATCTCTGCTGACATGATTTTTTTTGCTTTCTAAATTCAGAACTTTAAATCCCTTTTTGCCTGGAGTAAAACCAAGAAACAAGCCTCTATGTGCTCGTGCTTCAAACTTATCTTTGTGTGGTTGTACATCAGTATAAAAACATTCACAACCGAAAACATGAAACCTTGAATATTCAGGAGCATAACCATACAATTTTTCATGAGGTGTAACCCACCGAAGCACTTTGGTAGGCAGCACATTAACAACAGCTGCTGCCATCTGTATAGCTTCACCCCAAAAACTAGTAGGAAGGTTAGCCTGAATTAAGAATGCTCGTGCCAATTCCAACAAATGCCTGTGTTTTCTTTCTACCGTACCATTCTGCTGTGGAGTATATACACAAGATTGTTGATGCACAATACCCCTATCCATGAACAACTGACTACAATTACGGTTAACAAATTCCCTGCCATTATCAGACCGGATCATCTTGACTTTAACATTAAACTGAACTTCAATCATATTCAGAAAAGTAGTCAGAGCAGCAATGGTTTGGGCCTTGTTTTGCAGCAAAACAATCCAGGTAGCTCTAGAGTAATCATCAACAATGGTTAAGAAATATCGGGCTCCTGTCAATGATCTTTCTTTATAAGGACCCCATAAATCTACATAAATCAACTCAAAACAAGCATTTGACACCGTGGTGCTTCTGGAAAAGGAAAATCTATGCTGTTTGGCCAAATGACAAACATTGCAATCTTTATTTAAGCAATCAATGGAAACTACATCATCATGTATATGGCTTAGAGCCTCAAATGAAGCAAGCCCTAATCTCAAATGCCAAATATCTTCTGTAGCCATTTTATTACAGCCATTAAATGAAAACAAACACCTTTGCACAATATCGCGACACTTAGAATCAAAAGAATACTCATCCAGCAGATAAAGACCATGATGATTTCAGGCAACCGCTATAACCTCTTTACTCTTCTGGTCCTGTAGACAGCAATAATCCTTGTGAAAAGTAACTTCAATAGAAGCTTGTTTTAATAATCGACTAACAGACAGTAAGTTATACTGAAAGCTAGGAACCAACAAGACTCTATCCAAAAATAACGTTTCTGACAAATGAACTTTCCCTATCTCCTCAACCATTCTAACCTTTCCATCAGGCAATGTGACAATTTGTTTGGAAGGTAAATTATGTATATTAACCAGCCTACTTCTTTTTGCAGTCATATGAGAAGTAGCTCCACTGTCAATGATCCAGTACTCTTCCAAAAAAAAATCAAAATTGGGAGAATTTGAGGGTTTACCTGAGAAACCAGCAAAAGCAGTGAAATCTGCAGTGATGGGATTATTGGAAACGACATTCTTCCCTTTCATCATACAATGTATATCAGTTAAGATCTTGCCAAAATTAGCAGGTATAGCCATTTAGCTGTGTGTTAACAAGCAACAATCCAGGATTTTCAGTCTGCAAGCTAGATCCAAAAATATGATAAGCATTACCTTCACCAGATCCACCAGCGCCTATATCAATACCTCCATTAACACTATCCACACCAGGTCTTGAATCATCAAGGAAATCTGCATCAGTTGCTATTTCACGGAATCAATTCTGATTCTGTTTGCCTCTCGCCATTGCAGGTTCGGCTTTTATTCCTCTCATTTCTCATGGTATCAGAGCTCAAAAAATAGCTAGAAAACAAAGACAACTTAAAACCGTCTCATTTCCCGCCTTAGCTACCATCACACCAAAACGGTGTGCATGGAATAAAACTACAAAACTCACCAAAACGGTGCGCATGATATATTTTACACTTGTAAAAAATAATTTATAGAGTTTAAGTCGGTAAAAAATTGACTCATTATTATACTCTCGGCCCATATTTTTATTCATGAAGTTAGCAAATATTACATTATTATATAAAAGTATAAAAAATTAATTTTGTTACATGATTACGTACATAATATTAATTTACGACACGTATATATTGAGATTAGATAGACAGATTTTTTTATATATAAAATAGGTATAATATCTAATTAATCCGAAATCTATTGAACTTTTGATCGTATGCTAACCACCAGAATAATTCAAGATAATTCAAGATTAGACATGTATCTTAATATAATATAAATCTCTTTTTCTTGGCAGCCAGGCAGGCAGAGGGGTAGAACCGTAGTTAATTAGGGTTTTAGGGAGGGTTAATTAGTAAAATAGCAATTAAAGAAGGTTATCTGATGATACCCACCTCCCAATTAAAAGGCATGATGGAAAGTTAACCCTAAAATAGTATTTTGCTTGGTTAATCATATACAAATAAAACTTTATGGTTTCCTAATGTCTAATATTAGGTAGATTAAAGACAAATAACAGTGGATTTTCGTACGAAAAATTAGTCAAAAAATAAATCTAAAGAGCTTAAAAGAAAAAAGAAAATTATTAAATCAAGATTATTGTAGTTGGTAATTAAATGATTAAAGATAATAAAAACCAAAACAAGAGCTTCACCCACCACCTTCAATTTGTCAAAGATTCGCGTGCAAAGCATGGATAGGCACTATGAGTGTGACTCAACACACTGTGTTTCAGCTTTTGCTTATTATTGACTCAGTAAAAACAAGTAAATAAAGTAAAAAAAAAAAGGTAATGTGATATATATGGAATAATGGAAATGTTTTAGTGCGTGATTAGTACTAATATCCAATCATCAAAATGCTAATTCTTTTCCTTTTTGTCTTTTCTTTTTCTAATATCGAAGTATCGATAATTCAAAACGTTAAATATACCAAAAATATTAAATATGTATCGGCTAAACAGTAAAATTATTAGAATATTAAGTTTGATATGAAATTATTATATATTCTATTTTCCTTTTCCTTTTTCTTTATTTTCTTTTTATATATATTTTTTCCTACATTCTATACAATACGAAAAGTACGCATCATATTTGCTTTTTACCTGTTTGGAATTTTACACTTTTGCTGTTTAGGGCTGCAGAAAGATATTCATATAACTGCAAATAATTGCCTCGCAATATGAATGCGTGCATGATTTACCAAAAAATTATTTGAGTCAAAATCTATTGGTCAATGAGTTGCTTATTTTCTAGATCTTTATTAATTTATTAATTAAATCCGACATATTTCTTTCGGGATTTAATCAATGTTTTTTTTTTTGGACCAGTAGATTTAATAATTTTAGTAATTACAAAGTTTTATCTTTAAATTTCAAAACTGGAAAAAATAAATTTATGTGAGAATTAAAAGTGACAAGTTTCTGGAGTAGTCTAAAAGAAAATAAGAATCATGAGATGAAAATGACTGCCATTAACAATAGGAATTATGTTTTACTTGGACTAACACTATACTATCGTCAATTATCGTCAGTTAGTTAATCACACTCATCTTACTTAAAATATATATGATTCAAGAACCCAAATATTCAAAATCACTTATCTGACTAATTTATAATAAATAAAAATAATATTTTTCAGATTGGTATTTTAATTTGGTGCAAGTAAACACAGTTTGATTTTAACTGAAAATAAACGGATTAATATAGTTAATTCAATTCAATTTTGATTTGCAAAATATGTAAATTTCAGTTATTGTTCTTATTCAACTAATAAATAAAAAATTTAAAAATACTGAAATTTTTAAATTCGGCATATTTTTTTCAATAAAATTTTTTTAAATTAGCAATTGGTTTGTTCTTTCAATTATATCAATTCAATTAGTACTAACATTCGGTTAGATTACCAAATTTTGATTTTCAATTATAACACAAAATTGAACATATAATAATAATAATTTTATCTTGCTGGTTCCTAAATTTTACATGTATAGCTATCATATCAACTTTTAAAAAAGGTTGGATAAATATAGAGAATAGGTAGACAAGAATGAATGCCATTGTATTATATTCTTTGGTCGGTCAAGATAAACTCTTACATTGATGATTATGAAGATGAGATCATGTCTATGTGTCATTAGATTCTACATTTAATTCCTTTGCTTCTTTTAAGATTGAAAGTTTCTCAATCATTACATTAGTCATAAGAACATATCGTTGAATTCTTGCTTAATTTTGAAAATCCAGTTTGTTTGTTAATTAGTATTACACTATTATTATTAAAGCATTTTCTTTTGTATATGAATGGATTTTTCTCTTTAAGATTCAATCTCAAACGTTTGATGTTTACCCTTTAATTTGATGGAATTTACTTATATATTCAAATTTTTAATTTAAGATTCTACCAATCTGATAATTCCAAAAAAGATTGTTAATATCATTAAGTAAAATTCGTGAAAAAAATTAAACACTTATAATCTTTGCGATTTGTTTCAGATTTATTTGAATCATTCGACCTCTAAAATTTTTGGCATGAATAATCTATATTCGTATCTGATTTTTTAAAAATATTTGAAATTACTTCATATTTGAACTCAAATCCAAAATATTTAGTGAAAAAAAAAATCCCAATGGAATACCAAGGATCATGGGAACATATACATAGGTTGTTCCAAATAATCAAAAAGGAGAAAAATCGTAATCATAGCCATTTGCATTCTTAAAGAAAGATGATCTGATGGCAAAGTAACAAAGTGCTAGTCAACTTTAATTTATATAAAGATGATAGAGGAAGAAAGCAAATTGTAAAGAATAATATTGATGTGATTAAGAATGTTAATCCAATTAAATCTTTTTATTATTATTGGTATAAAGAAAATTAGATGTAAGTTTCAACTTTTTGCATGAGTTATCAATTCCCATAATTGGCAATTGGACTTTATGCCTAACATTGTACAATGAGTAGTAATTAGGTCACTACCCTTCATAAGGAAGGGTGAGTCCTATCTTTATTAATAAGTGGACCACATTATACATGGTAATTGCTTGCTAGGCGAGGACATAAAATAGGGTATAGAGATTGCACTACTCTTGTTTTTTTTTTTTTTTCTAGACTGTGCCTCAATATTCAAGATGTTTTGTATTAATTTTTCATTTTAAAGTTCGAAGGTTCATTCAATATAGCTCATTTCTCAACCTCTTCAGCAGATTTTCTAAATTCATGAAATTTTATTTTATTTTATTTTCTTTAAAATACTGACCGAATTGTTGAATTTTTCATTAATTAGCGAAATTCTGTTACTTGCCAGATAAATGCAGTCGACCAATCTTCACCAATGCTTACCCAAAATTTAAGAATCATTTTTCATAACAGTTAGGTTTACCGGACTATTTATCGGGTCAAATTTGGATGAAAACGACTTTCACAGTTACTCGAATACCTCAAAATAGAGAATTCCGTTTAGATTTAAAACTCTAACGGTTAAGTCAATATCATGCTAAAATAACGATTTTGTGAGTAAATTGACTAATAGAAAGACATGCCTGCGATATCATGCATATTTATAGGAATATGAATTATGTCTCGGATAGAATTCAATTTTTTCGTCAAGATTGATTCCTATTATCAACAGGAGACTCTTTTAGGAAGACATCTTAGCTAACTAAAAAACTAAGCTAAAATATCTTAATAGGATTTTTGCCTATTTTAAGTAACTGACAATATCTATCCAGATATAATTTCGAAAATAATTTTATCTGAATATCAGTTCGGATCTAAATTATCCGAAAAATCAAATTATTGAGGCTACGTTTGGAATCGATTTTGTTTTTAAATTTTCATTTTTTTTCTTAAATTAAAATGAAAACGTGTTCGGTAAATATCATGGTTTTCTGTTTTCAACGAATATACGCAAAGTATTTTAGAGTTAAAAAAACTAAAAACTTGAAAACCATAAAAGGTAGTTTTTTCGGATTTCTTTTCTATTTTTATCTAAATCTCCTTTTTCTCACTACTCTCTTTCATCGCCATCATCAGCCAAAATCTCCCATTAACTTCTCATTTTCAAAGATGTCAATTTTGCGAGGAAACTCAAACCAGAGTTCCATTGAAGAAAGAGAAAGAGAGGCTAAAGAAAAATTGAAACTGGAGGACAGAGAGGATGATAAAAAAATGGATCAATATCAATTGTTGTGTAAGAAAATAGAATATAGCATATTTCAAAGAAAAATTAATTAATGAAGGACATTGTGTGCATAATGTGAAGAATTTTTGCACAGCCACATTGCATTTTGCAGATTGACACCTGCTTGATATGAAGAAGATCATGGAAGCACATGCAATGAATCAAACTGCCCAAGGGCAAAACTTTGACAAATATTAACAATAAATAAATAAATTGCCACCACAGGTAGAATAATGCTTTTTCTTTTCTCTAGAAGAGTGGACTTTGATTATTTTTACGTTATTCAAATTGGATAAGATGTTTTTAAATCAGGAATTTTTCAATTTTGTAAAGATTAAAAGAAATGGTTAGAATAAAAAAAAAACAGTTTTTAAAAAAATCACGAAAAAAATGAAATAAATTTTTAGTTTTTAAAAACAAAAAACTAAAAAAATAAAACCATTCCGAACGTACCCTGGGTTACTTGAGAGAGTACAATTATGCAGTTCTGTTATCAACTTTCATTCAAATGTTAACATTGCATAAAAAGAATTAATAAATTAGCCCAAGTTTTAATTTTGGTAATAAGTTAAGTACTGAAACAAAACATATTTTAGCACTCAAACTTTATACTATTTAAAAGTTCTTTCTTTTCAACCTAAAATTAAACTCTTCAAGATTTCGAAATGAAGAAAAAAATAAATAATTTGTGAACTTAAATATTCATGAATTGAGTCCATATGGCATAGGCAAACCCATTGGGCATGATATCGGGTGTCAAATCAACCTATACTTCCAATATCTATTAAGATTTTTGTCCTTCTATTAAAATTCTCAAAAAAAAGTTGCCTGAAGGAAAAAAATTTTTTAAAGAAAAAATAATTTGGCCTATGTGGAAATTTTATGCATACACATACGCACTATATAATAAAATTAAATTTTAATATTTTAAAAATGTAATGCAGTGTTTACATTTAAATTATCAAATTGACCGAATACACATGCACACGTACGGTTACCAGTGGTGTAGCCACATGTAAGGCAAGGGGGGCAATTGGCCCCCTTAATTTTTGAAATTTTTTTTATTATATATACATACATGTGTATATATATATATACACACAAATCTACATAATTTTTTTAATACATTAATGGTAATTGCTCCCTTTTTTATTTAATAATTTATGCAATTATCCTTCTTACTTTATTTAATAATTTATTTATATCATTTATGTTATATTTTTTCCCTAATTATAAATTTTAGCTTCACCATTCACAGTTACCGGATTACTGCTCAAATTCTTATAGCTGTTTAAAATTCTTTTAAGTTTGATTTTTTATTTTTCCGTTTTGACAAAAAGGAGCATGGGGTAAGATGGCCAGTTGGTAACGGGGGACATTGACAAATATGCCATAACCACCGCAGCATCACGGCCTTGCACACGTGCATTCTTGTCTCGAATTGTCACCTCCAGCCACTGGAATTATGCCACGTGTAAATCATAGGACCATTTTGTGGTTATATGCAAACAAAAGTAATTTAATTTTCCCATCAATGGCTGCTAACTTCCAATTAATAACCTGGAAAACACTTTTCGAATTTTGGTTGATGAACAAATTCATTTTTTAATTATATAAACTTAATATATATGCATATCTAAATTTAATTTTATTATGATTTACTTGAATATTTAAATTTTAATAATGGTGTATTAAATGCATATATTTATCAATTTTATGAATAATAAATTAGAATTTATACTGTAAAATTTTAAGCACAAATTTAAATTTTACAAAATTTGATTATTTGATATTCAATTATTTTAATGTGGTATCACAAATATTCAAAATCAACTAGAAATATATTAAAATAAAAAAAATCTTTTTAATTTCAAATTTCAATTTCTTGATGTATATAGAATACATATTTTCAATATAAAAGTTGAAATATTATAAAATACAAAAGTTGAAATATTATATCAACGTGATTGAATGTCACGTGCTTAAATTATTTTAAAAATAATATAAATTTATATTTATTATTTATAAAATAGATAAATATGAGTATTTAATATATCGTTATTAAAGTTTAAATATTTAAATAAATTATTAAATCAAATTTAGATGATTTTGAATGTATTGAGCATAAATATATTAACAATTTTTTAAATTTGAATGCTTACTTTTTCCAACCTAAATTTACTTTATTTTATTTATAAAAAAAAAAACAGTGGGCTCCGAGTCCCTGATTCTACAACGTGAAAATTTCGGGCATAAAACTATGGGCTGGGCTTTCTCTGTATGATCGAAAAATTCAAAATAGAAGTTTGATTACATCTTAAGTACAGAAAAAAAGGTCGGGCTTTAGTTTTTATGGGCCAGGTTGACGATCCATTTATCTGGAATTGATGTATACAGTAAGCCCATTAGCTTTCTTGAGTTTACTGGCAAATTTTATATTTTTTATAATTTATTGCAAGCATTTTCTTTGATTTAATCATGAATAAAAATAAAACTACTGATCTGTATTTATTTTGTTTAGCACTCTTTCTTGTCTAATATAAGCAATAGATTTCCAGAAAATATATGGGTTCATCAATTTAAAAATTAAATATTGAGAAAAAAATTTGTTTTATATCAACCATTAAAATCAAAAGGGAAATTTTTAATTAAATTCCTAAACCTATTACTATGTTTCAATTTAAATATAAAAAATTAATTATATACTCTCTCCGTACTAAAAAGATGGTCTATCTTTCTTTTTCTATTTATTTATATCAAATTTTATTCACTTTAAAAAAATCATAATTAATTTGCTAAATTTAAATATATTTCTATTCAATGTGCATAATAATAACTTACTTGCCTCTAATTAATGTAAGAAAATTTTAGAAAAAAATATATTAATCCAAATACATTGACTAATTTTTTTAATATATATGAAAAAAGTGAAATTTTTCTTTGAAGCCCATGGTGTGTGTATATACATATATGAAAAAAAAAAAGTGGGCCCATGTCTATTCCCGCAATGACAGGTTGCGAGAATAAAAAGTGGACCCACACCTTATTTTTTGTAATTTTCGTTTATCGTGCCTCGTTCTATTTTCACAATAACAAACTGCGAGAATAGATCTGTCCAACCTATTTTCTTAAATATTTTTAAATACACACTATTTATCCAAATAAATTTTTAAAATACCCTATTTTTAAAAATGTCCCAATTATCGCAGTCAATCAATTATCACAGGTGTTATAATAATTGGTAGCAAGAACGTCGTAATATAATTTCCAAGCACTATTATTTATTGCTGTTTGCAGTTCCAACAGAAAATCGACAGCGATGAAGAATTTCTTTTTTTTAATTGAAAAACAAAAAGAATAAATATTGCATCTTTTTTATTTTATTTTATTTTATGTTTTTTCTAACGAGTACTGTTCCAATCCTTACAAATTCTTGCTGGATCAAAGCTTTTTCCATATTAATTTGCTCAAAAATTTTACTTAAAATCTTAATTAAAAAGAATAAATATTAAATTAATTTAACTAACCAATATTGATTTAGTATAAATTTCGCAGTCAATTAATGAGGTTTACAGTTTACTTCTTTAAATAAAATTAAAGTATAAATTGATAATTAATGTTAATTAAATAAAAGCCTGTAATAATCGTATATAAATATTACTCAGTGGAACATCTATGGTGGTGAGAAAAAAATAATTTAAAAAAATTTTTTAACCCTAAATTTACAATGTTATTAAACGTGTCAGTATAGATCGTTGGATTAAAAATAAAATATTTTTTATTTCTGATTGATGCAAGGAAGCATGTCAGCGTAGGCTGCAATAAAACCCTAAACGTACGTAGCTTTTCTTGTCCCTTAAGTATCTCTTGCCTAAACGTACGTAGCTTTCCTTAACAATTTGAGTCTCTCCCATTGCTTGCCCGCTCTTAATCACGTGCATACTTTGTTGGCTTTCTTGCCAGATTCAATTATTTAATTTTTCT
Organism: Excoecaria agallocha; assembly: GCA_037975025.1. Classification (NCBI taxonomy): domain Eukaryota; kingdom Viridiplantae; phylum Streptophyta; class Magnoliopsida; order Malpighiales; family Euphorbiaceae; genus Excoecaria; species Excoecaria agallocha. The sequence continues at coordinate 56,728,972 of CM075807.1, read as the reverse complement.
TTTTGAGAAAAATAATTAAATAAATATTCGATACTATAATAACTCATTGACAAATATATTTACTGAATTTTGTATTGTTATAATCAAATGGAGAATATAACAAATATTGCCTTTTAATAAATTTAATAGATTTAAAAATCAATTTTAATTTATTAACCTAGCTTTAAAGAAAGATGACATAAATTCGAATATATATATGTGTGTGTGTCTATTCAAAACTATAGCTTTATATTCCTCGTGTCAAACCTTTAAACACGGAAATGTTGTATTGAATTTTCTATATCAGTTGATTGTATGAAATAAATACTTTTTTATAATGGCTAAAACAATTATTCACATATTTTTACCTCTGTGGATGCTAAAGGGTTAATTATATTTACTGCACTCAATTTATATTTTAACAAAAATTCCGTCATAAAAAATATTTATTTTATAAAAACACTTTTAACTTTTTTTAATATTATAGTTAAAAATATTTTTTAAGTGCAAAATAAATGTTCATTAATAATATAAAAAATATATCTGAAAAGTACAAATAAATTTATAAAATTTAAAAATACATAAAATGTACAAAACTAATAAAATTATTGAAATATTTTTTCGAGATTTTTCGATAAAAACAGTGGATAATGGTAAGATGTTACGAGTAATCTGATTTTCAGTGAAAAATTTAGTTTATCTATTGTTTACATGAAAACTCATTTCAGAACGGCAAAAACTTTCATACAGAAAGATAATAACTTTCAAATATAGATGACAAACTTCCATAATAAAAAATTTAAATTGTATTAAACATTAACTAAACAAATCAAATTTATAAAAATAAAAATAAAAATAAAATCTGAATAAATACGAAAATCAAATATAAAATAAAAAATTTCAAATATGAGTTTATTGAAACCAAACATTAAAAAAATCCAAATACAAATAAAAATCAGCAAATAAAATTAAAATTTCAGATTTATACCGACCTGAAAATAATTATAAATAAATTAAAAAAATTAAAAAAATTGAAAAATATAAATATAAATTTATAAAATAGTAAAATAAAAGAATTCAGAGCTGTCGTCTATAAATGAACTGACGGCAGTTTTAAAATTAAATAAAAAATATAAACCTTGAATACAAGAAGAAAAAGATGCATTTTTTTTTTGTGGACGCTAGTGTTTTTTTAGTTAAAAAAACAATGATAATAGTCTTAAAATGAAATATGGTGTCAAATTAGTTCAAAATATTCCATGCCGTGTAAAATATTTTAACTTGATGTAATGTGCTACGGCAACAATTTGGATTTATAATATTTCAACCAAAATAATTTTAATTGCAGTATTTAATGAATGCAGATATTTGATTTTGTGAGAAAAAATGTTTTTTAAAAAATCAAATCATTATTAATTATGATTTAAATTTAGTGGCGGTAAATGAAATTAATGTAGGAATAAAATCTAAAACTTGTACATTAATATTTGGTACATAACAATATTAATCTGATTTATTTCTTATTGATAACTTTAAAATGATTTTAGGCGAAATTTTAATTTTTCATTTGCATTAAAATAATCCAATGTATTCAAAGACAATTTGGTAACAAATTTAAAATTTTGTGTACACTGTTAACGAGGTCCTACTTCTCAAGAGTGACAGAATGGAAGTCATTTATACTTTAAAAATATGTCTTCGTCAAGTCAATATTTCGCCATCCAGGACGACTCGCAAAAGTAGTAAACGCCTACATAATAAAATATTTTTAATTCCTGAAGATAAATCAATTCCACATTTTTAATTTAAAAAATCCAATGAAAAGATAGAAAAATATTAAACCAAGCATTTATCTGATTAAACACTCAATGATTGCTATGTGACGAATCAAAATTCAATTCTTTGAAAAAATATAAATTCTTTAAATTTATATGAAAATTATTGAATTTTTAAATTTAAATATATGAGTAAGAGATACATTTTCAGATAAATTAGGCAAAAAAAATTAAGAAATTCATTTATCAATTTATATTTTTATTTTACCTATGCATGGAGAGAGAAAAAGAAAAATATCGATATTTCTATCATGTGAAAGGTGAAAGATAGGAAAAAGATAATTTGACTTGACTCAAAAACTCATCTAACGAAAGTGAAAGAGCTTATACAACACTAGTCAAGTATTGTTAAAGGGTTAATATATAAATTTACCTCTTAAATTATCATCATTCAACAAATTTTTTTAAAAAAACTAATTACGTATTGGATTATTTTGCTAAATTCATTGAAAATATCAGATTTTCTTATAAAGATACTTTTTACTTAAAAAAATACAAAAAAATAAGTGTCAAATAATAACAAAAGGATAATTTGTTATTTTTTAACAAATTTAAAGAGATAATTTAATATTTTTAATAGTATAGGATGAATTATTTACATTTTAAATAAGTTTGGATAAATAATTTGATATTTTTAATAAATTCAGGGGATAACCTAATATTTATTTAATTTAGAAGGAAAGTTTATTAAATAATGATAGTTTAGTAAAAAAATTATGTATTATCCCTATAGGTTTTTTTTAATCTCTAATTAGCTGGATTTTTTCCAGATTTTACATTTTCTTTTTATAGAGAATAATAGAGAATTAAGGGTCGAACTTGAGATATTTTAACATATTAAAAGCAACATTTATTGTTAGAATATCCCCTTAGAAGCTATAACTGTCACACCCTTTACGAAACAATTCTTTTCGATACGAAATTTAGCCAAAAACAGTAAAAAAAAAATTTTCATCACCGATCAGTTTTGATATACTTTAAATACCTTTACATCAAATTCCTAATCAATCGATAATCTTATAAACAATTAAAACATACATTAAATAAATTCATGTCAAAAACTTACAGCAATCACTCACCCATCAATAATCATAACAACAATTAAAATACAGTTAAATTTTTTATCTTAATTGTCTTTGTATATACATGCCAAAATATAACTTAATTTAGTACTAATTCTTCTTTTTCGATCTGGCTTCACTGTGTACAATGCTCCCACAACACTTCATAACCTGCACGCAGTAAACTTTATGTGCTGAGCACTAGATATACTCAGTGATGACTACTAATTACTATTTTCATGCAAAAATAACTACTTTTACCGTAGTATAAATTTCGGCCATCACTTTAACATAACCCTAAAAATCATATTTCTTCATTCTAATCATTCATGTAGCATCAAATATGTTCAAATTTCACTTTCTCCATCTTAATTTCAATATTTAAGCAATTTAACAATTTTTTTCTTAATTACATAATTGGAATTAATTCACAATAAAAGGAAAATCAAAAGATTTTATAGTCACTTACAATTTTCTCATTTTCACTCAGTTTATGCATTATTTACCAATAATTTCTTATTTTTTATTATTTTCATAACTTAATAATTATTTCGAAAAATTCATCGGTTGACTTTTTATTTTTTTCGTTAACTGTGAATTAATTTCATATTAATTCACTTTCTTTTACGTTTTTATGCAATTATTCACTTCCACTTCAATACTTTTTTCTATACATATTCATATTTATTCACCAATAAAATTCTAATAATTTCAATAAATTTTATTTATGCATTATTTATTATTTACTATCATTTTTCACTAAAATAATCAATTATTTCACATTATTTCACAACTTTCACTATATACATAATTGTTACATAATCTTTAAAATTTTAAAATAATTTTCAATAATTCAATAAAAATTCATGGACACTACATATGACATTTATAATTAATTTAGGCTACTAATTACTATTTTTATGCAAAAATCACTTTTGTGAATTATTATTCAATAATTCACTCAGACACTCGAGGCTTTTCAATCTTTTATACACTTTATGAATTATAGCATTATAATTAACAATTTTATTTTATTTTATTTGTGTAATTATTTGTGAATTATTTTTTAATAATTCAATAATTAACTTTTTACGATTTTTTCCTTTTTTTTGTCCAAAACTGTAATTATTCAGTATGCCAACCTTTATTTGATGGGTGAATTATTTTATAATAATTCACTCTTTTAATACTTTTTATTGACTAATTTATTTTGATAAATTAGTCAAACATTTATTTTACAACTTTTGAAATAATTAGGAATTATATTGATATAATTTATTACTTGATTTTTCAGAAACGCATAAATTGACTTTTTTATTTCTTTTTATACTAAAATAATTTACTTCACGTTCGTTTATCATCACGTACTTATTTATTGAATTATTTATTAATAATTTAATATTTTAGTTAAATATAATCAATAATTTATTTCAAAAATATTCTAGTAAAACATACAATTTTCACAAAAATTCATATACACATTATTTTACAATTTTCATCATTCTTAAAACATTAAAAATAGGTAGTACGTAAATTTTTGGCTCAATCGGAGTCCGTTATCGATCCGATTCAAACTTATCGGTCCGATTTGATAACTGCCGGTATCACCAAAAAATTCAATTCTCATCACCAAAATATTATATATAAAAATTCATGTGGGAATGCAAAATCTGACAAATTTTAGAGTTCGTTTACTATTTTAAATTATTTATGCCAAATTAAGTCTCATTCCCTACCAAGAAAATTGACTCGCTACCTTTTTCGTATTTTTGATATTTGGAGGCTCATTTGATCTCAATTTTACTTCAAATTTCAACCCTAGGCTCATGAAGACCATTACTTTCCAATGGTCCAATAAAATATTTTTGACTTTCGGGTATCCTTTCAGGCCCGAAAAATACTATTTACCGTTGGAAAGTATTGTTCACGGCTGACCCGGTGTTGAAATCATTACAATAACGTTGGAATTTTTTTAAAAATAGGATTATTTTAAATTTAAATTTTGGGGCTACAGTAAACAAAATTAAAATTATGATGTGCTGAAAATCTGTTCTATGTACCGGAATTTGACATGTGGGATCCATAGTGGGCAATGGACAGATTTGCTGAAAACTGGCTCCAATAGATGCCGATTTCCGGATGTGTGGGCCCTACTCTTTGCTGAAAACCAGCTCCTTATTGTGACAAAATCCAGTAACTCATCGGCCTTGAAAATCGTGCTTAAACCCAACCATTATTTTCCTGATTCACTTGCTTAGAAATAAAAACTCATTTGTTATGAGAACTAAACAGTAAAAATCAATTATATGTATGTTTAATTCACATATAAAAGCAACAGCTGCTTTCAAATTTTCATTGTTCTTGCCCAACAATTCCAGTATCAATCTCTCCTTTGCTTTCCCTCATTTTAAAAGTTTTTCTCATTTTATAATTTTTTTTATTCCACACTTTTAGTAGCAGTTTAAATTTTATTCGACATAAAAAAGGTAATATTAATGTGATATACAATTTAAATACAATAATTAAAATTTATATTATTATTAATTTTATTTTCGTATGTAATTTGTAGGGGATGTCAATTTTGAAGGTTATATAATTTCAAGATTCAAGGTAAGAAATTAAATTTTTTTTCAATTTAGCAAATAACAAAATTTTTAGTTTATTCAAATTAATTGTTTAACTTGCTATTTATTGTGAATTAATTATTTAGCATGCTATTTGAAATTATTGAATGCTTAATAATTTATAGTGTATAAAATTAATTTAATTGATTGGTAAATATTAAATGCTTGAAGAAAAATACATTGATAAATTGCCAAATTTTAAAGTGTGCTATATGTCAAAAAAAAATTATTTTTACATGCTTAATACATGATATTAATATTTATATCTATATTTTAAAATTATATATATATATATATATATATATATATATATATGAGATAAATATTTAGCCCCAAGAGCAATCATAAGTGATATGGCCCGACAAATAGTCAACAAAAAATTGGATGAATTGTACAACTTTCAATTTTTTTTTACTATAGCACCATATTTCTAATTTCTTTTAAAAATAACCCTACTTTCGAAAAAACCCAGTTAATAGATTTGAAAGTATGCAATTCTATAGAGTACTAATTTTAATATTAAATATAGGTTTTGACATGAACACTTATCATTTATGAGCTGCAAGAATCAATCCAGATCCCATTAACAGGGAGTTATTAACAATGTAGGGAAAACATCGATCTGATGCGATCTAGAATAATTCAGTAATTTTTTTAAATATATAATATTATATATTTTAGATTATTAAAATAATTGATTTATTTATTTAATTTGACATGTTTAAATTGAAGTTAAAGTTGAAAGAGATGTTTTGAGAACAAGAAGGGATAGCATTAAGTAGCACTATAGAGAAATTGATCCAAAAATTATGCCTTATATAAGAGCATCCGGGTTGGAAGGAATTTCAAAAATTGGAGTGATAAATATAGATTGAAATTTAATTACAACACTCATTAAAAAGTGGAGATCAGAAACCCACACGTTTTATCTCACATGCGGTGAGACCACAATAACACTGCAAGATGTAGGTATTATAACGAGATTACCGATAAAGGGTGAACCTGTGACTGGAAGAACAAACCATGATTGGATGACAGTTTGTTATAATTTACTTGGAGCAGTTCCTCTAGCCACAGATGTATGTGATGGTAGAATTAAGATAACATGGTTAGATTCAATATTTGGTGATATACCCGACAATGCAACACCTGAATTATTACGTCAGCATGTTTGTGCATGGTTATTGAGATGTCTAAGGGGGCCGTTATTTTCTTCACAATCTTCTAGTACAGTACACCTTATATTTCTATCACTTTTAGAGGATTTACAAACAATTGGGCCGTATAGTTGGGGGTCGGCTTGTCTGTCATGGCTGTATAGAGAATTGTGTAGGGCAACACGATCTGATGCTAAGGGAGTTGCAGGATATTTACAACTCCTACTAGGGTTGAGAAAGACTTTTTCAGTTTAGGCCAGTACATTTATAGCCATGTTCTTTAAATAGAATAATGCCTTACGGATACAGGTACCGTTATAAATTTAATAATAATATATATTTTTTATATCATTTTATTTTATAATGTATGAAATTTTAATTTGAAATAATGTTTATTTAGGTGGACCGAATCTCTGGATATAAATATCATGGATAGGAGAGATATATGGATATATAGAGAAATATTAGATACACAAGACATTAATGAGGTTCGTATTTAAATCAAGTAAAAGTATTTACGAATAATTTTGCATTACACTAAAATTTTTCCTTATTTTATGATATTTATTTTTATATATTTTTTTGTTTTATTTGCAATACAATTTGAATGGGAGCCTTACAACAGTGTAATTGAGTATTCACAGCAAACGTATCCTAATCCCGTTAATGTTGCAGTTATGGAATGATAATTTGTTGACTTTCGTACTAGATGATCCAAAAGTGGAATGATTGCGAGGCGATCAAGTGTTGATCAAATATTTTATGATCCAAATGTGGCGTAAATTTCACCCCCAATGTCATGGCCTTTTCAAGAATCGGAAGTACCTCATGACACATTTGCGAGGCAATTTTATTGCCAAAATTTTTCAACTTTTGAAGTCGAGGGTACAAGTTGTACACTAGGTGAAATTGGTGGATCGAGCACCTCTCAAGCAGGGATATCAATGTCAGGTCTGATTGAACAAACACCAGGTGCTTACATTGTTCCAGCATTTAACACAGAAGATTCATCAACACAGTCTATCTATGAAAATGACTTCATCCAATAATTATTTGGAACACCAGAAGTATCATATCCGCAAGCAAATTATGGAGGTTAGTTATTTTTCGAGTTCTATAATGATGTTAATCGAGGTGATGGTGAATCAAATAACGAACAACGAGGTAATACACAAAATGATGAATACCAATCACGGTATCCTGCTCGAAATAGAAGACCTATTAGATGTGGTGCAGGATCACATTTTACTAATTAAATTTGATATCGAAATTATAAAAATTGTATTACTTTATTATCTCGTTTAAATTGAAAATTAAATTATCTAGTATTCCATTTTTTTTCTCGTTTTCATTGAATTGAAAATTATATTATCTATAATGATTAATCTATAAATTTTTTATTATATTATTATTTATTTTATTTATTATTATGGTAAAAATATACTAATACATTAAAAAATAATTATCAATTTTTATAATTATATAATTAAAGAGAAATAACTCTATATAATTTTATCATATATTTAAATATTAATTGAAAAATAATATAAGAATTGAATGAAAATAGTTGACTATTAAGAAATACAAAAATGATTGCTTTTTCAATTCCAAAAAATGAATAAAATTTATCCTTTTAACACCAAAATATATATGTATATATATAAGGAGCAGGAGCCAGAATCCGGCACAATAAGGAGCCGGTTTCCAGCAGAGAGTGGAGCCCACACGTTTATAAACCGGCATTTGTTGGAGCCGGTTTTCAGCAAATCCGTTCACTGTCCACTGTGGATCCCGCATTTCGAATTCTGACACGTATAACACCCGATTTCCAGCACACAATAATTTTAATTTTATTTATTGTAGCCCCAGATTTTGAAATTTTCTTAAAAATTATCCTATTTTCAAAAAAATTCCCTATAACGTTTTAGTTAATTGATTAGTTTATAATTTGTAAATGACAGTAACAGCACTAGAGAAGTTGGAGTAAGCCTCCGATGCTGTAGAAGTCTGATTTCCACAGTCGGACTTTGTATATTAGAGCTTTAATCAGTCAAGACGAAAACAAACCAAACCAAAGTGAGAAAAATGAAAAAGGAAAGGAAGAAAAGAAGACACATAAACGCGTTGACAGAAATGCCGACCCAAAGGCAAACCATAATTTTAGGACAACAACATTATTATGTTTGAAACTTCGAAGTCTAATTAATATCTGCGGATTGTGAGCTTTCCACAGAAACTTAATCAATTTTGACTTCTTCCTTACTTGCACAAATCATTGATTGCTTCGCAATTTCTTGTTTTACCCTGATTTCATCGCCTTTGTTTCGTTAACTGCCAGCCACTTGCGGCAAACTAAATAAATACAACATCTTTGCTTTCTTCAGCTGATCCCTTGTTTTCTTCGCGTAAATTATTTGTTTAAGAAGACAGATTGTTTATTTTTAGTTATAGTACTTGTTCGGTTTCATCAAATTGTCATTTTTATATAAAAATAATTAATTCTTTAAACTGTAATTGATCATGGTTTAAATGGATTATAGACGGATTGAGTTACTTACCGATTAAATAGGTTAGAACCTGATTAAATCATTAATGTATTTGAATTTATATACAAATCAAATTCGCAAATCAAATCAAAATTTAATTGACATATGTATATACTTTTTTCTTAATCAAGAAGAAATCAGAATGGCTAGGAGAAAGAAAATGTCAATTTTAGAGACGCAAGGCGTAGGCTTGGAGTGAAAAAAACGTTCTCTCTGTGTGACCATGTGGAATTTTAGATACTACTGAAATAAATCTCTATTAGAGGATTCTAATTATTCTAATTATTATTATACGAGAGAATCATAGTGGAGTTATATTTTGTTTGAGAAATAAAGTTTAGTTTAATTTTGAAAGCAATCGTATAGGTTTAATCACAGCCCAAGCAATTATTTAACATAATTTATAATATTTCTCTCTTGCGAGGACTGACCTAAATATGCATGGATATTGATTTTTTTTTATTTGAAAACGAAAATAAATTATTGGCATATGCCAATTGGCAGGCATTTATCAATATTTTCTTTTTATTTTTTATTTTTTGCAATATTAATGATTTAGAAGAGGCAGTCTTGTTTGGGACAAAGGAGAATTGGTACCAGACAAACGATGAAAAATAAAGAGGTTGACCCTTGGCATTCACGACATGGCAAGATTAATTCAGTATTACGTGGCTCTGGTGAAAGGAATTTAAAATTCTTATGATGATTTTTTAGATTTAATGTTTGCTCCGTGCATGTTATTGAAATGACTGTTTTTAATTATAAATTTATTGATATTTAATTATAAATTACTCTATTTTATGGATTTACAGAAGTTCGATCAAATAGTCGAAGGTTATAGACGATAAAATAAATTTGAATTTCGTTGAATAAGATTTTAAAATTTCCACTCAATAAATTTATTATAAGGACTTAAAAGTTGATTTTATTTACCTTAAAATAAATTCAATTTGACACTTTAACTTATAAATACCCTGATTAGCGTAAATAATTCAAAAATTAGCATTACTAACGTAAATAATTTAAAAAAATCACATAAAAAAAATAAATAAAAGAAATTAAATTCAAGCATGACTGCTTTTAGGATTTTTATGATAGTGTGTCCTAGCAAGTGAGGTGGTACCCGAGGAGCAAGTTAAAAGAAGAAAGACCGTAATTAGGGATGATTACGGGATGAAAAATTCATGTTTTCGATGGAAAATCATTTTAAATGGAGCAAAAAATTCTTGAAAAATTCTCCTGTGAGGATGAGAACGGAAAAAAAGTTATTTTTCAATTTAGAATTCAGGGCGGGAAAGGGAATTATGGTTTTCACTTCGAAATTTTTTCGCTTTTGAAATTTAATTACTAAATTTAATTATATTTATATAATTTTATTTTAAATTATATTTAATTTTAATTTTATCAATTGTCAAAATTTATATTAGTTTGATTTGTAATTAAATTTATATTTTTAATTATTAAATATTATATTTCAATTACAATTAATTATTAAATATTATATTTTAGTTATAATTAAATTTTTTTTAAAAAATAAAAATATTTTTAATATGGAGACGGGGATCTCTGCGGAGACGAAAATGGAGGAAATTTTTCTCCCGTAATACTATTGATTCCCACTCGGTCCTTTGCTCGGGACAGTAGGTGGGGAGACACTCCCCGCCCCTGCCCCCATCCCGCGATCATCCATAACCATAATTAACATATTTACGATGAACTCAACTCCAGAGTTGACCCATTCTATTGTAGTGGAAATTATAGAATAATTCAAAATTTTTCAATTTTAATTTACAGCACTTCTTGAAACTCTTCCTCATTTAGGTCCCATTATCAGAATTTGTGCATTAAAAGTCTCCTCTATAATTTAATTCCAATACCTAGAAAGTTCATAGAAGGACATTGGAAAGTAGTGCAAGTGTATATCACTACCATAAATGTATACTACAAACTTTATTTTTTCCGCAGTGTCGATTACACTCATTGTTCGATTAGGTCTCCAATTAGTCTACCGAACTTGATAGGTTCTAAACTAATTAAAATTATTTATAATTTAGGCTAATTTATTTACGTTAATTATATACTAATACTTCTTTTTGTCCCCCAAAAATATATATTCCGTATTTGTTTAAATTATATATATATATATTTGGTATTTTACATATATAGAGCTAAAGAATTTTATAGTTAATTCAACTGGTATCTTATTTTTATAATAAAACAAAGTATATCGTTTGACAAATATATTCTAATCATATAGCAAACTGTCAATAACGTTCCTCTCATATGACAAATATACTCAAATTTGACACCCGCAAGAAGAGAGAAAAAGATTAACAAAATTTTGAAATATTTCGATGATAAAATTAGATCGGATAAATAAGATAAATGATGAAAGAATAGAAAAATAGAGAAAACAAAAGGAAATTTGCATGTATATATTTATTAGGATTTAATATACATTTTAATGCATTGAAACATCTGGATTAATGACTAATAATTCGCTATTATAATTATTTCTAGCATCCATTCATTGGTATTTATTTAACTGTTTGGTTGATTTTAGCTTATGGAGTTTAATTTAATTAACTTTATTATCAACTACATTCGTTTTTTTATCTGTTACTTTTGTTATTTTTATCATAATTAAAAAATAATAAATAAAATTTAAATTTATTATTAAATTATGTTATTAAAATTAAATTATTAAATCTGATTGATTTTGAATTTATTGACAAAAAAAATTGTAAAAGTAAATTATATTACATTAAAAATTTAAAACTAATAAATAAATAAAATTTAAAATTTACTCAAAAATTACAGATAAAAAAACGAAGGAAGTATGATATTTGAGATTGCAAGCTTTGCATGACAAATAGGAATAAGTTAAATTATACAAATCCAATTTTTTAAATTCAATTCCCAGCTATTCTTTCACTAAATTAAAACAAATAGATAATTTACTTATTTTTTACAACATAATATAATTTTTTTTTTCAGAATATAAAAGACTATATATATATATATCAACTATTCACTTTTTCTCCCATAGTTATTGGAGGGCATCTAATGCCATCTTCCAACATATTCTTTACCAAATTTGTTTGAAAATTTATAAATAAATACGAATTATATGATCATTTTTTTATTTAATGGTTAAGATTTAATTGCGAATTAGCAAATTTTTAATATATCTAAAAAAATTCCGTTACCCATACTAAACAACGTCCTTCTATAAAAAAAAAAAAAGACAACGTCCTCTCTAAACCGCTTCACCTAAATTACCAAATTGGCCTTACAAAATTTAAATTAAATTAAATTAAATAGAAAAAATTAAAAAGAAGAAATCCGTAGAATTAGAATGAGTACTCTTTTAAGTTTTAATGAAAAATCGTCATCAAGGAAAGAAAGGCATGAGAAGCGAGACAGGTGTCTTGAGCCGGTCATAGACGCGTAACGCCTCGAAATTACCAAATAATCCACACAACAAGAGGCCAACACAAGGACAATTCCGTCAATGAAAAAATCAATATTCTTAATCTATATATTAACAACTGAAACTGCTCTTTCTTTTATATAAATTTTCTTCTCTGTCTGTCCATCTTATACAGAGTCTTTTACAACTGCCACCCATTAACAGCCTTTGTCTTCGATTCGATTCGATTCGTTTCCTTTTTATTTTTATTTTTTTTAATACAAAGTTTTGAGCTTTTTAAGCTTCTTAATTTTGGGTTGTTTTTATTTTTATTTTTTAATTATTATTCTTTTGAGACTATCTCTTTCAGCGAAGTTTTTGTTGTGAGAGAGAGAGAGGATTAACGGCTAATTTTGCTGGTTCAGCGGCTGAGAAGCGGAGATCGAGGAAGAGGAAGGTGTTGAAGTACAGTTTTGCCCATTTGGATACCCTATTTCTTGCGGGAAGAGGTGGTGGACTTTTTGGTCATTTGGTCAGGGCTGATCTGGTTTTTGAACCAATTACGGAAGTTGGGGGTTTTGAAGATTTGTTTGGATATTTTAGATTGAAATTTCGTTGAAACAGAAGAGAAGAAAATGTGGTGGATGATGGGTGAAAATGGTGGCCATTATTGCTCTAAGAAGACGGATGATATTTGCGGCGATGTTTGTGGCCAGGTGCTTTTCTCTTTTCATTTTCATGGATTTTCGCTCTTTTCTTTCGGATTTGTTTTTAATGTGTGCTTAGAAACCCGATTGATCTGTTTGTTTTGGTAATTAGAGAGTTCAATGTCTGAAATTTTCAATACTAGATTCACATTATAAATAGTATATTTTCCATTTTTGCGGTTTTGGGGGTTCATCTGGCCACATGAAGAAACATGTGGGTTTTTCTTTTTCCCCTTCTGAGCATGACGGGGTGATGATTTAATTTACTCTGCGCTCTTTTGGATAAAAATTATCCCTAAAATCTTGAATTTCATTAATATGTACAGAATGCAGGTGGTGGTGAATTTGGGTATTTTGTTTGCCGTTTTGAAAAGTTATGATTTTTAATGTTTTTTCTGAGAAATTGTCTTAAGGGTGAACTTTTTCGAATCATAATTGTAAAAGAAGCAACATTTAGCAATTATTTTGTGAATTGACTCGTTCTCTTCTGCAATTTTCACAGATCATTTATACGTTTGAAAAACATGAAAATGCAAATACTACTTTTTGTTTCTGTAAATTTGTTTTTTTTTTTGCTGGAAATTTTCCGCGAATCATTTGCAGTTATTCAAATGTTATTGGTTGGAAAGCTTCTTGCTCATTTCTAATGACAGTGAACTTTGTTTAAATTACAGGACTCTGGTCGAGTTTTGAGCATGAACAGACTCAGGTGTATCCTCCGAGGAATCGATTTAAAGACCTATTTATTTCTATTCATTTTGGTGCCAACATGTATGTTTGGTATATATGTGCACGGGCAGAAGATCTCTTACTTCCTACGGCCACTGTGGGAAAAACCACCTAGAAGCTTCAATGAAATTCCTCATTATTATCATGAAAATGTGTCGATGGAGAACCTCTGCAAGCTCCATGGTTGGAAGATGCGTGAGTTCCCTAGGAGGGTTTACGATGCAGTGTTGTTTAGTAATGAGGTGGACCTCCTCACTATTCGATGGAAAGAATTGTACCCTTACATCACGCAGTTCATTCTTCTTGAATCTAATTCAACATTTACTGGTACTGGGAAGCCTCTCTATTTTGCCAAGCATCGTGATCAGTTCAAATTTGTCGAGTCCAGATTGACTTATGGGACTGTTGGTGGGAGATTTAGGAAAGGAGAGAACCCATTTATTGAGGAAGCATATCAAAGAGTAGCGTTAGATCAACTGATCAAAGTAGCAGGGATTTCTGATGATGACTTGTTGATAATGTCGGATGTGGATGAGATTCCTAGCAGGCATACTATTAATCTTCTGAGATGGTGTGAGGACATACCTCAAGTTCTTCATCTTCGGCTAAAGAATTATCTCTACTCTTTTGAGTATCTTGTGGACAACAACAGCTGGAGAGCTTCAGTACACAGATATCAGACAGGCAAGACTAGGTATGCACATTATCGACAGGCAGATGACATTTTGGCAGATGCTGGATGGCATTGTAGCTTTTGTTTCCGTCATATAAACGAGTTTATATTCAAGATGAAAGCTTACAGTCATGTTGATAGAGTAAGATTCAGGCGTTTCTTAAACCCTGATAGAGTCCAGAAGAAAATCTGTCAAGGTGCTGACTTATTTGATATGCTTCCAGAGGAGTACACATTCAAGGAAATCATTGGGAAAATGGGACCTATTCCTCATTCATACTCAGCTGTTCATCTACCAGCATATCTATTACAAAATGCTGACAAGTATAAATTTCTCCTGCCTGGGAATTGCATGAGGGAAAGCTGAGTAATTCATTCACCGGGATAACTTACTGTATCTGTTTCTGTAAAGCTTAGGCAAATATGCTCCGCTTATGCGACTCCTTGTGAAAGCTCCAACTGAACACGTGGCAGCTGGAATGTGTCACTGATACAGGCATGCTAAATTGGGAAAATTCTTGGAGAGTTGGACTAATTCTCGGATTTTCAGGAGTCAAATTCTGTGTATATAGCTTTCTTCATCTGGATTGGGGCTTTATTCGAGGCAGAACATACTGATTTGAGCCAGTGAGGAACATGCTGTGACGGTATCAGCAAATTCTTTACTGGTGATGTTTGTGTATTTGTTAGCATTTGGTAGAACTTGATTCTCCAAAAATTATAGTTTGCGGTGCCGGTGGTGATTTCCTTGTGGAAGGGAAGTTTTGTTCCGAGACAATTTATTCTTACTTATCATTGACACCATGATTCATTATATTTTAATGCATAGATCTGCTATTGATCACAATTCATGTTTCCAGTTTAATACAAATTTTAGTCACTTGGTTTGATTGAGAGACGAGAAAATACAGGATTTGGTCAAGTATTATGAATGAGGACAAAGAATCTAGTATGAGAACATGGTGCAAGATTCCATATGTCTGTCTTTGGTTGTCTAACTGATATGATTAAAGATTCTCTTCTGTACATGGTGTTTTTTACTCATTAAATGATCTTAATTATCAAACTCTCTGATTTATTGGACATGTAATGTAACTGATGAGGAGATGACCGTTAAGCTGTCATTTATTTGATTGTTTACCAGACAACCAATGTTGGGAACTTTTGGCTTGTAATGTGGACCATCTCTCTTTACTTAAATAGGTTGTAGAAATTTAATTGAGGTCTGTCGGAGAGGTTTGGTAGGTACTCTGCTTCTCTGGCATAGCTGGCAATTCCTTCTTTGCACGATCAGCTTCTTAGCTTAATAGTTGTGGAATCTGGGCCCTACTTTTTTTTATTAACAGCTTAACAGGCTTAATTTTCTGTTTATGTACATTTATAAAAAATGATAAATTAATGTTTCTGTTAATATTTTAGAAGCAACAACGGTGTATTATTTTAAATAGAATTATTATATTTTATTAGAATTTGGCTGGAATGGCTTGGTAAGATTGGCCAGGAATTACAGGCAGTTAGGGGTTAAAAAATACTTGTGGGGCCATAAACAAGTCCTAATTTTCATTAAATAATAAATAAATATTAAAAAAAATGTTACATTTGGAGCAGGCAGATTCCCTGAGCACAGCAATTTTAATATAGTATTTTGAGAAATTTGTTTAAAGCTAATTTGGTTGCAGGTTTAAAGGAAGAAAAGGGGGAAAAGCTACATTGGAATTTAGAAATTGATGAGATTTAAATTCTGATGCTCTTATGATAGTCTTAATTTATAACTATATAGCTGCATTTATCTTATAAATTCTAAATTATTAATTGATTCTACTGAGTTGATGAGTATATGGTATTATTAATTGTACTTTTTTTCAGAAGAAAAATTGATGAAAGCGTTAAATTGTAATCAGTAATATCAAAAAACTAGCAAGCATCGGAAGTTTTGGATTGCAAATTTGAAGTTCTAAGCTTACAGAACACCAAAAATTATAATCATGTCCAACGGCTGCATGTGGGCCAATAATATTATGTACAATTTGCTAGGGGTTGGGAAAAATTGAATTCGTGACCAATTCAATGTATTTGGATGTAATTAGTTCGAAATTTAATTTAATAAGTTTGATTTTAAAGAGAAAATTCTGTTTAATTGGTTTGCTTTGGTTTTGAAAATAGCTAAAATTTAATCCACCAAATTTTTATTATTCTTATTATTTTTTTTTAAGAGAAAGCAATACAAAATCAATAAATAATAGCACGAGCAAAATAAACTCCAGCCGCGTCGCCCATTACCAAATTGACGGAACAACACAATGCAAAAAACACATTTCTACCTTTCTAAAGAGCTTGAAAACGGGCACGGAGAAAAAAAATTGTATTTCAAATAGATAATTAAAGTATTTTGTTGACCATTATGAATAATTTTGATATTCAATTTTTTCAGTCCTAATATTTTTCGTATCCGATAATTTTTTACATCACGATTGTTAAGTTGTAATTCGTCATATTTATAAAGAAGCTAATGCTGCTGCATATTATCTTGCTAATTGGATGTTCAACTGGGAGTTTTGGTTTGCCTGGCATACTTGTTATCCTACTGGTTTAAAAAACATTTTAGCTTTATATGTTCCATTTTACAAATAAATATACAAATAATTATTCAATTCTCTAATTTACCCTTATTTAATATTCATTGTTATCAATACATATTATCTTTTAAATTAATAAAAAATATAAATAAATTATATTATTTCAAGAACATTAATTGCATTTTAATAATTCTTGTAAAATAAAAAAAGTGTGCTTATTTATACGAAACGGATAGAGTACTTGTTATTAAACGGATAGAGTACTTGTTAGTAAAATCAAAGATAATTCATGCATAAACCGGCCCCGAAAATGTTGGGCTTTTAATTGGGTTGGGGCTAGGCCCAAGATTTAAAATAATGGTAGCTAATGGATACCATATATTGGACGATATTCAGAGCCCAAGGGATGTAATTTGGATTCAGCATGTCAATCTGAAATTTATTAATTTGTTTATTTAAAAAAAAAAAAAGAAACCGAAATTAAAACAAAAATAGATGTAAAATATAGACAAAAATTGCAATAATTAGCCCTAAAGGGCAGCTGGCTCCACCCTTACATTTGTCCTCTAGTTTGTGGTAGATTCTTCTCCATCTTTCCAAGTCATTGTCAATCCAAAAGTAACCAATTCAGGGATTTTATTGTTTCTCTCTCTTATCTCAATATATGCTTTTAAAACCATTAATGTGTAATTAATATAAACAAATTATCTTCAGTTTCTTGTATTTAACTTTCTAAAAACCATGAGGCCACAAATTATACCACTTGATTATAATAATAATGATAATATAAGTGATCAAATGAAATAATAAATATAGCCCTTAAATTCGAATTGTACACAAATAGTATGCTTAGCACTTGGCAGCAAAATAAAAACATCCATCATTCTCTATTCATTTATTTTGAACATTATTTGTTTATTTGTTGAAAGTTTAGAACATTTGCTTACAAAAGTGAAGATACGCTTGCATTAGTTCTGCTAAAAAATACTATAAAAAGCAAGATTCTCATGCAATTAATAGTAACAATTTCCTCATCTTGCTTAAAAATCAGAAAAAAAAGAGAAAAACATCAAAATTCTTCCTAAATAACCCTAGAAATTAATTTAGGACAACAATTATCATCACATAATAGATCTACAAAGCGGACAAGTACTATGTTTATTACCAAACCACTTGTCCAAACATCCTTTATGGAAGAAATGCTTGCAAGAAAGCTCACTCGCCTCCTCCTCAGCTTCAAACCCACATAGACAAACACAACATTCCGCCGCCCTACCCCCGCCACTAATGGTGTCGTTCAAAGACTTGAATTGGGTAATTGATACTCTTCTCTCTCTTGCATTTTCTTGACAGTACTCAACTGGGTCTTCTTCCTCATAATCTCGTGGGGTCCAATTAGCACCTATAGTTTGAAGCAAAGACATAACCATGTTCTTCAATAAAGCAACTGAAAGAACTGTGTTCATTACAAGAACTGACAACATTCCTTCAGCTGCACTTGGAAAACTTGACAAACCCATATCAAAGTTTCAGTCTTTTTTCTATACCTACAAAAGCAAGGGTTTTTAGCTCTAATTAACCCCCTAAGCAATAAAAACACAGAGCTTGCCCTTATAATAGAACAAGGAAGTAGGGAGCTTATCAAAGGTATAATATAAGTGGGTGGCAAGGCAACCAGAAGTGTTAACCCTAGTTGGGTTGGGGCTACCAAAATTGGAGTTGTACGCGTGTAGGACAGGTGTTCGGTTTGCAAGAGGGAAGGGATTAATAGGATAATTAGTGAAAGGGACAATACTTAAAAATTAAATTACGACATTTTTAAATCTTACGAACAACGTTTCATGCCTCTAAATTTGATATTATTTTTTCTATTTTTTGGGGTTAAATTTGCGTGATATTGAAAAGATTTATATATTTTTTCTTAAAGTACAAGAAATAATATATATGAAAAAATAGAGAAATAAGATATTTATTTTTAAAAATATCAAAAGGTAATATATACCTTCTCTCTTAATTTATATATGACTCTTTTAAATAAAATATATATGTTATTTATATGTTATTTTTAAATTTTTAATATAGTTTAATCTAATTTTTTAATTTAATTTTTTAATAAAAATTAATTTATTTAAAATAAATTAAATTTGATAATTTAATTAAAATTATATAATTTAATATTAAATTTAATTATAATTTTTAATTTTTATAAAAATAATAAAAATAACATATAAAAATTACATGTTGCGAGTTATAAAGACTAACTTATTATTAAATTTGAATTTATAATACGTGCTTGATAAATTTAATGTACGTGATTGAAAATTTCAGCCGAATATAATCCCTTTTTATGTATTTTGTACGACAAGGAGAAAGAAGTGGTGAAGACGGGGGGCTTTCAGAGTAAAGGACGAGTAACTTAGGAAAGGACACGTGGGGATAGAGCTTTTTGGTGGCGAAAGAGGTGGCGACTGGTGGCACCATCGGGTAGGAGCCGAAGTTTCTTGATTCCCTGTACCCGCGTGAGGATTTCAGGCACATGCCACTTTCAAGCTTGGGGTCCATAATTTCTCTCTTAAACTTATAAAAATATCCTCATTCATTTCTCAGATCTTTGGAAATCATTCTACCCTGTGAATTTTTTTCACACGTATAGAAATTCTGTCACCGTGTGTGTGCCTGTGATATTATATTGTCTAATATAGCAAAAATATGTTTTATTAAAAAACAATTCAAATCATTAATTGTAAATTAATACAAAAATGACAGATAAAAAAGTGAATAAAAAAAATGAAGTATTAGTTATTATCTGACATCATCAAAATGTTTATCCTGCAAAATCAAAAATTATTTTACAGGGGGATTTCAATTCCCCTCTCTATATGGGGTTTAAGATGGATGTTAGTTTACAGCTGAAAAATTATCATTAGTAATAAATACCTGTGACTACAATAAGAGAGTCTACAAATGCAAACCTCAAGCTGTGATGCTATTGTACACTCAGCTCCTATAACTTCTGTTCCCCTAATGAGCTGTGGAATTGGAAGATTCCATAGCTATTGTCTTAAAATATTCATTCTCTGCATTTGTCATCCTGTTTTGGAACATTGTCCACTCCTTCCTGCACCTTTCCCTCACCTGCCACCATCAAACAGAGCTCAGCTTGTCATAAAATAAAACCGGTAATTATCTACATTTACAGTATATATAATTTAAGGGCCTAATCTGAATGGATAATAAGCTCAAGGGTTCAACAGAAACAAAACGTGCACACATATGAGGGGGCCAAAAAGGAATTATTTATTCCAAATATAAATATATCTATTATAAATTATGCACAAATGTTAGAACTGCCGTGTTGGCTTTTGTTTACATCCCTCTCTTTGGTACCTTCCTTTAACACATTAATTCTTCTGATTGTAATGATATCAAATCACATTTGTCTTTACCACAAAGACGCAGCGTGGGATAGTGTGAAAAAAAAAAAAAAGAAGAAACATCATGAGTCACATACCCCTTGCCATGGTGCCTTCCCATTATGTGACTCGCCCTGGCATAAGAAACCAGCAAACAAGTGGTAAGTATTTAATTTCAGCAAACACGATGAAGAAGAAAAGACTGGAGCCTATGAGATTGCTTTCTTACCTGGTTCCCGAGAGAGGGAACAGTTTGATGAACAATCCATTGAGAATCTACAACTCCTATCTTCTCATGGGCAGGCTGTCAAGAGAGAAG
Source organism: Excoecaria agallocha (assembly GCA_037975025.1). Classification (NCBI taxonomy): domain Eukaryota; kingdom Viridiplantae; phylum Streptophyta; class Magnoliopsida; order Malpighiales; family Euphorbiaceae; genus Excoecaria; species Excoecaria agallocha. Next base: position 56,707,941 of record CM075807.1, on the reverse strand, counting down.
TAATTTAATATATGAGATTCATCATGAAAACCACATAAATGGAAAAGTTAATAAATTAAGTACAACAAATATGGGTTACTTACATCTACACATTTTCTAAGAGCAAAGTCAAGGCCCCAACCATGCACCAAGTCGTTCTGCAAATTCCAGAGTATAGCAATCAACCATTACAGTGGCAAAACAGCTTGAAAAGAAACAGAAATAATTCAGCAAAGTGATGAAGGAAAAAAGGCCAGCCCAATGCTTGCATACCTGAATCATATGCCACACACAGCGCCATGCATCTCGTGAAAACACTGTGGCCATGATCTCAACAAACCTGCAATCATGTAACAAAATCTTCAAGCATTTAATTCCCTGATGTAAGATTTAAGTATGGCAAGAGACTATAATAACAAAGGAAAAGTCGCATACGCTGCACAGGGTGGTAGGTGTGGGTCAGTACACCAGCCTGGCTTCTCTACTGTTATTCTGACAGGATTTCAGGGGGAAATATAAGAATTAGTTCATACATGAAAGTATTTTTCAAATGAAGAAATTATTTAGTTATTATATCATTCTTACTTGTGAACTTCACGATCACCTCTTCTCTTTGTCATCTGCCAGGTTAATCCTTTGTTAGGTTCCAATCCAGGCTGTGAAATCTCCAAGCCATGCTTCTTCACTAATTTTATATATCTGGAAAAGCATAAAACATAATGGAACTTTTAATCCAACTAAAAACTGACAAAAAAACAAAAAATAAAGTGAAATTTTAACAGCAATACTCACTCTTCTGCATTAAAATGCTCAACTCCCAGGTCTTCATCCCAGATGAATATGTAGTCATATGCTGCAACAATATCAGGATGTAGAAAACGCTTTGCATACCACCTAGGACAAAATTTTGGAGTTCTTAAGCTTAAAAACACTATTGTTGGAATTCATCATGTATTCATGCTTTTTAAGACTTTTAACTTGTGTCTCCAGTTTTCAAACATTCCTTACCATTTGGTCTGCTTCCGAACACTCACATGAATAGCCCGCTTGGACCACTCAAATTCATCCCATTCATTCACCCGTCCATCATAATGGAATAGAAGGATCGTGAAGTTATCTGAGAACTACAAGAGAAATAAATTCAGATACATATTCAAATTTGCCAAGGGTATAAGAAGATGTGAACAGATGGAGGGGCTAACCTTTTTAACATTTGCGTCAATATTCCGTCTCTGATCATACCCAACAGTGAAGGTCACTAGATATTTAGGTCTGCTGGTCAAATCCTAGACACCAATTTGATCAAATATCTCAAGATTGCAATCAAATATTTAATGTCCAGCACCAATAATAAAAATAAATTATGCGAGTTAAAAAAAAATAGAGATAACTAATCATCATCATCATTAATGGCATCAGATTGCCAGATCAGCAAAAGACAGCGAGCATGAACACATTGCATCAATTAAGATGAAAATTTGAGGCACTATCATTTTCTCTAGTTCAGAAATCTTGATGGCCTAAAGCTTATTAGCAACTTGCTTTTTCAATTTGGGTCTCTAGGCAAAAGACATGATATTACAAAATCACAATTTTTTTTGTTTTATTTATCAATTATTATTATTATTATTTTATATTTTCCAGATTATATTACCAATACCACCTTGTTACATGTGTACATGTAACTGTTTTCCTTAATTGCCCCAACTGTAAGATTAATGTGTCACTGTGAATGCCAACAGAATTATACACCAAGAGACTTGGACATAATGGTTGCTACATTCAAAGTCCCAGTCTACATATTAGGGTTAAGGTATTTCATATTGTAGTTCAAAGCTAAAAGTAGATTATATATAAAAGTTAAAGCAGAAAGCACACCTCACTTGGCAGACCCCACAATCTGCGCAAATAGAAATCTGATTCAGATTCAATTATTCCAGGTGGCAGTCTTTCCGCACCTCGAGGATTTGAAGGAACCCAAATCTGAGAAATCACGAGGAAGCATGCAATGAGAGAAAAATAGTGGATGCACACATGCATTTTTTTTTCTCTTTTTTCTTTATCCTTTACATCAGAAACTATGGACATTATTGTCTTTAACAAAGAGAAGGCTGGAACTCAGCTCATTCAGATATGATCTAAGGCAAAAGTAACATTGAGAGATGCACATTTCATGATAATGCACTAAATTAACACACAAATGACTTATACAATAATAGAAGAACATATATAAAAGAGCCCGGCTTAATGTAATAAATCAAAGATGCATTTTAAACAGTAATAAAGACTTCCATTATGCAGTATTCAGCACACGTTACAATGTTATACTATCATTGAGGAACAAGCAATGATAATATGAATTAGAATAGAAGTGGAGCTTTTTCCGAACATGGTTCCACAGGCATGTATTTTGTTCAACTGTAATCCCTCAACTAAAATGAAGCAATTCTATAGCTTTTCTAGTAACAAAATGCCACAAGAAATAGAAATTGATAAAAGTTTTACAAAAGATTCCAAATTGTTAACTTTAGAGATACTAAAGTTGGTTTTTAGCACGCTTTGGCAATTAAGAAAGAGATAAGACAATGCCCAATTTCTAGTATATAAGTTTGAGACAGCAGCGTCAACACTATCCAATCACATGAATATCACAAGCTCTAACTAAAAAAACAGATTATTTCTTAATTATCTAGTAGTTTTTTGGAGGTATCACCTTAAGTGTTTTTTTTTTCTCCCTCCCTCCAGAGGTTTTCCCTAATTAGAAAACCTTGAGCCAGATTCTCAAAACTCACTCACGCCAGATGCCAAGAAAGCTCCTTAATAATGACAAAAGATCAACATAAAGAAATCTTCTGACTGTGTGCAGCATACAGTGTGAGAATAAGGAAAATGCATGTACCTTTGATGTATCATTTGGATTTGGCCTTTGATTCGAGCTGTCTTTGTTTCTTGAAGTCCAAGGATAGGATACAGTTGGTGTTGAGAAGCCTAATTTTTTGTCATCAACATATGAGATATCAATGGAAGGAAGAAGGCTGGACGATAGATTCAGCTGTCAAATGTACAGAAAATATAAGGTTTAACATATAGCTTCAAGGAAATAATAAAGAAACGAAAAAGAAGAAGAAGCCTCAATAATATACATAGAAACTCAAAGTTTTACACACCTTGGTCAATGACAAAGTAGGAAAAGACACCCCTATGAAGAAGCCACAAACTACTCCCAGAAATGTTGTTACAATAAGCCTCATTGTTTCATTTGGTTTTTTACTAACAGTACTGCAGCAACAATATGCAAACTCTCAACTGGTAAAGTTGTCGTTAGACTGGAAATAAGTAAACTTTCTCATAGAGGAAAGGAGAATTCAGATGACAAAGAAGACAAAAAATAGGATGAGAAGATCCAAACCTTCGCGAAAGTATTCCCATTCTATATACAATATTCACAAGTTATATGAGAGGCAAAAGTGCATTTCAGAGCTCTGTTCTCCTGTACAGATGCTGAATTTCTGATTTCCGGGAGAACAGAGAGAGACATTCAAGGATGGAATCCAGAACCCATATAAAAGACATGAAGAATATCAGTACCAGTCCATGAACAATATCTCGTCAACCAGATTATACATTTTCAGAAAAAGAAAACAAAGCTACAAAAGAAGTTTAATGAATAAGAGTAACTTGTTTAGCTAGCTAGTTCACAACTATCTTGGAATTCAAAACCCCAACCTCAAAAACATATTGCAGAGTCTATTTAATCCAATGAACAAAGGTTACCTCAAACACTAAAATAAATACAGATACGAGCATTCAACATAGACCTCTGCAGCCAATTCTTACGGGTAAGCAAGCATGTGGCTTTAATCAACAAAAAAATCATTAAAAAAACCATAATCAAGTCAACCCTCATGGCCCTTTTTGAAAAACAGCTGAAGCTTAGTTTTTAATCAACAAAAAAACACAGATCCGTGGCATTAGAATAAATACCAAATAAACAACTGTTTTTGCTTACGTTGAAAGACATGGAAGAAAGAAACCCACCAAAGAGCATAGGCCAAACTCCTATAAATGATGAAAAAAAAATTGACTAAATAGCGGCTAAATGAACTTAGTCTATTCACTTCTATCTCAACATTAAAGCGTAGTATGAAAATCAGTTCTTTATAAACTTCAAAATAAATAAATAAATAAAAAGAAGATAAACAGGTTCTCACCTGAATAATCAGAGTTTCGATATCAAAACCAAGATCAGCAATTGATAAGTATAAAGCCCCCCAAATCACGAGAAACCCCCTTCTTCTAGAATTAAAATATGGGCTCTAAAACACCCAGAAAACTCAGAAACAAAATAGAAGAGAAAACTCGTGGTCGTCTTTCAGAGTCGGGAAAAAAAGCACAAATTGAAGAATATAGAAGAATAAAATTGACGAATTTCCTGGGAAAAAGGAAGGACTCTGATTGGATTTCGTTTTACTAATTGATGGGAGCTTAGAGGAAAAGATCTTGCAGTTGCAGAAGAAGAAGACACGGAGGATTTAAAAGAGATGATTTGAAGAATCAATTTCCGTTACTAAAAAACTCAAATTGATGAATAAAAGTAAATTTAAAACTCGAGACAGAAATCTTATTGGATTGGAATTGTGCAGTACAGTGAATATTAAACCTCTGATTTTGTAGTTTCCATTGCAGCTCGATGGAATTTATGCCGCACCCTTCATCTTTAAATATTACATTTCTATTTTTAAAATAAAGTTTGCTTTTTTATTTTTACTTTATATGGGGTAAAAGATTTATTTCTTTTTAGAACTGTAATTTTACTGTTTCTTTTTTATTTTATTTTCTTTCATTTTTGGAGTAATGATAATTCCTTAAATTTAATTGCGTTATATATGTAAAAAAAAATAAATAAATGGGATATAAATATAATTTTCATTCCATAAAATTAATTTCTTATCCTAATTAAATTACCAATAAAATAATTTTTTATTTTTAAACTTATAAATAATTTCTAGTTTTTTTTTATTTCCATAAAAATGTAGACATACCAAATGAATTGGAGATTTTTTCTTTTTTCTTTTTTTGTCTATCTAAATTAGAGATTGTTGACAAATAAAACAGTTTAACCGAATCAGATTTTTTACTTTTAGCAATTAGGAGATGAGAAATGTAGAATTTTATTTATTATCCGAAAAAAATTGGATTTTATTTACTGTGCACGGTTTTGTTGTCATGATTGAAATAATGATTAAATATTTATATTTTATTAGTTCGATTAATTTGAATTTTTCATCAGATAAATATTAATGAAAGACAAATATTTAAACATGATCTATATTTAAATTTTAAATTAAAGATATGTTACTAAACTAAAGTTACTCAATATTTTTTGATGATTTTAATCTTTTAAAAGTTATCTTTGAGCTACATGGCAGAATTTGCAAACATATATGTAATTAATTGATTTTTAAGAATTAAAATTTATTTTATAAATTAACTATTATTTATAATTTTCAAGAATCAAACTAATTTGTAAGAAATAGCCAAATAGAGAGAAATAGAAGTTTGAAAAGATTATTCAATTAGTTCTAAATCTTCTTGATTTGTCAATTAGCCAAATAGAAATAGATTTTTATTTTTATTTGTGAATTTGGAAAAAGATAAAGTTTCTTTACTAAAAAGGTTTATAATTTTCTTAATTAATAAAATGATGATTTGCTCAAATTACGTTTAGTAGGATTTTATTGTTTTGACTTTTGAATAAAGAATATACAATAGCAACAATGGAAAATATTCAATTTTGTTTTTTTTTTTACTTTCTCCGTTTTTTTTATCTGTCATTTTTAAGTAAAATTCAAATTTTATTTATCTGTCATTTTAAAACTTTCAATATAATTTAATTTACTTTTTAATTTATTTTTCTTTTCTAATAAAGTCATAACAAATAAGATTTGATAATTTAGTTTTAATCACATAATTTAATACTAAATTTAAATCTATTTATTATTTTTTAATTCTAGTAAAAATAATAAAAGTGATTAATAAAAAAAACGGATGGAGTATTGGTTAGTCTTAATTTGTGAAATTAGCTTGCAGGGTTGACCATGACCATGTCCATGCCAAGGGTGGTGGGCAACAAATCCAACCAAACTATACTTAATGCTAAGGTCCCTTAACAATATTTTCTCAATGCATTAAATTGCACACGTTAAATCTGTTTTTATGGTCAATATGCATGGAATTTTCAAATTCCATAATCCATATATCTATATTTTTCTTAATTTTGGTTTTATCAATTTTTAGTATAAATAATATTTTTTTAGTATTTATTCGATACATAAGATGTAATGTGTTTAATCATCTTTTTTTTTTCCTCACTGTGAACTAGAATAAATATAAGCAGTACAAAAAAAAAATATCTCTAATAGTTGGCTTTTGAATTTTAAAACATGTCATGTTTAGTTTTTCTCAAAGAAAATCAACCCTAACTTTTCTTTTGCTTTTGTGAGCATTTTTTTTTTGTAATCAAATGTTCAATTGACAAATGAAACTATTAGTCGAATTTTAATAATTAATAATATTTATTTATTAATTAAAAGTTGGTCTTTTGACCATTACTCCATTAAAAGTGTAGGATATATGCAAGATTCAATTTCTTTTAATGATATTTAAAGTAGTAGTTAGATATTATACTTTCTTTGAATGCAAAATAAATCTTCATTAATAATATAAAAATTAAATCTGAAAAATATAAATAAATTTATAAAATTTAAAAGTATATAAGATATACGAAACTAATAAAGTTGCTGAAATATTTTTCTGATTTTTTTCGACAAAAATAATAGATAATGGTAACATGCTGCAAGTAATATAACTTTTAACGGAAAACTTAATTCATCTGCTGTTTACGAAAAAACTCATTTTAGAAGAGAGAAAACTTCCATAAAGGAAGATAATAACCTCTAAATATAGAGGATAAACTTGCATGCTAAAAAAATTAAATTGCATTCAATATTATCTAAAAGAACTAGATTTATAAAAATATAAATAAAAATTGGACAAATATGATAATCAAATAAAAAATAAAAAATTTCAGATTTGAATATAAAAAGACCAAATACAAATAAAAACAATAAATAAAATTAAAATTTCAGATCTATATCGATCTGAAAATTATTATAGAAAATTTTAAAAAAGCACATAAAAAATTAAAAATACAAATATAAATTTAATACAAGAGTAAGATAAAAGAGAAGAAGAGCTGCTTTTCGTAAATGAACCGATGACAGATCCAAAATTAAATAAAAAAAAATAAAAATCTTTAATACCGAGGGAAAAGGAGACTAGGTTATTTCGTGAAGATTAGAAAGAAAAGCAGGCTAAGGTTTTTGACATGTGTTGTAAAGAATTACTTAGATATTATACTTTTTATTACAAGTAAAAATATTAATTTCTTTAAATCTAAATCCAATATATATGGACGAATAAGAATCTTTTTTATTTTTTATTATTTTTTTAACCATTTAGACTACATAAGTGTGATAAAAGAAAAAAAAATAATTATGCATAAAAAAACCATAATTAAAGGCATGCTTTAGATATGGTGGGTCACTAGCTATGATTTTGTTCAAACTTCAAACTTAACGAGGGCTTTGCCTTTTTAGTTTTACCACTAATAATAATTAATAAGAACGGCAATGAAAACAAAACCCATCCTTTTTAAAGTCATGGTTAATTTTTTTTGGAACAATTAGTGAGCGAAAACTAGTAATTTTCTTTTTCAATTTGAAATAATAAATATTCATTTTAATATTAGGAATGATTAAATATCACATAACATATGCATAATATGATAATTAAATTAAATATAAAAAATATTATATTTTAATTCAACGGTTCGTATCTACTTACGTTAATTATAATAATTAACCAGATATCAACTTACTGAATAAACATTCACATTGAGAGTATTAATCATGCAAACAATTCAAACAAGTTTATTATTATTGATGATATTGAGAGGTGATCATGGCCACATGCAACCACAAAAAAGTGCTTTTTAAAATGAGTTTTGGATAAAAATTCTCTACATTATTTTAATATTTGATATGTGTGATAGGCAATTAGGCATTATAATTCTTTTAAAATCTTACATATTTCGACACATTCTATTATTTATTTTTTATAATATATTTTTAGAAAAAAAATTCGAATTTTGATTAATTGGAATAGTAGACGGAGTCTCGACCATTTGAATAATAAGTATTTTCTAACACATTCTAATATTACTTAAGTATTTGAACTATTTAATAATAATAATAATAAGAAGAAGAAGAAGAAGATTTATACCTATGATAAGTTGCTAACCGAGTAATGGAAATTGATTAATTATAGTTGTTTTCTTAATTAAATAAAAAGCACTTTTTTTTTTTTTATAATCAATCGGTCTTGAATAAGAAATTAAGAATCAATGAGAGAGAAAGAGAGATAGGACTTTGACTTGACCTCCTCGTCGTTACGGCATAGAAGCCCCACTTGTTGTTTGTTGTTCGGTCCACCGTCGTCGGCGGTCAACCACCTCGCCTGCTCAGAACCTTCGCGGTGGCGCCAAATGGCAGTGCTCATCTGTCTAGACTTTTTGCCACTTCTATTCCACTTTAGTTTTTCCCCTACTTGACCATTTCTCACCCATTTTTCTAATTTTTAGTCAAGTAAATGTGATTTTTTTCCATTAACCAAATACATATATCAGAACTATCATACCATGTTCCGCTGTATAAAGTGTGTATACATTTATATGGTTCGATTGCTCAAATATATATAGTACACATTCACACATGTCTTTATATCGGTTTACAACTCGGCATAGATGGATCACTATACAGTAGCAATGTTATTAAAATCGGATCGAATAAAAAATTGACAAGATAAAAAATATTTGGTTCAACCGGTTCGATTTGATTCAATCGAATTTTTATTTTTTTCAAAATAATATTATTTTTAATTTTTTCTATGAATATTATGAGAATATAACTATATAAAAATAAAAAATACTTTAAAAATACATTTACTATCAAACATTAATAATAAAATAATATTTTCAAGTTATTCAATATTCATAACAAATATTTAAGATAGATATAGTAAAAAAATTACAAATATTCAAAAATATTCATCAATTATAAATTATAAATTTTATTTTATTCATAAAAAATTGCCTAAGTTTCAATTATTTTTTATTTATATTTTATTTTTTCCAGCAAAAAAAATTGTTGTATATATATTTTGGACAAAAAATGGTTTTATGATTCAAACAGGTTTTCATGGTTTTCACCCGGTTTTTACTGGTTTATCTGGTTTTGGCCGGTTCATACCGGTTCCTGACGGTTTTTAGCCATTTCGTTTTTTGTACATTGAACCAATCGGATATGCTATTGGTTTACGGTTAAACCGGTCAATCTGGGCGGTTCGGTCCGATTTTAATAACATTGTTAGTCATATTTTATTTTTCAAAAATATTCAGTCGTGGGTGTAAATATTTAATTAAACTCAAATATGCAATTTTTTATTTTATTTTTTCTTGCATATATAAAAAAAATAAGGATTTGATGCTTGTAATTTTAGTTTCTCAATATTCTAACAAGTTACATTTTTTTGAGGATCAAATTCAAATATATGTTAAGGACTGGTCAATATTAGAATAAGATCTAGTTAAGAAAACTCTATAATAAGACAAATAAATCTAAACTAAAGGTTATTGGTTAGTTTTAGTCTATTACATCTATAATCTATTGTTTTTAGAAATATATATATATATATATATATATATATATATATATATATATATATATATATATATATATATATATATATATATATATATATATATATATATTGTTAGGCCTTAAAAATATAAATCTATATTAAGGAATCACGGTAATTTGAACTATATATTATCACACCTATAGTTTAAATGGTGGAAATTAAATAATTTTTCTATTTAATTATGATTTGAATCATATTCTTTCCCCTAAGATGCATTATAAAAAATACATTGATGAATCATATAGGCCCTAATTAGAGAGAATGTATTTTATTTATTTTTGCCACATTAATTCGTTTATTTTATATTAACATTATGGATTTACCACAAATATACAATCTAGTTTTATCATTTAAGATGGAGTTTTAAGTCGAATCACGAGAAACTCTGGTGACTTTAGAATTAAACTTTAGGAGTATTTTACCCGAAAACTTAATGGTACAGGTAGTAGAAATGGGGAAATAAATGGAAAATTGCCTAACTAGATAGGCTTGAAGGGAGCCAATAGTTGTCAAATTTGATATTTATTCTGAGTGGGAAGTTGAACAAGTTGGGGTTAGCTGTTAGGTTATGGTTGACTTGACTTGGAGGCGAAAGGGGCAGATGGTTATGGTTGTGAAAATTCTTCGTCCTCATCATCATCAATTTATGTACCTGCCACCAATTAATCACCCAATTGATGCGTTGGCTGCATCCTTCTCTGCTCATAGGGCAGATGCAGTATTGTCAACGATTTTTTCCTGTCCTCTACGTGTCAAAAATTTTAATTTTAAATTCGTTTGTCATTACCATTTATCGCCAACTTTAATAATATTTCATTGGAGCCATCCAACAGTGAAACTGAGATAGGCTTGAATTCGAAAATCCATTCTAAAAAGAACATTAATATTAAATGTTATTTTTATATCTGGGGCAACAGAATGGTATAACTCTTGAGTTTTTAGAGAAACTAAGAAATATGAGAACGAGAAATCTAAAAATGTATATTTTTAGAGAAAGGATAAGGATATGATAAATTCATGATTTTATTCATAAATTGAAAAAGCCATGATATTCTCCCATCGGATCCATGAACAATATTAACTATAACATCATAATAGCAATGACTGTAACATCATCAACATAAAGGGCTTTAGGAATTCACTGTAAAATGTTGCTTATTTACATTGGAAGTCACTGCATATGCAGCCCACATAGGATCCCCTCAAATTTCAGACCATAGATACACTGGGGAAGGAATGCCTAGCTGTATAAGCATCTTGTTATTAATTTTTCTATTTCCATAAACTAGTAAAAGGCTCACTTTGAGAAATGGACAGACACTGCCACTTTAATCTAAGCCTCCTGGACAAAGCCATTGTTTTGATCAGACAATGCAGCAAATGAAGGAAGCCACAATTCGATCCGGGTTCCGCCAGCTCCAACGGCTGCATCTGTGATCCGAGGTGATATCAAACGGACAACACAACCATAACTCTCGAGTATCTCACGAGCAACAGTCAGCCCAGCAACAAAATTCCAAGTCATATTATCTTCAACCTTGTTCTCTGAGAAAAGCTCTGATCCAAATGGTGTGAGAGAATGCATCTGGGTCTGAAACATAGCAATGTACCAGTTCAACTATACAGACCGTGATTAAAGTAGAAAGCAAAATACATGCATACAAAAAACTAAATTTCTTCACGATAACCAGAAATTTTAAACTATATAGCACATAAGAGAAGCAAAAGTGCATTAAGGAATTTGGCAAAACTTGCCATGAGTGAATAGTTGGGTGTTCTCTCAAGTCTCATTCAATGTGGAAGCAATGTAGGAAGTCCGTCCTCCAAGCTTATCTGATCTCGTCGTTATCAGCAACCAGCGATTCAGATGCTAATCATAGAATGATCATAGACTTTGAGAAGTAGTATTTAAGCATGTTCACAAGAAGGCTAATACGTGGGTTTATAGGCTTCGAAGGCTTTGCTTTAGTTCTGAGCAAGGGCTTGTGATGCTTCTTGTTAAATCATCCAGCGCAAATAACAAAGGTGCGAAGGAAGGATTGGGCAGTGTTTCAGTTGCTACACTGATGTAAGTGGTTTGGCTTTTGGCTTCATTAATGACGACAACAAATATCTTGCCCAAATACATAAGAATTCAATGAAACTAGTACATCCTGACAAAAGTCTGTCCTAGTAAAAAAATTGGGATGCTAGTATTTGAAAATCTAGCATTCAAGAATTGATACAAAAAGGTTAGGCTAAACCAGAAATTGAAGACATTTACTCTGCGATCGGAAAAAATTTTAGAGCATCAAGCAACACATTTGGGATCACAATAAAGCCTTATCTGCTCTAAACTAAGAAGAGAATAATAATTAACACCTCTCGACAGGCCAAGTATCCTACTTTGCACCAGAAAATTCAAATTATTATGAATATGTCTTCGAGATGAGATCAAGGAAAATCATTATAGATGATACTTCAGATGATAGGTCTAATCAATTTATATTTCTCACTAATGTTGCCCTTTATTATTTTCTTTTCCACCATGGTTCCACTTAAATTGAACTAATGAGATTTTCTCTGATAAAGAAGATATGTCCATTCAATGTCTAGTTGTCAAGGCATCAGACCATTCTAGATCGCACAAAGACGTGATGTGCATGCATCTGGTGAATGAACAAACAAAATTCAGGGGTTCTAATCATTATTTTGGAAATTGAAAAGCTAGCTAAGTGGAAGGCAGTCATCCTTACCAGATAGTGCATATCAAGGCCATCATCATCAATAATTACAAGGGTACCACCTGCAGGTGCTTCAGTAGATACAATTTCAACTTTGCCCCCGACATGTGTACGCAATAATGCTCCTTCAATTAAATTGCTCAAAGCCTGGCGTAAAGCTGGCTCTTCTATAGCAACTTGCAAAGATTGAGAGAGTTTCCTAAGCACTACACTTCGTTGCTGCTGATGGGCAAGGGGCTGAACAGCGCCAACCAAATCTAATAGCACCTCAGACACATTGCATGGCCTTCCTGACACAATTACAGACATAAGCCAGAGGACTTTTAAAAGATGAATTGAATTGTATTAAATTCCGTCATACAACAAAGCATAATAGGGGATAGGTTTGAATTATACAACAACCTTAGCTAGGCAAGTGTGTGTGTTTTTTTTAAATTGTCTTGGAACATGAGCACTATGTATTGAGGGAGAGACATAGAAACAAATATTTGAGCGTCAGCTCCAAGCTTTCAATTGTTTCTCCACAAGTAAATGTGCGGTTTTGGAAGTTGGAACCAGCCCAAATACTATTGCCACGTTACACTAATTGAGACATTTATGAAAGTTGCACATACCTTATACTATGTTGTTGCAAGGGAACAAGAGCCAAAGGTGGCATAGGCATTTCTAAGTCGTCGGATAAAGCATTTTGAGAATATGGTTTGCTGTAACTTGGCAAATTATTGTGGTTGCCGGTGTCTCTTGAAATGTCATCTGAGAACTGGGACCTTGATGAGTCATGATGGTGATAACTTGAATTGGGAATTTTCTGCAATGCCTCTTCATTGTACCGCATTATATTGGTCTACAGCATATCAAACAAGAAAATATTGAGGCACCCAAAAGTATATTGACATTCAATCGGCTTTCCTTTTCATAGAAGAAGTTTCGAAACTACAATCAACTTCAATTGATGGTTGGCATAATATAAAAAATTTCAATAGGAAACAAATACCAAATGAAATTGTTGACAAAGAATTCAAAAGGCATGACCGTGCATGCATCTTGCTATGTGCATGTTTGAACTCCTATATCTATGTATAAGCAAGAGAGAGAAAGATAGTACCTTTGTCAAATAAACAGCTTCTTGGAGTTCTTGAAGAGTATATCTCATTTGGTCACCCTGTATTAGTATGTCTTCAACAATGTCATAAGAAATCTGCAAGAACATATCTTTCCTGCATGAGTATGCATTAAAAGTAATGGGAGAAAAGAATTTAGAAAATAAATGCAGGTAATTTAAAAGCATGTACTTCACTTCTCTTCATGTGGGAAGATAACATTTTGCTCAAAGTGTGAATGCTAGAAAGAGGACCACGAATCTGTGAGACATTAGTGAAAATAAAATCATGACATCTTCGCCAAATAGTTAGTAGGAACCAAAGTATAAACACAGCATGTGAAAATCATCTACCTGTTCCACCAGATTACTCATTCGGACATTATTTTGCCAAGACGATTGCTGGAGTAATATTGCTTTCTGCAAGATAAAGCCAGCCAATCAACTTTAATATGGGGCATTAAAAAGCCCAGCATCCCATAATCTTTACACAGCGCACCATTTTTCCACATATAACAAGCAAAATACAATATAACGTGAAGCCAACAGAAAGAATCAAAACCGTGTGGAAGCACCTGAAGAGGACCATATAAAAGATAAAAGGATAGAGCTAGAATTAAGAGCAAAGTGGCTTATACTTGACCAAATTATAAAACAATGTACGACAACAATTACCGCATGGTGCCAGCTTGGCGTTTATACAAGTAATCAAGTTAGATGCATCAAATTCAAATACTACAGTATGGAATGCATGAAATTACAATCAATTGACCAATCAGCTTCTAGTTCTAGCATTCAAAAAAAGAAAAAAAAAAGAAGCAAAAGATAATACATTTCTAAACGGGTTTGCTAGGCCATAAGTAGCAACAAACAGGTTCAATTATACGTTACTCAAAATTAACAACTGAGCGAGAAAAATATAAGTTACCTGGTCCATAACATACGCCATAGCTAGAGAGCGGGAGATATTAATAGCATTCGATCTCTGCTCAGCAGTAAAATTATACATTCTCAAAGTCTCGTCATTTAGAGTCTGAATTCCCGACAATTTCTCATCCTTGCTAGAGGACAGAGCATAAGCTTCCTCTGGAGAAGGCAATTGAATCAAATCACTCCTTTTAGTCTGAGCATTTCCACATGATGTTTCCAGCTTCATCATGGGTAACTCAGCAACCAAAAACCCAACAACAAATGGATGTTTCAGCATTGGAAACACAAAAGCTCTATGCTCCGGCACAAATTCTACCTAAAGTAAAACTGAATGTTAAAAATTCATTCGCTTAAACGATCAATTGAACGCAAAAACGGAGCTAAGAGGGAGAAATTGGAGCACATACTTGTTGACTAGAAAGTGCAGCTTCAGCAGCGCGTAAACCTGCGGGAACATTGAAATTACCAACTAATATCACAATATCGGATGCATTTGTTCCTGGATAAGACGTTATTCTTCGAAGCTCCAAACGGTCCATAACGTAACTACCAGCTGGCCTCACATAAATCTGCAGAACATGCAAAGTAACAATGAAATTTATAGTAATTTCTCAGCTTAAATTTCATGTTCCTACCTATTACTCGGCAACCAGACACAGAAAGAACTGACCGAAAGGCTAGCATCGGGATCAACGATTCTACGGAAGAGGTCTAACTGTTCAACGCAAAGTCTCCGAAAATCCACACTAGGAAGCACCAATTTGCTGTTCTTAGCCTTCTCGATTTTTTGCACAAACTCCACCGGAGAATTTGAGCCACTGCGAATAGCGGAAGCAACCGCGGAAGCGGAGGACAGCATCTCTGTCGTTCCCTCTGGTTCGTCATCGGGGAGCGTGCGTGTCACGGGGTGAAGAAGAGCAGAGTTTCTGTTACTGTTGTTGTTGCTGTTGGTGGTGAGGGAGGAGGGTGAGGAAGTGGAAGCGCCGGTGGAGAGAAGAAGTGGTTTTAGAGAGGAGGAAGAGTATGTGACGGCATGAGGTTGTTTAGGGGAGTTGACGGAGGAGAAGAGAGTGGTGGTGGAGGAAGCAGAAATGGGATTAGAGGTGAGGTTAGAGAGACTAATGGCGGAGAGGATCATTGTTTCTGCTGCTGGAAAACGGGGCTCATCGATTGGTGATGCGTGGAAATTTCCATTTTTTTCTTTTTTAAAAAATATTGTAGATTAAAACATGACACGTAATATCTTTAATAGAATAATAAATTATATGTTTAGTTTACATATTATCCATATGAAATTAAAATAACATTTTTCTTTTCGTTTATTCAAAGTTTTATCAATTACTAAATATAAATGAAGTATAAATTATAAAAAAAAAATATAAATAAAATATTTCTTTTTATAATTAAATATTTGATGTAAAAGTAGAAATTAAATTCTAATTAATCAAAAAATTTTTAAATTACGCGAATTATAGCTGAATATTTATAAATGAATTATAATTATTTCGATAAAACTAAATTATGGAATGCTGAGTTTTTAGAGTTTGATCTTATAATTTTTTGAAAAAACAAATTTATACACCATTTAACTATTTATTTCAATTTTATTATTTTGTAAAAAGCAAAATAATCATATAATCCCCAACAAATGCCACCTGATTACATATGAACAAGCAAAAAATGGCATAAAGTAGGTAAAAAATATAAATCCATGTTTTAGATGAACTTACTTCCCTCCAATTAACAAAAACAACTAAACGTTCAAATTTTTGACCAATTTTCCTAACGGCTCGCTGATAAAGATTATTCTTTTGACCCCTCTAAACGCTAACTATCCCTCCATTAATATTTTCACTTCCCCTTCCCCCGCTCCTCTCTTTCATTTCTTATAGCCGTTGGAGCGTTTGTTCTCTCTCTCTCTCTCTTTTGAACAGAAATGGAAATGGTTTCTACTCCGGCTGTTTCTTGTTCTTTGAAGCGAAAGAGGCCACCAAAGATTGCGATTCCTAATGTGTTACAAGAAATCCAGGCTGATACTAGGCTTAAATTCAAGGACTTCACCCCCCAAAATGAACCCTTTTGTTTTAGTGGGATTGGTGTTGGCATTTCTGCTATCAAAGGCAAGAAAAAGTTCATGGAAGATGCCCACAAGATTGTTTCTTGCCTAAATGGCACTCCAAAAAAAGTAGTCTTTCTTCAAAATTCCTTCATGGGTTGTCTTCATTTCCATCTTTTGTTTTCAAATGTTTGTTTTTTGCTAATTTGCAGGCTTTCTTTGGTGTTTATGATGGGCATGGAGGGCAAAAAGCTGTGGAATTTGTTGCAGAGAATTTGCATACTAACATTCTTGAAATGATGGCGAATTGTTCGGGAAATGTATCCAAAGAGGAAGCTGTTAAAGCTGGGTACTTGAAAACAGACCAAGAGTTCTTGAAACAGGTATATTGCAATTCCATATTTCCCTTCACCAGTTTTTAGTTTTTGATCTTCTTCTTTTGTTACTAATCTGCTGAAAAAGATGCAATTTTTCTCTTATTGATGATGATTATGAAACCATCTTAACAATTAGTATGGCTCTATTCCACAAATACTGCGTTTGTAATCCTGTTTTTGTGATTCTCCTCTTTTGGTTTGTATGGCTGGCAAAGTATCTAATGTCTGTAACCAGAGATGTTGTCTTCTAATAAGATCAAAGTTTCCTGATTTTGACTTATTTTTTTTTATTATCCTTAATTTGGATATAGAGATAGTTCAGTAGTAATTGCACAAAAGGTTCATGGAACTTTTAATCTCATACTTAAAAGAAACCTGAAGATAGTGAAGCTAGTGGTTCATAATTGATATATGTGAAAACTGAAGATGAGACGACATAAATCAGAAACGAAATATGACATATCTTGCTTATGTTCTTCTTCGTCTTCTTCTTCTTCTTCTTCTTCTTCTTCTTCTTCTTCTTCTTCTTCTTCTTCTTCTTCTTCTTCTTCTTCTTCTTCATATGTTTGTTCAATATGGTGATTCTAAGAAGATCCCAGGAACTGACATTATCTTATATTTGCTCCAATCACAGCTTGGATTAAACAATAATGTCAAGGTTTTACTGGGAAAGTAAAATGCCATTTCTTCACCATCAGATTTATATTTCAAGATTAATGTAATGTAGTGATGCTTTTGGTAAATGCTGAGAAATGTGAGACAATGCAGGGTTTAGTCAGTGGTGCCTGCTGTGTCACAGCCTTGATCGAGAATCAGGAGGTTGTAGTCTCAAATTTGGGAGATTGTAGGGCTGTTCTATGTAGAGGAGGAGTTGCTGAAGCCGTTACAAAAGATCATAGAGCCGAATGGGAGGAAGAAAGAAAAAGAATAGAGAATAAGGTATTTATTTATTGTGATAAAATCCAAAATTTGGTAAGACTGTTGGAGAGAAAAGCTGAAAATTTTCAGCTATGGTCCGATTAATTAATCCGTTGGTACAGGGCGGATATGTTGAGATTCATAGAGGTGCATGGAGAGTACATGGTGTGCTTTCTGTTTCTAGAAGCATTGGAGATGCTCATCTCAAGGACTGGGTACTGGCTGAGCCTGATACAATAATCTTACAACTGACCCCAGATATGCAATTTCTTGTCCTGGCTTCTGATGGTCTTTGGGAAGAGGTCAGTTGTCGGAATATCTTGAATACCGTTTACATAACCTTCAAAGCAAGATCTTTGAGCAAATTCATTTCATCTACCTCGCAAAAACTAAATTAAGCAACGTAGTACACCACAATTTTTTAACTGCTACACAAGCTTGTGGGTTATGCTACGATTTTATTCTTTTGTTGACTTGGTTGTGTTATGTGGCTAGGTTGGAAACCAGGAAGCTATTGACACTGTGATCAGGTTGTGTATGCCTGGGAAAGAATCTGGTTGCACTGGAGATATTACAAAGGATGATGATGATAACTATGGCTGTGTGAATATAAGTCCTTCAGCGAAGCTGCGGAGAGTTTCTCTTGTTAAGCAAACAAAAAGGGTGAAACATTCTTCGAGCAACAAGAAAGTAAAAGATAACTTTCCATGTGAAAACGAAAGTCCATCAAACTTGCTGAAGGTTTCACTTGTCAAGGAACAAAAAGGGCTGAAATCATCGCCAAGCAACAAGAACTCAGTCTGTAGCTGGAAAGATATACAAGATGAATTTCCAAGTGAAAATGAAAGTCCTCCAATGAAATCAAGAAGAATTTCATTGGCCAAGAGAGTAAATGTCAAGACCGATTCGCATATTATAGAAAACATTTTCGACCATGCCTCTACTCCAGGGCTTGTGGCTGCTTGTAAGGAGCTTGTAAACCTTGCTCTGATTAAAGGCAGTTTGGATGTAACAGTTGAAATTTACAAAGTAATCAAGCTGTTTTGTTTAGTGGTGTACATATTCTGATCTGAAAGCAATGGCATGTTTATCTAAACCACTTTTATCTCTATCTGTAGATGCTTGTTGTTTTAAGTTCAAATTAGCTTCGATTCCTCAAGGTAATTGTTGCATCTGTCACTTTAGATTCCCTGACTTATCACATTACCACAGAAACTCTACTAAAAAAAGTTAAAACCTGGAGGAAAACTACAAGTGTGAAACAACAAATCAAAATAAATAAAAATAACAATAATGATAAAATAATTGGGTTCCATTTACCCTACTCCCACATGCTCTTGCACCTGAAAGCAAACCCCATGCCCCACATTCGCCTTTTTTCTTTTCTACTATATTACACTTTCACTAGAGCTTCCACATAATGAAAAGGGCTTCTTTGCTTTTTACAATGAAAAAAAGAAAAACAGAAGAAAAAGCTTACAAGTTCTGCATATAATTGAGTATTAAATGATGGCGCTTTTCCTTTCATTTCACTCTTCAAAAACTACTCCAAGAAATACACTTGAAGTTTGGTTTCTTGATTCTAAATGCTTTCAAGAAAACATCTAGCTGCATCTATAAGAACACCTTGGGGGTGAGAACTTGATTCTCGATCCCATTTCTGATTCATCTTCCTTTATTTTCCTGTAATTGAATTCGTATTCGATTTCCAATTTAGTTGATCTATATATACTTATATCAACTATGCATGATTCAATAGGTATCAGAGCTTGCTTCTCATCTAGAGAAAGGCCAAGTAGTGTTCCAGCAACCATAACCAGAGCAGGCCAGAGTGTATTTATGTCAATTTACAGGACAAAACTGGCAGGCCGTTTGATCACTATAACATGGTGCAAGAATGTGTTGCTACAAGGGTTATCTGTTTCAGTCCAAGCAGAAACTGGGAATCAAGAAGAATACCAATGCAAAGTGGAGCTGAAGCCATGGTGTTTTTGGAGAAAACAAGGTTCCAAGCAATTGGTAACGGATGGTAGGAGAGTTGATGTTGTTTGGGACCTTAAAGCTGCAAAATTTAATGGAGAAACTGAGCCACAATCAGACTATTATGTTGCTATTGTCTGTGAAGGGGAGGTTGTTCTACTTCTCGGCAATCTAAAGAAAGAAGCTTATAGAAAAAAGAACTGCAGGCCTGCTCTTATTGAGCCAATGCTTGTTTCAAGAAAAGAACATGTTTTTGGCAAGAAAAGATTCATTACAAGAATTGATTCACATGAGATTTCAATTGAATGCAGCAACAGTATTAGCAGCAAAAGCTTTGACCCTGAACTAGAGATAACAGTAGATGGAGAATTAGCCATTCAAGTGAAGCATCTGCAATGGAAATTCAGAGGAAATGAGGCCATTAATGTGAGGAAAAGTAGAAGAGTACAAGTTTACTGGGATGTTCATGATTGGTTGTTTGGTTCTGGTCCAAGACATGGTCTGTTCATATTTAATACCTCAATGCCATTGTTGAATGATCAACAACTTCCTTTTCCACCATTACAGGATGATGATGATGATAATGATAATGTTGGTGGGCCATTCAGTTTATGGTTGTTTTTGTACACTTGGAAAGTAGAATAACATTGTTCATATAAAGTTTTCTGCTTTTTTTTTTTTCATTTATTTTTCCCTTTTATTTAATCAATTAGAAAATTGCTCATTGAATATAACAGATTGAAATGTTAATTAGAGAAAAAGGATGGTAAGTATTGGTTTTTTGCCTATATATTCATAACCATCTATTATTATAAATAAAACAAGAAAAAAACTTACAGGAAGCTTAAATTAGTAGTTCTTAGGAAGTTGCAAACTAGGAAACATGGTCTCCATTTGTGCTCTTCATTTAGTAGTGTTGTTCAGCTGATGAAGAAGTTACAGAGGTTAGCCAACATAATGGAGGATAAATTCTAATAAAATAATGCATAATGACGGTCACAGTATGCATCAAACTGAAAAGCTGTACCTTTATGCAAAAAAGTTGCAGTTTGTGCAGCTTTATCCATAAATCCGAACTCCAAGGAAAGTACTTTTGATCAAATGTAGATGTTTAGCAACATCCTCCATTTTCATCCTTTCATGGGGAGATTCAGCTGAACAAACTACACCCACTTTGAATATCGAAAGCAAGCATTCAATTTCCTTATCACTCATTTGGCTTTGGTTACTCACCCATTCTTCTTCATGTATTTCCATCTTCTCATCTCCTTCAGATTTTGTTACATGTGTTCTTTCCATTTCCAGTGGGAGAAGGGTTGGGTCCATAATCTCATCAAGTCTACTTGGCAGTGCATTTCTCACAAAATTGTGCAAATTTTGATTGTCTTGAAATATTTGATCCGTTGGTCTTTTTCCTGTGAACATTTCTAATACAACGATTCCGAAACTGTACACATCTCCTTCTTTTGAAGCCTCAGAACCCATTCCATACTCTGCATTTCATAGATCAATTTAGTTAATGCATTAAGAAGAACATTAGCATTATCAATCTGATTAAATTATGAGAATTAAAAATATATAATTATGTTCTATCTAAAACAAGAAAAGAATGATTATTAGTTACCTGGAGGTGCATAACCAAAAGTTCCCTTCATTCCAATCGAGCTGGTATGGCTTTGAGTTTCATTATTGCTGGTCAAAAGGAGCCTCGCCAAACTGAAATCACTGACATGAGCAACCAATTCGTCATCAAGAAGAACGTTGCTGGGCTTCAAGTCACAATGAATGATTGGAGTTTCACAAAGTTCATGAAGATAATGCAGTGCAGAAGCCACATCAATTACTATATTCAGTCTCTGCAAAATGTTCAAGTTTCTTGATTGGCAGTTCCTATCATGCAACCACTTATCCAAACTTCCATTCCCCATTAATTCAAAAACTAGAGCTTTGAATTCGTTCTGTTTGTAATCAATAGAGGAGCAGTACGTTAAGAGCTTAACAAGATTTCTATGCCTCATTGTCCTTAATGCTTTGCATTCAGCCATGAAGCTTTTTGATGCTCCAAGAGTTTCGAGTTTGAGGACCTTAATAGCCACATATTTTTCCAATTGATGGACAAATCCTTTATACACAAAACCAAAACTGCCTGATCCAATTAAGTTGTCGATAGAGAATCCACTTGTTGCATGATAAAGATCCCTATAAGATACCTGTATGAGGCCACCCATTCCCTTGGATGCATATGAAAAACTCATTTTCAATACTCGCCTTCGGTAAGCCAAAATAGCAACCGACGTGATCAATATGACACATATAATTGCACAGAAAATTATAATAGCCAACTTAAAGGCAATGGACTTTCCCCTCTTAACTACTTTGGTTGGGCATTTTGGTATATGTAATTCCGGCACACCACCACAAAGCCTATTACCACCCATCAATGAAATTGCACTTGCATTTCTAAACACACCTGAGGTTGGAATCTGACCCACAAGATTATTGAAAGAAAGATTTAGATATAATAGAAATCGTAAACTTTGCAAGTTTTCTGGAATTTCTCCGGTGAGATTATTTCGTGAAAGATCTAACTGCTTCAGACCTTTCAAAGAACCTAACGATGAAGGGATTTTTCCCTGGAAAGAATTTCCTTGCATGGCGAGATATTCCAAATTTAAACAGTCCCCGATGGCTTTGGGAATTTCTCCTGAAAGATTGTTTCCTGACACATCTAAGGCATTGACATTTATTAGCTTTCCTACATCAGGTTGCAGCTCACCGGTGAGTGAATTCTGGGATAAGTTTAATAATATAGACAAGGATGAAAGCCGAAAAACTTCTTCAGGAATTGATCCAGTAAGGTTATTTTCTGAAAAATCCAAAAACTGTAAGTACGTACAATTTATAATACTGGCAGGTATGGTTCCTTCAAATCTGTTTTGGGAAAGATATATCCGAAACAATTGAGTGAGATTGGCAATGACTGATGGAATCTGACCAGATAGCTTGTTTTGTCCTAAACTCAATAGCTGGAGTTTTTCTAACTTTCCGAGGGAAGAAGGGATAATTCCTGTAAAACGATTTGCTCTCATCTGTAGTGCAATTAAGTTGATTAAATTTCCTAGCGAATCAGGAATAATCCCTGAGATTTGATTAAGTCCAAAATATAGGAAGGTAAGTTGAACTGACAAATTTCCTATTGACTCGGGAAAAACACCACCAAAATTATTTAAACCGAAAATTAACCTTTCCAGATTGCTACAATTTTTCAAGGATTCTAAAAAAGTCAAATCACTTTCAGAATTATTTCCTAAATGATTTTCTTCAATATTTACCCATGAAAGGCTTGGTAAGTTTCCCAAACAATTTGGGACTTGTCCAGCAAAATTGTTTCCAGAAACATCGATAAGTTCGAGCTGAGAAGCATTACAAAAGGAATTTGGAATTGAGCCAAAAAAAAGATTATCACCGATACCAAACTTTTGCAAATTATGGAGAGTAAGACCTATATTGTTTGGTAGGTGGCCATTGAACTGGTTAGCCGCAGTGGAAATTAATTTAATGGAAGAATTATTAAAAAGGGATGTAGGGATTATACCAGATAGTTTATTTTCTGAAACACCCAACTCTGCCAGGTTTGTCAATCTACCCAATTCATACGGAATATTTCCCTCCAACATATTGCCTCCTACATACAGGGAATTAAGCAGTGAAAGGTTGCCGAGGGAAGTCGGAATTTCTCCCTTCAGATGGTTGACAGTAGTCCAAAGCTTTTCAAGCATTCTCAATGAACCTAGCTCCGTTGGAATTTTTCCACTTAGATCATTCACTGACAGACGAATTATCCTGAGTTGGGAACAGCGGCTTAGGTTGAGTGGAATTTCTCCGTCTAATGTGTTGTTGCCGAGAAGGAATTGTTGCAGCCGAAACAAATTACCTACTTCTTGAGGAATCGGACCATGTAAACTATTGTTTTCGAGGTTGAGGACCCTTAAAAAACTTAGATTTCCAATAAAGGGTGAAATAGATCCAACCAAATTTTGTCCTTGAAGCACCATTGATGTAACTCTATGGTGGCGTGGACTGCAAGTGATTCCATTCCACTGGCAAAAAGGAAGGGAATCATTCCAAGAATTGAAGGCTCCGTGTGGATCACTGGCTATTTCGGCTTTGAATCCGAGCAGAGAGAGCTTGTCAGTCTCATTTCCGAAAGAAGAAGCTCGGATAAATCTCAAGTTGAAAGAGAAGAAAAGAGAAAATTGAAGGCTAACTAGAAAAAGAAGAAAGCTTCTATTATGAATCTTCATTTGGTTCAGTGAGTGTTGGAATTTTAATAGGTAATACCAGTGCCGGTGTTTTATGCATTCAAGAAATAACTGGAGAATCATATATGTATATATATAGCAAAGGAAAGAAAAATACTACAACTTGCATTGCGTAGGGGGGATCGAAGACTTCTATGCAAAGCAGCAATTAGTAGCATTGATTTAAAGTGGTCCTGCAGGAAGAAATTTGCTAGCACAACTTATTCTGCCACTCAGCCAGAAAAATGGACATTTGAATAATAACGTACAGATCCGTTACACACAAAACCAAAACTGCCTGATCCAATTAAGTTGTCGGTAGAGAATCCCCTCGTTGATTAATTGGAAGAGTAGACGGAGTCTCCAACATTTGAATAATAAGTATTTTCTAACACATTCTAATATTACTCAAGTATTTGAACTATTTAATAATAATAACAATAATAATAATAAGAAGAAGAAGAAAAAGAAGAAGAAGAAGATTTATACCTACGCTAAGTTGCTAACCGACTAATGGAAATTGATAAATTATTGTTGTTTTCTTCATTACATAAAAAGCAATTTCTTTTTTTTTTTTTAAATCAATCGGTTATGAATAAGAAATTAAGAATCAATGAGAGAGAAAGAGAGAGAGGACTTTGACTTACCTCCTTGTCGTTACGGCATAGAAGCCGCCCTTGTTGTTTGCTGTTCGGTCCACCGTCATCGACGGTCAACCACCTCGTCTACTCTGAACCGTCGCGGTGGCGCCAAATGGCAGTGCTCATGTGGCTAGACTTTTTGCCACTTCTATTCCATTTTAGTTTTTCTCCCACTTGACCATTTCTCACCCATTTTTCTAGTTTTTAGTCAAATAAATGCTATTTTTTTTCCATTAATCAAATACATATATCAGAATTATCATACTATGTTCCGCTGTATACAGTGTGTATACGTTTATATTGTTCGATTGCTCAAATATATATAGTACACATTCAATTTTACTGTTCGATTGTGAATCACACGTCTTTATGTCGGTTTACAACTCGGTATAGATTGATCAATATATAATAGCCATATTTTGTTTTTCAAAAATAGTCAGTCATGGGTGTAAATATTTAATTAAACTCAAATTTGCAATTTTTTAATTTTATTTTTTCTTGCATATTTAAAAAAAAAAATTAAGGATTTCATGCTTGTAATTTTAGTTTCTCAATGTTCTAACAAGTTGCAATTCTTTTTTTTTTTTAGGATCAAATTCAAATATATGTTAAGGACTGGTCAATATTAGAATAAGATCTAGTTAAGAAAACTCTATAATAAGACAAATAAATCTAAACTAAAGGTTATTGGTTTGTTTTAGTCTATTACATCTATAATCTATTGTTTATATATATATATATATATATATATATATATATATATATATATATATATATATATATATATATATATATATATATATATATATATATATATATATATATATATATATATATATATTGTTAGGCCTTAAAAATATAAATCTATATTAAGGAATCACGGTAATTTGAACTATATATTATCACCTATAGTTTAAATGGTGGAAATTAAATAATTTTTCCATTTAATTATGATTTGAATCATATTCTTTCCCCTAAAGATGCATTATAAAAAATACATTGATGAATCACATAGGCCCTAGTTAGAGAGAATGTATTTTATTTATTTTTGCCACATTAATTCGTTTATTTTATATTAACATTATGGATTTAACACAAACATACAATCTAGTTTTATCATTTAAGATGGAAAGTCAAATCGAATCACGAGAAACTTAGGTGAGTTTAGAATTAAACTTTAGGAGTGTTTTACCCTTTAAGATGGGGAAATAAATGGAAAATTGCCTAACTAGATAGGCTTGAAGGGAGCCAATAGTTGTCAAATTTGACATATATTCTGCATGGGAAGTTGAACAAGTTGGGGTTAGCTGTTAGGCTATGGTTGACTTAAGTTGTAGGCGAAAGGGGCAGATGGTTATGGTTGTGAAAATTCTTCTTCCTCCTCATCAATTTATATATAGGTAAGATGCAAACGTCTTTGAAATGGCTAAGGGGCGGGTATCTGCCAACAATTAACCACCCAATTGGTGCGTTGGCTGCATCCTTCTCTGCTCAATTAGTTTTTAGAGAGAAACTAAGAAATATGAGAACGAGAAATCTAAAAATCTATATTTTTACAGAAAGGAAAAGGATGTGATAAATTCATGATTTTATTCATAAATTGAAAAAGCCATGATATTCTACCATAAGATCCATGAACAATATTAACTATTACATCATAATAGATAAAAACAACAGTAAAAAAGTTGATGTCAAAAAATGACATTTAACCCTATTCTGTTATATTATTAGCTTCATCCATGAATAGCAATGACTGTAACATCATCAACATAAAGGGCTTAGGAATTCACAGTAAAATGTTGCTTGCTTATTTGTATGAGCATCTTGTTATTAATTTTTCTATTTCCTTGTACTAGTAAAAGGCTCACTTTGAGAAATGGACAGACACTGCCAATTTAATCTAAGCCTCCTGGGCAAAGCCATTGTTTTGGTCAGACAATGCAGCAAATAAAGGAAGCCACAATTCGATCCGGGTTCCACCAGCTCCAAGGGCTGCATCTGTGACCCGAGGTGATATTACACGGACAACGCAACCATAACTCTCGAGTATCTCACTAGCAACAGTCAGACCAGCAACAAAATTCCAAGTCATATTATCTTCAACCTTGTTCTCTGACAAAAGCTCTGATCCAAATGGGGTCAGAGAATGCATCTGGGTCTGAAACATAGCAATGTACCAGTTCAACTATACAGACCGTGATTAAAGTAGAAAGCAAAATACATGCATACAAAAAACTAAATTTCTTCATGGTGACCAGCAATTTTAAACTATATAGCACATAAGAGAAGAAAAAGTACTTTAGCTTAAAGAAATTTGGCAAAACTTGCCATGAGTGAATAGTTGGGTGTTCTCTCAAGTCTCATTCAATGTGGAAGCAATATAGGAAGTCCGTTCTCCAAGTTTATCTGATCGTGTTGTTATCCGCAACCAGTGAGTCAGATGCTAATCATAGAATGACCATGGACTTTGAGAAGTAGTATTTAAGCATTTTCAAAAGAAGGCTAATATATGGGTTTATAGGCTCCAAAGGCTTTGCTTTACTTCTGAGCAAGGGTTTGTGATGCTTCTTGTTAAATCATCCAGCGCAAATAACAAAGGTGCGAAAGAAGGATCGGGCAGTGTTTCAGTCACTGCAATGATGTAAGTTGTTTGGCTTTTGGCTTCATTAATGACCACAACAAATATCTTGCCCAAATACATAAGAATTCAATGAAACTAGTACATCCTGACAAAAGTCTGTCCTAGTAAAAAAATTGGGATGCTAGTATTTGAAAATCTAGCATTCAAGAATTGATACAAAAAGGTTAGGCTAAACCAGAAATTGAAGACATTTACTCTGCAATTGGAAAAAAATTTAGAGCATCAAGCAACACATTTGGGATCACAATAAAGCCTTATCTGCTCTAAACTAAGAAGAGAATAATAATTAACACCTCTCGACAGGCCAAGTATCCTACATTGCACCAGAAAATTCAAATTATTATGAATATATCTCGAGATGAGATCAAGGAAAATCATTATAGATGATACTTCAGATGATAGGTCTAATCAATTTATATTTCTCACTAATGTTGCCCTTTATTATTTTCTTTTCCACCATGGTTCCACTTAAATTGAACTAATGAGATTTTCTCTGATAAAGAAGATATGTCCATTCAATGTCACACTCACACACCTTGGCGAACTTGCCCATACAAGTTCAAGGGTAACATTAGGCCCATAAGTGGGAAGGCCCCTTGTTCCACAAAAAGGAATTCCTAGTAGTGGTGGGTGCCCATCACACTTATAAGCCACTAACTACCCATATAGCTAGCCGATGTGGAATCGTAACAGATGTGATGTGCATGCATCTGGTGAATGAACAAACAAAATTCAGGGGTTCTAATCATTATTTTGGAAATTGAAAAGCTAGCTAAGTGGAAAGTAGTCATCCTTACCATATAGTGCATATCAAGGCCATCATCATCAATAATTATAAGGGCACCATCTGCAGGTGCTTCAGTAGATACAATTTCAACTTTGCCCCTGATATGTGTACGCAATAATGCTCCTTCAATTAAATTGCTCAAAGCCTGGCGCAAAGCTGGCTCTTCTATAGCAACTTGCAAAGATTGAGAGAGTTTCCTAAGCACTATACTTCGTTGCTGCTGATGGGCAAGGGGCTGAACAGCACCAACAAAATCTCATAGCACCTCAGAAACATTGCATGGTCTTCCTGACACAATTACAGATATAAGCAAGAGGACTAGAAAGCATAATAGGGGATAGGTTTTAATTATACAACAACCTTAGCTAGGCAAGTGTATGTGTGTGTATTTTAATTTGTCTTTCGAACATGAGCACTTTGTATTGAGGTAGAGACATAGAAACAAATATTTGAGGGTCAGCTCCAAGCTTTCAATTTTTTCCCCCCAAGTAGATGTGCGGTCTTGGAAGTAGGAACTAGCTCAAATACTATTGCCACATTACACTAATTGAGACAGTTATGAAAGTTGTATCCCGACAGGCAGCCCAATCAGCATCACTATAGGCATCAAAGTGTAAAGAATTGTGAAAAGAATAAAACAAACCAGCAACAAGACAATTTTTCAAATACTTAAGAACATGCATGGCAACATTCCAATGAGAATCTCTAGGTACTTGAACAAATTAGCTAAGTTGAACCGAATATGTAATATTAGCCTTGTACAATAGTCGGTTCGGTTCAATAACCGAACCAAAATAATCGAAAACCGAAATTTTAATATTTTTATCAACCGAACTGAAAAAACCGAACCAAAATTTTTGGTCAGTTTGGTTCGGTTAACCGAAAAATCAAAATTTAAAACTATTTAAAAAAAATAAAAAATTGTGTCTAAAAATTATAAATCATAATATACTAAAGTAAAAATATCTAAATTGTACAAAATAAAAATTCAAATTAAAGATACAATCCCAAAATATATAATAAATAATACAACAAAAACGTCAAATAAATTTTTTCATTTAATCGATTTTCAATTTAATCATCAAAATTTTAAATTATCACCTAAAAAATAGATATTAATAATTGATAAATGTATTTATATAATTTATAACACAAAATAAGATAATTTATATATATAAAATAATTATTCAAATAAAAAATAAAAAAAATTATATAGAATTTCGGTTCGGTTCGATTTTTTCCTTTAAAAATCAAACCGAATTGAAAAACATATTTTTTATAAAATTTAAAACCGAAAACCGAACTGAAAGTCCAAACTAAATTAAAAAAATCGATCAATTCGATTTTTCGGTTTGAACCAAAATTTTCTCACCCCTATGTAATATCAAGTCTTGTAAAATTAAGATAGAGCAACCGACCAATAAGCAGTCTATAAGGAGTTGGATCAACAAGAAGTTCACCCTGATCAACAATTAAGTGATGACCTTTAGGCAATGGTGTGGCCATTGGTTTTGCACCCATCAATCTTATATCTGCAATCAAATCCAAAATATATTTTCATTGGCTAACATAAAGTCCATCATCCGACCGAACAATCTCCAATACTAAGAAGTATTTTGCATGTCCAATATCTTTAATAGTGAAAGCGGCATACAAGGAAGCTTTAATTTCATCAATCAATTCATCAGAAGTACCAGTTATTAACACATCATCAACATAGACAATTAAAACCAAGAAATCACTACGATCAGTAAAGATAAACAAGCAAGGATCAGCCTAAGATTGATGAAAGCCAAGTTTACGCAAATGAGAAGTAAACTCAGCATTTCATTGACGAAAGGCTTGTTTCAAGCCATATACTGATCGAAGCAACTTACATACTTGATTTGGTGCCACCTTAGTGTATCCTTCAGGAGGCTTCATGTACAATTCCTCATCAATAAAGCCACGGAGAAAATCATTATTAATATCCAGTTGAGAAAGAGACCAACGCTTTGCTGCAACTAAATCCACACAATAACTTTTTTGGTAGTTGGAGAAAAACTCTCTGTATAATCAATTGCTTCCACCTGATTATATCCTTTTGCTACTAACCTCGCCTTGTATCTTTCTATAGTCCCATCAGCCTTTAATTTCAACTTGAAAACCCATTTTGAACCAATAGCAACCTTACCATCAGGAAAAGAAGTTAACTCCCATGTATGATTATTGACTAGAGCATCTAACTCTGCTTGCATTGCAGCCACCCAATGATAATTTAACTTTGCATCACGATAAGATTTGGGTTCCTTAACAGTATCCAATTGAGCCATAAAAGAAGTATGAGTGGCAGTAAAACAAGAAGGAACAGCAAAAGGAAAGGCTGGAACCCCATAAGCATTAACAGTAGAAGGTAAAGTAGAAATTCAAGATTGAACAACAACAGTAAAGACAAAATCTGACATCCATTGTGGCCTCCGCGTAGTTCGAACACTATGTCTAGTTGTCTCAACTGAAGTGGAAGGAACCCAATCAACATCTTCATTAGCTACAGCATCACCAAGAACATCCTCTGCTGAAATAGTAGAAACACCTCCCCGTTTTTCAATATTAACAACATCAATAGGATTGCAAGACTCAGTGGGAATATCATCATCAAATAGATTTGCTGTTGGCAGAGGTAAAGAAATAGAACCTGCAGAATTAGAAGTAGCAGTGTCTCTTATGAAAGAAAAAACTTCTTAATGAAAAACCACATCTCTGCTTAGAAACACCTTTCTAGTCTTCATATTGTATAGCTTGTAAACTTTAACACCTGATGAATAACCCGAGAAAATACAAGCAACAGATCTAGGGCTGAATTTGTCCTTTTGAGGAGAAACATTAGTAGCATAACAAAGTGAACCAAAAACTTTCAAAAGAGAATAATAAGGTAAATTTCGATATAGGATTTCAAAAGGTGTTTTCCAAGAAAGCAACCTTAATTATATGAAGCCTGTTAATAAGAAAAGTGGCTTGAAGGATCGATTCTCCCTAGAAAGTATTCGACAAATTAGCCTGAAACAGTAAGACCCTAACCACTTGAAGTAAGTGTCTATGTTTCCTTTCGACAACTCCATTTTGCTGTGGAGTGTGCACACAACTCCGTTGATGTATAATACCCAAGTCAACAAGCAAAGACTGAAATTTAGCACTCATAAACTCCAAACCATTATCAATTCGAATGGATTTTATTTGGACAACAAACTGAGTACGAATCAGGTTAACAACTGATGCATGATGGTATAAGTTACACTTTTATGCTGCATAAGTTAAGTCCAAACACATTTGCTGTAATCATCAACTATGGTAAGGAAATAATAAGCTCCAGTTAAAGACTCTTTTCTGTAAGGTCCCCATATATCAAGATGAAGGTAGCTCAAACACAGAAGTACTATAAATAGCACCAAGAGGAAAGGATAAACGAGTTTGTTTGGCTAAAGGGCATACTGGACACAACTTAGAAGAATTAAAATTTTGCTGCATAAAAGATAAATGCTGCAAAACAGAATCACTAGGATGACCCAACCTTAAATGCCATATAGACAATGAGCACATACTTGTTGACTAAACAGTGCAGATTCAGCAGCGCGTAAACCTGTGGGAACATTGAAATTACCAACTAATATCACAATATCAGAAGCATTTGTTCCTGGATAAGTCGTTATTCTTCGAAGCTCCAAACGGTCCATAACGTAACTACCAGCTGGCCTCACATAAATCTGCAGAACATGCAAAGTAACAATGAAATTTATAGTAATTTCTCAGCTTAACTTTTATGTTCCTACCTATTGCTCGGCAACCAAACACAGAGAGAACTGACCGAAAGGCTAGCATCGGGATCAACGATTCTATGGAAGAGGTCTAACTGTTCAACGCAAAGTCCCCGAAAATCCACACTAGGAAGCACCAATTTGCTGTTCTTGGCCTTCTTGATTTTTTGCATAAACTCCACCGGAGAATTTGAGCCGTTGCAAATAGCGAAAGCAACCGCGGAAGCGGAGGACGGCATCTCCGTCGTTCCCTCTGGTTTGTCATCGGGAAGCGTGCGTGTCACAGGGTGAAGAAGAGCAGAATTGCTGTTACTGTTATTGTTGCTGTTGGTGGTGAGGGAGGAGGATGAGGAAGTAGAAGCGCCGGTGGAGAAAGGAAGTGGTTTTAGAGAGGAGGAAGAGTATGTGACGGCATGAGGTTGTTTAGGGGAGTTGACGGAGCAGAAGAGAGTGGTGGTGGAGGAAGCATAAATGGGATTAGAGGTGAGGTTCATGAGACTAATGGCGGAGAGGATCATTGTTGCTGCTGCTGGAAAACAGAGCTCATCGATTGGTGATTCATGGAAATTTCCTTTTTTTTTTCTTTTTTAAAAAATATTGTAGCTTAAATAATAAATTATATGTTTAGTTTACATATTATCCATATGAAATTAAAATAACATTTTTTTCGTTTATTCAAAGTTTAATCAATTACTAAATAAAAATGAAGTATAAATTATCCAAAAAAATTATAAATGAAGTATTTCTTTTTATAATTACATATTTGATGTGAAAGTAGAAATTCAATTCTAATTAATTAAAAAAAATTTAAATTACACGGATTATAGCTGAATATTTATAAATGAATTATAGTTATTTTGACAAAACTAAATTAGGGAATGCTGAGTTTTTAGATTTCGATCTTATAATTTTTTGAAAAAATAAAATTATACACCATTTAACTTTTGTTTGGATGAGAGTAGGTGAGAGTGCTCAAATGTATATATTAAACCGCCAGAGAATGATGATCGTGGAGTCCAGGAGGAGAGTGCTCTCCCAAGCACAATTATTGCTCTCTCGGGCACAATTCTTGCTCTTCCAAGCATGAAAAGTGCTCTCCCAAACACAATTATTGCTCTCCGAGCACAATACATGCTCATCCATGTTCTTTAAGCTGTTATGTCGCCAACAGATTTTCAATTCAACTCAAACTCCATTATTAACATTAACTTGTTGGCGGGTAAAGGTATTAAAAAATATTACTGAAATGTATATATTAACCCGCCAAATGATTGAGTTATATTTATTGTTTTGTTGTTGCCCATCTCAATTTCGTCGTAGATCTGTGTGATGAAATCAAAAGAGAAAGTGAACGATAGGTGAGTGAAAGAGAGAATGAACGGTTGACAGTGACAATTTTGATATTTTATAATTCACTTTATTTTTTCTGTCTTCCATTTATTTCTATCTACTTTGTAATTTTTACAAAGCAAAAAGATTAATTGAGTTACTTACATCTACTTTACTTCCATTTATCTCCGTTCAAACAAAGTCTTAACTATTTATTTCAATTTTATTATTTTGTAAAAAGCAAAATAATCATATAATCCCCAACGCATGCCACCTGATTACATATGAACAAGCAAAAAAAGGCATAAAGTAGGTAAAAAATATAAATCCATGTTTTAGATGAACTTACTTCCCTCCAATCAACAAAAGCAACTAAACGTTCAAAATTTTGACCAATTTTCCTAACGGCTCGCTGATAAAGATTATTCTTTTTACCCCTCTAAACGCTAACTACCCCTCAATATTTTCACTTCCTCTTCCCCCACTCCTCTCTTTCATTTCTTATAGCCGTTGGAGCCTTTGCTCTCTCTCTCTCTCTCTCTCTTTTGAACAGAAATGGAAATGGTTTCTACTCCGGCTGTTTCTTGTTCTTTGAAGCGAAAGAGACCACCAAAGATTGCGATTCCTAATGTGTTACAAGAAATCCAGGCTGATACTAGGTTTAAATTCAAGGACTTCACCCCCCAAAATGAACCCTTTTGTTTCAGTGGGATTGGTGTTGGCATTTCTGCTACCAAAGGCAAGAAAAAGTTCATGGAAGATGCCCACAAGATTGTTTCTTGCCTAAATGGCACTCCAAAAAAAGTAATCTTTCTTCAAAATTCCTTCATGGATTGTCTTCATTTCCATCTTTTGTTTTCAAATGTTTGTTTTTGCTAATTTGCAGGGTTTCTTTGGTGTTTATGATGGGCATGGAGGGCAAAAAGCTGTGGAATTTGTCTCAGAGAATTTGCATACTAACATTCTTGAAATGATGGCGAAGTGTTTGGGAAATGTATCCAAAGAGGAAGCTGTTAAAGCTGGGTACTTGAAAACAGACCAGGAGTTGTCGAAACAGGTATATTGCAATTCCATATTTCCCTTCACCAGTTTTTAGTTTTTGATCTTCTTTTGCTACTAATCTGCTGAAAAAGATGCATTTTTTCTCTTATAGATGATGATTATGAAACCATCTTAACAATTAGTATGGCTCTATTCCTCAAATACTGCGTTTGTAATCCTGTTTTTGTGAAAATGCTCTTTTGGTTTGTATGACTGGCAAAGTATCTAGTGTCTATAACCAGAGATGTTGTCTTCTAATAAGATCAAAGTTTCCTGATTTTGACTTATTTTTTTTATTATCCTTAATTTGGATATAGAGATAGTTCAGTAGTACTTGCACAAAAAGTTCATGGAACTTTTAATCTCATACTTAAAAGAAACCTGAAGATAGTGAAGCTAGTGGTTCATAATTGATATATGTGAAAACTGAAGATGAGACGACATAAATCAGAAACGAAATATGACATATCTTGCTTGTCAAATGCCTTGAATTTAGGCATTTTTTGTTTGTCAAAAGTTGTTGCTTCATTTGTTTTTTTAATATCTTCTAGAAGTTGAAAGTGATGAAGAAAGAAGCAAAATTGAATTTGGAGAGTAACCAAATTGTTGAATATATTTTTCTTTTACTTTTGGTAGGTGGCATAGTGGCACCTTCATGCCTATAAAAGGAGAGGTTTACTCTCATTTTAGGATATTGAGAAAAATAGAGAAAATATAGTTATTGAGAGAGTTTTGCTCTAATTAATAAGAGAGCATTTTGTGAGCGGGTGTAATTGGATTTTGGGTTGAGAGTTCTCCACTTGTTTTATTATTTATTCATAGTGAATTTTTGCTCCTCTTCTCCCGTGGACGTAGGCACATTGCCGAACCACGTAAATTTGTGTGTCATTAATTTTCTTTATACTTTGGCTATTTTATTCATTATTGCCATTAAATTATTGTCAAAATAGCGCATCGATCCTAACAATTGGTATCAGAGCCAAGGTATTTTCTTAGTATGCTCTGTGGTTGCAGTTTAAACTGATCTTCCACATCAGAAAAGATTTTTCCTTGGATACTGTTCACGTATATAGTACTGTTCAGCTATACAGTTACTGTTCATCCATACAGTCACTGTTCATTTATACGGTACTATTCATACGGTTACTATTCACGTGTACGGTTACTATTCACGTGGAATAGTTGGAGCTATTTTTGAAGTTCGTAATGGCAGCTACAAGATTTGATATTGAGAAATTTGATCGCAACGTAAATTTCTCTTTGTGGAAGATTAAGATGCGTGCCATCTTAATTCAGAATGGGCTTGAGAAAGCCTTATTGGGAAAGGATAAAATGCCAGAGTCAATGACTGAAGAAAAGAAGGAGGAGATCATTAACAAGGCAGTTTCCACAATTCAGCTCTGTTTGTCAAATGAAGTTCTTCAGGAGGTTATCAATGAAGATACAACAGCTGGCTTATGGACGAAGTTGGAGTCCTTGTACATGTCCAAAACCCTGACCGACAAGCTGTATCACATGACGCGGTTCTACACATTTCAAATGCAGGAAGGTACTTCTGTTAAAACCTATCTTGAAGAATATACATCAATTTTAGTAAGTCTAGAAAATGTTGGTGCTAAAGTTGATGATGAAAATGCTGCTTTGAAATTGTTGTGCTCACTACCACCGTCATATAAGAGTTTTAGGGACACAATGCTTTATGGAAAAGATAGTGTGTCTTTGACGGAGGTTAAGACAGCTTTACTCTCTAAAATTATAATTGATAAAGGGATTGTCGGTAGTAAAGAAGATAATGTAGCAGAAGGTCTTGTTGCTAGAGGAAGGCCTAAGAATAAGAATTCAGGCGGTAGCAGGTCTAGGTCAAAATCTAGACATAAAAATTTGATCTGTAACTATTGTCATAAAAAAGGGCACATTAAGGCTGATTGTTATAAGTTGAAAAATAAACAATCAAATGAAGAAAGAAAAGAACAATACGCCGAAGCTAGTGTTGCTGAAAATGAGTCCACATCTGATGTTCTTTTAGTTACTAACAGTGAAAGGTGCAGATTCAAAGATGATTGGATTATGGATTCAGGTTGCTCTTATCACATATGTCCCAATAGGGACTGGTTCTCCACATATGAATCTTTTGCAGGTGGAGTTGTTTTGATGGGCAACGATGCAGCTTGCGAAGTTATTGGCAAGGGCACAATCCAAATCAAGATGCATGATGGCGTGATACGAACTTTGACAGACGTTCGTCATGTTCCTGATATGAAGAAGAATCTCATCTCTCTGAGCACCCTTGATGCTGGTGGGTGCAGATACTCAGGTGAAGGTGGAATCATGAAAATTAGCAAAGGTGCTCTGGTGGTTATGAAGGCTCGACAGATTGGAAGTCTTTACATTCTGCAAGGAGCCACAGTTACAGGAGCTGCTGCTGCAATTTCTACTCAAATGTCTGAAACCGACATCACCAAACTGTGGCATATGAGGCTAGGCCACATGAGCGAGAAGGGCTTGACCTTGTTAAGCAATAAGGGTCTTTTGAGTGGACAAAATACTGGCAAGCTTGATTTTTGCGAGCACTGTGTTTTTGGAAAGCAAAAACGTGTCAGTTTCAGCACAGGTACCCACACAACCAAAGGTACTTTGGATTACATACATTCTGATCTTTGGGGGCCATCACAAGTTCCATCAAAAGGTGGTGCCAGATACATGCTTGTCTTCATCGACGACTTCTCGAGGAAGGTTTGGGTTTATTTTCTCAAACACAAGGATCAGGTATTTTCCACATTCAAGCAATGGAAAACCATGATAGAGAAGCAGACAGGAAGGCAAATAAAGAGGCTGAGGACAGACAATGGCTTGGAGTTTTGTGCAAAAGAGTTCAATGACTTCTGCAACAATGAAGGCATTGTGAGGCATCACACAGTTCGCATGACACCCCAGCAAAATGGAGTTGCTGAACGCATGAACAGAACTCTTATTGAGAGAGCACGATGTATGCTTTCAAATGCTGGATTACCAAAGAGTTTCTGGGCTGAAGCTGTTTCTACGGCTTGCTATTTAGTCAATCGTTCTCCATCAGTTCCAATTGGCTTCAAGACTCCAGAAGAAGCTTGGTCTGGCAAACCTGCAGATTATTCAAATTTGAGAATTTTTGGCTGCCCAGCATACATGCACGTCAATGATGGCAAGTTAGCACCGAGAGCAAAGAAGTGCATTTTTCTTGGATATCCATCAGGGGTAAAAGGATATAAACTTTGGTGTCCAAAATCATCCAAAGTTATAATCAGCAGAGATGTCACATTTGACGAAAGTTCCATGCTTCACTCGAAAAATGAAGTATTGGTACCTTGCAGTTCTAATAAGCAGGAGGAGGCCAGTCAGAGGCAGAAGATAGATGTTGCAGATTATCTTGCTCAACAAGTTTCTACCTTACAGTCGGATTCACAACCATCCAGCTCTCAGCAAGATGATTCAGAGCCCAACTCAGTTGAACTGGAGCAATCATACTCTATTGCCAAAAATAGAGAAAGGAGAGAAATAAGTAAGCCAGTAAAATTTAATGATTATGTAAACTTGGTGGCTTATGCTTTGTCCGCAGCTGAGGAGATCAACAATGATGGAGAACCAGCCACATATTCAGAAGCCATTTCAGGAGTAAACTCAAACAGATGGTTGATAGCTATGCAGGAAGAAATGGAGTCCTTGCATAAGAATGGCACTTGGGAGCTCGTGAAACCACCAAAAGGAAAAAAGATTATCGACTGCAAATGGGTTTTCAAGAAAAAGGAAGGCAACCCAGGCGTTGAAGAAGCAAGATACAAAGCTCGCCTTGTTGCAAAGGGGTTCAAACAAATTCAAGGAGTGGATTTCAATGATGTCTTCTCACCAGTTGTGAAACATTGTTCCATTCGCATGTTGCTTGCTATGGTGGCTAAGTATGACTTGGAATTGGAGCAGTTAGATGTCAAAACTGCTTTTCTACATGGTGAACTTGAAGAACAAATTTACATGCAACAGCCAGAAGGCTTTAGG
Source organism: Excoecaria agallocha (assembly GCA_037975025.1). NCBI lineage: Eukaryota > Viridiplantae > Streptophyta > Magnoliopsida > Malpighiales > Euphorbiaceae > Excoecaria > Excoecaria agallocha. Next base: position 56,669,503 of record CM075807.1, on the reverse strand, counting down.
CATGAAGGCAAGGAGGACCATGTTTGTTTGCTGAAGAAATCTCTATACGGCCTTAAGCAGTCTCCCAGGCAGTGGTATAAGAGGTTTGACTCCTTCATGATCAGCAATGATTTTTCAAGGAGTAATTATGACAACTGTGTTTACTTCAGAAGGTTAGTTGATGGGTCATTCATATACTTATTGTTATATGTTGATGATATGTTGATTGCTGCAAAGGATACTTCTGAAGTTAAAAAGCTGAAAGTTCTGTTGAGTAAAGAGTTTGAGATGAAAGATCTTGGAGCAGCAAAGAAGATTCTCGGGATGGAGATTCAGAGAGACAGGAAAGCAGGGAAGTTATTTCTCACTCAAAGGAAATATGTTGAGAAAGTTCTGGAGCGTTTCGGCATGCAAGATGCAAAACCTGTAAGTACTCCGTTAGCTGCTCATTTCAAGCTTTCAGCCGCACTATCACCACATACAGATAAAGAGAAAAGATACATGGATCATGTTCCATACTCCAGTGCAGTAGGTAGTCTTATGTATGCCATGGTATGTACTCGACCTGATATTTCTCATGCAGTCAGTGTTGTGAGTAGATTCATGGCAAATCCTGGTAAAGTTCACTGGCAAGCAGTGAAGTGGATTTTGAGATACTTGAAAGGCTCAGTTGATACATGTTTGGAGTTTAGTAATGGTGATAGCAGTTTAGGTGGATATGTTGACTCTGATTATGCAGGAGATCTCGATAAAAGGAGATCTTTGACAGGCTACGTATTTACATTTGGTAACAGTGCTGTCAGTTGGAAATCTACATTGCAATCTACAGTTGCATTATCGACAACAGAAGCTGAATACATGGCAGTGACTGAAGCAATCAAAGAGGCTATTTGGTTAAGGGGCTTATACAATGAGCTCAATTCAGATCATCAGGTGACTGTTGTCTTCTGCGATAGTCAAAGTGCAATACATCTGACCAAAGACCAGATGTTTCATGGAAAAACAAAGCACATTGACATCAGGTACCATTTTGTTCGTGATATTATCTCAAAAGGAAGTGTTATAGTTCAAAAGATTGGTACTGCAGACAATCCAGCTGATATGTTAACAAAGTCTCTTCCTACTACCAAGTTCAAGCATTGCTTGGATTTGATCGGCGTATGTACGTAGCACTTAAACTTACTTGGAGAAGGTGGAGTTAAGTTCACTATGGATAAAATTCAAGTCAAGGTGGAGATTTGTCAAATGCCTTGAATTTAGGCATTTTTTGTTTGTCAAAAGTTGTTGCTTCATTTGTTTTTTTAATATCTTCTAGAAGTTGAAAGTGATGAAGAAAGAAGCAAAATTGAATTTGGAGAGTAACCAAATTGTTGAATATATTTTTCTTTTACTTTTGGTAGGTGGCATAGTGGCACCTTCATGCCTATAAAAGGAGAGGTTTACTCTCATTTTAGGATATTGAGAAAAATAGAGAAAATATAGTTATTGAGAGAGTTTTGCTCTAATTAATAAGAGAGCATTTTGTGAGCGGGTGTAATTGGATTTTGGGTTGAGAGTTCTCCACTTGTTTTATTATTTATTCATAGTGAATTTTTGCTCCTCTTCTCCCGTGGACGTAGGCACATTGCCGAACCACGTAAATTTGTGTGTCATTAATTTTCTTTATACTTTGGCTATTTTATTCATTATTGCCATTAAATTATTGTCAAAATAGCGCATCGATCCTAACATTGCTTATGATCTTCTTCTTCTTCTTTTTCATATGTTTGTTCAATATAGTGATTCTAAGAAGATCCTAGGAACTGACATTATCTTATATTTGCTCCAATCACAGCTTGGATTAAACAATAATGTCAGGGTTTTACTGGGAAAGTAAAATGCCATTTCTTCACCATCAGATTTATATTTCAAGATTAATGTAATGTAGTGATGCTTTTGGTAAATGCTGAGAAGTGTGAGACAATGCAGGGTTTAGTCAGTGGTGCCTGCTGTGTCACAGCCTTGATAGAGAATCGGAAAGTTGTAGTCTCAAATTTGGGAGATTGTAGGGCTGTTCTATGTAGAGGAGGAGTTGCTGAAGCCCTTAAAATAGATCATAGAGCCGAATGGGAGGAAGAAAGAAAAAGAATAGAGAATAAGGTATTTATTTATTGTGATAAAATCCAAAATTTGGTAAGAGTGTTAAAGAGAAAAGCTGAATATTTTCTGCTATGGTCCTACTAATTAATCCATTGGTACAGGGAGGATATGTTGAGATTCATAGAGGTGCATGGAGAGTTCATGGTGCGCTTTCTGTTTCTAGAAGCATTGGAGATGCTCATCTCAAGGACTGGGTACTGGCTGAGCCTGATACAATCTTCTTACAGCTGACCCCAGATATGCAATTTCTTGTCCTGGCTTCTGATGGTCTGTGGGAAGAGGTCAGTTGTTGGAATATCTTGAATACCGTTTACATAACCTTCAAAGCAAGATCTTTGAGCAAATTCATTTCATCTACCTCGCAAAAACTAAATTAAGCCACATAGTACACCACAATTTATCAACTGCTACACAATCTTGAGGGTTATGCTACGATTTTATTCTTTTGTTGACTTGGTTGTGTTATGTGGCTAGGTTGGAAACCAGGAAGCTATTGACACTATGATCAGGTTGTGTATGCCTGAGAAAGAATCTGGTTGCACAGGAGATATTACTAAGGATGATGATGATAACTATGGCTGTGTGAATATAAGTCCTTCAGCGAAGCTGCGGAGAGTTTCTCTTGTTAAGCAACCAAAAAGGTTGAAACATTCTCCGAGCAACAAGAAAGTAATGGATAACTTTCCATGTGAAAATGAAAGTCCATTAAAATTGCTGAAGGTTTCACTTGTCAAGGAACAAAAAGGGCTGAAATCATCGCCAAGCAACAAGAACTTAGTCTGTAGCTGGAAAGATATACAAGATGAATTTCCAAGTGAAAATGAAAGTCCTCCAATGAAATCAAGAAGAATTTCATTGGCCAAGAGAGTAAATGTCAAGACCGCATATTAAAGAAAACATTTTCGACCATGCCTCTACTCCAGGGCTTGTGGCTGCTTGCAAGGAGCTTGTGAACCTTGCTGTGAGTAGAGGCAGTTTGGATGACATTACTGTGATGATAATTGATTTAAATTGTTTTAGATGTAACAGTTGAAATTTACAAGGTAATCAAGCTATGTTGTTTAGTTGTGTACATATTCTGATCTGAAAGCAATGGCATGTTTATCTAAACCACTTTTATCTCTATCTGTAGATGCTTGATATTTTAAGTTCAAATTAGCTTCGATTCCTCAAGGTAATTGTTGCATCTGTCACTTTTAGATTCCCTGACTAATCACATTACCACAGAAACTCTACTAAAAAAAGTTAAAACCTGAAGGAAAACTACAAGTGTGAAACAACAAATCAAAAATAATAAAACTAACAATAATGATAAAATAATTGGGTTCCATTTACCCTGCTCCCACATGCTCTTACACCTGAAAGCAAAACCCATGCCCCACATTCGCCTTTTTTCTTTTCTACTATATTACACTTTCACTAGAACTTCCACATAATGAAAAGGGCTTCTTTGCTTTTTACAATTAAAAAAAGAAAAACAGAAGAAAAAGCTTACAAGTTCTGCATATAATTAAGTATTAAATGATGTTGCTTTTCCTTTCATTTCACTCTTCAAAAACTGCTACAAGAAATACACTTGAAGTTTGGTTTCTTGATTCTAAATGCTTTCAAGAAAATATCTAGCTGCATCTATAAGAACACCTTGGGGGTGAGAACTTGATTCTCGATCCCATTTCTAATTCATCTTCCTTTATTTTCCTGTAATTGAATTCGTATTCGATTTCCAATTTAGTTGATCTATATATACTTATATCAACTATGCATGATTCAATAGGTATCAAAGCTTGCTTCTCATCTAGAGAAAGGCCAAGTAGTGTTCCAGCAACCATAACCAGAGCAGGCCAGAGTGTATTTATGTTAATTTACAGGACAAAACTGGCAGGCCAATGCCGTTTGATCACTATAACATGGTGCAAGAATGTGTTGCTACAAGGGTTATCTGTTTCAGTCCAAGCAGAAACTGGGAATCAAGAAGAATACCAATGCAAAGATGAGCTGAAGCCATGGTGTTTTTGGAGAAAACAAGGTTCCAAGCAATTGGTAACGGATGGTAGGAGAGTTGATGTTGTTTGGGACCTTAAAGCTGCAAAATTTAATGGAGAAACTGAGCCACAATCAGACTATTATGTTGCTATTGTCTGTGAAGGGGAGGTTGTTCTACTTCTCGGTGATCTAAAGAAAGAAGCTTATAGAAAAACGAAGTGCAGGCCAGCTCTTATTGAGCCAATGCTTGTTTCAAGAAAAGAACATGTTTTTGGCAAGAAAATATTCATTACAAGAATTGATTCACATGAGATTTCAATTGAATGCAGCAACAATATTAGCAGCAAGAGCTTTGACCCTGAACTAGAGATAAAAGTAGATGGAGAATTAGCCATTCAAGTGAAGCATCTGCAATGGAAATTCAGAGGAAATGAGGCCATTAATGTGAGTAAAAGTAGAAGAGTACAAGTTTACTGGGATGTTCATGATTGGTTATTTGGTTCTGGTCCAAGGCATGGTCTGTTCATATTTAATAGCTCAATGCCATTGTTGAATGTTCAACAACTTCCTTTTCCACCATTACAGGATGATGATGACGATACTGATAATGTTGGTGGGTCATTCAGTTTATGCTTGTTTTTGTACACTTGGAAAGTAGAATAACATTGTTCATATAAAGTTTTCTGCTTTTTTTTTTTCATTTATTTTTCCCTTTTATTTAATCAATTAGAAAATTGCTCATTGAATATAACAGATTGAAATGTTAATTAGAGAAAAAGGATGGTAAGTAACAGAAGGGTCCAAATAGAGCTGGACGTTTGCCATAACTAGACAATAATTGACAAGCCAGATTGTATAGTATAACATCACACATGTTCAATTATTTTCTAATATATATTTATACAGTGTGCGCACCAATTTTTGACTATTGAATAAATATAAAATGATAGTAAATTTTGACTCAACAATTGAAAAATATGCACATTACCGTACAGCTGCATACTAAATTAGTACTCAGAAATGAATGATTCTGATTAGACTACAACTAACTCTCCATGGGCATAAAACATGAATCTTACAAAATTTGGGCTTACTACAGAACCATGGAGTTCAAAGAGTACTACACCAATACAACCATGTTATGTAAAAAACTATTCCTTTGTTGTTACTGCTTCGTGCTGCAATAATTACGCACAATTCGATCAAAATAATAATAATAATAATAATAATAATTTTCTTAATTCTTTATTTTGAAGTCCCCTTAACCACAAGCATCTACGATTTCACAATTTCATTAATAAATTATGTGCCTTTGTCATCCATCATATAAATATTCAAATTCATATTTTATATCTCTGCTTACAATATTTAATAATAATATTAAATTTCATTACAAATTCATTGCATTATTCCATTGAATTTCTTCTTTTATATTTCGTTAAATTGAGATCTTAAATAATTATTTTTTGTTTTACTGCACTCTTAGACGATTATTTTTTTAGCTGTTGAGTACCTAAATTTGGGCGACCATTGCTTAGGACATAGCCATTGCTCCATGTGTTTAGGAGTTATTTTCCTCCCTCCATTTGTATATTCATCCAGAAATAAAAAGATGTTGTGCTTTCATTGATAATTGAGGCCGCATCAAACTAGCACAGGCATAATAACAAACAGAACCCATTCCATACTCTGCATTTCATAAAATCAATTTAGTTAATGCATTAATAACACTAGCATTATCAATCTGATTAAATTATAAGAATTAACAATATATAACTATGTTCTATCTAAAACCAGAAATGAAAGATTAGTAGTTACCTGGAGGTGCATAACCAAACGTTCCCCTCATTCCAATCGAGCTGGTATGGCTTTGAGTTTCATTATTGCTGGTCAAAAGGAGCCTTGCCAAACCGAAATCACTAACATGAGCAACCAACTCATTATCAAGAAGAACATTGCTGGGCTTCAAGTCACAATGAATGATTGGAGTTTCACAAAGTTCATGAAGATAATGAAGTGCAGAAGCCACACCAATTGCTATATTCAGTCTCTGCAAAATGTTCAAGTTTCTTGATTGGTAGTTCCTATCGTGCAGCCACTTCTCCAGACTTCCATTCCCCATCAGTTCAAAAACTAGAGCTTTGAATTCATTCTGTTTGTAATCAATAGAGGAGCAGTACGTTAAGATCTTAACAAGATTTCGATGCCTCATTGTCCTTAATGCTTTGCATTCAGCCATGAAGCTTTTTGATGCTCCATAAGTTTCGAGTTTGATGACCTTAATAGCCACATATCTTTCCAATTGATTGACAAATCCTTTATACACAAAACCAAAACTGCCTGATCCAATTAAGTTGTCGGTAGAGAATCCACTTGTTGCATGATAAAGATCCCCATAAGATACCTGTATGAGGCCACCCATTCCCTTGGATGCATATGGAAAACTCCTTTTCAGTACTCGCCTTCGGTAAGCCAAAATAGCAACCGACTTGATCAAAATGACACAGAGAATTGCACAGGGAATTATAATTGCTAACTTAAAGGCCAATGGACTTTCCCCTCTTAACTACTTTGGTTGGGCATCTTGGTAGATGTAGTTCCGGCACACCACCACAAAGCCTATTACCACCCATCAATGAAATTGCACTTGCATTTCTAAACACACCTGAGGTTGGAATCTGACCCACAAGATTATTGAAGGAAAGATTTAGATAAAATAGAAACCGTAAACTTTGCAAGTTTTCTGGAATTTCTCCGGTGAGATTATTTCGTGAAAGATCTAATTGCTGCAGACCCTTCAAAGAACCTAATGATGAAGGAATTTTTCCCTGGAAAGAATTTCCTTGCATGGCGAGATATTCCGAACTCAAACAGTCCCCTATGGTTTTGGGAATTTCTCCTGAAAGATTGTTTCCTGACACATCTAAGGCATTGACATTTATTAGCTTTCCTACGTCAGGTGGCAGCTCACCGGTGAGTGAATTTTGGGATAAGTTTAATAATATAAAGGATGAAAGGCGAAAAACTTCTTCAGGAATTGATCCAGTAAAGTTATTTTCTGAAAAATCCAAATACTGTAAGTATGTACAATTTATAATACTAGCAGGTATGGTTCCTTCAAATCTATTTTGACAAAGATATATCTGAGACAATTGAGTGAGGTTGGCAATGACTGATGGAATCTGACCAGATAGTTTGTTTTCCCTTAAACTTAATCCCTGGAGTTTTTCTAACTTTCCGAGGGAAGAAGGGATAATTCCTGTAAAATGATTTCCTCCCATCTCTAGTCCAATTAAGTTGATAAAATTCCCTAGCGAATCAGGAATAATTCCTGAGATTTGATTAGCTGCAAAATATAGGAGGGCAAGTTGAATTGACAAATTCCCTATTGACTCGGGGAGAACTCCACCAAAATTATTGAAATTGAAATCTAACGTTTCCAGATTGCTACAATTTTTCAAGGATTCTAAAAAAGTCAAATCACTTTCGGAATTATTTCCTAAATGATTTCTACCAATATTTACCCTTGAAAGGCTTGGTAAGTTTCCCAGACAATTTGGGACTTGTCCAGCAAAATTGTTTCTAGCAACATGGAGAAGTTCGAGCTGAGAAGCATTACAAAAGGAATTTGGAATTGAGCCAGAAAAAAGATTACGACTGATACCAAATATTTGCAAATTAGGGAGAGTAAGACCTATATTGTTTGGTAGGTGGCCATTGAACTGATTTTCAGCAGTGGAAATGACTGTAATGGAAGAGCTATTAAAAAGGGATGGAGGAATTATACCAGATAGTTTATTTTGTGCAACACCCAACTCTGCCAGGTTTGTCAATCTACCCATTTCATATGGAATATTTCCCTCCAACTTATTGCTTGCTGCAATTAGGGAAGTAAGCAGTGAAAGGTTGCCGAGGGAAGCTGGAATTTCTCCGGTCAGATGATTAGTACTAATCCAAAGCTCTTCCAGCATTCTCAATGAACCAAGCTCCGTTGGAATTTTTCCAGTCAGATCATTCCTTGACAGATGAATTATCTTGAGCTGGGAACAGCGGCTTAGGTTGATCGGAATTTCTCCATCTAATGTGTTGTTGTTGAGAAGAAATTCTTGCAGTCGAAACAAATTACCGACTTCTTGAGGAATTGGACCATGGAAATTATTGTTTACGAGGCTGAGGACCCTCAAAAAACTTAGATTTCCGATAAATGGTGAAATAGATCCAACCAAATTTTGTCCTTCAACCACCATTGATGTAACTCTATGGTGGCGTGGACTGCAAGTGATTCCATTCCACTGGCAAAAAGGAAGGGAATCATTCCAAGAATTGAAGGCTCCGTGTGGATCACTGGCTATTTCTGCTTTGAATCTGAGCAGAGAGAGCTTGTCAGTCTCATTTCCGAAAGAAGAAGCTAGGATAAATTGCAATTTGAAAGAGAAAAAAATAGCAAATTGAAGGCTAACTAGAGAAAGAAGAAAGCTTTTATTATTAGTCTTCATTTGGTTCAGTGGATGTTGGAATTTTAATACAGTAAAACTAGTGCCGGGGTTTTATGCATTCTATAAATAACTGGAGAATTATATATGTGTATATATATAGCAATGGAAAGAAAAATACTATAACTTGCATTTTGTGGAGGGAATTGAAAAGAAAGGAAAGAAAAATACTATAACTTGCAGTGCACAATGGGGAAGACTTGTATAACTTGTAATATTGCATAGTGGGGAAGACTTTTATGCAAAGCAGCACTTAGAAGTATTGATTTAAAGTATTTCTGCAGGAAGGAATTTGTCAGTACAACTTATTCTGCAAGTCAGACAGAAAATAGTGCAAAGATTGGTTGCATTTAAGCAGCTATTTGCAGACCTGTTCATGGCATTTTTTTCCAAGTGGGATTAGGTCCCATCGGCTTTCAAAATCCAATGTTTCTTTTTGAAAAATGTAAAGGGGAAGAAAATTGTAAGAGAAGACAATAATTAATTTTCAAAATGATGGCACAAGGGTGAGTTTTCTTTGCTCTCTCAAAACTCCTGTTTCTGCAGATTTTTCATTCATTTTATGATCTAATTCCTTTTTTTTTTGTCTTTCATATTTTGTTTCGATAAAAATAGTTCACTAAGTGACATGGAATAGTATGATGTGGTGTGGTATGAATTTTATTCGTTGCTATGTTCAGATATATATGATATGTTTTAATAGATTTTTTATTGGGAGAAAAACTTAAAAAAACAAAAAATAAAAATAATTTTGATTAAAGATATAAAATATTAGTATTATATTAAAAGATGAAGGGAGTTCTCAAAATTAAACAAAAATTGATAAGAGAAAAAAGAAAATCATGCAAAATTATCAATTCGATGGTTTAAAATTTTGGACAAAATAAAATAATGAATTAACCATGAAAAATTATAACCATGGAAAAGCCATATTTCCTAACAACATATCAAATCATACCACCTCATTTTATCCCATTACAAATTGAAGTTCGTTTTGTGTGTATATATATATATATTTACATAAGACAATTTCTAGAATAAGTTACTTGCTAACAAACCCACAAAGAGTAAAATAACACTGCTCTGAATTCTAATTAGTAAACGTAAAAGCTGAAAGTTAATTTTAATAAATCAAACAACATATTAATTTTAACACTTTGGATAGGGGACATTTCATCATAGTCTGGGTGGTTGTAGGGGACATTTCATCATAACGCAGCAGTCATCCAAGACCATTTTACTTGAAATATTCATCCAATTTCAAACACAAAACTATTTAAATGGACCTGTATTTGACCCTAAAGTCTTGCAATACTAATCTTGAAAGTCTTGCAATACTAATCTTGAAAAGGACATTAGAAGACAATCGATTCATTTAACCAAATGATGGTGGCGGATTAAGTTTCAAATCTACATATAGAATCTTGTAAGCAATTTCTTTTGCTATACATAGCTGCAAACAATGTTATTAAAACCGAACCGGATAAAGAACTGGAGAGGTAAAGAGTTTTTTATTCGATCGGTTCAATAGGGTTCAACCGAATTTTTTACTTTTTTTTTTAAATAATATTATTTTTAAATTTTTTTATAAATATTATGATAATATAACTATATAAAAAATAAAAATACTTTAAAAAATACAATCATCAAACATTAATCATAAAGCAATATTTTCAAGTTATTCAATATTCATAACAAAAATTTAAGATAGATATAGTAAAAAAATTGCAAATATTCATCAATTATAAATTATAATTTTTATTTTATTCATAAAAATCATTAAAATTGGATAAATTTCAATTATTTTGTATTTATATTTATATTTTTTTTCAGCAAAAAATAATGTTGTATATATATTTTGGACAAAAAAATGATATTTTTGATTCAAACCGGATTTTCTGGCTTTCACCAGGTTTTATCCGGTTTCAGGCCGGTTCATTCAGGTTACTTACAATTTTTAGCCGGTTCGGTTTTTATACATTGAACCAACCTGATAGGCTTCCGGTTTGCGGTTAAATCGGTCCAACCAGGTGGTCCGATCCTGTTTTAATAACATTGGCTGCAAACGGTGGAAGGAATTCATATTCAACCAAAGCTATTAGAAGGATGATTAGCGAGAATCAGGAATAGGAGTGGAATCTACACTAGTAGATTGCTCAGTGAAATTTGATGTTTCAGCATTTTTTATTTTGAAAAATGCATCAATTAATTGCAATGGTTTTTTCATCTATAAAAACATAAAACATCTATATTGAACAAATATTTAAGCAATTGCTTAAAAACCAACATCTAAACAGTACAAATTCAATAGTATATACAAATTGACCACCACCTAGGTCTTTTAGAACATCTTATAGTGCAAATATAATAGCATCTATAACAAGTCCACCCAGCATTGCTGGAAGCCACCAAACAGATTCTCTGATATAAATACCTTTAAATATGAAATTTTGTAATCTAATGACTCCTAATTAATTTATCAATTATCAATCAAGAAATATCTAAAATAAACATTGGAAATTAGATTAATAGTAATACATAAATTTAACAATATAAATCAATTACAAAGAAGGCCTATCTCTTAAATTATTTAACTCAATTGTTTACTATTTATGACCTTCCAAAGCCATTATAGGTTCAAACAAGCGAGTATTCTAGGTTAATTTCATATGTCTTCACTCAATTTTTCCTAGTAACTTGTGGTTACTAATTTTTAATTTGTAAAAATAAAATAATTCAATTATAATTTGTAACAATAAAATAAAAAATGCAGTAAAAACATCATTTCAGTCTCCTGGTGTATGAAAAAAATAAAATTCAATGAATTCCAAAATTGTGAAAAAGGATAGAATTATGCATTTAAGACACAAGGAAACAAGTTTAAACTAAAATAAGAATTACAAATGAATAATCTGCCATTGATGCACGCTCCAAATGACTGGAATATTGTTTTTTCCACGTTTTTGACTTTATTGTTATAAAATTGTACTTAATTTACTTTATTTTTACAAATCGAAAATGGTAAATACAATATTATTTGGGATAAAGTTATGCGAGTATGGACGAAACTAACCTTAGAATTCTTCTTCAAGGTGATTTCATTTTGTTTCTTTTCTTTCAATATAGTATTGTGTGCACTCCGTCCCTTTCCTTATTGTATGCTCCTTTGCTTTGCATTAACACTACAAAAAAAAAGGATTTAGCCACGGAGACTTCGTCGCTAATTGTTGGATTCGTTGCTAATTAAATTTAGCGACTGATGAGCAATCGTCGCTATTTTCTGTCGCTGGCATTTTTTGCAACTAAAATTAAAAACAGTTGCTAATAATAGCGATGACATCCGTCGCTACAATAAGTTTTTCGTCGCTAATTAACCCTTAAAACAGTCGCCCTTAGAACAAAAAAATTAGCGACTGAAACGTCGCTAAATTCTTCCATCAGTCGCCAAAACACTTTCATTTTATATTAGCGACATTTTCTAGTCGCCATTCCGCCGCTAATTATATTCTAGAATTATTATTATTATTATTATTATTATTATTATTATTATTATTATTATAACATCAATAATTTAATTTATATAAATAAAAATTCTTCAATATTATTAATTTGAAAAATATAATATCAAAGAAGTACATTAAATTACGTAGTACTTTAAAAGTACTTAGAAAAAAATAATTCAAACTAAATATTGATACTAACAAATTTTTATACAATATGCTATAAAAAAACTTTACGATCTTCATCGTTCCTCACAAATAGCAACCAACGCACTTGCCTTCGTGTTCTTATCGCACCCATTTGAAAATCTAATTGTTCCACTAAACCTGAATGCATTATAACAAATTAGAGGCAAGTATTTTTGCCCTTTCTACCATTACAAAGAGATAACAAGTAAAAAGAAAACACTACTTAGCACATCAAATACATGCTAGTCTGTTGCATAAAAAGGTATGTGGGCTTGTTCTCATATTCAAGATTTCATAAATACAAATGCAATGACAAACATGCAATACTTACTTGGAGAACATGGCATAATTATTGACTTTATTGTGCCACAATAAAAGCTGATAAAATAATTACCTTTCAACTTATAGTCAAATCCATATCCAGGTTGAGGCTTATCCGAAAATCCAATGCTTGTAGGAAAAGAGAAGAGGCAGAAAATCTGATGATAGCTTATGACCAATTAAAATGATAGCTGGAAGATGAAATCTAATGATGAAAGGAAAAGTTATATAGATCTCAAGAATAATTAGAAAGTTGCCAAATTGTAATCCGTTTCAGAAATAACATGTTGCCTAAAGCTCCTTATAAAGTAAATTTGTTACAGCTTACTTCTTACCAAATACTTCCAAAATAACATGCTCATGGGTACTTCTACTAACCTTTTCAAAGAAAAGCAAATATACTTCACTCCCTAAGTTGAAATATAAGTCACCTTATTAATTCATTGCCAAAAAGAGGGAAAGGGGGAGAATTTATGAATGTAGGGTTACTACTAAAAGTTCAAGGCAGTGACCTATTCCAAGACTCCATTCTCGTCATATTCAAAAATTTTTTAGCTTTACCTTGATCTAAACAACATGATCAGCCCCTTCTAACCCTCACTTATCTATCCTAATACATTGGAAGCTGGGCTTTAATCATGGTGCTGTTCCTCACAGACTTGTATACATACATGTTGTACCTTCTAATTTCGCTGAACTTACATAAATTATAAAGCAAGTAATAAGAAATACCTAAAACTTTTCCAAGAAAAAGTAGAAAAAACTAAACTGCATCAAATCAAAACTGCAATGTTACCTAGCCAATCAAAAGCAATTGCATGATATATAGTTTTTGGATAGTACAGGCAGAACTTTGCAATAAGAGTATGCCTGCAATAGAAATTAACTTCTTGTATCAAGCCTATGTGCCATAATTTATCAATAACATAATATTAGCATTGCTCTGTGAAGGTAATAACAAAAAAAAAAAGATTCTGCTTCGAGAAAAATATGATAATATTTACCCAAATAGAATGAAAAAGTAACTAGAAAATGAAGTGAATATGATTAAAACAACATGGCTATCAGTTCCATAAGGCAAGGCATGTTTGGATATGGTAACTGATAGCATCACATAAAAATAAATAAATAAATAAGTTTGATATTATGATCTAAATCATAGTCTTGCTTGGGTAGAAAAAATTACATGTTAGACAGCAATAATCTTGGCACAATATAACAAGGACTTATTTTCTGCAAATAAATAAAAAAATAGTTTTGATTTTGCACGTATTGAGTTTCATGATTTGTTTAATTAAGTATGAAACACAAGACCGTACAAAATGATATTTCCACGCTTTTAACATTTGATATTGACTGCTAAAGAAAAAATAGACTAAGCATATGAAGCTTAAACGATGAAGAAAATCCTAAGTAATCTTGCTTTCTATTTCCTGAAGGACAAGTAACATAATACAGAATATCATAATGTGAACAGCAAGCTAAATTGGCACCATATTTTGTAGTTTTCAAAACAAACTAAAATAACATTACCGAATGGAAAAGAGGACTACTCATTCTAGCAAATAGAAACACATCTCTTCTCGGAGATTGTAGAATAACAAAAATACATTTTTGTAAAATTTTATATGCAACAAAATGTGACATGCAGATCTGCCACCGATGAGGGAAATGGTTTCAAGTATAGTCCTGGTACTTTAATGTCTCCTTAATGTAAGAAAAGGCACTAATTAATAAAGTTAATCTCTCTCTTTTTGCATATATTGAGATAGTATAATTATGCAAATAATTTAAAAGCAAATGAATGATATCATTTCACGATCATCATCATCACATCATTATTCCAAAAAAATAAGGGTAAACAGGCGATCCACTTTTGCCATCATACAATGCACATGCGAGTATAGGTATGTATGTAAATATTATAGGAATTGGACCCTTCAACTTCTCTAACAGGCTGTAGGCACTTTAACTTCTCCCGATATAAAAACTATTGCCTCTCAAAATCTACAACGGAATTAACCTAGCTACATGAGATTTCATTCTACTTTCAACATTCAGAGTTTAGATCTGAAATCTATTGTTAAGAAAGAGAATGTCCATATCAACATATCTGATGGTTTAGGAAAGACTATAAGGCTGTAAAGACTAAATTCGGTTTTAACAAATAGCAATTTCCCTTTTAGGAAATCATGCTTGTCAAAATGATCAGTAAAAATTAAGAAGTCACATCCAAACAAAAATTGTTAGATCTAAACACCTAAACCAAAAGGACAATCAAAATCAAGAGAATCCAAAATAAAAACCAAGAAAAAAAAATGTGTGTGATCGGAGATTTAAAGGTACCGTTCAATAGGTAATTCAACTTTGATGTGAGGTTTAACATTTAGCTTTGATGTTGCCTTCAAAACTAAAAGGTTCCCAATCCAAGAAAACTGGCTGCAAGATGAAAACACCACAATCACTATCCTTGAAAAGTACATTAAATTGTACAATACTCAAAAAGTACTTAAAAAAGTCATAGAAGTCAATCAAGATGTTTTTAAATGAAGTATTATGTGCACATAAAATTAATAATCTTTCAAGTTATGTTTAATTTCACGTATCGCCAATTCATTTTGTTTTATTTCCTCTTACCTTTCTTTGGCAATAGTTTCAATTGAAATTCCTTCCACGAGACTTGCACTACAAAAAAAATGCAGAATAGGGATAAAAATTAGCGAGAATAAAAAATTTTGTTGCTAAATGCATCATTTAGCGACAACATTGCGATGAAAAATGATTTTTATCACAAATATTGTTTGGGTTAAGTTGGAAAATAGATATTACGATAGTTTAGCGATAAATAAATTTTGTTGTAGCTAATCTTCGATGCCAAAATTTTGGCGCAAAAAATATCGACGACTTCACGAGCATTAAACCATTGCTAATTCTTAATGCATGGCGCGAATGATTTATGAACCATTTAGCAAGGACTTAATCCTCGCTAATTTTGCGAGAAAAAAAATCCTCGCTAATTTAGCGAGGATAGATCCCTCGCTAACATTTAAATAAGGTGACATTTGATAGATGAACCATTTAGAGAGAACTTAATCCTAGCTAATTTTGCAAGAAAAAAAATTCTCGCTAATTTAGATAAGACTACAATCCTCGCCAATTTAAGGAGAATTCTTCCCTCACCAATGGTTTATTCATGGTGGGTGTGAGGTTTAAAAATTAGCGAGTAGATAACCCTAGCTAATTTGGCTTGGAATGTAGTCCTCGCCAAATGTGTAATTCATTAGGGATGTGGGGTTTAACAATTAGCGAGGACATAATCCTCGCTAATTTAGCTTGGATTTCGGTCCTTGCCAATTTAGTGAGGAGTATTCCGTTCGCAATGGTCTATTTATGGCGAGTGTGAGTTTTAACTATTAGCGAGGAAGTAACCCTCGCTAATTTAGCTTGGAATGTAGTCCTCGCTAATTTAGTGAGAATTATTCCCTCACCAACTGGTAAATCACTTTGGATATGAGGATTAACAATTAGTGAGAACATAATGCTCACTAATGTCGCTTCGATTCTAATCCTTGTAAACGTAGCTAGATAAATTTTCTTAACTAATTAATAAATATATAAAACAAATAAATATGCATCGGGACAATTATAAATACAAATTACCTTTTCAAAATGTTAGTGAGGATTATTCCCTTGACAATTGGTAATTCACCTTGATTGTGAGGTTTAACATTTAGCGAGGACAAAATCCTCGCTAATTTAGCTTGGTTTCCATTTCTCGCCAATTTAGTGAGGAGTATTCCCTCGCTAATTGTTTATTTATGGTGGGTGTGAGCTATAAAATTTAGCGAGGAGCTAACCCTCGCTAATCTAGCTTGGAATGCAGTCCTCGCTATTTTAGTGAGAATTATTTCCTCACCAATAGGTAATTCAACTTTGATGTGAGGTTTAACATTTAGCGAGAATGTAATCCTCGCTAATTTAGCTTGGATTCTATTCCTCGCCAACTTAGTGAGAGTATTCTCTTGCCAATGGTTTATTCATGGTGGGTGTGAGATTTAACCATTAGCGAGGACATTATGCTTACTAATTTCGATTGGATTACTGTCCTCACTAATTTAGTTTAGATTTTGGTCATTGCCAATGGTTTATAAAGTGGTGTGAGTTTTAACTATTTAGCGAGGAAATAGCCCTTGCTAATTTAGCTTGGAATGTAGTCCTTGCTGTTTTAGTGAGGATTATTCTCTCGCCAACGTGTAATTCAACTTTGATGTGAGGTTTAACATTTAGTGAGAATGTAATCCTCGCTAATGCCTAAAGCCTTTATTAACATTTAGCTATAATATTAATTCTCGCTAATTTAGCTACGATAAAAGTTCTAATTTTAATAAAAAATAAAAAATTATTTTTTAAAGTAAAATGGAGTATAAAAAATGTATATATATTTTTTATCAAACAATAATATTCTTTTTCTTTTTTTTTTAAAAAAAATTATTTTCATGTAAAATTGTATGGGTGGTTCATTTGCCCTCCAAAATTTCAAAATCCCAATTCCAAGAATTTCAATTCTTGCCCCCAAAAATTTTCAGTTTTTATGAATTCTCTCCCGCCATTACACAAAGAGGAAACCAAAGTTTTGAACAATTACAACGGAGGTTAAGGCATTTCTTCTATTTTCTCTGTTCTTCTCTAACTTTCTTTAGTTCGTGGAAAACTTTCCCAATTGCAGTTCCCGTCAGTTATGGCTGTTACTTCTTCGGCTTCTGATTCCAAAACCAAAGTTGCTTCTCTACAGGAGAAGAAGAGTCGATCAAAGTGCCCTGGCGTTCGCATTATTGGTGGTAGAATTTATGATTCTGATAATGGCAAGACTTGTCACCAAGTAATTCTTTTTATCCTTTTCTTTTTCTTGAATTTTCAGTGCCCAATCCTTGTTTTTCTATTTGGATTGCACGAAATTGGAGTTTCGTATTTCGGCTCTTGATGCTTCGTGTTTTAGCTTATGAATCATGGTTTTGCTTAAGCCATTTGGCGCATTTGTTTTTCCTTGAGAAAATCCTTAAATTATTTTGAATCTCAGTTTTCTGGTGTGTGATGAGGTTATTTTGACCCATCAGTAGTGATGCTATTTTCCTACTTAATTTGTTTCACTTATTCTTGGTATTGATTTTACTTTGCTAGCGATGTTTGCAAATTTTTATTATATGTTCAGCTGTCTCTCTTGTAGTGATTTTTGGTTTAATTGATTAATATCTTATTTTCATGTCGATTGGCAAAGTGCCGGCAAACAACAAGGGACTTTGCAGCCTCGTGCAAGAATCTAAAAGGAGACAAGCCCTATCGTATTAATTACTGCCACAAATGTTTGATAAACAGGTTAAATTTTGTTGCATTCCGCAGGGAAGTTTGTTGGATTTGTTGTGCCTAAGCTTTTGCATGACGTATGTTGCTTGATTATATTATATTAGGTATGGAGAGAAAGCTGAAGATGTAGCAGTGTTGGATGACTGGAAATGTCCCAAGTGTAGAGACATTTGCAACTGCAGTTTCTGCATGTAAGTTTTGATATTCAAGCGCTCTTTATTTGCCAGTTTTCGTTTCTTATGGGTAAACCTGATTGTACAGTTTGATACAGGAAGAAATTATATAATTCATGCAATAAACAATTCGTGCAATTAATTAAATACAACATAATTAACCATAAAATTAAATATTTAATTCATGTAAAATTATAGCAAAAGTAATAAAATAATATTAATTTCATTTCATACCATAAATTTTAAATTTAACTTTAATTCGAATCAAAGTGTCATAATACGTTTTGATACTGCATGTAAATAATACTTATATTCTAAACAATATTACAAGAATTAATCCAAAATCTATTATTACACAGTTAAAATTACAAGATGATAAAACCAACCAACACAAAGACAAAGACAATTGGCAACCTGAATAGGTGTTATGCTAATTGCAGTCTACCAATAAATAAATTATTATTTAAAGAAGAATTGATAATACCCAAAATAAAATTAATTATAAGGTCGGTTCATTAAAGGTCCATGAAGAGGTCTAAGATCAGAAGCTCATAAAGCATAATATTCAAGGGTATAAATATGAGAGATAAACACATAACAAGGGGAGCTCTCTCTCTCTCTAACTCTTAATACTCTCTCTCCATTAAGTTTTTTCTCCACACTTCGATAGCTAACTTAGGCATTGAAATTCAAAAGCCCGACAAAATCGGGCTAGTTTTCTTCTTTGCAGGTCATTAAAGCCTTTTTTATTATGGCTGACGATCTCTTCTTTTACAGTAAAATTTTGTATTTTATCATTTGGTGCTTTCGTTGAGGGTTAATGCCAAATTTGAGCTACTTAGCCTTAAATCGAAGAAAATGGACAGTCATGGACGACTTTAAGTCCCAGATCTAAAAGATCTTAAGCTTAATATCACAATAAAAGTTTAAATCTGAAAGATCTTGAGTTTTTTTCAAAGGAAAGGCCTAAATCTAAAGACTCTGGATTTGATTTTACAAAAAAGGAGAAGAGAGAAGTGATACAGGTGTTGTGATCCAAGAAAAATAGAGCAAGGTGACAACCAAACTCACCGAAGAGGCCTCCATTGAACAAAAGTGATGGTGAATAAATAGTAGGAAGAACAAACAAAGCTGGAAAGCGAAAATCAAAAAGCAAATTTCAGTGGGTACATGTGCTCAAATTTCGTAAATGACTAGCATTGATTGCAAACCCATCTCTATCTCTTGAAAGATATGATGGATGGGTCCCACATCTACAACAAAAAAGCATGTGATTACCTACCACACCTTTAAAAATTTGAAAAACTATATTTTGAAAGTCTTTTTGGTCCAACACCAGGTATATACATTGAAAATTTATTTAATTATTCTTTTAAGTTGATTGGATGAAAAACGATCTGTCGGATCAGAAGACCATCCATCGCCAAGAGCAGATCGGACGGATAATATCTCTCGGCCAAGAGTGGATCGAAAGACCATCCATTGCCAAGAGCGAATCGGATGGAGAACAATCGATCGGATTGGAAGACCGTCCATCGCCAAGGGCGGATCGGACGAATAATATCTCTCCGCCAAGAGCGGATCAAAAGATCGTCCATCACCAAAGGCGGATCGGACTGGTTATCTCTTCGCCAAGAGCGGATCAGAAGACCATCTATCGCCAAAGGCGGATCGGACTGGTTATCTCTTCGCCAAGAGCGAATCGAATCGAAAGACCATCCATCGCCAAGAGCGGATCGGAAGACCGTCAATTACCAAAGGCGGATCGGACTGGTTATCTCTCTGCCAAGAGCGGATCGGATCGGAAGACCATCAATCGCCAAGAGCAAATCAGATGGAGAACGATCGGTCGGATTGGAAGACCGTCCATTGCTAAGAGCAGATCGGACGAATAATATATTTTCGCCAAGAGCGGATCGAAAGATTGTCCATTGCCAAAGGCGGATCGGACTGGTTATCTCTCCGTCAAGAGCGGGTCGAATCGAAAGATTATCCATCGCTAAGAGCGGATCGGATGGAGAACGATCAGTCGGATCAGAAGACCTTCCATCACCAAGAGCAGATCGGACGAATAATATCTCTTTGCCAAGAGCGAATCGGAAGACCATCCATCGCCAAGAGCGGATCGAATGGAGAATGATTGGTCAGATTGGAAGACCGTACATCGCCAAAAGAAGATCGGACGGATAATATCTCTTCACCAAAAGCGGATCGAAAGACCGTCCATCGCCAAAGGCGGATCGAACTGGTTATCTCTCCGCCAAGAGCGGATCGGATCGAAAGACCATCCATCATTAAGAGCGGATCGAATGGAGAACAATAGGTTGGATCAGAAGACCGTCCATCGCCAAGAGCGGATCGGACGGATAATATCTCTTCGCCAAGAGCGGATCGAAAGATCGTCCATCGCCAAGGGCGGATTGGACTGGTTATCTCTCCGCCAAGAGCAGATCGAGTCGAAAGATCGTCCATCGCCAAGGGCGAATCAGACTAATTTTCTCTTCGCCAAGAGTGGATCGAATCGAAATACCATCCATCACCAAGGACGGATCGGACTGGTTATCTTACCGCCAAGAGCGGATCGAATTGGATGATCGTCCATCGTCAAGGGCGGATCGGACTGGTTATCTCTTTGCCAAGAGCGAATCAAATCGAAAGACCGTTCATCGCCAAGGGCGGATCGGACTGGTTATCTCTCCGCTAAGAGCGGATTGAATTGGAAGATCGTCCATCGCTAAGAGCGGATTGGATCGAAAGACTACCATCACCAAGGGCGGATCACATAAGCAACCTTCAAGTCAGTAAATATTTATAAAATTATTTGCACAATAAAATTGTAAGAAATTATTTGCAGGATAAAATTTTAAAAAAGGTATTCTCCAAACGGGTAACTCCCCATAAGCGGGTAACTCCTAAAGACCAAGGTATTCTCCAAACGGGTAACTCCCCACAAGCGGGTAGCTCTCAAAGATCAAGGTATTCTCCAAACGGGTAACTTTTCATAAGCGGGTAACTCCCAAAGACAAGGTATTCTTCAAACGGGTAACTTCCCATAAGCGGATAACTCCCAAAATTATCGAGCCTTCGATTTCAAAGCCCAACATTCAAGGGTATAAATATGAAAGGTAAACATATAACAAGGGGGACTCTCGCTCTTTAACTTTTAATACTCTCTCTGCATTAAACTTTCTCTCCACACTTCGATAGCTAACTTAGGCATCAGAGTTCAAAAGCCGGGTAAGACTGGGCTAATTTTTTTTTTTTGCAGGTCATTAAAGCCTCTTTCATCATGGCCAGCAATCTTTTTTTTACAGTAAAATTTTACCCCATTCTCTGTCTCCGTTCTCATCCCGAAATACACATCGATGATTTTTTTTCCTCCCATTTCAATTTTTGTGAGAGAAAAATTTTGGAATTTTCTGTCTCGTGATCATCTCTATTTTTGAGTAATTTTTTTTGTTATGTAAAAATTGAAAATATTTAAAAAATATGTGTAATACTAAAATTATTTACCATTTTAGAGTGGTAACAAATGGCATCCACATGTACCGTTTTTTAAATAATGGGATTCACGGCATAAGTGATAAAATTTGCACAAGAATACGGCACTTGCATAAGTCGTTTTTCATTTAAGAAATGATTTGGTTTCGTGCGTAAAGAGGAAAAAGCTGAGATGAAAAAAAGGCATGTTTGCTTGCCCTTTTTTGAATTTTTTTAATCAAAAGATGCGGCAGATGAGGTGGGGCCCGCATTATTTCATGGAAAACGGTGGGGCCCGTAATTGTCTCTTTTCTTGGAAACCGGCTCCACAAAAATGCAATGTCTAATATAGATTGAGAAGCAATACCACATAAAGGATTAATTTCATTTATATATGTTGTCCAAGAGTTTTCTTTTTACCTAGATTAAGCCCGCTAATTACTAAATTCAATTCATAAATATTAATTATTAATTTGCTAAAATAATTAATCATAAAAATGATAAAAGTGAAATATAAATTTTAGCTAGTATTATGTTTTTTAATTTTTATTTTGAATTATTTTGAATATTTAAAATTAAATTAAAATTTGCCTAATTTTTATTTTTATAATCATATATGAAAAATTTTAATAGTTAATCGAATAATATCAATTAATTAAACTGCAAAAAAATAAAAATAGTTGACTGATTAATATAATTTATTAAACTTATTAATAATTTTAAAAAATTAATATTAATAAATTGATTAAAAAATATTAATAAATTGATTAATTGATTAACTATTAAAAGGTAATAAAAATTAAAAGTAAGTATGAATGTAACGGACTCAACACCGGGTCAGCCGTGAACAGTACTTTCCGATGGTAAATAGTGCTTTTCGGGCCCGAAAGGACACCCGAAACTCAAAAATATTTTATTGGACCATCGAAAAGTATTGGTCATAGTGAGTCCAGAGTTGAAATTTGAAGTGAAATTGAGGTCAAATGGGCCTCCAAAGGTCAAAAATACTAAAAAGTTAGCGAGTCAATTTTCCTGGTAGGGAATGTGACTTGATTTTGTGTAAACGATTAAAAATAGTAAACGAACTCCGAATATTGCCATATTTTGCATGCCTACATGAATTTTTGTGTAGAATATTTTAGTAATGAGAATGGAATTTTTCGGTGACACCGGCAGTTGTCGAATCGGATCGATAAGTTTGAATCGGACCGATAATGAACTCCGAATGAGCCGAAAACTTGCGTGCTAGCTATTTTTGATGTGATAAGAGTGACGAAATTATTTTTGAAGTGATTTGATGGCTGGAAGAGAGAGAATTTTAATTGGGCCTTTAAGGGCCTAAATTGGGCCTTTTAAGTTAAATGGGCAAAGCCCATTATTCTAGCCCAATTTTGGGCCCAATATGGAGGTATTTAAAGGCTGAAATTCTGGAGAAAACTCCAAATTTTTCCTGTGTCTCCTTCCTCCTCCTCCTTGGCCGAATCTCATTCACTCTCCTCTCTCTCTCTTTTGCTTCTTAACCACTTAATATCTCTCTTAAATTCCAAGTTAGGAATTGTAGTTCCATCCCTCTAATACACTAAAATAACTTCACTTGGTTGATTTGGGCAAAGTAAGTGAAGAAATCAAGGAAAGAAAGAAAGAGGGGTAAGTTGGAGCTTGAGAATTTTAATGTTTTAAATTGATTTCTTAGTGGTTTTTCATAGATTTTTGGGTGTAGATTATGATTATGAGGTTGGTTTTTGCATTTGAGAACAAGAAAATGAAGAAATCTAAGCTTAAATGGGCTGCCTATGTAGGTGAGCAAATAGAGGGGAGTTTTTCCAAGAACAAAGGCAAGGGAAAGGAAGCCTAGACTCCCTAATTCAAGAGAAAATTGTAAGTGACTAATAAATCTTTACATTTTCTAAGTTTATGAATTTTTCTTAATTATGTAATTAGGACAAAAATGTTTAAAGTTGTTAATTGATGTAAATATGTTAGGATAATTGTAATTAAGTGAGAGAAATGATGAATGGAAGATGAAAATGAAAGAAATAAAATTTTTAGGAAGGTGAAGTTGGGTTGGCCGAAGTTCATCATTAGGGTATATAGTGAGAAATTGCATAAAAATAATAATTATTAGCTTAAATTAATAGTAGACATGAAAATTAATGTCCATGAATTTTTAGAGAATATTTGGAATTAATTTGGAAATTTTTAAGATTATTTATAGTGTATGTATATAGTAAAAGTTATGATTTATAGTGAATTAATTGATTATTTTAATGAAAAATGATAATAAATAATAAATAATGCATAAATAAATTTTATTGGCAATTAATGAAATTATTGTGATTTTTTTTTGAATTTAATTTTAATATGTATATTGAAAATAATTGAATTATTGATTAATAATTGCATAAAAATGGTGAAATTGGTTAATTTATATGAAATTAAATTAATGTCAATGAAAAGAAATAAAAAGTCAATTATTGAATTTTTTGGACTTGAAAAGAATTAATAAAGTAATTATTCTTGTGCCCTTAGAATTAGTCTGGCAGTAAAAACTAGTTCTGGATATAGTTGGCTAGCCATAGGAACACCCTTTACCGCGGTGCAGGTCATGGCGACTTGCTTTGCTATGGGTAGGATCATTGATCTCCATAACTTAAGTGTTAATGTGACAGTGAAAAGTGCAGTGTTCTGAGAATGGTTTCTTGGGAATCATTTCTCTTTTTAGTGGGGCCCATGGGGTCCATGTTCCGTGTATCCGGTCTGAGATTTGTTGCCGGATCTGTACTAGGGGCATAATGGTAATAAATTGAGAAAGAAATGAAAAGACAATAAAAAGTAGGAAAAGAAAGTGAAGAAGGACCATAATGAAAGAAAAAGAAAGTTTAGGGGCAAAATGGTAATTTTCCCAAAAGCGTAAAAAGATAGTAAATTAAGTGAGAATTGATTAATTAAGGATAAAACAGTCAGATAATAGTTAAATTAATTAAAAAGTGAATTTTATGGACAACATGGACTAAAATGTAATTTTGCTTATAATTGACAAATTAAGTGTAAAGAAGCGTAAATTGCTTCAGTTATCAGTTTAAAGATTATCATTGAGCCTATAATGGCAAAATTATAATTATGTGACTAAATTGAATAATCTTATAGAAAATGTTAAGTTATTGTTTAAAGGTGATCATAACTGATTTTATACTTATGTTTATATTTATATGCTAACATTTAAGAATAAAAATGAAAATGTTAGGAAATGTATCGATTGTTAGTCACCACTGAGCATATTAAGTGCTCAGCGTGTAGTTTTACTGCGCGCAAGTAAACAGGAGCTGGAGCGAGAATTCAGATTGCAGGATTTCTTTTAGATTGCTCTAGTTGTATAATTTTGGCATGTATATATGAGTACAAGTCTTACTTATGGTTATGTAATGTAAACAGAAGTTATTGTACTAAGGAGTGTTGGATTGTGAACAAATGAAATGGATGGAATGAATATATATTGTTGTTATTTTTGATTGTTGTGCCTCTGAGAGGCTGTGTGGTTTGTCTGCTTTTTAGGGAGCTAGTACTATGTACAGCCGTTATATTGCAAAATTTTTATTAAGTGCATAGTAAATTGGACAGTTATAAGTCAGCGGCGAAAGGTAGTTTTTGATTAAGTAAATGTCGAGAAGGTTTTCAGGTATAGAAAAAAAAAATTTTTCGGTCTTCGGTACGCCGGTACAGTTTAAGGAGGGATAAGGGTGTTACACTTCTCCCCTACTAAAAGAAATTTCGTCCTTGAAATTTACCTGAACTGAAAAGTAGAGGATAACGCTGTCTCATAATTGCTTCGGGTTCCCATGTTGCTTCTTCGACATTATGGTGATGCCATAAGACTTTCACCAAAGGGATCTGTTTGTTCCGAAGCTGTCGAACTTCCCTAGCCAAAATCTGAACTGGTCTTTCTTCATAACTCATATCAGTCTGAACTTGTATCTCTTCAGGGGTTATCACATGACTCGGATCAGACCTATATCTGCGGAGCATAGACACATGAAAGACGTCATGTATCTTCTCCAAAGTAGATGGCAATTTCAATCTATAGGCCACGGGACCCACTCGTTGAATTATCTCATAAGGTCCAATAAATCTAGGGCTTAACTTGCCCTTCCTTCCAAATCTCAGAACCTTCTTCCAAGGAGATACCTTCAAAAAGACTTTATCTCCGACCTGGAACTCGATATCCTTTCTTTTCAGATCTGCATAAGACTTCTGACGATCCATTCCTTCCTTTAGTCTGCTTTTAATGATCTGGACTTTTTCTTCAGAGTCACGAATCAAATCCGAACCCAAAAGCTTTCTTTCACTCAATTCAGTTCAGTACAAAGGAGTCTTGCACTTCCTACCATACAATGCTTCAAATGGAGCCATTTTCAAACTGGATTGATAGCTGTTGTTGTAGGCAAACTCAGCTAATGGTAAATGTTTTTCCCAATTAGTACCAAACTCTAGGACATAACACCGAAGCATATCCTCTAATATCTGAATCACCCGTTCGGATTGTCCATCAGTCTGAGGGTGAAAAGCCGTGCTGAGGCGAAGTCTAGTACCCAGAGCATCTTGAAAACTCTTCCAGAAGTGAGAAGTAAACCTGGGATCCCTGTCTGACACAATGGATGCAGGCACTCCATGCAATCTAACTACTTCCTTTATATAGAGTTCTGCCAGTCGGGTCAAAGAGAAATCCATCCGAACTGGCAAGAAGTGAGCTGATTTGGTGAGACGATCAACTATTACCCAAATGGCATCATGTTTCCACTGAGTCATAGGTAGCCCGGTCACAAAGTCCATGGTTACCTGATCCCACTTCCACTCTGGAATAACAAGTGGTTGAAGTAGCCCAGAAGGTACCTGATGTTCTGCTTTTACTTGTTGACATGTCAGGCATTTACCCACGAATTCAGTTACATCCCGTTTCATACCTGGCCACCAATAGTAGATTTTCAAATCCTGGTACATTTTATTACTCCCAGGATGCATAGCATAGCTACTATGGTGTGCTTCTGTCAGAATCTCTTTCTTCAATTCTTCCTGAGCTGGTAGATAAAGTTTTCCTTTGAAATAAAGGCTTCCATCATTTGACAATGAATAGTCACTTTCACTGTTATGCTGTAGCTTTTCCACAATAGCCTTTAGTTTGTCATCTTCTTTCTGGGCCGCTTTCACTTGATGTACAAAATCTGGTTTAACTCGTAGTTCAGCTATTATAGCTCCATCTGTAGCCAAACTTAAGCTGGTGTTCATTGCCCGAAGAGCTGCAAAGATCACTATTAATCATTTACACTTATCAATGCCTTGCACAAATTCATTTCAAAATATTAACATTACCTGACACAAATTTTCTGTTGAGCGCTTATTTAGATGAGGGCTAGGCTGCGTTCTGATGCAAGAAGGCAAGGTGATAGCTTATGCTTCTCGGCAACTCAAGACTCATGAGAAAGACTATCCTACTCATGATCTAGAGTTAGCAGCCATTATTTTTGCACTAAAGATATGGAGGCATTACTTATATGGAGAAAGATGCTACATTTACTCAGATCACAAGAGTTTAAAGTATTTGCTTACCCAGAAAGAACTCAATCTTAGACAGAGACGCTGGTTAGAGTTGATCAAAGACTATGATTGCTACATCGACTACCATCCAGGAAAAGCAAATGTAGTGGCTGATGCGCTCAGCAGAAAATTTGTGTCAGGTAATGTTAATGTTTTGAAATGAATTTGTGCAAGGCATTGATAAGTGTAAATGATTAATAGTGATCTTTGCAGCTCTTCGGGCAATGAACACCGGCTTAAGTTTGGCTACAGATGGAGCTATAATAGCTGAACTACGAGTTAAACCAGATTTTGTACATCAAGTGAAAGCGGCCTAGAAAGAAGATGACAAACTAAAGGCTATTGTGGAAAAGCTACAGCATAACAGTGAAAGTGACTATTCATTGTCAAATGATGGAAGCCTTTATTTCAAAGGAAAACTTTATGTGCCAGCTCAGGAAGAATTGAAGAAAGAGATTCTGACAGAAGCACACCATAGTAGCTATGCTATGCATCCTGGGAGTAATAAAATGTACCAGGATTTGAAAATCTACTATTGGTGGCCAGGTATGAAACGGGATGTAACTGAATTCGTGGGTAAATGCCTGACATGTCAACAAGTAAAAGCAGAACATCAGGTACCTTCTGGGCTACTTCAACCACTTGTTATTCCAGAGTGGAAGTGAGATCAGGTAACCATGGAATTTGTGACTGGGCTACCTATGACTCAGTGGAAACATGATGCCATTTGGGTAATAGTTGATCGTCTCACCAAATCAGCTCACTTCTTGCCAGTTCGGATGGATTTCTCTTTGACCCGACTGGCAGAACTCTATATAAAGGAAGTAGTTAGATTGCATGGAGTGCCTGCATCCATTGTGTCAGACAGGGATCCCAGGTTTACTTCTCACTTCTGGAAGAGTTTTCAAGATGCTCTGGGTACTAGACTTCGCCTCAGCACGGCTTTTCACCCTCA
Source organism: Excoecaria agallocha (assembly GCA_037975025.1). Taxonomy (NCBI): domain Eukaryota; kingdom Viridiplantae; phylum Streptophyta; class Magnoliopsida; order Malpighiales; family Euphorbiaceae; genus Excoecaria; species Excoecaria agallocha. The sequence goes on along the minus strand of CM075807.1, from coordinate 56,641,341 downwards.
GACTGATGGGTGATTCAGATATTAGAGGATATGCTTCGGTGTTGTGTCCTAGAGTTTGGTACTAATTGGAAAAAACATTTATCATTAGCTGAGTTTGCCTACAACAACAGCTATCAATCCAGTTTGAAAATGGCTCCATTTGAAGCATTGTATGGTAGGAAGTGCAGGACTCCTTTGTACTGGACTGAATTGAGTGAAAGAAAGCTTTTGGGTTCGGATTTGATTCGTGACTCTGAAGAAAAAGTCCAGATCATTAAAAGCAGACTAAAGGAAGCAATGGATCGTCAGAAGTCTTATGCAGATCTGAAAAGAAATGATATCGAGTTCCAGGTCGGAGATAAAGTCTTTTTGAAGGTATCTCCTTGGAAGAAGGTTCTGAGATTTGGAAGGAAGGGCAAGTTAAGCCCTAGATTTATTGGACCTTATGAGATAATTCAACGAGTGGGTCCCGTGGCCTATAGATTGAAATTGCCATCTACTTTGGAGAAGATACATGACGCCTTTCATGTGTCTATGCTCCGCAGATATAGGTCTGATCCGAGTCATGTGATAACCCCTGAAGAGATACAAGTTCAGACTGATATGAGTTATGAAGAAAGACCAGTTCAGATTTTGGCTAGGGAAGTTCGACAGCTTCGGAACAAACAGATCCCTTTGGTGAAAATCTTATGGCATTACCATAATGTCGAAGAAGCAACATGGGAACCCGAAGCAATGATGAGACAGCGTTATCCTCTACTTTTCAGTTCAGGTGAATTTCGAGGACGAAATTTCTTTTAGTAGGGGAGAAATGTAACGGCTTCAACACCGGATCAGCCGTGAACAATACTTTTCGATGGTAAATAGTGCTTTTCGGGCCCGAAAGGACACCCGAAACTCAAAAATATTTTATTGGACCATCGGAAAGTATTGGTCATAGTGAGTCCGGAGTTGAAATTTGAAGTGAAATTGATGTCAAATGGGCCTCCAAAGGTAAAAAATACTAAAAAGTTAGCGAGTCAATTTCCCTGGTAGGGAAGGTGACTTGATTTTGTGTAAACGATTAAAAATAGTAAAAGAACTCCGAATATTTCCATATTTTGCATGCCTACATGAATTTTTGTGTAGAATATTTTAGTAATGAGAATGAAATTTTTCGGTGACACCGGCAGTTGTCGAATCGAACCGATAAGTTTGAATCGGACCGATAATGAACTCCGATTGAGCCGAAAACTTGCGTGCTAGCTATTTTTGATGTGATAAGAGTGATGGAATTATTTTTGGAGTGATTTGATGGCTGAAAGAGAGAGAATTTTAATTGGGCCTTTAAGGGCCTAAATTGGGCCTTTTAAGTTAAATGGGCAAAGCCCATTATTCTAGCCCAATTTTGGGCCCAATATGGAGGTATTTAAAGGCTGAAATTCGGGAGAAAACTCCAGATTTTTCCTGTGTCTCCTTCCTCCTCCTCCTTGGCCGAATCTCATTCACTCTCCTCTCTCTCTCTTTTGCTTCTTAACCACTTAATATCTCTCTTAAATTCCAAGTTAGGAATTGTAGTTCCATCCCTCTAATACACTAAAATAACTTCACTTGGTTGATTTGGGCAAAGTAAGTGAAGAAATCAAGGAAAGAAAGAAAGAGGGGTAAGTTGGAGCTTGAGAATTTTATTGTTTTAAATTGATTTTTTAGTAGTTTTTCATAGATTTTTGGGTGTAGATTATGATTATGAGGTTGGTTTTTACATTTGAGAACAAGAAAATGAAGAAATCTAAGCTTAAATGGGCTGCCTATGTAGGTGAGCAAATAGAGGGGAGTTTTTCCAAGAACAAAGGCAAGGGAAAGGAAGCCTAGACTCCCTAATTCAAGAGAAAATTGTAAGTGACTAATGAGTCAGTCAAAGGCTCCCACATATAGGTGGATTCAGTCAAAGGATCCCACATCGGTTGGAGAGGAGAACGAAGTAGTCCTTATAAGGCTATGGATACCTCTCCCTTGTCGAGGCCTTTTCCAATGAGAAAAATAAAACCGTGAGGGCTAAGGCCCAAAGCGGACAATATCGGCAAGCGGTTATCCGGGGACGTTACAGTTGGTATCAGAGCTGGTTCCGGATCGGTGTGTTGGCCATGGGCCGGGCCTGATGTGTCAGCGAGGACGCTGAGCCTCCTTAGGGGGGGTGGAGTTAGTCAAAGACTCCCACATACAAGTGGATTCAGTCAAAGGATCCCACATCGGTTGGAGAGGAGAACGAAGTAGTCCTTATAAGGCTATGGATACCTCTCCCTTGTCGAGGCCTTTTCCAATGAGAAAAACAAAATCGTGAGGGCTAAGGCCCAAAGCGGACAATATCGGCAAGCGGCTATCCGGGGACGTTACAATGAATCGGTTAATCAGTTTGCAGTTTAACTGGCCGGTCCGATTCGATTTTAATAACATTGGTTGAAGAAGAAAATCAAATTGGTTGAAAATATATTTTTCAAAATTTCATTTTTCTGATTTGGATGGGATTTGCTTGAATTCAAATTGATTAGAATTAATGGGATATGTTTCCCGTTTCTGTTTAAGGCTTCACTCTTTTCCTATAAAGAGGAAGGGCTTTCATTAGTTTAGGAGTGTTGGCTTTTCTTAATTTCTCTCTTTATTTCATTATTTTTGTTTCAAGCCATGAGTGGCTAAAATACTTGTTCTAGTCAAGATTATCAAAGTTTGATTCAATAAAATTGTGAGAATTGTTCTCTAATTGTTTTTCTTTTCTTAAATGTTTGAATATTTTCGGTATTCTTGAGATTTTATTTGTTTTAAATATTGACGTCTTATTTATATCAAATAAATGTTTCTATTTGTATCTTTAAATCCATTCATTTTATTAGATTTAATAAAATAGAAAATCAATGCATTCGAAAAAATTAAATCGTTGGAATTGCATTTATGAAAATATTCCATCTACCTTAAATAGCTCAATTCAAGTATTATTGGGTATAAATGGTGGCTCTCCTAATTTTTAGAGCTGTTTACAATCTAAATTCTAAAAGTTAATTTAGGACAGGTTGGTAAACAAGATTTACTTGTGGATCAATTCCCAATTAAATTACAATAAAGGAAAAGCAGAGTATTAGAGCTTATTAATACTCATAACCAATTCATTTGAGAAATAAATTTATATTTTTATTTGATGATCAATTTAATGGAATTAATGCTAATTAAGATACACCTTGGCTGGAAATTTACTCATTATTTTCTTTACATTATAATTTTTGTTTTTGCTTTGTACAAAAATGGAGAAATAAATTTATATTTTTATTTGATGATCAATTTAATGGAATTAATGCTAATTAAGATACACCTTGGCTGGAAATTTACTCATTATTTTCTTTACATTATAATTTTTGTTTTTGCTTTGTACAAAAATGTTTAATCACAAAATTCCCTTTTTATCGTTTCAAAAATTCAAATTTTATAATCAGTCCATGAAAATTTTGACCCTACTCACAATTTTTACAAAATTAAAATTTTTAAGAGTAAAAAATTATTTTTGTTAATTTCGCGTACAGCTGCAGACTAAATTAATACTTTGAAATGGATGATTCTGACTAGAATACAACTAACTCTGCTCGTGCATAAAACCCGAATCTTACAAAATTTGGGCTTAGTATTGGACCGTGGAGTTCAAAGAGTAGTACCCATAATCAGGCCCATTAATAGAATTGCATGCGCCAATACAAGCATGTTATGTAAAAGAGTATTCATTTGTTATTACTGCTGCGTGGTGCAATAATTATGCACAATTCCATCAAAATAATAATAGTAATTTTTTTAATTCTCTATGTTGAAGTCCCCTTAACCATAAGTATCTACGATTTCACAATTTCATTAATAAATTATGTGCCTTTATCATACATCATATAAATATTCAAATTCATAGTGTATTCCTCTGCTTAAAATATTTAATAATAATATATATTAAATTTCATTACAAATTCATTGCATTATTCTATTAAATTTCTTCTTTTATATTTCGTTAAATTGAGATATTAAATAATTATTTTTTGTTTTACTGCACTCTTAGACGATTATATTTTATCTGTTGAGTAACTAAATTGGGGCAGGCATTGCTTACGACAAGTAGCGATTGTTCCATGTGTTTAGGAGTTTTCTTCCCTCCATTTGTATATTCATCCAGAAATAAAAAGTTGTGCTTCATTGATAATTGAGGCCACATCAAATTAGCACAGGCATAATAACAAACAGCAAGTTCAATTCTTCAGATACAGCTTATTGGGATTTTGCTTATATATTCAAAAGCACGGACCATCGATTATTATAAATGAAAAAAAGAAAAAAAAAAAAAACTTACAGGAAGCTTAAATTAGTAGTTCTTAGGAAGGTACAAACTAGGAAACATGGTCTCCATTTGTGCCCTTTATTTAGTAGTGTTGTTCACCTGATGAAGAAGTTACAGAGGTTAGCCAACATAATGGAGGATAAATTCTAATAAAATAATGCATAATGACAATCACAGTATGCATCAAACTGAAAAGTTGTACCTGTATGCAAATAAGTTGCAGTTTGTGCAGCTTTATCCATAAATTCGAACTCCAAGGAAAGTACTTTTGATCAAATGTAGTTGTTTAGCAACATCCTCCATTTTCATCCTTTCATGGGGCAATTCAGTTGAACAAAATACTCCCACTTTGAATATCGAAAGCAAGCATTCCATTTCCTTATCACTCATTTGGCTTCGGTTGCTCACCCATTCTTCTTCATGTATTTCCATCTCCTCATCTCCTTCAGATATTGTTAAATGTGTTCCTTCCATTTCCTGTGGGAGAAGGGTGGGGTCCATAATTTCAACAAGTCTACTTGGCAGTGCATTTCTCACAAAATTGTGCAAATTTTGATGGTCTTGAAATATTTGATCTGTTGGCCTTTTTCCTGTGAACATTTCTAATACAAGGATTCCAAAACTGTATACATCTCCTTCTTTTGAAGCCTCAGAACCCATTCCATATTCTACATTTCATAGAATCAATTTAGTTAATGCATTAAGAACACTAGCATTATCAATCTGATTAAATTATGAGAATTAACAATATATAATTATGTTCTATCTAAAACCAGAAAAGAAAGATTAACAGTTACCTGGAGGTGCATAACCAAAAGTTCCCCTCATTCCAATCGAGCTGGTATGGCTTTGAGTTTCATTATTGCTGGTCAAGAGGAGCCTCGCCAAACCGAAATCACTGACATGAGCAACCAATTCGTCATCAAGAAGAACGTTGCTGGGCTTCAAGTCACAATGAATGATTGGAGTTTCACAAAGTTCATGAAGATAATGAAGTGCAGAAGCAACATCAATAGCTATATTCAGTCTCTGCAAAATGTTCAAGTTCCTTGATTGGCAATCCTGATCATGCAACCACTTCTCCAGGCTTCCATTCCCCATTAATTCAAAAACTAGAGCTTTGAATTCGTTCTGTTTGTAATCAATAGAGGAGCAGTACGTTAAGAGCTTAACAAGATTTCGATGCCTCATTGTCCTTAATGCTTTGCATTCAGCCATGAAGCTTTTTGATGCTCCATAATTTTCGAGTTTGAGGACCTTAATAGCCACATATCTTTCCAATTGATTGACAAATCCTTTATACACAAAACCAAAACTGCCTGATCCAATTAAGTTGTCGGTAGAGAATCCACTTGTTGCATGATAAAGATCTCCATAAGATACCTGTATGAGGCATCCCATTTCCTTGGATGCATATGGAAAACTCCTTTTTTGTACTTGCCTTCGGTAAGCCAAAATAGCAACTGACATGATCAACATGACACATAGAATTGCACAGGGAATTATAATTGCTAACTTAAAGGCAATGGACTTTCCCCTCTTAACTACTTTGGTTGGGCATTTTGGTAGATGTAATTCCGGCACACCACCACAAAGCCTATTACCACCCATCAACGAAATTGCACTTGCATTTCTAAACACACCTGAGGTTGGAATCTGACTCACAAGATTATTGAAAGAAAGATTTATATATAATAGAAACCGTAAACTTTGCAAGTTTTCTGGAATTTCTCCGGTGAGATTATTTCGTGAAAGATCTAACTGCTTCAGACCCTTCAAAGAACCTAATGATGAAGGAATTTTTCCCTGGAAAGAATTTCTTTGCATGGCGAGATATTCCAAACTCAAACAGCCCCCGATGGTTCCGGGAATTTCTCCTGTAAGATTGTTTCCTGACACATCTAAGGCATTGACATTTATTAGCTTTCCTACATCAGGTTGTAGCTCACCGGTGAGTGAATTTTGGGATAAGTTTAATAATATAGACAAGGATGAAAGCCGAAAAACTTCTTCTGGAATTGATCCAGTAAGATTATTTTCTGAAAAATCCAAATACTGTAAGTATGTACAGTTTATAATACTAGCAGGTATGGTTCCTTCAAATCTGTTTTGTGAAAGATATATCCGAAATAATTGAGTGAGATTGGCAATGACTGATGGAATCTGACCAGAGAGTTTGTTTTGGCTTAAACTCAATGCCTGGAGTTTTTCTAACTTTCCGAGGGAAGAAGGGATAATTCCTTTGAAATGATTTCTTGCCATCCCTAGTCCAATTAAGTTGATTAAATTTCCTAGTGAATCGGGAATAACTCCTGAGATTTGATTAGCTCCAAAATATAGGCTGGTAAGTTGAACTGACAAATTCCCTATTGACTCGGGTAAAACACCACCAAAATTATTGAAATTGAAAATTAATCTGTCCAGATTGCTACAATTTTTCAAGGATTCTAAAAATGTCAAATCACTTTCGGAATTATTTCCTAAATGATTTCCTTCAATATTTACCTGCCATAGGCTTGGTAAGTTTCCCAAACAATTTGGGACTTGTCCAGCAAAATTATTTCTAGGAACATCGAGAAGTTCGAGCTGAGAAGCATTACAAAAGGAATTTGGAATTGAGCCAGAAAAAAGATTATCAGAGATAGCAAACATTTGCAAATTATAGAGAGTAAGACCTATATTGTTTGGTAGGTGGCCATTGAACTGGTTATAAGCAGCGGAAATTATTTTAATGGAAGAGATATTAAAAAGGGATGTAGGGATTATACCATATAGTTTATTTTGTGGAACACCAAACTGTGCCAGGTTTGTCAATTTACCCAATTCATATGGAATATTTCCCTCCAACTTATTTCTTCCTGTATCTAGGGCAGTAAGCAGTGAAAGGTTCCCAAGCGAAGCCGGAATTTCTCCGGTTAGATGGTTAACACTCAACAAAAGCTGTTCCAGCATTCTCAATGAACCAAGCTCCGTTGGAATTTTTCCAGTTAGATCGTTATTATGCAGATGAATTATCCTGAGCTGGGAACAGCGGCTAAAGTTGATTGGAATTTCCCCGTCTAATGTGTTGTTGCCGAGAGCGAATTGTAGCAGTCGAAACAAATTACCGACTTCTTGAGGAATCGGACCATGTAAACTATTGTTTTCGAGGTTGAGGATCCTCAAAAAACTTAGATTTCCAATAAAGGGGGAAATAGATCCAACCAAATTTTGTCCTTCAAGCGCCATTGATGTAACTCTATGGTGGCGTGGACTGCAAGTGATTCCATTCCACTGGCAAAAAGGAAGAGAATCATTCCAAGAATTGAAGGCTCCATATGGATCACTGGCTATTTTTGCTTTGAATCTGAGCAGAGAGAGCTTGTCAGTCTCATTTCCAAAAGAAGAAGCTTGGTTAAATCTCAAGTTGAAAGAGAAGAAAATAGCAAATTGAAGGATAACTAGAAAAAGAAGAAAGCTTCTATCATAAATCTTCATTTGGTTCAGTGGGTGTTGGAATTTTAATACAGTAAAACCAGTGCCAGGGTTTTATGCATTCTATAAATAACTGGAGAATTATATATGTATATATATATAGCAATGGAAAGAAAAATACTATAACTTGCATTTTGTGGAGGGAATTGAAAAGAAAGGAAAGAAAAATACTATAACTTGCAGTGCACAATGGGGAAGACTTGTATAACTTGTATTGCATAGTGGGGAAGACTTTTATGCAAAGCAGCACTTAGAAGTCTTGATTTGAAGTATTTCTGCAGGAAGAAATTTGTTAGTATAACTTATTCTGCAAGTCAGACAGAAAATAGTGCAAAGATTGGTCTCATTTAAGCAGCTCTTTGCAGACCTGTTCTTGGTAATTATAACTTTGTGTCAATTTTTTCTTTTTCTTTTTTTTTTTTCTACTTTTTATGTGAAACAAAAACGGTCAAAGAAGAAACAGACGATGGTACCCAGGAATGCTTTAACATTTCTTTTAATTTTCTTTGGTGGAAATGCTTTAACACTTTTTGATTGCCTTACGTTTATACTTGCAAGGGATATTGATCAATGCATTTTCAGACTCAGCAAGAAGGAAAAAGATAAGCTTTCAAAATATTACTAAAAATTAATAAAACAACAATAATTTTCCAGAATAACAATAATCATATACAAGATTAAAATGCAGTATCCATGGATAAGAAATTACAGTTCTTGCTCTACGTAAACTTGTCTTAATTTTGAGAATGTTGTGCAAGAAAATATATCTGAATAAGGACCAAATTAAAAAACACAGAAAATAAAAATCCATATAATCGATTCTTTAACTAACAGAATTTTTTTTTATTTCATTTGTATTTTATAAATTTTCGTGTTATTATTTTCATTTGAATTATTTTTTCTTGCATTGATCAAATACATCTATTTTTCTATTATAATGTTTTTATAATATTTATCACGGTTTATTAACTATCTTATATCGGTTTAATTATTAAAATTATAATATTTTTTTTTGTAAAGATTTGAATAATTTTAATTTTATAAAATAACTTTTGGAGTGGAGTTAAATTTAAGTTCATTTTTTTCCATGATAACAGAATTACTAGTCTAGCAATGTTGTGCCCGCCATAAACATTCAATCCTAAAAAAAATTATAATTTAGGAATTAAGTTAGGCAAACAAAAGCACCAATGTTATTAAAACCGGACCGGATAAAGAACCGGCAAGACTGGTATTCGTGGTTCGACCGGTTTCAACCGAATTTTTTTCTTTTTTTAAAATATTATCAATTATTTTAATTTTTTAAATAATATTGTATAAAAATTAAAAAAATATTCATCAAATATTAAATATATGTCACAAATATTCTAATAATAAGTTAGAAAATATAATTTTAATTTTATTATTACAAGGGATTAATTATGAATTTTTGAATATCATATGTTAAAAACATAAAAATACAATCATATCATGAAAAAAATTACATGTCTAGATGAAGTACTAACAAAGCAAACATAAAAAATATTAACCTTGCATATATGAGTATAATTATGTTTAATTACAATAAATCAAAATAGATAATAAGTATATTAAATTATTAAGTGACATTTTTAGAATTATTTAAAGTACTAATTTTTTCAAATAAATAAATAATAAAAATTTAATATATATATATTAAATTTTTATTATTTATTTATTTGAAAAAATTAGTATTTTAAATTCTAAAGATATTTCTTAATAATTTAATATAACTTTACAATGAACCAAATATATAATAAGTATATTAAATTATTAAGTGAAATATTTAGAATTTAAAATATTATTTTTTCCAAATAAATAAATAATGAAATATATATATATATATATATGGGTGAAAATAAAAAAATATATGATTTTTTACATTTTTTAGCAAAAATTCTATTTTGTCTGGTTCTCTGGTTTTCCGATTCAACCCGGTTTTTTCAGTTCAATCCAATTTTTTGCCAATCTAGTTTTAAACAGTTAAATCAACCAGCTGACAAATCGGTTCGCGGTTATATCGGTTCAACATGCCAATCCAGTCCGGTTTTAATAACATTGAAAAGCACACAAAAGGCATTAAACTGTATAAATCGCATAGATTGAGGTCAATGTCACATTAAATCAAATCTTCTCATTTAAAACTATATCCATATGACACTTCGTATCAGTATCTTAAATATACATAGTATAATGTTACTAATCAATCAAGTGTTTAATTGACTAAGGTTAAATTATCATGCATGCATAGATATTGAAAATAATATTTACTTTCTTTCATAAATACATTACATATATATACACCTTTGAGGCCGACTCAACAGCTATATGTATTGATCGAATATTTCTGAAAGATAATCTATGTATTAGTCTTTGTCTTGTAATTAAGTTAATCCTCTAACTCACCACCGAAATTAATTAATGAATTAAAATATTAAAACTCCGATGGACTTTCCTTTTGCATCAAGATTTAATTAGCATAAGTTCTAAAAAATGAAAATTCACCAGTTCTTGAGATTCTCACCTCTATTTTGAGTAGAGACCACACTATTATCGTTCAAAAGGAAATGATTAGCTGGCGATGTACAGTAAACCATCCAATTTATTATTTTTTATTATCTAAAATGATTTATAATTAATTAACCGCAACTCCATAAAGTAATTTTCTTATTACATATTCACATTTGGTTTTGTTGTGAAATGCAATGTAAATCGACAATAAAACCTCCTCCTCCTAGCATATACGAATATTTTTTTTTCGCAAATAATTATATTTAAAAAAATTATAAAAATTTCGAGTCGATCCGGCCGAACCAATTGACCCATGACTCAGTTGGTAGGCTGAGTCGACTTCTGGTCCGAGTTTCAAAACATTGTTGAGAAGCAATATCCCATAAAGGATTAATTTCATTTATATATGTTGTCCAAGATTTTTCTTTTTACCTAGATTAAGCACGCTAATTACTAAATTCAATTTATAAATATTAATTATTAATTTGCTGAAATAATTAATCATAAAAAGTAAAAAATGATAAAAGTGAAATATAAATTTTGGCTAGTATTGTTTTTTTTTTAATTTTTATTTTGAATATTTAAAATGAAATTAAATTTTGCCTAATTTTTATTTTTACAATTATATATGAAAAATTTTAATAGTTAATCGAATAATATTAATTAATTAAATTGCAAAAAATTAAAAATAGTTGACTGATTAATATAATTTAATAAAATGATTAATAATTTCAAAAAATCAATATTAATAGATTGATTAAAAATTATTAATAAACCGATTAATCAATTAACTATTAAAAGGTAATACAAATTAAAAATAAGTAGGAATCGGTTCGCAGTTCAACTGGTCGATCCGATCCGATCCGATTTTAATAACATTGGTTGGAGCAAAAAATCAGACTGGTTGAGAAGTAAATTTATATTTCTATTTGATGATCAATTTAATGGAATTAATACTAATTAAGGTACACCTTGGCTGGAAATTTACTCATTATTTTCTTTACATTATAATTTTTGTTTTTGCTTTGTTTTTTGTTACAAAATTGTTAAATCACAAAATTCCCTTTTTATCATTTCAAAAATTCAAATTTTATAATCAGTCCATGAAAATTTCGACCCTACTCACAATTTTTACAAAATTAAAATTCTTAAGCGTAAAAAATTATTTTTGTTAATTTCGCGTACAGCTGCATACTAAATTAATACTTTGAAATGGATAATTCTGACTAGAATACAACTAACTCTGCTTGTGCATAAAACCTGAATCTTAATAAATTTGGGCTTAGTATTGGGCCGTGGAGAGTAGTACCCATAATCAGGCCCATTAATAGAATTGCATACGCCAATACAAGCATGTTATGTAAAAGACTATTCATTTGTTATTACTGCTGCGTGGTGCAATAATTATGCACAATTCCATCAAAATAATAATAGTAATTTTTTTAATTCTCTATGTTGAAGTCCCCTTAACCATAAGTATCTACTATTTCACAATTTCATTAATAATTATGTGCCTTTATCATACATCATATAAATATTCAAATTCATAGTTTATTCCTCTGCTTAAAATATTTAATAATAATATATATTAAATTTCATTACAAATTCATTGCATTATTCTATTAAATTTCTTCTTTTATATTTCGTTAAATTGAGATATTAAATGATTATTTTTTGTTTTACTGCACTCTTAGACGATTATATTTTATCTGTTGAGTAACTAAATTGGGGCAGGCATTGCTTACGACATGTAGCAATTGTTCCATGTGTTTAGGAGTTTTCTTCCCTCCATTTGTATATTCATCCAGAAATAAAAAGTTGTGCTTCATTGACAATTGAGGCCACATCAAATTAGCACAGGCATAATAATAAACAACAAGTTCAATTCTTCAGATACAGCTTATTGGGATTTTGCTTATATATTCATAAGCACGGACCATCGATTATTATAAATGAAAAAAAGAAAAAAAAAACTTACAGGAAGCTTAAATTAGTAGTTCTTAGGAAGGTACAAACTAGGAAACATGGTCTCCATTTGTGCCCTTTATTTAGTAGTGTTGTTCACCTGATGAAGAAGTTACAGAGGTTAGCCAACATAATGGAGGATAAATTCTAATAAAATAATGCATAATGACAATCACAGTATGCATCAAACTGAAAAGTTGTACCTGTATGCAAATAAGTTGCAGTTTGTGCAGCTTTATCCATAAATCCGAACTCCAAGGAAAGTACTTTTGATCAAATGTAGTTGTTTAGCAACATCCTCCATTTTCATCCTTTCATGGGGCAATTCAGTTGGACAAACTACTCCCACTTTGAATATCGAAAGCAAGCATTCCATTTCCTTATCACTCATTTGGCTTCGGTTGCTCACCCATTCTTCTTCAGGCATTTCCATCTCCTCATCTCCTTCAGATATTGTTACATGTGTTCTTTCCATTTCCAGAGGAAGAAGGGTGGGGTCCATAATCTCCACAAGTCTACTTGGCAGTGCATTTCTCACAAAATTGTGCAAATTTTGATTGTCTTGAAATATTTGATCCGTTGGCCTTTTTCCTGTGAACATTTCTAATACAAGGATTCCAAAACTGTATACATCTCCTTCTTTTGAAGCCTCAGAACCCATTCCATACTCTACATTTCATAAAATCAATTTAGTTAATGCATTAAGAATACTAGCATTATCAATCTGATTAAATTATGAGAATTAACAATATATACTTATGTTCTATCTAAAACCAGTGAAGAAAGATTAGCAGTTAACTGGAGGTGCATAACCAAAAGTTCCCCTCATTCCAATCCAGCTGGTATGGCTTGGAGTTTCATTATTGCTGGTCAAGAGGAGCCTCGCCAAACCGAAATCACTAACATGAGCAACCAATTCGTCATCAAGAAGAACGTTACTGGGCTTCAAGTCACAATGAATGATTGGAGTTTCACAAAGTTCATGAAGATAATGAAGTGCTGAAGCAACATCAATTGCTATATTCAGTCTCTGCAAAATGTTCAAGTTTCTTGATTGGTAGTTCCTATCGTGCAGCCACTTCTCCAGACTTCGATTCCCCATTAATTCAAAAACTAGAGCTTTGAATTCATTCTGTTTGTAATCAATAGAGGAGCAGTACGTTAAGAGCTTAACAAGTGTTGGGACTTTTAGGAAGGGAGAAGAGAAGAGAGAAAATAAAATATTTGGATCTTTTATTCCATCTCATTCCCCAATCACAACTTGAAATAATTACTGCTTTTATATTGGTAAATATAACTAAATATCTAAACTAATACAGATTTTTCTCCTTAGAATCCCATAATTTAAAATTAAATATAAACAAACTAAAGACCAATTGAAAATTATGATTTTGACAACTAATTAATTTTTGAATTATTTTTAACACTTTCCCTTAATTCAAAAATTAAAAAAAAATTCAAGCTTTCATGGAGCACATCTTTCCATACTTCTCGATTTTTTTTATGATGCACTTCTCATCACATCTATTTTTGTTGATGCACTTCTCATCAACTTTCTTCTTTGTTGATGCACCCTCTCATCAACTTTCTTGGTGCACTTCTTACCAATTAATCAAAAAAACTTATTTCTCTTTCGCCAATATCGCTTGAACATTTGCAAACCTCAAATCTTATTTTGTATGCCCATAATTGATAATTTTCTCAATTGAACATGTGAGGCGGAATCTCACTTATTTTTTACTATACAAAATTTTTTTTTTCACAGACCCATGATCAATAATGGCTCTGATACCATATTGGAAATTTTAGGAAGGGAGAAGAGAAGAGAGAAAATAAAATATTTGGATCTTTTATTCCATCTCATTCCCCAATCTCAACTTGAAATAATTATTGCCTTTATATAGGCAAATGCAACTAAATATCTAAACTAATACAAATTTTTCTCCTTAAAATCCTATAATTTAAAATCAAATATAAACAAACTAAAGACCAATTCAAAATTATGATTTTGACAACTAATTAATTTTTGAATTATTCTTAACAAGATTTCGATGCCTCACCGTCCTTAATGCTTTGCATTCAGCTGTGAAGCTTTTTGATGCTCCAAAATTTTCGAGTTTGAGGACCTTAATAGCCACATATCTTTCCAATCGATTGACAAATCCTTTATACACAAAACCAAAACTGCCTGATCCAATTAAGTTGCCGGTAGAGAATCCACTTATTGCATGATAAAGATCCCCATAAGATACCTGTATGAGGCCACCCATTCCCTTGGATGCATATGGAAAACTCCTTTTCAGTACTCGCCTTCGGTATGCCAAAATAGCAACTGACATGATCAACATGACGCATAGAATTGCACAGGAAATTATAATTGCTAACTTAAAGGCAATGGACTTTTCCCTCTTTGACTTCTTTGTTTGGGCATCTTGGTAAAAGTAATTCCGGCACACCACCACAAAGCCTATATTACCACCCATCAATGAAATTGTACTTGCATTTCTAAACACACCTGAGGGTAGAATCTGATCCACAAGATTATTGAAAGAAAGATTTAAATATAATAGAAACCGTAAACTTTGCAAGTTTTCTGGATTTTATTCGGTGAGATTATTTCATGAAAGATCTAACTGCTGCAGACCCTTCAAAGAACCTGATGATGAAGGAATTTTTCCTTGGAAAGAATTTCCTTGCATGGCGAGATATTCCAAACTCAAACAGTCCCCGATGGTTTTGGGAATTTCTCCTGAAAGATTGTTTCCTAACACATCTAAGGCATTGACATTTATTAGCTTTCCTCCATCAAGTGGCAGCTCACCGGTGAGTGAATTTTGGGATAGGTTTAATAATATAGACAAGGATGAAAGCCGAAGAACTTCTTCAGGAATTGATCCAGTAAGGTTATTTTTTGAAAAATCCAAATATTGTAAGTACGTACAATTTATAATACTAGCAGGTATGGTTCCTTCAAATATGTTTTGCGAAAGATATATCTAAGACAATTGAGTGAGATTGGCAATAACTGATGGAATCTGACCAGATAGTTCGTTTTGTATTAAACTCAATGCCTAGAGTTTTTCTAACTTTCCGAGGGAAGAAGGGATAATTCCTGTGAAATGATTTCCTCCCGTCTCTAGTCCAATTAAGTTGACGAAATTTCCTAGTGAATCAAGAATAATTCCTGAGATTTGATTAGCTCCAAAATACAGCTTGGTAAGTTGAACTGACAAATTTCCTATTAACTCAGGGAAAACACCACCAAAATTATTTGAACCAAAAATTAATCTTTCCAGATTGCTCCAATTTTTCAAGGATTCTAAAAAAGTCAAATCACTTTCGGGATTATTTCCTAAATGATTTTCTTCAATATTTACCACCGAAAGGCTTGGTAAGTTTCCCAGACAATTTGGAACTTGTCCAGCAAAATTGTTTCTAGGAACATAGAGAAGTTCGAGCTGAGAAGCATTACAAAAGGAATTTGGAATTGAGCCAGAAAAAAGATTATCAGAGATAGCAAACATTTGCAAATTATGGAGACTAAGACCTATATTGTTTGGTAGGTGGCCATTGAATTGGTTATAAGCAGCGGAAATTAATGTAATGGAAGAGATATTAAAAAGGGATGTAGGGATTATACTAGATAGTTTATTCTTTGCAACATCCAACCATGCCAGGTTTGTCAATCTACCCAATTCTTGTGGAATATTTCCCTCCAAATTATTGCTTCCTGCAGCTAAGGCAGTAAGCAGTGAAAGGTTGCTGAGGGAAGCCGGAATTTCTCCGGTCAGATGGTTAACACTAATTTGAAGATCTTCCAGCATTCTCAATGAACTAAGCTCCGTTGGAATTTTTCCAGTTAGATCATTACATGACAGACGAATTATCCTGAGCAGGGAACAGCGGCTTAGGTTGATCGGAATTTCTCCATCCAATGTGTTGTTGCCGAGAAGGAATTCTTGCGGTCGAAACAAATTCACGACTTCTTGAGGAATCGGACCATGTAAACGATTGTTTTGGAGGTCGAGGATCCTCAAAAAACTTAGATTTCCAACAAAGAGGGAAATAGATCCAACCAAATTTTGTGCTTCAAGCACCATTGATGTAACTCTGTGGTGGCGCGGACTGCAAGTGATTCCATTCCACTGGCAAAAAGGAAGAGAATCATTCCAAGAATTGAAGGCTCCATGTGGATCACTGGCTATTTCTGCTTTGAATCCGAGCAGAGAAAGCTTGTCAGTCTCATTTCCGGAAGAAGACGCTTGGTTAAATGTCAAGTTGAAAGACAAGAAAATAACAAATTGAAGGCTAACTAGAAAAAGAAGAATGCTTCTATTATAAATCTTCATTTGGTTCCGTGGGTGTTGGAATTTTAATACAGTAAAACCAGTGTCGGGGTTTTATGCATTCTATAAATAACTGGATATATGTATATATATAGAAAACTACTATAACTTGCATTTTGTGGAGGGAATTGAAAAGAAAGGAGAGAAAAATACTATAACTTGCATTGCATAGTGGGGAAGACTTATATGCAAAGCAGCAAATAGTAGCATTGATTTAAAGTGGTCCTGCAGGAAGAAATTTGTTAGCATAACTTATTCTGCCAGTCAGCCAGAAAAATAGTGCAAAAATTGGTTGCATTTAAGCAGCTCTTTCCGTGGGTAAAGGGTAAGAAAAATGAAAGAAAAAGACAATAATTCCTTTTCAAAATGACAGCACAAGCGTGAGTTTTGTTTGCTCTCTCAAAACTCGTGCAGATTTTTCATTCATTTGATAATCTGATTTTTATTTTTTACATCTTGGTTGGATGAAATAGTTTAATAGAGTAAAACCAGTGCTGGGGTTTTATGCATTATATATATAAATAACTGGAGAATTATATATACTGCTTAGTAGTTTAAAATTTTAAATAAAATGAAATTAATCATGAAAAACCATAACTATGTAAAATCCATATTTTCTAGCAATATATCTATATTGAATAACTATTTAAGCAACTGCCTAAAAACAAACATGTAAACAGTACAAATTTAATAATATGTATAAAAATTGACCACCACCTAGGTCTTTTTTTTTTTTTTTGATAAGGAAGACAGGACTTACCTAGGTCTTTTTTTTTTAGAACATCTAATAGTACAAATATAATAGCATAGCATCTATGACGATAAAATATCTAAAGGGTAAATTGGCGAGGAAAAGAAATAAATTAGTTCTAAACGTACAAATAATGTGAACTCAGTTTGCCCAGATCAATTAGCAGTAAAAGGTCCAACAAATAATGTAATAGCTTGCAAAAGTGCATGTGCGGCATTTAATCAGCCACAATATTGCTGCACAGGAGATTTTGATTCACCAGAGACTTGTAAAGCCACAATTTATTCTAAGATTTTCAAGAAATAGTGCCCACAAGCTTATAGCTATGCCTATGATGATCCTACCAGCACATTTATTTACTGTAAAAATATAGTATTTTTTTATATACAAAATAAATATATTCAATTTATTTTGAAAAAATCATACACTGTATATTTTTTTACAAAAGATTATATACTATATATTTTTATTTTGAAAAGATCATATACTATATTTTTTATTTACAAAACATCATACACTATATTTTTTTATTTTTAAAAAGATCATGCACTATATTTTTTTTATAAAAGATTATACAGTATATTTTTTTATTTTAAAAAGATCATATAATGTATTTTTTTATTTTCAAAAAATTATACACTATATTTTTTATTTTTGAAAAGATATCATGCAATGTATATTTTTTTTACAAAAAATCATATAGTATATTTTTTTATTTTGAAAAAATCATACACTTTATTTTTTTTATTTTCAAAAGATCAATCATTGTATTTTTTAATTTTTGAAAAGATCATACACTTTATATTTTTTTTACAAAGGATCATACATTGTATATTTTTTTAAAAAAATATATCATACGCTGTATAACTTTTTTACAAAATATCATAAAGTATATTTTTTTATTTTTAAAAGATCATATACTGTATTTTTTTCAAAAAATCATATACTATATATTTTTTATTTTTGAAAAGATCATACACTGTATTTTTTATTTTTAAAAAAGCATACACTGTATATTTTTTTTACAAAAGATCATACAATGCATTTTTTATTTTGAAAATATCATATACTATATTTTTTATTTTTGAAAAAATTATACACTATTTTTTTTATTTTTGAAAAAATCATACACTGTATATTTTTTTTATAAAAAATCATATACTGTATTTTATAAAATATCATACACAGTTCAGCTTCAACGACGGGATCGTAAGAGATGAGTGGTATTTGGAATAAAAAAAAGTAGAAATGGGGACATTTTTTATATATAAAATTGAGAAAAAAGCATTTTTGAATGTCAAAATATATAAATGAAAACTAAAAATAAAGCGTATGGTATTTTTAAAAACAACATAAAAAAGTAGGGCAAATGGTGTAATTTCCTCACAAGAGCACTGCCATAATCGGACCCATTAATTGAATTGCATACGCCAATATAACCATGTTGTGTAAAAAGTTATTCCTTTGTCATTACTGCTGCGTGGAACTATAATTACGTATAATTCGATCAAGATAATAATAACAATAATAATAATTTTTTTAATTTTCTATTTTGAGGTCCCCTTAACCATAAGTATCTAGGATTTCACAATTTCATTAATAAATTATGAGCATTTATCATATAGAGGAAATTTTGTAATTTACCCCCTTTTAATTCATCTTTCCAAAAATGCTCAATCAATTTTTCACGCTATTATTTTTATATTGTTTATACTATTACGCTTTTACCTTTCAAAAATGCTCATTTTCTGATATTTATTTTTCTATTTTGCAGGTTCTATCAACCAACTTCCTCCAATTCCCCTTTCTTCTCTCTCTTGCCTCCGTTTCGCTATCAAAAGCTACAACCACCGTTCAACTTCCAGTCACCGGTCTAGTTCGTTGTTTTTAATGCAAGTGCTGGTGATGCTGATCCGATTTATAAGTTAGCTCTCTTCTACTTTCTTTCTTTGACTTCAAGAACACATTGCAAATTGGCAATGCATACGGTAAGAGAATTTTAATGAACTTTATGATTAATGCAATGGTGTTATTTTATCTCTTGAATTCTTGGCTTGTTCCCCACTGACATAATTTTAATTCTTGACGTGATTCTTGCAGGAATTGCTGTGACATTCGTTTTTATAATTACATGTTCATTTCTAATTCTAATTATGGTAATGATATGGAAGACAAGTCGAAAAGAGAGTTGAAACCTAGAGGTCGTGGCAAGCAGCCTCCCAGAAAACAAAAATCCATACCAAGTGATGATGACAATCAAGAACACGATAGTAATGGTGCTCAAGATAATGATGGCGACAATGGAGAAGAAGAAAATCAAAAGAGAAAACCACAGAGGGCAACTAATGGCAAGCGAGCTAAGGCAAAGAAAGTTAATAATCAAACCAGTACGAAGGCAAAGAAGGCAGCTTAGTGAATTGTACTCTGCAGATCAGCAGTAGCTGCGTTTTAATTGCCACTCACATTTTGGTCTGTTTCTTTAATACTCGAAACGTGTTAAACCAACTTGTTAAATCAAGTTGAATTTTGTCTCAAGAATCATTGCTAGTTAGAAGCAAAACTAAAATTTATAATTAAGCAAAACAAAAATATAATATAAATATTATAAATAAATTATTAAATAAAAAAATAAGGATAATTGTTAGTAGTGCATTAAGAAAGTTATATATATTTATATATATATATATATATATATATATATATATATATATATATATATATATATATATATATATATATATATATATATATATATAATAAAAAAATAAAAAAATGACTCCCTTCCTTGCATGTGGCTGCGCCACTGTTGTTAGTCCAGCAGTCAGTATTACATTAAAAATTTGAAAAATTTTGAATTTGATTCCTCATGCTTGATTAGACATTATGTCTAATTTTTGTGAGAATTGATTTGATAATTTTTGGAGCCATCACTTTGTATCGACCAAGTTTAGGCTACTGGCTTTCAGTTCATGCTAAAGACTTCTGTAAAGGTTTAAGTCTTGTCATATGATCTCTAGAACAATGAGAGTTTTACTGAAGAAAGTGTAGAATGTTTCTGATATTTATTTTTTATTTGTAGAAAAAAATTTATTGTATTTTTTTTATATAAAGATCATATACTGTATTTTTAATATATAAAAAATTATATATTTTATTTTTTATTTTCAAAAAAATTATGCACTGTATTTTTTTAGTTATAAAGGATTATATATTGTATTTTTTATTTATAAAAAATTATATAATGTACTTTTTATTTAGAAAATATCATACATTGTGTTTTTTTATTTTCAAAAGATCATATACTGTCTTTTTTTATTTACAAAATATCATACACTATATTTTTTATTAACAAAAGATCATATGCTGTATTTTTTATTTACAAAAGATCATATACTTTATTTTTTTATTCATAAAAGATTATATACTGTATTTTTTTATTTACAAAAAATCATATACTGTATTTTTTATTTACAAAATATCATAAATTGTATTTTTTATTTTCAAAAGATCATATAATGTATTTTTTTATTTACAAAATATCATATACTGTGTTTTTTATTTATAAAAAAATCATAAACTGTATTTTTTTATTTACAAAAGATCATTTATTGTATTT
Source organism: Excoecaria agallocha (assembly GCA_037975025.1). Lineage (NCBI taxonomy): Eukaryota > Viridiplantae > Streptophyta > Magnoliopsida > Malpighiales > Euphorbiaceae > Excoecaria > Excoecaria agallocha. The sequence goes on along the minus strand of CM075807.1, from coordinate 56,620,342 downwards.
TTTATTTTTGAAAAGATCATACACTGTAATTTTTTTTACAAAAGATATATATTATATATTTTTTTAGAAAAAGATCATACACTGTATATTTTTTTACAAAAGATTATACAGTGTATTTTTTATTTTGAAAAAAAAATCATATATTGTATTTTTTATTTTCAAAAAATCATACATTATATAGTTTTTTTAAAAAGATAATAAACTGTATTTTTTTATTTTTGAAAAAAATATACGCTACAAAAGATCATATAGGACATCTTTTATTTTGAAAATATCATAAATTATATTTTTTTATTTTTTAAAAAAATCATACACTGTATATTTTTTTATAAAAAATCAGGCATTGTATTTTACAAAATATCATACACAGTTCAGCCTCAACGACGGGATCGTAAGAGATGAGTGGTATTTGAAATAAAAAAAATAGAAAAGGGGGCATTTTTGATATATAAAATTGAGAAAGAGCATTTTTGAATGTAAAAATATATAAATGAAAACTAAAAATAAAGCGTATGGTATTTTTTAAAATAAAATAAAAAAATAGGGCAAATGGAGTAATTTCATCCAAAGAGTAATGCCCATAATCGGGCCCATTAATTGAATTGCATAAGCCAATATAACCATGTTGTGTAAAAAGTTATTCCTTTGTCATTACTGCAGCGTGGAACTATAATTACGCATAATTCGATAATAATAATAATAATAATAATAATAATAATAATAATAATAATAATAATAATAATAATTTTATTAATTTTCCATTTTGAGGTCCGCTTAACCATAAGTATCTAGGATTTCACAATTTCATTAATAAATTATGAGCCTTTATCATATAGAGGGAAATATGTAATTTACCCCTTTTAATTCTTCTTTTCAAAAATGCTCAACCAATTTTGCACGCTATTATTTTTATATTGTTTATACTATTACGCTTTTACCTTAAAATGCTCCTTTTCTGATATTTATTTTTCTATTTTGCAGTTTCTATCAACCAGCTTCCTCCAATTCCCCTTTCTTCTCTCTCTTGCCTACGTTTCACTATCAGAAGCTACAACCACCGTTCAACTTCCGATCACCGGTCTAGTTCGTTGTTTTTAATGCAAGTGCTGGTGATACTGATCCGATTTACAAGTTAGCTCTCTTCTACTTTCTTTCTTTGACTTCAAGAACACATTGCAAATTGGCAATGCATACGGTAAGAGGATTTTAATGAATTTTATGATTAATGCAATGGTGTTATTTTATCTCTTGAATTCTTGGCTTGTTTCTCACTGAAATAATTTTAATTCTTGACGTGATTCTTGCAGGAATTTCTGTGACATTCGTTTTTATAATTACATGTTCATTTCTAATTCTAATTATGGTAATGATATGGAAGACAAGTCGAAAAGAGAGTTGAAACCTAGAGGTCGTGGCAAGCAGCCTCCCAGAAAACAAAAACCCATACCAAGTGATGATGACAATCAAGAACACTATAGTAATGGTGCTCAAGATAATGATGGCGACAATGGAGAAGAAGAAAATCAAAAGAGAAAACCACAGAGGGCAACTAATGGCAAGCGAGCTAAGGCAAAGAAAGTTAATAATCAAACCAGTACGAAGGCAAAGAAGGCGGCTTAGTGAATTGTACTTTGCAGATCAGCAGTAGCTGCGTTTTAAGTGCCACTCACATTTTGGTAGCATGGAAAGGTGGGTGTGTCCAATTTTTGTGAGAATTGACTTGATAATTTTTGGAGCCATCACTTTGTATCGACCAAGTTTAGGCTACTGGCTTTCAGTTCATGCTAAAGACTTCTGTAAAGGTTTAAGTCTTGTCATATGATCTCTAGAACAATGAGAGTTTTACTAAAGAATGTTTCGAGTGTATAATGTTTCTGATATTTATTTTTTATTTGCAGAAAAAAATATATTGTATCTTTTTTATGGAAATATCATATACTGTATTTTTTAAATATAAAAATTATATACTGTATTTTTTATTTTCAAAAGATTATATATTGTATTTTTTTATTTATAAAAGAAATACACTGCAGTTTTTATTTATAAAAGATTATATACTGTATTTTATTATTTACAAAATATCTTACACTGTATTTTTTATTTACAAAATATCATACACTGTAATTTATTTTATTTTCAAAAGATCATACACTATCTTTTTTTATTTACAAAAGATCATACATTGTATTTTTAATTCACAAAAAATCATATACTATATTTTTTTTTACAAAATATCATACACTTTATTTTTTTATTCATAAAAGATTATAAACTGTATTTTTTATTTATAAAAAATCATACACTGTATTTTTTATTTTCAAAAGATCATATAACATATTTATTTATTTACATAATATCATAAATTATGTTTTTTATTTACAAAAAACCATGAACTATATTTTTTATTTACAAAAAATCATATACTATATTTTTTGATTATCAAAAGATCGTACAATGTATTTTTTTTATTTTCAAAAGAACATACACTATATTTTTTATTTACAAAAGATCATATACTGTATTTTTTATTTATAAAAGATCTTACACTATATTTTTTTTTATTTACAAAAAATTATATACTGTATTTTTTTATTTTCAAAAGATCATAAACAATATTTTTTATTTATAAAAGATTATACACTTTATTATTTTATTTTCAAAAGATTGTACACTTATTTTTTTATTATAAAAGAAAATACACTGTATTTTTTCTTTCAAAAGATCACACACAATATTTTTTTATTTATAAAAGATTTTACAAAGTATTATTTTATTTTTAAAAGATTATATACTTATTTTTTTTATTTGCAAAAGATAATACACTATATTTTTTTATTTTTAAAATATTATGCACTGTATTTTTTTATGAATAAAGGATCATACACTATATATTTTTTTATTTTTAAAAGATCATATACTATATTTTTTTATTTATAAAAGATCATAGACTGTATTTTTTATTTACAAAAGATCATACTCTATATTTTTTTATTTACAAAAGATAATACACTGTATTTTTTTATTTACAAAAGATTATATACTGTATTTTTTTATTTTGTAAAAGATAATGCACTGTATTTTTTTATTTACAAAATATTATACACTGTATTTTTTATTTGTAAAAGAAAATATATTTTATTTTTTATATACAAAAAATATACTATATTTTTTATATATAAAATATCATACACTATATTTTTATGTATAAAAAATACACTATTTTTTAATTTACAAAATATCATACACTGTATTTTTTATTGCAAAAGATTATATACTATATATTTTTTTTTACTGTCAATTCTCTATTGGTTTAACAGCATGTCGGGTTACTGATTAGGATGATCATTTCAACTTCAGTCTGTTGATTCTACATGTGGCACGATAGTCATTGTTACTCTTGATTTGTTTCTCATTATCAACTCTTCTATTAATACGAGTTCTCAGTAGTTTAGCCATGCATTACGGTGGATAATTATTTATCATGCTGAAGCAGGTTCTCTTGAACGCAATAATTTTTACTTTGAAGGTTGGTTGGGGAATTGTATTGGCGCTAGGTAGAGGTTAAAATCGGAAAGAAGGGTATCAAAATATTAATTTACCTAGCTGGGTCATCATATTCTATTAGTTGTGAACACATTTCATTTTATGTGATGAATAATTGAAAATGCTGTTCCAAATTTACAGTAGCAACTGCCAATCTAAATTCAATTGAAGAGGAGTATAATTTACAGTTAAAGGCATTGTGTTTATGCTTTCAGAATCTGCATAATCATCAATCCAGGAGAGACATATTCCTTGTCTTAATATGGATGTTCATTTCTATAAATGCCTTGGAAAGGAAGCAAACATGACAGAATTAATAAGGAACTAATTAAGCAACTAAACAATCAATTAAAAGATGAAGAAACGTCTTGAAGTTGGATTAATTCAAGTCAACAATAATTGTCGATATTTTACACGTCAAAACTCCTTAAATTATCTATTTATGTTAATTTTTTGAAGAACATATGACGACATTAATTAAAATTAATCACACGACGTATATGTGTTCATGAAATTAATTATTAAAGATGTACAATTATCAATCGAAGCTAAACTCAAGTGGTCTGACGCATGAAAATAGTGTTATCAAATCAATTATTTTAACTTTTGACAAGGAAAAATACATATGCTATCAATAAAATTGCAACGATCCAACAATAGATAGAACTAGCCATTGCTGCTCCTGTTATCCTAAGTTCAAATCTAAAAACAAGAACCCAAGCGATCAGTGGCAAAACTAGGATTGAAAAATAAGGGGGGCAAAAATATTATAAGGCCCTTTTTTAACATTTTCATAGAAAAGTAAGGGGGCAAAATAAAATTTTAAATGAAAAAAATTGTTTATTTAATATATATATACATGTAAAATAAAAAAAATTTAAAAAATAAGGGGGGCAATTGCCCCCCTTCCTTTCCACCTAGCGTCGCCACTGCAAGCGATGGGACGCATATAACTATAGCAATTCCTGAGCTAATCATCAAGTGAACTACTTTGCGTTGAGTTTGTATGAATCTCATAAGACATTCCACTACTGCAACACTAAAGAATCCAAGTATCAAGAATATGAAGCATATATTATAAGCAATTATGAGATGTGGGGGCATTTTTTAAAGTTAAATTTTAAAAAATAGCAATTATGAATGAGAAAATTTAAAAATGGTATTTAAGAAAGTTGAAAAATATGAGGGTGCAAAAATGATATATATATAGTTTTTTTTGGGTATTTATGAAAATATCCCAATTTTATAACTTACCTAAATGGACTCATAATCTGGCAGTACATGCAATCATCCAATTGATTGTATTGGTGAGTCAATGTCATATGTATATATAAAATATTAAAATATTTTAATCAAATATTAAGCTTTATTCAAAGCCGGCCCAGAACATACAAGCATTAGCACAGTAGCACTGTAATCTTATTTAAAGATATGACAATTAGATGTGTCTAAATAAAATAAGACAGCATATGAACCCTAAAATAAGATCTTATCATGAAAACTTAATAAGATTAATAATTAGTAAATCTTAGACAGGCCATATTTAATGGAATTGGTGGGTCTGAGAATGAGCCATTGACTAATAATTTTATAAGAGGGATCTTTGCACCACATCGTTGCATTTGTGTTGTAGGTGTACTTCCCACCATGACCACAGCATCACAGCATGCTATAAAAGGCTCCCTGAATCCTATAAATGAATTAATAATAATAATACTTAAAATGACTAATAATCTTAAAAAATCGCAATTCGCACATAAAACGGGAAAAATAAATGTAGCAAACAGGAAAAAGGTTATTCCGGAGAAAAGACAACGGCATAATGGACCTTACATATAGATTTTCTTTGATGTAATATACATCTCTTGCACCTTAAACTTTTTTAGTAGTGCTGTTCAGCTGGAACGAAATGAAGAAGTTACAGAGGTTAGACAACATACAGTGGTAAAATGCAGGATAAATTCTAATAAATAATGCATAATGACAATCATAATATGCATCAAATTGAAAAGCGGTACCTGTATACAAATCAGTTTCAGTTTGTGCAGCTTTATCAATAAATCCGAACTCCTAGGAAATTACTTTTGATCAAAAGTAGTAGTTTAGCAACATCCTTGATAAAGCTACAATTTTCATTATTTTGACATAATATCTTTCCCATTTTTAATTAGTTTGTTACTTAATTTCAGGGTATTAATTTCATAACTATATTTCAGGTACAAAATAAAGTATTTGGTGAAGATTTATTGGAGCAGCAAATCAGATTGGTTGAAAATATATTTTTCAAAATTTAATTTTTCTGATTTGGATGTGATTTGTTTGTATTCGAATTAATTTGAATTAATGGGATCTATTTCCCGTCTCTGCTTAAGGCTTCACTCTTTTCCTATAAAGAGGAGGGGCTTTCATTAGTTTAGGAGGGTTGGCTTTTCTTAATTTCTCTCTTTATTTCATTGTTTTTTGTTTCAAGCCACGAGTGGCTAAAATACTTGTTCTAGTCAAAATTATCAAAGTTTGATTCAATAAAATTGTGAAAATTGTTCTCCAATTGTTTTTCTTTTCTTAAATGTTTGAATATTTTCTGAATTCTTGAGATTTTATTTGGTTTAAATATTAACGTTTTATTAATATCAAATAAATATTTCTATTTGGATCTTTAAATCCATTTATATTTATTAGATTCAATAAAATAAAAAATTAATGCATTCGATGAAATTATATCGTTGGAATTGCATTTGTAAACATATTCAGTTCACCTTAAATAATCCAATTCGAGTATTATCGGATGTAAATGGTGACTTTTCTAAGTTTGAAGACTGTTTACAATCTAAATTCTAAAAGCTAATTTAGGATTGGTTTGTAAACAAGATTTACTTGGGGATCAATTCTCAATTAAATTACAATTAAGGAAAAGCAGAGTATTAGAGCTTATTAATACTCATAACAATTTCATTTGAGAAAAAGAAATTATATTTCTATTCGATGATCAATTTAATGGAATTAATACTAATTAAGATACACCTTGGCTGGAAATTTACTCATTATTTTCTTTACATTAAAATTTTCGTCTTCGTTTTGTTTTTGGTTACAAAATTGTTTAATCACAAAATCCTCTTTTTATTGTTTCAAAAATTCAGATTTTGTAACCAGTCCCTAAGATTTTTGACCCTACTCACTATTTTTACAAAATTAAAATTTTCAAGAGTAGGAAATTATTTTTGTTAGCTTCACATACAGTTGCATGCTACATTAATACTCAGAAATGGATGATTCTGATTAGACTACAACTGACTCTGCTTGTGCGTAAAACGGAATCTTACAAAATTTGGGCTCAGTATTGGACCATGGAGTTCAAAGAGTACTACCCATAATCAGGGCCATTTAAGTGACCATGTTACGTAAAAAAAAACTACTCCATCCGCTCTTTTTATTAGTTAATTTTATTATTTTTATTAGAATTAAAAATTAATAAATAAATTTAAATTTAGTATTAAATTACGTAATTAAAACTAAATTATCAAATCTGATTGGTTCTGACTTTATTGAAAAAGAAAAATAAATTGAAAAAGTAAATTAAATTATATTGAAAATCTAAAAGTGACAGATAAATATAATTTAAATTTTACTCAAAAGTGACAAATAAAAAAGAACGGATGGGGTATTCATTTGTCATTACTGCTGCGTGCCGCCATAAATTACGCACAATTCGATCAAAATAATTTTTTTAATTCTCTATTTTGAAGTCCCCTTAACCATAAGTATCTAGGATTTCACAATTTCATTAATGAATTATGTTCCTCTATTTATCATACATCATATAAATATTCAAATTCATAGTCTATACCTCTGCTTAAAATATTTAATAATAATATTAAATTTCATTACAAATTCATTGCATTATTCCATTGAATTTCTTCTTTTATATTTCTGTAAATTGAGATATTAAATAATTTTTTTTTTACTGCACTCTTAGACGATCATTTTTTTTTATCTGTTGAGTACCTAAATTGGGGCAGCCATTGCTTACGACATAGCGATTGTGCCATGTGTTTAGGAGTTTTCTTCCCTCCATTTGTATATTCATCCAGAAATAAAGAGAAGTTGTGCTTCATTGATAATTGAGCCCACAACAAATTAGCACAGGCATAATAACAAACAGCAAGTTCAATTCTTCAGATACATTGTATTGGTTTTTTGCCTATATATTCATAAGCATGGACCATCGATTATTATAAATAAAACAAGAAAAAAAATTACAGGAAGCTTAAATTAGTAGATCTTAGGAAGGTACAAACTAGGAAACATGGTCTCCATTTGTGCTCTTTATTTAGTAGTTTTGTTCACCTGATGAAGGAGTTACGGAGGTTAGCCAACATAATGACAATCACAGTATGCATCAAACTGAAAAGTTGTACCTGTATGCAAATAAGCTGCAGTTTGTGCAGCTTTATCCATAAATCCTAACTCCAAGGAAAGTACTTTTGATCAAATGTAGTTGTTTAGCAACATCCTCCATTTTCATCCTTTCATGGGGCGATTCAGTAGAGCAAACTACTCCCACTTTGAATATCGAAAGCAAGCATTCCATTTCCTTATCACTCATTTGGCTTCGGTTGCCAGCCCATTCTTCTTCATGTATTTCCATCCCCTCTTCTCCTTCAGATTTTGTTACAGGTGTTCTTTCCATTTCCAGTGGGAGAAGGGTTGGATCCATAATCTCAACAAGTCTACTTGGCAGTGCATTTCTCACAAAATTGTGCAAATTTTGGTTGTCTTGAAATATTTGATCCGTTGGCGTTTTTCCTGTGAACATTTCTAATACAAGGATTCCAAAACTATATACATCTCCTTCTTTTGAAGCCTCAGAACCCATTCCATACTCTGCATTTCATAAAATCAATTTAGTTAATGCATTAATAACACTAGCATTATCAATCTGATTAAATTATGATAATTAACAATATATAACTATGTTCTATCTAAAACCGGAAAAGAAAGATTAGTAGTTACCTGGAGGTGCATAACTAAAAGTTCCCCTCATTCCAATCGAGCTGGTATGGCTTAGAGTTTCATTATTGCTGGTCAACAAGAGCCTCGCCAAACCAAAATCACTGACATGAGCAACCAATTCATCATCAAGAAGAAAGTTGCTGGGCTTCAAGTCACAATGAATGATTGGAGTTTCACAAAGTTCATGAAGATAATGAAGTGCAGAAGCCACATCAATTGCTATATTCAGTCTCTGCAAAATGTTCAAGTTTCTTGATTGGTAGTTCCTATCGTGCAGCCACTTCTCCAGACTTCCATTCCCCATTAATTCAAAAACTAGAGCTTTGAATTCATTCTGTTTGTAATCAATAGAGGAGCAGTACGTTAAGAGCTTAACAAGATTTCGATGCCTCATTGTCCTTAATGCTTTGCATTCAGCCATGAAGCTGTTTGATGCTCCATAAGTTTCGAGTTTGAGGACCTTAATAGCCACATATCTTTCCAATTGATGGACAAATCCTTTATACACAAAACCAAAACTGCCTGATCCAATTAAGTTGTCAGTAGAGAATCCACTTGTTGCATGATAAAAATCCCCATAGGATACCTGTATGAGGCCACCCATTCCCTTGGATGCATATGGAAAACTCCTTTTCAGTACTCGCCTTCGGTAAGCCAAAATAGCAACTGACATGATCAACATGACACAGAGAATTGCACAGGGAATTATAATTGCTAACTTAAAGGCAATGGACTTTCCCCTCTTAACTACTTTGGTTGGGCATCTTGGTAGATGTAATTCCGGCACACCACCACAAAGCCTATTACCACCCATCAATGAAATTGCACTTGTATTTCTAAACACACCTGAGGTTGGAATCTGACCCACAAGATTATTGAAAGAAAGATTTAAATATAATAGAAACCGTAAACTTTGCAAGTTTTCTGGAATTTCTCCGGGGAGATTATTTCGTGAAAGATCTAACTGTTTCAGACCTTTCAAAGAACCTAATGATGAAGGAATTTTTCCCTGGAAAGAATTTCCTTGCATGGCGAGATATTCCAAATTCAAACAGTCCCCGATGGCTTTGGGAATTTCTCCTGAAAGATTGTTTCCTGACACATCTAAGAAATTGACATTTATTAGCTTTCCTACATCAGGTTGCAGCTCACCGGTGAGTGAATTTTGGGATAAGTTTAATAATGTAGACAAGGATGAAAGCCGAAAAATTTCTTCAGGAATTGATCCTGTAAGGTTATTTTCTGAAAAATCCAAATAGCCTAAGGACGTACAATTTATAATACTGGCAGGTATGGTTCCTTCAAATCTGTTTTGGGAAAGAGATATCCAAAACAATTGAGTGAGATTGGCAATGACTGATGGAATCTGACCAGATAGTTTGTTTTGTCCTAAACCCAATAACTGGAGTTTTTCTAACTTTCCGATGGAAGATGGGATAATTCCTGTAAAATGATTTGCTGTCATCTGTAGTGCAATTAAGTTGATTAAATTTCCTAGCGAATCAGGAATAATTCCTGAGATTTGATTAAGTCCAAAATATAGGAAGGTAAGTTGAACTGACAAATTCCCTATTGACTCGGGCAAAACCCCACCAAAATTATTTACACCAAAATATAGGACAGAGTGTATTTTTGTCAATTTACAGAACAAAACTGGCAGGCCAATGTCGTTTGATCACTATAAGATGGTGTAAGAATGTGTTGCTACAAGGGTTATCTGTTTCAGTCCAAGCAGCTACTGGGAATCAAGAAGAATAACAATGCAAAGTGGAGCTGAAGCCATGGTATTTTGGAGAAAACAAGGTTCCAAGCAATTGGTAACAGATGGTAGGAGAGTTGATGTTGTTTGGGACGTTAAAGCTGCAAAATTTAATGGAGAAACTGAGCCACAATCAGACTATTATATTGTTATTGTCTGTGAAGGGGAGGTTGTTCCACTTCTCGGTGATCTAAAGAAAGAAGCTTATAGAAAAACGAAGTGCAGGCCAGCTCTTATTGAGCCATTGCTTGTTTCAAGAAAAGAACATGTTTTTGGCAAGAAAAGATTCGTTACAAGAATTGATTCACATGAGATTTCAATTGACTGCAGCAACAGTATTAGCAGCAAAAGCTTTGACACTGAACTAGAGATAAAAGTAGATGGAGAATTAGCAACTCGAGTGAAGCATCTGCAATGGAAATTCAGAGGAAATGAGGCCATTAATGTGAATAAAAGTAGAAGAGTACAAGTTTACTGGGATGTTCGTGATTGGTTGTTTGGTTCTGGTCTAAGGCATGGTCTGTTCATATTTAATACCTCAATGCCATTGTTGAATGATCAACTTCCTTTTCCAACATTACTGGAGGATGATGATGATGATGATGATGATGATGGGTCATCCAGTTTTTTGCTTGTTTTTGTACACTTGGAAAGTAGAATAACATTGTCCATATAAAGTTTTCTGCTGTTTTTTCATTTATTTTTTCCATTTTATTTAATCAATTAGAAAATTGCTCATTGAATATAACAGATTGAAATGTTAATTAGAGAAAAAGGATGGTAAGTAACATGGGTCCAAATAGAGCTGGAAGTTTGCCATAACTAGACAATAATTGACAAGCCAGATTGTATAATATAAAATCGCACATGTTCAATAATTTTCTAATATATATTTATCCAGTGTGTGCATATATTCGGTGCGCACCAAGTTTTAATTATTAAATAAATAAAAATTAATAGTAAATTTCGATTCAACAATTGAAAAATATGCCCATTAACGTACAGCTGCATACTAAATTAATACTCAGAAATGGATGATTCTGACTAGACTGCAACTAACTCTTCATGGGCATAAAACCTGAATCTTACAAAATTTGAGCTTACTACAGAACCATGGAGTTCAAAGAGTACTACACCAATACAACCATGTTATGTAAAAAACTGTTCCTTTGTTATTACTGCTTCGTGCTGCAATAATTATGCACAATTCGATCAAAATAATAATACTACTAATAATAATTTTTTTAATTCTCTATTTTGAAGTCCCCTTGACCACAAGTATCTACGATTTTACAATTTCATTAGTAAATTATGTGACTGTCGTACATCATATAAATATTCAAATTCATATTTTATATCTCTGCTTACAATATTTGATAATAATATTAAATTTCATTACAAATTCATTGCATTATTCCATCGAATTTCTTCTTTTGTATTTCGTTAAATTGAGATCTTAAATAATTATTTTTTGTTTTACTGCACTCTTCCACGATTTTTTTTTTAATCTGTTGAGTACCTAAATTGGGGCTGCCATTGCTTACGGCATAGCCATTGTTCCATGTGTTTAGGAGTTTTCCTCCCTCCATTTGTATATTTGTTAACAAAATAAAAGAAACAGAGCAAGAAGAACAAGAAGGAAAACCGCTTCCATTAATTCTTCTATATCACTCGAAGTACATGAAGGTTGCAGCTTATATACTGCAACTAACAACCAAAAACAGAAAAGTAACTAAGGTTACAAGAAAAGGAAAAGAAACGTGAACTAACTATAGTTAGTATTAGGAACCTAACTACGGTTAACAACTAATAACAACTTTGTAGTTTTCAGCCCCCGCTCAAGGTGAACTTTGGTGAACATCCAGCAAAGTCAACTTGGAGCAGAACTTAGAGAACAATGAAGAACAAAGAGGCTTAGTAAACAGATCGGCCACCTGAGCAGTAGAGGAGACATGAATAGGAACAATGAAACCCTCTTTAAATTGATTCCGAACAACATGACAGTCGATATCAATGTGCTTGGTACGCTCATGAAAAACGGGATTTGAAGTAATATGAATTGTTGACTTGCTATCACAAAAGAAAGGAATAGGACGAGAAATAGGAACCTAGAAATCAGCCAAAATATAACTGATCCATTGAAGCTCACAAACGGTAGAAGCCATAGCACGATATTCTGCCTCAGCCGAGCTCCTGAAAACTGTGGCTTGCTTTTTAGTCTTCTAAGAGATAGGACAAGAACCCAGAAAAATACAATAACCAGTAAGTGATTTTCTGCTCTCCGGACAAGTTGCTCAGTCAACATCTGAATAAGCTGTCAAAGTAAGATCAGAAGTAGAAGAGAAAAACAAGCCCAAGGAAGGCTGCTTCTTCAAATATTTTAGAACATACAAAGCAGACCGCATATGGACCTCCCTTGGTGAATGAAGATGCTAACTTAATTGTTGCACTGCATAAGTAATATCAGGCCTAGTAAAGCCGAGATACAGCAGACGTCCCACTAAGCGTCTATAGTCAGAAGGATCAGATAATAAAGGGTTTGAAACATCAAAGAGAGATACGCCCTTAGGAAATGGAACACTCTTGGGCTTAGAACCTAATAAACCCGAAGAGGTTAGTAAGTCAAGAGTGTATTTGCGTTGATTGAGAAAAATACCTCCTGTTGTGAGAACAATTTCCAGTCCCAAGAAATACTTTGCTTCACCAAGATCTTTAATAGAAAATCGTGAGTCAAGAGCAGCTTTCAGTCGATCAATGGCATGCTGAGTATTTCCAGTGATCAACATAAACTAATACTACCAAAGTAGCAGTAGAGGCATGACAAATAAACAAGCAATTATCATGTGAAGATTGAACAAAACCATAGTTTAACAGGAAACCCGTCAGCTCAACATTCCACTGCCTTGAAGCTTGCTTTAAACCATAGAGAGAACGAAGAAACCTGTCCTTGTTTTGCCTTGCCATATCCTTCAGGAGGCCTCATATAAACTTCTTCCTCGAGAAATCCACGTAAAAAAGCATTATTAATGTCAACTTGATTAAGAGGCCAATTTTGAGCAGCAACAATTGCCAGAAAAACTCGTACAGTCACCATCTTTGCAACAGGAGAGAAACTATCTGTGTAATCCTGTCCATATACTTGATTATAGCCCTTTGCAACAAGTCTAGCCTTGTACTTGTTTATAGAACCATCCGGGTTTAGTTTTAACTTGAAAACCCATTTACATCCAATAGCTTTCTTGTTCTTCGATAACTCTGTCAATTCCCAAGTATTATTTTTCTCAAAAGCTGTTAATTCATCTTCCATTGCTTGAATCCATTCAGGTACAAGCTTAGCTTCATTATAACTCTGTGGTTCATGATTTATAGTAACTTGAGCTAGAAAATCAGAATAAACAGGAGAAATCGTAGAGTTAGTATAAAAAGGAAAAGTGCATGGAACATGAGGAGAAGTATGGCCTGCTGAAACATGATTGACAACATAATCTCTAAGCCATGTTGGTTGTCTTCATATCCTTGTATGACATCTATCCACCACCTCTGGAATGGACAAATTATCGGCATGAACATCTCGATCATGTGTACCGGAAGCACCTTCAGGAAAAGAATCAGCAACAATAGGAACATCATCAACTGTAGGAACACGGGGCAAGACTGGAGAATCAACAGTCATGGGTATAGAATCCTCAACATCAATAACAGCAATCCGTGGAATAGGAGTATTAGTCAAATCTGAAGTAGTAAATTCTTGTTCAAAAGGAAAAACATTCTCATGAAAGACAACATCCTTAGATATAGAAACCTTCATATCTTCCAGCCGATACACCTTGTAGCCTTTTGTCCTTGACACATAACCCAAAAATACTCCTTTACTGGCCCTTGCAGCAAATTTATTTCTTGTAGGCTTGGTATGTGTTTTGTAACAAAGACAACCAAAAACCTTCAAATTAGTAAAAACTGGTTGTTTTTGAAATAAAAGTTCATAAGGACTTCTCCAATTTAAGACAGCAGTAGGTAGCCTATTTATCAAATAAGTTGCATGTAAAACAGCCTCTCCCCAAAAACTAACAGGTAAATGAGCTTGTAATAAGAGTGCCCGAGCAACTTGTAAGAGATGTCTATGTTTTCGTTCTACCCTTCCATTCTATTGAGGACTATAGACACAAGTTCGCTGATGAATAATTCCTGAATCACTAAAAACATTTTGGCAAGCATGGCCCAAGAACTCCCCTTCATTATCCGTTCTCACAATTTTGATATTTGTCCCAAACTGGTTTTGAACCATCTTTATGATTTTGAGACAATAAAACTAGTTTGATCCTTGGATTGCATAAGAAAAGTCCACGTACATCAACTGTAATCTTCTACAACAGTCAAGAAATAAAATGCTCCAGACAAAGATTGTTGTTTATACGGTCCCCAAACATCCAAATGTAACAGCTCAAACAAAACTGCACTATGACTACTACTCATAGGAAAAGAAACTCTAGTTTGTTTAGACTGAGCACAAATGTCACAAGCAATGCTGGTAAGATTTTTATTACTAAAAAAATTGAGTTTCTGTACAATCCTTGAATAAGGATATCCCAATCTCTTATGCCAAAGAGATGGATTACAAGAAAATTTATTTACACAACAAACATTATCAGCAACCTGACGTCTACCATCATCAGGCTGAGACTTACATCCATTCACAACATTTTCATCAAAAGAGTGACTGTCAAAATAGTAAAGGTTTCCAATAACCTTTCCAACTGCTACTACTGACTTAATCCTCAGGTCCTGTAACACGCAGATCGTAGGATAGAAGATGAACATCAGAGAATTATCCTTAAGAATTCTATGCACGGATAACAAGTTATGCTTGAAGGAAGGGATATATAACACATTTGTCAAAACAATATCCCTGCTAAGTCTTATATTCCCCGTCATATCCACTTTTTTAACTGATCCATCTGGTAATAAAATGGTTTTGGACTCACAAGTAAGTTGAAGATCACAGAAAATGCTCTTATCTCCAGAAATATGATTGCTAGCCCCTGTATCGACTATCCAGCAAGCATTCGTCAAACAAACAACATTTACAGATATAAGAGAAGAATTACCTGTAAATTCTTGAGCAAAACTGATGAAATCTTCTTGAGTCTGCTTCCTTTTCATCGTCTTCAATAGCTCTTGTTAAATTAGTTCTCTCATGCTTAAATTAGCAGCACTTGTTCGTTTTTCATACACGTCTACTTGATCCAGTGGTGTCTCAGCCATGTTTTCTTGCACAATCTTGCCTCCCTTCTTTTTTTGCTGCTTCTTCAAGTCCATGTACCATTCCGGATATCCATGAATCTTGAAACAAGTTTCCTTAGTGTGCCCATCCATCTTGCAAAAACTACAATACTTATCATCTTTCTTGAAGTCCTCTCTCTGCTGCTTGCTATTTGTCTTCTGTCCCTTCTGATTAATGTTGAACATAGCAGCATTAGCCATCAAGGCATTATTGTCACTTATTTCAGCATAGCTATCTGAGATCTGTTTTTGCTTCTCAACATTCAACAGCATCGAATAGACTTTATCTATGCTAGGATATGGATCCATAATCAACACTTGATTCTTGATATGATTATAGGACTCATTTAATCCCATCAAAAATTGAATAATCTTGGCATTTTCATTCAACTTCATAATCTTGTCTGAAACTCCACAAGTGCATCTTCCACAAGTACATTGAGGAACAGGTATGATACATTGCAACTCATCCCAAAGCTTGCATAACTTTGTGAAATACATGGATAAACTGGAATTACCTTGAGAAATAGTTCCAATCTCTCGTCGCACCTGATATTCTTAAGGACCAGAAGAATCTCCAAAACGTTTCTCCAATTTATCCCACAAATCTTTAGCTGATGACACATACAAGAAAACTTCATGTAATTCTTTAGAGAGAGAATTAAGGATCCAAGATTCTACCATAGCATTCACACTGAGCCAGTCCTCATAGTCATCTGAATCTTTAGCTGGCATCTTGATCTTTCCAGTAATAAACCCTAGCTTATGTTTTGCAGCAAGTGCCTTCTTCATCGAAGTACTCCATGTTCTATAATTGAACCCATTCAAAGGTGTAGAAACCAGATTGATACCTGGATTGTCAGATCCCTATAAATCCATTGGATTTCTTGTAACACCAGTCCGATTAATTCTTAGTGCAGCTTCCTCTTAATTTCTGCGTTCTTGCATTGGTGGATTGATTGGCTCCTCCATCAATCTCGCAGCAAAACACAATCAAATCGTCTATCTTCAAGTTGCAATAACTTGAAGAAAATCTTAACATGAACGAGGCTCTGATACCATATTAACAAAACAAAAGAAATAGAGCAAGAAGAACAAGAAGGAAAATCGCTTCCATTAATTCTTCTATATCACTCGAAGTACATGAAGGTTGCAGCTTATATACTGCAACTAACAACCAAAACCAGAAAAGTAACTAAGGTTACAAGAAAAGGAAAAGAAACGTGAACTAACTATAGTTAGTATTAGGAACCTAACAACGGTTAACAACTAATAACAACTTTGTAGTTTTCAATATTCAGCCATAAATAAAAAGTTGTGCTTCATTGATAATTGAGGCCACAACAAATTAGCACAGGCACAATAACAAACAGCAAGTTCAATCCTTCAGATGCAGAGTATTGGTTTTTTGCCCATATATTCATAACCATTTATTATTATAAATAAAACAAGAAAAAAATATAGAGGAAGCTTAAATTAGTAGTTCTTAGGAAGTTGCAAACTAGGAAACATGGTCTCCATTTGTGCTCTTCATTTAGTAGTGTTGTTCACCTGATGAAGAAGTTACAGAGCTTAGCCAACATAATGGAGAATAAATTCTAATAAAATAATGCATAATGACAGTCACAATATGCATCAAACTGAAAAGCTATACCTGTATGCAAAAAAGTTACAGTTTGTGCAGCTTTATCCATAAATCCGAACTCCAAGGAAAGTACTTTTGATCAAATGTAGATGTTTAGCAACATCTTCCATTTTCATCCTTTCATGGGGAGATTCAGCTGAACAAACTACACCTACTTTGAATATCGAAAGCAAGCATTCAATTTCCTTATCACTCATTTGGTTTTGGTTACTCACCCATTCTTCTTCATGTATTTCCATCTTCTCATCTCCTTCAGATTTTGTTCCAGGTGTTCTTTCCATTTCCAGTGGGAGAAGGGTTGGGTCCATAATCTCATCAAGTCTACTTGGCAATGCATTTCTCACAAAATTGTGCAAATTTTGATTGTCTTGAAATATTTGATCCGTTGGTCTTTTTCCTGTGAACATTTCTAATACAACGATTCCGAAACTATACACATCTCCTTCTTTTGAAGCCTCAGAACCCATTCCATACTCTGCATTTCATAAATCAATTTAGTTAATGCATTAAGAAGAACACTAGCATTATCAATCTGATTAAATTATGAGAAATAACAATTTATAATTATGTTCTATTAAAACCAAAAAAGAAAGATTAGCAGTTACCTAAAGGTGCATAACAAAAAGTTCCCTTCATTCCAATCGAGCTGGTATGGCTTTGAGTTTCCTTATTGCTGGTCAAGAGGAGCCTCACCAAACCGAAATCACTAACATGAGCAACCAATTTGTCATCAAGAAGAACGTTGTTGGGCTTCAAGTCACAATGAATGATTGGAGATTCACAAAGTTCATGAAGATAATGAAGTGCAGAAGCCACATCAATTACTATATTTAGTCTCTGTAAAATGTTCAAGTTTCTTGATTGGCAGTTCCTATCGTGCAACCACTTCTCCAGACTTCCATTCCTCATTAATTCAAAAACTAGAGCTTTGAATTCGTTATGTTTGTAATCAATAGAGGAGCAGTACGTTAAGAGCTTAACAAGATTTCGATGCCTCACTGTCCTCAATGCTTTGCATTCAGCCATAAAGCTTTTTGATGCTCCAAGAGTTTCGAGTTTGAGGACATTAATAGCCATATATCTTTCCAATTGATGGACAAATCCTTTATACACAAAACCAAAACTTCCTGATCCTATTAAACTGTCGGTAGAGAATCCACTTGTTGCATGATAAAGATCCCCATAAGATACTTTTATGAGGCCACCCATTCCCTTGGATGCATATGGAAAACTCCTTTTCAATACTCTCCTTCTGTAAGCCAAAATAGCAACTGACATGATGAACACGACACATATAATTGCACAGGGAATTATAATTGCTAACTTAAAGGCAATGGACTTTCCCCTCTTGACTTCTTTGGTTAGGCATTTTGGTAGATGTAATTCTGGCACACCACCACAAAGCCTATTACCACCCATCAATGAAATTGCACTTGCATTTCTAAACTCACCCGAGGTTGGAATCTTACCCTCAAGATTATTGAAAGAAAGATTTAAATATAATAGAAACCGTAAACTTTCAAAGTTTTCTGGAATTTCTGCGGTGAGATTATTTCGTGAAAGATCTAATTGTTTCAGACCCTTCAAAGAGCCTAATGATGAAGGAATTTTTCCTTGGAAAGAATTTCCTTTCATGGCGAGATATTCCAAATTCAAACAGTCCCCGATGGCTGTGGGAATTTCTCCTGAAAGATTTTTTCCTGACACATCTAAGGCATTGACATTTATTAGCTTTCCTACATCAGCATGCAGCTCACCGGTGAGTGAATTTTGGGATAAGTTTAATAATATAGACAAGGATGAAAGCCGAAGAACTTCTTCAGGAATTGATCCAGTATGGTTATTTTCTGAAAAATCCAAATACTGTAAGTACGTACAGTTTATTATACTAGAAGGTATGGCTCCTTCAAATCTGTTTTGCGAAAGATATATCTGAGACAATTGAGTGAGATTGGCAATGACTGATGGAATCTGACCAGATAGTTTGTTTTCTCCTAAACTCAATGCTTGGAGTTTTGCTAACTTTCTGAGGGAAGAAGGGATAATTCCCGTAAAATGATTTTCATCCATCGCTAGTCCAATTAAGTTTATTAAATTTCCTAGTGAATCAGGAATAATTCCCGAGATTTGATTAGCTTCAAAATATAGCATGTTAAGTTGAACTAAAAAATTTCCTATTGACTCAGGGAAAACACCACCAAAATTATTTAAATGGAAATCTAACTTTTCCAGATTGCTACAATTTTCAAAGATTCTAAAAAATTCAAATCACTTTTGGAATTATTTCCTAAATGATTATTAGCAATATTCACCCACCAAAGGCTTGGTAAGTTTCCCAGACAATTTGGGACTTGTCCAGCAAAATTGTTTCTAGAAACATCGATGAGTTGGAGCTGAGAAGCATTACAAAAGGAATTTGGAATTGAGCTAGAAAAAAGATTATCATAGATACCAAAATTTTGCAAATTATGGAGAGTAAGACCTATCTTGTTTGGTAGGTGACCATGGAACTGGTTTTGAGCAGCGGAGATTAATGTAATGGAAGAGATATTAAAAAGGGATGTAGGGATTATACCAGATAGTTTATTTTGTACAACACTCAATTTTGTCAGGTTTGCCAATCTACCCAATTCATATGGAATATTTCCCTCCAACATATAGGAAAGTAAGTAGTGAAAGGTTACCAAGCGAAGCCGGAATTTCTCCTATCAGATGGTTAATACTAATCCAAAGATCTTCCAGCATTCTCAATGAACCAAGCTCCATTGGAATTTTTCCATTTAGATCATTCCTTGACAGATAAATTATCCTGAGCTGGGAACAACGACTTAGGTTGATCGGAATTTCTCCATCTAATGTGTTGTTGTTGAGAAGAAATTCTTGCAGTCGAAACAAATTACCGATTGTTTGAGGAATCGGACTATGGAAACTATTGTTTTGGAGGCTGAGGACCCTAAAAAAACTTAGATTTTCGATGAAGGGTGAAATAGATCCAACCAAATTTTGTCCTTCAAGCACCATTGATGTAACTCTATGGTGGCGTGGACTGCAAGTGATTCCATTCCACTGGCAAAAAGGAAGAGAATCATTCCAAGAATTGAAGGCTCCATATGGATCACTAGCTATTTCTGCTTTGAATCTGAGCAGAGAAAGCATGTCTGTCTGATTTTCGAAAGAAGAACCTAGGATAAATTGCAAGTTGAAAGAGAAAAAAATAGCAAATTGAAGGCTAACTAGAAAAAGAAGAAAGCTTCTATTGTGCAGTTGCCTAAGTCCCACAAAAAAGATACGATTTTGGTAATTGTTGAAAGGTTCACCAAATATGCCCACTTTGTGGCTTTACAGCACCTATTCACTGCAACTTCAGTAGCTCAACTGTTTTTTGATAATGTCTTTAAATTGCATGGCCTGCCTCTTACCATTGTGTCGGATAGAGATAGGATCTTTACTAGCCTCTTCTAGCAAGAACTTTTCAAGTTGTTGCACACCAAGTTGCACTTGTCCACGGCTTACCACCCACAAACGGATGGGCAAACCGAGAGAGTGAATCGGTGTTTGGAGAATTACCTGCGTTGTTTGTGTTTTCATAAGCCCGTATCCTGGTATAAATGGTTGAGTTTGGCAGAATGGTGGGACAACAGTAACTACCACACAAGTCTGCAGATGTCTCCTTTCCAAGCTTTATACGACTATAAACCTCCTTCTTTTCACTATCTGCCGGTGATAGAAACGTTAGTGGCAAGTGTGGAAGAATTCTTAAAAAGCAGACAACAAATGGCTTCTCTTCTCCGAGACCAGCTTCAGTCTGCTCAGAATCGCATGAAGCAATTAGCAGATAAGCATAGAACTGACAGAGTCTTTGAGGTGGGAGATTGGGTGTACTTGAAGCTTCAGCCATATAGGCAACAAACAGTGGCTGTCAAGAAGCACTTGAAGCTTTCAGCAAAATACTATGGACCATTCTAGGTAATTGCTAAAGTTAGACCCATCGCCTATCAGCTACAGCTGCTAGAAACTAGTGCTATTCACAATGTATTTCACGTCTCACTACTAAAGCGGCCCTTGGGACATGGCACTCTCTCTTCAGATTTGCCTTCGTGTACTAAGGAGGGAGTACCTAAAGTAGAACCATTGGCCATCTTACAAGAACGAGTTATTACTCGGCAAGGGAAGCAAATGCAACAGGTTCTTGTTCAATGGACAAACCTGCATTCAGACGAAAACACGTGGGAAGACCTGCCTTTCCTCGCATCGCAGTTTCCTCATCTCCACCTTGAGGACAAGGTGACTCAATTGGGAGGGGGTAATGTTATGATTAAGAGAATTGAGGAAGAGGATAAGGAGTTCGTTGAGAAGAATAAAGTGGGCATTGGCAGTAAAGGAGACACACAGACTACGAATGAAGAAGGGGATGGGATGAGGAAAAATGACACCAAGGATGATGAGCGAAATGGGCTTAAGGAGAATGAATTAGAAGATGGCCTTAAGGAGGAAGGCCCAGCAAGCAACATCGTTTGAAGAAAACTTTGCTACTCAAGTTGTTAACAATTCTGTTATTGTCTATTTCACTATGTTATTTCCTTGTTATTTCATTTTGTTAGTTAAGAGGGAATCTATACTCTCTAGCTGAATTTCCGCTAAGTAGTTGAGGAGAGAAGTAACGGACAGCTCTATTTAAACGGCTTGTATATCATTTTACAGGCACGCAAATTGAATGAATATCATTTCTCTCTAATATTCTCTCTTCTTCTTCTCTATCTCTGTTCTTCTTCTCAACTCTTCTTCTTCTCTTTCTCTAATTCATAACACTTATCAAAGATTTGTCGTGTTGTGGGGCAGCAAAAGTTGAACATCATCATTATTCACACACTTTGGCCATCAAATAATGTCTGTTGTGTTTGCATAGGACTTAAAGCAGAGCCTTGCTGGATTTCAGCTTCCAATAGGCATAGATAGAGACCTTCTGTTAGGTCAAAAATTACAATGTTTAGCTGCAATTTGGTGTATTACTATCAACAAGAGGAAACATGCAGAAGCTTCTTTTATGGCATAGGAAAAAACGAAACAGTTGGAAATTAAGACCTTATTACGTAAATGGAATTCGCTTTAGGAAAATCCAGTTTTAGTATTATGCATTAGTTATCTGTTGATAACATTGTCTGGAAGAATTGAGCAAATAGCTTAGTGAACTTAACCTGAAAGTTGGTGTCCATGTCCTTGAGGAATTTCATTTTTGAACTCATGCTGAACAATGTTATTACATGTCATGCTTCTTCCTTACATTGCCTATGTAAATATCTTCATTCAGGTAACTGATATACATTTGACACAAGACTGTAATATATAAAAGAATATGATGGTTTTTTTTTAAATGTTATTTTTAAAGAATCAATCATTTCTTGTATTTATCAAATTGAATTTTGTATATGTATAATGCTTATTGAACTAAAATAGGCATTGTATCGGGGTAAAAGTATGCTTATTGATGTGTTAAATGATTTGTTGCCTATGTGGGTTATTGCAATGCAAGCCTATCTTTATTTTGAACTCTATCATAATATGGTTTACAAAGACTATAATTATTTCTGGAAATTGCTGCTGATTATTTAGGACAGATTGTAAAGGCTAAAATGAAGCTCTGTACAACTTTGATATGTATTAAGTTAGAGATATTAGAAAATAAAAATGGATGGCATGTAACTTACTAACAGTAGTAGATGAACACTATTTACCTGCATTTGTGAGCATCAAACATTGGGGCAGGAATTCAAATAGGTGTCTGACTTGGGTGGATTGGTCGAAAGGTGGGCCCCACCCGGCTCAGTTCGTAAGACCTGAGGTTACTGCTGAGTTCTTAGAGAGGCTGAGGAGCAGTACTACACCAATACAACCATGTTATGTAAAAAACTATTCCTTTGTTATTACTGCTTCGTGCTGCAATAATTACGAACAATTCGATCAAAATAATAATAATAATAATAATAATAATAATAATAATAATAATAATAATTTTTTAAGTTCTCTATTTTGAAGTCCCCTTAACCTCAAGTATCTACGATTTCACAATTTCATTAGTAAATTATATGCCTTTGTCGTCCATCATATAAATATTCAAATTGATATTTTATATCTCTATCTGCTTACAATATTTAATAATAATATTAAATTTCATTACAAATTCATTGCATTATTCCATTGAATTTCTTCTTTTATATTTCGTTAAATTGATATCTTAAATAATTATTTTTTGTTTTACTGCCCTCTTAGACGATTATTTTTTTATCTGTCGAGTACCTAAATTGGGGCGGCCATTGCTTACGACATGTAGCGATTGTTCCATGTATTTAGGAGTTTTCCTCCCTCCATTTGTATATTCATCCAGAAATAAAAAGTTGTGCTTCATTGATAATTGAGGCCACAGCAAATTAGCACAGTCACAATAACAAACAGCAAGTTCAATCCTTCAGATGCAGAGTATTGGTTTTTTGCCCATATATTCATAACCATCTATTATTATAAATAAAACAAGAAAAAACATAGCGGAAGCTTAAATTAGTAGTTCTTGGGAAGTTGCAAACTAGGAAACATGGTCTCCATTTGTGCTCTTCATTTAGTAGTGTTGTTCACCTGATGAAGAAGTTACAGAGGTTAGCCAACATAATGGAGAATAAATTCTAATAAAATAATGCATAATGACTATCACAATATGCATCAAACTGAAAAGCTGTACCAGTATGCAAATAAGTTGCAGTTTGTGCAGCTTTATCCATAAATCCGAACTCCAAGGAAAGTACTTTTGATCAAATGAAGATGTTTAGCAACATCCTCCATTTTCATCCTTTCATGGGGAGATTCAGCTGAACAAACTACACCCACTTTGAATATCGAAAGCAAGCATTCAATTTCCTTATCACTCATTTGGCTTTGGTTACTCACCCATTCTTCTTCATGTATTTCCTTCTTCTCATCTCCTTCAGATTTTGTTACAGGTGTTTTTTCCATTTCCAGTGGGAGAAGGGTTGGGTCCATAATCTCATCAAGTCTACTTGGCAATGCATTTCTCACAAAATTGTGCAAATTTTGATTGTCTTGAAATATTTGATCCGTTGGTCTTTTTCCTGTGAACATTTCTAATACAACGATTCCGAAACTGTACACATCTCCTTCTTTTGAAGCCTCAGAACCCATTCCATACTCTGCATTTCATAAATCAATTTAGTTAATGCATTAAGAAGAACACTAGCATTATCAATCTGATTAAATTATGAGAATTAACAATATATAATTATGTTCTATTAAAACCAGAAAAGAAAGATTATCAGTTACCTGGAGGTGCATAACCAAAAGTTCCCTTCATTCCAATCGAGCTGGTATGGCTTTGAGTTTCCTCATTGCTGGTCAAGAGGAGCCTCGCCAAACCGAAATCGCTAACATGAGCAACCAATTTGTCATCAAGAAGAACGTTGCTGGGCTTCAAGTCACAATGAATGATTGGAGTTTCACAAAGTTCATGAAGATAATGAAGTGCAGAAGCCACATCAATTACTATATTCAGTCTCTGCAAAATGTTCAAGTTTCTTGATTGGCAGTTCCTATCATGCAACCACTTCTCCAGACTTCCATTCCCCATTAATTCAAAAACTAGAGCTTTGAATTCGTTCTGTTTGTAATCAATAGAGGAGCAGTACGTTAAGAGCTTAACAAGATTTCGATGCCTCACTGTCCTCAATGCTTTGCATTCAGCCATAAAGCTTTTTGATGCTCCAAGAGTTTCGAGTTTGAGGACCTTAATAGCCACATATCTTTCCAATTGATGGACAAATCCTTTATACACAAAACCAAAACTGCCTGATCCAATTAAACTGTCGGTAGAGAATCCACTTGTTGCATGATAAAGATCCTCATAAGATACCTGTATGAGGCCACCCATTCCCTTGGATGCATATGGAAAACTCCTTTTCAGTACTCTCCTTCGGTAAGCCAAAATAGCAATTGACATGATGAACACGACACATATAATTGCACAGGGAATTATAATTGCTAACTTAAAGGCAATGGACTTTCCCCTCTTGACTTCTTTGGTTAGGCATTTTGGTAGATGTAATTCTGGCACACCACCACAAAGCCTATTACCACCCATCAATGAAATTGCACTTGCATTTCTAAACACACCTGAGGTTGGAATCTTACCCACAAGATTATTGAAAGAAAGATTTAAATATAATAGAAACCGTAAACTTTGCAAGTTTTCTGGAATTTCTCCGGTGAGATCATTTCGTGAAAGATCTAACTGCTTCAGACCCTTCAAAGAACCTAATGATGAAGGAATTTTTCCTTGGAAAGAATTTCCTTGCATGGCGAGATATTCCAAATCCAAACAATCCCCGATGGCTGTGGGAATTTCTCCTGAAAGATTGTTTCCCGACACATCTAAGGCATTGACATTTATTAGCTTTCCTACATCAGGGTGCAGCTCTCCGGTGAGTGAGTTTTGGGATAAGTTTAATAATATAGACAATGATGAAAGCCGAAGAACTTCTTTAGGAATCGATCCAGTAAGGTTATTTTCTGAAAAATCCAAATACTGTAAGCGCGAACAGTTTATAATGCTAGCAGGTATGGTTCCTTCAAATCTGTTTTGGTAAAGATATATCTGAGACAATTGAGTGAGATTGGCAATGACTGATGGAATCTGTCCAGAGAGTTTGTTTTGGCTTAAACTCAATACCTGGAGTTTTTCTAACTTTCCGAGAGAAGAAGGGATAATTCCTGTAAAATGATTTCCTCCCATCTCTAGTCCAATTAAGTTGATTAAATTTCCTAGTGAATCAGAAATAATTCCTGAGATTTGATTAGCTCCAAATAATAGGAGGGTAAGTTGAACTGACAAATTTCCTATTGACTCAGGGAAAACACCACCAAAATTATTTAAACTGAAAGATAACTTTTCCAGATTGCTACAATTTTTCAAGGATTCTAAAAAAGTCAAATCACTTTCAGAATTATTTCCTAAAAGATTTTCAGCAATATTTACCCACGAAAGGCTTGCTAAGTTTCCCAGACAGTTTGGAACTTGTCCAGCAAAATTGTTTTCAACAACATCGAGAAGTACGAGCTGAGAAGCATTACAAAGGGAATTCGGAATTGAGCCAGAAAAAAAATTACGACCCATAACAAACATATGCAAATTATGGAGGGTAAGACCTATATTGTTTGGTAGGTGACCACTGAGTTGGTTGACAGCAGCGGAGAAGATTGTAATGGAAGAGATATTAAAAAGGGATGTAGGGATTATACCAGATAGCTTATTTTGTGGAACACTCAACTCTGCCAAGTTTGTCAATCTGCCCAATTCATATGGAATATTTCCCTCCAACATATTGGCTCCTATATATAGGAAATTAAGTAGTGAAAGGTTGCCGAGGGAAGCCGGAATTTCTCCGGTCAGATGGTTGGCACTAATCTGAAGATGTTCCAGCATTCTCAATGAACCAAGCTCCGTTGGAATTTTTCCAGTTAGATCATTCCATGACAAAAGAATTATCCTGAGCTGGGAACAGCGGCTTAGGTTGATCGGAATTTCTCCATATAATGTGTTGTTGCCGAGAAGAAGTTCTTGCAGTCGAAACAAATTACCGACTTCTTGAGGAATCGGACCATGGAAACTATTATTTTGGAGGCTGAGGACCCTCAAAAAACTTAGATTTCCGATAAACGGTGAAATAGATCCAACCAAATTTTGTCCTTCAAGCACCATTGATGTAACTCTATGGTGGCGTGGACTGCAAGTGATCCCATTCCACTGGCAAAAAGGAAGAGAATCATTCCAAGAATTGAAGGCTCCATGTGGATCACTAGCTATTTCTGCTTTGAATCTGACCAGAGAAAGCATGTCTGTCTGATTTCCGAAAGAAGAAGCTAGGATAAATTGCAAGTTGAAAGAGAAAAAAATAGCAAATTGAAGGCTAACTAGAAAAAGAAGAAAGCTTCTATTATAAGTCTTCATTTGGTTCAGTGGGTGTTGGAGTTTTAATAGAGTAAACCCTGTGCAGGGGTTTTATGCATTCTATAAATAACTGGAGAATTATATATGTGTATATATATAGCAATAGAAAGAAAATACTATAACTTGCATTTTGTGGAGGGAATGGAAAAGAAAGGAAAGAAAAATACTATAACTTGCAGTGAAAATGGGTAAGACTTATATGCAAAGCAGCAATTAGTGGCATTAATTTGAAGTGGCCCTGCAGGAAGAAATTTGTTAGTAGTTATTCTGCAAGTCAGACAGAAAATAGTGCAAAGATTGGTCGCATTTAAACAGCTCTTTGCAGACCTGTTCATGGCATTTTATTCCAAGTGGGATTAGGTCCCATCGGCTTTCAAAATCCAATGTTTCTTTTTGTTGTTTTTCTTTCCGTGAGTTAAGGGGAAGAAAAATGTAAGAGAGAGACAATAATTTATTTTCAAAAATGTAGAAATGGGGAAATAAATGGAAAATTGCCCAACTAGAAGTCCATCAAGGGAGCCAATATTTGTCAAATTTGATATATATTCTGAATGGGAAGTTGAACAAGTTGGGGTTAGATGTTAGGTCATGGTTGACTTAAGTTGTAGGCGAAAGGGCAGATGGATATGGTTGTGAAAATTTTTCTTCCTCGTCATCAATTTATATATGGGTAAGATGCAAACGTCTATGAAATGGCTAAGGAGTGGATACCAATTGGTGCGTTGGCTGCATCATTCTCGGCTCATAATGCATGTGCATTATTGACAACGATTTGTTCCTCTCCTATACGTGTCAAAAATTTTATTTTATTTTTAATTCGTTTATTTTTATCATTCATCACCAACTTTAATAATATTTCATTGGAGCCATCCAACAGTAAAACTAAGATGGGCTTCAATTCGAAAATCCATTCTCCCCTGCACCATACAAAGAACTCTAATATTAATTATTATTTATATGTCTGGGGCAATAGAATGTTATAACTATGAGTTTTTTGAGAGAAACTAAGAAATATGAGGACGTGAAATCTGAATATCTATATTTTTAGAGAAAGGACAAGGATGTGATAAATTCATGATTTTATTCATAAATTGAAAAAACTAAGATTTCCAATAAAGGGTGAAATAGATCCAACCAAATTTTGTCCTTCAAGCACCATTGATGTAACTCTATGGTGGCGTGGACTGCAAGTGATTCCATTCCACTGGCAAAAAGGAAGAGAATCATTCCAAGAATTGAAGGCCCCATGTGGATTACTGGCTATTTCTACTTTGAATCTGAGCAGAGAGAGCTTGTCAGTCTCATTTCTGAAAGAAGAAGCTTGGATAAATATCAAGTTGAAAGAGAAGAAAATAACAAATTGAAGGCTAACTAGAAAAAGAAGAAAGCTTCTATTATAAATCTTCATTTGGCTCAGTGGGCGTTGGAATTTTAATCCGGTAAAACCAGTGCCGGACATTCTATAAATAACTGGAGAATTATAGTGACTTTTTTTTTAATAACGTATTTTTAGAAAATAATTATAAAAATATGATATGTCAAAAATTATTTATAAAATTGGATTTTTTTTTTAAATTGCTGTCACCTATAGTAGTTTCAGAATGCGGGATTCACATCAAAAATTTCCAATTTTCACTAAAACCACTGTCACCTG
Organism: Excoecaria agallocha; assembly: GCA_037975025.1. Taxonomy (NCBI): domain Eukaryota; kingdom Viridiplantae; phylum Streptophyta; class Magnoliopsida; order Malpighiales; family Euphorbiaceae; genus Excoecaria; species Excoecaria agallocha. Next base: position 56,591,445 of record CM075807.1, on the reverse strand, counting down.
CAGCGGTTTCAGACCTGAAACCGCTGCCTGTCATAGCGGTTTCATGCTATCATGAAAAGTACACTGGCACATAATAATTCACAGTGGTTTTCTTCTTTTGTTTTTGGCTTGGGTGCCTAAAAAAGTCTGTCGGTAGCAGCGTATGCGTGGGAGTATAGAGAAGGGGTTTAACTCCGGGGACTTTTTCAGAAATATGATATTTTAAAAAGTTATTTGGACAAATGATGTATATGTAAAATATATTGAAAAAATGGGGTGCATAGACTTAATCTCGCAATGCAGTACTGTTGGAATAGGACTAGCACGTTGAACAAAAATTACGGTGAACGAGATGACATGAAATTTCGTTCTGTGGGGTTCACTTTCTAATCCCGCAGCCTGTCATTGCGATAATAGGAGGAATGAAAATATTAAGATTATTATATAAAATGACGGTTTTGTCCCCTGCATCAAGTCTGTATGTATGGGACTGGATTTTCCAGATTTGTGATCTCTTTTCATGGGATCCACAATTTTGGTGCCTTCTGTTAGTACTAATTGCTCTTACAATTTATAGCTAAGAAAGATAACCGTTATGTTGCTGTTGAGAATTATGTCCGAAAAAATTATAATATAAAAGATTTTATATTGAAGGATAAAATCAAAAATGATATAAATTTAATTTTTAAAAAAATTATTTTAATGTGAAGAAATTATTTACATAAATTGATTGAAAATACTCTGTATTAAGGTCATTATCTTTTTTGTAATTTCTGCATAAACTCACATACAATAGTTGATCAACCTAATGAAAATTTGGGATTAAGTTAATAATAAAAAAAAATATCCTAAACAATCTTCATGCACAATATTTTATTTTTGGATATGAATCATGAATCTATTGCCAACTACCGTTCATAATTCGACGGGATGCTGCCACCTCACAATTAAGTAATTAACACAAAGTAACATCCACATCCTGATGGCAACATGACCTGCCAAAATTTTCAGTTTTGGACTGACTGTTTTTTAATAAACTTCCAAGAATCCGAGTCTCATTTTCTTTCTTAAATTCTATCGCCAAATTCCAAGAATCCGAGTCTTTTTATAAAAATAATAATTAAAAAAAACTTTTACATGCATAATATTAAAGGTGACAAATGAACGAATTGAACAGATTTGAGTTGAATTATTAATGGATTAGATTATTAATGGATTAAAAAATATGGATCATTAATAAATTTGATTATTAATGAGTTGAGTTGATTTGGATCGACTCATTAATATGCAAACCTCCCCATCGAATAATATTATATTTATTTTATTTTTCTTTGTTTCTCTCCTAAAAATTAATATATAATTATATATACATATACATTTTTAGTGCAGAAAAATCAAATCCAGGAAATTTAGCTATGGTCCTACATATAGTGACTAGGCCAACATAAATATAAAATATTAAAATCTAATTCTCCAACTTCTCACCGAAGTACTCTGCGTGGGCGCAAACGAATATAAATTCCTATTCTCCAACTTGTTACCCAAGTCTTGCCTTCCCAGCTTCTAAAGGAAGTTGCCTTGCAACATAATTCCAACAAAATATAAGAAACCAAAAATATAAGCATAGTGGGCCGCTGCCTGTTTTTGATTGGAAAAGCATATATATATATATATTTAAATTTCCTAATAATTGATGTCATTTGGAAATATGTCGGTGGAAATTATTTTTTCCCCTTCAATAATTAAATACAAAGTTTGTATATGAGGAAAAAGACAATAATGCTTTGTTCACTACATTTCACTTCGCATGACTTATGAAAGTTAGCTTAAGTCCATTTCCGCTCTACTTTGCATTCACTTTTACTGCAAAAGTCGCAGCATCCTGTCTTCCATCGTCTACCTATATTCATATTAATTTTGGACCATAATACTTAATATTCAAATTCATTAGAGTATGCAAAATCCAACCAGATTTGAAAATTAAACCGGAAGTGATTCTGTCTTTCTTGCTCAGTTTATCCCATTCTCGGTCCAGTCCAGTTTTTTGATGTATAAAATATACGAAACATGAAATGAAAACTAAAAAGGATTTTTTTTCTTATCAATTATAAATTTTTAAGTAATAATTAAATACGGGATCCTGTAATAATAATAATAATAATAATTATTATTATTATTATTATTATTATTATTATTATTATTATTATTATTATTATTATTATTATTATTATATGCTAGGGTTTGAAGCTGATCAAGAGATTAGAAAAAAAAAATATATATATATATATATATATATATATATATATATATATATATTCTACAAATGCTAATGAAGTAGAAGAAGAAGACTGAAGAATAGATAGAAAATACCGATGAAATCAACAATGAGACGGCCGTCACAGTAACGTCCGGCGGGCCGGCGGAAGTAAGACTCTCCATGGGGAGGAGGAGCCTGACCAAAAGCTGCAGACAGTCCACCGGTGTCGGAATTTGAATCGCCGAAGTTAAAGATCGCCGGAAAGTGACATGAATGATTGGCTGTCAGCGTCGGTGGAGGTGTGAAAGTGACAATTAAGAATACAAAAAATGGGGAGTAAAAGCAGCTCGGAATGGGAATCCATATGTACTTATATATATATATATATATATATATATATATATATATATATAATAGAAAAGTACAGTATTTTTATTTTTATTTTTATTTTTGTCTTTAAATGAAGAATAATAAAGTCTCTTTTTCTTTTTCTTTTTCTTTGGCCAAACAACTTAATCATGTCATAATTCGCCATTTTTTTCTCTCATGAAAGGAAAAGAAAAAGAAAAAGAAAAAGAAAACTCGTCTTGCATGATTTATTAGGCAGTAATAATTCTAATATTCCGTATATAAAAAAATAGCAATTTATTTATATATATTAAAGGATAATTATGTTATATATCCAGTTTAATTATTATCCATTTATTTAAACAATTTTATATCAATATTCAAATTGTAATAGATTAAACAATCACTTAAATTTGTAACTCTTTTGTCTATTAAGGTTTCCACTCTTGTCAATAACCTTTTTTCCATTGCCTGCACATTTTTTCCTTCTTGAATGTATATTTTCATCCTCTCTCAAAAAAAAAAAAAATCTGCATCTTATTTAACAGTATGAAATTCTTAATCTCAATTTTTCATTTTTTTTTGCCGTTTCTTCCATTAAATTGTAAGTATTTCGTATATTGTATTAATTTCTTTCTTTGCTATCTTAATTTTTGATCTACTATTAAATGGTTTGTGAACTAAATTCTACACCATCGCGTGAATATTTTGTATGCAAATTCGAATGCTATTTTCTTCCAAAATTCTTCTTTTATTATTTATATCAATATTATAATTATTATCAAGAATTTTGCAACGGTTGTTTTATTAATAGGATATTAATTATTATTCTCACAAAAAACAAAACCTGAATACATCGTTAAGTGATAAAGCTCAAAGCAACTTTATCTTACAGAGAGAGGGTTACTGTCACAGATGATAAAGCTCAAAGCAACTTTATCTTACAAAGAGAGGGTTACCGTCACATGATTGATAGCTTCTCCAGGAAGATGAAGTCGTTGATGGAGTGAGCCAATTGGTCTGAATGAAGGTGCCTGCGAGAAAGAAAGGAGGGCCCGGTCGGAACCGGGCTTTTGCACTCCGAAGCTTAAGTCAGTGACTTTTATATAAGAGGAGTTCGGAGAGGGAGTTTCAGATACTCAGTATCTTGTGTTATTTGTGCTTACAGCTATTTATAGGAGATCTTTTGAGAGGCACTTGAGTGCCTTGGAAGAAGATAACTGATAGTCAGAGTAGGTAAGCGACGATGTGACAGGAGGCGGATGAAAAGCATGGGCGCTCGCTTGTGTCAGTGGACTGATGGGACGGGCTGTCTTATCAGTCCGATTCGGCCCCAGCTGGTCCATTGACTGCAAATCTGTATCGAACTACTTGTGCTGTGGCATGCTTCAGGAGGATGACTTCAGGGCAATAGGAAACCCTGATATGCTGTCCCGAGAATGCAGTCTCTTTCAGCAACAAAGCTTAGAGGTATTCTTTGCTTCAAGCAGTATTTTTTGTTTCATCCGACTGTTGTTTCTTCAACTGACCGGCCCTTCTGCCTTTCCTCTTCTATTTTTTAGTTAATAAAAAGGGGATTGCGCTTGCATGGCATGGCGAACCTCTGTAAAGCAAAATTCAAAGACTCCGATCCGACAAGAAGGGAGGCGGAGAATGAGTGTGAGGCTGCTAAGAGGGAGTCCTCTCGTGTCCGGTCGGAGCTTGAGGGACTGAAGGAGGAGGCCACTCGTCTTGCGCAAGACATGCAAGTTCGACAAAGAGAGGTGGATCACCTTAAGGGGGACATGGCCCACCTGACTGCCGAAAATGCTTTAATGCGTAAATTCGAGGAGGAGGCAACCAGGCAGAGGGAAGAGTGCCAACGTCTATCTTCCAATTGTTCAAAGGTTGGGGAGGAGCACGAGCGTCTGCGAGGCGAGCATGAGTCGCTGAGGACCCTCTTGGCTGAAAAGGAGGCAGGGTGGGATAAAAGACTGGAGGATGCTCTCATTGCCTAGAGAGAAGAGTTGTTGGAGCTGCTGGGAGAGGCTCAGGGACGGTTATTGACTCGGTTGATTTATGCGGCCGAGCGGCTCTTTCCTGGAGCTGATCTCAGCTGGATGGAGGATCCAGGAGTCTTGCCCAACCCTCCTTCCGGCAATAGTGAGGATGAAGAGCCTTATACACCTGAGTCGCTGTCGGTTGCTTCATCGAAAGCGATTGGCCCTAGTGTGGACCTTAACCCTGCCGATGCTCCGGGATCTTCACAGCCCATGCCCGACCCAGATGTTCCTCCCACCATTGTGGAGATTGTCGATTTAGACATTTGATCCTCTCTTTTTTTTTACAGTATTTTTGTAAGAATAATCTTCATAGTTGCGATATTGATTTGGCCGAGGCATTTTTTCCTATATGATGTTTATATCGTAATTTCAACTTAGGCGTAATCTGTCATAGAAATTGTTAGTAGAAAATAACATTTATCATGGAGGTTACGTAAAATTCCAGAGAGGAGATTACTTCCTGAATGCACACAAACGTCGCCATTTATCATGATTTCCTATCCGATCGGAGAAAGCTTGTTTGATAGGAGCGAATCATTGCCCAAGGCCATTGTGCCGAATGAGACAGACGATTTCAATAATCGTATTAGTCGTTGGGCTATTAAAGACGTTATTCGTGACGAACGATTGTTCCAATCGTATAATTGGAGGTGGGGTTCCTCAATCGGCTGGTACAGAAGCCTTTATGCCTGAATGTCTTCCTTGTATTAGTTTTGCGTCGTGATCTAAAAAATCATCAATGAAGGATAAAAGTTATTAATCACTTAAGATTTTGGAGACCCAGGCATTGAGAATACATAAAGGAGTATACTTCCTGAATGCGGGCATATTTTCCCTGTTTTTATGAGTGATAATTTATGGAGCGTTTAATTCTGTCGAATTTGTCGACCGAGCATGAATTATTGCTCAGATTTGTTGTGTTGAACACAATAGGTGACTCTTTGTTGATTTTCAACAGTCATGTAAGCAGATCGGCTGAATAAGATTGTTTGTGATAATGAGACCTTGGGGTATTGCCCTCTTTTGGGTTTCTGGGGTGCTTCCCCTACCCTCAAGGGTTTGTTCCTCTCTTGGAGGAGGACTTCGTTCAGAGACTTTGCTTCTCGTGCTCGGGATGGACTTCGAGCTTAGCAATGGAGGTTTTGCCGAGTGGAGAAGGCTCATGGCCTTTTAGTATGTTTGGCGATTTTGTAATTTCGAGGAGTTGTTCTGAATGGAGAAGGCTCACGGCCTTTAACTCATTATGGAGAATTGGCGATTTCATTTTTGGAGGAGCTTTTTTGAATGGAGAAGGCTCATGGCCCTTAATTCGTTATGGAGAACCGGCGATTTCATTTTTGGAGGAGCTTTTCTGAATGGAGAAGGCTCATGGCCCTTAATTCGTTATAGTTCAGAGATTACGTCAAGATCAGCAAACGAATTCAGTTAAGAAAAGATGTTTCTATGCTCGGAATGAACATCGAGCTTGGTGAATAAGAGCGTGTGATTATGCTTTCGCTTCCAAATAGACGTCAAATATGACATATAATCATTATTGAATTCTTGTTGAGTTTAATCAGATCGGGAGTAAAATATCTTGCCGAACGGGCCAGAGAGATTTCCTAAAAACATACATTTAAACCTAATAAACAAAGAAAAGCGGACATACCTTTTGCGAGGATGAATAAGAGTAGATCAAAATGAAGAAGGTGGAGAAACATTCTTTATTAAAGGTGAACATGATACATGGTTACACATGGTGCTCCTAAAGTATGTTGGTGTTCCTGCTTCTAGCAGTACCCGTCCCCTCAAGGGGCATAATGCTGCCTGAGTATCGAAGTTGATGCCAGACTCCTTTAAATACAGGAGTGGTTATAGCCTGCAAGCAGCAGATTGCAGGCGGTTGTCCTGGCTTAAACGTTTCTCCCTTCTCCTTTCGTTATATTCGGATGCCGGCGTCGGTTGGATCGGCGTATAAGCCAGGAGAAACGCTCTTTTGTTTGAACGGCAGGCACCTGACTGGTTCTCAAAGCTTGAATGGAAGCCTGATGAAGCTCCCCTAGGCCATGCCAGGTGTTCAGTATGGACCGTCCTACCATCATGGCTTTCTCCTGACATTCAATCATAGGAGCATGTATTGCTCCGGTTCCTCCCGGGACAATGATTTTTTCCCTAGTTGGGATCTTTGTCGTCATACAATGCATGCTGATGATAGCTCCAGTTTGACGGAGTATGCACCTGTCAAGTAAGGTGCCATGGACAAGAGTCATAACGATAGTTACGAAGGTTACCTCGTAGATACAGATTGGAGCCTTTTGGTCGGACTCGCCTGCGAGCTCAACTGACCCTTCCTTTGGAGTGGCCATGTTGTTGATGGAATCTGATTTGCGTCCTCCACTTGGGAGGCCAATGGCTTTGTCCGCTCGTAAGGTAGGCATTTTTTCCGTACTTCCCTTGTGCATCAATACCCTTCCTTTGTTAGGGTGATAGGCCCGCGCTTTGATAACGCGGGTATCCTCATGAGGGAGTAACACATTTCGCTCTTTTTCTGTCGGATGTGGTGACGGAGATTGGCTGCTTGAGCGTGTGGGCGATATGAATACCCTTGTCTTGCATTGGATTGGCAGGATCTATTTCGCAAAACGACCCTTCAGTGGTCGTATTTACGTGGCCAGTTCGTTATTGATATGGACACGTGTTTCCTGACCCTCTTCCTAGATCTTTTTCCTTCAAGCCCATTTCTTGCTCATCCCCCAGGGCTCGCGTTACGAAGGGGGTACTGTTTTACCGCTGTGACGACGTCGCTGGAACCAAGGAGGAGTTGTTTACAACTCTCAACGAAAGCACCAAATGATAAAACTCAAAGCAACTTTATCTTACAGAGAGAGGGTTACCGTCACAGGATTGATAGCTTCTCCAGGAAGATGAAGTCGTTAATGGAGTGAGCCAATTGGTCTGAATGAAGGTGCCTGCGAGAAAGAAAGGAAGGCCCGATCAGAACCGGGCTTTTGCACTCCGAAGCTTAAGTCAGTGACTTTTATATAAGAGGAGTTCGGAGAGGGAGTTTCAGATACTCAGTACCTTGTGTTATTTGTGCTTACAGCTATTTATAGGAGATCTTTTGAGGGGCACTTGAGTGCCTTGGAAGGAGATAACTGGTAGTCAGAGTAGGTAAGCGGCGATGTGATAGGAGGCGGATGGAAAGCATGGGCGCTCGCTTGTGTCAGTGGACTGATGGGATGGGCTGTCTTATCAGTCCGGCCGGATGTAGTTCTTTCTGGAGCTGCCTTCTGGCCTATACTTGGTATTTTGGGGCCAGCTCAAATGTCGTCTGGGCCAGGCCGACTGGTCCTTTGGAGAATGTTTTTTCAGTAGTTATGAACCAAAATAACTTTTTCTTTTTATATGAAATATATGTGCATAAGAATTTTGTAATTTGCCACGTCTAGTCCATCTATTATTAACCATTGTAATTGACACTTTTTTTTTGGGTTAGAAAAATTTGATACAACCATATCTTTTAAAATTTCAACTCAAACTATTTTAGTTTATTAAATTCTATTTTATTAAAAATATCTTTAATTTTTTATCAAATGAATTTTGCAATTTACCTTTTTTATTAATTTTATTGTATTAACTTTTTTTGCAAATTTTAATTGTTATTTATTATATTAATGTAATTGGGATTTTTATTTGTTTAATTTTACTTAAATTAAATACAGATATCTTTATTTTTTTCTCATAAAATTATCATAAACTATTATTTAAGTAGTTTATCCAATAATTAAAATAGCATTTTCAATGTGTGTATATATAAGCTAAGATATGCAAATCATTCAATTGCATTATTGACGAACCACAAGTTGATAGGGATATGGAGCCAATACGAATGAATGGGGAGACAAGAAAAAATTATACATGAAGATTTTAAGAAATTTAATAAGGGTTGAATGTACAGTTTATTTATTAGTCACGTATTTTTTATTTGTTCAGTTAGTTTTGTTAGCTTTGTTGTTTTAGTATAAACAACTAGCTATTTTATTAGTTTTGTTGTTTTAGTGTAAACAGCTTGCTGTTTTAGTAGAAAAGGCAGGCTGTATTCTTCTTTTAGATATATGAAAAATATAACGAGCAAAGTTATTTTTTGCTCTTTCTCTTTATAGTGCTTTCTCTCTCAAGTTTTTGAGTTTGTTCATGGTATCAGAAACAAGTTTTCTCTAGTTCTAGCTAGATTTTTGTATGATTTCCTTAGATCTATATTAGATTTGTATTTCTCTCTGCTTTTCCAAGCCCTGTGTTGTTTTTCTTCCGTGTTCTTTCACGAAAATCTTACATAATGACGGATCGTGATGGTGAAGATGCTTTGGCATTGCAGAACTCGGATCATCCTGGAATAGCACTTATTACTACGCCATTAACAGGTAGAAATTACTTGAGTTGGAGTACTGCAATCCGTACTTCTTTGGAGGCCAAAGATAAACTTCGTTTCATCGATGGCAATATAAAACCACCTACTGAAGTGCATCAATACAAAAAGTGGAAGAAGTTAATTCAATGATAAAATCATGGATAATGAACTCAATTTCTAAAGAACTATCTGATGCCTTCATCTACTCACCCAGTGCTAAGAGTTTGCGGAATGTTCTGGAGAAACGATTTGGTGTGAGTCATACTCACAGCTTTATCAGATTCAGAGAGAGATAAGTTTAGCAGAACAGGGAACTAACTCTGTTACTGATATATTATAATAAACTACATAAGTGCTGGGATGAAATGGACAGAATGTTACCTATGCCAATTTGTAGTTGTACTGGTTATTCATGTGGATAGAGTAAGAAACTTGTTGAAAGAGACACATCTTTTAAGTTACTGCAGTTTCTCATGGGACTTAATCAGACTTATGAAAGCACTAGAACATAGATACTAAATCTAAAACCACCACCAAATGTGGATAAAGCCTATAATATGGTTTTGAGAATAGAACGACAGAGGGGAGTCTTAATTTTGCTGAAGATAACACTGATATTATTGTTATGTTAGCAAGGACTTTTTGTAATGGTCTCAATATCGGGTTAGCAGTGAACAGTATTTTTCGACAGTAAATAGTGTTTCCCGGGCTAACACTACAAAAAAACTGCAATTACCTATTTTTCGTCGCTAATATAAATTAGCTACGACACGACGAACAGTCGCTAAAAGGCTAGTCGCTATATATTAGAGACGGAATTAAATATCAGTCGCTAATTTAGCGACGAAAAATTTTGTCGCTAAATTTTTTTCCGTCGCTAATTTATATTCCTAATTAGTCGCCGAATTAAAATAATAATATTTAGCGACTATATTTTCCGTCGCTAACGCCGTCGCTAATTATTTTTATAATTATTGCATAATTATAATACTTTACTATAAAATTTAGCGACGAAATAATATGGTCGCTAATACGTTTGCCCAGTAGCGACAGTTGTTGTCGCAAATCCGTCGCTAGATATTGCATAATTTAATTTTTTCCTTTTATTGTTTTTTTTAAATTTGCATCCTGTACACAATATAAATAATAATCTTATATTATAAAATTCATATATAATAGATACAAATGAAAATAATAATATTTTCATATATATATAATTTATAATGAATTTATTACAAATATAGTCAACAAAAAAAATATATAAAACAAAAGTGTAGTTAAATCAAGCCATCTATTTTTTTAACTAATTTCTAACAAAAATGGAGCATGACAGCATCCCTGCAACAGCAAGGACTGCTTTAACTGCAATCTCAGCCAAGCTGCACTTGCATCGATTCACACTGCAAAGCAAAGAAGAAAAATCAACACAAGACACAAATTGAAAAATATAAGGCAGCCAAACCATTTTTGAAAGTCAGCATATTTCCTCAACTATGTAAAAGTATACAGGCTCTTGGGACATCTGGCTTCCCATATACAAACCTAATGGTGACATAAAAGAGATTGAACATTTACCACACAAATACCTTTTTTCCTAGTTCTATATGTTATTCCCGAAATATATTAAAACTCAATGTCTTATGCAATGCCTTGATAATCATTCCATGCAAAAACAAGCATAACATGACAACAGGATTTCATGACAAGAACAAGTGATAATTTTTCTTCAAATTACGACCTAAAAATAAAATCAATTCTGAGTAGTAATAGAAGTTATAATGAAAGAATTCTGCCTAGTAGATGTTTAATCATAACTGCTAGTTTCCGACATTATACACAAAAGGATTTTTGCTAACTAAGCAGATTCTTAGTTACTCGGACAGCTAAAACAGATTTAGAAAAGTATGCAAGGTGAATTTAAGAATCTTAGGATGTCTGAAACCTTTTGCACCACGCTTGCACTTTCTCACATCTCCTTGTGCTCTGCATTATCTGGCCTTAAGAGCCCTGTCCTCACTTTTAAGCTGCGAAACTCATCCCAAAGTTGTGACTATATCTTTAAGTATATAAATATATGCATTTATGTTATATCTAACGCATTTCATTCGAATATGGAGTCTATTTGTTTCATAGTAAAATCAATTGAAACTCAAACTGCTTGCATAAATATTATGAACTAATTGTACATGTGAAATAATTTATGAAATTGCCAGCTATGAAATTTTTCAGAACAAAATGCTCCTTGGAAAGTTTCACATGCCAAAAATATGTTTTATATTTCAAGTTTCATAAATTTATATTTCTAATCGTGTCTTCAACTTAGAAGACATGGATATAGGCAGCAAGAACTGAAGGGGTAGTGGTTATAACTAGAAATCACTATCTATTGAAGTTGCTGTGTGGAATCCAAAAGTATTTTTGCTTACCTCAATAGTAAATCCAAAATTATCACTTGTTCTTGTCAATAGTTAAAAGTCAAAGTAGCCAATTAATAGAAGCTGGAAGACCTGTCACTGGGTCCTACATCCAGTAAATAAGGAATGTCATGAGTCTAGGCATGAAATCTGAAACAGAACAAAAGGTATCCAATCAGCTTCTCAATTACTAGGAACTAGTGCTTGTCATATAATTTAGTAACAAGTAGAAGTAGAACTAGTGCTTGTCAACCATGTAATTTGAGGGTTTCTCCTGCAAAATTAACGTAAGAAAATGAACTCCAATTCAAAATAATTGGCCAAATTATATTATTCTGATACAAAAAAAAGAAAAAGCCAACCATCCAAGAAGCAGCAGCTAATATGGACAAAAATGAGATACATGAAACCATCAGATGACGTGATGTAATGCATGTTTCCTTTGCTTGCAACCTAAAGCAATTATTAAATATTCCACTACAACTACCATGAGCAAATGTAACACTAGATACAAATTAGTGAAGATATGGTCGCTAAGGAGTGGAAAAACCTTGATAGCAGAGCTAAATGGTTGAAAGGATGTAACACCCTTATCCCTCCTTAAACTGTACCGACATACCGAAGACCGGAAATTTTTTTTTCTTAACTTCTATACCTAAAAACCTTATCGATATTTACTTAATCAAAAACTACCTTTCGCCGCTGACTTATAACTGTCCAATTTACTATGCACTTAATAAAAATTTTGCAATATAACGGCTGTACATAGTACTAGCCCCCTGAAAAGCAGACAAACCACACAGCCTCTCAGAGGCACAACAATAAAAAATAACAACAGTATACATTCATTCCATCCATTTCATTTGTTCACAATCCAACACTCCTTAGTACAATAACTTCTGTTTACATTACATAACCATAAGTAAAACTTGTACTCATATATACATGCCAAAATTATACAACTAGAGCAATCTAAAAGAAATCCTGCAATCTGAATTCTTGCTCCAGCTCCTGTTTACCTGCGCGCAGTAAAACTAAACGCTGAGCACTTAATATGCTCAGTGGTGACTAATAATCGATACATTTCCTAACATTTTCATTATTATTCTTAAGTATTAGCATATAAATATAAACATAATTTTAAAATCATTTATTATCACCTTTAAACAATAACTTAACATTTTCTATAAGATTATTCAATTTAGTCACATAATTACAATTTTACCATTATAGGCTCAATGATAATCTTTAAACTGATAACTGAAGCAATTTACGTTTCTTTATACTTAATTTGTCAATTATAAGCAAAATTACATTTTAGTCTTTGTTGTCCATAAAATTCACTTTTTAAGTAATTTAACTATTATCTGACTGTTTTATCCTTAATTAATCAATTCTCACTTAATTTACTATCTTTTTATACTTTTTGGAAAAATTATCATTTTGCCCCTAAACTTTCTTTTTCTTTCATTATGGTCCTTCTTCACTTTCTTTTCCTACTTTTTATTGTCTTTTCATTTCTTTCTCAATTTATTACCATTATGCCCCTAGTACAGATCCGGCAAAAATCTCAGACCGGATACATGGAACATGGACCCTACGGGCCCCACTAAAAAGAGAAATGATTCCCAAGGAACCATTCTCAGAACACTGCACTTTTCACTGTCACATTAACACTTAAGCTATGGAGATCAATGATCCTACCCATAGCAAAGCAAGTCGCCATGACCTGCACCGCGGTAAAGGGTGTTCCTATGGCTAGCCAACTATATTCAGAACTAGTTTTTACTGCCAGACTAATTCTAAGGGCACAGTAATAATTACTTTATTAATTATTTTCAAGTCCGAAAAATTCAATAATTGACTTTTTATTTTTTTTTATTGACATTAATTTAATTTCATATAAATTAACCAATTTCACCATTTTTATGCAATTATTAATCAATAATTCAATTATTTCCAATATACATGTTAACATTAAATTCTAAAAAAAATCACAATAATTTCAATAAATTCCAATAAAATTTATTTATGCATTATTTATTATTTATTATCATTTTTCATTAAAATAATCAATTAATTCACTATAAATCACAACTTTTACTATATACATACACTATAAATAATCTTAAAAATTCCCAAATTAATTTCAAATATTCTCTAAAAATTCATGGACATTAATTTTCATGTCTACTATTAATTTAAGCTAACAATTATTATTTTTATGCAATTTCTCACTATATACTCTAATGATTAAATTCGGCCAACCCAACTTCACCTTCCTAAAAATTGTATTTCTTTCATTTTCATCTTCCATTCATCATTTCTCTCACTTAATTAAAATTACCCTAACATATTTACATCAATTAACAACTTTAAACATTTTTATCCTAATTACATAATTAAGAAAAATTCATAAACTTAGAAAATGTAAAGATTAAATAGTCACTTATAAATTTATCTTGAATTAGGGAGTCTAAGGTTCCTTTTCCTTGCCTTTGTTCTTGGAAAAACTCCCCTCTACTTGCTCACCTACATAGGAAAGCCCATTTAAGCTTAGTTTTCTTCAATTTCTTGTTCTCAAATACAAAAACCAACCTTATAATCATAATCTACACCCAAAAATCTATGGAAAACCATTAAGGAAACAAACTAAAACACTAAAATTCACAAGTTCCAACTTACCCCTTTTTCTTTCTTCCCTTGATTTCTTCACTTTCCTTGCCCAAATCAATCAAGTGAAGCTATATTAGTGATCTAGAGTGGTGGAACTACAACTCCTAAGTTGAAATTTAGGATAGATTTTGAGTAAACATGAAGTAAAAGAAAGGGAGAAGAAAAGAGAGGGGGTTTCAGCCAAATGAGAGGGAGGAGGAAGATGAGCTAGTTTTTGGAATTTTCTCCAGAATTCTATCTCTTATAACCCTCCCTAATGGGCCCAAATTTGGGCCAAAGTGATGGGCTTTGCCCATTTAACTTAAAAGGCCCAATTTAGGCCCCTAAAGGCCCAATTAAAATTCTCTCTCTTCCAGCCATCAAATCACTCCAAAAATAATTCCATCACTCTTATCACATCAAAAATAGTTAGTACACAAATTTTTGGCTCAATCGGAGTTCGTTATCGATCTGATTCAAACCTATCGATCCGATTCGACAACTGCCAGTGTCACCGAAAAATTTCATTCTCATCACTAAAATATTATACACAAAAATTCATGTAGGCATAAAAAATACGGCAATATTCGGAGTTCGTTTACTATTTTTAATCATTTATGCAAAATCAAGTCACCTTCCCTACCAGGGAAATTAACTCACTAACTTTTTAGTATTTTTGACCTTTGGAGGTCCATTTGACCTCAATTTCACTTCAAATTTCAACTCCAGACTCACCATGACCAATACTTTCCGATGGTCCAATAAAATATTTTTGACTTTCGGGTATCCTTTCGGGCCCGAAAAATACTATTCACCATCGGAAAGTACTGTTCACGGCTGACCCGGTGTTGAGGCCATTACAAAGGATCTAACATGGTTGAGTGGAAATTACAAGAACTTGAATCAAGGATCCAGCAAGTCAAGTTCAAGAGAAGAAAATAATATACAATGAAATCAATGCAATGTGGAAATTTTTTCTTGTCACCCAAGAATGACAGCAATGACAACATATGAACAAAAAGATATTCATGTATTTGTCTTTACCCTTTGACATAACCACCAAGGCACTTTCATTGGCAGTGCCAATAACTGAAGTAATATAGTAATTGTTGTCCCACTGTTCCATTATCCACTCCTGATGGAATAAGCAGAAACAACAAGCTTGCTATGAGAATGCACAGTTAAATTGATGGACTAACAAAGTTGATAACAAAAAAAATGTTAAATAGCACCCACCTTGTGCAAGAAAATGGGAGATAATTCATAAACCTGGGATGTGAACCTTGTTCCTGCATCCATAATAATGGCCCATATATTTACAGCTGAAGCCACATAGCTGATATACAAACCATCTTCCTTCCCTTTCTCTACATGCTGATCAATTCTTGAACCCATAACATTATAATGATACCTGCAGAAAATACAACTATTACTTAATGAATGATCACAGAAAAACAAGCATTCTAATACTAACAGGAAGTATATGCCACCAATTCTGAGAAAAACAGCAATAACTTAGTTGACATATAATAACATTATAGAACCAAAGCAATAACTTTGTGTAATTGGGTTCTTCATCAAATTTCATATTAGTTACCATCTCATGGAATTGTTGAAAAGGAGGGGGGCACAAGAAACAAAGCATGTCGGGAGGTGTAGCCATTTTCTTCTTACAAACAAGAAAACCTTTGTTTTCTCCCTGCAACTCCAGAGCACATTAAATCATAATCTGTAATAAAAAAAAACAGCAGAACTGACAAACACAGCTAGAAAGCCAAGTTAGTCAGGCTATAAGAACTTACAACATAACCTTGCCATGGAAGCTTTCCCCTAAGAAGGAATATGAGGGTATAAGCTAGAGATTCAAGGTCATCCCTTAGGCTCCCTGTCCTACCCAAATGAGCATGTACACTAGCATAACGGACAGGTTGCCTGGATGGTTAATAGCGTGTCTGCAAGAATTTAACCCAGCTACACAATCTCTTAAGCAATTCTCTGAAAAGTTGAACCATCAATTTCATGATCAATGACACATGCAGCACATTGAAAAAGCAAACAGACCTTGTGCAACAATTTAATGATACATTCTATAGCAAACAGACCTTCTTGTTTAACTAAACTTCAGAAGCATGCTTCCAGCTACTCTTTTTTGTCAATGCGCATGTATAACTTAAGTCTATAATGAACCCAAGACTTTTAGATACCAAATCATTTGCTTCATTATAGTCATACCTAAAAGGGATAATGCCCTTTTTCATGGGTGAAAGAACCCACCAAAAATTTTATAAAATTGGAAATCATATACAAACTAACCAAGCCAAGTCCAGAATAACCGACAACCAAACCTGTTAGAAGTGCTCATGAGGCTAAATGTGCTGAGAATAATCTTCTGAACTCAAATTATGAATCAAGAAACTATAAAACAGCTTATTACAGACAACAGAATAAATCACACCTCTATACATACATTTGTAACATCAAAAGGAAATTAAACAAGTAACATCTGGATATTACCCAAACACTAAAAGCTTTCACGAAAATACTTGGTAAAAGTACATGATCTCACCAAGATTCTGTATCAGCCACCGAAGTTGGCAAACATTTTTACCTTAGTTACAACCCCATCTAATATGAAATTAAGCCTCGGTTGTTGTTACTCAAACTTCCACCAAATTCCAAAATTCAAAAATCCCTAGATCTGTAATTCTTTATTGTCTTAGATTCTCTAACGTAATTAACCATTAAAGAGGAGTAAAACATGAATTACTTACCTATTATGGAAACAAAATAGCCTTAGAGACGGAACCAAAGGAAATCCGAGTAAGGAAGGCGACACAGGGGGAGAATCACGCCCTGTAGCGTGCGAGAGGAAGGGAGAGGGGCGAGGACAGTGCGCCGGCGGCTGCTCCAGTGGAACGACGGTGGCAGCTGACCGACGGTGACCTTACACGATCGGATTTGGAAGGCGAAGAGAGGTGAGGGATGGTGGCGTCGGGTTGGGTGTCTTGGGACCAAAAATAAGGAACCAGTTGGTTCCTTAAAGAAGAAGAGGAAGACTAAGGCCAAAACGACGTCATTTTGGCCAACTTCCTCTTTAAGTCCCCAAATTTTATTCTATTTTTAATTTAACCCCAGAATTTTTTCTTTTAGGCAATAACACCCAAAATTCAACTATAATTCAATCCAAATTATTTTATAGATTTATTTTATTATCCAATTTACATATTATTCGGATCTATTTATTTATTATTCAAATCATCTAAAAATCAGGATCGATTTATTTATTAATCTGCATAATGTAATTATAAAATAAATATAACAATTAATTTATTATTATTATTATTATTAAAAATGTAAATTTTCTAAATAAATAAGTTTAGATTTTGGGATAATTGACGAAAAATTATTAAAAATGTAAATTTTCGAAATAAATAAGTTCAAAAAACAGATCAAGTATTCACATATTGAACTCACTCCAAATCTCTCTCGATTTTGCTCTACTAAAAAATACACCACTGGTATAATAATCCATGTTTTACCCAAAAGGAATCAACAATCTCTTTTTTGCAACAAAAACTGAACTTACAGACCTTAAAAATTAATCTTCACCGTTCAAAATTAACAAAAATTAGTTTTGAAAGTACTCACCAAAAATCAGACCAATCTAACGGCAAATGATTTTTCGATCGTTTTCGTATACAAAACTGATCATTACGTAATAAATCCAGACAATAACCTCTTTTTTGCAACAAAAATCGAACTCACAGACCTTAAAAGCTAATCTTCACCATTCAAAACTAACAATAAGGAGTTTCGAACATATTCATCAAAAATTAGGCCGATTTAACTGCAAATGATTTTTTGATCATCTTCGTATACAAAACTGGTCATTACGTAACAAATCCAGAAAATAACCTCTTTTTTGCAACAAAAACCAAATTCACAGACCTTAAAAACTAATCTTCACCATTCAAAATTAACAATAAGGAGTTTCGAATGTACTCACCAAAAATCAGACCGATCTAATGGCAAATGATTTTTCGATCATCTTCACATACAAAATTGGTCATTATGTAAAAAATAAAAAAAAAACCTTTTTTTTGCAACAAAAACTGAACTTACAAATATTAAAAACTAATCTTCACCGTCCAAAATTAACAACAAAGAGTTTCGAATGTACTCACCAAAAATCAGGCCAATCTAACGGCAAATAATTTTTCGATCGTTTTCATACACAAAATTGGTTATTACGTAAAAATCCAAAAAATAACCTCTTTTTTGCAACAAAAACTGAACTTACGGACCTTAAAAACTAATCTTCACCGTTCAAAATTAACAATAAGGAGTTTCGAACGTACTCACAAAAAATCAGGTCAATTTAACGGTAAATGATTTTTCGATCGTTTTCGTATACAAAATTGATCATTATGTAAAAAAATCCAGAAAACAGCCTCTTTTTTGCAACAAAAACTGAACTTACAGATCTTAAAAACTAATCTGCACCGTCCAAAATTAACAACAAGGAGTTTTGAATGTACTCACCAAAAATCAGGCCAATCTAACGGCAAATGATTTTTCGATCATTTTCGTATACAAAACTGGTCATTACGTAAAAAATCCAGAAAATAGCCTTTTTTTTGCAACAAAAATTGAACTACCAGACCGTAAAAACTAATCTTTACCGTTCAAAATTAACAACGAGTTTCGAACGTACTCACAAAAAATCAGGCCAATCTAACGGCAAATGATTTTTCGATCGTATTCGTATACAAAACTGGTCATTACGTAACAAATCTAGAAAATAACCTCTTTTTTGTAATAAAAATCGAACTCACAGACCATAAAAACTAATCTTCACCATTCAAAATTAACAATAAGGAGTTTCGAATGTGCTCACCAAAAATTAGGCCGATCTAACGGCAAATGATTTTTCGATCGTCTTCACATACAAAATTGGTCATTATGTAAAAAATCCAAAAAACAGCCTCTTTTTGCAACAAAAATTGAACTTACATATATTAAAAACTAATCTTCACCGTCCAAAATTAACAACAAGGAGTTTCGAATGTACTCACCAAAAATCAGGCCAATCTAACGGCAAATTATTATTAAATATTTATATTTATTATTTTTCATTATATGACTATATAATACTTATAACAATTACTTTATTATTATTATTAAAATGTAATTTTTTTAAATGAATAAGTTTATATTTGGGGATAATTGATAAAAAAAATCAATAGAATTTCTAATAATTTAATATTTTATTTAAATTTTATAAAATAAAAATTGATTACAAATTTTTTATTATTATTTTGAATGAAATAATAAATTTTATATTACTGTTTTATAAATATTTATTTTTTTAATCTTGAACACGTAAATATATAATAATCGTAATAATTAGTTTATTATTATTATTAAAAATATAAATTTTCTAAATAAATAACTTTACATTTTGGTATAATTGATAAAAAAATATTATCAACTTATAAAATAATTTCTAATTTTCTATTACAAAATAAAATATTCATTTCATATGGTCTATATTAATATTACTTAAAACAATACATAAATCATGTGAGTGAAATTAAAAAAAATTATTTCTTAATTTATTTGCGACGGATTAGCAACTAAATATCCATCGCTAATTGTATTACTGTAACAAATTACTATTAGCGAGTGAAAAATTTTCGTCGCTAAACCCTCGCATAAAAGTCGCCATTTTTCCCTCCAAAATTAGCAACTAATATTTTCGTCGCTAACTTTTCTTTAACTATTTTGATGAATTAAAAATTATAAAATTTAGCGACGGAAATCTTCGTCGCAAATTCCGTCGCAAAACATGGCGCGTATACTTCCCGCCAGTAATTAGTGACTGTTTTTTCATTCCGTCGCTATTGCCTCTCAAAAAAAAAGAAAATATCCTCCCCACGAGGAATTATAAAATAGTCGCAAATCTGTCGTTAAAGTTGCGACGAAAATAATGCCGTCGCTAATTGGCAATTTTTTTGTAGTGTGAAAAGTATATCCGAAAGTGAAAAATATTTTATTAGACTATCAAAAAATTTTGTTTATGGTGAGTCCATGGTTGAAATTCTAAGTAAAATTGAGTTCAAATGGGCCTTCAAAAGTCAAAAATACGGAAAAAGATAGCGAGTCAAAATTGACTCAACTTTGTATAAATGTTTAAAAATAGGAAATGGATTTTAAAAAATTCTCAAAAATTGTTGTTAAGCCTAAAATAATATGTAGATTATTTTGGCTGTAAAAAGTAAATTTTTCTGTAATACCGGTATTTTTGAATTGGACCGATTTAATTGAATAAGATCGAAAACGGACTCCAATTTAGCCAAAAATTTACGTGCAATCTATTTTCGGGGTGATAAAAATTATGAAATTAATTTTGGAGTGATTTGAATTTTAAAAGTATGAGAAATTAATTAAAATTAATTAATGGGTAGTTAATGAGATTTGGTTAATTAATTTAGACCCAACCCAAGCCCATTATAAGACCCTAGTAAAGGCAGAAAAATTCCAGATTTTTCCAGCCATTTTCATGCCAGCTCTCCTTCTTCTCCAACTGAACCACCCTAAGCTCTTTTTCCACCATTTTTCTTCAATTGTTCTTCATCTTTTCCCTTTGATTCAAATACCAAAAATGATCTCCAGCTTCTCTAGTTGCTGGATCCAAGTTCAAACTAGAGATTGAAGGGAGAAAAGTTAAGGAAAATAAGGATTAAAGGCATGGAAGTCAAAAATAAGTAAGTGATTTCTTGGATTTTAATTTGATTTCAAGGCATCTATAGATAGATTTAGGTACGTAAAGTATGTTTTTATGGTTATTTTAAGTTAAAATGATGTTAATCTTGGTGAAAAATGAGGTAAAATTTTCAGCCATGGAAGTGAGATTTGAGAAAAAATTGTTTTCATGGGTTCAAGGCTAGGAAAATAAAGTTTGTGCAAGGTTAATGGCAAGATTGAGGTTAGTGACTACTAAATCTTAGTATTTTCCATTTAATTTAATGATTTCCCTTAGGGTTTATTAAGAAAAAAATTTTATAATTGATTAAATTTGATATTGATTGTATAATAGTATAATTAGATCCTAATTAAGTGTGTTAGAATATTTAATTTGCATGAAAAAAATTTATAAGAAATTTTATTGTAGTGGCCAAAATTCATGAGAAAGAAAAAAAAATTGTATGTTAAGTATTTTAATGGATTTAAGCCTTAATTTGATAGTATCTGTGAAATAATGCATGTACAAATTATTGTGAAATTTATAGAAATTATGTGAATATTTATTGAATATGCAATTAAGAAAAAATAGAAAATATATATATATATATATATATATATATATATATATTGAAATTACCCTTAAAATAATGCAATTAAACCTTAATTAAACTTAAATATAAGCTTAATTAAATTGAAATAAATTTTTAAGGAGAAATTCATTAAGGATCGAAATCTATTGTTAAAGAAAAAGAATGCGTGCATTAAGCCTTTTGATGAAATTAAGCAATAAAATAAGATAAAACATGAAGTATAATATCCATGAATTTTTAGAAAATTTATGAAATTTATTCAAGAATTTTGAAGCGAATGACAAATATAAGTATATAACGTAAACGATGAATTATGATGAAATAATTCATAAACTGAGTAAAAAATGATAATAATTGAAGAATATTATTCACATAAATTTTTCCAGAATTTATGTGATTTATGAGAATATTTTTGAAAATAAATATTAAATATGCTTAAGTAAAAATATTGAATTATTGGAAAATAATTCAATAAACAAGTTAAAGTTAGTAAATTAATGTAAATTAATTTACATTCCGTATAGAAAAAAATGAAAAAGTCAAATGACAGATTTTCGAAAAATAAAAAAATAAATACAGTGGATAAAATAAATATAATAAATTATTATAAAATAATTTATAATTCGATTAAAATGGTGAATTATTATAAATAATTCACAACTCATATAAAAGTACTGCAATTTTTGAATAATCGTAAATTTTAGATCGAAAAAGTAAGAGATTAATTAAAAGTCAAAAAGTAAATAAAATGACTGCAAAAATAAATTTTTTAATTATAATGAAATAATTCAATAAATGCCAAGAAAGAAAAAGAGTGAATTATCCTGACATAATTCATAAAATATGAAAAAATATTGAGAAAAAAATTAGTTAAAAATCAGAAGAATAATAAATATTTATAGTAAATTATTGTAAAACAATGCATGCAAAAGAGTCTGGAAAGAAAAAAATAATCGAAAGAAAAAAGTTATTATATAGTCAATAGCACTAAAAAGAGTACGATTGACAAAGATGTATTGTTTAAAAAAAATGAAAGAAATAAAAAATTATTGAAGTGTGAAAATTATCCTGAAAATTAATTGATTGTTTTTACCCTTAGTAATAGCCAAGTAGTAATTTTTTTATTCAGGATATAATTGGCTAGCCATAGGAACACCCTATACCGCGGTGTAAGTCATGGCAACTTGCTTTACTATGGGTAGGATCTTTGATCTCCATAACTTCAGTGTAAAAGTGAATGTGTTAGTGAAGTGCTTTTTGTGAAATGGTCCATTGGGGGTCATTTCTCCATCAGTGGGGCCTTTGGGTCCATATCCGGCATATCCTTTTGATGTGAATGTAGAGAGTGGAGGAAATATGCACACAGAGGAGCACGTGAATTTTGTGAACACAGACTTGGCAAGATTCATCAATGACCCTACTGAATATGCAGGCATCACTGCTTTACATGCCTTGCATAGTTTTGAGAAAGAGACATGGATACTTGATACTAGAGCCTCTGCTCATATGTGCTTTAATAAACATTCACTCAGTAATCTTCAAGAACTTCATTGTTTGATTCCTATTCACTTACCTGATGCTACTGTAACAATGTCAAATATTCTGGAGAAATTTCTCTACATCTTAAATTGATTCTTAAGGATGTTCTGTTACTCCCTTCTTTCAAATTCAATTTGTTGTCGTGAATCAACTCTCTAAAATTGTTAGTGTCTTCTTTACTTTCTATCCTTCTCATTGCCTGATATAGGACCTGAAGACTGAAGAGGTTCTGGCTGTTGGTCATCTTATAGGCATTTTATACACACTTAATTCGGCATCTTTTGATTCCTTTGTAATAAAGAATTATACTACAACATTCTAGTATAATTTTTTTTTGTAAATACCAGTTGTAGTTTGTCAGATGTTGATAAAATAGCTCAGTTTCTAGTCTTGTCATCAATTCTACTTCCAGCAAGAATAATTCAGCTTCAGCCAGTGTATGGCACAATAGACGTAGACATGCTCCTTTTTCTGTTTTGAGTCATATTACTTGTATTGATGATATCTCTTTTAATAAACCGTGTGACATCTGTCATTTTGCAAAACAGCAAAGACTTCCTTTTCCTCTTAGTCATTCACGATCAGCACATGTTTTAGATCTTTTGTATATAGATCTATAGGGTCCTTATATATAATCCAGCCTTCATAATGCTCACTATGTGTTAACTATTGTGGATGATCATACTAGAGCCACTTGGACCTATTTGTTGCAACATAAAACACAGGTTTGTGATTCTTTCACGAAGTTTTTACACATGGTAGAAAATCAGTTTGCTGGTAGCGTGATGGTGGTCAGATCAGATAATGGGACTGAGTTTGCGAATCAGTCTATGCAATCTTTGTTTTCAAAGAAGGGTATAGTTCATCACAAATCATGTAGTTATTCTCCACAACAAAATGGGGTAGTTGAGAGGAAGCATAAGCATTTATTACAAATGGCCAGGGCTCTTATGTTCCAGGCTAATTTACCTGCAAAGTTTTGGGGAGATGTTATTTTAACTGCTACTCATGACTTCCTACTTCTTTGTTACAATGGAAGTCTCCTTGTGAATTTCTTCATCACAGAATACTGGATTATTAAAGAATGAAAACTTTTGGGTGCTTGTGTTTTTCTGCTAATACCGTTCCTTATAAAGATAAATTTGATCATCGAGCCTTTAAGTGTATTTTTATTGGCTATGCATCTGGTCAGAAAGCTTTTAAGGTGTATAATGTGGTCACTCATACTATCTCTTATTCAAAAGATATGCACTTTTATAAGGATATTTTCCTGTTTTAGAAGAAGCAAGTTGCTGCTGTTTCAGATTGTGTGCCACTACCTTGTGTTCCTATCAATGCAGATTTGTCTGATGTTGTATCTTCTCCTTCTGACTCTCACATGGATGGCTCGTTACTTGACCATTCCACTGCTGAATCTCAAGTGGATGGCTCGGTACTTGATCATTTCACTGCTGCTTCTCCTATCAAATCTCCTTCAGTTGTTACTTCTTTTCCTGTAGATGTGAGAGTTACCAAACAAGAAAAGTGCCTGTTTGGATGCAGGATTTTGTATGTTCGAATGTTACATCTTGTTTTTCTCCTCCCACAGCTTATTCATCAACATATATGGCCTTTATGCTTAATGTTGGTAATGTACTTGAGCCAATTTCATACAAGTAGGCTATTGGATATGTTGAATGGGTTGTTGCCATGAATAAAGAGTTACAAGCTTTGAAGGAGAATGGAACATGGGAAATTACTTCCTTGCCACCAAATAAGCAAGCCATTGGGTCTAAATGGGCGTTTAAGCTGAAATTTAATCCAGATGGCACTGTTGAAAGATATAAAGCTCGATTAGTGGCCAAGGGCTACAATCAAAGAGCAAAGGTTGATTATTTTGATAGTTTTTCACCTGTAGCAAAATTGGTGACTACAAGACTTTTCTTTGCTCTTGTTACTATTCGTGGGTGGTGTATTCATCAACTGGATATTAATAATAACTTCTTACATGGATATTTGAAAGAAGAGGTGTATTTGTTGCCACCAAAGGGATATACTAAAGCTAAAAGGGCAAAGTTTGTAGATTGAAAAAGTTTTTATATGGGTTGAAGCAAGCTTCAAGGGAGTGGAATTCTGAATTTACTGCTCAAATTATACAATATGGTTTTCCTCAATATCCTCATGATCATTGTCTTTTTATTAAAGCTTCTTCATCCTCTTTCCTAGCCTTGTTAGTGTATGTTGATGATGTTTTGATTGCCGGGGATTCTGAATCTGATGTGATTGCTTTTGAGCAGTTTTTGCATTTGATTTTTACTATCAAAGATTTGGGATATGCAAAGTATTTTTTAGGCATTGAAATTGCAAGGTCTGCTGAGGGTACTTTTCTTTCTTAACAAAAATATCTTTGTGATATTTTGAAGGATGTTAGTCTCTCTGGTACAGTCCCTACTCATACTCCTTTGCCTAAGAATCACAAGTTTCGGGAAGATTCTCCTTTGCTCCCTGATCCGGATGTGTTTCGACGATTGATTGGGAGACTTCTTTATTTGAATATGACCAGACCTGACATTACATTTAGTGTACAACAGCTTAGTCAATTTGTTGCTGCTCCAAAGCACTGTCATTGGAATGCAGCTATGTATGTGCTTCGGTATCTTAATGGAACTTTGGGTCATGGTATTTTTTACAGCAGCAACAACACTCTTGATTTGACTGTTTATTGTGATAGTGATTGGGCTTTATATTCCGTTACTCGAATATCGATTACTAGATACTGCATTTTTCTTGGTTCCTCTTTGATTTCTTGGAAGAGTAAAAAATAATCTACTGTGTCTCATTCTAGTTATGAAGCTGAATATCGAAGTATGGGCACTACGGTTTGTGAGCTTCAATGGGTGATTTATCTCCTTTAAGATTTTCAGGTACCTGTTGTCACACCGATCCCGTTTTGGTGTGATAATCAATCAGTTTTTCACATTTCTGCTAATCCCGTTTTCTATGAAAGGACTAAGAATTTGGAAATTGATTGTCACATAGTTCGCAAAAAGTTTAAGGAAGGTTTTACTAATCCTCAATATATTTCGACTCATCTTCAGCTTGCTGATTTTTTCACTAAGTCCTTAACTTCTCCACAGTTTCATACTATTTTTCACAAGTTGGGACGGTTGACAGCACCATCTCTAACTTGAGGAGGGGATGTACAATTTATTTATTAGTCATGTGTTTTTTATTTGTTTAATTAGTTTTGTTAGCTTTGTTGTTTTAGTATAAACAACTAACTGTTTTATTAGTTTTGTTAGTTTTGTTATTTTAGTGTAAATAGCTTGTTGTTTTAGTATAAAAAGCAGGTTGTATTCTTCTTTCAGATATATGAAAATATAACGAGAAGAGTTATTTTTTTGCTCTTTCTCTTTCTAGTGCTTTCTCTCTCAAGTCTTGAGTTTGTTCACCGAACTTATAAGAAAATAAATTTTTAAAGAATCAAAATGAATTTTACAAAGAAAAAAATGGTGGGGTCAAAGTCATCACTGTGGTGCATTGATATTTTAAGAAAATAATTTTTTAGTTGTTAATATACTATTTATTAATTTAGTGTATTATATTCAAGGTTGGGATATATTTTTCCTTCTAAATAGTTTTTTTTTTTCAATGTATAAGGTAGTTCTGTCGTTGGCACTCTGAGTTGAAAAGTGGAAGGTTTGAATTTTTTTTTAACTAATTTTTTTAAGGTAATTTTAAAACATTTTATGTAATTATCGTTTATGTCAAAAAATAAAAAATGGCAAATCTAAAACTAATAATTTTCGGACTGTGATTTTCTTCTTGTTGCTTTGCTTCTTTTCTTCCTAAAAAGCATATCTATTATTCTCCATTTCATCATTTTTGAATTTTTTTTATTTATTTAAAGTGACAATTTTAAATTTCAAAAAATATTAATTATGCATTATTCTATTTTATTCTTATATATGCAAAAAAATAATAAGGTGAAAAATATGATAATAAAAAATCATTAAAATAATATTTTAATAAATTATAGTGAATATTTTATCAAATTAATGTTAATTAATGATTTTTTTTTTTGTTATCTATGTAAGATATTAAAGATTAGTGTTTGAAAAGTTAATTTATAAAATTAAACGAACACCTTCATAACGATTCCATAGCCCAATGGATAAGGCGATTGTCTACGGAACCAGAGACTCTGGGTTCGATCCCCTGTGGAGTCGCGTGCTATTTCTCCGTAGATCTGTTGTTTTTCCAACTCAGAAGCATACATAATCCAAGAGCTTCAATAGCCTGATCTTTATTTGCAGTTCTTAACTTCCATAGATATCTTGTTTTTACAACTCAGAAGTCCGTAGATCTGTTGTTTTTCCAACTCAGAAGCATACATAATCCAAGAGCTTCAATAGCCTGATCTTTATTTGCAGTTCTTAACTTCCATAGATATCTTGTTTTTACAACTCAGAAGCATACATAATCAAAGAGTCTATAACCTGATCTTTATTTGCAGTCCTTAACTATCTTGCGAATGCAATCAAACTTAATTTCTCATTTCATGATAGTCATGTTTAGTACTTATTTTGATAGATCAAACCAGCTTGTGACACGCTTCCCAAATGGATTCGAAGGTTCAGGACATGCAACCATCCAGAATTCTATTGGCTATAATCTGATTTGCAGCCTCAGAATAATGTACCGCCATCCCAACTGATATAGAGTCTAGGATTGCTGCACAGATCACCCGAAATTTCTGTCCCGTTCACCATTGCCTTTTCCCCGCATCCAACATTGAAATCCCCAAAATGTTCACAGCAATATCCAAGTGGATCGGCAAAACCTGCAGAGCGCGCACAGAGTAAAAAGCAAAAATGTAATTCAAGATTGAAGTTCACAAGGCTACTGCTAAACTGAAGTTTACCCAGCTCCTTTGCTTCAGAGATTAATGAATATTTAGCTGTATATACATCAGTGTATGTAAGCACTGCATCTGGGAGTTGCTTTCTGAGCTCATACACCTTATTTTTTAGCTGTTTGTTGAATTCTTGAGCGATCGCATTGTGGGACATCGCACAACCGTTTTTGTCCACATTGTCATCCTTCGGAGGGTGAAGTGTAAGATCATAAGGTAAGCAGCCAATAGGACCAGTATTGTGTATCCAAAATGTTTTTGCTCCAAGTTGATAAAGTTTCTGCATACAAAACAGAAATTCCATCATCTATGCCAAATCGTGTATCATTGCAAATGAGAACATGAAAAGAAGATAACAAGGTGATCAGAGAGGATCCCCATCTCCATTGTGAACCAGTATCTTGTAGGTATATGGGATATAAATTGCTGTAGAAAGTAGACATTATTCAGAAAATTAAATCAAATACCTCAGATGTATAATTCAATTTAGCTGAATGCATATAAATATCTAATGAGTCCACAAAACTCCCCAACAATACTTCAAGTTCGTAAATTTTGATTGGTTATTCATTACTTTTATTGTTTTCCACACACACACACAAAGCACAAAATAGCAATTCAACCTAGTCAAGTTCATGATACTGAATTAAGAAGAAAATACACATAGGAATCTTTGACTTACCTCTACTGCCTGAGCAAACAAATTAATTATGCTTGGTATATATTCTACAAGTTGCTTTTCAGTCATTGACTGAATCCCATAATGAAGATCATTCTGTCCTATATCAAATGTGTATAGTGCCTTGGAGAAATCCTCAGGTCTTGGTAGACTAATTGTAACATCTGAGCTTCTACCTGAAAATCAAGAATCCACAAACTGAGAACAGAAATCGGTTGATAATTTTCAAGGGTTAAAAAAAAAAAGAGGGTGATCCTACCTTGATTGCATAGCTCGAGAGTTCTTTCCTTGCATTGTTCAAACTGGGTAATCCTACCTTGATTGTATAGCTCAAGAGTTCTTTCCTTGAATTGTTCAAACTGGGTAATCCTACCTTGATTATATAGCTCAAGAGTTCTTTCCTTGAATTGTTCAAATTGCAAAACCTGAATGTCAAGAGAAAAGGGGCTAAAACCACTCTCAAATATTCTACCATCGATTGGCTGAATTGTTGATCCTGCAGTAGCAAAATTTGCTCCATGCCTAAAATTTGATCGTATAGAATCCAAATATGCACTCAAGTAGGGCAATTCCAACTTCTCAGCTGCAAAGATCCACCGATAACATCAACAAATCAAGAAAGAATTTGAGGAAGGGAGAAACTTTACTCTCAATAACTAGCAAAAATATTTATCCCAGATCAAAAGCAATAGTGATCCACTAACCGATGAAATCAATTATGTCACGGCCATCGCAGCACCGCCCAGATGGCTTATTGAAGAAAGAATAGCCGTTAGGATAAGGAAGGCGACGAAAAGCTGCAGATAATCCGCCGGTGTCAGAATTTGAATCACCGAAGTTGAATATTGCCGGGAAATCGCAACCATTAGAGTTATTAAGATTCTTTGATCTTCCTCCCGGCATGAAAGCCATGAAGGCGAGTGCTAAAGCGAGCAAAATTGCAACTGCTCGAGGAGTTTGTTTAGGCCCCCAAGGACCTTTCAATCCCCTGCCATTAATGCTGCTGTGTCTTGACCAGTTCATGATGCTATGCTGGTGGCGCTTCTCTCTCAGTGAGGATTTTTGTCAAACAGCTGGAGATAAACAACGGTGATTTTCGTCTTTTTCCTTTGTCTATTTCCTTTGGAAATTACCCCAAGCCGACAAGTTCCAGTATTTTTTAGATTAACGTCTTTTTTAAATCAATACAAGATTAAGACATGTATAATAAGTAATAACCTTCTTTTTCAATTTTTTATTTTTTATTTTTTATTTTTTATTTTTTTTGAGATTCAGAATTGAAATATGTATAATATTTAAAAGGGATAAAAAAAATTCAAAATATCAGATTCATTTCTTTCTCTGCAATGTG
This sequence comes from Excoecaria agallocha, assembly GCA_037975025.1. Lineage (NCBI taxonomy): Eukaryota > Viridiplantae > Streptophyta > Magnoliopsida > Malpighiales > Euphorbiaceae > Excoecaria > Excoecaria agallocha. The sequence goes on along the minus strand of CM075807.1, from coordinate 56,561,563 downwards.
CACATTACAAGTTGACTGTCTAACAAAACAAACCTGTTAAAAAGAGGAAGCAGAAGAACTCATAACATTAACTTCTCATTTCACGGTAGTCATGTTTAGTGCTCATTTTGAAGATCAAACCGGCTTGTGACATGCTTCATCAATTGGATTCGAAGGTTCTGCCAGGAAACCAACAAGAACTCTATTGGCTACAATCTGATTTGCAGCCTCAGAATAATGTACCCCATCCCAAGTGATATAGAGCTTAGGATTGTTGCATGGATCACCCGAAATTTCTGTCCCATTCACCATCACCTTTCCCCCACATCGAACACGGAAATCCCCATAATGCCCACAGCAATATCCAAGTGGATTGGCAAAACCTGCAAAGCATACGCACAGGGCAAAAGATAAATAAAAATGTAATTCAAGATTGAAGTTCATGAGGCTACTGCTAAACTGAAGCTTACCCTGCTCCTTTGCTTCAGAGATTAATGAATATTTAGCTATATAAACATAAGCAAGCACTGCATCTGGGAGTTGCTTTCTGAGCTCAGACACCTTATCTTTTAGCTGTTTGTTGAATTCTTGAGCGATCTCATTGTAGGACTTTGCACAACTGTTTTTGTCCATGTTGCCATCCTTTGGAGGATAAGATATAACATTATAAGGTAAGCAGCCAATAGGACCAGTATTGTGTATCCAAAATATTCTTGCACCGAGTTGATACAGTTTCTGCATACAGAACAGAAATTCCATTATCTATGCCAAATTGGATATTATTGCGAATGATAATATGTAAAGAAGTAAGATGACAAGGTGATCAAAGAGGATCCCCTTCTCCATTTTGCACCACTATCCCATAGGCATATGGGATAAAATTTGCTTTAGAGCGTAGACATTATTCAAAAAAATTAAAACAAATAACTTAGGCTGAGATGCTAATAACAGTATAAAATAGAGCAAGAGAAGGAAATGAGAAAATTTTCTCTATATTTCGTAAAATCACAAAATAAGAACAAGCATCCAGGAAAATACAAAAACCTGTAAGAGATTTTCAGCTCTCTGGACAAGTAGCCCAATTGACATCAGAGTACGCAGATAAAGTGAGATCAGACTGAGATGGAAAAAATAAACCCAAAGAAGGTTGTTTCTTTAGATACTTAAGTACATATAAAGCAAGCCACTAATTCTCTTGGTGATTGAAGATGTTGGTTGTGCATCGAATAAGTAATGTCAGTGTAACACCCTTATCTGAACAATAATTTTCCATACACTGGAAGGATATGACAAGTATTTGAGATTTATTCTGCCAACATTGAAGAAAAAGTAACCCTTTGTTAAGATAAGCTAATGTGATTTCTGGTTGAATGAGGGTGTTACAGTCAGGCCTCGTGAAGCCTAAATATAATAAACATCCAACTAGACTCCGATATGCACCAGAATCAACCAAGAGAGGATTAGAAGATTCAAAGAGAGAAGCACCCATGGGAAAGAGAATATTCTTAGGTTTAGAACCTAAAAGACCTACTAAAGTTAACAAGTCAAGAACGTATTTTCGTTGATTGAGAAAAATACCATATGCTGTGCGAATAATTTTTAGTCCCAAGAAATACTTTTCCAAGCCAAGATCATTTATAGTAAACTTTTCATCAAGTGCAGATTTCAATTTGTCAATCTCTGCTTCAACACTGCCACTAATCAACAAGTCATCAACATACATCAAAACCAGCAAGGAAGTTGTCTTCGAATGCCAAGTGAAAAGGCAACTATCATGGGTGTAGCCAGGAATTGGATTCAGTGGGGTCAAAAATTATTACTGATAAAAAAATTCATTCACATGAAAAAATAAAAATAATATATTAATATAATAATAATATATATAATAATACTGATAATATTACAATTGTCCTCTATGAGTTTTCATATTTTGAAAGTATTGAATAATTATTTCATTGTCAATAATTTCAAATACATCTTTTTCAATATAAGTAACTAAACAATCATTCAATAATTGATCTCCCATTCGATTTCGCAGACGACTTTTCACTATATTCATAGCAGAAAATGCCCTTTCAACAGTTGCCGTCACGACTCGTAATATCAAACCTAATTTGACAAGTAAATAAACTAAAGGATACACCAAATTTTTTCTTGTCTTAACTAGCAATTGAGCAAGATTGTTGATTCCTTCCAACTTCAAAAACTCATCATTAGATAGCATGTCAGTAATATAAGTTTCAAGCTGATTGTCAAGTGAAAGAAGTTGTATCGGTGAAAAATTTTGAGGATAAAATTGATCAAATCGAATCAACTTTTGTTTGTCAAAACAGGAAAATACATCATTTGGACTTAAACAAGCCACACATAAAAGCAACTCAGTATTAATCGCAGTAAAATGATTGTTAAGCTCTTGAAGTTGCAAATCAATGACAGCATAGAGTAAATCCACTTGATAATGGTGCAAATTTGTGACTTGTTGAATTCTACGCCGTGATCGCCTTTTCACTTGAAACATATCACTCATATTAGAAATAGAGATACTATGTGCTTCACAAAAGAGGCAAACCTCATTCAACAAAGAATTTCAACCATCATCCCTCATCTTTTGTAGCCTCTTTTTTTGATAGTGCAACTAATTGCATAGCATTAACAATATCTTGATCTTTTCTTTGCAAAGCTTGTGATAACTCATTTGTGATTCCAAAATCCCTTTCATTAAGTGCAAATTGAATGCAAAATCAAAACATTGTAATGCTTCTAATAAAGCACAAGTTTTAGCTCTTTGTTCAGAGTTAGTTCCATCTTCAATAATATTATCAAGTACCTCTACTATAGATGCAAACATAATTATTAAATTCAAGATTGTACCATAATGAGAACCCCAACGTGTGTCACCTACTCGTTTAAGACTAGTTTCTTGATTTAACCCTCGACCACTTGTCAATTCACCATTTCTTAATGCTTCAGAAACTTTAGCAATTTGACTTTTTCTGAAAAGATCCCGACGTTTACACGATGCTCCAACAACATTCAATAAAGTAACCAACAAATTAAAAAGAGATGCAATATTGATATCATTTTTAGCAACTGCAACAAGTGTTAATTGGAGTTTATGAGCAAAACAATGAACATAATAAACAGATTCACTTTCTTTCATGATCAAACACTTCAATCCATTGAATTCTCCTCTCATGTTACTAGCCCCATCATAACCTTGCCCTCGTAACTGTGATATACTTAAACCGTACTTAGCAAATAACGACTCGATAGAAATTTTAAGAGATGAAGCACTAGTATCATGAACATGAACAATACTAAGAAATCTTTCAACAACTTCACCCTTATTATTAACATAACGCAAAACAACAATCATTTGTTCTTTCACTGATACATCACGAGATTCATCAACCAAAATTGCAAATATGTCATCACCTAAATCATTAATGATGGCATCAATAGTCTTAGTAGCACAAGCATTTATAATCTCATGTTGAATAGTAGGAGATGTTAACTTGAGATTATTTGGAGCATTTTTACGAACAACATCATCAATACTTTCATTGTGCTTAGCTAAAAACTATAGAAGTTCATTGAAATTACCTTCATGTTTGGAACCATAAGATTCATTATGACCACGAAAAGGAAGCCCTTGTCGCAAAAGAAATCGAATGCAATCAATTGAAGCAGTTAACTGAGTTCTATATTCCTTTCTCACTTGATCTGTATGTCTATTGAAAATGACTTCTATATTTTGGTCTTGTTTCAACAGTGCTTCACATTTTTTTCAAGCCATATTATGAGCACTATTAGGGCCTCCCACATGAATATCTAATCTATCCTTTTTATTCCAAGTATTGAAACCATCTGTACTAAATGAATCATCTCCTTCTTGCTTCCCAATCTCAATTTTAAAAAGATAACAATATAAGCAAAATGCTCATATTTTTTTATACTATACTCCAACCAATTAGAATATTCTTGTACCACTTAGGATTAAAACGACGAAAAACATTCCCAATATTTCGTTGTTTAAAATTACGATTTTGTGGTTGGCAAGGTCCTTTTTTAAGATACGCTCTCCTTACTTTATCTCGATCATTAGGATGATATTTTGAGATTTTAATTCTCAATCCAGGATCAGCAGGAAGATTATCTAAATTAATCTCATGACTAGCTTTTTTTGAACTACTTTCTTGATCTTTATTTCCAATTTCTTGGTTAATTGGTTGCTCAAAGGGTGATTTTCTCTTAATCACAAATTTATCCATGACTATTTCAAAAAATAAAATGTCAATTTTAACTATAATGCTCATTACTATCTCATATATTGAAAATTTTGGATCCAACTCCAATTAAAATTGAACATAATTCCTATTTACACAATATCACACTAAAATAAAATCAATTACCCATCTATATGATCTATTTTTATAAAGCATATTCAATTTCAATTTCTCACATATCAAAGAATTGCAAATAATTAGAATTTTCATGCATTAATATTTGAGAATAAAATTATAATAAAAAAGAGAAAATATTATATTATTGTGTACCTTTATAAAATTAAAGACAAGAACTTGCAACTAAATTTTGTCTTGTCCCTTTTGAATCTTCAAGTGGACCTCCACCTCCACCACACTTCAATGGCGTTTTCACTGGCGTTTTCACTGTTCTTTGTTCTTGTGTTGTTTGGACCACTCTTTCAAAGAAAAGAGTCAATTTATTTTTCATTAGCTGTCTTTTGCTTTTTCCCAACGTGAGTGTGGCGTGTTCCTCACACTTCTTCCCCTAATACCCAACATGAGTGTGGCGTGTTCCTCACACTTTTTCCCATAATACCCATTTATTTGTTTTTCTTATATATATATATATATATATATATATAACTCCAAAACTTAACACCAATTATTTTTTCACTTATTTCTATTATTGTTGTTGTAAAACATAAATAATAATTTTAAAATTTTTTAAAATTTTAATAAATTTAATTTTTAATGAAAATATTAAAATATATTAATGGGGTCAATTTTTTAATGGGATAAATTGTTATGGAATTATTTAAAAATTTTAGTGGGATCAATTTTGAAAAAAAAATTTACCCAGGCTATTTTAAAAATTTTCCTAGATTGAGTGGGGTCAATTGACCCCACTAATGACCAAGTGGCTACGCCCCTGGTTGGCAAGGTCCTTTTTGAAGATACGCTCTCCATACTTTATCTCGATCATTAGGATGATATTCTGAGATTTTAATTCTCAATCCAAGATCAGCAGGAAGATTATCTAAATTAATCTCATGACTAGCTTTTTTTGAACTACTTTCTTGATCTTTATTTCCAATTTCTTTGTCAATTGGTTGCTCAAAGGGTGATTTTCTCTTAATCACAAATTTATCCATGACTGTTTCAAAAAATAAAATGTCAATTTTAACTATAATGCTCATCACTATCTCATATATTGAAAATTTTGAATCCAACTCCAATTAAAATTGAACATAATTCCTATCTACACAATATCACACTAAAATAAAATCAATTACCCATCTATATGATCTATTTTTATAAAGCATATTCAATTTCAATTTTTCACATATCAAAGAATTGCAAATAATTAGAATTTTCATGCATTAGTATTTGAGAATAAAACTATAATAAAAAGAGAGAAAATATTATATTATTGTGTACCTTTATAAAATTGGAGACAAGAACTTGCAACTAAATTTTGTCTTGTCCCTTTTGAATCTTCAAGTGGACCTCCACCTCCACCACACTTCAATGGCATTTTCACTTTTCTTTGTTCTTGTGTTGTTTGGACCACTCTTTCAAAGAAAAGAGTCAATTTATTTTTCATTAGCTGTCTTTTGCTTTTTCCCAGCATGAGTGTGGCGTGTTCCTCACACTTCTTTCCCTAATACCCGTAATACCCAACATGAGTGTGGCGTGTTCCTCACACTTCTTCTCCTAATACCCATTTATTTATTTTTCTTATATATATATAAAACTCCAAAACTTAACACCAATTATTTTTTTCACTTATTTATATTATTGTTATTGTAAAACATAAATAATAATTTTAAAATTTTTAAAAATTTTAATAAATTTAATTTTTAATGAAAATATTTAAATATATTAGTGGGGTCAATTTTTAAATGGGATCAATTGTTATGGAATTATTTAAAAATTTTAGTGGGATCAATTTTGAAAAAAAAATTACCAAGGCTATTTTAAAAATTTTCCTAGATTGAGTGGGGTCAATTGACCCCACTAATGACCAAGTGGCTACGCCCCTGGCAACTATCATTGGAGGAATGAAGGAAACCATACTCTAACAAGAAACTAGTCAATTCATTGTTCCATTGCCACGAAGCTTGTTTTAAACCATAAAGAGAACGTTTTAACTTGCAAACTTAACCCTTCTTGGCCTTGAAATATCCCTCAAAAAATATATACTTCTTCCTCAATGAAACTATACAAGAAAGCATTATTAATGTCCACTTGATGAAGGAGCTAGTTTTTAGTAGCAACAATAGCAAGGAAAACTCTCACTGTAACCACTTTTGCGACGGGAGAAAAACTGTCAGTGTAATCCTGCCCATAGACTTGATTATAACCTTTAGCTACAAGTCGAGCCTTGTGCTTATTAATAGAACCATCCGGGTTAAGTTTCAACTTGAAAATCCATTTATTTCTTATTGCTTTCTTCCCGCTGGGCAACTTAGTCAACAACCAAGTATTATTCTTTTCAAGAGTTGCAAGTTCATCCTCCATTGTTTGAACCTATTCAGGAACTAATTTCACTTCATGATAACTCTTTGGTTCATGATGTATCGTAACATTAGCTAAAAAATTAGTATGATCAGCAGGAATGTTAGGATTAGTAGAAAAAAGAAAAGTACATGAAATATAAGGGAAAAAAACTAGCATGATGATCAATTGAAACATTATTGACATCATAATCCCAGAACCAGGTTGGTGCTCTTCGTATCCGTGTACTACGCTATCAACAATTGCTGGAAGGGTCGAATCATACAAAGAGGTTTCCTTGTGTGGAGCCTGTTGATCATTATCAGTTCTAAAGATAGGAGCAACAACTTTAGATGGAGGACCAGCAACTATAACAGGGGATGAATCATTATCAAAACTAGTAGCCTGTGGTATAGGAACATCTGATAAATTAAAAGAAGAAAAATCATGCTCAAAAGGGAACACTTCTTCGTGAAAAACAACATCCTTAGAAGTATAAACCTGCATATTTTCCGGTTGACAAATTTTATAACCTTTTGTCCCTGGCACATAATCCAAAAACATACCTTTACTAGCCCGAGAAGCAAACTTATCCCTCATTGGCTTTGTATGTGTCATGTAACAAAGGCATCCAAACAACTTCAAGTTAGTGAAATCCCATGGCTTATGAAATAACACTTCATAAGGACTTTTCCAATGTAACGCAGCAGTAGGGAGCCTGTTTATCAAATAAGTTGCATGTAGAATAGCTTCTCCCTAAAAAACAACAGGTAAATGTGGTTGTAACAACAAAGCTCTAGCAATTTGTAAGGGGTGTCTATGTTTACTTTCTACCCTACCATTTTGTTGAGGGCTGTAAACATAAGTTCTTTGATGAATAATTCCAAAATCATGGAAAACATGTTGACAAGTATGTCCTAAGAATTTCCCACCATTATCTGTTCTGATAATTTTAATAACTACCCCAAATTGATTCTTAACCATCTTTATAAATCTGAAAATAGTAGAACTAGCCTAATCCTTTGATTGCATGAGACAAGTCTATGTGTCTTTCACAATAGTTAGCAAATAAAAGGCTTCGGATAAAGATTGTTGTTTATAAAGGCCCCAAATATCAATATGCAGTAACTCAAACAATATCATATTGTGACTATCACTTGCTGGAAAAGTAACTCGTTCGGGTTTGTTTTGACCGAGCACAAACATCACAAGCAACATTGGAAGAATGGTTTATGTTTCTCAATAAATTAAGGATATGTTCACTTATAAAAAATTGCTCCAGTTTTCAGAAAAATTTTTCATAGAAAACAGAGAGCATGTTTATTTTGGTCGGTTTTCTAAAATAAAAAACAGAAAATAAATTATTCAGTTTTCCAAAATAAAGAAGAAATTAAAAAACTAATAAAAAATATATTTCAATTTTTCTGAATAACCTTATTACACACACAAATACACACACACACACACATAAGTATATGCATGTGTATGTGCATGTAATACATGCATACATACGTCGATATGGGTATGTATATATATGTATGTGCATACATATACACATACATATATACATACACATACATATGCATATACATATGTATGTATGTATGTATGTATAGATACATGTATGTATGTATGTATACATATATGTGTATGTATGTGCATATATTCACATACATATGCATATACATAAGTATGTATGCACACACACACACACATATATATGTGTGTGTGTATGTGTGTACATACATACATATATACAGAAAATAAATACTTTAATTTTTCATTTGTTGATAAATGAATGTATTCTCTAAATTTTTTATAGAAAATAAATACTTCAATTTTTTTAAGAAAATAGAAAACAAAAAATAAAAAACTATTTTTTATAAGTAAACGCACCCTAAGCTTTTGTACAACTCCTAGAGAAGGATGTCCAAATCTCTTATGCCAAAGAGAATTATTACAAAGAGTTTGAGTAACAAAACAAACATCAACCTGTTGTTTACTATCATCAAGCAAAAACTCATATATTCGTATATTATTTCTATCAAAAAAACAACTATCAAAATAGTAACAACTTCCAACAACCTTGCCAATTGCTAGTATTGTTTTAAACTTCAGGCCTGTAAAATGCAAAATGCAAGGTAGAATGTAAATATCAAGGAATTAGCCCTTAGAAGTCTATTCACTAACAGCAAATTGTGCTTGAAGGAAGGAATGTATAACACATTTCTCAAGACAATATCCCTTCCAAGTTTTATTTTCCCCATCATATTCACTTTCTTAACTGAACCATCTGGTAAAAGAACATTTCAGGATTTGTATATAGGTTCAAGATTGCAAAAAATATTCTTATCTCCAGAAATATGATTGCTAGCTCCTGTGTCAACTATCCAGCAAATATTCTTCAAGCAATTATTTTCTACAAATAAAGAGGAAGAGTTACCTGCAAACTCTTGAGTAAAATTAACAAAATACTCTTGGACCTGCTTGCCTTTCAACATTTTTGACAACTCCTGCTGAATTAATTCTCTCATACTCAAGTTGTCGATGGTGGTTCTTTCTTCAAACATATCTGCTTGATCTAATGGTGACTCTACCATATTCGTTTGTACGACCTTGCTTCCTTTCTTTTTCTGTTGTTTCTTCAAATCCATATATCAATCCGAATATCCATGAATCTTGAAGCAAGTATCCTTAATGTGTCCATTCGTCTTACAAAAACTACAATACTTGTCTTTCTTCTTGTAATCCTTCCTCTATTTTCCATTAGTTTTCTACCCTCTTTGATTATTATTCAACATAGCAGCATTAGCCATTAAAGCACTACTGTCATTTGTCTCATTGTCATTCTCAGATACTTGTCTCTGCTTCTCCACACTCGTTAGCATAGAGTAAACTTTGTCTATATTTGGATAAGAATCCATCATTAGCATTTGATTCTTGATATGATTATAAGATCCATTTAATCCCATCAGGAATTGAATAATCTTGGCATTCTCATTCAACTTCATAATCCTATTTGAAACATCGCAAGTGCATTTTCCGCAAGTACATTGAGGAACTAAAACGATGCATTGTAACTCATCCCATAGCTTGCACAATTTCATAAAATACATGAGAAGACTGGAATTACCTTGGGCAATTGTGCCAATTTCCCTCCGGATCTGATATTCTCGAAGACCAGTGGAATCACCAAATTGTTTTGCCAATTTATCCCAAAGATCCTTTGCAGATGACACATACAAAAAAGCTTCGTGCAATTCCTTTGTGAGAGAATTAAGAACCCTAGATTCCACCATAGCATTCACACTTAATCATTCTTCATACTCATCTGAATCTTCAGTAGGTATTTTTATTTTTCCCGTAATAAAACCTAGCTTGTGTTTAGCAGCTAATTCTTTCTTCATTGAAGTACTCCAAGTATGATAATTGAATCCATTCAACGGAATTGTAACCAGATTAATACCTAGATTGTCAGATTCTTGAAGATTCATAGGACTTCTTGCGACTCCAGTAAGAGCAGCATCCACCATTTGAATTTTCTTGAAAGAATACCACGATTACAGACATATCTCAAGCTACGGTAAACTTGAAAGAAAATTTCACCTGGATTCGTTGCTCTGATACCATAATAACAGTATAAAATAGAGCAAGAGGAGGAAATGAGAAAATTTTCTCTATATTTCGTAAAATCACAAAATAAGAACAGCCTCTATTGAGTTTTTATAATGCCATCTGTAACTAACAAACTAACTATAGTTACAAGATTAGACTAACCACAGTTAAAAAGAATAAGTGAAAAATAACTATGGTTAAAATAATAAATAAACTATAATCTTCAGATGCCGGGCAGATGCATATCTTCTATCTTTTGCATCTCAATTTAGCTGAATGCATATAAATATTAATGAGCACATGATAATCCCTACAATACTTCAAGTTAGTAAACTTTGATTAGTTATTCATGGCTTTTTGGTCTTTTCCACGTACACACAAAAAGCCCAAAGTGGCAACTCAACCTAGGCAGGTTCATGGTACTGAATTAGTTTATCAGGCAGCTGGCATTTGGATGCCTTAATTAAAGGGCAGATAAACAGTGCACACATGGAGCAAACTTCTTTTCATAATTATTAAGAAGATACATGTAAGAATCTGCAAATTACGTCTACTGCCTGAGCAAACAGATTAATGATGCTGGGTATAGATTCCACAAGTTGCTTTTCAGTCATTGACTTAATCCCATACTGAAGATCATTCTGTCCTATATATCAAATGTGTATAGTGCCTTAGAGAAATCCTCAGGTCTTGGTAGACTACTTATGACATTTGAGCTTCTACCTGAAAATCAAGGATCCACAAACTGAGAACAGAAATTGGTTTATCATTTTCAAGGAAGAAAAAGGGTAATCCTACCTTCATTGTATAGATCAAGAGTTCTTTCCTTGAATTGTTCAAACTGCAAAAGCTGAATGTCAAGAGAAATGGGACTAAAACCACTCCCAAATATTCCACCATCCGCTGGCTGAATTGTCGATCCTCCTGTAGCAAAATTTGCTCCATGCCTAAAATTTGATCCTATAGAATCCAAATATGCACTCACGTATGGCAATTCCAACTTCTCAGCTGCAAAGATTCACCAACAACATCAACAACTCCACAAAGAAATTAAGAAAGGAAGAATCTTTACTCTTAAAAGCCAGAAAAAAAAAATTATCCCAGATCAAAAGCAATGGAGATCCACTAACCGATGAAATCAATTATGTCACGCCCATCGCAGTACCGCCCAGATGGCTTATTGAAGAAAGAATAGCCGTTAGGATAAGGGAGGCGATAAAAAGCTGCAGATTTGCCGCCGGTGTCAGAATTTGAATCGCCGAAGTTGAATATAGCAGGGAAATCGCAACGATTAGAGTTTTTAAGGTTCTTTGCTCTTCTTGCTCTTCCTCCCCGCGTGAAAGCTAAGAAGGCGATTGCTAGAGCGAGAAAGATTGCAACTGCTTGAACAGTTTGTTTAAGCTCCCATGGACCTTTCAATCTCCTCCCAATAATGCTGCTGCGTCTTGACCAGTTCATGATGCAATGTTGGTGCCTTAGTTGGTGGTGCTTCTCTCTCTCTCTCTCGGGACTTTCGTCAAACAACTGGAGTATTGTGATTTTTTTTTTTTTTTGATCTTTTTCATTTTCTATTTCCTTTTCGAATTAACCCAACATTTGTAGATCCAGATTTTAGTTCACAAGTTTTCTTTTATATAAATGGAAAGATGAAGGAATCTACAATGTTTGAGATTCAGATTTGAGTTTATATACATATATACACACACGCGCGACATTGATTTTTAAACATTACCAATTGAGTTTGATTAAAAGCAAGCACCTTTTCTTAACATTTATTTTGCTTAACGACATAATATTAGGTTAACTGGTTAACCGTTTCATTAGTGAAAAAAAATAATTAATTTATTAATATAAAATTTTAAAATTATTAATCATTAATTAATTCATTAAATTCGATTAATTAATCTACCGATTTTGATTTTTTCTGTTTGGTTAGTTAATATTTTTTAATTAACTACTAAAATTTATAACATACAATCATAAAAAAATTAGGTAAAATTTAATTAAATTTCAAATGAGCAAAATAATTTAAATAAAAATTATAAAATAAACATAATATACTTGTTAAAATTCATATTCAATAAATTAATAGTCAATGAAAACTACAAAACAAACATAATACACTTCTTCAAATTAAACAAGTATTTGAATAAGATTTTATAAATTCAAAACCACCACCAAAATAAATAAGAAACAACTTTACAAAGCTTAGAGATATCCTTTTTATGAAATTCATTGCAAAAATGCATTTATAAATCTTTATTCTGCACAAAAAACAATTTGGAGATTAAAAGTGTGCTAAGTACATGCTTCAATGAGAGGCAAAGGAGGATCAGATAGCGAGCCATCCATAATTCTGGTGGCTACCCAATGGTTAGCAGCTTCTGTCTGATGTATGCCATCCCAACTAATGTATTTAAAGGGATCGCTGCATGCAGCCCCATGAACTCGAGTTCCATTTGGTAATTTTGTTGTCTTCCAAGACTCAACTCTATACTCACCAATGTGTCCACAACAATAACCCAACGGATCATTGAATCCTACACTCACAAAGCCAATGAGAATACAGTGTTTTAAGTAGTTCACATACTTTGAATAACTCACAGCTCACAAATTGACTTTTAAAATTGAGTTATGCTCAAGTCCATTTAATGAAGTGCTCCACTTTAAACTTATCTTTCAATTGTGCAAGTTGAATTGAATTCATAATACTAATATAACAAGATTTTCCCTACCTACACTAGGTTGATAAATTTATTCATAAACCAAACAAATAATAAACTACCATGTATACAAGTAAAAATTGATTTATATACACAGCAAGTTATTATCTGCTAAGTACATGAATAAATTCTTGTAGTTAGTTAATCCAGGTAATTAAGTATTATATATCTTGTGAATTAATAAGATTTTGATTTTTAACAGGCCTCAAAATTGTTGTTTTAGAGATAAAACTCAACGTGTTTCTTTGCATCAGTGATGAGAGAATATTTGGCTGAATAGATATCAACAAAAATAAGCAGTGCATCAGAGAGATCAGTCCTTAGTTTGGATATCTTTTGCTTCAGCTGAATGTTGAATTCACGGGCCACTTCATTATAAGATTCCACACACCCATTCTGGTCTACATTACCAGGTTTTGGAGGATTCCCTACAACAAAAATGGGCAAGCAACCAAGTGGACCTGTATTATGTATCCAGAATGTTCTTGCCCCTTCTTCGTAGAGTTTCTGTTGAAACAAATTCAAGGTAAAAATAAGATCAAATTCAACAAACGTGCAGTTTGGAGTTGGACAGCATTGAACTGTCCTAGCAGCAACTAATTCACTGTGTATTTTAACAGAAACTTCAAATGTGCACAAGCTATTTCTATACAAGGGATTGTATCAGTGCTCCAAAGTTACAGCATTCTACCATCCTCAATAATGAGACTAATTTTTCTTTCTCCTACTGAAAGCTTACTTTCTATGGGTTAAGAGCCTAAGTGAGCTGGATATACGAGGAAAAATGCCCCTTCTGATAAACAGGAAAATCCTCTTCGGACGAGCAAAATTTTGGAATTGACTTGGGAATATTTCTCTTTCTGGGTAGAGTTAGGTTTATTATTCCACTTCAACATGATACTCAAGCTGATATATACAGTCCTTCAAACTTCACTCTTTAAATGTTTAGCCTACAACATGAGCGAATCATTGTAATAACTAAAAAAATCTTTCCGCAATGTAACTAGCTTCTTGTGTCTGATAGATATCTCAAAAAGTTTAGAACTTTTAGGACGAGTAAAAGAAGATAGTTGAAGACTTGAAGTTGATTTTACCTTTATGACAATAGCAAACAGATTGGTTATATTGGGTACGGATGCCACAACTTCTTGCTCATCCACCATTGACACAAGCCCAAAGTGAAGATCGTTCTGGCCAGAATCCAACGTATATAGTGCCTTTGAGAAGTCTTCTGGCCTAGGCAGACCTCTTCTTCTCCACAAATTATCTGAAAGTATAATAAATCAAAATATTATGTATCTATACATAAAGTTGAAAATACAAGATAAAATGTTAAGCATATATCTTCATAATTAAAACCTTGCTTGTATAACTCAACTGTACGGTCCTTAACCTGCTGGAACTGCAAAAGCTGTATATCGAGTGATAACGGGTTAAAACCCGACCCGAACAATTCCCCATCTGCAGGCTGAATAGTGGATCCACTTGCTGCAAAATTAGCTCCACATTTGAAATCTGATTCTATAGAATCAAGATATGCACTCAGATATGGTAACCTTAATTTCTCAGCTGCAACAAGATTTGAGCACATTTATCATTTTCAAGTACACATAAATCCAATGCAAAAATCAACTGAATTTATTAAATTCCAAGGAAGAAAAATCCAATTCGAAACAAATGAACCGCCAGAATATGCCCGTACCGATAAATCAATGATAAGACGGCCGTCGGAGTACCGACCGGATGGTCTAGCGAAGTAAGTTTGACCGTAGGGAGGAGGAAGGCGGCCAAAAGCGGCGGAAACACTGCCTGTATTGGAGTTTGAATCTCCGAAGTTGAAAATAGCTGGAACCTGACAAGCAAATGAAGGAGAGAAGATAAGCAATGAAGAAGAAAGCAAAACAGTACAAATTGCGAAAGCCATTGGAGATTTGCACCTCTCAATCAATTGTAGAAAGTGATATGCTTGCAGAATTCATGTAATTCTTACTTGGATACTTTGATTCCCAATTTCCAATATTTAATTCAGAGGACGTCATAGATGATGAAGATGGAGAATGTAATTTTTATTCAGGTGTTGGGCAAGTGGATACTAAAAAATAACGAAAATATCAATGAATACCTTTTTTATTATTATCCTTCGCCATTAGAGCTGATCATTCATTGTTCATATAGCTAAGCTGCATCAGAAAATTTGAATAAATTTGCTTGCTTAGATATATAGAGGGCCTTTTTTTCTTTGGGAAATTGAACAGTTTATTGTTTGACTTCAGCTTTCCTTTCAAAACAAACCAAATAAGAATTTGGGCACCAAATTACTATTCACCATATATTTATGAACATTTTAATACAGTTTTTACAGATTTTATATTACAAAACATTTCAGTGAATTTATGGTCGAGACGCATTCGTATGATATGTAGCAGTCAGAGTAAAAAGAAAACGTAATCAAGTGCAGTGCAGCAGAAGAAAACCATACTTTAACCTCAACCATAAGAATTAAGAAGGATGCCGAAATGACAACATTCATCACTGAGAAACCAGGTTCCTCGTACGCACAATTAATGCCAACTTCAAAGGGGACAACACCGATGATCATCACAAAAATTAAACTAGCAAAGTCTGATGATGTTCATTAAAATTTCGAGTCCTACCAAATAATACAGTCTCCTTCCAAAACGGACCGAAGATGGCAAAAAAATGAAATTTTACAGTAGTTTTCAAAATGTAACAATAGATTAACGCAAGCGTTCCCAATTCTAGTACTCAATAATCCTTGCTCCATTTCCCAGAGCAAAAACAAGAGAACAATCAAAAAAGGAAAAAAAAAAAAACAAAACAAAACAAAAGTTGGGGCAAAATATTATTTGGTTGGGGTTGTCAGAAGCTGAACAGAACTTCACGAATCTACAGCATCAGTTGCTCACCATCTTTCTCTTGTTCTTGACCTACCAAACATCAATACCCCATTAAGCTCAAATATTCCCTTGTAACTCACACCAAACTTCAAAAATATGCGCATATTGCTAAGTACATATTCTAGCAAATATTAACACCAAAACAAGAGTGCGAAATCTCAGCAAGCAAATAACGTAAGCACGCCAAGTTGATTACTCAGAAATCTTTTTTCAGCAAGCAAAGTGATTTCCCCACTTTTTTCCACCAGTTTCGTGAGTATCAAATTCTGACAACAGTAAACAGAAATTAAAAGCTATGAAACAACTTATACCCTAACAGTAATTTTCTTTTGCCTTGAACTTGTGCCTTGTAATTTACTTCTCAAGCCTCAAAAATGGAGCAGTGAATTTCTGGAATTGATTTCTCCATGTCAAAAGCCCTCTAGTCAACTAAGTGTTTTCATAATCTAGTTAATCTGAAATTTGGTATAGGCTTAAGATTAGGAGGATCACTCCCCTTGTGCTGCCCATAAGCTAAAAAAAATAAGAAAATGCTTGTTGTGATATTTGAGAGCAAGCATCACCAAAAATAATAACTAAGCGACAGCTAACAGAATCTAAACCCTTTTAGATGATATTTGAATAACTATATACCTCCCAATCCAGTGTCCCCCTCTCCAATTCACAAGGTTCAAGTACAAAGGCTGAAGGGTTGCTACAGGCTATCAGTCCTAGCTAAAGTGGAAAAAGGGAGACCATAAATTTAAAAGAGAGAGAAACCACCAGTATATTTTTACCTGTCAAAGTCTCTGCCACCCATAAATCCTCTTTCCCTGCCACCTAGAAATGGCCGTCTATCATCAGGCCTCGTCCATGTATCTTGAGTACCACGTGATCGAGGCCTATTCATGTACTCCATGCCTCTAGACTCATCAAATGATCCGGATTGTGAAGGTGGTCTCTCTGAGAAACTAGCAGACCTGCTGCCCCCAGAACCAGGTCTTTCAATGGCCCTCCCTGCCCCAGAACCTGGCCTTTCAACAGCTTTCTGCCCAAATCGAACTTTGTCATCAAAATTACGGATTATTTGTTCTAGTTCCTTTTCTTTCTGAGATATTATATCTTGAAAATCAGGTTGACCTTTTTGCTGCTCCTTTAACTGCTCTATCTCAACTTTCAATGATTTCTCCTCTTGCGTTTCAGGCCTGAAACAATTAATATCATTAGAAAGCACAAACACAAGGAATACATGAGTGAATGCATCAAGAGTGTTATTCATCAGCAAACAAAGGGTAGGAATAAAGAGCAGAGGAAACAAGTTGTAACATAGAAGCCCTCAAGGATAACAGTTATTGCAACTCCTAAGAGGCAGTTAAAGGAAAACCAATGGCTACATATCAAGTGTTACCGTATTTAGATGGTCTTGATGCATATTAACAAGTACTGTTATGAAGAAGCAAAGCAATCCATGACAAACCAAATGAAACATATTGCACTGCTTACATTAAGAACAGGTGGATGCATGACTGACTGCAAATCAACATTGAACCAGAGAAAAAGCATATAAATGTCAAAAAACAAAAGGTGGCCCAGTATAATCCACAGAAGAAGAGCCAATTTTATTGAATATAGAAAGCCAATACAAATTTGGGAATTTGACAATAACCAAGGAATCTCAGAAAAGAGGGAGAAATTAATTGGTGAGAGAAGGAATCATAAATTTTGGCCTTCAGTGGAAAGACCAATGGACCATGCTAAAAAGCAAGGTCTGCAAACAATTAAGCCAAGAAGCAACCAAAAAGGTTATAGGCGAGGTCTTGGTAGTCTTAAAATGAAGGCATCACTGTTTATACTAATTCTAGTATCCAAGGAATAACCACCAAAGAGATCAGGGCCGGCAAAGATGGAAAAATATCATCAGAATTTTTTTTTAGTTCTTTAGTCATGTGAAGGCAGAATCATAAAAAATGCAAACACACATTGTCTGATGAAGCTCTATTAGTAATGCCGGATCAAATGAAATCAAATAGCAATTGATTTCATGAGAACCAAGCTAGTTTTATCAGTTACTTGACATAGTGTGTTACAATGATCATAAATAAAATGATAAGCAAGCCAGAAAAACTCAATGAAACATCTGAGACGCAACTTAGCTCAAGTACAAGTATTGCAAACGAAAGCATAGCCTATTTGAATTTTGTCATATGTTCAGCCTTTAGACAACATGTCTAAAGTGACAAGACATTTCTTTTTGTCTGTCAGATTAGCAAAAGGTAATATCAAGCAACTTAGTCACAAACAGACTGGAAACAATTTGAAATAGTTAAGGGATATCATATCATGGTCGCTTCGTACCAAGTTGGCAAAATTTATAGGTCTAAAGAGCTCCCACATTAAGATATCAACATGGCACACATAACAATAACCCTGAATAATGCCAAAGCACAAAACACACAAAGGACACATCAGAGCTACCCATGTTGGATTTACAACTACTGCCCACAGAATTTAGCTGAGACTTACAACTGTATAAGATTATATGACCTTCTTTTCATTACCATGCACGTGAAAAGTCCGATAACTACACATATTTAGCAGAAGTGCTGTCCTCATTGCTTGCTTGAACAGAAAATAAATGAACATGTTGTCATAGATATTTTCTACAAGACGGCTTGAGACACAGTCACAGATGTACCCTTACAAGTGATTTTCTACATAAATAATGGTCAATACTGTGCAATTAACACAAGTGTCATTGGATGTCATACTTGAAAGTTCAAAATATCCTTGAAAGTGCAAAAATATCCACCAATTATAACTACAGCTACATAGATAAAAGCAGTTTACCTTTCCTATCATATTACTTGCCCTAATCCAGTGAAATGCATATTATGTGCTATAACACCCAATAAGTACACAGAAGATAATCAAAAAATTCTCTTTAAGCATTCCCAAATTGTCATTTTGTGCAAGCCAATGCAACGAGCACAGCAATCTTAATTCCCAAAATTTTACAGGATAAACAATATCACAATGCCGAATAAACACCTAAACAAAATACAAACCTGTCAACTCTGCGATGCTCCAATTCAAGATCAATCTTTCGCCAATCTTGACCTCTTTCTTGCAACAGTACTTCTCTAGGCTTTGCATCTCCAAAGGGATTTACCTTTGGCCTTGGTTTGGAAACTACATTATCTAATCCCTGATGCAACCCAAGCCCCTCTGACCCGGCAGAATGAGCACTTGAAGGCCTGCTTGAGTGTGCACTAGTAGGCCTGCTGGATTGTGAGCTTGTCTTCTTAGCTTCTATCTCAACATCAAGTTTTTTCCAATCCAACCCTTTCTCTGCCAATACCTCTTCTCTCGGCCTCGCTGCCCCAAATGGATTTGGCCTCTCAGTTTTAATTACCTCATTACCACCCACATCAGCCTTTGGAGGATCTAAAACCAATCTCGGCCTCTCGCGCGGGGGTTCGCGATTTCCTCCCCTTGTCCACCGTTCAGGCTCCGGTCCAGAATCATGGAATCCCGACCCGAAAGTGGAGGATCTAGTAGAAACCGGTTTTTTAGCGCTCGCCCAATTATCGACCTCATCAGCCCTGGAACCACCTCCCAGGGCGACACCACCACTACCTAGTGAACTGTAACGGTTGGGCCGGCCGGAATCATATGAGGGAAGTGGCTTCTTAGTCGTTGCCCAATTATCAACTTCATCTGCTCGTGATGGCTGATCATACTCAGAAACCCTAGACGGAGGGCCTCTTCGTTCTTCATCAAATCCACCATACTGCCTTCTACCACCAGCACCGCCCCAAGAACCATCGGTTTCATCATGGTCACGCATCCGACCAGGAGGCGGACCTGTCCGGCCATAATTGGAAAAACCACCACCAAGCCTTCCATACTGCATTTCATCGGCAGGCCGTTCTTTCGGACCCGTAGGAAGCCGAAGCATCTCGTCTGGAGTTAAGCCTTTAGATTCCACCGTCCGACCGCCGGATATGCTGCCGGAGGAGGAATAAAACTCGTTTAGACTCATTTTCTTTTTCTTGGGCTTGGCGCTCGCAGCTTCTCTAAGGCTAGGGAAGCTCTGCGAGTCAGTAGCTGCGCCGGAAGCTGCTCCCTCCGCTGCTTCCCGCTCCTCGCGCTCCACATCGGCGGCCCAGTCGCCGATGCCGCCCCACGGTTTGGACATTGCTAAACAGAAGAATCAAGAAAGAGAATCGGAAACTGAAGATCTGGAAATGTAAAAACACAAAATGGAGAGATCTTGAGATAACGAGATTAGGAAAAACACAGAGATAGCAGATGGGCACTGAGCTGGGGCTCCGTTAAGGGAGCCGGAGCTCCGAGAACATGCGAAGAAGAAGGGAGGATTACAGTTGTTATTGTGTGCGAGAGTTAATTGCTATTTCGTTCTTTTTTTTTTAATTTAATTTTTCATCAGTCAGAATATAAAATAGGCAATGCGTTTTTTTAAGATGGAGAGGGCGTTAGTGTCACGCGTGGGAGTCACGGATAGATCAAAGGGTGGTGGCGGTTCCTCTGTCAAGTTGGATAATGGAGGGCTGTGTGTGAGCCCCGATCTGGTGGCCCCACATTTACATGGAATTTGTGATTTTAGATGTCCTTGTGATTGGCGGTCAGGATAATTCGATGAATTCTGCACCTTTTGATTTCTTTTTTGACTAATACAAAAGTTGTTCCACACAGTGACCGACCTAGGGCTCTAAATCTCTAATTCTATTTATTTATACTATTATTTTTTTAAACAAATATCTCTTATTCAACTTTATATAATTATATGTATATATTAAAATTATGATATGATCAAATTAGTAATATGGGGCCTGATTCCTGAGTTTATTTGAGCCAAGTTTTGCACTCATGTGACCCTTGGCAATTCATTCTTATTGGCTTTAAATAATTAATAGCAAATTTCACATGCCAACGATGTCAAACCTTCATAGCAATGCACCATCAGGGATGAATTAAAAAAATAAAAAAGAGAGAGAAAGAAGAGTAATAAAAAAAGAGAGAAAATTCCTATTTTGACCAAGTCATCATATAAACATAACAGCAATAGTAAGCCTAGATAATATCAGTAATGCAGCACCATGATCAACTTAACAATGGCTTAGCCTTGCGTATGTGGCCCATGCTGTTAACAATGTCTTTTCTTATGCACACGAGGAACACATTGATGTTCTTTACCAGTTTCAACCGCCAAAGCACATATGGGAAACTCAACTGATCCCGAGATGTGAACCGAACCGCTTCATTAAACCAAAGACACATAAACAAATTAGTCGTTGGCGTATGCTTCCTCACAATGACCGACGCTTCGAATAGAGCTGCAGAGATCAATAAATTGTTTGTAATGCCATCGACAATAACTAGTCATATTCAGATCATTCTATAATACAATAATATCAGAAGAAATAATGGCTTACCTTTCTTTCCGTTAATTCTCTTCTCCTCAGGCAAGACATCTCGTCTATATTGAGTCAACTGCACCTCAACTTCTCCTGGGGTGGCTTTGTTTTTATTCACAACAGCCTTAGCCTCCTCATAAACATTGCTTCGAGCCCCATGCTGCGAAATTGCTAACACAGAATTTGAACGCCAAAGAAGAGCTTCTAGAACAGCTATAGGATCCCTTCGGAATTGGGATTTTGAGTCTACCCAAATAGAGTACTTGGCATGAGGAAAGAGACGATGCCCCAACATCTGATAGCAGCAGAATTGAATGAGAATTCTCATAAAAATATTTAACCAGCAGAAACCACAAGGATGGAAATGCAGAGGTACACAGACAAAGCAAAAAGAAAAGCAGATTATGTCATGCCATCTTAAATAAAGGATAAGCAACCATGCATGCCTCACATGAACATAAGAATAGATGACAGCAGTGCTTAAAAATAGGCATAATCAAGCAACAGTTCACACATTATAATGATGCGCTCATCTACCATCATCTCAGAAATTGATTAATAATAACAACCATAAGTAGTCCATAAAGGAAATGAAAATGTGACATACCCTCAAAAGCAAAAAGGATTTTATTAACACTATGCGTTAAAAATGATTATAGGGTAGAATTTTGATACCTTTGGAATTTTACCATTTAACCTTTGGTCTATGAAAGCAAGGTTTCCTACAATTACAATGCGCCATCTCCCAATAAAATGGTCCTCGCTAATTCTGCGACCCTTTGATTTCTGAGCTGCTAGAGTAATTTCATCCCAAAATGCAACATAGCAAACCTGCAACAGCATAGTCCTTGTCATTTAAGTAAATTAATACAAATTCAGCATCCCAAAAGCTAACCTTTTGAAGGGATGTGTCTGACATTCCAATAGGTTGACAAAGGTCATCCCCACCACCAAATGCACAAGTAGACACCACTACTTTGCAGGCTTTCATGTAATTTTTGTCCTCAGCAGAAATCTTAAAGCCTCCACTTGCACTATAAAAACCGCAATGTAGTTCAGCTGTTTCACTCACCTGAAAGACACTATGCACGGAATATGAGCAAGAACCAACAAACTGAGAAGCAAAAGCTAATTTAAATGTTAATTCCTAAAGATCCATAACATTTCAAAGTTGCATCCTAATATATACACAATGATTCTTCAGAGCATCCTAAATAAGTTCAATGGCGTGCAGGTGCAGCTAATAACCTTAAAACTTCTCTCTCTTTGTTCAAGGGTTTGATCTCCAGTAAATAAATTAAATCGCGTATCTGCTCTTCGCAGTTCAGAGAAGGTATTATTCCCTTCTCCCTGCAATGTATCTTTATCTGATAAGTAGACCACATTCTTAACAGGACTACTGAATTCATCATGAATGGGAATTTCCAAATGTTGAAGTTCTTCAGGAGGTAGTAACTTCAAGCAACCTGATCACAAATACAAGTCACACATTGAACAGCTGCTAACATCTGCTAGATTTCCGATGATTAAAGACATTATTCGAAAACATTTATCTCTAATTCTAATAATACTATGTGATTTAAAAAAAAAAAAAAGGAAGTCTCATTCTGCAGCTGGTAACACGATTGAGATTCAGGAAATGAATCGCTTAGTTAAAGTGAATATAAACTCGTAAATAAGATCCCTAAGCAAGCTCGAAACGAGGATCTAAGTTTCACTCACAGACTTCAAAAAGAAGTGTCATCATCATTATCATATCAGTGCTCACTAGCCAAAACCACAACAAAGGTAACCGAACATCACTACTCTCGCTTTCAGCAAATCCTAAGAGATAACATGAAAGAAATCCATTCACAGAAACGAAATGCACAATTGCAATTTCCAAAATCATAGAAAGCTGCATGGTATATCATCAAAGAATTTGCCAAGATAACTCACGTGGTGGATCAAGCCGATCCAGATTCCCTCCCGTTTTCTTCTTTGATTCGTTAGTAGTAGAGTTAAGTTTCAAATCCAATTTCTTAATATTAAGATGTTCCAGTTTCTGATCCAAGCTCGATCTTCTACTGATGCTGGAGGCTTCAAACAAGACAAGTCCAGCAGCAGGAAGGAAAATCAGGATAATCCAATATTTCAAGAGAAACCTGAGAAGACGCTGAGCCAAGTGGTTCTTTGATCGGTGCCACTGAGTTTTCCTACGCTTTCTATGGATTCCGGTCGGCGGCCGATTGATTTCATCCTCGTCCTCTTCCGAAAGAGAGATGAAAATGCTGTTGCCGTTGCGGTTGGATGGGGAAGACGACATTGACAAATACTTGATTGCAGGGATTGAATTGAACACAGTTATTTATCGTGATGAGAAATTTTGGGACATTTGGAGTTGAATCGGCTACATGCAGAGTCAATCCAAATTTTGATTAGAGATATTTTTCTTTTCTTTTCTTTCTACACGTATGCCTTAATTAGGGACATTAAAAAAAAATGAAATTTTCTTGTTAATTTGTGAATTGTCCAATCCAAATGCTGAAATTCATTGAATTTCACTCCCTCGGTTCATTTTAAAAAGCTGATTTTCTATTTTTTACAAAAATTAATAAAATAATTAAATACATAATTTTATAAAAAAATATAATAATTAATAAAAATATTTTTTTGTATTTTTAAAAATTTAATTTAATTTTAATTAAAAATAAAGAATGATAATAAAAAATATTTAATAAAATATATAATAAATAGAAATATATGTATAAATATATCTTTTAAACTTTAAAAATTACATTTAAAGTATAACAAAATAAAATAAAAAAAATCAACCTAAAACATATGTGAGATTTTGAAATTTTTATATAAATAATGTTTTTCCAAACTCTACGGCATGAAAAATCTAATATTTTTATTTTCCTGTATTATTCAAACCATCTTTTGAATTCCAATCAATCAAATTCTGCAACCAAATATTGCAGAATTAATGTCATTTTTCTTTATTATTCAAACTGTACTATGGATCACATCGATCAAATTCCACAATACTGTACTGCAAAATTAAAAACACCAAAAATCTCAAATATTATTCAAAACATCTCATTTTCCTAAATAAAAACTCAAAAAACATTATTTATAAAAAAAAGTTCCCAAAATTTTGGTAGACTAGTAACATCTTTAATTTAGAGTAATTAGCAGACAAAATTTTGATAGTCAAACTCATAAATCATTTTTAATTGAATGCTCAGATCAATTAAACGTAAAACAACAATTTGAATGTAAAACATGGAAGGAACATTTCTCGAAATATTCCTTATAAACTAGATAAAACACTTGGAACACATTCAACATCTTTCACAAGCTATACATTACACGCAGAACAAAATAGAAAAGCAACTATATATGACACATGACAATAGCAAACACTGGCATCATAAAATAAATACTAGCATTTTTGCTTGATAAATAACACTATCACTGTTAATCAAGGCTCGTCAAAACTTCGGTTGCCTTTGATAGATGAACGAAAAATCTCATGGATAAGTTTATGCATTGACCATTATGTTAACTGCAAATGCAATCAAGAAGAATCTGTCAGAGCCACAATGTTGAATAACCTTAAATTAATTAGTTCTTCAAGTTGTAAGAGAGGGACATGTTCTTGAATTTAAGGAAACCAACCTGAGAGCAACTCTTTTCGAGATTTTGCTCGCACCTAATCACTGTCTGCTATTTGTCTTCCAGGCGAAGAATGATCGCTCAATAGCCCAGCTGCTTAAGAATATTTTCTTCTTCAGCAAGTTGGTGTCACACTAGTGTGTGAGGAAATAATCAAGGTATTTTTTACTGTGTTTCAGTCTCTGAAGAAATAATCTCTCCTGAAACTTAAAAATAAGCCGCCAGGTAGCACAGATCATTATGTTCTTCATCCTTGCGAGGAAATGACTAGTAAGGCCGCACAATGCATCTCCAATCCTGGTTGATTCCCACAATTTGAGAAGTAATTAACTTGTGATTTAACCATATCACGGGCTGCATATACAAGCAAAATAGCAGGATGATACTTATGGCAAGAATAAGACCGCCAGTCAATAAAAGGCATAAAAGGCAAATGAATCTTAGAATCGAAGGGAAAAAAGAGTAAGCTACATCAAGATCCATCCCCTATTCTATTTCCATAGCCATGAAGCTTGATACGTATCACAGGTTTTGCATTTTTATTGTTAAGAAAACATCTTCAATACAGAATTCTGAAATGGGTGCAAAGCTAAAATGTTGCCTCCAAAATGCTCAAAACATAACCATAATTCTAAACCAAGCATTGCTATTGTATCCATGAACCAAAGCAGATATCTAATCCTCAATTAGAAGATAGAAAGGTACTACAAGGTATAGTTATTCTTCTGGTAAATGAACGTTCATCCTGCAGATCTTGTCAAAGATGAAAACTAACAAACCATGAGCTGGTTTTCAGATTGGCAATGGCGAAAAAAAAAAAAAAAAAAAAAAACAGCAGCATTTATTGTACTCAGGATCCAGATATGGCTGGAAAAACAAAATATTGGCAACGGTAACCTCGTGGAGTTTTTACTGTATGCTTGATGTATCCCAGCACTTCTTGATTTGTCATGACAGCCATCTAACGATATAAAATGGCAAATTTGCTCCAATCCATGAATCAGACATGCACTCTATTTTAGAATTCGCGATTCATGCAATTCTCCAGAGTGGTTCTATGATCTTATAGCATCTAAACCAAGGTCAAATCCAACTAGAATCGTTTTTGGTGCATTTATATTCATGTTTTCCTGGCATATAAACATAATCAATACATTTTTTTCCTTTTTTCCTTCCTGGCATATTTCCATTCACTTCTTTTTTTTAGCATGAACACACGTAAATAACTATTAGTTTTACAATTCTTTAATCATTCATAGCACAGTAACATTTGTGTTTTTTTTCCTTAATAATCACACTCAACTAAACACTATATAGAATTTAATAGTGCTCAATAATAAACAAGTACTAAGAAAAAAAAAAAAGATAATGCAAACAGAAAATGAAAAATTGAAAAATAAGGAATTGCAAGAATGAAGATGTTTTCCAATAATTCAATTCATCATTGAACATAGAAAACTGGGAAATGGAGAAGAAAATCCAATTCTTTTCCTCTACTTTTCAGCGCAGAAAATTCGGATATCTGCATCTAATCACAGATTTCTGCCACCCAAACTTTTTATCTTTTTCCTTTAAATGCAAGCAAAAACTTGCATCTAACCCTTAAAATAGAATTTGTTTGATTTCATCAATTTAGGGACCTTTTTTTTTTCTCTCTTTTCTGACTACATCAGTATCATCTTTCAATTTCAAGGAAACCTAAACAATAGAAAAGAATGCAGAAAAGCTAAATGGACTCTTAAGGCTTGAAAAATCTGCCAGGGGCATATTGCTTCCAAGGCAGCTGCTGAAATGTCTGTTACAGCTTCTAATGTCACATCTACTGAGGAATCCTAGGTATTTGCAACAATCGGCATAGCAAATGCTTACCAATAATTTTGAGCGCGTGAAGCAAAATTTCAAACTGCTGTCCCAATAAAATTGTGTTTGGAACTATAATCAGTGTTTGCTATGCAATTAACTTTGATCTTCCAATCCAAGATCTGTTAACACAATTCTTGCAAAATCTGAAAAGAGAGGGGACAAAAATGATTTCAAAGAATGATCAGTAAAAATAAAAGTCAATGTTTCTAGCAGAAAATGGAAAAGATCCATCCTCCAATTGTTCCTGTGAACTATAGATGAAAGGGAATAGATAAAACTAAGAAAAAATTCAAATTAAAAATCGGTGCATTTACTGAGGGGCTTAAAACACAAAAATTGCAACTTTATTATAACAGAGGCCAGTGGAGCCTGTAAATGTTAAAGAGGTGATATGTGAATCCAAGCATACTTGGGTTGCCTCCATGGGTCATACGTGAACTATTATACTGTGCTAATTTCTTCAACCTTATTGCTAGACAAAGTTAACACCAAAAAACATAACTTTGAAGCTCCAAAATGTTGTGAGGGTGGTACCAAAATTGGGTTAGTACGGTGGGTGGCAGGCTCTAGACAGACAGAGTTTGCATATTCGAAATGCTAGGCACTTCATAGATTAGTAGTTAACAGAAATCACGTAAATGATAAAGAACATTGATAGCTTATGAAAGTTTGGTACAGCATGTTGCCTATGTCCACTGGCTAAAAACTGAAAGCAACTTTAAAAAGAAGCAAATTACTTTTCACATAGGCAGCTTCATCAAAATTTATATGCATATTTCCCAACATAAAATCTATGCCTACAGTGATCATCGGATTGCTCTATCTACCATAGCCAAAATAAAGAAATGCCTTTTAACACAACATTTATAGCAGGTTGTTTAACCTTCAACTCATTAAGCTTTGATTTCTTTACCAGAATACCAACAATTTTCCTAAGTTTAGAAGTTAAATTCATCTACTTTCGATTGAAATTCATATCTTTATTCAAAAAAATAAAAACAAAAGAATACTGTAAACATAAGGATGAGCAAATTTTTACCTACCTGAGCATGGGCGAAGCTTCCTTTAGCACCGATGCCGTTGGCAGTTAGAACCAGGGAAGGAAATGGCTCCACGGACGGCTGCTTTCTTTTCCAGTCACCAACCAAAGCCTTAGTCCTATTCTGCATACTAATCAACACATTATGCCACGTGTTCACCCTCGATTGAGCCTTACCATGCAATCCCAAATTTATGGCCGCCAAATCCTCCGCCTTCAAAGACAACACCTCCTCGGGCTCCGTGCCATCAAGCAACCAAATCAGACACGAAATGAAGCCTTTAGTAATCTCCGAATCACTATCCGCTATAAATGTCATTCTCCCATTCTCATCCATTCTCACTTCAAGCCATACCTGAGTAGTACAACCGAATACTCTGTTACCCGGCAACCGACCCGACTCATCAAATGGCGGGAGCCGAGCCGCGTAATCAAGAAGCCGTTTTACGCGATCAATCGGCTCCGTTAGCGTCTCAAATTCATAAACAAGCCGATGAAGCCTATCTCCCACAATTGCTGATTCCGTAGCCGAGTAACAAGAAACTGAAAAATCACGCCTTTTCTTGACTGGGGAATTCAAAATTGAAACGGAACTGTGGTTGGGCAAGCGAGAGAAGTTAAGAATTCTGCTCTTTTTAGGGTCAATATGAGTGTAATTTGAGAATTTTAGCAATGGAAAGAAAGGTAGGACCTTTAAGGTGAAGGAGGTCATGTTTGGAAGAGGAGAAAATGAGGTAACAGGAGAGAAAGTAAAAGAAAAAGGAGAAAAGCGAGAAATACGCAGGTGAATGAAAGAGATCCTTAAACCGCGCGCCGTTTCAGAGTTTGGCCATTAAAAGATACAATTGAGAGAAAGACAACGAGGGGATTGCGCATTTATAGACAAGTTGCAGAGGGTCTATTAGGAGAAGCATCAGGCAGCCATTAGCTTTGCTGTTTGCTCCATAATTCTGACACGAGACAAGCCGCCAAAATATTTATAAAGATTATAATTATATTTTTTTAATTAATTTCCAGAGTAAATTTGAAGCTTGAGGGTAGCCGCCCGCCATCATCTTGTTGTTATCCTGCTCAAAGGTTAATAATAGTTCAAAACTTATTTTTTGAATATATTAATTAATAAATTAATATAAAATTAACTGTTAAAAAATTAAATATAAATTTTATATAAAAATTTAATTTATTCATTAAATTAAAATATAAATTTTTAAAATTTTAAATATAAAATATAAATAATTTAAATTTAAAAACAATGCACTAAAATAAAATTATAAAAATATTAATTATCAATATATAAAAATTATCCTCATATCCATATATATGTATAAAATAAAATATAAACTCTTAAAGATTAACCGAATACATAAATCCAAATTTAAGTTCATTAACTATAATTTTAAAAAATTAAAATTTACATTCTTTTTTTTTTTCGAAAAAAAAGAAGAAAAATAGAAAAAACTGCAAAACAGAAACAACCAATCCTATAAAGTTAGTTTGAACTCGAATTTTTAAATCGATTTAATAGTTTTTCAAATTTTTTGTCCAGTTATAGATTATAGAAGTGATTTAAAAAAAAAGATATAAGTGAATTATTTAAATTCATTATTCAAACATTTTAATATTTAAATATTAAGAAATTGTTTAGGCATATAATGGAAATTAAAATTGTTAATACAAAATGGTGGAAAGAACGGTTTTAATTTAATTGGGTCTTTGCAAAATATTATGGTATAAACAAAGACCAAATCATTAGTATCTTCATGGAATATCTGGAGAATCCATTAATTAACTATTTATTAATTTAATCTGGTCATCCGTGGCATCAGCCATGATGACATGAATAGTAGTGTATATATTACCTATTGAAAATATATAATTAATGATATAATATAAGGTTACATGATATTGCTATCCTAAGTTTGGGGTCTCAACAACTCCAGAGAAAATAAGAGACTTTTTGATAAATAACATTTTTTAGATTTTTATTTAAAGAAATTGTGCGTTTTGAAAATTATTTAGGAAATTGAGATCTTTTTAAATTTCACGAAAGAAAATTGCAAAATCTGATTATAGAATCCACAATGAAAAATAGGAGTTTTCAAAATCCGACCATATCCGAATAATCTGCACCGAACAAAAAATTCAGGTAGGGTTATTAGGATTGGATCGAATAAGGTTAGAAATTTTTGAGATTTGTTCAAGTCGGGTTAAACCCTCATTAATCCGAAAACAAATAATTTCCTCCAAAAAATGCAGCATTTTATTAACTGGGTAAGTTCGGATCGGATTGATACGACCTGAACTTTCTTTTAAATAATTTAAAATAAAAAGAAAAAAAATATTTTTAAAATTAACAAAAATAAATTTGGATTATTCGGACAGAATTTAAAATTTTACGAGTTATTCGGATAGGGACCCGAACTATTCATAGGGTATGATATGATTAAAATATATGAAAAACTTCAAATTTCAAATTATTCGAGTTTGGGTCAGGTTGACCCGAACCCGCCCTACTAACACTCCTAATGAAAATTTATTGTACATCACAATGTTGTAAGAATGGGTTACTAAATTAAAACGGTAAGGCTTTCTTTGTTTCCTGGTCCTGTGTATCCAATAAGAGCTTTGATTAATTAGTTTCCTTGGATTGCTTTAGCAATCAATGTGCATTAGCTTTCAACCCTAAAACAAGAAAAAAAACTAAATGCCAATTCTCTAAACACTTATTTCCTTTCCCTTTCTTATTCACTTCGTCTTTACCATGTGAAATAATATTCAGAATTTTTCAAAGAAAAATTATTTACGCCACTTCTCATTTAATACTTTATTATGTAAAATTAATCAATTATATATGCGTGTAATTATATAATATCTTAATTTAAAAGATACGTGCAGTTGTTGATGAACTAAATCGATTATTTTTTATTTTATTTATATTTTAATTATTCAAATAAATAAAGTCTTGTCCAACGATGGATATTTAGCATGGCAATTTCAATACTAGGTTTTTGGATGTAAATGTAATAAGTTAATACTCATCCTGTTTCAAAATACATGTTTAAATTTTTTTTTTGTTTCATAATACATGATGTTTTGATATAATCAAGATACATTAATTAATTTTTACCAAATATATTCTTATTTAATTTACCTTTATAAAAGTTAACCTATATTAATTACAATGCACAATTAATATAAGGGTAGTAAAATTTTTTAATTATAGAATAATTACTATTCTTAAATATTGTATATTCTCTTCTAACATCAAGTACTCCATCTGTTTCAAAATAAATGACGTTTAAGGAAAAAAATTTTATTTCATAATACATGACGCTTTGATATAATCAAGACATATTAATTAATTTTTACCAAATATATCCTTAACTAATTTTGGAAAAAAATAAAATTTATTAGTGAATATAATTAATATAGTAAGGATAATAAAATTTTTTAATAGTAAAGTAATTATATTTCTTAATTACCGTACATTATTCTCAAACGTCATCTATTGTAAAACTATTATTTTGAAGCATTTCTTACATGATATAAATGAAAGTTATAATTGATATTTTATAATAATATAATCTAACTTTTAAATGTGTGAAAATGAAAGTCAAACTATTATTTTGGGATGAAAATAGTATCTTTTTATCTACCAATCTGTGTTCAATAAAATACGGTTAATTTAATGCATCAAATAAACACTCGAACAAGTCTTGTCCCAAGAAAAGAAAAATAAGAGATTTAAGACTACAAGAAGATATTTCTAAACACCAATTAGATTGGCATATTCATCACATCTGTTACAAAAAGATAACTATTTAATTTCTGTGGATTGGAAGAAGAAAGATGAGGATTTGTTGAGCAACTGCATTACTTACAATCAAGCACAAAGAGTACAGAACCATGAGTTTCTACTGCTATTGATATTATGTCTTTTGTAGCTGCAAAATCTTTTCCACTCCAAATTTCTCTGTATTTACATGAAGTTTCATTCAAGTTTTTCCCTGGAATCACCTTACCCATGTCTGATATCTTTGCAGATATTACTGTCCGCACCGGGTTCAGATTGAAAAAAGCAAGATATATCTCCCCTGATGAGTAAATCAAGAAATGATTAGGCAATATCTTCTTATCAATGACTTGCCGCAAGAATTGCAAATAATCGAAGACTATGTCACCAGATTAGAAAATAAGTCTTTTGCTCCGTGTGTGTGAAACCGAAATGAATCAAACCGAACCGAGAGAAATTTGATCTATTCAGTTTGGTCTGTTCGGTTTGATTTTTTACTGTAGAAATCAGTATATTCAGTTTGGTTTTTGCTAAAGAAAAACAAATATAACAGAAGGGACCTAACTTTTGATAAAACTGTCATATATATATATATATATATATATATATAAAGGGCCTAAATTGAAATAACAAACTAAAGTACTGTTTGGTCAGTGCAGTTGGGTTTTCTCTTCAGATAGTTTTGGTTTTCTTTTCAGTTTGTTCGGTTTGATTAGTTTTCAGACTGACCTGAATGCTCAGAACCTAGTCTTATGCTGTTATTATGTAGTAGTTTTAGCCTGCTCCCACCATAGAGGAGGACCTTTCCCATTGGTTGCTAACAATCATTCTGCTTCAAAATATAGAGCAGTAAAGTTTGACATAAAAGAAATAAACCTTTTCTTCCTGTTGCAATCCATGAGCGAACTCCAGTAGGGCTGCTTTGAGCTGCATTTTGAAATTTATATAGAAAATGTGGTGAAATCAGCTTCAAGAACATGTATAAATTCAGATTCAGCTTTAAGGATGTTACCTTTGATTGAATTTACTTTAGCACAAAGACCAGAATAGTTGCTGACCAAGGCTCCATTTTCACTCAACTTCCACATCTGTTAAGATACACATTCTCTTTCAAGTTTTGTTCATATTTATTTAGCTAAGAAAGATATCAAATCCATCAGCAATAATACTCGGTCATGCCTGAATAAATTCAGGTAGTAGTGACTCGAACTATGTGCAGCACAAGTATTTTCGCAAACAATTGCCTTCTTTTCTTTACTTTTTTAGATCTGTTTTGGTTTGAGAAGAGAAATTAAAAGTACCTGGTTGGCATCCTGCCTGCACGGTGAAAATGAACCCTTCCTCAATTCTTTCGAAGTAAGCTTCCATCTTTGAGAAGCGTCCAAGCAAAACTCTAGCCCATCACTTGCAAATGAATGCAGATTCTTTTGTCCGTAAATAATCCCTTCATCTCTGCATTGCCATTTACAACGTCACAAAGAAGCGAAAACAAAAATCAACACATTATTTATTTAGAACTCACTTAACCAAGAGAAGGTTATAAGACACTACGGATTGGTAAAAGGATTCTTCTTGTATAGGCATAAGGGTTCATGGCTTCCCAAGTTCTCCTTCCAGCAGATCCGTTTTGAATCTTGGTGGAGAGCTGAAATTGACCAACCTTTGGCATTGGGATCTTTGCAGCTAGTGAGGTCTAAAACACATTCATTTGGCACACTCTCTTTGATTCCAAATTCTTTTGTCCGTAGTGTGAAAGACTTTTTCTTGGAGAGGTTTCTGCTACTAATGAATGGAAACTGCAAAAGCAACACAAATTTAAATCCAAACTAATATTTAAAAGGTTAATATCCCGAACATAACTAAGAGAAGATGAGCTTCTATACCTCCTTATTGTTTGAGCTATAAGAATTTATTTCTAAAATGGTCGGATTAGTGATCAAATTGTAAGTGGTATCATCAAGATTTCTTACATCTCCTCCGAACATGAGAGGAGACTTGGCCATCGCCCACAAGGTCATCTATGAAGGAAAAGCAAAAAAAAAAAAATCAACAAAGAATCTCATTTACTACGTAACAAAGAAATCCCCATATGGCTAAATTTCCATACCTGAGTTTTCTGCTCCTCTATTTTAAGCTTACATTTTCTATGAGGACCTTCATTAGAACCTAGAAAAGACAGTAGTAGTGTGTTCAGGGAACTGAATTTAATATTACAAAACTCTTCAAGTTATTCAAGCTAAATACTATATGCTAATGTGACTCATGTGCAGAACACAACCTAGGGTTATATTCTTTTCCAAATTATGTTGTTGAAAAGGATTTATAGTTATAAAAATTTAGGAAAAATATTCTCAGGTCTTTAAAACTATTACGTTTTTCTGCATGGGGTACTTGTACTTCAAAAACTTAAAATTGAGTGCAAATTTGATGGTTTTGACGGATGTGACAAGCACATCAGAATGAAAGAGAACTTTAATCTGCAAATTTTAATTACCTGGGTCAGTAAGCCATCCCAAAGGCAGCATATCTAAGTCAGGCCATGACTTCCCCAGCAGACCATTAGCACCAATCATATTCGCACTAGAGAAGTCCCTGATGCACAAGAACAATGTTGCATTAGATAAAATGCAGTAAAAGAGAAACACAAAATAGATATATAGTAAGTTTGATTCACCTAGTAACATCAAAATGGGATGCTACATCTCCCCATGTATCCCAATCATCCCCAGTTATCCTGTACATGTTCACTAACCCGCTTACTTCTTTGGCCATGGTTGGATTCACACCTGTTCCAGGAGATAAAGAATATAGAATTGGGCGATTGAGCTTCTTCAGAACCTGAATAAATAGCTCCATATATCATCTTTGTTCACAAAGAATTAACTGCAATATCAGTGGTCTAATAAAAATTGTAATCTACCTCTGACACAAAACTGATCTCTTCTACATCCAAGTCATCACCAAATACACAATCATTTTTCACTGCAAATAACATAAACAGAAAGTTGAATGAAGTTAGTAAAAAACAAGGTATCCCATAAAATTGTTCCGATGTGAATTATAGGCGATGCTACAAAGTTGGGGGCTAACTGGAAGTCAACAGTTCCATCCAAAATTATTAACTCATTTCTTATGTCCAATATGATTTTTGCTTTTAGCAAGCCAGTATATTGCATTAATGAACAAATTAACCGTTGTCAATAAGTAAGGTGTAGTTAATTATCTAGTTCTTTACTGAAAAAAGAAAGTGTCCCAAATAATGGAGCTCCCACATTTCAGATAATGTTAGCTGAAAAGAACAGCAGATTGCTGTCAATGTAGCACTTACCAAAATCAACACCCCACTCAGCATATTGTTCATAAAGTGATCTCAAGAAGGCTTTTCCTGCTCCCAACTTAGTGTTTACACTCATGAAACCATGTTGCATCCACGCACAAGCTCTCTCTGGGATTCCTATGTCTTTCGCAGTCCATGTTCGACCAGACTCTACATAAGCACGTCCCTAGTGGAAAGTGAAAACAAAGGCTCAAGCATTAAATTGAGTGCCAGCACATCAGATTGTTAAGCTAATATCTTATACGAACTGAAGCAATTGCTAGACAAAAGGAGGATAATAAGAACAAATACTGTGGTAGTATCTAGGATAGGAGTGTTGGCATTGTATGCTTGTGTGCTTATTCCTCTCATCACATGAATCCCAAATTTCAAACCCATGTCATGTACTCTCTTGGCTACTTCAGTGAACCCTTTCCCACCTCTTGAAGAAGGCCACCTGCCTGGATCAGGGATCATCCTCCCCCATTCATCAATTACATCAAACCCAAGAGAATCAACATAAGCACCCGGCACCTTTCGCCTGTACCAAAGGTAGTCTACCACAACATACTGCATAAAATAGCATAACAAGCACATTGCTTTGAGATGAACTCATAAAAATGAATCCAAAACTCAAATTCTTGCCATTAGGATTGTTTGTACCTCATACCCAGAAGCTTTTAGACGCTGAGAAATGATTTCGGCATTTTTCACGAAGTCTTCTTCAGAAATGGTCCAGCAAAAAGAATCATAAGAATTCCAACCTCTTGGTGGCAAGCTTGCATGATCTGACTCACATAAAACCCTGAAAGAAGTCTCATTTGTATATGCATTGAGATTCACAGAATCAAACAACAACCTATCTAGGTATATGCCTAATTCTTCAGTTTGGTTCCAACCCATTTGTGAACTCAATTACCAAAAAGGACAAATAAAGGACAAATGGTTAGTGAAATTCTTTTAACCAAAATTAACATTCATCTCTTTTAAATTTTACAGTAACAATTCCTTTCAAAGTGGAAAGGAATAATTTTTCAGCATTTCCAGAAATTATGCACAAAAAGAAAAAGGCAAGGGACACAGCAAATTATATAGATACTGTCCCAATCACACTATTCCAAGAAAAGAAAGATTAGAACTTTTTGGTTCTGGGTTTTTGACAGATTTCAACACTGAGATAAACTACAGCAAAAAATCAAATTATGAAAATTAAACAAAGAGTGAGAGAGGAACCTGGAGAGAGAAACAGCTAGAAAGAGAAACAAAGAGCTGAAGAGTTGGAGCTTCATGGTTGCCGCTAAGCTAAAATGAAAGTGGTAATCTAGTAGAGATTTCCACTATCCATTAGATAATTATTAGAATTATGATAATGGGTATTGAAATAGCAGACAAAGTTTTGATCTTTAATTTAATCAATGCCGCAAAGGACGGCGGCACACGGCAGATTAAACCCTCCGTTTAGTCCTTTTCAACTCTGTTTCACAGTAAAAGTAAAAAATATAAACAGAGGCGGAGGCAGAGAGTAGAAAATTATACATTATTTTTATGATTGAATGTTAATGGCAGAAGCTTCTTATAGACCTGATAAGAAAGCTGGCAATGGAAAGAGTGTATGTGTTGTGTTCTGTTACCATCAATGTCGAGTAAGAAATAACTAGTTTCTATATTTAGTTTTAGTTTGAATTTCACGTAGTTAAGATAGAATTGACTCCTCCATCTCATTCTATTACTTAAAAATTATCTAAATAATTCACTGAGGTAACGGTATCCAATTAATTTTATATCTTAGGAGATTATTTATTCCTGATTTGGGTATAATTTCCTTTTTCACCTCATTTTTCAATTAAATAGATCTAACTAAAGTTACTTTTCATTTTTTCAAATGCTATTATTAACGTTCACACCGATAATGTTACAAGAAAATGAATGTGAGAATGGGTTAGTGTTAGTGCTTCGAATGTTATTTATTGTTGCTGTTTTTGGATATTAATTATTTTTCTTTTTTTCTTTTTTACTCTGTTAGTGGTCTTAAAATTCTTACATGTGAGGGCACTGGAATTTCACCCCTAAATTTCTTGCTTTATTATAGCAGAGACTACTGCGACTTTTTCTTTTGTTACTGATATATGCGGATTGTTTTGACTAGTTCTTCAATTTCTGTAGTTTAAACAAATTAGTGATAGTTAATGGAGAAAATATAAAATGAGTTTTATTTAAAATAGGGTCTTGGTGGTAAACTAAAATTACATTAAAACATTTAGCCAACCAACCTTCATCGATCATTTTTATTTCACTCAAACTATTTCAAAGCAACCTTTTGATTAATTTTTAACCACTTTTTACCTTCCAATCCAATACTTCAAGGATAGGATTTATGTGAATTAGGCAACATAGATTCAATCGCCCCTTTTGGAGCGGCCTCGTGTATTATCCATTATCAAAGGTAGTATAAAAAAGTGAAAAAAACAAATAAAAACAAAAACTTGCAAATTTAAATTTATAATTTACAATATCTCAATTGATCCACCATCGATTTGTCTTGTACACAACTGCTATACTAGACCTATGTTTTGGAGACAAAACTGATGAATTGCAGCATTGAACTTTACACTACAAATGGTTCCATGATAAATTCCCAATGATGCCATAGTCTTGCTGAAAGCAAGCCCCCTTTACCTGTAAATCCATATTCATGTTCTCCACAAGCTTCGCAAAATATATCTGCTGCTCTGTTCTTCGTTTCAGGTATAAGCATTTGTTTCTTGGACTAGGATATGCAGCTTCTTCACAAAGACAATCCTCAAAATGAATTAGTGACGAAGCATTTAGCTAATGTCAAGCTTTACACATGCAAGGAGTCAGTGGGTTTTCCCAAAGGTCATAGTTTGGAAAGGTCTCTTCAGGCAATCCAGTTCGTGTTTGGTGGGTAACAATTACATCTTCTACGAAAGTAGCCCAACCCATGTAGGGGTCTCCAAAAGATTTAGACATTAGTCCCTTGTCTGGTTTTATGGATTTGTGATGATGACCCATGTACCTTCGTGCCCCGATGATCAATTTGGCGAAATTGCCTCCATGAGTCATCACAAAAACATCAGATTTGAGGCAAACCAAGAAATCAAGGGCTGCCAAGCTTGTTACATGCTTCCTGAAGCTATCCAACTCTCCCTTCGTAGCCAACTCCTCCTTCGTTACCTGTTATCCAGCCTCACAGTGAAAGCATCACTTGAGAAAATGATCTTTGCGAAAAAGGATTATACAACATAAGAAAGGTACATCCACGAAACAAAAATTGCATTGATTTTTGGAATTTCCAAATATTAAGAACATTTAAATACAACTTAACTGTCCACCCCAATTAGATTTCCTTTTTTAATGATACCATAAATAAAACAAGCATATCAAAAGGTACATTAATGAATCATATGCATTTTCTTTGTTGACTTTTGAAGATTAATGGGATACGAATGGTGTTGATTGTTAAATGACAGCGCAACCTGTTAGATATATAGGGCATTATTCGACAAAGTTTTCATCTTTATAAAATTAATTTATATCATATGGGGCCAAAATTGCCGATAATGAGATAGATGCAACTAATTTATCATTCCACCCAAATGTCATTCCCATAATTTTATTCCCAGCCCAAATATGAATAATTTCAGAAAGATCCAGATGATTTCCTAAACATGCCTAATCATCCTAGATGAACTTCATAAATGGAGAATGTAGTAAAAAGATTTCAAGAAGATAAACAAGGATTTGAAGGCCTTACCAGATTTGGGAACATGTTCCTCAATGGAGCCATCCGATTTTGTCCACCATAGACCTGGCCAGAAGCTACATATATCTGAGTTTCCTTAGGATAACCCATTGCCCGGAGAATCACTGCCACTTCTCCGGGTTCAAGAGGGCACCGTCCTTCCTTCCTCTTTTCCAGGGCCAGTTTCCATAGATGATCACCATTCTGCTAATCAAACCACCAGAAAGCTCATAATATACCCATATCTAATTAGGGTTCTAATTAAAAACATGGAGTTTACGAATCTTGCACCTTATACCGTCGAGGCCATTCTTTTTTTCTGTATTCTGCCATTGTGGCTTTCTCCTCTCTTGTCCCCACAAAATCACAAAATGATAGACCCACCATACCTTTCTCAAATCTAAGGTGGAGAGCCCTGTGTGATAAGTAATGTTAGTTTTAAAAATTCAGAATTAATAGAACTCAGAATAAGTTTCTGTAAATTTCACATACATATAAGGATTTGAACTTCCTGTACGGTTTCGCATCCTAGATACCAATAAATCAGCCATCTGCTCAATTTGAGGAAGAAATTTTAGGGCATGATAATTGACCCTGCACCTTAGCCTGTTGATTTCTGGAGGAACATTATCATACCTGGACCAAACACAGATATAAATGAATAATAACGTTAAGAAAGAGAAGTAACCTAAAGCCCATCTTTTGCACAGAAGCAGATACTCAGCATAATACTACAGCAATGCTAATGTGACTTACCCAAGCCGATCAACAAAAGGCTTGAGGGCCATTATCTTCTTCTCCTTGATACGGGGCAGCACATTATCAATATAGAACTGAGCAGGTGCATATTTTGGTATATTTTTTACAGTCCGTCTACAGAATATCAAGTGTAAAACATTTGATTATAAGCATAACAGTTGCAACAAAATAGAATTCACGTGCCTGCAACTCAGGATCATTTGCTGGGATTGGGGCCAGGGCAGGGGCAATGCATAAATTCATGAAACAAATAAATGTAAATGTAGAGCACCAAACCTTATGCTTGTGAACAATTCTGATTTGTCAGTAAACCACTCAGGTATATCACGAACAATTCGCACATCATCCTTCAAATAGTCAATGAAATGCTCGACAACAAAAATGTCTTCAAACTTGCTGCATGTTTCCAGAAATTTTTATAAAATATTAGCAGGCATGAAGTTTCCAAAAAATCATTATATGACAAAAATAACTTGCGCATTGAATGGAGAAAATATAATGCCATTAAATTTATCAATAAAAACTACAAAGATACGATCAACTCTCGTCCGATTTGAATTGACATGAACAAGAAGTAAAAAGTTTAATGATATTCCCCATGAAGACAATTTTAAAAACTTTATCATGTTCATTTCTAGATCTCAGCCAAAAAGTAAATTTCTAACCATTAGTTTCACATAAGATGACAATATTGAAGATTTAAAGACCTCCATCCAACAAAAATCTCATTATCATAGGCTGGGTAGCGTCAAAGATTTAAGACCTTCGCTCAGTAAAATGTTAGGAGCAAAAACTTCAATAAAATTTCATTATAGCAAGTGAAGATAAGTACATGCATACAGACGTGCATACACACACTTGTGATGTAATGCATGTTGAGTGAGGCAAGCTCTCAATATTAATGGTGCAAGAATAAAGCATAAAAGTACAGCCAATGACATCTTACGTTTGGTCCTTCCAAATCTGGTCTTGCTTCAACACAGGTAAAATAAGGGTTGCATTCATAATTTTGGCCACGGCTACAGCATTGCATATCTGCATACAAGTTCACTGTGATCACATTTTTTCTGAAACTTGTTGTAAGGGAAAATGCTAATTAGAACAATTTCTAAGAAGCAATCACAGGAAGTTTGCTTTCTTAATATTTAAATGTAAATATTTAAACAAGAAAAGAAAACTTGAGATGCATAATTGCCAAAATCAGAAATTAAAAATAAATGCATCACTAAGAACAAAAGTCCAAAACCACCTTCTCAAAATGCTTTGATTGATACTGAAGTTGTAATGGGGCTCATTTATAGGTGCTGATCTAAGGAATGTGACAAATGAGTTGCCCATGTTACTATAGAGCTCTTTTATTAGTTTCATTTCTTCCCCTAATGGAGCTCTATTTGGGAAGATATCTTACAATGTAAACTACTGTATCTTGTCATGGCCGATATGCACAAAAACCTCTTTAAAGGAATTCAACAACAGCAAAGCATAATGGCATTGTACTGGGTTCCATCATCTGGGTTTAGACTGCAATAAAAAAAGTGAAAATATGTGCGCAAGCATGTGCATTATCAAAACAAACAGATTAAAGGATGAATATAAATTTAATTCTTCCCCTTTTTTTCTCTTTGGGTGGGAAACTGCAAATCATAAGCAGGGAAAAAAAAAAGGTAGTTAAAAAGAACATTCATAATTACACTATATGAAGTACAGAATCCATACAGCGATCCTTTGCTGATTCAAGCCACCCTCAGCATGGATAAATATGTATCCATTTGTTTCATTCTCTGGAGGAAGGTCTGCAAAGATATAAGAAGAATTACAAACCTAAAAGTAGTGAACATCAAAGAAGGTTACTATATTTTAAGCTGGAATATACTATAAACAGCCCCATGATTATAGAACAATGGCACTAATTACCCTGCTAAAAGAAAATAAGTTATTACCTTGACAAGTATTTGAAGCACTAATACATTTTATTAACCAATATAATTATTCCAGAAATGATCAAAGCAATCCATGCACTTAAAGGATACCTTGAACTTCAATGAGGCAAGAGAGTAATATCCAATAGTTACCAGTTACCAATCACTTAAATAAGTTATCTAGGTTATTGCATCTTCAGAAGCAAAATCCCTGAACATTATCTCCAAAGATTTTTGCAGTTGAAGCAATGACAGTCATTTCACCATTCAATAAAACAAACCCAGTCAAAAAGACTATTGAAAATGGAGACCATATCCACGTATTTTTTTGCAGTTTGCAATAAATCACCTGATATTCCACGGCGCTCAGCACAAGGCTTCCAAGAGGTTGTTGCAGAATATGGATTCTCCCAAAGTGAAGATGGTTCCTTTACCTAATATACAGAAAAGGAAAATACGTGGAAAAATTTCATAAAAAATGAAAATTTGATGATAGCAAATATAATGAACAAGATACGATCCTTAAAATACTTACATATGGACAGCGAAGAACAATGCCATCTTTTTTGCACAAGTAAGGAGTAATCTACAAGAAAATTCAGAACAAGTTAGCAGTGAAGATTATAGTGTGCGTGTGTGTATACATCAATTGTTATGTACATGCTTCAGATTCCATAAATTTCAAAGCAAGAAGCACATATGGCCTTTTCATTCCTAGAAATTCTAGAAAGTACATAACTTTAAATGTTTGAAACTATAATTCAATCGTCACAAATAAAATGAATTTTCAAAATTTAGCCAACATTTAGCCATGTAAAAAAAATCATCATGCTATACAAGATATAATAGGAAGTGCAAACACAAGAACTGCAGTGCATACCAAAATACAACTTCGTTGTCCAAGAACTTCAATTAGTCTCAAAATTTGCAGAAAGGGAACTGATTTCTAAAAAAATACTTATAGAAGGCAGGAAAATAAATAAATAAAAACACTAATTCTCATTCAAGCTGCAAAGCATTCTCGAACCGACAACACAAAACGCTGAGACACCAACAAATTTATTCAATGACTATAAATGCTTGCGCAACTAGAAAGTTAAGAGACTTGAAGCTTATAAAATAGAGTTGCAATTTAAATCAAGAAGAAAAAATCACGGTTAATAACTAAACATATAGTCTCATGCTTCCATGTACAAATTTCGACTATTTATGCACAAATGTACGTTAACATAGACTCACCAGCTGATGATAGATCGAGAAAACCGTGATCAATCCAGCAACAACGACAATAGCGAGTAAAATTAACGAGATCCTGGAATTGTAAGGAGAAACCCTAAGATCTTCGCCGAAGAATAAGAGATTGGACCAAAACGGACGCTCTCGATCTCTAGAAAAGTGACGGTGATCGTCGTCGTCAGCAGTATTGTCGTTGATGAGAGGCGAGGCGTCCTCGTCTCGCTTCATCGGAGAGTTGGAGGCTCGGGACCCGAGCGAGCTCGAGTGCCGGAGCTCCGCCATGACCCGCTTCGGACTGAAAGCCAGCTCCAAATTGACTGTATAAACAAGTTCTCACTTCGGTTCTCCAATGGTGGGGGTAAAGTTTCAGTTCAGATCGTGTTTCTAAAAAAGTCTTAAAATGCCAAATCTGAAATTAAGTCTCCGTTTCAGGGGCATTTCAGACATTTAAAACTACAACTTATTAGCTCAAATACGGTGCGTTTTGGCTCATCCCGTCACACTGCTAAAGCCCTAGCATGGAGAGAGAGAATTCAAAAACGCAGAAGTAATGAACTCGATAGCAAGGAAAGTGGGGAGTATCTTGAGGCTGCCGAGTCAGGGATTCAATTCACTGAGTCAGGAGCTTCATCCTTATCAGATTCAGCAATGGCGGGGGATCCGGGTCAAGGTGTTCGATGGTAAATTGGAGAGAGCTCTAACAGTTATGCAAAGGAAGATGCAATCAAGCGGGATCGAACGGCTAATAAAGCGGGAGCAGACTCATCACATAAAGAATTCTGAGAAACGCGTTTTGGCGCGCAAGAGACTACAGTATAAGATTCGATCCCAGGAACTAGCTCGCAAGCTCAAAGCCATCCTCATCAAGAAAGTCAGGTATGTTCATAATTTTTCGAGTTTGTTTTAATTTAAGAAGATTTAATTCACTCTTCACTTTTATTGTCTTTAATTTTATGAAGAAAAAAATGCCTTTTTATTTTTCAGAGCGAAACTGCGAAATTAGGCTGTTGATAAACAGATTAATTAGTATTCCAGTTCTAGAGCAGCAATTGAGGAAAGAATTTGAGTCCTGAGCCAAAATTAATTACTTTGTTTTTAGTTAAATTTTGAAGATTTTTGGGATTCATGAACTTGTAATGGAGGCGGGAACCGGAAATTTGCATATCCTGTCGTTGGTTTAGTTGCTTCAACAATTTGTGTGGGGATGGTTTTCATAAAGAGATTGCTGATTCTAATAGTATGCATTTGAAATGAGAAAATAGCTATGCTTTAGGCTACTTCTGTTGAGCAAAGTTTGTGCTCATACCGGGCTAAATCCTCTGCTGGTGACCTCAATAGAGGTCTCAATCATTTTTCTTAAAACTTTATGTGTGATGGGGAAGTGAAGAGAAACTTCTCTTGCATTGTTATATAGATAATGAAATTTGGTAGAGATTACTAATTTTAATCATATGTAATTGAAATGAGAAAATCATTATGTTCTTTGCTACCGGAGACCGGAGTTTGTGCTCCTACAGGGCCTAATGTTACACTTGTGTTGGTAGAGTTCTAAATCATTTTACATAAGGAAGTGAAGAGAATTTCATTTTGCATTGTTATATAGAGGATAGAAAGCGTTTCTTTGCTGAGGCTAGGAGGCCTGGAATACATATATTTAGTGCTGAAGTCCAAATGCACCAATCTTTTCTTTTCTCTTCCTGGCATTTATCCTTTCTATCTTTTGATTATATGACTTTTTCTT
The DNA here is from genome assembly GCA_037975025.1 of Excoecaria agallocha. NCBI lineage: Eukaryota > Viridiplantae > Streptophyta > Magnoliopsida > Malpighiales > Euphorbiaceae > Excoecaria > Excoecaria agallocha. The sequence continues at coordinate 56,517,079 of CM075807.1, read as the reverse complement.
TTTATGAGTTCCCAGATAACTACGCTGTGATATTCTCTGATTTAATTTGATTGATGTTGCAGGGGTCTGTGACCGTGGATTTGGATTACCTTCCTTGGCCTAGATGGACTATCTAGGTTGTTTAATTTGCAATTGCCTTTACTCTCTTGCAGAATTTTGAGTTTCCTTAGCACCCTCTCTTTGTATGTCACTTGGAAGCTTACATTGCTTTGTGATCCCTGATCAATGTATAACTTCCATGGGAATTTTTTGAAAATTTTCATTTCTTTTTGAGACTCAATTTACTGCATACGTCAGAATTGTAAATCTCTGTAGTTTATAAGATTATAGACTGTTTGGAAGAAAACTGAAATATATGAACACCTTTCCTTTTGTAGTCATGTGTAAGGGGGTTTGAACCAAAATCAATGAAAGTTCTCATATAGACTATTTTGTACTACTGCGGATATCCAGGTTCTGCCTCCAGTTCTCTCTTCACGAATCACACTAGACTAGTTAGAAGCCTCCAGGTTGGGCCTGTAAAGTCAGTTATAAGTAAATCCATATTTTGGGAACGGCCATCAGCTAACCCGCTGGATAAGTTATGAATTAATTAATTTAGTAATTACTGTCTTTGCTGGTCAGATTATGTATCGTTTCTATTTAGTATTTACTAGGGCTGTTCATGGATTGGATTGGGTAAAAAAATTAAATAAATTCAATCCAACCCAACATATATAGAAATAGATGGTTTGGTTGTTAAAAATCAACTCAAACCATTATAATTTATAGCTTTTGAAAACGGTTTGAAGCATATTAAATAATATATTTATTTTAAAAAAAAAAATTTAACTTTTTAAATTTTAATAAATAAGACAATCTGCTTAAAAAAATAAATAAGATAATAATTATATAAAATTATAAATTATATTTTATTTTAAAAAAATAAAAAACTGCAAATTATCTTTTTTTAATATATTCACAAATTAAATATATTCACATATTATATCCACATCGATGCCTAAAATTCAAAACCCATCCATGAATTTCATAGAAAAAATAATAAAAAATATATAAAACAGTAACTATTCTTCAAGATACAAAAACAAATTTTTATTAGACATCAGAATAAAATCTAATCATTTGCCCTATTTTAATGTAGTAATTAAATGCCTATTGGATTACGCTAGTAACAACGGGGCTGTCATTGGAATGAAGTTGGTGTTAAGAACTCCAACGTATCATCCTGCTACTTGTGCAACTGCAAGCAAATCAAATTTGCTGATGTCAAATTTGATGGTGTTAGTAAGGTTCTGCTTTTTGATGTTAACTAAGTGCAGATTTGCAATGAAATCCAGTCACAACAAATTCATCTGTAAATTATGAATTCTGCCTTGTATTAAAAGTATTGATGTCATTAAAACTCAATGAATAGATATAATTATAATTATAAAAATCTGCACTCGCTTTCATAAATTTAAATATAAATTTGAACATTTGTATGATGTATGACAAAGGCACATAATTTATGGGTCAAATAAATTGAGTTATTTACGGATCAAAATAGATTAATTTGATCACATTTTTTTGGATAAATTTACGGATCATGTCAAAATTTACTATTTAAAATGTAAAGTATATAAAATTAATGTAAAAATGGATGAAGTTAAGGACGTGTTTTACGGATTATACTGTTGTAGTTTGCAAGAGATGAATGAATGCGTTTCATTTTGTCATATTTCCAAACTTTTAGCCTTAATAAGAAGTGTTGCCCATCCAAGTTTTTTTAAGGGATATATATATATATATATATAACAATTATTGATGCACACATAAAGAAAAAGAGAAAATTTAATATTTTCTCTATTAATGTTTTCAATTGCATCCTCTAAGTGTGGAATTAATTGTTTAGGTACTTCACAGATAAAAAAGAATCTGGTTAATTTCATTCATGTTTACTAAACTTACACCTAATAATTTAAAAATAACTGAATTATTTTTCGTAATGAATTTGTCACCGAACTTTACACTATTTTTCGTAAAAGTTATTTTAACTGATTTTCGATAATGACCCTTATCAAAGTGCTAATGTATCATGCCATGTATGCAAAAGTAGATGGTGTGGCACACTATATGTACAAAAATAGCTGACGTGCCATGTCATATGTACAAAAGTGGCATACGTCCACTAATAACGTGGCACGTGTATACAAATAGATGACGTGGTGTGCCACATTAGCACCCCGATGATTGGTTTTATCAAAAATCAGTCAAGTTGATTTTTGATAAAACAGTGTAAAATTCTGTAATAATTTCGTTACAAAAAATAATTCAGTTGCTTTTGAATTATTAGGCGTAAATTCAATAATTATGGGTGATATTAACCCAAAAAATAATATAAAAGTACAGCGATATAAAAAAAAAAGATAATTATTTAAGATCTCAAATATAACAAAGTATAAAAATAGAAAATTAATAGAATAAGGCAATGAATCGTAATGAAAGTTGGTATAAAATATAAATTTGATTATTTATGTGATGCATGATAAAGGCACATAATTAATTAATTAATTAAATTGTAATATAAAATATAAATTTGATTATTTTATGTGAGGTATGATAAAGGCACATAATTAATGAATTAGTTAAATTGTGAAATCCTAGACTCCTAGACCACATTTATTTCACTGTATTATATATGTGATAGTATAATATAAAACAGACTAATACGAATTCAGTATTTAGTAAATTTTTTAAAAAATTAATCGATATTAATGAACTTATTTAAGAAAATTATTAATAAATCAATTAATCGGTTCATATTCATTCCTAATAATTGGAACCACTGAATATTTTGCACATATCAATTTCCATTTGAAATTGCCTGTGCCTGTCAAAAGAATGGACCACCAGTTCACTAATTGTATCTCCCAGATTAAAAATCTTTATAAAGAAAAGTTTATTGCAGAATCAAATTTAAATTCATACCATTTTATACTGCATGTGTATTTGATTTTCATCTTTTTATTTATTTATTAGCTAATCCTTTAATAACCGTAAACAGGTCGAAAGGGTTTGCAGGTCCCAATAGTGATGCTAATGTGTTAAATTTGGTAAAATAAAATTAAAATTAATAAAAAAATCTGTTGACTTGGTTTATGATGACGGAATGCCCTCATCCCCCACTTTTAAAAATTAGGGTTAATTATAAAAAAAAAACTTCAAAAATAGAATATTTTTTAATATTTGTACTAAACTTTATTTCATTACAATCCGAGTAATAAAATTTCAAATAATTTTCAACGTTGTAACTCCGTCATCAATATTTCTGTTAGTTTAAACGGATAACTTAGCGACAGAAATTAACTGCCAAATCAAGTTTGTGTTTCCCAGCAAATTAGCGACAGAAATTTACGTCGCTATTCCATCGGTAAAAATATTTAATTTTTTTATAATTTAATTAATTATAATTTATAAATAAATGAAATTATTTAATATTATATTTTCTTAAAAAATTAATTATAATGATGATGAAAAAACAGAAAAAAATATTTAAATTACTATTAATCAATTTTTATAAGTTTGAAAATGTTGGTAATATAATCTAATTAAATTAGATTTTATAATTCTATCATGATCAAAAACTAAAAAGTACTATTAACTGTTAGGTTACTCTCGACCAATTGTTTAACTAGAAGGAAGGAAAATTTTAAATAACATAATTATAAATAATATAAGAATATTAATTGAAATAGGATTTTTCTTTTAAACCAATTTTATTTTTTTTCTTGCCAGACTATAAATAATAATAAAATTTCTAAATTATGTGAGATGAATTTATGCATCAAGCTATAAAAAAAAAAGACGACTGAATAATTATTGTTGGCATTATTTATTTATTGTGTGAAAGTTATATTTTGCCACTCTTAACTTTTTCTAGTGTGGCTAAAAAGTATCATTATTATTTTTTTTGTTTTTATCTTAAATTTTTTAAAATAGAGATATTTATCTAATGAACTTTTAAATAGGTAATTTGTCCATTGCACTATCATCTTAATGGAGTTTTTTTGGATTCAACATGATTTATTTGGAATAGATAGTAGGTAATTTCATTAATTTTTCTATCTTTTTTATGTACCAAAAAGAATATTAATGAAATTTTATTTTATTTTAATTTTTTATCTTTAATTTTTAAAATAAAAAAATTATTAACTTGAATATTTTTTTCTATTTTTCATCGTTTTTATAATTAATTTTTGTAAAAAATATAAATAAAAATAATATTAAATAATTAAATTAGGACCAATCACCATATTAACACTCGCCTTGCATAATGGGCAATAAAGACTTGTAGTTTGGACATTTTTTTGTGAAGTGACATTTTTCTGTTGACTTGGTTTATGATGGCAGAATGCCCTCATCCCAGACTTTTAAAACGGGAAAAGAAAGGCTAGACTTTGCAAGCCGATGGGAACCTTGTTACCTTGCCTAACAGGTCTTCAAACATTTGCTTAAATGCAACCAATCCTTTCATTTCACATCTATCCAATATTTGCGCTATTTTCTCAGGATAAGTTATACTGCCATATTTCCTTTAATTTAATGCTATCAACTATTGCTTTGCCTGTAAGTCTTAATTGCCCATTATGCAAGGCCAGTGTTAATATGGTGATTGGTCCTAATTAACTACGTACACTGTTTAATTATATATTTTATTATTATTATTATTATTATTCTTGATCAGCCGATGTGCTGCAGTTAATACCAATGCACCCCCTCATTCCCCAGATAATGCAAATTACAAATCAAATTCACAACAAAGCAAACCAATATTCAATTAAGGGCCCCTGAAAGACGAATTTTAGCCATATACGACAATACATCGTAACCCATTGAATGAAAAATACTATCTTTGAATCTCTCGAAAAATTAAAATACTAAATAATAATTCCATATCATGTAGCCATATTGGAGAGTTTTTGTTTAGGAGAATAGCAAAACCGTAGAGATTTACTGGAACCAGAGAAGTAGAGGAGGATTCATGTAATAGTAAGAGCAGTTTGCTTTTATTTACAGTTGAAGATTGAATGTGCAATAGACTTTGTAAAAACGAACTGACCTGTATTTCTCTTTAGCCATCCGGAAATTAAAATAAAACATTTGCAAAGTCTTTAAATTATTAAATTATTTAAATTTGATAACCTTGATTCCCTTTTTCGTAATCATCCAATTGCTATATAATTGCCCCATTTTATAGTTTGGAAAACGCACAACACAAACGCTGAGTTGTACTGCAATAAACAAAATGAAGATATCTGGCAGCAGCTTGCTTCCTCTTTTTCTTGTGTTTTTCAACTTGCCATTGATGCAAGCCCCTATTCCTTTTGGCAATGAGACTGACAGGCTGGCCTTGCTCAGATTCAAAGCAGAAATTGCCAGTGATCCTCATGGGTTCTTCAATTCATGGAATGATTCTCTTCCTTTTTGCCAATGGAATGGAATCACTTGCGGTCGACGCCACCGGAGAGTTTCCTCGATGTTGCTTGAAGGACAAAATTTGGTTGGGTCTATTTCACCATTTATTGGAAATCTAAGTTTTTTGAGGATTCTCAACCTTCGGAACAACAGTTTCCATGGTCCAATTCCTCAGGAAGTTGGCAATTTGTTTCGACTGCAAGATTTCAGTCTCAGAAATAACTCATTTGGTGGAGAAATTCCCATCAATCTAAGTCGTTGCTCTCAACTGAGGACAATTGATTTGACATGGAATAATGTATCTGGAAAAACTCCTGCAGAGCTTGGCTCGTTGAGAATGCTTGAAAGGCTTGGGCTAAGTGCAAACAATCTCATAGGAGAAATTCCAACTTCCCTCGGCAACCTTTCTCTATTGAATTCCCTTTTTGTAGTAGAAAATATGCTGGAGGGAAAAATTCCATACGAATTAAAAGGATTGACAAGCCTCGCACAATTTGGTGTAGGAGCAAACAAATTATCTGGTACATTCCCTTCATTCCTTTTCAATGTTTCCTCTATTATTTCCATTACAGCTAGTGACAATCAACTCAAGGGTAGTCTACCAGAAAATATAGGCCTTTCTCTCCCAAACCTGTGGCTGTTTGGCATTGGGGGTAATCGATTTTCTGGTTCAATCCCAAATTCCATTTGCAATCTTTCTCGACTGGAAAAATTCGATCTTGCTACAAACAATTTTGTGGGACAGGTCCCAAATTGTTTGGGAAAATTAGCAAGCCTCTTGTTGTTAAATGTTGGCGAAAACCATCTAGGTTATAATTCCACCGCGGAGTTGAGCTTTCTAACATCCTTGAAAAATGTTAGCAATCTGGATATACTAGATATTTCATCAAACAATTTTGGAGGTATTCTGCCAGTGTCAATAACAAATCTATCAGTTAGTGTGCTATTTTTGGGATATAATCAAATCTCGGGAATTATTCCCGAGTCACTAGGGAATCTTATAAACTTAATTGGTCTAGGCATGATTAACAATCTTTTCACAGGAACTATTCCTTCTTCCCTTAGAAGGTTGCAAAAACTCCAGGGGCTGTCTTTAGATGGAAACAGATTATCCGGTCAAATCTCGCCCACTATAGGCAATCTCACCCAACTGTTTCGTCTTGGTCTTTCGCAGAACAAGTTGGAAGGAAGTATTCCTCCAAGTATTTCAAATTGTAAGTATTTACAATACTTGGATATTTCAAGCAATAAACTTAAGGGATTCATATCCAAAGAGGTTTTTCACCTTCCTTCTTTGTCTATGGTGCTAAACCTATCACGTAATTCGTTTACTGGCCACCTTCCAATAGATGTAGGAAAGCTTGAAAATGTCAATACACTAGATGTTTCAGAAAACTATCTTTCAGGAGAGATTCCTACAACCATTGGTTCTTGTTCAAGTTTGGAATATTTGTTCATGCAAGGAAATTCTTTCCAAGGAAACATTCCTTTACCACTGACCTCTTTAAAAGCAGTTCAGCAAATAGATCTTTCATGCAACAACCTTACAGGAGAAATTCCAAAAGAGTTTCAAAGCTTACACTTTTTGTTGTATCTTAATCTTTTTTTCAATAATCTTGTTGGTGAGATTCCGGTTGGAGGAGTTTTTAGGAATACAAGTGCATTCTCATTGGTGGGCAATAATAAGATTTGTGGTGGCGTGCCAGAACTCCATCAACAGAAGTGCCCAACAAAAGAAATCAATAAAGGAATGTCCATCGCTTTAAAGTTGACAATCACAATTCTTTGTGGAATTTTTTGTGTCTTGTTCGTGTTGGCTGTTGTTCATGCTTATCAAAGGAGAAACTCAAAAAAGAAGTTGTTGGTTGCATCCAAAGAAATGTGTCGCCTTGTACAAGTATCTTATGGGGATCTTTACCGTGCAACAAGTGGATTCTCTACCAACAACTTAATCGGATCAGGCAGCTTCGGTTATGTGTATAAAGGATTTCTCAATCAATTGGAAAGAGATGTGGCTATTAAGATCCTCAAACTTGAAAAATGTGGCGCATCAAAAAGCTTTATGGCTGAATGCAAAACATTAAGGACAATAAGGCATCGAAATCTTGTGAAGTTGTTAACGTACTGCTCCAGCATTGATTACAAATGTAACGAATTCAAAGCACTGGTTTTTGAATTCATGCAGAATGGGAGCCTGGAGAAGTGGCTTCATGAGAGGAATAATAACTTGCCTGGAAGTTTAAATATTTTGCAGAGACTGAATATAGCAATTGATGTGGCATCTGCACTGCAGTATCTTCATGATCTTTGTGAAACTCCAATCATTCACTGTGACTTGAAGCCCAGCAATGTTCTTCTTGATGACAAATTGGTCGCTCATGTTAGTGATTTTGGTTTGGCTAAGCTCCTCTTGACCGGCAATGATGAATCTCAAAGCCATACCAGCTCGTTTGGAATGAGGGGAACTTTTGGTTATGCGCCTCCAGGTAACTACTAATCTTTCTTTTGGAGTTTTAGATAGAAAGTAGTCATTGTGAATTCTCGTAATTTTGTTCAAATTGATAATGCTAATACATGCCATGCTCAATACATCAAATAAATGAATACAATAAAATGCAGAGTATGGAATGGGTTCGGAAGCTTCAAAAGAAGGAGATGTGTATAGTTATGGGATACTCGTGCTGGAAATGTTTACAGGAAAAAGACCAACGGATCAAATATTTCAAGACCATCAAAATCTGCACAATTTCGTGAGGAATGCACTGCCAAGCAGACTTGTTGACATTATGGATCCAACCCTTCTCCCATTACAAATGGAAGTATCAATATCTGAAGGAGATGAGAAGATGGAAATACATGAAGAAGGACAAGTGAACAACCGAAGCCGAATGAGTGATAAGGAATTGGAGTGCTTGCTTTCTGTGTTCAAAGAGGGAATAGGTTGTTCATCAGAATCACCCAATGAAAGGATGAAAATGGGGGATGTTGCAAAACAACTACATTTGATCAAAAGTACTTTCCTTGGAGTTCGGATTTATGGATAAAGATGCACAAACTGCAACTTATTTGCAAATCAGATACAGCCTTCTGGTAAGCAAATTAAGATCCTCTGTTGTGACCTCAATAGAGGTCTAAACCATTTTTTCTGTATCCTTTATGTGTGTTAGGGAAGTGAAGAGAAACTTATCTTTCGTTGTTATATGGATAATGTAATTTGTTAGAGATTACAAAGTTTAATAATATGCAATTCAAATAAGAAAACCGTTTTTTCAATTGTTTCCTTTGTGTGTGGAATTAATTGTTTAGGTACTCAACAGATAAAAATAATTGTCTAAGAGTGCAGTAAAACAAAAAATAATTATTTAAGATCTAAGTATAGAATAAAGCAATGAATTCGTAATGAAATTTAATGTCATTAAATTTTTTATCCAGAGCTATAAAATATAAATTTGAATATTTATATGATGTATGACAAAGGATTGAGTTATTGACAGGTGAAATTGGATTTGTTCACATTTTTTATCCAGAGCTATTTAAAACGTATAGTATATAAAACTAAAGTGAAAAAAATGCAAAAGTGGATGAATTTAAGGAAATGTTTTGCGGATTTTACTGTTGCAATTTGCAAGAGATGAATGAATGCGTTTCATTTTGGTCATATTTACTATGAAATGCAGAGTATGGAATGGGTTCTGAGGCTTCAAAAGAAGGAGATCTATACAGTTTTGGAATCCTTGTATTAGAAATGTTCACAGGAAAAAGGCCAACAGATCAAATATTTCAAGACCATCAAAATCTGCACAACTTTGTGAGGGATTCACTCCCAAGCAGACTTGTCGATGTCATAGACTCGACCCTTCTCCCACTAGAAATGTAAGGAAAAACTGTAACAATATCTGAAGGAGATGAGATGGAAATACGTAAAGGGCAAGTGAGCAACCGAAGCCAAATGAGCGAGAACGAAACGGACTGTTTGCTTTGTGTTATGTTCCACAAAATCGCCCCATGAGAGGATGAAAATGGGGGATGTTGCTAAACTTCATTTGATCAAAAGTACTTTCCTCGTAGTTCAGATTTATGGATGAAGATAAATAGGTATTCTGCATCTGATTCAACGAGTGTAACTTTGTTTTTATTGTTTTTTCTTTTCTTTAGAGTTTCAGCAAAATAATACTACTTTTCTCTTCAACATCTTGCCCACATTTTACAGATACTTTACATCCAAAGCATTTACATTGTCAGAAATTGCAGTAATTAGTACTCTTAATGTGATCGTCCATTATTACCCCATTATAAGTTCCACAGACCAGATTTTGTGGAAGTGTTGTAATTTTTAGAAATATATTGACGAGTTGGTATTGGGCTTTCCAAAGAAAATATATAATTGGCATCATTCATGGAATATTACAAAACTAGAGCTATGCTTGAAGCAATATCTTAATTAGAAGATGAAGAAAAAGCCGACCTTGGTTTGAAACTCTGTTAGCAGCTATATCTTTTCTTTGACATCGGCAAGAGCCACAAGGGTTTCTTGAGCTTTAGCACGATCATTCCAAAAGGAGCTATCGGATGCTTTTGATACTAAAACTGCAACTTCTTGCTCTAATTGCTGCATGCCAGCAGAGGCTATATTCTCCTCAACTTGCTCCGAGGCAGTTAATACATCCCTCCTTAAGCTATAGAAATCTGTCATTGATACCAGAGTTGCAAACAAATGTTAAAGACACAGTTAGCAAGTTTCTTAAGATCAAACTCAAACTGGTATTCAAGGCAACTGTGAAAACCAGTAATCATAATGTAATCAGTGGCCCTTTTTAAATGCCATGTGAGTATGTAACCTTTTAACTTTTTCCTATTATTATCAAAACAAAAATTACAATAATCAACAACAAAACTTTAGCAAGCCAATCAAACAAGATCACCAAGTTACCCCTAAAACTAATATTTGACTGCTGAAAAAAAAAAGCTAAACTTTTTAACTCTTTTAACAAAAACTGAGTCAAAATTGTGAAGATATAATATACCTAGCATAGCCCATTCCCTTTTGTCCGAGTCCACTTCCACATTCAACTGGCTCTCTGGTGCTGCATTAGACCTGCTTCAAAATCCAGATAATTACACAAAGTAAACCAGAGCCTGCCAACAGTAGAACACAATGGAGACTAGAGAATCAATTAAGCAAATAGAGAAAACAGCAATGCGCTGTTAAATTCTGAAGTTTCAATATTTTTAAAAAAACAAAAACAACAGTAAAAACATAACTTTGGGCACAATTTGTGAGTAAGCAGTATCAGAAAACAATAAATTAAACAAAACATCAAAAGAATCACAATCAATTCCTTCTGCATTATATAAAATCACATGCAGAATTTTATGGAGAAAGCAAAGAGACAATACGCATGAATCCAAAGTGAAAATGTTATAAAAATTAACTTACCTGACAAGGATGAGCGAATCAAGACAGAGAAAAATAATGAGATGGTAACATTGGTGGTGTTTGGAAGGGAAAGGAAACGTCTTTCTGGGGGAAAAGTGATAGGTTGGTGCGAAATGGTAGTTTTGAAGGTGTTGATAAACTAGGCAAACCAAACATGGAGCACAAGAGGCCCTCCATGGCTTTCACGGGAGCTTGCCTTCTGTCCTCCATTGAACCTTTTCATAGTTTATAATGTACAGGAATTCATAAGATGCGTGTGCCATCTTTCCCACCAATGAAGCCAAGATCCAATGCTAAAGTGAGGATATGTGCAACTCCAACTACTAAATCCATAATTCTTAACCATTTTTAAAATTCAAATATCTCATAATCTCCTCTGATCTCAATGTTTCAAACAACCCACTTCTCTTCATCTAGTTGAGGCACTGCGACATCTTCCCTCATTAGACAAGCATATTCATGACCTACTTGTGCCCCAGCCTGTGCAAAAAGCTCCACTACTGCAGGCGCCATGCCATAATACTTCTTCAAATCATTCGTTAGTGGTTCACCGGTACTCGGGTCTCTCACATGCCAAATGTACACCACAGGAATTAAATCATCCACAGTTGCTTCCTGCCATGCATGTTGCCCATCCCTCATCTGATGCTTATAAGCTTGGCAATTCCTCACCCTATGACCTTTAGGCCCCACTTGGATCTCCAGGCAATATCCACAAACATGGACAGCATACTTTTTCATAAGTTTTCTGGCTCCTGAACACATTGTTCTCCATGCTTCCATGCCTTGAATTGCAATACCTGCAAAGGTCCCATTAAATAGGAAAACATAAGCAAAACATGTTGTTACGGGCCAATCTACAGCATCAAAACCATGAAAAGATTCATATCCAATTTCAAGGACGATTTTTAATTAAAGGGAAATGGAAATATGACCTTGTATGTCTTTAGAATGGGAGTCTACAAGTTCCTTGTTGTCCCCCAACTTTTTTCTCTCCTCCCAAAACCCACCAGTGTTTATGCTGCTCCCAGGTGCATTTTCTTCTTTGGGGAACCTAAGCTCAAAGTCCATAATCCTACCAGCAACATTATAGGCAGGGAATGACCTTCTCCTTGTAGGGTACTCTGGTATGTCAATACCAGCTTGAATACATAGTTCCAAAAGGGCTGGAATTCGATCTACTTGGAGTTGCTCATTATGAGAAACAGCCCTTCCCAGCCTATCATATAGATGAAAAGATTCAACCAAAGGCAAAACATTTTCCACACCCCCTATTTTCCAATCATGCATTTTGCTTGGATTGCTACCAGTCACATTGCATGATTTGATCTCATGTGGCGGATCACCGACATGAACTTCTCCACATACACTGCATACAAAATCAATATTATGCGCCAACCAAAATAATTAAAGACAGACACAAACATATAAATATAAGAGGGAGACAAAACATGAAGTTCTCCACACACATTGTATAAGAAGTCAAACATCATGCACAATACACCATATGGACATTATCTATTCCATAAAAAAAATTAAGGAACAGACACAAATATAGACATATATCAGGAGAGAGAAAGAAAGACATAAAGCCCTACTTCAGGTTTGGTCCAATAACTCCCCCTCATTTTTAATTAGATGGGTGAAGTAACTATTACTTGGTGGACCACTTGAAAACATGAGCTGCAGAATTGGTACCTATGTTTGAAACACCATGTTAGTTCATATTTGATCAAATTGTTTATTCTCAACTCCGGCATTCATTTCAGTGGTGAACTTGAAATAGTCAAAAGGTCAATATCACGTAGAACATATTTAGCTAATAAGCATTGGCAAAGTGATGCAACTTTGTAAGTGCTACCAATATCTACTATACATCTTTAGCGTATATGACACCACATGAGCAAATATAATTACAATAATGAAATGCATACGGAAAAAGACTTCCCCTCCTTGCCTCTCCTTTCCCCTTCCTTCACAGGCTCTAATATGACAACAATATATTAGGTTCAATGAACCACAATATATGAAAAACATACACTTATGTTAGTTTCTTTCTCTCTCAGTGCTTCAAACTAAGAATAATATTTAAGGTACAAAGAATGACATAGTTCTTACTCATTTTATCTCTCTTAGGCTTCAATCTGACAATAATATGTAAGTACAGTGAAAAACATATTACTTATGCTCATGTTTTCCCTAGTTTTATAGAAAAGGACATTGACCTGCATGAGTATACAGCAATGCTGTTAACAACTCTTGAAACACAAGAGAAAACTTCAGCTCTGGCAGCATAAACTTCCTGAGCAACTGGGATTAATTCCTTCACCAATAATCCATTATCAGGTGGCCGTAGAATCCTTTCCCGCATAAATTGCCTATCTTTCTTCTCGACTCTAGCTTTACGCTTGAGTTCATTAACACTAGTCACCCATGGTTTCCTCTCAGATTTCTTGAGCTTCCTTGGAAGCTCTGTGTAAGATTGCACGGTAGAATATAAAGCATGAGACTGCTTTACATGGCTTGCACCAGAACTGTTAGTGTGTCCAGCAGAATTCTGCACAATCACCTCGAAAAACTTCACACGTTTCCTGACCTCTCTAAACAACATTGCTGAAAAAACAACAAGAACATTAGATTCACCCAGCTGAACCCTTCAAAATATGCCTATAATGACAAAATTTAATTTAATAAATCATATTTTCAACAGCTAAAACACGAAAAAAAAAACGGAGTTAATATAATTTCAATCGAGTAATTTTACACATTTAAAGTACTAATGAATCCATAGTAGTTTTCATGCAAGATTTTTCTGGTCTAAATCAAAATGTTAGGGTACAAAAAGTGCCTATGAATTAATTAATTTACAAATTAAATTATCAAATTAAGTTGCTAAAAAGTTCATGAACCGGATTGGGCATATGGAATAAGGATCAAGTAGGGATGAGCAACAGGACCCAATTCGACATGAAAAATTCAAACCTAAACCCAATTTTTCAAGGGAAAGCACCACGCTATCCGAACTGATCCTACTAAAATTTTGTTACCCGACCAAATAAACCGAATTAATTGTGCCCAGTCTGAACAACCTGATTTCCACGATGAAAAGACTATCAACCGAAGGCAGAATCAAAAGCAAATACAAGTTGAATTAAGATAAACACTAATTGCAAGCTAAAAGGGATAAAAATTACTGGCGATTAGTCTCAGAAGCCAATAGTTAATAATAAAACCAAAATTCACGAAATGTCATTCCACTAAATTAAACAAAACTCATAATAATTATTTTTCAAGCGATCACAGATTGGGGAAACGGAGAATCAAAACCATTGCTTTTTACTATAACCAGGACAAGAAATATAGTACATAACAAAGAAATTTAATCTACAAAATGAACTCATTTTTTACACATCAATCGTAGATCTCTTTCTTCCTCTCTATTATTTTCCGCTCATACACTAATGAAAAATAAATTAAGGCTCTTAAACATAGAAACTGAAATCAGAACTAGAATTATGAGAAAAAAAATTTCAAAAATGAAGGGAAGAAACAAACAAGGAGAATAACTTTTCAGAAGTAAAATCAAAATGAGAAGAAAAAACAAAGCAGTACCTTATTTAGCCGCGGTGAGAGCCGGAGACGGCGGGAAAGGTGAGAGCGGGAGAATTTTAGGGGTTTCGGAATTTTGCTTGAAGTGGTGAGCGATGCCGAGACTAGAGCACGAGTTACTTACAGAAAAAAATATATATATATATATATATATATATATATATATATTTTTTCTGTAAGTAACTCGTGCTCTAGTCTCGGCATCGCTCACCACTTCAAGCAAAATTTATATATATATTTCTTTTAAAATTGGTTTGGTTTGGGTTTATGGTATTTTTCACTCGGACCGATCCGATTTAAAAGATCAAAAAATCCGATTCATACCCAAATTCCACTTTCCAACTCTGTTTTTAAAGAACTATATATTATTATTATTATTGGCCTATTTATAAGATTATTTCTATCATGAGAATATGTTATAATTAGATTAAGTATATCCTCTCTCTTTCTCTATTGTCCCTATTTTTTTAAGCCCTTCACAAATTTACACTTTCACAAGTATTAAATAATAATTGGATTTTCTTAATTTCATAAACAAAAATATTGTGAAGAAATTATAATACATGTTCTTATGTCTAATGAAAATAAACATAGTCGAAAAAAATTGTGTAAAAAAGATAAAAATTAACAAATATATGACTGTGATATTGAAATTAATAAGAAAAGTGAATTCAAATTAATCAGTTTTGTTTTTACCAGAAAATACACAAAATCCAATCCATGAGAGACCTGATTCCGTTTAGAACTTACTGCCAAATATTGCAGAATTAATGATATTTTTGTGAATTATTCAAACTGTATTGTGGACTGTATCCCACCGACTGTGTAGAATCTAAAAATACTTTAAAATTCTAAATATTATTTAAAATACCCCATTTTTTTAAATAAAAATCCAAAAAGCATTATTTGTAAATGAGTTCCAAAATTATGAAAGGAAGATAGCATTATATTAAGCTATTTTATGTGCCAGCGACTCCAACTTAGGTTCCGTGCAATTATTTCTTCAATGAGCTGCCAAGTGATACTAATAACGCCACTGGCCACAAAAGCCCAATACACTAGAACGGTGAAAGTGAAACCCAACATGAGGGTTTAAGAGCAAGCTCAAAAATTTCCATCCCCTTCTTCGAAATTCTCTCTACCGCTTGCATTCATCGTGCTTAACGATGGAAGCAGTGAGGCTCCGTTTAGTGTTTGATCACATTCTGTGCAAATCCCAGAAGACACAACCCATAAAACGTTGCTGGGTTCTTTTAAAACCCCAACATCAAACCATCTCCGATCTTTCTTCCTATCTCCTCCATGCTTTCAATCTTCAGGACGAGTGCCCTGCCGGCCTTCTCCTTTCTGTAAGTCACATTGCATCTGTAAATTCTTCTTCTTTCTGCTTTTCTTCTCATTGGTTTGTCGTTTCTTAATGAGTTCTAGATGGAAGGGTTCGCTTTACCGCCTTTTGAGTCTACTTCTATTTTGAAGGATAAGGACATTATCCGGTTAGTAGTTCATCATAGACACAGTTTTTAATTATATATGAGAAACCCATTCGGTAAGTTCAAAAAAGATTTTTTTTTGTCATATTGTTCAGAGTAGAAAAAAATGGTGGTGTACCTTCTGAAATTTTGGTGGTAGAAGATGAACCGAATTCTTTGGATGTGGTAGAGACGCAGCCTGTAGCTGTGGGCATGAATCTTCTGGCAAATGAAGAATTTGAGAAGGAATCTGGAGGCTACCAAAGTGAAGAGGAAGAGGATGCACGGGAACATGCAGAAGATGCAGTGCAGGTAGAATGTGTTCCAGAAGAGAAAAAAGTTTCAAAAAAGAGAAAGGCATCAAAAGTACTCAAGAGCCCAAAGTATGCGTCTTTATCTACCTTCTAAATATGTATCTAGCATTTTTTCGCTGTGGTCTTAATTTTTTGGACTTACGCAACTCATTTAGGTTTGTTTCTCATTTCTTAAATTCATGTATTGCAGGAAGAAGAAAAGAAAATCAGCTAGGTCTGAAAAAAGTCCAGATGTTTTGGAAGAAGATATTGCAAATAATGTTCATGGGAAGCAGAATGGAACCTTAGCAACTGCCACAGTCAATGCAAAGAGGCAAGCTTTCTAGCATGTTTATGGATTTATTAATGCGTTTATCTTATTTATGTATCCTTATCTACTTTTATTGATTCCGATTGTGGGTTAGTGTTAAGTAAAACATGATACTTTTTCTTTATTGCTCCAGATTATCAAAATCCTTATTGTAGCTAGTTTTAATTCCCGTGCACAATTAAGAATAAGATGGCAGGTCCATCTGTCATAGCATTATTCAGTGTTGTATTTCAGTGCTGAAGTTGCTTCTTGAGCTTATAATACCCTTAGTTCTGTTCCTTTTTTTCCTTTGATGTCTGTTTAAATTACCAAATACTTTCTCCTTAATTTTTGTTTTGTAGGTTATGTCAGGATCAAGAAAACCACAATGAAGATGTGGATGCATCCCCTACCATGGGTGAAGCTAAAAAGGTTTCACTTAAGATTGTGATTTAAGTTAAATTTATGTAATCTTGATTTCTAAATGCATCTTCTGCCCATGAGTTCACTATGTAATGTAGTGATAAGTTCTGATACTTATTTCATTTATCGTCATGGCCTTGGATTTGATAAATGACTTTTTGTGTTCCATTTCTGTATATTTATCAGTAGCAGTGTCAAACAATTGCACAAGAGTTTTGTGGTCTCTTTGTGTTTGTTTGGAACACATATTCATTATATTGATAGGTTAAATGCTCGGGAAAAATTCATGTTTGTAATTTTTTGGAGGCCATTATAATTTTGTATTGTGCATGGTAAAACTACTTGGCTTAAGTTGATGTTGAGCATGTCTCTGCGTGCTCAAGATGAATGAAATGGCATCCTAAGATTTCCACTTGCTATATTGCATAAACTAAAAGTGACGATGATAATTTAATTGAGATTCTGTTTTGCTTCAAACTAGAGTTCAATTTGTTGTGTGTGCTTGGTATAAAAGGGACCAATGCCATTTTATTTAGTGTCACTGTTTGCAAGAGTCCCAGGGATTAAACTTTCAACATCTCCATTGTTATTTTGGACTTGGACACTTAGAACTGTGAATCATATTGTTAATTACTTCATGGTTAGACCATTAGAACCACCATAGTCTTTCTGTTGATGGACTATGGGTAGTTAATATTTTTATACATATAACAATTTGGCTGATCAGAAAAATTCCAGCATATGTAAATGTTCATCCAATCCAACCATTTAAAGCGGCTTATGCTTCAATTGTGGATATACTGTTAGGCTGCTCCTCAAACTCAAAGCTTCTATGGCTGATGGGGTTGCTTGGCTAACAACCAAGCATGACTTCATGGGATTTCAATATTGAAGGACCTAAAAGACTTTCAAGTTTTCCTTCCAACAGATACTCATAGTTCATAGCACTTGGGTGCAGATACATGAATTGGTCTCTTTAAACATGAATGCGATGTTTAACTATTTCTATACTTTACATTTTCAGTTGCCTAGCAGAAGTGCTCGACGTAAAAAGGCCAGAAGGGTATGGTTAAAAGAAAAACGGGAAGCTGAAAGAAAGGAGGTAAATTTTTTATTGCTTGCCTATATGCATACACGTAAATAAGTAAATACACAAAGATGGGGTGAGAAAGAGGGGAGAAACTTGGGAAGTAACCAGCATTCTATGTATGCATCCAGTGAGAAATAGAAGTGGTGTCTTCCTTTTGTCAGTAGTTTCAATCTGTTATATTCAACTTTGGCAGCTGCAGCAGAGGCAGTTACTTGGAAAATCTTGTCAGCTATCATCTGAAGAGGATGACCAGAGAGTCTCTCAAAAATCAGCTGAAAAAAATAACAAAGTTTCTGAAGATCTGCCAGAAAGAGATAGTGGAAAACTTTTGGAAAACCAACAAATGCCGGATCAAGATAATGATGTAGAGGAGGATGTTGTTCCTGTGGTGGTAAAGCCAGGACATATCCGCTTTGAGCCACTTGATGAAGGTCTGATCCTCTTATAGGTGTTTATGTTTTAATTTAAAAAATATATTAAAAATATTTTTTCAAATTAAGATTTTTTTTTCAGATTATAAAATCTAAAATACTTTTTTTTTTCAAGTTAAAAAATAAAATCATAGGAAAAAAAAACCTAATTTTCCACCAAACCTATTTACATATAGTATTTTTATTGATATAACATCTCCAATCTCAGTGTTTCATGCGATTTTCTTTGATTCTGATACTAGCACCAAAAATACAAAAGGAAAGCATAACACTATTTATGCTGAATATTAGTTCTGGATGAGCTATATGGTCTAAGTCTGAGAGTCTCATAAAGAAAAGTGTTATTTTTAATATATTTTTTTTATTTTTTATTTTTGAACCATGAAATGTGTTGCCATGGAGAGTTACTAATATCTAAGGGTTTGAGTGCAACAATGAATGTGGCCCTTGCTCTATTAAATGCATGTTGTAATTCTGACATGTTTGATGCATTTCCTTTTCCAGTGAGCACTGATCAGACTGTAAAACAAAATCAAACTCATTTGGTATGTGTCTTTTATCCATCGATCCTTCTAATTCCCTCTTTCTGATCAAGTACATGAGGATGAATGATTATATTTAGTGATATTTATGTTCCTTCCAGATTTACTGGATATTTATGTTAGGGATTCATAATTTCTATTTTCAGCTGATTTCATCCTTTGTTATGAACTAGTCTATCAGTTTGTAGTGACATTTCTTCTCAGCTTCAAATTGATTTTTAAATTAATATTTTGGTTATTCAGGAGAACTTTAAGTGGAATGGAACAACAAACAAAAAGAAGGGCCAAAAATGGGGCATGGAAAAAGCTATATCATATAAAAGGAATGATTACAAAAATGTCAATCAAGAGCGGCCAAGGATGCTGAATAATGGAGTGGGAACTGCATCTCGTCCAATTGACTTTGAGAAGCTTGAATTCTATACAAGCTTGCCTAAGGTTTGTTTCTTTTGGAGTCTCGTTGCCATTGCTTTGGATCATTTTTTTTTTTTTTCAAAACCTCATTGCTGTTGGTTGCATGAATCTTTGCTTCTTTTGATCACTTTAAAGAAATAATTGACATTTATTTTTTCTACGACTTTGGTTTGAATTTATAGTGATTAAGTATGCTAGATATCTGTTCCTTGATCATCCTACTGCATGGAGGTTTAAGTGATTTGCTCTTAAAATTTTGCAGGAAGGGGATGTGATTGCTTATCGTTTGATTGAACTATCTTCGTCATGGACTCCTGAACTCTCATCTTATCGAGTACAGTCTATATGGTTTGAAATATTGTGAAACTCTTACTTGATAGAGAACATGCCATTCATTATGTTTCTTTATCTGTAGGTTGGAAAAATAAAGCGATACGATATCGGGTCCAATAGGGTTAGGCTGATGCAAGTCCCAGGATATCCAGTTTTTCCTGACAAGGAGATAGAGGATGACACATCAGCTTTACCATCTGAGACATCTCCTTATCAAAGAGATGGTTCATTATGGGTATGTTGGTTCTGCCTGCTTGCTTTTGCTTTTCCCTTTTCATTTTATTTTTTGGGTGGGGTGAGAGGGAAAGAGGAGGCTCTAGAGGGGTGGAGGATCCATGTAAGCAAGGTCTGAATTGAATATGCTAGAGTCATGTCCTCGGTAGTTGAAATACTTGGCTGATGAGAAAGGTTCTGGCCAATTTAACAGTGGTGTGCCTTTCAATGTCAATTTGATAAGATTATATTTAGTTTATAATATCTTGACAGCTCATACACACAGTTTTCATGTTACTAAGATGCTTAGGTTTGATGTGCCTTGTTTGTGTCAGTCAATTGTAACTTATTCGTGTATCTTTGATCTAGCCACGCAGGATAACATTTTTAGTACTGCTCTCATTTTATTCTAGAAAGATAACTGAACAATAGAACTTCTCTACAGATTGAGTTTTCATCACTTATTGAAGTTCGACTTGTCAGAAAAGGCAAGTCAAATTCAGAAAAGTCTGTTGCCAATGGAGTTGATGAACCCTGGATCATTGAACAGGACCCCATAACAGATTCCACACTGAACAGTGGCAATGGAACTCATGGCTCTGCCCATGGTATTAATCCTAATCTCTGCTATGCAAATAATCAAACCATAGATTAGGAGTCATATTTTGATGATGTATCTTTATTCCCCAGAAAATGGAAAGGTAAATCCATGGGAAGAAATTGACCAGGCCTTGAGCGCAAAGAAGGAACAGCTATCTCAGGAGGATGATTGGAATAAAGCTGAGAGTTCAGGCAGGAATTCATGGTCATACAAGGCCTTGAGAGGCAGCGCACTGGGACCAACGATGGCTTTACTAAGAGAACAAAAGGAAATATGACTAGAATCTCTCTGCTTTAGAACTTTGAACCCATTTTCATATTTTGGCTGCTTCTAAGGTTTGTGAGCTTTTCAAGGTCCCAATATTTTTTTTTTTATGTGGAATACCCGAGGGCTTGCTGATATCACAATGTTTTGTATGTATACTTTGGTAGTTCTTTAAATTTATTAGAAGATTTCAGCTTATATGGATTAGCTCTCCTGACAATCAAACTTCATTTAACAACCACTGAAGTACAAAGTGAATCCACCGTCACCATTTTCTGCAAAGTCATTCTTCAATTAGCAAGTGATTTCCATCTATTTCATTTGAAAATAAGCTTTTTCAGAAAATAAAATCCACTAAATCCGAAACTATTTACTTTAATTACATGAATAATCAAAGAAAAATGATTAAAAATGAATGCTTTTTTTAGAATGTAGGGGGGCAAAATAATTATAATTGGAAAGTTATATGCTTAATTTTTAAAATTTACTTTGAAGCAGGTTGACTATCAGCCCAAGATTCCTTATCTTGTTTTCCAATTAAACACGTAGTCATATAGAAGAAAAGTTATTCATGAAATCACTGCAAACTCAGAGAATCTTATCCGCAGTCGAGTCAAAAAAAAGGAACTGTCTTCAAAGCGGGAGACTCAAACAAAACAATGTACTAGGCAATTCTGTTGAACCAGCAATAAACAACCGCAATATATGACGCATATTTTTTCCTTGCTAGTAGTTTCCACCTTTTCATGCGACCTCTGGCCTCAAATATTTGGTCAAATATACGCATAATGGCAATTTGCAGAATCAAACCCTACGACTCAATTTAACCACTTGCCTAACGATGACCTCAAAACAGTTGATAATAACTATGCAGTCAAGTCTATCAAAAAACATCAACCTTCTGGACATTATAGACTAAATAAAAGAAAACGGGCAAGGCAAAAAATGGAGACATTCAACAGATATGCCATCAAGAAACTTGTATGCCGCGAAAATTTACTGAAAATTCTTTATCCCTGAAATGAAATTGAACTGAATCTTTATTCCAACTGATATTATGTACTTCTAATTCCTATTAGTGTACAGCAGGCTTGCGTTCTGTACATGATTTGTCAAATCGGGAAATTAAATCCTCTCAATTACATCACACAAGCAGAGAAAGAAACACTTTTTACTGCCTGGGATGCTCACTCACCGTAACAATGCTGAAATAGGTCCATTCCACCCGAATGCTTAGCTTATATAATATCAAACCAATTACGAGAGCAATTGTCATATTTTTCCAGAGACCACCTCGTCCTGTCTGCTGCAGCCCATATTTTGAAATGAGAAACCACTGAGGAGGTTCAGGAATTGCTGTGGCTCTTCATCTTCTCTGATGATCTGCAGACAAGGCATGCTCATTAACTCCACCAACCAAATATATATGGAAACAACACTCTACCAAGAATATGGCTGTGGTATACATGACTAATAACAATGACAAAGAAAAGAGGGAGGGAAGGGCTCAGAAATGGACATGACTAATAACAATGACAAAGAAAAGAGGGAGGGAAGGGCTCAGAAATGGACAGGACTCCTTACAGAAACTACTAGCAGCAATAATAGATGATTGCTTATTCAAAATAAAAAGTAGGAATAATACATAAATTTCCTCCTAAATTATCATTATTTATCAGATTTTCTTCTAAACTAATTGTATATTATATTATCCCCTAATTTTATTGAAAATATCATATTAGTCATTCAAATTTATTTAAAATGTAAAAAAATACACCTTACACTATTGAAAATATTAAATTATCCTACTAAAACTTGTTAAAAATATCAAAGTATCCTCATATTATTGTTTGCATGCACTTCTTGTGAACTGGCTAGTATCATTATAAAGGGTAATATGATATTTTTAATAAATTTATGGGGTAATCTAACATGCAATCAGTTTAAGAAGGAAATATGATAAATAGTGATAATTTAATGGGAAATTTATATAATTCCACTAAAAAATATTCAATAAAAAAAATAAATTTCAAACTAGTTATTGGGCTCAGCGGAGTAGGTACACTGTATACAATTCTAAGATTCAGGCTCGCAAGAGCTAAGCTTTGCAAACAGGAGTTTCAGCCCTCTGATTTTCTATGTAAATTGACTAACCATTACTTCTTATATATGCATAATCTGTTGACAAGTTGTGTTGAGAGGATGATCATGCATTTAACAATTGTAGTTTGAGTAGATTACTTGATATTTGGTTTATGATGTCATTGAACAAAAATAAATGGATGCAACATCTGGCCAACACAAACACCTTAGCATCTACAAGAAATAATTTTCTCCCAATGTTCCTCTCCTCTCTGCCCCTATCTCTCTCTAGGACAACATTAAAGCACCAAAATAGAGTTTCTGTTACCACTAATATCAACAAATATTCCATTGCAACAATCAACAACTTCTGCACACCCTGATAATTAAAATAATCATGTGAAAGATATTAAAAAGAAAAAGGTCTCCAAAGGTCCATCTGTAATTTTGCACAGATTCATCTATATAACACAATCAATAGGTATATAAGTACAAAAATAAATATGGTCAATAGCAAAACAGAAAAGGAATAGGTCACATGGGATGTAGGGTTACTCAATTGAAAGTTCCTCGACTTGTCTACAGTAATATCATGCTTCAGTTTTTATTCCAATTAAAATGTAAGGATCAGAGTTCTTTCTTCCAAAGTTTCTCCTTTCCTGGTGATGTCTCATTCATTTTGTGATGCAGAAGAATTTAATAAAAGGAATTTCCTATTGTTCATCTCATAGCAGCTACTTCAAATTATGCCAACTTTCTAAGCACATATAGTCAATAACATTCATACCTCAAAATTATAAAATTAATGCTTCAAAGATAGCACAAAAACGCATTTTGATCACTATATATTAAAGTACCTGCATAGGGGTATTAGCAGGGCAATTAATTTGACTGAGGAAGTTGTGAAGAATCGCCTTCCAATAAAGACAACTATCCGTGCCAGTGCCAGAGCTGCTTATCAACACACTTTCCCCTTTTCCAGAGAATTCTCTGCCTAACCACACATATACAATTCCAGGATTATTTGAGTGTGAACTTAAATCTGGAGCCAATAAAATGTACACTGATCCAGAGTCAAGGACACAAAAGCCATGCATGTCAAGTTTGTTCATGGTAGGCCACTGATATAGAACTGGAGTGGTAATCTCGCACAAGGAATGGGAGCTATTGTATTCTTTTAATTCTTCAATCTCGCTTTGAGATCCATTGCCAGGACTGCTGCTATCAGCATCCATCATTTGCTCTTCTCTGATGTTTTCATGCCCAAGATCCTCCATCACATCATCATCCAAGTCTGGCAGAGAAAAGGACCAGGATCTTATCAACTTCCTAGGGACTTGAGGTCGTTCTTCGACAGAGGGTAACATCATCCGAGGTGGAGGATTACTCCCTCTGCGCTCTGCAATAGAAAGGGAATTCCCTTTCAATGATGAAAAATTACTTTCTGATCTCAAAGCATTATTAGCAGGAAACATCTTTGTAGGGGAGGAGGGAGTTTCTTTGTAAGGTAAACAAAACTTTGATTCCTGGGAAGTGGTCTTAATATACAACGGATCTGTGGCTTCCAAGCCAGATGGTGAAGGCTGCCGAGAAGACAAGTAAGACAAATCAGACCAATTAGAGGATGACGGTGAGAAAGTAAATGAACTAGATGAGTAGTCAGAGGTTGAAGGCGAGAGCGTGGGCGACTTATAACTGAACTTTGGACTGTTTTCTGGAAAACATGAAGAAGAATCTGGGGAACCTGAACCACTGGGAGTGGGTGGTGGCACTAATCGATCACTGAGGGAAATTGAGCATTCTGCTTCTCTAGAATCCGCAATCCTATCTGGACTGCTATTAGGGAAACAATCAAAGGAATCTGGAGAACCACATGGAAATGCTGATGGTGATGATGTTGATGGATAATCAACCCACGAATCTGGCTGTTCAGATTCTCTACAAGTATCTGTAACCATGTCTGATCCTCCAGTAGATGCAACGCAGTCATGTTTCAGCCTGGATGAAGTGAGAAATTCTTTCATCATGCCATTAGCAAACTTCTGCCTTAGTCTGCCCCATCCACCTTCCCGTGCAGGAAGGCAAGTTTCTGATTCAGCATTTGATACAGAAAACGGTGGAACAACCCCACCAGCGAGTGCCTTGTGGAAAAGTCCAAAATCCAAATCATACTCATCAACCTTCCTCTCAGAAACTGCTCTACACATTTCATTATTATTGTTCTCGGAAGACAAAGCTTCTTCCCTTTTGAGTGCATTTTGGCTATCATCTGCTGGGACTTGTCCAGTTGCCAAAGCATCCCAAAACTCTGATGGCTCCTCCCCTTCCTTGATGGTCAAGATTGGACCCTGGGCCCTTTCGTACCGAATGACCTGATTGGCAGCTACTTTTGCTTGATTCGCCATCGCTGAATTGCACTTCTTCCCCAGCCAAACAAATATGGCAGTAGGAACATGGACGATGAATGCACCCCTTGAATCAAGTCCTCGAACATCTGGCTGGCTCAACATTTTTGGCACAAGATGGAGAGGATCATATGGTGAGTGTGGAGCCATCCTATACACCCTAAGCACAGAATTTGGGCTAGCTGGTACCGCATGTACCCGCTTCTGGCACTGAAGAAGTTGGCAAGCAAAACCCATGTTTGGATTTGTCACACCTCTAGCTGCCTTAACGTATTGAAATGCATCTTCAAAGCTCTGTCCCTCTCTCCACATA
Organism: Excoecaria agallocha; assembly: GCA_037975025.1. NCBI lineage: Eukaryota > Viridiplantae > Streptophyta > Magnoliopsida > Malpighiales > Euphorbiaceae > Excoecaria > Excoecaria agallocha. Next base: position 56,491,396 of record CM075807.1, on the reverse strand, counting down.
AGGTAGGCAATAACCAAAGAAGTCGATCTAGAAACTCCTTGGCAACAATGGACAAATACCCTTCCATCTTGTTCTCGAACATCTTCAAAGTAATCAAACACATCATACAAAATGCTGGTGATATCCTCTGATGGGCTATCTTGCAACCAAAGTGTCTTGTACACAAGATCATTCTTGAAATACTCAGGACAAACAAACCCAACACAATTCAGAACATGAGTGATTCCATTTTGGCGCAAAACTTCACGATTCTTAGCCACAGCATCACTCCCTAAATAAATATGATTAGCAATCCTTGAGCACTCCTTGTCAAAAAAAGCAAGCTTATCCTTCTTAAACTGAAACTCCCTCACAGGGTGCTCCAATTTGGAATTATCAAGGGTTTTGACAGGCCCTCTTGGAGTTTGTGGATTAGGCCAAACCCCAAGATCATCGGAGCCCGCAGTGGGCCACTCCTCAACAGGGCGGCGCGTGATGGAAAGAGGTTGGAGTGGAGGCAAACAGGACCTTGCCTTGCTATTAGTCTGAGGTCGGGGGATAGGTTTAGTAGGTGACCTATCAGTCCATGAAACAGACCGTAAGTAACTTTTCCGGGGAACACCACCAGCACCAGCAAGGCGATCATTATCCTGTTGGCCTAACATCTCGAATTAAGCTCAAAGAAATTCCACAAATAAACGGAAACCCATTAAAGGATTCTTCCAGGAAAGGCCATTGGAAACAGTAAGTTGGTTACTTTACAATAAAGAAGTGATTGCGAAATCTCAGTTTATCAATTCTCTCCTTTTATTTTTTTTTGTCTTCACCTAAAACTCTTGACTCTTTTATTCTCCAAAACAAAGAAGAAGAAGTAGTAGAAAAATCAAATACGAAAAAAAGACCCAGTAAAAGGCCAAGCTGGGGGCCGACTGCAACTTAGTTAAGAGTTACGAAAAGATTCAACAAAAGAGAATAAGAAAGTGAAGGAAAGTGCAACAGAAGAAAATAAAAAAATCCCATTAAAACTAATAAATCTAATGACAGCCTGAGATTGTTGAAGAAAGACTTACAAAGTTGAAGAAAGCTGACATCAAATGAGAAAGCTAGAACCTTTAGGTTTGGTGTGCGAGCGAAGCAGCCAGCAATTTCCTGAAATTCCAAGAAATAGAAAATTTGGAAAATTTTTGGAGTAGAAAAGTTGGTAAACCATTCAAAGGAGAGAGAGAACTGAGTTAGACAGAGCGAGTTTCGACTGAGTCAGTCAGTCAGTCAGCAGATGGGATTGGTTGAGAAGAAGAACGGGTCAAAGGTGACATGTCATCATATGAAGCCCATTTTAATCATGCATGTCAAGTCTTGTGATGTCATTTACGTCGTTTTGAGATTTTGTTTTTTTGGAAATTATTATTAACTAATTTATTTATTTATTTATAAAATAGGTTGCTGTGAGTGCAGGCTACGATTACGGAGCTGTGAGGGCACCGTTCGAGAGGGGGAACCAAAATTCTGGATCATGTTCATATCCGTAAACAAATAAATTTACAAACAAATTTAGCTCAACTCCTCCGGTGAAAATTTATTGTTCAAATAATGGCAATTCGAACTCGTGCATATGCGAAATGTAATCAATAATTTATTAAATAATATTATATATGCATTAAATTAGAATAAAATAATGTTCTCTTAATTTTTTTATCTGTCATTTTTATTATATTTATAAAAATTAAAAAATATTAATTATATCTAAATTTAATATTAAATTGTGTAATTTTTACTAAATTATCAAATGTAACTCGTTTTAAACAAATTAATTTTTTTTAAAAATAAAATTAAGTTACATTGAAAAATTTTGTTAAAAAATAGCACGTAAAAGAAAACGAAATGAGTACTATGTTATTTATTGAATTTCATTGCATTTGTATGAATTACATATAAATTTAGTAGAAATTATTTGTACGATTCTGACTATTTTTTAATTTTATTATAATTCAAAATTTACTCTTTTATACCCTAAAAAATATATTACTATCAAAAGGAATTTTAAACGTAATAAACACCAAAAAAAAATTGCTATCAATTTATTATAATTTAATTATGCCAAAACATTGGAGAGTGGATTGAAATAAATAAAAGTTCAAAAGTTAAATTTGATGTTCATTGAAAATGATTAAATCTTTTATGTAAAGTTCAATGTTGGATTATCATAATCTATGCAAACAGATAAATTAAATAAAAAAATAGAGAGCTAAAGTTGTTATAATTACAGGGTAAAAAGGGGAAAGCACATTGAACAAAAAGGTATGCAAAAATCAAGCTCTTGCCAAACCAATAAATCCATAATATAAGTGCCAATTAAGTTTGGTGAAAGATTCCAATATATATATATATATGTGTGTTAATATGAGCCGAGTTGATAGTTTTGAATTTAAATTTCTAATAATATTTATAGTTATAATTAGATATTATATATCTATACTTAATTTAAAAAATATAAAAATATTAATTAATTTAAATTAAATAAATTTACTAAAGTTACAAATACTAATTTCAATTGAAATTACTCCATTCATTCGATTGTATATGTTACTTTTATTGTTTTTACTATAATTAAAAAATAATATTTATACTTAAATTTAATATTAAAGTGTATCATTAAAATTAAATTATGAAATTTTATTAATTTTAAATAAATCAACTTTTATTAAAAAATTAAATAAAAAAATTAAATTATATCGAAAATCTAAAGACGATATATAAATGAAATTTAAATTTTGATGAAAATAATTGCATATAATAAAATGCAGATAGTAATTATAATGGTGCTTAAGGTAATTAAGTCTTAACGATGGCTGATCTTTCGATTTTTTTTATTATTATTATTTGATATACAAAATTTATTGCTGACTAATTTAAATTTATGTTGAATAAATCTATAAAAGTATAAAGTGCTCATTTTTAAATATTAAAAAAGTACTATCAATTAATTTGCGGAGAAATAACTTATATCATCATATTATGATTACTTTTTTTAACAAAAAGAAATAAATAAAGTGATGAGAATTAATAAAATTCAAATAAGTATGCATTAAATTTAAAGAGATTGGAAGGGACAAAAGGAGAGGAGTGGGGCTATAGGCAAATGGGTCAGCGAGATTGCTATTATTATTATTATTATTATTATTATTATTATTATTATTATTATTATGGAGGATTCAAAGTTCAAACTTAAATAAAATCCAACCTAATGGGTATAGAGTGTAGTTGAAATTTGACCCAAAAAAAGAGAGCAATAATTTGAAATTGCGAACCAATAAAACTATCCACTTGGAGGACAAATTCATAATCTATAATAAGGGTGTGCAAATGATCGGTTCGATTTTGGATCAAACTGAATAAATCAAAAATCAAACTTTCCAAATTAAAAGAATCGAATCAAAAACCTAAGTTTTTAGAACCGAAGTTCTGCACACCCTTACTCTATAATATTTACTTCAAGGCCTCATCTTCTAGTTATATGCAGCCACAGACACACACCCATAAATGCTGTGCTATTCATGACACATCCGCAGTTGAAAGAATTATTGTTTTTTGATGAGTTAATACATGATTCCGTTAAATTATCATTGTTTTATATATTACTTCCTATAATTAATCGAATATTAAATTATTCATTAAAAATATCTTGTTATTTCTTTGTTGTTGAGGTAGGTGATACATCATAAAAAGTAATGAATAATGATATAAATAATATAATATTTTTAATAAATTTAAAAAGAGTAATTTGATATTTTTAATAGTATAAGAGTATTATTTAAACTCTTAACAAATTTAAGAAGGTAATTTATCAAAAGCAAAAACAATAATCGATAATAATTTGAATAAAAATTTGTATATTATTTATCACTTTTTTAAGTAATTTCTTCATTAGAATCTAGCTTTATTGGCTCGATATTTGTTAAAAAAAATTTACTGACTTCATTAATCCAATTTGCACTAGATAAATTCATCAAATGATAAAACATTATTTTTCATATATTTTAAAAATGTTACATATAATTAAAATTCGAATTCAAAATCTTTGATTAAAAAAAAAAACGATTTACCATCGTAGTTTATCTTTTAAATTAAAAAAGTTATGATTATTACTCCATTCAACTTCAACATTTAATTTGGGTTATTAATTAACTTTAATCTTTGAGGCTGAATTAAATTATTTGTTTGGAGAGTAAAGATATATTAAAAACAAAAGTGAGATTTGGTTATTAAGAATGTTGGAGCAAATGAATTTTATTATGGAGGTGGTGCACTTAATTGGGTATGACCACATGGATGATGATCCTTGCACATTAAGTTACAGAGGATTTTATTTTGTTTCCACCCCCATTATTCTGAATTCTAGAAATATGTATTTCAAATTTTCAATCATATAAATATAATATATATGTAAATATATGCATTACAAATCAGTTTTTACATTGAATAATATACTTCCTTTGAAACATTCTGGATAGTCATTGAAATTTTGTAGACCACTTGCAGATGGAGCCAAGGGCAGAATACAACTTAGAAGACATATATAAATCATAGTATTTATCTTATTATAAATTATTAGATTAATTTTATTTAGACACCATCCATATCTTTATCCAGGGATCAAATTAATAATCTATAGAAAATTTTTCTCCATCAGTGCTCCTAGCTAAACCTGACCTTCATTAAAAACTCAATCATTGCTATTAAGTGTTATTTTATTAATAATCGAATCGTTACTAATTGTTACTTGGTATTAAATATCGATAGTTTAATTTATTTGATACAATATATTCAGATATTATATAAAAACTCTCAATTTCATTGAATAAATTTCTCTAAACTTATATACATACATTTTTTTTAACTAAATCTCTCTCAATATATTAACTTAATCATCACATACTCTATTATTAAAATTTACCAAATTTTTTTATTTTTCAAGTGACCGAAAGTGTTAAGACAGCTATCTAATATATACATAATAATGTGTACTAGTAACTTAATATATAAATAAATAATTAACTAAATCCGATTTTAATTAAAAAAATTTTTGAGTATTAATATGGTGTACCGTAAAAAACGTGCTATAAGATTTATACCAGAAAAAAAATAAAAATAATTTATTTTTTTTTATCATACAATATGCATAGTATATTGTATCGAATTATTTTTCCCTGCTTTCTATTAAATAATGGTTAAATAAATATATAAAAGTAGAATTATGGGGAAACAATTGGAGCCATGCAAGACCCAAATAGAAAAGCCACGGAAGGCCCAAAGAGCAAAACCCAGGCTCAATGAGTCTTCAGCCTAAGGTACACCATCTCCAATCAGCTCCGCAAAATACTGAATTTAGTGTCAAATCCAAACCCGAACATTTGGGCCCAATCTCCTATTCACTTAGCTCCTCTTCCTTGCTCTTCCACTCTTCCTGCATCGCCGAAACCAGGTCCCCTTCTGCCTTTCCTCTCTCTGATTTCTCCACACTTATTTCTTCTTCTCGTTTCTACAATCATGCCATTACTAGTTTGAGCTTAAATTTTTCATCTTTTACTGATTATGTGTTTGCCCCTCCATTAACCGTCCCCATGAGGTTACCGTTCCGGACTTTGCTATGCATATCGCCCTGACATGTATCGATCTTTGGGCGCTCATCGCCTCATTTACCGTTCTCGCATTGCAAGCTGTGTCAAGGCCGGCCTCATCGATGAAGCAGTCCAAGTGTTCGACGAAATGACTCAATCTAACTGTCGCGTTTTTAGCATCGATTACAACAGAATTATTGGCGTTTTAATCCACCATTATCGCTTCGATTTAGCCCAACGTTACTATTCTAAAATGGGTCTTCTCGGGTTCTCGCTATCTCCTTTTACTTACTCTCGCTTCATCTCGGCTTTGTGTGAAGTAAAGAACTTTACACTCATTGATGAATTGCTACATGACATGGAGAGACTTAATTGTGTACCTGATATTTGGGCTTTTAATATTTACTTGAATCTTTTGTTTCACGAGGGTAGGATAGAATTAGCTCTAGAGGTGTTTGAGAGAATGGTTGAGAGAGGGAGGGAACCTGATGTTGTAACATACACTATTATTATTCACGGATTTTGTAAAATCAAGAAGTTTGATGCTGCAATTCATTTTTGGCGTGATATGATAGATAAGGGATTAAGACCGGATAATAAGGTCTGTGCCGCGCTTGTTGTTGGGTTGTGTGCTGGAGGAAAGGTAGAACTGGCTTATGAACTTATAGTTGATGTGATGAAGAGTAGGGAAGTTAAGTTGAGTGCACTGGTTTACAATGCATTGATTAGTGGTTTCTGCAAAGCTGGTAGGATTGACAAGGCACATGCAATTAAATCTTTCATGAGAAGGACTCAGTCCGAGCCGGATGTAGTTACATACAATGTGTTATTAAATTATTTTTGTGACAAGCTAATGTTGGTGGAGGCAGAGAAGTTGCTGAAGAAGATGGAGGGAAGTGAGATAAAACCTGATGTTTACAGTTATAACGAGCTTCTCAAGGGACTTTGTAAAGCAAAAGGCCCAGATAGAGCATATTGTTGGATGATCAGCAAGATGGGGCCCAAAGGGTTGTATGATGTTGTTTCATACAATACCATCATTGAAGCATTTTGCAAGGAAAATGAAACTAGAAGAGCTTATGAGCTTTTCGATGAAATGGGACAGCGGGGGATTATGCCAGATGTGGTGACATTCACTATACTTATAAACGCTTTTCTTAGAAAAGGTAGTTCTGATATAGCAAAAAGGCTTCTCGATCAGATGAATGAAATGGATCTTTTGCCTGATTGTGTATTTTATACCACTATTATTGATCACCTATGCAAGAGTGGAAAAGTAGAAATGGCTCTCTCAGTTTTCCATGATATGGTTGGACAAGGAATTTCGCCCGATGTGATTTCATATAATGCCCTTATAAATGGGTTTTGCAAATCCTTCAGAATACATAAAGCAATGCGTTTATATGAAGAAATGCAAAGTAGAGAATTATATCCTGATGAAGTGACATACAAATTGATAATTGAAGGACTTATAGGGGAAAAGAAGCTGTCCGATGCTTGTCAGGTCTGGGGTGAAATGATGGAAAGAGGCTTTACTCTTGACACAGCAGCTTCTGAGATACTCATCAGCGCCAGTTCAGGTCCAGCTGCATCAACATGAGAAACGGTATGTATCTCGTAATTCTAATCTTTCCGAGTTTAGTGATGCTATAACCATACAGAGTAGGCGAGTTAATGTAGAACGATAGTTTTGCAGGCATTATTTGATTGCTCTACTTTTCGTTTCTCTTTTATTTTTACTGGAGCAGTATCGACTTCTGATGGTGCAAAATTACTTGTTGAATTTTAAGTGCCTGGCCTTCACAAACTTGTTGATCTGAGGATACAGAGAGTACTTGTTATTAGCCAGAAAATTATTTGAAATAATTTGTGGTAAGGGCACCGCACAAAGGCAATTGTGGTCTTCTGTATGCAATTGGACTCTCGAGAATTCAATTACCAGATCCTCCTTTAATAAGTATTGCTGATATGGGTGTTGGTTTTATTTTTTTTTTTCCTCTATTTTTTTGGGTGGGGGCAGTTCACTAGGTTGCCTTTCTGAAGCTGTTATGTGATGGTTTACTTGTAAAAAGTGACTTATATCCTGTAAAACTTCTTGTGGCCTATTACCCATTACTATAAAGCCATTAGATCACCTACTGAATTTGCCAATGGTTGAAGTTGAAAATGGTGTGCATACTCTTAAGCAGGTCAGTCATGGGTTACTATTTCTTTACAGTACATCGTTTTCATTCATCAAATGTGTCACGGTACTTCATGTTTTCTGGCTGCTTGGCACATAATTTTGTTGCATTTTTTATTGATGATAAAATTTCTGTTTTCCAGGTAGAAAGTTTCTGGCATTTGGTTTAGTTGTTTCGTTTTCTTGTCTTTGTGGTCTATCATAGATCCCAAAGTTCATTGGATGCAACAGGCCCATACTCTTCCCAACTAATTCCGTGCCTTGATGGTGATATACAGTAATGAAAACTGGTTTGAGCTACCTGCTTTGCTTAACTTTTCTTAGAAATGAATAATTATTTTAGGCACAAATTCCTGTTAATTAAATGTGAGAGTCGAAACAGGTATTGTCATGAGGAATATAAGTTGGAGCAATATCATAGCAATCTCATTTATATGCAGTGCATGTTCTGGGACTCGGTGCTGCTGGGACAATATAATTCAAAAACATTTTACTCAACCTTGTAAGATTTCTTCCCCCCTAGTGTAGGTACTGGTACCCTTATATTGCAAGGGAACATTACCAGCTAATTGTTTCATTCATTCATCTGTGTTGCCTTGAGTGATAGCACGTGTGTTTTATGTTTTTGGTTGGGTGAATCATAAAACCATATACTTAGTACGATCTTGATTGGTTGATTTTTTTTTTTTTTAAATTTCTTTATAAGGCTCCAATTTGGGTTCAAGCTTGCAACCATTCAGCAGGCTTTGATGAGACGATCACAGACTCAAAGTTCATCCATAAGTTGCTGATTTTTTGCATGGATACCATTTCTCTCTGGTAGAATGAAGTGCCTACATGTGGGTATCCATCCATGATACACCTTAATTTTAAGAGAATGGAAGTTCTGGAGAATGCTACTTCATGCTTTGAATTTCTGATATGCAGAGGTATAACTTCTCGATACTAAGCACGTCAAAATTGACGCTCAGGCTATTCCTTATTCAACTTCTGCAACTGCTACTGCTTGCTATTATTTGTTCATATAGTATAAACAAAAATGCGGTTGAATGCAGATTTTTTCAGATGAAGCTGAAGTTTTTCCGACTCAAACTTTACTAGGCAATTAAAGGAAGTGAAGCAGAGATTACCAAATGTTGATTATGCATATGGACATCCATGTATCAGCAATGCAACTCTAATTTTGCAAATAGATGTTCAATTGGGTAAAGATTTTCACTGAATAGAGAATACCATGGACGAAACAAATTTGTGGAGCTATAATTTTTCAAGGAGTTATGCTTTTGAAGTGCCATAACTGACTACTGATCACTTCCTAACCCTGAACATGTGTGAAAAATTTACGGCATGCCAAGTTGTTTTGCTTATATGAAGGTAGGCAAGATTTATGGCACTTCTCATTTTTCAACCGGCTTATACTTCCTCTGAAATGAGGACGACTTAAGGCTATAAGTCCCAAATCACTGGTTAGAGCGTTTTGATTGCAACTAACTATTATTCACTGGTGATGGAAATTGATCATGCCTTCTATTTTAATCAAGATTATGCAGCATAATTTTATTCTTAGTATAAGTTTATTCATCTACTGAGATCCATTTTATATGGGTAGCTGTTCACTTCCTCCACTTATAGTTATTGATCATTGTTCTTCACAAAATTGGAAAAAAGTATGTATAGACATATAGTCTGTGAAATTATCCTTTTGCTTATTTTTCTTGAAGCAAATCCAAATTGTTCGGAAATTGATGCGAGGTGGACCACAGATTAAAAGGTTGTGGAAGAGAGAGGAAGGCAGTCGCGGGAGAAGGTTTTAAGGCTTCGCTGAGGAGTATTATTATCAATTTAACCAGGAAAAGCCGACCAAAATGTGAAAGCTACGAGCAGTCTGTCAGGGGAGAAAGGGCCAAGGAAAGTTCATGTTCATGGGCTCTTATGTGCTAGTCTTCTCGTAACTGGAGCTAAGTTCATTTTAGCACAGCACTTGAAAGAAAAGGAATCATCAGCAAAGATTACTTGCCTCCCATAATTAGCTTGTATTTGATTCTTCGCCTTAAATATGAATCCTACTTTAAGTTTTCATGAAGGCAATCCTCTATTCCCACCTTGGCTTAACACATAGCGCTTCATATTCCTCATTTATTCTCTTCCATTCTTCGTTTCCTTGCTAAAATTGTTACTTCTACCATGACTCACCCAGAAACTAATCCTCACTTCATTAGACCATTACGGGAAGGTCCACACTCCCAGCTACAACCTAGTCCAGTGGTTTCACCACCTCAGCACCAAAGCCAACACAATGAGCTACCTCTTCCCCGCGGGACTAAACAACATCAAGGTCAGCGTTCGAAGCACAAGGGACCACGAGGAAGGGAACGTGAATCTAATTATCCGTTTCATGCTCCATGGAAGGATTCAGCCTCACGTCAACCCCAACAACCCCATGTTTATCCTCAATATCTGCCTTTGCACCCTAATGATTCACGACATGACGGTGAGTTTCATAGTCCATGGGTGATTCCACCAAGACATCCAAGTGAAGACCAACGTGTTCATGATCCAAGGCGTGATGGCAAACACCATAGTCCCTGGTTGCTTCCACCACAGCACCGAGATGAAGATCTCCATGGTCACCAGCTTGCACAGAAAAAGCCTCAAGATCAACATCCTCAACAGCTTGATCGTACGCGGATGACACCATCACAACCCCGCGACCATGATCGTGAACCTGAGGGTGACCACTATGCCCTGCATCCTCGTGATTCCAAACCACTCCCGCCACAGGGCCGCCCTCGCCACACACATGGTTTGAGAGCACCTGCCCCTCGGCGAACTAAGCCAATAACATGGGTGGGCGCAGTGTTATGTGCCATTTTTTGGATTGTAATATTTTTAGGAGGTCTCATTGTGCTCATTCTATATTTAGTCTATCGCCCCTGTAGCCCCTTATTCGCGGTGTCTAGTGCCACCTTGAATGCAGCCTACATTGATGCAGGTTTTCTGCTCAATGCTGATATCTCTATTCTTGCAAATTTCACCAATCCAAACAAGAAGGCTAGCGTTGACTTCAATCACATGATCATTGATCTATACTATGGGACCACTCTTATAGGTACGCAATATATCGAATCTTTCTCAGCAGCAAGGACTGAGTCCAGATTTGCAAATATTCATATGATAACTAGTCAGGTTCGGCTTCCTTTAGGGGAAAGCATGCAGCTTCAGAATCAAATGAGTAGAAATGCAATTCTATTTAACATTAAAGGAGTTTTCCGAGTGCATTCAAACCTGGGAAGTTTTCTGAGATACTCCTATCGGCTATATGGCCATTGCACCATCATGGTGGCTGCCCCGCCTACCGGAGTCCTAAGAGCAACCAGATGCAGAACAAAACGTTGAGTTTGATCCACAACTGAGGAACTGATTTTGCATTGTCAATAATTATTCTTTTTCATTACTTTTTAATTTCTTCTTGAAACTACCTGTTATATTGTTGTCAAAGACTTGTCCGCCTCAACTTTAATCTGTGTTAGTTTCATTTCTTTTTGATCCAAAACTGTCACATTCAAACAATGAAATTCCTCCCTCCACCCCCATCCTGTAAAAAGGGTCAGTGTAAGCAGTTCTCTGGCAAAAACTTAGTTTGGAGAAGCAACAGAAACAAACAGAGAGAGAGAGAGGGCAATAGTTGCAGCACATAAATATGGAGGAGAAAAAATATTTCCTTGCAACAAATTATATACAAATGCTCAATACAGAAAATTACAAAGATGCCTCAAAATCCTGGCTAGCCCTCTCCGCTCCTTCACACTGATGAGAAACAAGTTAATAATAATAATACAATAATAGAAAAGAAACCAGGAACCTAAACTAGCCAGTTCTCTCATTAGTCATCACAGAATGACCATATAAACCATCCCATAATAAGAAAACATCAAAAACTCGTCTTCTTAAAATCTCCTGTAGTGATCCCTTGTAAAGAAGGGATGCCTTAAGGCTTCATGAGCAGTTAATCTATTGGATGGATCGTATCTAAGGAGACCTTGCAGGAGATCAATAATATCCCCAGCAGAGTGATCGACATGCTGCATTACAATATTCTGCCAGAAGAAATATAAATGTGAGCACAAAATAGAGCATAAAAATATGAAGTGGCCTTGATCATATTCCAAAATTTATGGAGTAAAGACACAGTATGACGTCGGAGTAACAAGGGTAACACACAGAGAACCTGGAGACGAGGTAGCTTCATGACAGCTTTGATGCTTTCCCGAGAGGTTGCACCATCTGGCCAGTCCAACCTACCCCTTCTAATATACTTTTCTGCATGTCGACTGAATCCAACACAAACCCACCAAGGGGAAAGATTAAAACTTGCTGTAATGAAGTTTTCTAGGAAACTTTACAGGAATTCTCAGAAGAAAACATACTCGGCTTTTCTTAGCATGTGCTGAGGCAATGGGCCCAGAACCCTTTCCATCATTGCCAAGTGCTCTAAGTTCTCATGAGTCTGAAACAATGCTTCTCCCTGCAGAAAATTTGTACAAAAGCTTTATTTATTTGTTTGTTTTAGGAACTAGAAAATGCATTCTGAATCTCAAATACTAGGTGAACCTACCGAGCAAAGTTCTACTAAGATACAACCCACACTCCAAATGTCACATGGATAACTCCATCCTAGCCCTGATGCATGAAATAAGCTTACACATTAAGCTCAACTAATATAATGATGGGAAAGATCCATGCGAGGGACACATGGCAAACCTAGAATAACTTCAGGTGCTCGATAGTGTCGGGTAGAAACGATATAGTTGTGCTCATTATGCCCATAAGCTGTACTGCCAAAATCAATAACCTTAATAGCACTTGACTTTGGCAATCTCTTGTAATAAGTCCCCTCAGTGGGTGAGATTGATGGAACCTGCAATAACACAATATTGGAGTTAGGCATTAAAGTTCTGCACAAGAGGCATGAAACAACAACATTTACAGAAAAACTAGTTATAGAGGCAAAAACAAATTTGGAAAGCAAGGAGGATCCAATTACCAACAAACATTTATGTACAAACATGCACAATGTGATGCGTACCTTGTAGTCAGGTATTTTTACATATTCTGAAGACACAAAAAGTATGTTCTCTGGCTTCAAATCAGTATGGATAAGGCGCAAATTGTGCATGACTGCAAATGAAAAAGGTTGAGTCAACATAAGAACTTTATTAATCCAACCTCAGAGTTGGCAACATCTTACTGAGCAAATCAATGCTTCCTAGGATAGAATAATGAGAGAAGGAACTTTAATTAAATAGACATGAGGAAAGTGAAACATTCACTGAGCAGCAAAATAATATAATCCATGCAACTTGAAAAATAAAGTTTGCAATAGGAGAAATAGAAGAAGCAACGATCACACACATGCTACACACTCCAAGAGTTGTCTGCCAAGCTCGCGTACAAGATCAACCGCAAATGGACGATAATTATTTTTGCGAAGAAAATCATACAAGCTTGGTCCAAGCATCTCAAATACCTGTTAAATCATTTAAATCCACCACCAAAACTTAATCCCCAGATTATTAATGAAGATGGGGAAATGACATCATTGTGAAAAAAATTATATACTTACAATACAGATATGGTTACGGTAATCAAACCAGTTTCGAATTTGTACACAACTGCAAAGAATAAGCCCACTTAACAAACAACAAAGTTTACCTCAAAGCCTACTTAGGAGCAAATAGAGAATTCCACAATTACACTCACCGGCTACCATTTCTATCACACCTTCCAAGCAAGTGGAGCACATCAATTTCCAACATTGCTGCATCACGGTACTTCTTTGTGCTGCGCACAACTTTTATGGCAACAATCTCTCTTGCTTCCCTGTCCCAGCATTCTAAAACCTGACCAAAGGTTCCTGCAGAATTAAAAGGATTTAGTAACATGCTATAAGTGAATAATAAACATAAAATGGTCCCTGGAAAGAAACAAGCAAGGGAGAAAGAAGTCATCAATTAGAAAGAACCTGATGTAATTCTTATTTGAAAGGACACTAACCTTCACCAATTTTTCTCTGAATTTTATCTGCATGTGTAAGAAGAAAGAAGCATGAGAAAAATTCCAAGATATAAAACTAAAAAGCATATTAAATATACAATAAAGGAAACCATCAAGATTTAAAGCTTTTCAATTTAAATATATTGATATAAAAAGCTAGTGAAAATAAATTTTGAAAAGGCACGGAGAAGAAGTTGTTCTTTCTTTTAAAATTTTCTTTTTTGAAGTTTTTATGTAAGCTAGAAGCTGGACAGTATTTAGTTTCAATGGTAAACCAGTGGACTTATGCAGAGCAATGCAGGAACAGCATGACACTTTAAGACAATTAACTCACATCAGATATATAAAACACAAAAAATTAAAAAAATAGCCTGAAACATTCACCTAAAAATTTAAAATGAACTCTCAACGAAAGATGGAAAAAGTAATTAAAATGAAAAATAAAATTTATGGACAACATGCAATTTGGCGCATGGAGCTTAGCATGCAACATAGCAAGTGACATGCAAAAGCCTATCAAATGGTGTTTAAGTGTAATTACAGCGAGAGGTTAAATTCTCCCCAAGAGCAAACATGTAATGTCCATCTTTGTCATCGTCTCGCCATGGGGGAGAGCCTTTTTGAGCCAATCCTTTTACAAATAGACTAGCATGGTCTGGGAGTACCCTTGATGGTCCAATGCTTGTTCCATTTCCAATCTCTTGTCCATAATACAATCCTGACTGAGCCTACACACAGCCATTTGTTCATTCTTTGCAACATAAACAAACATTATAAAAATACCCCTTCCTCAATATCCACTTCATCCAGGATGTTCCCTTGTATACTACCAAATCAAGAACAACCTTGTAATCTTTACGCGATATCAGAAGAATCAAATTAGAATTATTATTGGAAGGATTAGATACTATGCAAACAGACATGCATACTTGACATGACTCAACCAAAAGTCAGAATTATGCACAAGTTCAAGTAAGCTATATGAATCATTTTCTCCAATTTGCTCCATGCATTGTCTAATTTTGGATACCTGCCCAGTTACTTCTAATCTATGAGTTAAACAACCAGACCAAATAAAAATCATCTCGAGCAAAAATTCAGACATTTGGGAAAAGAAGCCAAGACTCCATAATTTTTTTTCATTTATCAATCTATCATGTTCTTTCCATCAAGCTAGCTGCATTGGTATAATTAAAAAAAAAAAAATCATTAAGCTTCACAAAAGAAATCTCCGCTGATTTAATAGGTAAAGAAATTTCTTCAATTTATTCTATGTAAATAAAAAGATAAAAATTATTCCTTGTCTTTACGATTGCATCAATCTCCACGAAAATATGACATACAAAAATTTATTTTAATCATGAAACGAGAAAAATTTGCCCCGATACATAACTCACGACAAAAATTCAACAAAGCCGTTAAAAAAAAGAAAAAAGATCAGAGCCATCGAGAAGAATTATTCTCAAATTATTTAGTAGGAAAACAAACAGAGCATGAACGGAGAAAATTCATCCGAATCCGATCCAATTATTTTGGGGAAAAAACTGGAAAGATCAATAATACCTTTGTGTGAGCTTGAGGAATATCCCAAGCAAATCTAGGCCTCTTTCTGGGACGACGATCCATGTGATTATGCGGGAATTGAGTAATATAATCCATCTCCATCTGATAATTGAATCAAACCCTGGATCGAATGGATTAATCTGAGATCGATTAAGCTTGAGTACAGGAATAATTGCCCTAACCCTTGTTCATACGGATTTCTTTTGTAAGAGTTGATCTAGACCGTCCATCTTGGTTGACCATAGTTAGTTGGCTACAACTGGAATTTAACTGTGGTTAAGTTATCCATTTTCTTTTAATAACTTATTCCTTTTTTCCTTTGGTTAAGTTTAGCAAATTTCACAAATAAATTTTAGCTCCTAATTACTTTTTGTTATAATCTCCAAATTATAATAAGTTTGTCATTCTTTCTTTGCAGAATAACACTACTCTTGTTAAGAAAAACTAAGCATATACGTGTGTGTATATATTTCAGGTTTTTAATTTGTTTTATATATATATATATTAATTTGTTTTTTTTTTATATATATCCAAAAAGACAATTAAAAACCTGAAAAATTAATGGAGGGTTTTTCAGGTTTTTAATTTTTTTGGATATATATATATATATATATATCAACCACAAATTTCTAAAGATAACGTTGCACATGTCTGGGACAATTTTGGATAAGTAGACATTTTAATTTTGCACATTTTATGGCCTAAAATGGCTATTCAATTTATTATGCCCTCTTTGTGATGATTGAATTCAAGAATCCATCAAGAAAATTAAGTATACAATGGCTCCCTGTGCTCTATCTATGTGGCTTCTTCTTCTACTCTTACTCCTATCTTTATATATTATCTTCAAGAAGAAAATGCAAGATAATGGACAGCTACCACCAGGCCCTTTAAAGCTTCCAATTCTGGGTAATTTGCACCAACTCAGCGAATTGCTTCACCAATCTTATCGGCAACTGTCCCAGAAACATGGCCCCGTCATGCTCCTTCAGCTGGGTCGGCTTAGAACCGTTGTGATCTCGTCTGCTGAGGCAGCAAAAGAGGTCTTAAAAGATCACGATCTTGCCTGTTGCAGCAGACCTCTTTTAGCTGGAGCTGGCAGACTTACTTACGATTATTTAGATGTGGCTTTGGCACCCTACGGTGATCATTGGAGAAACATGAAGAAACTGATTGTTTTAGAACTCTTTAACCTCAAGAGAGTTCAGTCTTTTCGGTTTCTTCGAGAGGAAGAAGTCAAATTGATGGTGGATTCGATCTCAGAATCAGCAGATTCTGAAGCTCCTATTAATCTTACAGATAAGTTGTTTGCTCTTACTGCAAATATCACATTTAGGATGGCTTTCAGATTCGATTATCGAGGGACTGATTTTGACAAAGACAGATTTCATGAAGTGGTTCATGATGCTGAAGCTGTAGCTGGAAGCTTTTCCTCAGGTGAATTGTTCTTCTCGTTTGCAGGTTGGATTATTGACAGGATAACGGGTCATCATGCAAAGGTTGAAAGAGTATTCCATGAAATAGATAAGTTCTATGAATTTCTAATCAATGATCATCTTAAACCTGGGAGGAAAAAGGAGAAGGATGATTTGATTGATGTTCTGCTTGGAATAGAGAAGGAGCAAGCTGCACTTGGAACAACTAATTTCACTAAGAATAACATCAAAAGAGCTCTCCTAGTAAGTTGCTAACTTTTCTATTTGCGATTATAGTTGCAATAAAGGCTATTTTTATCCTAAACTATTCCAGATGGGTCGAATTTGCATCTAAACATTTTTTTGATAGATTTCTACTCCCGAACAATTTGAAATTGAGAGGTTTTATCCAATAAAAAAATTTCAGGGATAAAATCCAACAATTTCGAATAATTCAGGGTAAAAATCACCATTATCCCATTACAAATATCCTTTCAAAATAGCAGAAAACATATCCGGTCTCTCGTACACGTTTTGATTTTCTCAGTGTGCCTTGTGTATTTTTTTTTCTTTGTATAAGCACCTGTATTATTATTAATTGCATAATTAAACATTAGAATCAGTTAAAATGTCTTTGAGGGCGCACTGGAAAATCACGACTAGTGTCTGAGGCTTGATAAGCTTAAAGCCTTATGAATTTGAGTCTGAAATTTGTGTATCAGAATATATTTGTAGCTGGCATAGACACTTCTGCAATATCCTTGAACTGGGCAATGACAGAGCTAGTCAAGAATCCAAGAGTGATGAAGACAGTTCAAGCTGAAGTCAGAAATCAAATTGGAAATCAAGGAGGAATAACAGAGAGTGATCTTGATAAGCTTGCATACCTGAAAATGGTAATAAAGGAAACTCTCAGATTGCATCCTCCTGCCCCTCTTTTACTACCAAGAGAAACCATGTCTCACTGCAAAATCAATGGTTACAATATTTATCCTAAAACAATAATCCAAATTAATGCGTGGGCAATCGGTCGCGATCCTAAATACTGGAAGGATCCTGAAGAATTTTATCCTGAAAGATTTGCTGATAACTCAATCGAGTATAAAGGGAAAAATTTCGAGTTCTTGCCATTTGGAGCAGGCCGACGACTCTGTCCCGGAATAAACATGGCAACAATAACAATAGAGATTGCACTTGCTAATCTTTTATATTGTTTTGATTGGAAATTGCCTGACGGAATGAGCGTAGAAGACATCAACATGGAAGAGAAAGCTGGGGTTAGTCTTACCATCAATAAAAAGACACCTCTGATTCTTGTACCTGTAAAGCAAGACCATGTTATCAGCTCATAAACGTATTATCTACATATAAAATATGTGGTCGTATATCGATGTGATAAGTTGAAGAGCCTGTAATAACTGGGAAGTATTTTTAGTCAGTTTTCTATTTCTACAATAACAATTATTAGGGATGGCAGTGTATAAGTTTTTTTTTTAGATATCCAATATACTCTGGTCCTATGATAGGATATGGATTCGGATAGCTGTTAAATGAACTTTTTGGGATGATTTGTATATTAATTAACATTATTATCCATATTGGGTTTAGTGTGGCGTCCATACTATCCAAATCCATTTATAGAAACTTAACTATTTATTTATTAAAATAATAATTACTACTCTCGAATGCTATGTAAGTTTAAATTATTTAATATAATTTATTATACGCATATATATTTATAGCACGAACAATATAATATACTAAATTGAATTAAAATTTATTATTAATATTAAATATGTCGAATTTCAATTAAATTTTACATATTAGCCGTGTACTTAAATGGATTTATTTAGTATTCAGATAATCATAACTGAGCTTGGAATTGGTTTGGATTTGGATATTAAGATAATCATAATCAGGTTATGATTCATATATAATCAGTTCAAGTTCTGATATGGTATTTTTAGATGGGAAAGATGTGTATAAATCCGTTAATAGGCATATTGAAAAATTTTAGTAACCAGTCTATTACTATTGGGTTTTCAAAATTATTAATCGTTAATCAGTTTAATAATTTCGGTTAATCAGTTTATTGATTTCGTTCTTTTTTGGATTGGCTAACCATTAATATTTGATTAACCATTAAAAGTTTTTCTAATATGTAACTATGTAAATTGCAGAGTTTATTTCATATTAAAAATAAACATTATAAACTAAACATAATACCAACTAATTAAAAATAAAATATAAATATAATACCAAACAAATTCCAAAATAAAAATATAATATGCTACATAATACCGATTTTTAATTTTTTGATTCTTTCATTTTTAGCCCCATACATTCTAATTCCTTATTTAATAGAAAAATAATTTTTCATATGTATATTAATATATGGGACGAAAATGGTAATATTTGGAAAAATTAATTATATATATATATTAAAAAGATACACATCAATCGGTTAATTGTAAATGCTGATTTTTTAAATGGTCAAACTGTAGTAGTAATTGTTATCCTATAAATTCATAGTATAATAAATAGTCCACAAATATTGACTGCAAAAATCAATTTAATTTCAAACGATTTTGCGGTTAATCATAGAGTCGATTTTTTTTGCATCTCTATTTTTAGAGAATACCCAACCCACTACCATCCTATAATATGAGTATGCATGCATGGACTGGTTAATTAATCTATTAACAATTTATTTAAACGGTCAGTTACTATTGGTTTTATTAACATATCATGGCATATACGACAAATCTCCACCTTGACTTGAATTTTATCAATAGTGAACTTAACTCCACCTTCTCCAAATAAGTTTAAATGCTACGTACATACGCCAATCAAATTCAAGCAATGCTTGAACTTGGTAGTAGGAAGAGACTTTATTAACATATCAGCTGGGTTGTCTGCAGTACCAATCTTTTGAACTCTAACATTTCCTTTTGTGATGATATCACGAACAAAATGGTACCTGATGTCAATGTGCTTTGTTTTTCCATGAAACATCTGGTCTTTGGTCAGATGTATTGCACTTTGACTATCACAGAAGACAACAGTCACCTGATGATCTGAATTGAGCTCATTGTATAAGCCCCTTAACCAAATAACCTCTTTGATTGCTTCAGTCACTGCCATATATTCAGCTTTTGTTGTAGATAATGCAACTGTAGATTGCAATGTAGATTTCCAACTGACAACACTGTTTCCAAATGTAAATACGTAGCCTGTCAAAGATCTCCTTTTGTCGAGATCTCCTGCATAGTCGGAGTCGACATAATCAACCAAACTACTATCACCATTATTAAACTCCAAACATGTATCAACTGATCCTTTCAAGTATCTCAAAATTCATTTTACTGCTTGCCAGTGAACTTTACCAGGATTTGCCATAAATCTACTAACGACACTAACCGCATGAGAAATATCAGGTCGAGTACATACCATGGCATACATGAGACTGCCTACTGCACTGGAGTATGGAACATGATCCATGTATCATTGTTCTTCATTTGTTTGTGGTGATAGTGTGGCTGAAAGCTTGAAATGAGCAGCTAATGGAGTACTTACAGGCTTTGCATCTTTTATGCCGAAACGTTCCAGAACTTTCTCAACATATTTCATTTGAGTGAGGAACAACTTCCCTGCTTTTCTGTCCCTCTGAATCTCCATCCCGAGAATCTTCTTTGCTTTTCCGAGATCTTTCATCTCAAACTCTTTACTCAACAAGACTTTCAGCTTTTTAACTTCAGAAGTATCCTTTGCAGCAATCAACATATCATCAACATATAACAATAAATATACTACAAATAGAATTTTCTAACTAAAACTTCAATGCAAGATAGCATCTGCACATCCTAATTAATAACAATTTTAATGTATGAATTTTGAATTTAGTGCACAAATCCAAAATATTTCGCAAATAGCTAAAGAGTTTCAAACAAGGTCAAATCATAGGAAAATGAACAAAGAGAGACTAAATTTACATAATTAACAGTTATTATAATCAACAAGTGAACAAAACCAAAAAAGCCTAAGAGAGAAAAATGAATAAAGAGAGAAACAACTAAAGAAAGAAAAGAAAAAATGGACTTACCCCTTTTTCGATCTACCCGTTATTGAAGCTTCGCCAAAGATACACTATTACTGTCACCATGAAGTTCAGGCCACCAGGGACTTGTTGCCGGTGGTCATAAACCCAAATACCGCCTCATTTGGTTGGATCTGAAGCTAGAAATTGTGTCTGCCTATATATGGCCAATCTACTTATCGCCGACAAGTGAGGAGGAATGGTGGATATGAAAAGCGTCACCTCGCCTTGAGGAACTCTTGTATGCTACTCGTGTTTCCAATCATCACTGGAGATGACCAAGAAAATGAGGAGAAAGATTTCGGTTAGAGGAAAGAAAATTCCTAATCGAAGAAGAAAAGGAAAGCAAAAGAAGAAGAAAATGAAGCCACGATGGGTGGTGAGACATACCAAGAAGTGGGAAGGAAGATGAGACCGACGGTGGGTGTGGTGGTTAGGTTTCTTTCTCTACTCTCCCTTTTTTTCCCTCGATCCCCCCTGTTCTTCGCCGCTATCTCTTCTTTCCTTTTCTTTTTTTTTTAGTTGTATTGGGATTACCAATATATCTACTCATGAGATAAATGTTATCGCTATTTATTTGTTATTAAAAATAGATCAAAAGAACTCACAGTAAATTTGATCTATTTTCCTAATAAAATTTCCAAATAAATTTGAAATCACTTTTTGTATATTTGATATACCATTATGTGTCTAAATTTGCTTTTTTGTTCATTTAAATTTTTAAATTAATCACATATTTCATTTAATTACTTATTTATTGCTATATTTTATTTACAAAAATATTGATTCCAAGCCTAAAATTGATTCGTTAATTCCATTACCAGCATAAATCTCCATTTTTTGGTTTAATTATTGACTTCAAAATTTCTGGACGTTACATTATTATTATTATCTAAAAATAATCGCTAATCCGTCACTAATTAGCGACGGAAAATAAACCGTCAATAATTTTAGTCGCTAATTCATAGTTTTTTTAGTGTCTCCCTGCTTCCCTTATTCCTTGCTTCATCTTTACTAGCATATCATTACAACACTCAATGTATATCTTATCAGTTTCCTTTCTAGTTGGGGCCTATGGATGTAATTTGGATACTTTTCTATCAAATGATGTTGATGCAATGCTATGAAATAATGATAAGATGCAAATGTATGCTTTCGTATATCATAAATGTTTGCCCCATCCCATACTATAACATGTGTAATCGATTGCCCACATTGTTAATGAGTTATTGACAGGTACACAGAATACCATACCTTATCTAAATTCCATTTTCATATCAACTTCATATAGGGGCTTCCGTACTCTACTATTTAGCGAAAACAGAGACATCTGCATTAACCCTTACACTAACATTGGATCTACAATTTCAATTATCTATGTTTTCACTAGAATTCAGTTCTATCTCTACACTAGGTAAGATAACATCTGCTTTAAGGCCACAAAACTGCATAAACATACATGTCTAATCTATTCTCTAACACCTTATCGGCAAGAATCACCTAAACCCTTTTCTTTGATACCACATTATAACGCTCGTTCTTATTACCTTTATTTACCAGTGTATACTTTGGGATACTACATATCTAATTAAGTCCCAACAATTTAAATTCTGAGACCTGATTACAATCGAATTACAATTAACATTCCCATAATAACCTCCAATCCGGAAGTCCAAACCTGCAGCAGAGTAGTTGGGCTTTCACTAAAAGCATCAATGGACTTGAGAAAATTTTCCCCTATAAAGCACTTGTAATGACTGTAGTAGATAATCCTGATTACTGTTACTAATTACATTCATTAATCCTGTAAGTTCTGTGAGTTCTCTGTTAAGATGCATATATAAGTATACATACATTCATACTATACAAATTATATAAGATTGAGGGTGATACTTTAACATGCTATTAGTTATTATTTACATAACTTAATAATTACAAGACTTTAATACAAAATATATAACATTATCTAACCAAAAGATACAAAATTAATCTCATACATCAGGATAATCTTTCTAATTTGATGTTGGCTTTGGAGATTGTTGGCTTTGTCCCTGGACAAAGGGTCTACCCTGCGAACCTACACTGCTAAACACCCGTGCTAAGCTATAAAACTTAGTGGAGAATAAACTAATATGTTGATAACCACTCACAGAGGTTATCACCAAGCATGCAACAATAGTATAAAATAAATCGCATATACTTTATTAGTAAATAATAAAGTAATAATGAATAAACAAAATGCAATATTGGAAGGAATAATTATCTCATTAAATCATACAATGAAAGATTGTAAACTGTATATGCATATTTTTCATCTTATAAATTTGCCTGTTTAATTCTTTTTCTGTGGGTGTGGATAACGGGTGTTGTGGATACCATAAGGTATCAAATCTGTAAATACCCGAAGGTATTAAATCTGTGGACCCATTTGGGTCAGAACTATGGTCTCATTTACAGACAAACTGTGGACTCATAAGAGTCAAACTATAGCAGCTGCGACTGTAACCCTATAGGCATGCCTATCTATCCACAACCAACTTTTAATTCAGGTATTATTCAATTCATATATCATTGTATCGATTCTGGGATTTAGTTATCAAATTTATCATCGAGAAAGATCACTCATATAAATATGCATTATAATCAGGATAGTATACTTTAATCCAATAGCATATTACTTTGATGATGTGAAAATATATATAGATACATAAACATAAGCACTATTCATAAAAAAGCAAGTGTATGCATCAACAATTATAATACAATTGCATACCTGTTCAATCTTTAAAGTAATACATTCGGGCATAGCTTATTATAATGAAAAAGAAATAAAAGAAAATAGAAAACAAATGCTTATTGTTGCGCTAGCGATAATAATCGCGCTCGCGATACTTGTCGTGTCCGCAGTATTAATCGCGCTCGCAACACTTGTCATGCCCGCGGTATTAATCGCGCTCGCGACAGCAAGCAATGGCCTATATGAACATTCCTTGATGTCGCGCTCGTGACACAAAGCGACGGTTCAAAAGCTTCAACGCTCATTGCTCAAAAATCCTGTAAATTAATTTCAAAACTCAAATTGCATCTCAATTTCAACATACCAAACGGATTTTTCTGAAAACACTATCTTCTACAAAGTTTTAGGACTATTTTTCTAGTTTCCAAAACACTAAAAATATCCTCAATAGGACCTGTAAATCTTTAGATATTCAAGAAAAACCACAGACTGTTCATGAAGACAAAATAACAATCACAATTAGCTTTCAATACCGATTTTCACTATCAAGCAGTGAAAATCAGGTTTCGATGTCTTCTAAAAAAATTAAGTTTTACAAGTCTAGTTTCTATAACAACTGGAATTTCCTCATTTGGATACCTAGAACTCAAGATATACCCAAAAGATTACAGACTGCTCATATGATATCCTTAAAATAGATTTCCATATTTCTCAACCAAACTTGTAACTTTCATCTCTAAACCACTTCTAAGTTTAAGATCATCCATAAAACTCATAATAGAAGTAGTGAAGATACTTCTTATGTTAACACCTCAAGCATACACACATATAATTACACAAGTTCCATACCTTACTTAAACTCCAACTCTTTCTTCAACCTTGGAGAGTCTCCTTCCCTTTCTTCTTTCTTGTGTCTCTTTCTATAAAAATAAGACACTACCATGAACACTTGTTAAGCAATTTAATGAACAACACATATTAAAGAAGAAACAAGGTTACCTTAAGATCAAAATCAAATAAATTCTTTCTTCCTTTCTATCAAAACTCAAGAAGTCTAGAGAGAGAATTTGAGAAAGAGTATTTAGGGTTTGTGAGAAGAGGAGAATGGAGGATGAAGACACCCTTTTTGGCCGGCACTCTCCCTTAAAAATATCTCTCTCTCTTTTCCCTCTAATTGGTCTAAATGTCACATAAATATAAAAGTTGTTATTTGGTCCTTCACTTTGCTTTATTTCTACTAATACCCAAAACTTACCCTTTAACTTATCAATTAGGTCATTCTCTACACAATTACACTTAATTAAACATAGACACTAATAATTAATTAGTGCAAATTCTCCTAGGGTATAATGAGGAGCATTACAGCACTCCTCCCCACAAAAGATACCTCAAAAGGAAATTTTAGAGGGAGCACACTCAGTCAACAGCCTAAAAAGCCAGAGACTAACCCAACTATCTTTTTGATTACTGTATCCTTAATTTTATAAAACATCCATTTTCACAATGCAAGATTAGAGCAATCCTCAGATAAAAATAGTGTATACCATAACCCTTCCCAACCACTAACAAACATATAATTTCCTCTCTACCAACTCAATAGAACACCATAATTCAGCTAGTCATCTAATCTCTAATCAAATAAGCCAAGCAACCAGGTCAGACTTCCTGCTTAGCTAAACTATCAGCCATAAAGTTACATTCTTTTGGTCTATGTTGAAAGATCACATTACTAAGAGCCTCAGAAAATTTATCAATTTTGTTAAAGATGGAATAATATATCCATGGCCTCTAGTGAACACTCTTTGACAACCAATGAAACACAATTAAGGAATCCATTGCAAAGATGAACCCATATCTGATTCCAACTACTTGTGGAGATTCATAAGAGATGCACAAATCCAAAATATTTCACAAATAGCTAAAGAGTTTCAAACAAGGTCAAATCATAGGAAAATGAACAAAGAGAGACTAAATTTACATAATTAGCGGTTATTATAATCAACAAGTGAACAAAACCAAAAGAGCCTAAAAGAGAAAAATGAACAAAGAGAAAAGCAGCTAAATAAAGAAAAGAAAAAATAGACTTACCCTTTTCTGATCTACCCATTGTCGAAACTTTGTCGGAGATGCACTATTATTGTCGCCATGAAGCTCAAGCCACCAAGGACTTACTGCAGGTGGTCGTGAACCCAAATACTGCCTCATTTGGTCGAATCTGAAGCTCGAAGCCGTGTTTGCCAACATGGTCGATCTACTTGTCACCGGCGAGTGAGGAGGGAGTGGATATGAAAAGCTTTGCCTCACTTTGAGGAACTCTTCTATGCTACTCATGTTGCCAACCGTCACCGAAAATGGCTAAGAAAATGAGTAGAAAGATTTTGGTTGGAGGAAAGAGAAATTCCAATCGAAGAAGACACTATAAGAAAAATCCTGATTACCGACGAAAAAAATTTTATCTGTAATTACTGATGAAAAATTCATAACGTAGGTAAAATGGTAGGCAAAAAATGAATTTTGCAACGAAATTTTGCGACGAAGATGAAAAACAATTATAAAAAAGGTGTCAATATTTCGTGGTTAAATTTACAGAAAAAATTTACCGATAAAATTTTGAATCCATTGGTAAATTACCAATGAAATATATTTACCGTTGGTAATTTACCTACGGAATGTACTTTTCATCGGTAATTACCAACGGAATAATATGATTGTATGGAATTTGCCTGCGAAATCGTGTGTCCATAAGGAATTACCGATGGAGTTTTAATTTTGTTGGAAAATTATCGATGGAATCCTTTCTCCGTAGGTAAATTCTCTATGAAATCATATTTCCGTAGGGAATTTACTGACAAAATCCTTTCTCTATAGGTAAATTTCCTATGGAATCATGTTTTAGTAGGGAATTTAACGACAAAATTATTTCCGCCGGTAAATTACATACGAAAATACGATTTTGTTGGGAATATACCTACGAAAATAATATTTCATCGGTAATTTTTCTACGGATTTATTTTTCGTAGGTAATTTACTGAAGAAATTTTTCGTCGGTAAATTACCTACAAAAAATAAATCTGTAGGGAAATTGAAATACATTATTTACCCATTTTTATTTGGATAGTTAAATAAACTCAATTAGCTAATTTCATCTTTAAAAAATCAAAAACTTAGATCAAATGATTCATATTTAATGATTTGTTCAATTTTACTAAATACTGATTGATTATAAAATAATCAATCGGAGCTTTGCCACATTGAAATAATTAATTAGGAAAACAAAATCATGATAGCAACATGTTAATATACCAGAAATAAATAAAATACTTTATCTCATTTTGAGTCTAATTAGTTTCATTTTAATTTTTTTAAAGACTTTTTTGGTTTATTTGGAATTGTTTAAGTGTAAATTTAACCCAACATAAATATAAAATTTTTAATTGACTATTGTGGAAAATGACTCCTTATATTCAGTTCAAATTTTTTATGTCCATAAAATTGACTAATTTAAAGTTTATTACTATCAGCTTTATAATTGGATATGACTTTTCTAACTACGTACCCTCAATATACGATACAGGAGTTGAATCTAAATCTCAATTAAAAAATATTTGAATTTTACATTATTTGAACTAATAAGTAACGGGATAAATTTAAATGGTCCATAAAGATTTAGATAGTATTTTTTTTCAACTTATTATAAAAATCCTTTTTTTGTCAATATTATTAAAAATATTGTTATGAGATGAAATAATAATAAATTCAGAAACCCATAATGGATTGTGCCAAAAAAAATGTGAAAGGCTCCACAATCTCAAAATTCAAATTTCAAAATATTTTCTACCCAATTCCTCATTTCGAATTTTTAAAGAATTTATATTATTTGAAAAAAATAAGGAAATATGTAGATGTTGAAAAAAAAAAAAAGTAAATTGTCCGTTCACTTATTCGGCCAGGGATCATTTAACTGGATATCTAGCACCATAAGGGTAAATAATTTACGAAGCACAAAATTATGCGAACACCTTAAATAAATATATCAATAGCTCTTCCTAGACATAAGGGCCATTATTGTACGTTGTTTTAAATGATCTGTATTGCCCAATCCAAACATGGCATAAGGATTCAAATCTTACAGTAAGAAAAGGGGAAGTGTTGAAATATGACCATAAATTTTAAAAGAAAAAGAAAAGAAAGGGAAAAAGAGAAAGGAAAAAAAATAAGGGAAATTGGGAAGGAGAGAGAGAATGCAAGAGGGGCTGTCACCAGTCAGCAGCACCATTGTCAGCGATTTTCGATTCGTCGCTGTCTCCTATCGTCGACCACAGGTGTGTTATCCCTCCACCTCCCGCCATCAACGGCTTCAATCCCCTTCTCTCCTCATTTCCTCTCCCCTTGCTGTAGCTTTCACATCCACTTTTTGGTGAACTGCGACGACCACCAATAATGCCATATGTACCGGCGAGCTCTTGCCAGTTAGATGAGTCAAACGACACCCTTCATCTGCCCCCAATTATCGGTAATGAGTAGATCGGAGAGTGAGAAGCCGATGATTCTTAAGCAGATCCTAGTCAAATGATGGTATATTGGAGCACATGACTAGTGTTGTGGGACTCCTCTCGACGTCGGCTACCTCCCGGTGTCCTTGGTTTCATGCCGACGAAACTTCGACGATCGGTCTGGTGAGGCTCCGGCGACCTCAGTAACATTTTATGTTATTTTTGTTTTGATGTTTAGTGTTTATTCTAGTTCTAGATTATGTTTATGTTGTCAGGTAGGGTTTATGGTTTTATTTGTTGGGATGAAAATTTAAATTGAAATGCCATGAATTTCATGTTGTTAGATTCTTCCTCACGAGAATGAGTTTGAACAGAAGAAATTATTCTCAATTATCCTAGCAATTAAATTTAAGTAAGTGACTTTCTAGCATAAAAAAGTGATTGAGATGCTTTTTTGGAATTATAATATTTCATATTGAAAATTATTCAGGTAATCACCATTTAGTCAAGTGGAAAGAATCTAGATATATATTAATATTTGAATATATATATATCCAAATTGTAGATGGTATATTATACAATGCGCCCCACTATATTAAACTCTCATGCATAGTAAATTTCAATGTTTTCATTATGAAATTTCCCTGCTTTGTAGTTTTCAAAAGAAAGCTTAGAGATCTTAAAATCCCTTGAATCACATAAACAAATATTTGTTTTTTTTTTTTTTACCACGTGAGTCCCAATTATTAACACTTTTGATTGCTGAAGTTAATTAGTGATATTGTGGTCTTTGAATGAGAAATGGAAGTGGCTTTCATATATACTAGTTTCTGATACGCTAACAAAAATATTTGAGTTTCCTTAATTTTGTCTTGTAAGTCTAGCATTGAGTTTGAAATAAAGCTTATAAGCCTTTTCTGTAGGATCTGAACGTCTTGCACAAGTACAAAGTTCATTACCCATTGGAGATGTGAAGGTTAAGAATGAGTTTTAAGGTACATATTGATTAAGAAATGGAGATCTGATGCAGGCTCTTTCTTCTATTGTATGTCTTTTACCATGTAACATTAGCACTGATCTAGACAGAAGTCTACAATCAACATGTACAATGCTGTAGCATGCTTTCTTAAATATGAGTGTCACAAGTTTATTATTAGCTATAGATTATATTCACTAAGGTATGTGATTGTGTACTCTGAATTTTAAAGTTGTAACATTGTCATAGATCAAGTTACGATTATTTAAGGGGTTTCATTCCTTTTGCCTGAATCAAAGTTAGATAGACACTTACTGCTATTGGTACATAGGGAAGTGGTTGTGGTAAATTCAATTGAACATGTGTTAAAGGAATATTGCATTACCTGAAAGATTTCTATTTTGAATTTAAAATATCCTGCAAACTAAACAAACTTAGCTTAGTGTACTGAAAAATTGAAACTGTCTCATATATATTCTTACTAAGACTAAATTTAGATCTTGGCTAGCGTAGTTTTCTATTTATGATATTTTCACTTTTTAACTGTGAGATCGATATTGTTTAAATCAAAAAATGGTGCAGGTGATGCCTTTGTTGGTGGGATTCTCAGCAGAGTAGCATCTGATCTAAGTATTTTGAAGGTACCTTTATTCGTTTTATATTTTCCTCTCATTGAAATGCCTTAAAATATATCCTAAGTCAATGCATTAGGATAATAAGTCATGATTGTATAAAGAATCTATATATGTAAGCGCAATGAATTTATACATCTGTCAAAACCTTTCTTCATATATGTACTGTTAGAAAAATATATGGCAGTTATGGTGTGAAACATATATGTCTCAAATTATTAAAAATATATAATATTTTTAGTGACAGAATTGTGACGGATAATTCCGTTGTAAATTTTTTTAGTAAAAGGTAAATTTATGGACGGAACACATCATTCTTTCAGTAAATTTACCTACGAAACACATCATTTCGTTGGAATTTTGCCTACGAAATACTTATTTTCGTCGGTAAAATTTTCGACAAAAAATAAAATTCCGTCGGCAATATTAATGACGGCAACTAAATCCGTCAGTAAATATCGCAAATGACAATAATTTTTCCGTTTGCAGCTCTTTACAGAATTAACGACGGATGTTTTTCCGTTGGTAAATTTACCGATGAAATTTTTTTTCCATTGGGAAAGGTGCCTATAACCAATTCTCCTATAACTTTTTTTGTTGCTAAATTCTATCGATATTTTTGTTTCCCTATGGAAATTCACACAATTCCATCGGAAATTTTCGTTTGGCAAAATGAATTTTTCTCGTAGTGAGAAAAGGAAAGGAAGAGAAAAAGAAAAAAAAGCAACGGTGGGCGGTGAGACATACCAAGAAGTGGGAGGGAAAAGGAGACCGACGTTGGGTGTGGTGCTCGGGTTCTCTTTTTCTGCTCTCCCTTTCTTTTCCCTCGATTCCTTCTATTCTTCGCTACTCTCTCTTCTTTCCTTTTCTTTCTTTTTTTCAGTTGTATTGGGATTACCAATATATCTACTCATGAGATAAATTTTATCAATATTTATTTGTTATTAAAAAAAAAGAACTCACAGTAAATTTGATGTATTTTCCTAATAAAATTTCAAAATAAATTTGAAATCACTTTCTGTATATATATTTGATATATCATTATGTCTCTAAATTTGCTTTTTTGTTCATTTAAATTTTTAAATTAATCACATATTTCACTTCATTACTTATTTATTACTCTATTTTATTTTAAAAAATATTGATTCCAAGCCCAAAATTGATTCGTTAATTCTATTACCAGCATAAATCTTCATTTTTGGGTTTAATTATCGACTTTGAAATTTTTGAACGTTACATTATCATCATCATCATCCTTTTCTAATAATCATTAATACCTTTTTATTTTATTGGGTCATCTCTAAAATTGGATTGACCGACAGGTATTCATATCACTCGAATTTGGGTTGTTACAGTGTTATCAACAATTTTTAGATTGTCAAGATGATACAGTATACATAAATATAATATGTATGCATAATGAATACATATTAATCATAAAAATTATATTTATAATTAATGTGTAATGCCCGTCATTATACCCTAAGAGAATTTGCACTAATTAATTATTAGTGTCTATGTTTAATTAAGTGCAATGGTGTAAAGAAGGACCTAATTGATAAGTTAAAGGGTAAGTTTTGGGGTATTAGTAGAAATAAAGCAAAGTGAAGGATCAAATAACAACTTTTGTGTTTATGAGACATTTGGACCAATTGAAATTAAAGGAGAGGAAGATATTTTGAAGAGGGATGGCCGGCCAACTCATGGTCTTCCTTCTTCATCTTCATCTTCTCTCTCTAACCTTAAAAACTCTCTCTCAAATTCTCTCTCTCTAGAATTCTTGGGTTTGGCAAAAAGGGAAGAAGGATTTATTTGGTTTGGTGGAAAGGTAACTTTATTTCTTCTTTGATGTGTATTGTTCTTTGAATAGCTTAATAAGTGTTCATGGAAGTGCCTTCTCTTATAGAAGGAGAATCAAGCAAGAAGAAAGGGAAGGAGACTCTCTAAGGTTGAAGAAAGAGTTGGAGTTTAAGTAAGGTATGGGAACTTGTGTAATTATATGTGTGTATGCTTGAGGTGTTAACATGAGAAGTATCTTCACTACTTCTATTATGTGTTTTATGGATGATCTTAAACTTGGAAGTGGTTTAGAGATGAAAGTTACAAGTTTGGTTGAGAAATATGGAAATCTGTTTTAAGGATCATATGAGCAGTCTATAATCTTTTAGGTATATCTTGAGTTCTAGGTATCCAAATGAGGAAATTCTAGTTGGTATAGAAACTAGACTTGTAAAACTTGATTTTGTTAGAGAAACTAAAACCTGATTTTCACTGCTTAATAGTGAAAATCGGTATTGAAAGCTGATTGTGATTGTTATTTTGTCTTCATGAACAGTCTGAGGTTTTTCTTGAATATCTAAAGATTTACAGGTCCTATTGAGGAGATTTTTAGTGTTTTGGAAACTAAAAAAATAGGCCTAAAACTTTGTAGAAGATAGTGTTTTCAGAAAAATCCTTTTGGTATGTTGAAATTGAGATGCAATTTGAGTTTTGAAATTAATTTACAGGACTTTTAAGCAATGAGCGTTGAAGCTTTTTGAACCGTCGCTTTGTGTCGCGAGCATGACATCAAATCATTGCTTTGTGTCGCGAGTGCGACTTATGTCGTGAGCGTGACATCAAGGAATGTTCATATAGGCCATTACTTGCTGTTGCGAGAGCGATTAACACCGCGGGCGAGACAAGTGTCGCGAGCACAATTATTGTCGCGAGCGTGACAATAAGCATTTGTTTCCTATTTTCTTTTATTTCTTTTCCATTATAGTAAGCTATGCCCGAATGTGTTACTTTAAAAATTGAACAGGTATGCTATTGTGTTATAATTGTTGATGCATACACTTGCTTTTCTATGAATAGTACCTATGTTTATGTATCTATAAATATTTTCACATCATCGAAGTAATATGTTAATGGATTAAAGTATACTATCCTGATTATAATGCATATTTATATGAGTGGTCTTTCTCGATGATAAATATGATAACTCAATTCCAGAATCGATATAATGATATATGAATTGAATAATACCTGAATTAAAAAGTTGGTTGTGGATAGATAGGCATGACTATAGGGTTACAGTCACAGCTGCTATAGTCTGACTCTTATGAGTCCACAGTTTGTCTCTAAATGAGACCACAGTTCTAACCCAAATGGGTCCGCAGATTTAATACATTCGGGTATTTACAGATTTGATACCTTATGGTATCCACAGCACCCGTTATCCACACCCACAGAAAAAGAATTAAACATGCAAATTTATAAGATGAAAAATATGCATATACAGTTTACAGTCTTTCATTGTATGATTTAATGAGATAATTATTCCTTCCAATATTGCATTTTGTTTATTCATTATTACTTTATTATTTACTAATAAAGTATATGTAATTTATTTTATACTATTGTTGCATGCTTGGTGATAACCACTGTGAGTGGTTATCAACATATTGGTTTGTTCTCTACTAAACTTTATAGCTTAGCATGGGTGTTTATCCATGTAGGTTTGCAGGATAGACCTTTTGTCCAGGGCCAAAGCCAATATCAAATTAGGAAGATTATCTTAATGTATGAGATTAATTTTGTATCTTTTGGTTAGATAATGTTATATATTTTGTATTAAAGTCTTGTAATTATTAAGTCTTGTAATTATTAAGTTATGTAAATAATAACTAATAGCATGTTAAAGTATCACCCTCAATCTTATATGATTTGTATAATATGAATGTATGTATACTCATATATGCATTGTTAACAGAGAACTTATAGGACTTATAGATTAATGAATGTAATTAGTAATAGTAATTAGGATTTTCTATTATAGTCTTTACATTTTTGGTATTAGAGCGCCTTGGTTTAGGCGGTTCTGGCCTATAGGAATTTCAAGGTTTATAGATATACAATTCTTGTTGAAGTTGGCTAATTGTGGTTGTCCCTGTGCTTCTTTTGATATAGTTAGAGATGGAAGGACATCGTGAAGTGGTAGATGAATCTGCTGAGAGCAATTTACCTGGACAATCGAATCCTTCTCAGCCTGAATTTTCTACATCCACTAGAGGCGGTGCAGCTGCTACTGAGTCTGGTGAAGCATTGTTGAAAATTTCCCACGACATGGCTCAGATTTTACAGTGGATGACTACACCAAAGGCTCTGATTTTTGAGATCAGAAAACATTGTGCAGAAGAATTCCTAGGCTCTACTTGGGAAGAATCTGAGAAAGCAGAGTTATGGCTTGAAGGTTGGAGTGGGTATTTGCAGAAGTTCAATGCCTAGTTAATCAAAAGGTGACTTGTGTTGTGTCCTTGCTTCAGGGAGCAGCCTACGACTGGAGGAAGTTAGTTCAGACACAACCTCAGCTACCTGATTCCCTCACTTGGGAGTTCTTTGTAGCAGAGTTTAAAAAGAGGTATGTGACTGAAGCATATAAGGATGAAAGGTTGAAGCAGTTTTTGAATTTAAAGTAGAGAGGTATGTCAGTGGCTGCATATGAAGCAGAATTCAGCCGCCTGAGCAAATATGTACCAAAATCTATGCTGACTGGGACTTTTAAGTGTCGCCAGTTTGAAGATGGATTGAATGATCAGATCCGAGAGCATTTGATAGGACCTATCTCTTTGCATCCTGTGGATTATCATCAGTTAGTTCAAGTAGCTATCCGAGTAGAGAAAGAAGAAAATGCAAAAAGAGAAAGGGAACAAAAAAGAAGAAGCTTTTCTCGGGGTGGTTCTTCATCAGGGAAAAGACCAAGAACAACTCCAGGAGAACAACCAATGGAGTCTGGTACTCGCTCTGCATCTAGAGGTGGTCGACAGGGGGCTTTTACTCCAACCTGATCTGGTAGAGGTACTACATCAGGACAGGGCAGAGGTCAAGCTCCAGAATGTATCTATTATTTTAGGCAACATTGGGGCACTTGTAGAATGCTCACGGGTGCTTGTTTTAGATGTGGCAGCACGGAGCATTTTATGGCAAATTATCCTATGATGCAGGAACAAACCTCCAGTCAACAAAGTAATAAAGGAGCTTCTAATGCACCCTCTTCAGGTAGAGGTCGTGGTAGAGGCAGAGGTGGATTGGGCTAGTTTAGAGCACAGTCCAGGAATATTTCAGAGACAGTAGACCGACCATTCGCTCCTACACCTTCTGTCAGAGCTTATGCTATGAAAGGTTGAGAAGATACTGATGCTCCTGAAGTCATAGCTGGTACATTTTCTCTCTTTGATACTGATGTACATGTGCTTATAGACCCTGGATCTACACATTCTTATATCTGTAATGGGTAGTTGGGTAGAAATGTATCTGTTGTAGATCATTTGAACTATGATATATGTGTAATCAGTCTTTTGGGCCACAGTATACATGTAAATGAAATTTATAGAAATTGCCCTATTAGAATTCAAGAAAGAGAATTTTCAGCTGACTTAATTGTTCTACCTTTCCATGAATTTGATGTAATCTTGGGTATGGATTGGTTGTCTAGAAATCAAGCTATAGTGAACTGTAAAGCTAAAATAATAATAATTAAGGATGCTGGGGAAGAAGAGACATTGATTCAGGGTATTAAGTTTAAACCCTTAATCAATGTTATCTCGGCTATGAAAGCGAAAATATTCCTTAGAAAAGGCTGTGAAGCATTCTTGGCTTTGGTTCTTGATTCTAAGAGGGAGACAGTTAATCTTCAAGATATTCCAGTGGTCAATGAGTTTCCTGATGTTTTTCCCGAGGAACTTCCGGGTTTGCCACCAGAGAGAGAAGTTGAGATATCTATTGAAACTTTGCCTGGAATTGCTCCTATATCCAGAGCACTTTATAGAATGGCACCATCAGAATTAAGGGAGCTAAAGGTTTAGTTACAAGAGTTGTTAGATAAAGGCTTCATCAAGCCTAGTGTGTCACCTTGGGGCACATCGGTATTGTTTGTCAAGAAGAAAGATGGCACTTTGAGGATGTGCATTAACTACAGACAACTCAACAAAGTAATTGTGAAGAATAAGTATCCTTTACCCCGGATTGAGGATTTATTTGATCAGTTGCGGGGTGCTGGAGTGTTTTCTAAAATTGATCTGAGGTCGGGATACTATCAACTTTGGGTCAAAGATATAGATGTTCAGAAGACTACTTTTAGGACTCGATATGGTCATTACGAATTCTTAGTAATGCCTTTCGGGTTGACTAACGCACCAGCAGCCTTCATGGATCTGATGAATAGGGTGTTCTGACCTTATTTAGATCAGTTTATTGTGGTGTTTATCGATGACATCCTGGTCTATTCTCGTAATGAAGTGGAGCATGCGAAACACTTGAGAATTATACTGCAAACTTTGCGAGAACAACAGTTATATACAAAGCTAAGTAAATGTGAGTTCTAGCTTAAAGAAGTCTCTTTTCTTGGGCATGTGGTGTCTTCAGAAGGCATCAGGGTGGACCCTAAAAAGATTGAAGCTATTGTAAACTAGAAGCCACCTCGCAATGTTCCAAAAGTCTGAAGTTTCTTGGGCCTAACTGGTTATTATAGAAGATTTGTAGAAGGCTTTTCAGTTATTGCCTCTCTGCTCACTAAGTTAATTCGGAAAGAAGCTAGATTCGAATGTACAGACCGATGCCAAACAAGTTTTGAGCGATTAAAGAATATGTTAACAGAAGCTCCAGTTCTGACCTAGCCAGTGGCAGGTAAATAATATGTTATGTATAGTGATGCATCGAAACATGGCTTGGGATGTGTGTTAATACAGGAAAGTAAGGTAGTGGCTTATGCATCAAGATAGTTAAAGCCTCATGAACAGAATTATCCAACTCATGATTTGGAATTAGCTGCAGTTGTATTTGCTTTAAAAATATGGCGACATTACCTTTATGGTGAGAGGTGCAGAATTTATACAGATTATAAAAGTCTTAAATACTTGCTCACTCAGCGGGATCTCAATCTAAGACAACACAGATGGCTAGAATTATTTAAAGACTACGAATGTACAGTTGACTATCACCCAGGAAAGGAAAACGTGGTGGCTGATGCATTGAGTCGGAAGATGATGGCAACCTTGTTATTACAAGATTATAAATGGAAGTTTGTATATGATGGGGCCTTGTTAGCTCAATTACGAGCTCGCCCTAATCTAAGGCAGGCGATAATAGATGCACAGGAAGGTGATAAGAAGCTACAACAATTAGCTCAATCAGTTTATGAGGAAGGTCCAGTAGAATATTCAATTAGGATTGATGGTGGTCTCTACCTTCGGAACCATTTATGTGTGCCAAATGTTAAAGAATTGAAGAGAGCTTTGTTGCAAGAAGCCCATAACACTGTGTTCACCATGCATCTCGGTGGCAACAAAATGTATAGAGATCTGAAACAATTTTACTGGTGGCCAGGAATGAAAAGAGATGTGACTGAGTATGTTTCTAGATGCCTGACGTGTTAGCAAATAAAAGCAGAGCATCAAATTCCTTCAGGACTGTTGAATCCTCTTCCCATTCTCAGTGGAAGTGGGATAATGTTACTATGGACTTTGTTACAGGTTTACCCACTAATCAAAGGAATCATGATGCAGTGTGGGTCATAGTAGACAGATTGACAAAGGTGGCTCACTTTATACCGGTCCGAACTAATTATTCGATGGACAAGTTGGTTGAGTTATATATAGACCAGATTGTTAGATTGCATGGGGTACCAATCTCAATCATTTTAGATTGGGATCCAAGATTCACTTCCAGATTTTGAAAGAGTTTACAACAAGCTTTAGGCATAAAACTTCTTCTTAGTATTGCTTTTCATCCTCAGACCGATGGGCAATCGAAAAGGATTATACAAGTGTTGGAGGATATGTTAAGAGGCTGTGTTTTAGATTTTCCCGGGAGTTAGGATAAATATGTGACTTTGATGGAGTTTGCGTATAACAATGGCTATCAAACTAGCATAGGTATGCCACCTTATGAAGCATTCTATGGTCAAAAATGTAGAACTCCCTCATGTTGGTCAGAGTTAGCTAAAAGCAAATTGATAGGCCCTGATATTGTTAAAGATACAGAAGAAATGATCCAACTTATTAAGCAAAGATTGAAAGAAGCCAATGATAGACAGAAGTCGTATGCAAATTTGAAAAGGAAGAACATTGAATATCAGGTTTGTGATGAAGTGTTCTTGAAAGTGTCCCCATGGAGAAAAGTGTTACGGTTCGGAAAGAAAGGGAAACTCAGTCCCAGGTTTATAGGTCCTTACAGAATTCTAGAATGGGTTGAACCGGTAGCTTACCGATTGGATCTTCCCAGTGAGTTATCAAAGTTACATGATGTTTTTTATGTTTCTATGCTCTGGCGATATCAATATGATGAATCACATATTATACCAGTGCAAGATATCAGTGTCAGATCTGATTATACATATGATGAAGAGCCTAAACAGATATTGGCTACGGAAGTTCGACGGTTAAGGAACAAGGAAATCCTCCTAGTCAAAGTATTATGGCAACACCACAGTGTACAGGAAACAACGTGGGAATCGAAAGCTGTAATGCGAACTCAATACCCACAGCTCTTCAATACAGGTATGAATTTCGAAGAAGAAATTCTTTTAGGGGGAGAGAGTTGTAATGCCTCTCATTATACCCTAGGAGAATTTGTACTAATTAATTATTAGTGTCTATGTTTAATTAAGTGCAATGGTGTAGAGAAGGACCTAATTGATAAGTTAAAGGGTAAGTTTTGGGGTATTAGTAGAAATAAAGCAAAGTGAAGGATCAAATAACAACTTTTGTGTTTATGAGACATTTGGACCAATTGAAATTAAAGGAGAGGAAGATATTTTGAAGAGGGATGGCCGACCAACTCATGGTCTTCTTTCTTCATCTTCATCCTCTCTCTCAAATCCTTTCTCTCTAGAATTCTTGGGTTTGGCAAAAAGGGAAGAAGGATTTATTTGGTTTGGTGGAAAGGTAACTTTATTTTTTCTTTGATGTGTATTGTTCTTTGAATAGCTTAATAAGTGTTCATGGAAGTGTCTTCTTTTATAGAAGGAGAATCAAGCAAGAAGAAAAGGAAGGAGGCTCTCCAAGGTTGAAGAAAGAGTTGGAGTTTAAGTAAGGTATGGGAACTTGTGTAATTATATGTGTGTATGCTTGAGGTGTTAACATGAGAAGTATCTTCACTACTTATATTATGTGTTTTATGGATGATCTTAAACTTGGAAGTGGTTTAGAGATGAAAGTTACAAGTTTGGTTGAGAAATATGGAAATCTGTTTTAAGAATCATATGAGCAGTCTGTAATCTTTTGGGTATATCTTGAGTTCTAGGTATCAAAATAAGGAAATTCTAGTTGGTATAGAAACTAGACTTGTAAAACTTGATTTTGTTAGAATAAACCGAAACCTGAT
Source organism: Excoecaria agallocha (assembly GCA_037975025.1). NCBI lineage: Eukaryota > Viridiplantae > Streptophyta > Magnoliopsida > Malpighiales > Euphorbiaceae > Excoecaria > Excoecaria agallocha. The sequence continues at coordinate 56,452,288 of CM075807.1, read as the reverse complement.
TTTCACTGCTTGATAGTGAAAATCGGTATTGAAAGCTGATTGTGATTGTTATTTTGTCTTCATGAACAATCTGAGGTTTTTCTTGAATATCTAAAGATTTACAGGTCCTATTGAGGATATTTTTAGTGTTTTGGAAACTAGAAAAATAGGCCTAAAACTTTGTAGAAGATAGTGTTTTTAGAAAAAGCCTTTTGGTATGTTGAAAATTGAGATGCAATTTTAGTTTTGAAATTAATTTATAGGACTTTTAAGCAATGAGCGTTGAAGCTTTTTGAACCGTCGCTTTGTGTCGTGAGCGCGACATCAAACCGTCACTTTGTGTTACAAGTGCGACTTATGTCGCTAGCGCGACATCAAGGAATGTTCATATAGACCATTGCTTGCTGTCGCGAGTGCGATTAATACCGCGGGCTCGACAAGTGTCGCGAGCGCGATTATTGTCGCAAGCGCGACAATAAGCATTTGTTTCCTATTTTCTTTTATTTATTTTCAATTATAGTAAGCTATGCCTGAATGTGTTACTTTAAAGATTGAGCAGCTATTCTATTGTGTTATAATTGTTGATGCATACACTTGTTTTTCTATGAATAGTACCTATGTTTATGTATCTATATATATTTTCACATCATCGAAGTAATATGGGTCCACAGTTTGTCTCTAAATGAGACCACAGTTCTGACCCAAATGGGTCCACAGATTTAATACCTTCGGGTATTTACAAATTTGATACCTTATGGTATCCACAACACCCGTTATCCACACCCACAGAAAAAGAATTAAACAGGCAAATTTATACGATGAAAAATATGCATATACAGTTTACAGTCTTTCATTGTATGATTTAATGAGATAATTATTCCTTCCAATATTGCATTTTGTTTATTCATTATTACTTTATTATTTACTAATAAAGTATATGCAATTTATTTTATACTATTGTTGCATGCTTGGTGATAGCCACTGTGAGTGGTTATCAACATATTGGTTTGTTCCCCACTAAGCTTTATAGCTTAGTATGGGTGTTTATCTGTGTAGGTTCGCAGGATAGACCTTTTGTCCAAGGCCAAAGCCAATATCAAATTAGAAAGATTATCTTAATGTATGAGATTAATTTTGTATCTTTTGGTTAGATAATGTTATATATTTTGTATTAAAGTCTTGTAATTATTAAGTTATGTAAATAATAACTAATAGCATGTTAAAATATCAGCCTCAATCTTATATGATTTGTATAGTATGAATGTATGTATACTCATATATGCATTGTTAACAGAGAACTTACAGGACTTATAGATTAATGAATGTAATTAGTAACAGTAATCAGGATTTTTTAGTATAGTCATTACATAATGTCTATCTAATATTATTAAAATTCTGAAAAAAATTGTATTGACTTTAAATGGAATGATTTAGAAATCAATAAAAATAAATTGATTGAGAAAACTAATTGAAAATTATATTAAAAAAAAAAGAAAAATATCAATTTCACTAGCTTTATTAGAAGTAAATTATACTTGATTAAATATATAATATAATAAGATTACAAGTAAAAAAAATAAAATTATCATATAATATGATTGCAAGTGAAAAAATAAAATTATCATATAATATGAATTGCAAGTGAAAAAATAAAATTATCATATAATATGAATTGCAAGTGAAAAAATAAAAATAAAAAATTTATTTTAATCAACGAAAATATTAAAAAAAATTATTAAAATTTGGTTAGAATTTTTTAATTATATAATTTTGAAATTAAATGTGAATTTTATCAAAATTGATAAAATGACTAAATTTTCAAATAATTTCATTGTAAAGTAAAATTATGATACATAACTAGTAAGAATAAATATGTATGTATATTTTTAATTAATATTATAATATTTTATAAAATCAATCAATAAAATTATAAATTTATTTAAAAATTTAATTGAAAATAGATAAATAATATAAGATAAAATATTTTTAGCTATGAATTTTGCGACGCATTTCCTTCGCTAGAATTTCGCTACATTTAGCGACTACTTTCCGTCGCTAGTTTTCTGGAAATTAATTTATAAAATTAAAAAAATAAAAACATTTTTAGCGACAAATAAGTCATCGCTAATTTCGTCACAAAAAAGCGCCATTCTTTGCTGCCAAATTTAGGGATTGTTTTCAATTTTTCGTTGCTATTTTGTTGTTAAACTTATGACCAATACATTGTCACAACTGGATCTGAAAATAATTGCTAATCCACTACGAAAAATAAACCGTCGCTAATTCATAGTTTTTTTTTGTAGTGTCTCACTGCTTTTTTTATTCCTTGCTTCATCTTTAATAGCATATAATCACTGCACTCAATATATCTCCTGTTAGTTTCCTTTCCAATTGGGGCTTATGCATGTAATTTGGATACTTTTCTATCAAATGATGCTGTGAAAGAATGCTTGCCTGCAAATGTATGTTTTCGTGTATCATAAATGTTTGCCCCATCCCATACTATAACATGTGTAATCGATTGCCCACATTGTTAGTGAGTTACTGATAGGTGCATATAATACCATACCCTATCTGAATCCACTTTTATATCAGCTTCATATAGGGGCTTCCGTACTCTACTATTTAGCAAAAACAGAGACATCTATATTAACCCTTACACTAACACTGAATCTACACTTTCAACTATCTATACTTTCACTAGAATTCGATTCTATCTCTACGCTAGGTAAAACAACATATGCTTTAAGGCTACAACACTACATAGTCATACATGTCTAATATATTCTCTAAATCCTTACTGGCCAGAATCGCCTAAACCTTTTTCTTTGATACCACATTGTAACACTTGTTCTTATTACCTTTATTTACCAGTGCATACTTTGGTATACTACATATCTAACTAAGTCCCAGCAATTTAAATTATAAAACCTGATTACAATCAAATTACAATTAACATTCCCATAATAACCTCCAATCCATAAGTCCAAACCTGCAGCAAAGTAATCAGGCTTCCACTAAATGCATTAATGGATTTGAGAACTTTTTTTCCCTATAAAGCACTCCTTCCCACAACGGATACCTCAAAAGGAAATTTTAGAGGGAGCACACTCAGTCAGCAGCCTAAAAAGCCAGAGACTAACCCAACTGTCGTTTTGATTTTTACATCCTCAATTTTATTAAACATTCATTTTCATGATGCAAGATTAAAACAATCTTCAGATAAAAATAGAGCATACTATAACACTTCCCAACCACCAACATACAGATAATTTCCTCTTTACCAACTCAATAGAACACCATAATTCAACTAGTCATCTAATCTCTAATCAGATAAGTCAAACAACCAGGTCAGACTCCTTGGTGGTTCCCTTCTTAGCTAAACTATCAGCCATAAAGTTACATTCTCTTGACCTATGTTGAAAGATCACATTACCAAGAGCCTCAGAAAAGTTATCAATTCTATTGAAGATGGAAGAATATATCCATAGCCTCTGGTGAACACTCTTTGACAACCAATGAATAAACACAATTAAAGAATCCATTTCAAAGATGAACCCAGATCCGATTCCAACTACTTATGGAGATTCACAAGAGATTTTCAAAGCCTTCTTAATAACTAGTAGCTCAGTTAGATTCGAGTCAATAGATCCCATATAAAAGGAAAATAAACATAAAAATTCTCATTTAAAGTTCATTAGTACACCCCTAATCCCTGAAGGCCCCGGTTTCCCAATGGAGGAACCATCCGTATTCCATTTGAGGAGTGGTTTAACTGGCAGACACCATTGGATAGAAGGTCTCATCTTAGCAAGAGGATGGTAGATCTTGATAGCATCCGAAGTAAGAAACAGACTTTGACCTTTAAGGAATTCTAATTCCTTAACGTTATTAATCCAGAAAGCATCACTTGCTAGGATGACATTACAAAGACCTTGAGAGTTAGTCTTTCTTCCATTAAAAATCACAGCATTCCTCTCAACCCATATAGGCCAGATGGAAGCTAGAGAAATATTAAGCCAGATTTTTCCTTAGATCTTTCCAACAACCAGATCAATCCATTGCAGAAAAATTCAATAAATGAACCGAAAATGCAAAGATACAATCCCTACCAATTTGCAATCCCATACCAAATTGAGCAGGCAATCAGGTATAGAAGGAATAAATAATTGATAGATTCTACCTCCACAAGATACACTACAAGAAAATCTAGAAATAGCAACGGAATTGATTCTGTTGCTAATTTAGCAACGGAATTGTGATTCCATTGCTAAAATTGGTTGAACTTTATAAAATTAGCAACGGAAAAATATTTGGTTAGCTTCCGTTGCTAAATGTGGAGGGAATTTCTGGCGCCATTATTTAGCAACGAAAATTAGCAACGGAATTTGTATTTCGTTGCTAATTAAGGCGGCAACAAATGGCGGATAAAATTTGGGACGAAAAATAGCAAAGAAATTTAATTTTAGTTGCTAAATAGCAACGAAATTTTATTTCGGTTGCTAAAATAGCAACGGAAATTAAATTCAATTGCTCAACGAAATTCTATTTCGGTTGCTATTTTAGCAACCGAAATAAATTTCGTTGCTATTTTAGCAACCGAATAATCCTCCGTTGCTATTTTAGCAACATAATTAAATTCCGTTGCTATTTTAGCAACCGAAAATAAATTCCGTTGCTATTTTAGCAACCGAAAATTAATTCGGTTGCTATTTTTCATTGCAAATGAAAATTAGCAACGGAATTGTATTTCATAGCAACGGAGGATTATTCGGTTGCTAAAATAGCAACGGAATTTATTTCGGTTGCTAAAATGGCAACCGAAATAGAATTTCGTTGCTAATTTTCATTTGCAATGAAAAATAGCAACCAAATTATTTTTCGGTTGCTAAAATAGCAATGGAATTTATTTTCGGTTGCTAAAATAGCAACCGAAATATATTTCCGTTGCTATTTAGCAACCGAAATAGAATTCTGTTGCTAAATAGCAATGGAATTTAAATTTCGTTGGTAAATGAGGGGCATTTAAGTATTTTTCATGTTTGTTAGAAATATAAAATAGAAATTAAGCTATGATATATTTCTTTTTTGCAAATTAAATTAATATTATAATTAAATGTAAAATACACCAATATTAAAAAAACAATTAATACTGAATTATTAATTTTGAATTAGAAGCAGTTTATTTTTTAGCCGATTGAAATTTTATCCAAAAAAGATAAAAATTACATTTTTAATATTTTAAATCAGAAAACTGATTTCTACACCTATATTTTTTTCCAGTAACCAAAACAAAACAAATTATAATATTCAAGTGTAGGAACTCATTTTAGTGGGAGATTTAGATTACTTAAATATGGTTGTATTTCATCACAACTAGAACCCAACTCCCTTTATAATTGTTACTTTTAAGTTCAAAATTGATTGCACCAAAAGATAAATATCTTATTTAACTTTCATATTTTTTGGTGAAACAAATTATAGTATCCCTCAAATATTTTTCTATTGTTTTAATAATTTTATTATTGATATAACTAAATGTAATTTGATATTATTGTATCAATATCAAAAATAATATTGATAATATAATTAAATTGAAAATATAATTTTAGGTTTATATATATATATACACACATACATACTTACATCTTAACTTAATCCAATAATTCATTTGAACATTTTAATTTTAACAATAACCTATTGAGTATATGTAATTTTTAATTTTACAAATAACAAATATAAATTTACACCGAATTTAAAAAATTAAAAAACATGATAATCAATTATGCCGATTGACATCACATAACATAAAAATCAATAAAAAAGAACAATCTATTCAATTTTCAATTTTTTTTCTGTTTCACTATGCATATGAGACATATATTTTAATTACAATAGTTCAAATACTAAATCATTGCAATTGAATGTCACATGCTCTAATTTTTTAAAAATAATATGAATTTATATATTTATTATTTATAAAATTAATAAATAATAAGTATATGTACTTAATAGGTTATTGTTAAAATTTAGGTAATCAAATAAAATGTTGAACCAAATTCAGGTGTCTTCATAGGCATTACGCCTAATATTTAATATAATATTTTATATGAGAAGAAAATTAGAAGATTTGATTTCTAATCCAAAATTGTTTTAAATTTTAATACAGAAAGGAAAAAATAGTGTGGATTTAATTTATGAACCAAAATTATTTAATATTGAAAATATTAATAACGGGCTTAGTTTTTTTTATGTAGTTAACCATATGTTTATGGTTTAATTAGTTACAAATATGTGGCCACCAAATTAAGAAAAAACAAATTGGAATAGAGAAGAGGCCACAAATCATAAGAAGAAAGAAAAAAAAAATAGAAGGAGATGCAGGTGAGGCGCTGCCCACGACAACCGACGCCTTTGCCGGCGATGCGTGTGCCGACGTTGGCTCCCATCATCGGCCCAAGTGCAGTGCATGTGGTCGTTCAACTCCCGCTGTCACCGATGCCGACTTGAGTCTTCTCCTTTCTGCGTTTTCTCTCTCTTCTTCCAAGCTTTCTTCCTTCATTCTGGTGAACCGCGATGACTGATGTCGACACCGTTTGCATCGATGAGTTCCCGAAGTCAAGGTATTCACTCCGGTACCCTCAGTCTGACTCCAAATGCCGACGATGAGCTGATCGAAAATGGGTGTTGTGAGTTACTCCGGCGTAGATCCCGACCACACCGTAGCTCATTACAGCGCGTGACCACCGGCAACGGGTTCTTGATGATCCTGGCTTTATGATGGCAGTGTTGATGCAGCTTCGGTGAGGCTCCGGCAACATTCTGGTGAGCCTCCGGCGAGCAAATAATTGGCAAAAATACAGAAAATTTCTAAGAAATAGGTATGTGATTACCAAAATTTACTTCTGAAATCAACTATTATTAGATTAATTGCAGAGGATATTTGGTTTTTGTTTGCTTGATCCGGATAAAATTGTTAGTCCTTTCAGGTTGGTTTTCTGTTGTTCACATACTTCTATTTGTTTGGGAGAATGATGTTTGTTTTCCCAGTGTTGCGAAACACCATTTAAATAAAATCATTTTGTAGATATGCTAATTGAATGTGTTTTTTCTAAGTATTAGATGGAATCTTTTTTAAACTATTTCATATTGATCTGCCATGAGAATTCATGGAGCTTATGCCGGGGTTGGTTTAGGTTTGAATACATGTAATATGCAGTTTGATGAGCTTATAGATAGCTTAGGATGTTGTATATTTGAGTTTTTCTTATCTTTTTACGGTTTTAGAGGGGGGACTTGTGTTTATTTTTCTGTATATAGTCAGTATCTCGGTGGCTCTTTTTAATATTTTTCTGAGTCCATTGTGCTATTTATGGGTTTTGACTTCTATTTTAGCTATCATTTCTATGTTCAATCTTTTCCTTTAGTTTTTTCTTATCTGTAGTGATATGCACATGAGTACAAAGATTTTGATGCTTTCCATTTGTATTAGTGTTCAAATAAAGATTTGGAGCACTGATTGCTGGATTTCAAAGCTTGTTGTGGTTTCGTTGTATCCACAGTTCTGTATATCAACTAGTGGCTCAAGCCGTCATCTCTTAAAAAGTATATTTCGGTAAGTGTTCTCTTTTGCACGATCAATTCTTAGAAAAATAGGAGAGCAAATAGAAGGTGAATGAATAGCTTAAAGTAATGTACTAAAGGATAATTATTACCTGGCCCAGCTCAGACTACTTTTAAGCTCATATCTCAAATTAACTATTACTGCTGTATAATTTAATTAAAAGCAGTAACCAACTTGCTGATGCTTCCTAATATTAAAATTATTATTAAATTGAGCTATCTTTCTTCTCTCACCCTTATTGAGCCATCTGCTATATATCAGATGTTGGTGCTCCTCTGTAAGCACGAGAAAGTACTGATGTTTAACCTTTTATACTGTGGTTGCTAATCTTGCTGCTGATTGTGGTTATTCACTTGGGATTTGTTTTGCTTTCTTATGCTGCTGGTATCTTGCAAGCAAAGGCAATTTATTCTCATGCTGCTGTTATTCTTTCTTAGGGGACTGATTCCTCCTATGTTGCTATTTTGATTATGATGTTGTAGTGGTGTAGATCGTGCATGCTTCAACTATTATTTTTAGTTTTAGTTATGTGTGTTTCATAGGGGTTGTCAGTTTTGTTTCTTATTTATTTGGTAGTTGTGCTTCTCTTCTTTTGCAATAATAGATTATTATTTGTAACTATATATATATATATATATATATATATATATATATATATATATATGGATAAGCCAAAATGTCATTTAAAAAGGAGAAAACAGGAAAGAGATACAGCTCAACCCAGAACACTGGTATCTTGTCAAGATTAATTTAATAAATTAAATCATAAATCTACGTTTTGTCTTGCAATTTTTTCTAGTAAAATTTTTATATTTATTTTCTTATTTAAGTTGTAAGTTTGTATTTATTTTAGTTCTATCTATTTTCACTTTAAAACATAGTAACGAAAGAAAAAATAGGTTTTAAACATGGTAGCTGAAGCATTACATTTTGAAGATGCAAACTCTAAAAAGACTGAACAATCTTTGTTTTTTTCCCATCATAACAATGGTATGTTATTTTTCGTTACACATTTAAAGATCAATATGTATATTTTTACATAGATAACAATGCAAAATTTGAAGCATTTTGATTATGTTGTAACTATTCTAAGTGATGTAAAAGGACTCTGCTTATTTTATTTACATATACTGCTACTATGTTTATTAAAGTGCCAATCTTTTTTAGCTATAATTTAATCAGATTGTATTTAATTTTCATTTTATCATTAACATGACTCAATTTGTAAACAAATTACTAGGTGTTATTCCCATTACTTACTACCATGCATGCCATTTCATATTGCTGGTGTTTGATATTAAAAATTCACATGCTACCATATGAGATTCACTTTGTGGAATTAGCAGCAATCAAGATATTGTAACTAATTACATCAAAACTTTGGTAAGTCTACACATTAATACGATCTAAATTTATGATATTTATAGCAGTTTTTATTCTTTATATTAATCACAACATACAATTAATTTTAATTTATGTTTACAGATGTATGTTATAGACAAGTACTGGGGTCTTGATAAAGCTCCTTCTCAAAGAATTAGATTTTAGGACTTTGTCATTGCTATAAAGGAGAGTAGCCCACAATAAGGAAATATATATATATATATATATATATATATATATATATATATATATACACATTCATGTTTCACAAACAAAATAGTTATAGGAATTGCATGGCTTTGTTACTTGATAATCTAGGGAGTGATTCAAGTAGAAATAGATGGAATGGTGGGAATATAATAATAGTGGCATGAGAATTAAGTTGTAGCATAATTTCCTTTTCAGCTATTGAGAAGCTTTTGATTGCATTATTTCAATTTCATATCCACTGAAATTTAGTCAATTGGGACATACAATGAAAAGTATGGTACTTTCCTAGACTATTTTGCAATTGCTGTTATTTATGTGATCTTTAAAATCTAGTGTAGATGGTGATGAGAGCTTTTTGTATCCTTTTTTCAATTGTTATTTTGCAATTGCCTGTGGATCTGCTTAAGATGATTAGAACAACGACAAAATTAGATTAATTAATTCAAATTCAAAATTGTTAAAATAGCTCATTAATTTTTGATAAATTGTTTTCTCCATATTTTACAAATATCAAAATAAAAAACTCTAGAGCTTGTTATAGTTTGTTTTCCTGTGGTATTTTGTTGGACAGAAATAATATCTTTAATCTTTTTCACTAGTGTAAAGTGAATTCTAGAGCTAAAATCTATCCCTAAAAGTAACTCAGAGGGAATAAGTTACACACAAATCTTATGTTTTATATCTGTTATAAATTTATGAGGACCATATGGTCTCGTGTGTTGTTTTCTCTTTTATATTGCTCTTGCCTAACTTGCTTAGCTTTGCTGTCTGTTTTTTCTTTCTCCAGCTAACTAACTTGACAAAGGCTGATAGTTTTCTTGGTTTCTAATCTGTGCTGGTGCTCTTCGTGGGTTGTTGCTATTTGGGAGATCTCTCTGCTGTCAGGTTTTGGGTTTTTTTTTTTGATAAGCAGGTTTTGGGTTGTTATTTTACTTTGACAGTTTTAAACTTTGTTTATTTTCTAGTCTTGGTAACGTGCTTATGCTCTCGCTTTTTTGGGACTTAGCCTTTTAGTTCTGTTTTCCTTGATGCAGTTGCCTTGGGTATTTTGCCTTTTTTCAGGTTGTTAGATCCAATTTATTTTTTATTGGGGTTCTTTTATTGACTGTACTGTTATTGGGGAATTCCTCTACATCATCTATAGCTGCTTGTAGTAAGCGATGTGAATTTTCTAAGAAAGTTGTTCAGCTAGAGACCGCACTCACTATGTTGATGGATATTGTAACCCAACTAAAGAATCGAGTAAAAGATTTGGAAACCAAGTGTGCTCAACAGTCAGATCATCATTCTTCACCTCCACCAACTACATAACTTAGATTTTTATTTTTAGATTGTTATTGATACTGATTTTATGTTGTTTTTGTTATGATTTTCATGGATTTTTACTTTACAGTAATATAATATGTTTTTAGGATTTCAATTTTTGTGCATTACAATTTTAATATTATATTATTAATAACACTATTTTCTTTTTAATTATGAATTTGGATTATATTTATTTATAAATAAATAATTTGATTCAACTAAAACATTATGCCAAGCTAGCAAAACTAGTATAATTTTACAATTTGTGATGTTACAAATAGCAACCAAAGAGAAAATCCGTTGCTATTTTTAGCAACGGAATTTTTATTCGGTTGCTATAATTAGCAATGGAAGAGGAATTCGGTTGCTAAATTTAGCAACCGAATTAATATTTCTGTTGGTAAATATAGCAACGGAAAGTGAATTCGGTTGCTAAATATAGCAACGAAATTTATTTTCCGTTGCTATTGCTCGCCATTTAACCGAAATATATATTGGTTAGATTTAGCAACCGAATTTAATTTCCGTTGCTAATAAAAATTAGCAACCGAAAATAGCAACATAAAATATGGTTGGTATTATTTAGCAACCGATCAATTTCCGTTGTTAAAATAGCAACGGAAATAAATTCGGTTGCTAAAAATACCAACTGCCAAAATTGCAACCGAATTTTCCGTTGCTATTTTCGGTTGCTAATTTTGATTAGCAACGGAAATGCTCCAAATTCGGTTGCTAATTTCCATTGCTATTTGCTAATTTTTAGAGAGGGCAAGTTGAGGCATTACTGGCAATAATTCCTCTCCTCATAAGAAACTCCCTCGTACATATTTTGTTAAGCAAAACTCTCCAGAGGAAAATATCCACCTTTGGAGGAACCAAAATTTTCCAAAGAGCTTTAAAAGGCAGCGATGGAGGTTGAGAACTGAAGGCAAGCTCTTGAGCCTTTATAAAAGATGAAGAAATCGAAAACGAGCCTTTATGATCACGGAACCAAATTTTTTGGTCGCTTTTCACTTTAGAAGCGATACCAATCTAAGAGAGTTCATTACCTGATCCTCAAGTTCCAATTTCCATGACCGCAAATTTCTTTTCCAAACCAGGTTCCAGAACCAACTTCCTTGTAGCCAAATTCCACAATCGTGGACAAGAGTTGAAGGATTTGCTGCCAAAGCAAAGAGCCGAGGAAAAATAGATTTTTAAAGGCATATCCAGAATCCAGACAGCCAACCAGAACTTGCTCAAATCTTATTTGCCCACGCAAATTTTAATTCCCCCGGCTAAAGGCTAAAGAGATGACACCTTCAAGATATGTTTCCAAATCCATTTATAAAAACTTGACTATTTATTTATTAAAATAATATTTATTCTCGAATGTTATGTAAGTTTATATTATTTAATATAATTTATTATACACATATATATTTATACCACAAACCATATAATATACTAAATTGAATTAAAATTTATTATTAATATTAAATATGTCAAATTTTAATTAGATTTTACATATTAGCCGTGTACTTAAATGGATTTATTTAGTATTCAGATAATCATAATTGAGCTTGAAATTGGTTTGAATTTGGATATTAAGATAATCATAATCAGGTTATGATTCATATATAATCAGTTCAAGTTCTGATATGATATTTTTAGCCAGAAGAGGTGTGAATAAATCAGTTAATAGGTCCATTGACAAATTTTAGTAATCAGTCTATTACTATTGGTTTTTCAAAATTATTAACCATTAATCAATTTAATAATTTTGGTTAATCAGTTTATTGATTTCGATTTTTTGGATTGGCTAACTAAGTAACTATTAATATTCGATTAACCATTCAAAGTTTTTCTAATATGTAACTATAATAAATTGTGTAAACTGCAAAGTTTATTTCATATTAAAAATAAACATTATAAACTAAACATAATACCTACTAAATTTCAAAATAAAATATAAATATAGTACCAAACAAATTCCAAAATAAAAATATAATATGCTACATAATACCGTTTTTTAATTTTTTTTATTCTTTCATTTTTATCCCCATACATTATGGTTCTTTATTTAATACAAAAATAAATTTTCATATGCATATTAATATATGGGACGAAAATGGTAATATATATATATATATATATATATATATATTAAAAAGATGCACATCAATCGGTTAATTGTAACCATTGATTTTTTAAATAGTCAAACCTTAGTCGTAACTGTTATCCTAAAAATTCATAGTCTAAAAAATAGTCCACAAAAATCGACAGTAAAAATCAATTTAATTTCATATTGATTTTGCAATTAACCATAAAATCATTTTTTTTGCACCCCAATTTTTAGAGAGTACCCAACCCACTACCATACTATAATATGAGTGTGCATGCATGGACTAGTTAATTAGTCAAATGAAAATTTATTTAATCAGTCAATTACTATTAATTTTTAAAAGTCACTAACCATAAATCATGCCATTCATTTCAGTTGATTAGTTCATCAATTTTGGTTTTTGAGGTTCTATTAACCATAATTTTTCAGTTTCTAGCCAACTAAAAGTTTGAGTTATATAAACATTAACCAAATTATTTAACTCTCATTTTAATTGTGCAAAATGCAATTCAAAACACAAGATAAAATAACAAATTAACTAAACTATAACCAAATGTAATAATAATAATAATAATAATAATAATAATAATAATAATAATAATAATAATAATAATAATAATCCAAACTAGTGGACCGGACCGGGCAGTCGAACCGGTTTAACTGCGAATTATTGGCTGGTCCGGTTGGTTCAATGGATGAAAACCGGATTGGATAAAACCGGGAAATACTGTTTCAAACCGCCAAAAAATGGTTGAACCGGGATAAAACCAGAAAAACCGGGTTAAATGATAAAAACGGTTTGATTTTAGAAAAACCAACTTTTTGTCCAAAATATTTATACAATATTATTTTTTCTGGAAAAAAATAAAATAAAATTATAAATACAAAATAATTAAAATTCAAACAATTTAATGAATTTTTTATAAATAAAATAAAATTTTATAATTTATATTTGAAGAATTTCTTTAAAAATTTATAATTTTTTACTATATTTATCTTAAATTTTTATTATAAATATTGAATGACTTGAAAATATAGTCCTATTGTTAATGTTTGATGATAAATATATTTTTCTAAACTATTTTTAATTTTTTTATATAGTGATATTTTCATAATATTTATATAAAACTTAAAAAATATATTATTTTTTAAAAAATGAAAAAAATCCGGTTGAACCCTAAAGAACCGATCGAACCACGAACCCTTAAGCTCTTCGGTTCGTTATCCGGTCCGGTTTTAATAACATTGATATTTTGGGACTAATCGATAATGACAATGATGGTGCCATGAATGGTCAAGACTGCAGCCTTACTTGACTTTACTTCAGTAATCAGTTTCATTTGTTTTTAATTAAGTCAGATTTTTGCTGGATTTATGATTCTCAAATATACTACCTCGTACTGATGAATTTATAAATGAAGATCCAATTCAAGCAAAGCTGCAAAATATTTAATGGCTCCATATGATCTGTCCATGTGGCTTCTTTTACTCTTATTCATATCTCTGTATCTCATCTTCAAGAAGAAAAACCAAAACAAACAGCTACCACCAAGCCCTTGGAGGCTTCCAGTTCTTGGTAATTTGCACCAACTCAGCGAATTGCTTCACCGATCTTATCGGCAACTGTCCGACAAACATGGCCCTGTGATGCTCCTTCAGCTGGGTCGGATTAGAACCGTTGTAATCTCGTCTGCAGAGACAGCAAAAGAGGTCTTAAAAGATCATGATCTTGCCTGTTGTAGCAGACCTCGTTTAGCTGGAGCTGGCAGAATTTCTTACGATTATTTAGATGTGGGTTTTGCATCCTACGGTGATCATTGGAGAACCATGAAGAAACTGATTGTTTTAGAACTCTTTAGCCTCAAGAGAGTTCAGTCTTTTCTGTTTCTTCGGGAGGAAGAAGTTGAATTGATGGTGGATTCGATCTCAGAATCGGCAGATTCTGAAGCTCCTATTAATCTTACAGATAAGTTGTTTGCTCTTACTGCAAATATCACATATAGGATGGCTTTCGGATTCGAGTATTGGGGGACTGATTTTGAGAAAGACAGATTTCATGAAGTGGTTCATGATGCTGCAGCTGTAGCTGGAAGCTTTTCCTCAGGTGAATTGTTCTTCCCATTTGCAGGTTGGATTATTGACAGATTAACTGGTCATCATGCAAAGGTTGAAAGAGTATTCCATGAAATGGATAAGTTCTTTGAATTTGTAATCAGTGCTCACCTTAAACCTGGGAGGATAAAGGAGCAGGACGATATAATTGATGTTCTACTAGCAATAGAGAAGGAGCAAGCTGAACTTGGAACCACTTACTTTACAAGGAATAGCACCAAAGCAGTCCTAGGGGTAAGTTGCTGACTCTTGCTACAGTATATTTTATTGTGGCTAATGGATTTAGCCATTTAGCTACAATAAATTTGATGGCTGTAATAATAAAATGTTGTGTATGATTTCTGATCAGTTTGATTTGATATGATTCGAACATTCTGTTAGATTATAATCATATATCATCCTGAAATTTGTGTATCAGGATTTATTTGCAGCAGGGGTAGACACTTCTGCAATTACTTTGAACTGGGCAATGGCAGAGCTTCTCAGGAATCCAAGGATGATGAAAAAAGTTCAAGCTGAAGTCAGAAGTCAAATTGGACAACAAGGCAGAGTAACTGAAGCCAGTATTGAACAACTTCAATATCTGAAAATGATAATAAAAGAAACTTTCAGATTGCATCCTCCTGCTCCACTGTTACTACCAAGAGAAACCAGGTCTCACTGCAAAATCAGTGGCTACAATATTTATCCTAAAACAATGATCCAAGTTAATGTTTGGGCAATTGGTCGCGATCCGAAATACTGGAAGGATCCTGAAGAATTTTATCCTGAAAGATTTGCTGATAACTTAATTGAGTATAAAGGGCAAAATTTCGAGTTCTTGCCATTTGGAGCAGGCCGACGAATCTGCCCTGGAATAAACATGGCAACAATAACAATAGAGATTGCACTTGCTAATCTTTTATATTATTTTGATTGGAAATTGCCTGACGGAATGAGCATAGAAGATATCAACATGGAAGAGAAAGCTGGGGTCAGTCTTACCATCACTAAAAAAACACCTCTCATTCTTGTACCTGTAAAGCAAGACTATGTTATCAGCTCATAAACATATTATGCATAGTATTGGCTTATATACATCTATGGTTAATTACATTGATTAATTATCATTGAACTTACACTCTAATAGCACACCAATTAAAAAATATATTATATTCAGATATTAGTTTTAATTAATGGCTGAATAAGTAGATAAGCATTTTCTATTTTCTATAAAATTGCTAAATTCAGTAATTTTTGTGAAACCAAATTTTTTTTATTATTTTTACTTAAGTTAGCATAAGTTCGGTAACTATTAGTGAAATTAACTCGGATATGTTCTTTGCCCTATTTTAATCAAATGATTAAAGCAGTTGCGTGGATATACTATAAATGTTAACTTACACTTCATCTCGAAGATTAATTAGAAATTAATACAAATTAAACATCAAGTCTCAGCCACTATATAAATAAATTGAATTTAATAATATATTTGTGTCCTAATCCGAGAATAGGAAAATAAATTTATTGAAACGTTGTTTCATTATGAACAAGAATAACAAATACGTTGAGATTTTGCATAAGAAATTCAATATGGTTGCATAATCTTTTTTTGTTTTTTTCTTTTTTTTACTCTGCTCAAATAGTATCTGAAATTTATTAGTCCAACTAATTCTGATTCGTACTGTATAGACTTATAAAAAAGGCAAAATATTATTTCCAAACATTTAAGATACTCAATTTTTCCCATGATTCAAATTCAAAATTTTTAGTTAAGATGGAAACTCTGCTATCTCATCTAATCTCATATCTCAGGTATAATATTTTCTTTTAACTAATTAAATATGGTTTAATGGATTATAATCAAATTGTTGCTCAATTCAGTAGAAATAATCTTTCTAATTTCTTATAACCTATTACAATTATGAATTACTTGACCCATAAACATAAACACGCCATAATCCTACTCACACAAGTTATTTACCATAACACTTTAACATGTCATTCACGGCACCTTCAAGGACCACGCGACATAGCAATTTTTTTATCCTGTATTAAGAATATATAAAATTAAAATGAATTTTAATATATTAAAATGAATCAAATAAAGAAAAAGCCCTAAAGTGAAATTGGGGTTAATTATACTCATAATTACCGAACTTATGCCAAATTACACAAATAATAAAAGAAATTTTTGTTTCACAAAAATTACCGACCTTAACATTTTTATGCACAAAAATAACTTTGAACGATTTCTGGTGAAAATCCATATCGGAAAATACGGATGGCACATCAAGTAAGCACTATATGCACATGTGGAGTTGCAACTTTTGCCATGTCAGGGTTGATTTCACTCATATTCACCGAATTTATACCAAATTACACAAAAAGTAATAAAAGAAAAAAATCATAATAATTATTGAACATAGCACTTGTATATAGAAAAATCATTTTAACCTATTTCAGGTGAATACTTAGTTGAAAAATACTAGTAATAGCCACGTAGACCTAGCCAAAAAAATACTTTAAATTTGATTAAAGTGTCAGCTGACATGGCTACTGTGTCATGTGGCATTAGTTGGGATGCCATGTGTGTGCTGGAGCTGGTGATTAAGTGTGTCAGCTAAATTTTTCGGCTGAGTCTTTATCAGAAATTGGTCAAAGTGATTTTTATGTAAACAAGTGCTAAGTTCAATGATTATTATAAACTAATATCTTTTATTACTTTTGTGTATTTGGCATAAGTTCGATGACTATGGGTGAAATTAACCCAACTTATAGTATCGCGTGTGCAAATAGTGTTGACTTGGCATGCCACATGCACTTTTCAGCATGGAACTTCACCGAAAATCGATTAAAGTTATTTTTGTATATAAAAGTACTAAGTTCACTGATTTTTATAAAACAAAAAAAATTTACTTTTGCATAGTTTAGATATAAATTCCATAATCATGGGTGACATTAACCTTGCATTCTCCTGCCCCTCTTTTACTACAAAGGAAAACAATGTCTCACTGTAAAATCAATGGTTACAATATTTATCCTAAAATAATGATCCAAATTATTGCCTGGGCAATCAGTCGCAATCCAAAATATTGGAAGGATCCTGAAGAATTTTATCCTGAAAGATTTGCTGATAACTCAATCGAGTATAAAGGGTAAAATTTTAAGTTCTTGCCATTTGGAGCAGGTCGATGAATCTATCTAGAATAAACATGGCAACAATAACAATAGAGATTACACTTTGGTAATCTTTTATATTGTTTTGATTGGATATTGTCTGACGGAATGAGCATAGAAGACATCAACATGGAAGAGAAAGTTGGGGTTAGTCTTACCATCACTAAAAAGACACCTCTGATTCTTGTACCTGTAAAGCAAGACTATATTATCAACTCATAAACATATTATCTACATATAAAATATGTGGTCAGATATCGATGTGATAAATTGATGAGCCTGTAATAACTATTAAAGGAAGTATTTTTAGTCATTTTCCTATTTCTACAATAACAATTATTAGAGATGGTAGTGGATCCAATTTTTTTTTATATCTAATAAACCGTGGTACTATAAAAGGACATGGATTTGGATAGTAGTTAAATGAACTTTTTTGGGAGATTTGGATATTAATTAACATTATTATCCATATTGGGTTTGATGTGATGTCGGACATAAGTTATTAGATACCTACCACCCAAATCCATTTATAAAATTTTAACTATTTATTCATTAAAAATAATATTTATTCTCGAATACTATTATTCTCGAATACTCTGTAAGTTTATATTATTTAACATAAATATTATACACATATATATTTAAAGCATGAGCCATATGCTACATTGAATTAAAATTTATTGTTAACTGATAACCGAACTGGACAACCAAGCTCGCTCGAGTAGCCTAGTCATCAAGTCCCTCAGTTCAACCCAGAAGTCATTTTGAGGAATCACACATGAACATGGACTCTCGATTACCTAAAGTGGGTAGAACTCCTATTCAGGAAACTTAGCTTAGCTTCATAATCAAGCTATATATCTTCCTCAATAAGAATCCTATTGACATTAGAAATCATTCCTAGTTAGGAAACCGAATCCTAACTAAGGTAGGATTTGTATCTTTATAAATAGATAGAATATCAAGTATCAATCTCTCTCTTAGTTAATTTTACTCTTATATACGTTATTTAAAGCTTCTTACTGACTTGACCATCGGAAATTTCTCTTGTAAAAAACCCTGCCGAAGTTCTCTATTTTCAGGTACCTGAGTAGCTGTGAAGAGCATGGAATTCATCCCTAGAAAACCATGAATCCTTAAGATCAAAACACTTCAGATACCCATGCTGGAAATAATTGAAACACTACACCATCACCTCCATACTTATCTATTTTCTCACCTATGGAACCTACGCTACCAGGTGCCTCCACCAATCTTCCCATCACTGACATGCCTCCTACAACCTCCACAATCCCCATACCCATACCTAGCCTTACCCCATAACTCGTCCAAACTCTTTTGGCAACACTATCAAGCTTGGCAACATAGGCACCAACTCAACCATCATTTTAAACCACTACCGCAACAAATAATACTCCAAACACTGAAAACCAAAATCTAACTCCCTCACCACCAGCCTTAGCACCCACAACCACTTTGACAATAGATGAGTTCGAGAAACTTTTTTAAAAAAGGATATTGAAACATCAGAATCGAAACACTTTGCAATATCAGGAAAGTTTTTACTCCCCCTTATCCAGAGCCATACTGATTGCTCCATTCTTAAACATAAAATTGCCTAATTTGCTGAGGTATAATAGAAGTACAAATCCTCGAGCACATTTAGATCAATTCCATCACACCATGCTAATTCACACAATAAAAGATGCCATGCTTTGCAAAATTTTTCCACAAACCTTAACAGAGTCCCCAAAATCTAGTTTAGAAACTTACTAGAGCACTCAATAAATAACTTTCAATAGTTCAGTAATATGTTCATTGCCAAGTTTAGAGCTACCATCCGACCAATAAAAGTTTCGACCAATCTGCATCACATCATCCAAGAGAAGGGAGAGCCCTATGCAGTTACATAGAGAGGTTATATGTGATAGCCATAGACATCCAGAATCTGAAGTTGGAGGTTACCATCAACACGCTCGGTAGGAACATAAGGTGTCAGAATTTCAATGACTCACTAAGCAAAAAGCCTTCATCTGATTTCACCGAACTAATAACCCAAGCTCACAAATACATCCAAATGGATGAAGCTTGGTGGCTGAAGTATAACATGTAAGCAAGAGAGGACAATAAGAATTTTTAAGGTGTAATTCATGATAGAGGTAGTTCAAGAATGGGCGATTCCTAAGGTATAAAGGGATCAAACTAAGCATATATGGTTTCAAAGTTGTACTCGAGCAGTCAAAGTGAAGAGCAGTTCACCAAATTAAATGCTTTCCCTGCATAAATCTTATCTTGGATGAAGAAGAACAATTAAGTTACTTGGTCGAAACTTATGAGGGAGGATCCAAACAATGACTAGGGCCTTTACTGTGCCTTTCACAAGGATAAAAGGCATAAGAAAGATAGAGTATCAGATCAAAAAAAGGCATACTGAAGCAACTCTTTAAGGGGAACAAATGTGATGATCGACGATCACCACCTCGACAGTCGGACAAGGGGGAAGCAGTAGTAAGAAGGCCCCAGCAAAAGTGATTCATATAATTGCAAAAAGGAAATATTATGATGTGTTTAGCAACTCTAAAAAGTATAAAGCCTAAGAAGTTTTCTCACTTGGGACTAGTTCACTTGTTTTGATAGAGATCATTCAATTTTCATCAAAGGATGGAAAGCATGTTTGGAAACCTCACAATGATGCACTGGTAGTTGAAGAAATAATTGGAGATTACTTGGTTTAGAGAATTTTGGTTGACACAGGTAATGCAATCAATTTGATTACATTACAGGCCTTCAAAGCTTTAGGAATGCTGAGCTCATTGAAAGAAGTTACTGTGCCATTGATCGATATTTTTGGGTAGCCCATCAAGGTTGAGGGTTCGATTAACCTACCCCTACAGTTCGAAGATGATTTAGTATTCAGGTCCTGTACAACGTGCTTAATGGTGGTAAATATTCCGTTATCACATAATGTAATTTTTGGCCAACCTCTTTTGGCATTGGTGAATGCTTACATTTCTATGTAGAAGTTGATGCTTAAAATTCCTACCCCACAAAGAATGGCTATACATTAGGAAAATTGGACAGTTCCTGGGGAAATATATGTCACTATGCTAAAAGAAGCAAATCAATACTACTAGTATACATATTGGATGTCCCAACCGATTCAGCTCGGAGGCAAAACTTGTAGATGCAAGAAGTAGAGTTATTGCCAGGAAAAGTGGTAAAAATAACTTTGGAAAAAACCAACTTGGATATAAAGTCATTGGTAAGAGTTTTATCATCTTATCCAGATGTGTTTGCCTGGAAACTTTCAGATATCACTGATATTTCTCTTAAAGTTATGTCTCACTCATTGAGTATTCAGCCAGGTTGCAAGCCAATTAAGCAAAAAAAGTGCAAACATGCACCGGAGTGGCAGCTAGAAATAAATAAAGAAACGAACACTTTTGTTAAAGAACGAGTTCATCAAAGAGTGTTCTATCCGGATTGATTATCCAATGTGGTACTTGTGAAGAAGTCTAATGAAAATTGGAAAATGTGTGTTAACTTACCGACCTCAACAAGGCTTATCCCAAGGATAATTACCCTATAACACCCTCTTATTATAACCTAACAATATCATTTTTATCATATATGTTTAAGCATGCTTTATAATATTCTCATGTTAATACTCTGATTATCACAATTTTTTTATAAAGGTATGGCTATACTATTCACATGCTTTCTCATCAGGCACGGTCATGCACATTGCATAACTCATTTTACATACATCCATATATATATATATATCATGTATTGTATAAATTAGCTATTTACTTGTTCCACCTCTATATATACCCTAGCATTCATATCACTTACTATATAAACTTATCATCATACATAAGACATTATGCTAGTTTACCTATATTTTCTAGTTACTATACTTATTATCATATACCTATATTCCAGTTGTCTTTATATGTTACTATTTTTGTATGTATACATACATATTATGTTTGATTACAAAAGTGAGCCTCAAAAAACTCAACCTTCCATATTAGCTAGATACATAATTACATACATATTACACTTAATACAAAGTTTAACAAAATATTTTAGACGGGGATTTCCTACATCAAATTCTTTCACAAATTTGTGTTGGCCTTTCCTGATGCAAAGATATGTTCATATGCAAAAGTCTTACTGCATAACCTACACAGATAAACAACCCATGCTAAACTATAAACATTAGTGGGGAATAAATCATGATGATGGACGACCACTCACAGCAATCTTTAACAAGCACTCATCATGCAGCATAATTATAACATATGATTCAATAATAATAACAACATAACAAAGTACATAATCCAAAAATAAAATCAAAATTATCATTTATATCAACATAAAATATCTTATGATTTATTGGTAACATCCGAGTATTTATGCTTTTGATACATGTATTGCAATTAGCCTACCTAAGTTTTGAAAGTGGATAACGGGAAAGATAGATACCCGTAGGTTTTGATCATGTAAATATTCGTAGGTATTAATTTGCTAGATCCAAGTGAGATCGAACGGTAGTCCCAAACGGGAACAATGGTTGACCTAAATGGGTCAAACGGTAGAAGCAGTAACTCTATCCGTATAGATGTTGATCTATCCACAATTGAACTCTATTAGCAAACATTAACAAATTCATATACGTTTCAATCAACATGATGGTACCTATATAATTTTTTCATGTATTTTTATATACATAGATAAACAATCTTAGATATTAATACAAGTACCGTAATTATATATAACATGATAACCATATACTTTAGCGTGATAGCATATAAGTATTAACTCATGAGCATAAACATGTGAGCATAAACATGTAAGCACAAATCCATAAGCATAAACATATGATTTCAAATAAGCAATAAATCACATTCTTGATCATGTGTTGGCTATATGTGTGTGTGTGTGTGTGTGTGTGTGTATAGTTTCTTCAAAATCATATAGACATAGCTTTACATTATGGTATCATCATGCCTCAATGTACTTATATTTTATTGTATCTTATCTCTTTTTAGTTAAATAGTCTAACACTATTTAAATTTCCTTCTTAACACTTCAACCCCATAGTCATGTATAGATTATAGTACCATTATTCCTCTATAAAATTACAGAACATATAACATCCTTATTTTCATGATCAAGTTGTTCTAAGATCATATAAATACTTATAGTAACATTTAAGCATCAAAGAATTAGGTTTATAGAGAAATAAGGTAGGAAGATTTCCATCTCTGTTTTGCATCTCTATTTTGTCATACTAAATAGCTAAACTAGCCTCATTAATCTTCTAAATAAATAATAATATATGTCTTTAGTTTCTCATTGTAATGCCCCTCTGTATACTCTAGAAGAATTATCACTAATTAATTATTAGTGTTTATGCCTAATTAAGTATAAATGTTTAGAGAAGGGTGTAATTGAAAAGCTAAAGGGAAAGTTTAGGGGTAATTGTAGAAATAAAGAAAAGTTAAAGGATCATTTGGCAATTTTAATGTTTGTGACATTTGGACCAATCAAGGGGGAGTGGGAAGGAGATATTTTGGTGGAGAAGTGGCCGTCCAACTCTTGGTCTTCACTCTCCATCATCATCTTCTCTATCTCCTAAACCCTAAACTCTCTCTCATCCTCTCTCTCTCTAGATTTCTTTTAGTTGGATCAAGGAAAAGAAGAAAGTTTTACTTGGATCTAGTGGTAAGGTATCTCTATTATTCTTTGATATATTTGGTTTATGATATAGCTTGATAGGTTTTCTTAGAGATGTCTTATGTGTTTTATAGAAGGAGAATCAAGTAAGAGGAAAGGGAAGGAAACTCTTCAAGGGTGAAGAGAAAGGTGGAGATCAAACAAGGTATGGGAACTTAGGATTTTGTATGTGTATATATATGTTGATTTGTCATGAGAGAGACCTTGAGTGTCTCTCATATGTGTTTTATGGATGATTTGAAGCTTAGAAGGGTTTAGAGATGAAAAGATACAAGTTTTGTTGAAAAGCATAAAAATCTGTTTTAAAGATCATTTGACCAGTCTATACACTTTTGCTCATATCTTGAGCTATAATTGTTCAAATGATGAAATTCCAATTGTTATAGAAACTAGACTTGTATACCTTGATTTTGTTAAAAGAGACCGAAATCTGGTTTTCACTGCATGATAGTGAAAATCGGTATTGAAATCTGATTGTGGTTGTGATTTTTGCCTTCATGAACAGTCTATGGTTTTTCTTACATAACTGGAGTTTTATAGGTCCTATTGAAATTATTTTTGATGTTTTGAAAACTAGAAACATAGGCCTACAATTTTGTTGAGGCCATTTTGGCTAAAATTGATGTTTTACAGGTCAAAAAAGGCATAGAAGTCGAGACTGTTAATCAGTCTCGAGGCGGTTTAGGGATCACGGTTACCATGAATTTCATAGTAACCGTGAGGTGCCTAAATCTTTAGTCTAGACCAAACAATACGTACTGGCTCACGGTTACTAAGGTTTCATAGTAATCGTGACCCATTCTCGTAGCATTACTTCACGGTTACTACCCTAGGCTTGGTAACCGTGAGGTAATGAGCATTTGGTCCAGAAGAGAAACCTATGCTATCTCACGGTTACTAAGGAATTCATAGTAATCGTGACCCGTATTCTTCACCCTACTTCATGGTTACTACAAAATTGTTGGTGACCGTGAGGTAGTTCAGTATTGCGTCCAGAACCGAAGAGGATTGTAGATCATGGTTACTAGGAAATTGGTAGTAACCGTGACCCTCCCCTGTATTTTCTTTAATTTCTTTTGAGGTACAGACTTGTCTAAGTCCTTCCTAGCTTATAAATCATCCTAAATTACAGTTTTATAGTAAGGTATATCTCCATAAATGCAAAAGCTTGCTTATGAATTGAAAGGTGAGTTTCTATTACTCACACTAAAACATATATGAGTTTATTTCATGAAATTTCAGTACATGATTATTAATTATGCTATGCAATTGAGAAGGCATAATATTATAGTAATTAGCATTTGTTAATGCTACATTGAATTCTAACAATGGAATTTCATGATATATGAAAGATAATGTGTTATGCCTGCAATTAGAGACTTGGTTGTGGATAGATAGGCATGCCTATAGGGTTACCATCGCAGCTGCTTCTATTTGACTCTTATGAGTCTTCTATAAGTCTCTTCATGAGACTTGTCTCTACATGAGACTTCTGATTAGATACCTTCGGGTATCCTTCTGATTAGATACCTTCGGGTATCCTTCTGATTTGATACCTTTGGGTATCCATTGCACCCGTTATCCACACCCACACGAATTTAAGCAGGCAAAATTGATAAGATAATGAAAGGCAATTTATGCAATGAAAGATATGCATATACAGTTTGAAAGCTATTACTGTTCTGATTAAAAGATACTATTATATATGTATTAATCCAGTAAATGTATTGTATTTTATTGTTGATGAATGCTTTCTGATAACTACTGCAAGTAGTTATCAACATGTTATTAGTTGTTTCCCACTAAGCTTTATAGCTTAGCACGGGTGTTAATCCGTGTAGGTTTGAAGGGTAGATCGTGTGTCCTGGGACAAACCAACAGTCTTTCAAGCCAATATCAGAATAGAAATAGCATCTTGATGTATGAAATTAAAGTTCGCATCTCTTTTGATTATATTAAAAATGTATTTGTATATAAAGGCATGTAATTATAAAGTTCTGTAAAGAATGATCAAGAACATGTGATAGTAGGGCCCTCCATCTGATAGAATGAATATAGTATGAATGTGTGTATGCTTATATGTATGCATCATTAACCGATAAGTTGCATGTTTAATAGGGTTAATGAATGTAATTAGTAACAGTAATCTGGATTATCTAGTATAGTCATTACATTTTTTGTATCAGAGCGCCTTGGTTTAGGCGGTTCTGGCCGATAGGAATTTCAAGAGTTATAGATATAGAATTCATGTTGATGTTGGCTGATTGTGACTGTCCCTGTGTTTCTTTGATATAGTTAAGATGGAAAGATATCGTGAAGTAGTAGATGAGTCGGCTGAGAGTAATTTACCGAGCCGATCGAATCCTTCTCAGCCTGAATCTTCTGCATCCACTAGAGGTGGTGCAGCTGCTACTGAGTCTGGGGAAGCCTTGTTGAAGATTTCCCATGACATGGCTCAGATTTTGCAAAGGATGACTGCACCAAAGGCTTCGATTTTGGAGATCAGAAAGCATGGTGCAGAAGAGTTTCTAGGCTCTACTTGGGATGAATCTGAGAAAGCCGAGTTGTGCTTGAAAGATTGGAGCGGGTTTTTACAGAGGTTCAATGCCCCGCCAGTCAAAAGGTGATTTGTGCTGTGTCCTTACTTCAGAGAGCAGCCTATAATTGGTGGAAACTAGTTCAGACACAACCTCAGCTACCTGATTCCCTCTCTTGGGAATTCTTCGTAGCAGAGTTTAAAAGGAGGTACGTGACTGAAGCATACAAAGATGAAAGATTGAAACAGTTTCTGAATCTAAAGCAAAGAAATATGTCAGTGGCTGAATATGAAGCATAATTCAGTCGCTTGAGCAAGTATGCACCAAAGTCAATGTTGACTGGGACTTTCAAGTGTCGCCAGTTCGAAGATGGATTAATTAACAGCTTCAGGATCATTTGATAGGGCCTATTTCTTTGCACCCTGTGGATTACCATCAGCTGGTTCTAGCAGCTATTCGGGTTGAGAAAGAAGAGAATATTAAAAGAGAAAGGGAGCAAAAAAGAAGAAGTTTTTCTCGAGGTGGTTTCTCATCCGGGAAAAGATCAAGGTTGACTCAAGGAGAACAACCAGTATCATCTGGAAATCGCCCTGCATCTAGAGGTAGATAGCAGGGGGCTTTCTCTTCAGCCGGATCGGGTAGAGGTACTATAGCAGGACAAGGCAGAGGCCAAGCTCCAGAATGTACCTATTGTTTTAGGCGACATTGGGGCACTTGTAGAATGCTCACAGGTGGTTGCTTCAGATGTGGTAGCCCGGAGCACTTTATAGCCAATTGTCCTATGCCACAGGATCAAGCCTCGAGTCAACAAAGTAACCGAGGAGCTTCTAATGCACCTTCTTCAGGTAGAGGTCGTGGTCGAGGCAGAGGTGGATCGGGCCAGTTTAGAGCCCAGTCCAGGAATGTTTCTGAGTCAGTGGATCGACCTTTTGCTCCGACACCTCCTTTTCGAGCTTATGCTATGAAAGGTCGAGAAGATGCTGATGCTCCTGAGGTCATAGCTGGTACATTCTCCCTCTTTAATACTGATGTGTATGTGCTTATAGACCCAGGATCTACACATTCATATATTTGTAATAGGGAGCTGGGTAGAAATGTATCTATTGTTGACCATCTGAACCATGATATATGTGTAATCAGTCCTTTGGGCTATAGTATTCATGTAAATGAAGTTTATAGAAATTGCCCAATAAGAATTCAAGAGAGAGAGTTCCCAGCTGACCTAATTGTTTTACCTTTTCATAAATTTGATGTAATCCTGGGTATGGATTGGCTATCTAGATATCATGCCATAGTGAACTGTAAAGCTAAAACAGTAGTTGTTAAGAATGATGGGGAGGCAGAGACATTGATTCAGGGTATTAAGTCTAAACCCTTAACCAATGTTATCTCTGCTATGAAAGCGAAAAGATTCCTTAGGAAAGGATGTGAAGCATATTTGGCTTTGGTTCTTGATTTAAAAAGGGAGACAGTCAATCTTCAAGATGTTCCTGTGATTAATGAGTTTTCTGACGTTTTTCCTAAGGAACTTCCGGGTTTGCCACCCAAAAGAGAAGTCGAGTTATCTATTAAGACTTTGCCTGGAACTGCTCCTATCTCTAGAGCACCTTACAGAATGGCACCATCAGAACTAAAAGAATTAAAGGTTCAGTTACAAGAGTTGTTAGATAAAGGCTTCATCAAGCCCAGTGTGTTACCTTGGGGTGCACCGGTGTTGTTTGTCAAGAAGAAGGATGGCACTTTGAGGATGTGCATCAACTATAGGCAGCTTAACAAAGTGACTGTGAAGAATAAGTATCCTTTACCTCGGATTGAGGATCTCTTTGATCAGTTGCGGGGTGCAGGAGTGTTTTCCAAAATTGATCTGAGGTTGGGATACTATCAGCTTCAGGTTAAAGATATTGATGTGCAGAAGACTGCTTTTAGAACTCGATATGGTCATTACGAATTTTTAGTAATGCCTTTCGGGTTGACTAATGAACTAGCAGCCTTTATGGATCTGATGAATAGGGTGTTCAGACCTTATTTAGATCAGTTTGTCGTGGTGTTTATTGATGACATCCTGGTCTATTCTCGTGATGAAACAGAACATGCAGAATATTTGAGAATAGTGTTACAGACTTTGAGAGAACAACAGTTGTACACAAAGTTAAGCAAATGTGAGTTCTGGCTTAAAGAAGTTTCTTTTCTTGGGCACGTGGTGTCTTCAGAAGGCATCAGGGTGGACCCTAAAAAGATTAAGGCTATAGTAAATTGGAGACCGCCTAGGAATGTGCCAGAAGTCCGAAGTTTCTTGAGCTTAGCCGACTATTATAGGCGGTTTGTGAAAGGTTTTTCTGTTATTGCCTCTCCATTAACTAAATTACTTCGGAAAGAAGCTAGATTCGAGTGGATAGATCGTTGTCAAGCTAGTTTTGATCAGTTAAAGAAGATGTTAACTAAAGCTCCTGTTCTTACCTAGCCAATAGCGGGTAAAGATTATGCCATGTATAGTGATGCCTCGAAAAATGGATTGGAATGTGTGTTGATGCAAGAGGGTAAAGTAGTGGCTTATGCGTCAAGGCAGTTAAAGCCTCATGAACAGAATTATCCGACTCATGATTTAGAGTTAGCTGCAGTTGTGTTTGCTTTAAAGATATGGCGGCATTACCTTTATGGTGAGAAGTACAAAATTTATACGGATCACAAGAGTCTTAAATACTTGCTTACTCAGCGAGATCTCAATTTAAGACAGCGTAGATGGCTAGAGTTATTTAAGGACTATGATTGTATCATTGACTACCATCCAGGAAAGGCAAACGTGGTAGCTGATGCTTTGAGTCGAAAGATGATGGCAGCTTTGTTATTGCAGGATTGTAAATGGAAGTTTGCATTCGATGGGGCTTTGTTAGCTCAGTTGCGAGCTCGCCCTAATCTCAGGCAAGCAGTTCTTGATGCACAGTCAGATGATGTAAAGTTACAGCAAGTGGCTCAATCAGTTCATGCAGGAGGTCCGATAGAATATTCTATTGGGATTGATGGTGGTCTCTATTATCGGAATCGATTATGTGTACCAGATGTTAAAGAATTGAAAAAAGCTTTATTGCAGAAAGCCCATAATACAGTATTCACCATGCATCCCGGTATCAATAAAATATATAGAGATTTGAAACAATTCTATTGGTGGCCAGGAATGAAGAGAGATGATGTGACTGAATACGTCTCCAAATGCCTAACATGTCAGCAAGTAAAAATAGAGCATCAACTTCCTTCGGGATTGCTGAATCCTCTCCCCATTCCTCAGTGGAAGTGGGATAATGTTACCATGGATTTTGTTACAGGTTTACCCACTACTCAAAAGAAACATGATGCAGTGTGGGTTATAGTGGACAGATTGACAAAAGTGGCTCATTTTATACCTGTTCGAACCAATTATTCGATGGATAAACTAGCTGAATTGTATATAGATCAGATTGTTAGACTGCATGGGGTACCAATATCAATTGTTTCAGATCAGGATCCAAGATTCACTTCCAGATTTTGGAAAATTCTACAACAAGCCTTAGGTACAAAGCTCCTTCTTAGTACTACTTTTCATCCTTAAACTGATGGGCAGTCAGAGAGAATCATACAGGTGTTAGAAGATATGTTAAGAGGCTGTGTTTTAGATTTTTTCGGGAATTGGGATAAATATGTGACTTTGATGGAGTTTGCATACAACAATGGCTATCAAACTAGCATTGGTATGCCACCATATGAAGCTCTCTATGGTCGGAAATGTAGAACTCCTTCCTGCTGGATGGAGTTATCTGAAAGCAAGTTGATAGGTCCTGACATTGTTAAAGATACTGAAGAAAAGATTCAACTTGTCAAGCAACGATTAAAAGAAGCCAGTGATAGACAGAAATCGTATGCGGATCTGAAAAGAAAGGACATTGAGTACCAGGTGGGTGATAAAGTGTTCTTAAAAGTGTCCCCATGGAGGAAAGTACTTCGATTCGGAAAGAAAGGAAAGCTCAGTCCCCGGTTTATAGGTCCTTACAGAATTCTGGAAAGGATTAGACCTGTAGCATACCGGTTGGATCTTCCTAGTGAACTATCAAAGTTGCACAATGTTTTTTATGTTTCTATGCTCCGACGGTATCGATCTAATGAGTCACATATCGTACCAGTGCAAGATATCAGTGTCAGAACTGATTATACGTATGATGAAGAGCCTAAACAGATTTTGGCTAGAGAAGTTAAACAGTTAATAAACAAAGAAATTCCTCTAGTCAAAGTGCTATGGCAACACCACGGAGTACAAGAAGCGACTTAGGAACCTGAATCAGCTATGCGGATTCAGTACCCTCAGCTTTTCAATACAGGTATGAATTTCGAGGGCGAAATTCTTTTAGGGAGAGAGAGTTGTAATGCCCCTCTGTATACCCTAGAAGAATTATCACTAATTAATTATTAGTGTTTATGCCTAATTAAGTATAAATGTTTAGAGAAGGGTGTAATTGAAAAGCTAAAGGGAAAGTTTAGGGGTAATTGTAGAAATAAAGAAAAGTTAAAGGACCATTGGGCAATTTTAATGTTTGTGACATTTGGACCAATCAAGGGGGAGTGGGAAGGAGATATTTTGGTGGGGAAGTGGCCGGCCAACTCTTGGTCTTCACTCTCCATCATCATCTTCTCTATCTCCTAAACCCTAAACTCTCTCTCATCCTCTCTCTCTAGATTTCTTTTAGTTGGATCAAGGAAAAGAAGAAAGTTTTACTTGGATCTAGTGGTAAGGTATCTCTATTATTCTTTGATATATTTGGTTTATGATATAGCTTGATAGGTTTTCTTAGAGATGTCTTATGTGTTTTATAGAAGGAGAATCAAGTAAGAGGAAAGGGAAGGAAACTCTTCAAGGGTGAAGAGAAAGGTGGAGATCAAACAAGGTATGGGAACTTAGGATTTTTTATGTGTATATATATGTTGATTTGTCATGAGAGAGACCTTGAGTGTCTCTCATATGTGTTTTATGGATGATTTGAAGCTTAGAAGGGTTTAGAGATGAAAAGAAACAAGTTTTGTTGAAAAGCATAAAAATCTGTTTTAAAGATCATTTGACCAGTCTGTACACTTTTGCTCATATCTTGAGCTATAGTTGTTCAAATGATGAAATTATGATTGTTATAGAAACTAGACTTGTATACCTTGATTTTGTTAAAAGAGATCAAAATCTGGTTTTCACTGCATGATAGTGAAAATCGGTATTGAAATTTGATTGTGGTTGTGATTTTTGCCTTCATGAACAGTCTGTGGTTTTTCTTACATAACTAGAGTTTTACAGGTCCTATTGAAATGATTTTTGATGTTTTGAAAACTAGAAACATAGGCCTAGAATTTTGTTCAAGGCCATTTTGGCTGAAATTGATGTTTTATAGGTCAAAAAGGGCATAGAAGTCGAGATTGTTAATCAGTCTTAAGGCGGTTTAGGGATCACGGTTACCATGAATTTCATAGTAACCGTAAGGTGCCTAAATATTTAGTCTAGACCAAACAATACGTACTGGCTCACGGTTACTAAGGTTTCATAGTAACTGTGACCCATTCTCGTAGCATTACTTCACGGTTACGACCCTAGGCTTGGTAACCGTGAGGTAATAAGCATTTGGTCCAGAAGAGAAACCTATGCTATCTCACGGTTACTAAGGAATTCATAGTAACCGTGACCCGTATTCTTTACCCTACTTCACGGTTACTACGAAATTGTTGGTGATCATGAGGTAGTTCAGTATTGCATCCAGAACCGAAGAGGATTGTAGATCATGGTTACTAGGAAATTGATAGTAACCGTGACCCTCCCCTGTATTTTGAAAACTGTATTTTTTTTAATTTCTTTTGAGGTACAGAGTTCTCTAAGCCCTTCCTAGCTTATTAATCATCCTAAATTACAGTTTTATAGCAAGGTATATCTCCATAAATGCAAAAGCTTGCTTATGAATTGAAAGGTGAGTTTCTATTACTCACACTAAAACATATATGAGTTTATTTCATGAATTTTCAGTACATGATTATTAATTATGCTATGCAATTGAGAAGGCATAATATTATAGTAATTAGCATTTGTTAATGCTACATTGAATTCTAATAATGGAATTTCATGATATATGAAAGACAATGTGTTATGCCTGCAATTAGAGACTTGGTTGTGGATAGATAGGCATGCCTATAGGGTTACCATCGCAACTGCTTCTGTTTGACTCTTATGAGTCTTCTGTAAGTCTCTTCATGAGACTTGTCTCTACATGAGACTTCTGATTAGATACCTTCGGGTATCCTTCTGATTAGATACCTTCGGGTATCCTTCTGATTTGATACCTTTGGGTATCCATTGCACCCGTTATCCACACCCACATGAATTTAAGCAGGAAAAATTGATAAGATAATGAAAGGCAATTTATGCAATGAAAGATATGCATATACAGTTTGAAAGCTATTACTGTTCTGATTAAAAGATACTATTATATATGTATTAATCCAGTAAATGTATTGTATTTTATTGTTGATGAATGCTTGGTGATAACTACTGCAAGTAGTTATCAACATGTTATTAGTTGTTCCCCACTAAGCTTTATAGCTTAGCACGGGTGTTAATCCGTGTAGGTTTGAAGGGTAGATCGTGTGTCCTGGGACAAGCCAACAGTCTTTCAAGCCAATATCAGAATAGAAATAGCATCTTGATGTATGAAATTAAAGTTCCCATCTCTTTTGATTATATTAAAAATGTATTTGTATATAAAGGCATGTAATTATAAAGTTCTGTAAAGAATGATCAAGAACATGTGATAGTAGGGCCCTCCATCTGATAGAATGAATATAGTATGAATGTGTGTATGCTTATATGTATGCATCATTAACTGATAAGTCGCATGTTTAATAGGGTTAATGAATGTAATTAGTAACAGTAATCTGGATTATCTAGTATAGTCATTACACTCATGATTCAAATACAATTCAATTTGAACATATATATTAGGAGTTATAACCCAATCATTATAGACTGTCCAAGAGTACATTTTTTACATAAACAGTTTGTATGACCAATTTGAAAATTCATGGAGTAAAATAGGTACAAAATTAAACTAACATTTATTCATGAAAGTTGTGTTCCTATAAGTCTAGTTTATCTATAATTTTGTCCCATATCATTTTAACCTCTCTACTATAAGTTATGTCCAACATACTAAAACCTGTTCATTGAAACTAGGCAACAGTTGACATTACCAAAACTATTTTTTGTTACAAATTTGAAAATTCATAGAAGAAAATGGGTGCAGAATTAAGCCAATATTCCTTCATTAAAATTATACTCCTATATGTCTAGTTTATCCATAATTTTACCTCATAGAAATTATACTTCTCTACCAAGAATTATATCCAAAATACTGCAACCTGATTACTACAACTAGACAACAGCTCACTTTAAACTTCAAGTTAAAATTAAGAATATTTATAAGCAGAATCAAACTTAGGTTTCTTTTATAAAATTATAGGTCCATGTCTTAGGTATAATTACTAACTATAATTATCCAAATTAGAGTTATATAACTCGAGATATGCTTAAAATATAAAAACTGGTTCAAAGTGAACTAACACAATTTCAACAATTAACTATTCTTTATATCATTCACCTTTAATTCCATGAACACAATTATCCTCATGAACAACCCAACTAACAATACAACTCATTTAGCATAAATTCATCCATACAAATACACATGCAAAGCACAATTGGTTCAAAAATCCCTCACCTTGGCCGAATTTCACAACAAGCCAGCTTCACTCCTTTAACACCTCTTTGCCTTTGTTCTTCTTACTCTTTTCTTCGACTACAAAGAACATGCATTCTTAAAATCTAGAAATTGTCCTCACAAATTCCTTTCAAACCAAAAATAAAAGATGAAGATGAAGAGGAGTATTATACCTTAAAAATCTCTAACTCAAAATCCCTTAATCAAACATATAGAAGCAGAATATTTCTTTGAGTTTAATGAGAGAGAAAGTTTAAATCTTTAGTGAGAGAAATGAAGAAGAAAATCTAAATTTTCCTCCTAGGTGTTGCCATCCTCCTCTTTCTAAGAACCACTAAAATATTTTCTCTCTCCTATATGCAATTCCTTGGATTAAAGTGAGAAAGTAAAAATTTCACTAACTCCCTCACTTTCTTGCATGTCAAAAATCTATCCCCAATAGTTTCTTTCTTTCAATAACTACCCTTAAAGTGATCTTTCTTTTTTAATTAAATCCTTATCTTAAACATAATTTATAATTCACTTAACAATATAACACAAAAATTACCAATTTTCCCTTTTATGACCTTAATCTTTATTTAACAGATTAATTAAATATTAAATTAATTATAATTCCAATAAATTCATGCAAATAACTACGAAGGTTAAAATTGGGGCCTTACATACCTATTGTCAAACATTGATTGGTTAGTTGATTCAACAGTCGATTTTGAAAAGTACACCGTTTTGGATGCATTAGTTGGTTACCATCAAATCCATATGAATCCAAAAGATGAAGAAGAAACAACATTCATCACTCATAGAGCAACCTATTGCTAGAAAGTAATGTTGTTCGATCTCAAGAATACAGGTGCGACTTATCAGAGGTTGATGAACAAGCTATTTGTTGATCAGATAGGTCAAAACATAGAAGTTTATATTGATGATATGATTTTCAAAAGCAAAACCTCAGTAGATTTGTCAAAAGACCTCAAAGAAAGATTCTTTACTCTCAGACAGTTCTGCCTCAGACTCAATCCTGAGAAGTGTTGTCACACCCTTCACGGAACAGTCCTTTCAGACGCGAAACTTAGCCGAAAATGGTAAATTTTTTTTATCACCGATCAGTTCGATTCACTTTAAATACCTTTACATCAACTTCCGAATCAATTGATAATCTTGTAAACAATTAAAACATATACAAAATAACCTCATGCCAAAAATTTATACCAAACACTCATACATTAAGAATCATAATAAAAATTGAAATACAGATAAGTCTTTTACCTTAATTGTCTAAGGATATACATGCAAAAATACAACTCGATTTAGCACTAATTCTTCTTTTTCGATCTGGCTCCACTGTGTACAATACTCCCGCAACACTTCATAACCTGCAAGCAGTAAACACTACGTGCTGAGCACTAGATATGTCCAGTGGTGACTACTAATCCTAAAATTTTCCAAAATAAAGCATATTTACATAGGTTATGCTGCTCTTATTCTTATTTCATTAAACATTTTCTTTTACTTCAGTCAACATTAATTCCATTATGAACTCATATTTTGGTAATTATTGTTCTTTGGTTTTCAATCTTTTAACGTTACTTACACTACCTTCTTAGGTGAATCGACTTCAGATTTCCTTTTTACTTTTACGATTGTTCTTTACTATAGCTTTTACCTTTACTTAACTTTTGTTTTATGTTTTTAATCACAGCGATATAATTATCATATCATTTACCAGCGTATATTGCTACTCATATCTTTCATGGTATCAAATTTACAGACTATTTTATTCCTCGATTTAATGTTCAGTTATTCAATACGTGTTATAATTACACTTCACGCTATGTATTCTTTTATTTTTCTTTAACCTTTAAACTAATAAACACATTACTATTTAAAGACTTTTAAGTATTATTGCAAAGTGATACAGTTATTTTGGGACACTTTGCATTCAAATATTTTTATTTCCTTCTTTAAACACTTAACCATGTTCAAATACTTGTTAGGACTTATATCTTTTGCTTTTTCCCAATTGATCAATTGTGTGCTTTTTTTATTGTTTTACTTTTCATTAGACTTTTCTTTCAGAAAGACACTACTCAAGTATAAAATTTCGCTTAATGTCATTGTCATTACTTTTTGACTTTAAATAGGAAATTAATATTATTTTCCAAACTTGTCACTTTTCACAATAATAATTGGTACATGAAATACCAACTAAATTTAATTTATCTGTTCATGTAAAAATGCAATTTAAATCCTTTTTCTTTATAAAAGCTTAACTTAATCTTCATTTATTATTTTATTCTTATAAAACATGTCTTCCTTATTAATCACACTTCTTGGAAAATCTTATAGTTTTATCCTAACTTTTTATTTTCTTTGAAACGAATCATTTTTCATTTATAACTTTTTATATTCAATTCATTTAAGCAATACTGGTTTATTCATTACAATGTGCCCCTAGTGCAATGTAACAGGATTCTAAAAAAGGATACGCGGGACTGGATCCAAAGGTCCCACTGAGAGAGAAGTGATCCCCAAGGGACCATTTCTCGAAAAATATTTCACTTTTATTTTCACTGAAAACACTGAAGCCATGGTGATCAAAGATCCTACTCATAACTAAACAAATCGCCATGACTTGCACCGCGGTATAGAGTGTCCCTATGGCTAGCCAATTATATCCTAAACAATAATATAATTACCTGTTTATCGCTAAGGGCAAAATAATCAATTATATTTACAATAATTTTTAAACATTTAAAAAAAAGTCTTTAATTTCTTTCTTTTATTTCTTGATACAATACATTTATGATCAAACGCACTCTTTTAGTATTTTTTGACTATTCAATAACTTTTTCTTTTCTTTCACTTTCTCTTTTCAAATCACTTTTGTGAATTATTTTTCAATAATTCACTCAGGCACTTAAGCCTTTTCAGTCTTTTATACACTTTATGAATTATAGCATTATAATTCACAATTTTCTTTTATTCTTTTTATGCAATTATTTGGGAATTATTTTCTAATAATTCAATAATTGACTTTTTACGATTTTTTTCCCTTTTCTTTTTCTGTGCAAAACTATAATTATTCAGTATGCCAACCTTTATTCGATGGGTGAATTATTTTATAATAATTAACTCTTTTAATGTTTTTTATTGACTAATTTATTTTGATAAATTAGTCAAACATTATTCTACAACTTTTGGAATAATTATGAATTATATTGATATAATTTATTACTTGATTTTCCGGAAACGCATAAATTGACTTTTTCATTTCTTTTTATACTGAAATAATTTACTTCACATCCGTTTATCATCACACACTTATTTATTGAATTATTTCTCAATAATTCAATAGTTTAGTTGAACATAATCAATATTTTATTTCAAAAATATTCTAATAAGGCATATAAATTCTACGAAAATTCATATACACATTGTTTTATAATTTCCATCATCTTTACTCATTTTATGAATTATTTACCATTAATTCATTATTTTTTGTCACTTTCTAGCTTACTAATTATTCCGAAAAATTTATCGGTTGACTTTTTATTTCGTTTTCATTGACTATAATTTATTTTCATATAAATTCACCTTTTTCAATATTTTTGCACAATTATTCACTAATAATTCAATTAATTTCAATAGACATATTAACATTAGAATTTCAATAAAATTTCAATGATTTCAATAAATTCCAATAAAATTTATTTATGCATTATTTATTATTTAGCATCATTTTTCACTAAAATAATCAATTATTTTCCATTATTTCACAATTTTCACTATAAACATAATCATTACATAGGCTTTAAAATTCTAAAATAAATTCCAATAATTTAATAAACATAATCATTACATAGGCTTTAAAATTCTAAAATAAATTCCAATAATTCAATAAAAATATATGGGCACCATTTATCATCTCTACACTTAATTTAGGCTAACATATATTATTTTTATGCAAAAATTCCATTACTTTCTTTTACTATACCATTCGGTCACCATTAATTTCCACCTAAAAAAAATTCTTTCTTCCAATTTAACTTTCCATTCATCTTTTCTAATGTCCAATTTCATTTACCCTAAACCAATTTCATCAATTAACAACTTTAACCATTTTTAACCTAATTACATAAATGAAATTAATTCAAAATAAAAGGAAAATCAAATGATTTTGTAGTCACTTACAATTTTTTCTTGATTTAGGGAGCCTAAGCTTCATTTCCTTTGCCTTTACTCCTTGAAAAGTCTTCCTCTTCTTGTTCACCTACATAGGGCCGGCCATTCAAGCTTAGACTTCTCCATTTTTTTTGTTCTCCAATGCAAAATTCAAGCTCATAATCATAATCTACACCTCAAAATCTATGGAAAAATACTAAGAAATCAATTAATTTCTTAAGTTCCATCTTACCTCTTTTTCTTTCTCCACTTGATTTCTTGCCTTACTTTGCTCAAATCACTTGATTGAGGCCAATAGGGTGACCTAGAGAGATATAACTTCATCTTTTATGTTGGAGTTTGTGGGAGATTTGAAGTAGAATTGAAGAGAAACCAATAGAGAGAGAGAGAAGAAAGGTTCGGCCACCACAAGAGGGGGAAGGAGCTGGTGAGTTATGGAAGTAAACTCCAGATTTTTGGTCCTATTTATACTCTCTTAATGGGCCTAATAGTGGCCTTTATTCATGGGCTTAATTCATTTTTATCTTAAGGCCCATTTTATGCCTTTTAAAGTCCAATCAAAATTCTCTCTCTTCCGTACTTCAAATCACTTCAAAAATAATTCCATTATTTTTATCATATCCAAAATAGCTAACACGCAAATTTTTGGCTTAATCGGAGTCCGTTATCAGTCCTATTCGACAACTACCGGTGTCACTGAAAAATTCAATTCTTATCACCAAAATATTCTACATAAAAACTCGTATAGGCATGCAAAATCTACCAATATTAGGAGTTCATTTACTATTTTTAATTATTTATGCAAAGTCAAGTCTCCTTCTGTATTAGGGAAATTGACTCGCTACCTTTTTCATATTTTTGACCTTTGGAAGCATATTTGATCTCCATTTCACTTCAAATTTCAACCCCGAGCTCACCATGACCAATACTTTTCAACGGTCAAATAAAATATTTTTTGACTTTTGGATGTCCTTTCGGGCCCAAAAAATACTATTTACTGTCGGAAAGTACTGTTCACGGCTGACCTGGTGTTGAGGCCATTACAAGTGTGCTTTCGGAGTTCGATCTAGCAAATTCTTAGGTTTTATAATCTACAAAAAGGAATAGGGCTAATCTGACCAAAATCGAGGCCATATTGAAGATGGAGCCACCAAAATCAATTAAAGAAGTACAAAAGTTAAATGTAAAAATCATAGCTCTTGGAAGATTCATTTCTTATTAGGCCAAATGATGTCTCACATTCTATAAGGCACTAAAAAATTTAAAAATCTTTGAGTGGACTCTGGAGTGTCAATCAACCTTTGAAGCCTTTAAATAATTTCTCAGCTATCCATCTTTGCTTAGCCAACCATAGTTGAGCAAAATGTTGTTCTT
Source organism: Excoecaria agallocha (assembly GCA_037975025.1). Taxonomy (NCBI): domain Eukaryota; kingdom Viridiplantae; phylum Streptophyta; class Magnoliopsida; order Malpighiales; family Euphorbiaceae; genus Excoecaria; species Excoecaria agallocha. Next base: position 56,412,805 of record CM075807.1, on the reverse strand, counting down.
GTACTTGTCAGTTTTTGAAGGTGCCATCAGCTCAAATTTGGTCAGAGAAGAGAGCACTCAGCAATTTTCGATCTATTATACCAACAAGGTTCTTCGAGAAGCCAAACTAAAATACCTGATTCTTGAGCAACTAGATTTGGCCTTAGTCACTTTGGCTATAAAACTATGCCTCTATTTTTAGGTATATACAGTAGTTGTTCAAACTAACACTTATCTCAAGAAAATGATGTAGAGGCCAGAAGTGTTTGGAAGAATAATTGAGTGGGCAGCTCGCCTAAGCGAGTTTGACATCAATATGAACCTTAAATTGTAATGAAGGCTTAAATTTTAGCTAATTTTGTGGCCATGCTACATAATCCTCTTATATAGCTAAGTAAGGTGTCTTAGAATTTATATGTAGATGGAGTAGTGTCCTCAAAAGAAGTTAGAGTTGGAGTTGTTTTGTCAAGTCCTAGCAGAATTTCTATTCGTGGAATTTCTCGGATATCCTTTTCAGCATCCAACAATGTTGTGGAGTACGAAGCACTATATTTCGAATTATAGTTCACCCTTGAGGTAAAACCAAACTCTTTACTTATTTATTTTGATTCACAGCTAGTTGTCAGCCAGTTATTCAAAATGTTTGAAGCAAAAGAGCAAACAATGGTAAAGTATCAAGACCTCATGTATACTTTACTAGCTCAACTTGAGAAAGGTGGGAGTTCATAGACCATTGAGCAGATTCCTCAGGAAGAAAATAAAGAAGCTAATTCTTTGGCCAAACAAGCATCTCTATGTAATACTATACAAACAAAGGATATAGTATGGGTTGCCATTGCTCAGACCTCCTATAAAACCTATTTAGTTCAACTCAACGAGCAGGTGGGCAAATGACAGTTGTCGATCTATCAGTTTTTAGATATGAATGCTCTTCAAAAATTTCAAACCGAGGCCAAAAAAATTGTTTGATGATCTAGCCTTTATGCTATCTTAAAGGGAAAGTTGTACAGGCCATCTTACTCACATCCTTGATCATTATGCTTAAGTTTAAAAAAAGGTAATTACGTCCATATGGAAATTCATAAAAGTATTTATGGTACACATAAGGGTGCTCAAACCATAGCTTAGAAAGCCCTACTATAGGAATATTATTAGTTGAAGATAGAAGCTAATTCAAAAGAGTTAGTGTAAAAACGCAACAAATGCCAGCAATTTAGAAAGATTATTCATCAAGAGGCCAGTTTAGCAAACCCTGATATATAGTCAATGTCTTTTTACACAATGGGGGATCGACATACTAGAAACTTTTCCATTGGCCATCGGATAAAAAAAAGTTTTTGGTTATTGCAGTAGATCATTTCACCAAATGGGTTGAAGTTGAGCTTTTGACAACCATCACTTCGGTAAATATAATCAAGTTTGTTCAGAAATTCATTATCACCAATTTTGGCATTTCACACACTTTTATTACTAACATTGGAAAATAGTTCGATTGTCAATCTTTCAGAAATTTTTACGAAGAGTTTCATATTCAACTCAAATTTACTTCGATTTATCACCCGTAATCTAACAGTATGATCGAGGTGACCAATAGGACTATCCTGATGGGGTTGAAGAAAGTTTTGATGAAGCTAAGGGCCTTTAGATGGACGAGTTAAAGAATATGCTTTGGGCATACAAAACATCCCCTCGTTTGGCAACAGACAAAACACATTTTTCTCTAATTTATGGAGTTGAAGCAGTTATTCCATGTGAGATTGGGATGCCAAACATCAAAATCGAGTAGTATGATAGAAGCAAATAAAAATCTATTGTTGCACCATTTAGATATGCTAGAACAAAAGAGCGAGCATGCCAAACTCTAAGCTATTATATACAAACAATGTATGATATCATACCATGACCGCAAGTTAAAGGCTAAAACAGTACTTGTAGGTGAACTCGTTCTCAAAAAAGCCATTAAAACACAAATTGTAGCTGGCATCAATAAACTAAGTCCTAATTGGGTAGGACCATATGAAGTACATAAAGTTTTGAACTTCGGAGCTTATTACCTTAAGGACATGATTGGAAAGATATTGCCGCACTCTTAGAATATTTCTAACTTGAAGAAATACCACCAGTAACACTTAGCTCAGTTTGGCAGTTTTGTCATAAGCATTATTTGTTATTTTTTAGCTCAGTTCAGCAGTTTTTCCATGAGCACTCTTTGTTATTTTTTAGCTCAGTTCAGCAATTTTGCAAAAAGCATTATGTATTTTTTTAGGTTAGTTCAATAATTTTGTTAAAAGCATTATTCATTATTTTTAGCTCAGTTGGATAGTTTTTCCATGAGCATTTTATGTGTTGAAGCTCAGCTCAGCAGTCAAAGCCATGAGCATATTCATTAATAATACAAGTAGCTCAACTCAATAGCTTAAGCCACGAGCATATTCATTAACTCTTTATCAATTTTTCTTAATCATTTATCAATTTATCACTCAAATTGAAGATCGACATTTCTCCTCGGTGCTCTTTAATCATATTTATACTCAAGTTAGTTCAGTATTCTACATACGATAAATTATCACTTAGTTTATCAATGTTATTTTCCAATTTGTTCGGATAAATGCAAGAAAGAAATGACCTAAACAATATAGTTCGGTGATAAAGAGTTATCAAAAAGGAAGAATAAAGAGAATATTTCATTTCAAAAAATGAAATTCATTACAAAAAAGGGCCACAAGTGCCGGCTTCAGCTACTACAATAGCAAATAAAACTGAACTATTCTTCGTCTAATTTAATCTCCTTCATCCAGGTGAAGTCATAGCTTTGATTAGTTAATTACGATAAGCTAGGCACTTATCTATAGCCAGATTTAAGGACTGGTCTTCGAACTCAGCATACTTTTTTCTAAAGCTCGGTGTACTTTTTCTGTAGCTTGGCTCTAGATTTTTAGAGAGTGTTTTTTCTGTGTGGCTCTTTTCAGCTTATCTTTCGAGGCTTGATGTGCCTCCCTCTCCTTAGTTAGCAATCAGCCTCCTCGGTAGCTTTATAGGCGGACTCTTTCACCTTCTTAGCTTTGGCCTCACCTCAGAAGCCTTCTTCTTAAAGTTATTGACTGTCTACTCGACCTCTTTAAGCTTCTCCTTTAGCTCAACAACAATTTTCTTCTCCTCCTTGAGCAGGTTCAAAAACCTGCTCATTTTTTATCACAACATTTGATAAAATAGAGCTCTGTATAGGAATTATGTTTAGTATATTTCAACTAAGAAAAACAAAAGTAAAAGGAATTTGAAAATAGTACCTCAACTTAATGCCTCCGTATAACTGCAGACAGGTGATCGACTTGTAGGTTCAGAATGTCTACCATTTCATTTGGTATGTAGGTAATCAACTAGCAGAAACTATTGAACTTGAGGTTGGAAGATCAATAAGACCAAGCATCCTGCTGCCAAAACCCCTGAACTTTATCTATCAATTTATTAAGTCTTTCACTCCAGTTTGGAGGGGGAAAATTACTTTACCTCTAGAGTTCGGGAAGATAAAGGACCAAGTAATAGAACTGAAGGTCTGTTGAAGCTAACTGGTGAAGACGAAATAGCTGGTAGGGATGTAGAGGATGCATCAAATATGGTAATCGCATTTGATGGATTATTGTGTGAAGGGTTGACAGCATAAAGATTTTAGGCTGAACTCCTATAAATAATAGCAGAAGGGACTACAGTTTATCTGGCATCAACAAGAGCTTACATTAAACTTACCTATCTAGGGTTTTATCCAGCCTTTACTATTTTTATTTTCAATTTCTAGCGCAAAGATTGCTTGCATGCTCTCTTCATAACTGTAAAATAAGAACACAATGAGAAAATATCAGAATTTACTCCTATAAGTACAAAAATAGTTACCTCATTTCTTTTTCTAGTCTACTCTTGGAGAGAAAAGGTCAAGTTATTCATAAATATCTATCTTTTCCTGAGCGAGCTCCCTCCACTGATGTAAAATCTTCTCTTTTTTCTCACTTAATAGCAGAATGTTGTCATTTCTATTGACAAATCGACCCCAAAAAGTCTGATTCAAAAAATCGAGCTCACTTTCTAAGATAAAGAAGCAGTCTTTTCAGTTTTTCAAGGAGTTTGGTTTTTTTGAAAGGATGCCATATACATTTCGAGCTTAGATATAATTGTGATCTTTAGTCATCACTCGAAGAACAACCACATGGGTCACTCTAAATAATCTAATCATCAGGTCAATATCACGTTTAACAGCCTATATTTGTAGAGCTGATAAGGTAAACCATGCATTGGGATGAAGCTACCTGATGGTGAGATCTTAATAGTTTAAAAATTGCACCTCAAATTGAGTTAACAGAATGGTGACTTCGGCCTAAAAGTTAGCCTTATAGAGAACTAACTTTTTTTTGTTAAAATTTACATTAGCTTAGAGATGTTCACCGGGGGTATGGAGAGTGTACCGATTAGTTTTAATGGATGAACTAATTTTATCTACTTGTGGAGCTCTTCGTCTTGGTCTAGGTTTGTTTTGGACCGAAGCTCATAAGGCTGGAATTTCTACTGCATCACTTTCTAATGACACACTAGAGGGAGAGGTGCTCGGGGTACTATGACTAATCCTAATCTTGCTCGAATCTTCCTCTCCACTCATTATGAAAAATAAATAAATAAATAAATAAGAAAATAGAAACAAGGGAACGATCTAAGTTACTGACCTGTAAAAATTGAGGATGAAAATTGGGAAAGGGGTGAAGAACGCAAGAATTGTAGTGAAGTAAAAGGAAAAAACAAAGTAAGATAGGAAAGAAGAACAAGATCGCAAAGCAAAAAAATGTGAAAATGCAAAAATGAGGGAATTTTTATAGAAAGATAGTACTGCTGGATGATCGACATGTGTTCAATATGGATAAGCTTAACTTTACAGCTTGCTTACATTAATGCTCTTACATGGGAATCGAAGCGCTATAAAGCACAACTGTCGCGGTTATAAGAAATGAAGGAACTTAATTGCAGCAGTTATTATTGCAAAAATCAAAGCTATGTCTCATTTAAAGCATGTGTCAGACCTGTCGATGTCTTAGCAGATGTAATGTCTCCAAGACATGAATGTCTTGCACCTCGGGGGGGACTTATGATAATCAAATTAGAAAATCAAGCTTTTTCGAGTAACCCAATCATCAAATCCCTCTGTTTACCTCCGAATTTGAGCTAGTACCTCTATGAAGTCATTTTGAAGAATCACACATGAACAGGGACTCTCAGTTACCTAAAGTAGGTAGAAATCCTATTCAGGAAACTTAGCTTAGCTTCCTAATCAATGTCTTTCTTAATAAGAATCTTATTGACATTAGGAATCCTTCCTAGTTAAGAAATCGAATCCTAACTAAGATAGGATTCGTGTCCCTATAAATAGGCAGAATATCAGGTACCGATCCCTCTCTGAGTCAATTTTACTCTTAAATACATTCTTTAAAGCTTCTTAATGACTTTATCATAAGAGATTTTCCTAGTCGAAAACTCTGCCGGAGTTCTCTATTTTTAGGTACCCGAGTAACTGTGAACAACGTTGTTATTCAAATCAGACCTAGGTAACAACTTGGTAAAATTGAACTGTTATCATTAATATATAAAATTTTACTCAAATTTTATATATTAGCCATGTACTTAAATGGATTTTTTCAGTATTAAGATAATCATAATTGCGTTTGGGATTATTTTCAATTTGGGTATTGAGAAAATCATAATCGGGTTCAGATTCATATATAATCAGTTCAAGTTCGGATATGGTGTTGTAACTAGGGGTGTACACATACCGATTAACCGATCTATTAATAAATTTTAGTAATCAATCCTTTACCATTGATTTTTTAAAATCATTAACAGTTAACCAGTCTAATGATTTCAGTTAACTAGTATATTGATTTCGGTATTTTTTGAATTAGCTAACCATTAATATTCGGTTAACCATTATAAATTTTTCTAACATGTAATTATAATAAATTAGGCAAATTGCAAAGTTTATTTCATATTAAAAAAAACAATATTATAAACTAAACATAATACCAACTAAATTTCAAAATAAAATATAAAAATAATACCAAACAAATTCCAAAATAAAAATATAATATGCTACATAATAAAGATTTTTAATTTTTTAAATTCTAATTCTTTACTTTTATGCACATACATTCTAATTCTTTATTTAAATATAAAAATAATCTTTCATGTGTCTATTAATACATGGGACGAAAATGGTAATATTTCGAAAAATTATATATATATATATATATATATATATATATATATATATATATTATATATATTATATATATATATATATATATATATATATATATATATATATGTGTGTGTGTGTATTAAAAAGATGCATATCAGTCGATTAACTTAATCGCTGTTATTTTGAATGGCCAAACCGTTATCTTAAAAAGTTATAGTGTAAAATATCAAACTATGCAAATTGATTTAATTAATTATAAAAATCGATTCTATTTAAAATCGATTTCACAGTTAAGTATAAAATAAATTTTTTTGCACGCTTATATTTTTAGCTAATACCCAACCTACTACCATCCTATAAAAGGAGCGTGCATGCATGAACTGAATAATTAGTCAATTAATAATTTTTTAAATGAATTCATTACCATTGAATTTTGAAAGTTACTAACCATAAATTTAACCATTCATTTCGGTTGATTGATCCAACAATTTTGGTTCTATTAACCATAATTTTTCAGTTTTTAGCCAACTAAAAATTTAAGGTATATATATATTCTCAAAAATTATATATATATTCACAGTAAGTCTTATATATATATTCTCAAAACAAAAAATTTGAGGTATATAAACATTAAAAAAAATTATAAATCTCATTTTAAAGTGCAAAATACAATTCAAAATACAAAATAAAATAACAAATTAACTAAACTATAAGAAAATGTAAAAAATATTTAATTGGGATTCAAAACTAGTGGATTGGTTAAACGCAAATTCCAATTGGAAAGTCTAGGTGATATTTTGGCAGTAATCAATAATGACAGTGATGGTGCCGTGAATGGTGAAGAATGCATCCTTACTTGACTTTACTTCTGTAGTTCTGTTTCATTTTGTCCTTTAATTAAGTTAGATATTTGCTGGATTTAATAAATAAATAATATTTATTTAGAAAAGGATGCTTTGAAAAATTTGAACTATGATTAGCCATCATTATTATAAGATAGACACTGAAAAAGAAAATGGCATGGCATCCACATCATGATATTTGATTTGATAATTTGTTGGTTTTACCAAGTTTACCAAGAAGGGTAAAGTATTTGGTTGAAAGTTCAAACACGTGGAGGAATGGTCTATTCCATTAGATGCGTGGAAATTCGAAAAAATAACTTGAACAGCTGGCCAGAGAGAAAGTATAAACCTAAAAATTAAGAAAGTGATTTGGTATCAATTAAATAATTTTTAACAACATAAATAGATAACCTCCGATTCTATACTAATCCATTTTATAAAAATATGAAAATATTATGAAAAAAATCAGCCATTCCTTTCCTATTTAAATTCACAACTTTTTCAAATTACACTCCCAATTTTTTCATTCTTTATTTATTATCCTCTGAATATAATAAATTATTATTTTTTATTTACTGCGTTAGTCGTTATCCCTTTCCATTCAAAGCTGCTTGTTTAAGTATAATTATCATTTGGATTTAGTGGATAACATTTTGGCCCAATGATCAATGAACTCTATTGGGAGACAGCCACGAATCTGATCTTTTCCAACATATATTCTAAATTAATATGATATTATATTGATTAATGTTAGGCTTAAAAGGTTGAGCTGCAATGGAATAAAATTTCATATGCTCAAAGTCATATCTGCCTTAATGCAAAGTAATTATAAGTCATTAGGCATTATTTCTTTAAGTGTTATATATCTTACGCATGCGGTTATCCTTTTTCTATACTTGGAGAGACAAAACACCATTATCCCTTTACTTGACTTTACTTCTGTAGTTCTGTTTCTTTACATCTGTAGTTCTGTTTCATTTTGTCTTTAATTAAGTCAGATTTTTGTTGGATTTATGATTCGCAAATATACTACCTCGTACTGATGAATTTATAAATGAAGATCCAATTCAAGCAAAGCTGCAAAATATTTAATGGCTCCATATGATCTGTCCATGTGGCTTCCTTTACTTTTATTCATATCTCTGTATCTCATCTTCAAGAAGAAAAACCAAAACAAACAGCTACCACCAAGCCCTTCAAGACTTCCAGTTCTTGGTAATTTGCACCAACTCAGCGAATTGCTTCACCAATCTTATCGGCAACTGTCCCAGAAACATGGCCCAGTGATGCTTCTTCAGCTGGGTCGGATTAGAACTGTTGTGATCTCGTCTGCTGAGGCAGCAAAAGAGGTCTTAAAAGATCATGATCTTGCCTGTTGTAGCAGACCTCTTTTAGCTGGACTGGCAGACTTTCTTACGATTATTTAGATGTAGCTTTTGCACCCTACGGTGATCAGTGGAGAAACATGAAGAAACTGATTGTTTTAGAACTATTTAGCCTCAAGAGAGTTCAGTCTTTTAGGTTTCTTCGAGAGGAAGAAGTCAAATTGATGGTGGATTCGATCTCAGAATCAGCAGATTCTGAAGCTCCTATTAATCTTACAGATAAGTTGTTTGCTCTTACTGCAAATATCATATATAGGATGGCTTTCGGATTCGATTATCGGGGAACTGATCTTGACAAAGACAGATTTCATGAAGTGGTTCATGATGTTGAAGCTGTAGCTGGAAGCTTTTCCTCGGGGGAATTGTTCTTCCCGTTTGCAGGTTGGATTATTGACTGGATAACTGGTTATCATGCAAAGGTTGAAAGAGTATTCCATGAAATGGATAAGTTCTATGAATTTGTAATCAATGATCACCTTAAACCTGGGAGGAGAAAGGAGCATGACGATATAATTGATGTTCTACTAGCAATAGAGAAGGAGCAAGCTGAACTTGGAACCACTTACTTTCCAAGGAATAGCACCAAAGCAGTCCTAGAGGTAAGTTGCTAACTCTTGCTACAGTATATTTTATTTTAGCTAATGGATTTAGCCATGTAGCTACAATAAATTTAATGGCTGTAATTATAAAATGTTGTGAAGTGATCTCTGATCAGTTTGATTTGATGTGATTATAATCATATATCATCCTGAAATTTGTGTATCAGAATATATTTGTAGCAGGGATAGACACTTCTGCAATTACTTTGAATTGGGCAATGGCGGAGCTTGTCAAGAATCCAAGAGTGATGAAGAGAGTTCAAGCTGAAGTCAGAAATCAAATTGGGAATCAACGAGGAGTAACTGAAGCTGACATTGATCAGCTTGAATACCTGAGAATGGTAATAAAAGAAACTCTCCGACTGCATCCTCCTGCTCCACTGTTACTACCAAGAGAAACCAGGTCTCACTGCAAAATCAGTGGCTACAATATTTATCCTAAAACAATGATCCAAGTTAATGTTTGGGCAATTGGTCGCGATCCGAAATACTGGAAGGATCCTGAAGAATTTTATCCTGAAAGATTTGCTGATAACTTAATTGAGTATAAAGGGCAAAATTTTGAGTTCTTGCCATTTGGAGCAGGCCGACGAATCTGTCCCGGAATAAACATGGCAACAATAACAATAGAGATTGCACTTGCTAATCTTTTATATTGTTTTGATTGGAAATTGCCCGAAGGAATGAGCATAGAAGATATCAACATGGAAGAGAAAGCTGGGGTCAGTCTTACCATCACTAAAAAAACCCCTCTCATTCTTGTACCTGTAAAGCAAGCCTATGTTATCAGCTCATAAACATATTATGCAAAGTATTGGCTTATATACATCTATGAATGTTTCAACTTTTTAAATCTTTCAAGAAATATTAACGTGATTTTTTTCAAAACATGTCACTTAAAATATTTCAAATTGTTATGAATGGTTATATTAGCATTTTAATATGAGATTCATAATTTTTAAACTAAAATAATTTTAGTGGATTATTTATGTAAGACTAGTTTTTTTTTGACCCAATCACTATTGAAGAATAAATTTAGTCACTATAGATAAAATTAACTTAATATGTTACACATAATTACTAATCACATTACGTGCGAAATTATAAATATTAAACTATAAATATTAAACTTATAAAACATAATCTGCTCAAAATAATGAAAAAAAATTATATATATATATATGTATATATCCACACACACACACATATATATATATATAAGCAATTTACTATTAAAAACTCAACATATATACTATTAAATTATATAACAAAATATAGCTTCAACATCATTGCAGATTATCTAGAAGAAGCTGAGCTTGCAAAATGTAAGGTTTCTTATACTAATGCAGACGAGGATCGAAGCACCGAATATATGAGAACACAGACATTGAAGAAATTTCTTGCTTACAACTTGTATATATACACTAAGGGCTGATGGTGTGATTTAATTCCCAATGTTTGGTAAAAATGGCAATATATATTTTAAAGTTACATTTGGTATAATATAACTCATAAAATTTGAAAATCAAAACAATTTTATCCCTAAAAAAATTGATTTAATCTTTAAATGATACGTGTCAAGTTCTTGACCGTCAACCTTCATTTTAAAAGTCAAATTGTACCAATTTTAAAATATTAGTTGCAATTTTTGTAAATTTTTATTGAATGATTAGCACTTTTAACCTACACCAATTTAACAAAAGTTGCAAAGATAATTATTATTATTTTTTTCTATGTAGTAATTTACCTTTGCTTGATGTACATACATCGGGTGTGGGGAAGAATTTTCCCAACATTGAAAGGATCTGAAGGGGTGATTAGACACAATTTATGGAGAATAACGTTGACTGTAAAGCAAGAAGGAATGTTCTGCTGCATATAGAGCCAATTGATGAAGGGGTGAAGATCACATGGACCCGGTGGCTCTGTAGATTTTTACTGGAGAAAAAAGACAAACACAGCTCAAGGACAATTGTTGAATAGACGCTTATCTAGTAGCAGAACATGAAAGCCAAGACAAAATTGACTGCTAATAATCACGGATTGCGATCTTATATATGCTTCGCTCAACTACAATTCTAAGACCTTCCGTACCTTCAATAAGGACTAGCTAGTAGACCAAATCTTGGTTTACTGATAGATTCTTTAGCTAACCTGTCAAACTTCATTTTTGAATTTGACAAAAAGTGAATTGAAGGGCAATGGGGACTGAACTTGGAGGATTTTTGTCGGTCCAGTTTAAGCCATATACTCTGAACTTATATATATATATATATATAGGTGATAATTCTGAACTTATGGTCCGTACATTCAATAAGGACTAGCCAGACCAAATCTTGTTTTACTGATAGATTCTTTAGTTAACCTGTCAAACTTCATTATTGAATTTGACAAAAAGTGAATTGAAGGGCAATAGGGCAACTTGGAAAATTTTTGTTGGTCCAGTTTAAGCCACATATTCTGAACTTATGGTGTCTCTCTCTCTCTATATATATAGGTGATGATTCTGAACTTATGGTCAAAACTACTGCTATAAGTTCAAAATCTTGAAGCTCTATTCTCAAAGGCTGTGCTCGATCAATATCTGAAATTAACAAAAACGTTAAGGGATCTAACCTCTGTACAAGCAAAGAGCTTATATGGTTCTCTATATTTGTCTTCTGTGCCTTTTCCTCCTCCCTTTACCATTTCTATTCAAGAAGAATGCAGAAAAAGCCAAGCAACTTCCACCAGGACCTCCTAAACTACAACTCTTAGGGAATTTATACCAAATTGGCACTTTGCCCCACCACTCACTCAGGCAACTCTCCAACAAATATTGGCCAGTTATGCTTCTTCATTTTGGTCATGTACCAGCTGTAGTAATTTCATCTGCTAAGGCAGCAAGAGAGGGGTTAAAAACTCATGATCTTGACTGCTGCAGTAGACCTTGCCTAGCTGGCTCGAGGATACTCAACTTTCTCAGACATGGCCATTTCACACTACGGTAATAACTGGAGGAAGACACGGAAGATATGTGTTCTTAACCTTTTCAGCTTGAAAAGAGTTCAGTTATTTCAGTTTATCAGGGAAGAAGTTGCATCGCTGGTGATTTCCATCTCCCAGTTATTATCGTCGGCAAAGCCTGTTATATTCTTTATTTTCAAGTGTGGTGTTTAGGATGGTGTTTGGAATGAGATTTCAAGGAAGTGGTTTTGATAATGTCATAATGACAGATGCAAGAGCTCTTTCCTGGAGCTGAATCAGCTGCAAGTTGATTCTCAGCAGAAGAGCACTTTCCATACGGAGGATGGATTATCGATGGGCTCACCAGTCATCAAGGAAAGATTAACAGCATATTTTGCAAGTTGGAAACTTTCTCCCAGCAGGTGATAGAAGATCATCTTAATCTGGGAAGGAAAGCGGAGCATGAAGACAACGTCGATGTCTTGTTGAAACATAGAGGGAACAAATAGAATCAGGTGCAGCATGGTTCACAAAAGAGAATATGGAAAGAAAATCTTACAGTAAGCAACAACCTATTTCCCTACTATTGAAAATTAAACATGATCCAGTTAGATGATGCACCAATTTCAAGCAGGGTGCTCCTCTAGGATATCATCTAATTAATCCTTTTGTCATTGTTGTCATAAAACTCACCATCTATGTCACAATGTAAATTTAGTATCCTTCTCACTTCTATTCTCATAATTTTTATGACTCTTAATGAATTAAGATACCTTTCTGCTTATTTTTCATGCCTGCATATCTGAACTTAGTTGTTGGATGGAGAAGACACCGGTGCCTTTGGATTCATCTGGGTAATGGCAGAGCTAATTAGGAATTCTAGGATCATGAAGAAAGCACAAGATGAAGTTAGAAATATTATGAAAGGGAAAGCAAGAGCAACTGAAGATGATATTGACCAGCTCCTATACCTAAAGCCGGTGATAAAAGAAACTCTGCGATTGCACCCTCCTGCTCCATTGCTGCTTCCAAGAGAAACCATGTCTCACTTTAACATCAATGGCCATAACATGCATCCCAAAATGTTAATCATGGTTAATGCTTAGGCAATTGGACAAGATCCAGAATACTGGAAGGAACCTGAAGAGTTTCTCCCAGAAAGATTTATTGACAGCTCCACTGTTTTTAAAGGACAGAATTTTGAGTATTTGCCATTTGGATCTGGTCGAAGAGTGTGTCCAGGGATACATATGGGAATTATGATGGTTGACCTTGCAATTGCAGATCTCTTGTACTGTTTTGATTGGAAACTGCCCCACAGGCTGGAGGGAGAATTTAACCTGGAAGAGGAAGCTGGACTTACAGTTGGTAAGAACATAGCTCTGGAATTTGTTGCAGTCAACTACCTTCACCCGGTGCCTGAAGAAAATCTGAGCTGAAGTTTGCCGTTTCATGAACAACTAGCTCTTTAGTATATACACTGTTTACAATTTTGCAAGGATGTGTATAAAATATGCATGATCGTCATGACCTGCCCTTAATCAGCAGGAGGTATCCAATGCAAAACCTAAATGTCAACTGGTTTTCCTTGTTATCATAAGATTAAGGAGATCTATAGTGAGATCTGTATCAATCTGCATTCACTCTTAAAAATCTCTATAGGTACCATCTGTATGTTGATTCTTTGACACCTTTCTCTTCTTATAAGATTTCACTACCATGATGTGATAAAAGCAATAACTCTAGGTGTATTAAATGCCCAATAAAACCTAGAAAAGGATATATAAAACTTCTCTTTACCTAAAACTCACCTGTCAACCAGATGCAGAATGGACAGCTTTGCATACTTCTCTCTTCTCAATCCCTTGTGAGAGTATAAGCAGAAACTGAGGAAGACTATTAGACAAAGGAGATAATCAAACTAAGAAAAAGAAAAAAAAAATAAAAAAAGCTTTATTACTGTAATTTATTTCAAGATCAGTTAAGAGCGAATAGACAACAATTGCTTCTGGCAATGCAATACAGTATCTTCATTCTTTTAGAAACAATAGCACAAGAGATAAGCTTAGCCTAGACCAACTGTGTAAAAGGTTACTATTTCATTGATTGCAAAAATTTGAATTCAGATAAATACACAAGAAAAAAGAAATCAAAATGAAAACGTATAATCATAGAAGGGGTTCAGAAAGCTCCATTTCATTTGAATTCTGTTGTTGTGTTTCAGGTTTGCGAACACCCACAAAGTCCATCCCAAGCCACTGCCATGGCCAGCATACATATCTAGGAGCATTTCGGCCCCTCGAGTCTTCTCGGGTATCAAACTCTTCAAGCTGATGGCTGAGCTCCTCTACCCTATCTCTCAACCTAGATGCCCTCATGTCAGCCAATCTCAAGGACTTCTCTGCAGCTTCTCTGGCTGCCATGGCAGCAGCTGCTGTCTCTTCCTTGAATTTTAGCTTTTTCTCTGATTCTAACAGCGCTAGCCTTGCTTCTTCAAGTTCCTGTTTAAGTGCAGACAGCTACATGTATGTAGCAAGAGACATGATGATTAGGCACAGAAATATCAAATTGATTTTGTAGAGAACACTCGACTATCAAAGAAGGTTAGAATTCTATGTTTCATATCAGCAGCCCCATTTAGAAACAACATGGAATCAGATTGCTAAAATTGAAAAATCGCAGATGATTCGCATGTTTCAGCCTATAGGAAGTACTCCAAAATTATAATACAGGCATATTGGTTTTCCTGAACATTGGATGTCTAGTATCTCATTTGAGATAATTATATAGAGTTCTACAGTGATATCAAGAATTATACTTAATAATGGCTGCAATGTTCACCGCAATCAAGATATATAATTATTCTCAATTTCTTCTTCAAATTTCTAATCAATAATCAGAATTTATCAGTCAACATTACAATGACTCAAAAGTCATGTATTTGTCAAGTGTACCCTGGGTTCTAAAAGCTTTTATAGAAAGATCTTTAACTATTGTCGCCATTTAAGAAGCCATAATCTTTTTTCTGAGTCACTCCCATGAAAAATTTTGCTGTTTCAATGCAAAATGACTAAAAAAGTAAATATTAAAAATATAGAATAAGAATCTATGTGGGAGAAAGGGGTTGCTCAAAAAACAATGAAGCATCACATGAACAGAGTGCTATAACAGTGAGCATGGGCATACCTGAGTATTGAATTCTTGCTCAACAGCTCGGCCTGCAGCAGCCTCTTGCTCTGCTGCTACTTTCCATCTCGTGATTTCCTCTTCAGCAGCAGCAATGTCCATCATAAGCCCTTCAACCTAAAATATGCAATAGGCAAAGTTCACAATATATTCAAAAGAGGTCATGGATTTTTCTCAAACTAGTTCAACAGTGAAGTTCACTACCTAAAAGCCACACAAGCTCCAAGCATCCAAAGATAAAGGAATACTAAATAATCAAAATAATTTTCAACAAATGTTTTATGACTTACACTTTCATTTGCCACCCTCTCCTTATCCTCAAGTTCCTCTATTCTATGCATTCTATTGCCCAGTTCCTTTGATTGAACCTCAACACGCTCTTTTAGTAAACTCTCCTCTGCCCTTAAACATAGTAAGATAGCAAATAAAACAGAGAAATAATTAGTAAATACATGACTGTAATATAGCTTTCACTGTCAATATGGAGGCTTGCGAGTTTCAGTTACCTTAATTCCTCCACAGTATGCCGCAGCTCAACTATCTCAACCTGAGATGTTTTAACAATATTCTCCAAAGCACCAGCCTAAGTACAATGTATGAATGCATGTGAAAATTAGGGCATACTGCAGAACAAAACTCCAAAACAAATAAACAGTAATAAGTACTTACCAGAGTAAATATTTCATTCTCTTCTTTGTCTTGCGCATCCAGAACCTTATTAACCCCAACAACCTTGCTAAATTCGAAATCTATCCCAGCCTCTCTCAAGCCATTCTCTGCAGCTTGAAACAGTTCATTTGTCTTGGAAGATTGGTCCAATTTCATCCTCTTTGACAAAGCACTTCTAAGCAATGAACCAATATGCTCTTTCTCCTTAATCAATCGACCCACTGTTTCACTCAAACTCTTCACTTCACGACTATTCTTCTCTAAAGCATCCCTTGTTTTTTCAATAACAATTCTAGTTAACTCATAAATTGATTCCATCCCTGCTAAAGATGCACGTATATTCTCCTCTATGTCCGTTTGCTGAGGAAGAAACAAGGACTCTGACAAATCCGAATCCAGATGATTAGCATCAACTATCTTAATAACATCATAAAGCCGGTCATGAATTTTTGCCACTAAATTCAACTGATCAATCAACAAAGGCCTCTGCATCTCCATCTTTGACTCCAAATTTCTCAACTTATCATCATAATCATTAATCAACTCCCTGAGCTCAAAAGCTTCCTTCTCTACTGAATTTGTCTTCTCCAACATCTCTCTCTCCAATTCTGTAACAGTCACTTCCTTTTCCCCCACAGTCTTCTCTAAATCTTCAACCAATGAATTCTTCTTCTCCAATTCATCTTTTAGTCCACTAATCGAAGCTTCAAGCTGAGAAACCTCAATGGCAATTTCGTAATTTCTCTGCTCCATCTGTTCTCTTGCTTCATTCCTAGATTTTGCAGTAGCGTCAATCTGCCTAACGAGCTCCTCAACAATTTCATTGGTTCTCTTAATAACTCCATAAGCAACAACCTGCAATCCAATGTATTTCTGCGATCTAGGCAACCCTGCCGCGACAAAATTCTTGAAATTGCTAACTTTACCGGATATTTTCTCTATTCCGCTCACTAGCATATGCCTCGAGCTCTCAATCTCTGATTGCAATCCATCCCTTGCTTTCACTGCCTCATCGAATTGCTTCGCCATCTCATCTCTCTGCTTCACAACCTCCTCTTTCGACTTGCTTACTTCAAACAATTCTGAAGATAATCTCTCATTTTCTTTCGAAATCTCTTCCTTCTCACGCAGAGCTTCATCTCGCTGCCTCCCGCACTCATCTCGCTTCTTGATCGCCTCATGCGCAAGCGCTTTTAACCGATTAAACGAAACCTGCAACTCCGACTTGGAAGTCTCAGCTGCCTCACGAGCAGCTCTCTCGCGATCAAGCTCCGCGAGCATCTCACGATATTTTTCAACCGAAACATCTTCTAAACTCGGACTTCTAATAACGATCGGGACCGGATCCTCCCCCTCCACATCGCTCAAAACGGCGTCGCCGTCCTCGCCGGCACCGCTTGCCATTCTCAGATTGAATTAAACTTTCATAACAGCACTGTTTTAATTCCTAATAAAAAAGTTGATTTTGACAATGCCTAGAATCTGGATGAGATAATGTTTAAGTGACAGATTTCTTCAAAGTTCAAATAAAAGGAAAATCGAGGTTGGAATTAGACTCTTGACTTCTTAATTTTCAATACAGACATAGAATTTGATTCGAAACGACAATGGATTTGTAAATTTCAGAGATTAAATTACTGCAGAAGATGAAGAAGATTGTACCTGAAGGAGAGCAAAGGAGAAGAGGGTGGAGAGGCGAAAGAGAGCGAAAAACAGAACACAACAAACAGCGAAACTTACCAACCAACCAGTCCTCCTCTCCTCTGTTTTTCGTCAATGAAACACCATTATTATTAAATAATTTTATAAGGAGAGAATGTTGCGGTACGGCGCAGGTGCATAGCATAACGTTTTGGCAACGCTTGGTTTTCTTGTGGAATTAATTAAATTTTTACATATTTTAATAAATTTTGTGTATTTTATAAAAGGCGTGCAAAAAAAATAAAATAAATAAATAAAATTAACCGAAAATTAATCCGAAATTTGATTTTGGATTATAATTTTTGCATTACATTTCAGTTTATGAGTTTCAATTAATCATCATTAAATAATCGGCTACTTGCTCCTAAAATAATAAATATTCCACCAAATATAATTAAAAACTAAAAGTTAATATTGAATTATTTTGTTCATAATTAAAACTAATTATTAAATTAATAAAAGTAAATCTATTTTGGATTTTTAATCTTTCAGCACATTTTTCTTTTTATAAATTGCATATTTTGGAGGAGGGGTAGTTTGAAAAGAACTAGAGAGCTTCAATTAATTTGAGGCCACATTGATTTTGAATAAAAGTAAAATTTACTATAGAAATTATAATTGGATGAAAGGATATTTTATAAGTAAACAGGCATAATATTAGATTGAGACACAAAGGCTGAAGAAGATAATAACTCTTAGCCCTAGGGATGAGCAAAAAAAAACCGAAAATATGGTTAATCGTAAAATCGATCCGATGGACTCTGTTACGGTTTTTAATTTTTATATTTTTGGTTAATGGTTACAATTTAGGTTTTTAGGTACCGGTTAACCGTTAGTCAACGGTTAACCAGTTCATATATATATATATATATATATATATATATATATATATATATATATATATATATATATATATATATATATATATATATATATATATATATATATATATAATTTTTATATCTTCAATTTTTTCTATTTCTCTCTAAAATTTACATAAAATAATATTTTAAAATATATTTAAATTATATTTTTATTTTTATATCTTAATTTATATTATGTCATTCTCTTTAATTATATAGTAGTATTTATATATAATATACGATTAACTTTTATATATATTATTTTTTTATATTAAACTAAATTTATATTATGTCATTCTCTTTAGTTATATAGTAATATTTATATATAGTATTCGATTAACTTTTATATATATTATTTTTTTATCATATATTGGTGTTCATGATATTTTACTTAATAGTATGTAATTACATTGTCTTATATTTTAGAGTTTATGTTATAACATTTAATATTATTCAAATTTTTATTTAACTTAAAATCAAACATATTCTAATTTTCAACAAATATCAAATCTATTTTATAATATCAGCTATTAATCTATATAACATGAATTTTGATTAGTAAATTATATTTGTTTCATAATTTTTATATTAAATTACTTTACACATTTAAAATTGAATTGAACTTTGTCTAATTTTTTTTAATAATTTTATGTTATAAATTTTAATGGTTAACCGAAAAATATTGGTTAATCAAACCGAAAAACAGAAACCGATTGACTGGTTAACCGAATGCAACGGACTGGTTAATGGTTAGTAATTTTAAAAAACCGATATTAATGGACTGGTTAATTTTTTTGCTAATGGACCGGTTAACCGGTCCATGCTCATCCCTACTTAGCCCAACCCAGACTTTGGCAAATTTAGTAGGACATGCCTACACTTTTCAATTTCATTACCAATTTTTCACATTGATAAGTTAAATAATGTCAAAATAAAAGGTTGGATGCATGGTGAAACTGAATCTGAATGTGCAAGCACCGACTCGTGCAGTACAAAAAAATACTTATCATGTCTGGTATAAGATTAATATTTCGAAAATTAAATAAGTAATGGGAAGAAAAGAGAGATAAAACAGAGAAATCAAATGTAATATCGTTACCTGAATTATGGAAACTTTTTTTATTTATAGTGTCTAGATGGAATCTAACTACATTTAGGGTATGCAAAGTTAGGATAGTTGATGTAATGGCTTGTAGGATATGATTTGTTAATGTAACAGATTTAATTGACATTTTATTTGATCGGTTTTGTCCCGATCGTACTATCAATAAATCATGTATCATTAATACCAACTTGACCTTTTGACTTTGGATCTCTAATTGAATTTAGGGCTTTTGGACCGAATTCAAAGGAATAATATGTAATATTATCACTCATTATTTTGTTACAAAATCAAGAATGAATCAGGTTGAACTAAACTAGTTAATTCGTAATATTATTTACCCTAAATACTATACTATATAACCAACATTTAATCTTATAATCAAGAACTTACAAGTTAACAATGAGTTAATAGAACAAAAGAATATATTTAACAAAATTAATGTAATACAAAAATTCTTCAAATTAGGGAAAAGTATCAAACTAAACCCAGACCATTAGGTCTTCCCCATATTAAACCCTACCTATCTATGATCCTTAACCCAAAAAAGACCTACTGAATTCCTTTTGAATTCTATCTACAAACAAATGGGTGGGATAAAAGTTGAGAAGCTGTCCATCTTTTGCTTGGATCGATCTCCAAGCAACACTTGAGAAAGTCCACAAGTTCATCTGATGCTTGATTTGGAAAGCTTGGCAATTCTCCACAACAGACAGTAAGCACAATCTCCATCAAACTTGCACCCTTCTTTTCAGCTCCCAATAGTGGAAAATAGCCAACAAAAAGCTCCCACAGAGTAACCCCTAAACTCCACACATCTCCAGCATATACAAATCCTGACCCGAATTTCTCTGAATCCAACCTTTCAGGACTCATGTAAGCGTATGTTCCTTGGCTGCAATCCAAACTATCAAACCCAGTTTTACCAACATTCTTGCTGAGTCCGAAGTCACCGATCTTCACTTTCATTTCCTTGTTAACAAGAAGATTGTCTGGCTTGATGTCTAAATGGACAATTTTTGATTCGTGAAGATACTTTAAGCCATTAAGAACTTGTATGGCAATGTCGGCTATTAAAGTTTCTGATAAAGAACCGATCTTTTTTGCGAAATTTTCGAGAGTTCCTTCTTCCATAAACTCCATCAAAATCGCTTTCTTTCCCACTTCAGCCTCAAATACCCCAAAGCATTTGGTAAGATAAGGCGAATCTGTAGAAGTCAAGATTTGTGTTTCTTGGGATTTAGAAGAACTATCCTCATGAACGATTTTCATGGCGTAAACAGCAGAGGTCTTTTTATGGATAACCTTGTGAACAATACCGTAATTCCCATGTCCAAGAACACATAATTTCTCAAGATTAAAATAGTCACTTAATTCTCGAGTCTTTGGGTCAGGAACATGAGCAAAAGAACAGCAACGGCTAAATTTAAGTTTTTGAAGAGGGAGTTCAAGACTTACTCCTGGTCTTTTTCTTGAAAGAACCATGTTTTACTACTGTTCTTGAAACTGAAAAGGCAAAACATTTAAAAAAAAAACCTTAATTTTTGCGGGTTGATACTCAAGAACAGTAGTAAACATAACCAAACAAAGTTTAGGATTTCTAAAAGAATTACCTTAGAAGGACGAAGGCTAAGTTGTCTGAGGAACATAATGAAAAAGAAACTCAATTTTTGAGGTTGTTTATATATATATATATATATATATTCCAAATTCAATTAAGATTATGTTTCCTTTTTACTATAGTATTTCACTTCTCACAAACTACTATCTAGTTAGCGTGAAAATTAAGTGTAAATGTAATATATTTATGATATATGACAATGTTAATGGATGAGTTTCACTTCTATTCCAATTGTGTTTTTATCTTTTTCAAGTCTAGAGGAGTAAATTATAAAATATATAACTAACCCATGGACACCCACTAGTTCGTAGCATACTTAATTACGTATTTGCATGTGTTTCAATTAATCTGTTGCTGTTCTTTATTTTTATTCCAAATTAAATTCTTTATCATTAATGAACTGAAGTAGTTTCGTTCGATATAAATTGGTGGTGTTAATTTTTATAAAAAAATAAATAAATAAAATTCTTTAAATCACACATAGTTATTGGATCATGCTTAAATATCAGCCCATTTTATCAGGCCCGTTATGCCCAAACCAAGCTATTTCAGTTAGATCTGATTCTCTCTCACATTCAATTCGTGCTTTAATTTTAATTTTAATTTTCGATTATTTCATTGCAGTTATTGAATCGGACTGACGAAGCTGTAGACTCTCGTCCATTCCCAATACTATATATATGTGTTCTTTCTACAAGCATGTGTACAAATGGCTGAAAAAAAATAAACACTTGATTCAATTCTCACTAAACAAATTTTAACGGTGACAAAATAACCAAGTCTCGGCTATGTACAGAAAGGTGAATTTCTTTTTTTCTGCACGACACACTGAGGTGATTAATAGAGCTTGATTCTGGTCTCTATCGAGCTTCGACAAATGGGGCATAGTTGAAGATCTTCTCCACACTCGCAACATGTCTGCAAAACACAGCCATTATCATGGTTAGTTTTGTTATAAACTTGATCACGTTAAGGAACAGCAGAAACTCATATTATTACCTGATGGCCACATCCAAAGGCCATATCTTTCTTGTTTGTAAGACAAATGGGGCAAACCTGGAAAAAAGAAGGGTTAATGTTAGCATACCAATGAAATGAACCGAATCATATTTATGTTGGGTTAACAGTTTTTGCACCTGATTATCATAATTAGGAGTAGAATATGAAGCTTTGTTGACCGGTGTATCATATCCAGCAGCTAATGTGTCATATGCAGAATAAGAAGACGCTGACGTATCATATCCAAAATTAGAAGGTCTTGATGTACCATATCCAGAACCCGAAGCTGCTGATTTATCATATCCAGAATAAGAAGGTACACGTTGCTGAAAGCTACTTGACCGGGAAGGTTTTGTGCTGGTGCTGCGGAACGTAGATGCTCCATGAAGTGGTGGGGGCAGAGGAACCCTCTCTATACCATTCCCTGTCCGCCGACTGCATTACAAAATACAATTTTAAATGCCAAACGTACAAAAATTAATTAGCAAAAAGCTTCACATTATGGCTTCAAAATTACCCCAATAAGCCAAGCTCGAGAGTTGCTTTGTATTGAGCAGGTATTTCCATCAATGCTGCAAGAGCAAACTCTGTCTCTTTTCTGGATTGATTCACATTTTTTGCCATTATGTCTGTAAAATTCACAAACTAAGAAGACAAGAATGCAAGTACCAGTCAAGTACAATTAAAAAAAAAAAGCCTGTAGTACTAAGAAAGGTAAATGAAAGAACAGCTGCCTACCTGGAAGTTATCAAAAGCTCGAGCAGGGATGTTATCATCGAACTCTCTCATCACATCCCATGGCCCATCACCAACTCCAACCAAAATTATAGATAATGGATACTCGCTGCAACAAGAAAGCCTATTAGAGAATATAGATTAATAAAACTGAAGCACTATTGCTTTACTCTCTTTTTAACAGTTTGGCCTTCAATTAGATTTTCTTGGTTACCTAGCTTTTACTATTGCATCTATTGTCTTCTTCTCCTGGGGACTGAGCTGGCCATGCTGTGTATAAATGCTCCTAGTCACCTATCATGGTAAATGGATTCAGTAAGACCAATAAAATATAATGTATCGGCAAGCCCCAATATTATGAAGATCCTAGAATCATCTTCATCTATCATAAATCCTGGAATCACTGTTACTGGAGGGAGAAAAAAAAAAACTTTCTGTAGTTCTTTCTGGGAATCCTGTTATAAGAAAAAAGAGAAAGTTCCAACTTGATGGTGAATTACCTGCCCATCAGCTATTATCAACAATACATGGTATTGACCCCCACTTTTCTCTACAATAGTCATGGCCATCTCAATGATGGGTGCAAATGATGTTGGACCTGTCATTAATAACATGGTTATATAGTACTGTTAAAACACGAAACCGGACAGTATAGCATTCCTATAACATAAACTTATTGAGAATCGAAGCTATACCTGCAAGTCGAAGGCCAGGCACAATTTCTCTGTATCGTGTCAGCACTTCCTCAAATCCATTACAGAATCTTTCATCTGGATAGAAACTGAAGACATCTTGGTCATGTGTTGATGCTGCAAAATATTCAAGAAAAATATTATCTCCATCTCGCAATATTAATTTTTCTCACACAACCAAGAGAATGGTCCCAGATGAAACTACCATCTCCAAACCCATAGCAGGGAATCAAGTTATCCTCATCGAATGCAGATAAAGTTCTGCCAATAATTGATATAGCTTGTTCATATGGATTTTGCCCATTGCCAATATAATGTAAGCTTCGTCGATTGAATGATCTTGCACCAGTCCATTCATTGCTTTTTGTGAAATCAATGCCAACAATGAGATTAGAAGACTCTAGGCCAGATTGGGCAAGAGCAGCAGTGACCTGTAGGCAATGATTACAATTATTTATTATTACAATTTAGTAATGAATTTTTCCGACACAAGCGACACTTTGCAATTGAAATATTTTTACAATTAAACAATACGAAATTCTTCGTAGCCACAGATAAGTTAATAACTAATCCACTAAAGTCCCAATACAAAACAGAGACGTATCAAGTTAAAACGAAAAGAAAAGATATTGTAAGCTTAAGGATTTAACATTCAATATTAATTTATTAGTTGTCCTGTAGGCAATTCTAAAGGTTTCAAGTTGATGAGTTGATTCTTTTCAAAATCGCTAAACTCCTTAAGCTGGAAATGTCAACAAACTGCTCCATAAAAATGCTCTATGGTGACACCTTTGTCAGCTAATGTCAGTCACAAGTCATTTTTCTGGCCCCATTTCAACCACCAATAATTCATCTCATGATATAATTGAGCTCACTGATAGCGAAATCTCCGGTTTACTCTGCATTATATGACACCATTCGCTCTTTTATATGTATGAATAATGACTTTATTTTGAACCAATTATTTTCGTCCTTTCAACAACATTCTCTACACTTATCTAAATTACGTGGTCTTAAAACCCCATCCAGACTCTGTCAACGATTGGCTACTTCACTTCCGATATGTGGCCTAAAAAATCCCAGAAATTCAACTGCTCAATATTGCTGTCACCAAATAGTCAACAAAATATCTTCCAAAACAGTTCTTCACAGCAAGATTTAGTCCCAAAGCATTTGTCTGTCACCTTCCAACGAGAAGAGTTCTCCAAATACTTTGCTTGAACGATCTTTTCAGTGAGATTTTTGATTCAAACACATTTAATATTACTCCTCCGGTTCAAAGATGCATGCAAACTGAATTTTTCATTTATTGGTGGCTTATGCTACTGAGAAAAAATTGATTACCATTCTCATGATTGTGAACCCAAAAGCTATAAACATATAAATAAACTTATAAGTCCCCGATACTTGGCAATTACACTAGAGCTCTTCATTCTTCTTGAATAAAGGCTTAAGATATTAAAAATCATATAAAAAATGAAAAATCAAAAGTATACATAAAATCATCATCCAACCTGATCCAAGGTCTTGTAATCATCAGCAATTCTGGAGTACTTCCTATCCAACCTCTTCTGTGGCTGAGGTCTTTCTGCTTCGTAACTATAAGAAGTAGAGGCCTGAGGATGCTGTGGAGTATAATATGGATCTTGTTGAGAAGATGGATATGGATATGGTGATGCTTGTGGATATCCATATTGATTCCATGATGATGAATTGAATGAACCATACGATGAAATATGCCTTCCACTAGAACTCTTTGAGCTCTTCCCTCCCATCAGATGGAGAATTCTCGAAATAATAAATTTAAGAATTATCCACACCACCCGAACCTAGCAAACAAAAGAAAATTGGAAAAGCCAAAAATTGGGAAAGAAAAAGATCTTTTAAGCATAAAAAACAAAAAACAGAAAATTCACTTTATTGGGGCTATTTAAATCCTGAATTGAAAAAGGTAGAGAACAGTTATAAGGAAATTCCAGAGACGACCAAGAAGATTAAAGCACATTTATATGAAACAAAGACCAAGAAAACAAAAAAGGCGGCTCTAGAACTGACCAATTCAAACACTGCCGACCATACCATAGATTTGTTCCTGCAAGTAACATCAATTCTTACCCTGTAAATTTCATGGTAAATTCATCAGAAATAAATAAAGAAAACCATCAAAATAAGGGAGAGACGAACCGGGTTGTGAACGATAAGCACGCAAGATTATGATTGCTCCAACAGTGAAATGAAAATGAAATCAAACAACCTATAGGTCAACCCCAATCAGTAATTTACTGTCCAGATTCAAAACTAACAAATAATACAGATAAAAAAAATGTAATTTGAGAAATCCACTAGAATAGATCAGCAGAATCCCTAAAATCTAGATGCGTGCAAGTTAATTGATAATGATGATAAATTTGATAATAATAAAAATTTCTAGATCGAGACCCTACATTTTGGGTGGGTCTTTTTTTAAATGGAAAAAATAAGCGTATTCTACCCATCAATTTCTAACAAATAAACATTACCCACATCTATACTACTCAAATTGCCAACGCCATTGATATAAAGAAGCAAGCTTTCCCGATAATAGTAGACATCCCAATTTTCTTTCCGTCAATTGAGCGGGAAATTTGATGTTTCTGTCAATTTCCTCCTGTTTTTCCTGTAGCTTGCTGCTGAAAAATACCTTCTATAGAGTAGACTATAAAGACTACGAATTTTATATTTTCCTTTTTTAATATATATATATATATATGTGAATTAATCTCGTGCGCGTGCGGCGCACATTGTACACAAGAATATGGATCATTGGATTGTATAAATTTTGAAGATCGAACGGTTTAAATCAGCCGCTCACCAATATATATATATATATATATATATATGAGTTGGATTGGGATTGGGATACGGATAGATTCCAATTCCAATTACCGCAAGCCAACGGACTTATCAATTTTTATATAATTAAATTTTCAATTACGTATATAATAAACTATACTAATTATATAATTAAAATTTAATACATACCATAAAATAGTTAGTAGAATAAATATTCCATACATTCAATAATATTATTGATAATAAAAATAATAAAAATTATACACATTTATGGTAAGATATATGTGTTGCATTTTTATGCGACTTCACATAAAAAATTAATTAAATTCACTCGTTTATTTTAAAAATATTAACTTTACCAAAATAGTATGTTTTTCAAAGATTTGACATTTTATTATTGTAATTTAAGAAAAAAAATTCTATCAATTTTTTTCAACTATGATATATAAAATCATTTCGTTGAATATATTTATGTTTAACGTGATTATTTAAGAATTTGCAAACTCTTAACATATTACTATACTAATATCAATTTGATAAAAAAACACATTTCTCTTATACGAGTTCTCTGTTTACATTTATTGGTATTTAATATAAAAAAAATGTTACTTCAAATATAATATATAAAATATTTTCATTGACAATATTTATTTTCTATGTTATGTTTAATAATTAAACATTTAAAATCTTGATAGATTATAATAATATCAATTTGATCAAAAAATAATTTCTCTTATAAGAGTTTTCCCAGTTTACTTTTTGAACCCTCACAGGGTTTTATTCTTTTGTGTAAGACATTCCCAATTGACATATTAATTCCATTTGAATTTTTTTAGAAGTCAAAAATTTCCGATTTAATTAATTAAGTTGGATAAATAATTTACTACACTAACAAAATCAATTATGAGAGTTTTATCACTTATATTGTTTCTCTGACTTTCTTGGAATATTAATACCGTGCATTATACATACACAACATAATTAGAAAAAAATTAATTTTTTATTCAACTATGCATATCGTGATAATTCATTAATAATATCAAAATTAGTATAAATTTTTTAATTATAAAAGAAAGACAAAATGTCTAATAATAATTTTAAATGATACTAACGAAAATTGAATTTAAATTGTTATATATTAATCGAATATTGATTTTCAAATCAATATCCGATGGTTAATTTTTTTCATATTATGCTAAGGCCTAAGCTATATTCAAATTAAATTAAAAATAAATAAATTTAACACAAGAAAATGGCTGTACGTCTGATCATAGAATTTTAAAGTTACTTAACAATCTTATAATATATTTTATTATTTTTATTCATAAAAATAGAGTTCTGGTCAGAAATTGGGAGCAGGTGTAAATGTGATTGTGAAAGTTAGGTGAATGTAAAGCAGAGGCAGATACGTGCAAATGCAGCATTAAATAATTAATCAAACGAATTCACATTTTGCACGGAACCTTAAAATAAAATTGGGGGGAAAAATATTATTTTTAGTGATTTTAAGTTTTTAATTACCCAACCTAATTGACCTTTATATTCCACTTACCTATTATTCCTTTTCCTACGGTGACTAAAAAAATAATTAAAATATTTTAATTTTATATAAAAACTATAATTATTGATAAAAAAATAACTTTTCATATTTTTAAAAAATTCATTTAATTATAATTAAAAATTAAAAGTAGTAAAATAAAAAAAATATTTAATATCGTGTATAATACATATGGGTATATATATAAATTTATTCCTCAAATTTTATAAATAATATTTAAAGTGGAATAAAATAAAATAAAGAAAATAATATTTTAAAATGGAAAAAATAGAGTATACAACAAGTACTTAATTAAACATGTACATTTTTTAATTATTACATATTATATATGTCTAATCTATTGTTAGTGTATTTATGGTTATCCAGATTAGTTCTCACTCCGACTCAAGTTTATATAAATTTTGTTGAGTCTTATAATACTTTTAGTTTAGGGTTGTCGCATGTTCGGCTTTAAATATGAGAAGTGCACTAAGTATCTTACAATAATTAGTTATAAAAAATATATTATATTTTATAATAGCTTAAGAATTATCACTTTATAAGTTAATTTTTGTATTTGAATTATATTCAGATTTATTTTTTGAAGCTGTTCTATTTTTCTTTTTCTTTATTTTTTCAAACCACGATTGTTGGATTATCCTTTTTAAATCTAGGGTAAGAAAGATAGGAGAAAGTTGAAAATTTTCAAAAGCAAATTGTATATATGTGGGTAGATTGATTGGCTTGCAAGTATACCAAAGCATGCAAAGATGGAAAGGACATGATATCTTAGCCCTAAAGTAAGATATACTGTAATGGGAAATGTATCCATTAATTTTTCTCATATGATTTGAGCATTATAGTGACAAGGATCACCGGCTGTGTATATAACCATTACTTTGCTTGTTACCAACATCAACAACCATAAATTTCTATGGTTTCACGGAAATAGTAATTAACAAATGCTTTCTATTTTCAACCAAAAAAAAAAAAATTTATAATCCCACAGTTTTGATATGAATTAGTATACATGTGGTTTTATTAGGGAAATATTTAGAAAATTTATTACCAATCACATCAGATATATTTTCTTATATAATATAGCCAAAATTAGAAATCTGCTTTATTTTTTCAGAAATACGAAAATTATCATTTTTGTGATGAAAATTTTAAAAAGAATAGATAACGTACAATTGCTATTCAAATCTCTGAACAATCTCTATAGCCCATCGCCGAAAAAGAATAAAGTATGAGCTGCAAGATAAGATATAAAGGCGTAGTGTCTGATCAGACTGATGGTACACTCTGTCCTATCTAATTCACTGACACAAGAAAACGTTCATACCTTCCACCTGCTCCCTGTTACATCACCGCACACCTACTCCAATGCCAGTTATCACGCTCCAAGGTACTCAAGTACCTCTTCCAAAAAACCTCCTATAAATAACCTAAAACACAATTATTTCAAGTATTGAATATCTGAAATTCTCTCTCTAAGCGTTCTTTCTCTAAAAGCTATTAACTTAAGTTTTGGAGTGCTAACGTTCGGGTCAGACCGAGCACTCCTTCTTGCAGGCTCTGTCATCCGATCAGATCATCAGCTGTCAACTCTCCTTTTTACAGATAAAGACAAATCTTGCCTTATCATTTGGTGTTTTCATTGAGAGTCATGACAGATTCAAGATCCAATGAATACAAACCTCTTAGAGAATATCATCACAACAACCAGGATAGATCTAAACCCTCAGGGATAAGAGAGAGATCTTTCAGATCACCAGTCAAGGGTAACCCCCTCCCAAATCTCGACGATGTGATCGCACAACAACCGGAGGATGCTCCTGGTACTATCAGAAATATGCATGTCATTCTTAGTCACCTCACTAAAAGCGTAGTCCAAACTTTGAAAAGGGATAATACGCCCAGGACTTCTGAAAGAGGTCATGAAATGGTTTTCATGGCCGAAGACTTCGGAAGAAGAAAAAACAGAAAAATCTCCATGAAGGAGCCACGAGCTCATAACGTCGGAAGACTAGGGGTTAGAACCTCAGGGAGGTACAATAAGGGAAAGCGGACAATGTCCTTAAGCAGAGATGCTCCTCACATCCCTAGTGGATCATCCACCCTACTCTCTGGCAATGATCTATCCCTTATGCACACATCTAATCACAGTTGCTTCCGCCGACCTGGTAAGAAGTTCGCTTCCACAACAAGTGGACAAAGGGAAAATAAATGGTTCAAACGAAAACTCCAACAATTCGGTTTGATAGAGCCTGAAAAATGTGTATTTAAGGGGAACACCAACAACAGTACCGCCTCCCCTTTCTGCAGGAAAATTACAAAATCTGAGCTGCCTTCCAAGTGGAGAGATGTGGTGATGGACAAATATACAGGTAAAACTGATCCCCGCCAATCACCTTGCAGAATATTTGACTAAAATACAGGTCTCCACCTACGATGAAAAGATTGCCTGCAGAGTCTTTCCAAACCACTTTAGGAGAACATGTTTTGAAATGGTTCATCGGACTTCCTTCAGAATCAATTGCCTCCTTTGGACAACTCAAAGAGTTATTCACCATGCGATTTACTGTGCAAACACGTGCATCAAAGTCAGTCAGTAACCTGTGCAGCCTCTATCAAAGAGTCGATAAAAGTCTCAAAGATTATATCGGTCGCTTGCAGGCCATAATGTCGGAAGTAAGAGATTTAAGATTAAAAAAATTATTGATAACTATGAAAAAAATATCTCTAAAATCCAGTCATATCGGTCCAACAACGCTTAGAAAGGCCTAAAGCCCATCGCCAAAAAAGGATAAAGCATGAGCTGTAAGATAAGATATAAAGTTGCGGTGTCTGATCGGACTGATAGAACATCCTGTCCTGTCTAGTCCACTGACACAAGCAAGCATCCATACCTTTCACTGCTCTTTATCATATTGTTGCACACCTACTTCAATGCCGGTTATCACGTTTTAAGATACTCAAGTACCCCTCCCAAAGAAATCCTATAAATAATCTAAAACGCAATGACTTCAGATATTGAATATCAGAGATTCTCTCTCTCTAAGCGCTCTTTCTCTAAAAGCTAATAATTTAAGTTTCGAAGTGCTAACGTTTGGGTCCAATCGGATACTTTTTCTTGCAAACTCTGTTTTCCGATCAAATCATCAGCTGTTAACTCTCCTTCTTACAGATAAAGACAAATCTTACTTTATCAATTATCAAATCAGTTTATTCAAAATTCCTTTTGTTGAAAATTAGCATGGCAGAATTTTGCATATAGCAACATTAGGCAGTGACTAACAATGCCAATTTGTTTTAATTTTAAGTGAAAGAAAACATTTCTCCATATTTGGATTTGAGTGACCAGGAGTTTGAGTTTTTTAAAAAAGATTTTAGATTTAATTCATATCTCATGTATGCAATACATGCCATTAAAAATAATATTTTTATTATAAATTTAATAATATTTTATTTTAAATTAATTAATTTTTTAAATTTAAAAAAAAAATTGAATGAATACCAAAAAGTCATAAATTTTTTTTTTTTTACAAGAGACAGTTTTTAAGAAAATTCAACTTGACCAGTTACTCGTATATAACCTTTTATTTATTTATTTATTTATTTATTTATTTATTATTTTAATTTTTTTTGTTGACCATCTATTTTTTGTAAAGAAAAAATTACCAATGTATAGTATAGCCAAAATTACAAGGAATTAAAATAATAAAAAATTTATCAACTCAGTTTGTTCAAAATTCCTTTTATTGAAAATTAGTATAGCAAAATTTTCCACATAGCGACATAGATCAGACAGTGACTAACAATGCCAATTTGTTTTAATTTTAATTGAAAGAAAACAATTCTCCATGTTTGGGTTCAGTGACAAGGAGTTCGAGTTTTTTTAAATGAAATTTTAGGTTTGATTCATATTTAATGCATGAATTACATGCTATTAGAAAGATTACTTTTAATTATAAATCTAACAATATTCGATAATTCAATATTCGCAAATTTAAAAAAATTGATTTAAATACAAAAAAATCATAAAAAAAGAAAAAAATTAATTTTCTTCATCTATTTACCAACATATATAAGATTCAAGATAATGAATAGTTTAATTCGAATGCTGAAATTTGATTTAATTTAATGTGTGTGTGTATATATATATATATATATATATATATATATATATATATATATATATATATATATATATATATATATATATATATCATTCCATGTGTTTAACCTGCACACCAACCCAATTGCTCACTTGTGATTCCGCCATAAAAGAATTCTTAGCACGCCTTAGAATTAGATACATAATCTTAATTTTTTTCCTCTTTCATAATAAAATTTATCAATAAATTGTCTTCGTTAAGCCATGTCCCTGTCAACCAACATAATCATCAACTCTGTACCAAAAAAAAAAAAATAATAATCATTAACCAGTTAACATGCTTAAAAATTATAATTGCCATAATCCACAAAAATTATCCAAAAAGGAGTTTAGTGAGATTATCAAGCAGAGCTCGATCTATAAAAGCCGAAAGGCCACCAAGTTGCGAGACTCAGAAACCCAAAAATGGCAAGGCCATTACCCTTCTGCTTTCTCACAATCCTCTTCCTCTGTACAGCCATTTTCTCAACACAGACCCCACCAAGACAAGCCACAGCGCTGCCTCTGGCCACCAGCTCACGGTGGATCGTGGACGAGAACGGTGAAAGAGTGAAGCTAGCATGCGTGAACTGGGTTTCACACCTGGAGCCAGTGGTGGCAGAGGGCCTTAGCAAGCAGCCAATGGATTCGATTGCAAAGAAAATCGTTTCTATGGGATTTAATTGTGTTAGATTAACTTGGCCACTTTTCTTGGCTACTAATGATACCTTGGCTTCTCTTACTGTAAGACAATCTTTTCAAAGCCTTGGTTTGCTTCAAGCCATTGCTGGTATTCAGGCTAATAACCCCTCCATTATTGATCTTCCTCTCACCAAGGCTTACCAGGTATTAATTTTTATTATTATTTTTTTTATTTTTAAAATTTATCCCTTTATTTCTTTAAAATTAAGTTTTTTTTTCATATACTGTTTAAAATAAAAAATTGCCATTGAACATTCAAAATAGAGCATTAAAGACTGTATGGAATTATTTAATTAATTCCTGTAGAAAAAAAATAAAAAATAATTTTTCTGCACAAAATGACAAAAAATTATTCATGGGGTTTTAATATTGGATTGGTTGGGATAAGAGGAAGTTGGCTGGTCGGTAGAATAATGGATATTTTTAAAGTCTACTTCATACTCCAGCACGTCATCGTTTACGAAACGAAAAAGACAGTTCAATTACAGGCATTCACTCTTCATGAGTTTTATAATATCAACCACTTAGAATTTTTAAATTGCATATCACGAATGCTAAAATTAAAATATCATGTCACATGCTCACATCTTATCCATGTTATTGTCTCAAGCTTACTTTAATTTTTTTTTTAAATTAGGCAGTGGTGTCTAGCCTTGGGGAGAACAATGTGATGGTGATATTAGACAATCACATAAGCAAACCTGGTTGGTGTTGCAGTAACTTCGATGGCAATGGCTTCTTTGGTGATACTTACTTTAATCCAGATTTATGGATTAAAGGCTTAACTCAAATGGCTACTTTGTTTAATGGTGTCACTAATGTAATTGGCATGAGCCTCAGGAATGAGCTTCGAGGCCAAAGACAGAACGTTAACGACTGGTACAGGTATAATTCTCCCATATCATTTTTTTGCCTTATACAACAACCAATCAGAAAATGCCACTTGATCAAATGGTATGTTTCAGGTATATGGAGAAAGGAGCTGAAGCGGTCCATTCAGCAAATCCAGATGTTCTTGTGATTCTATCCGGCTTGAATTTCGACAAGGACTTGTCGTTCCTACGAACTCGTCCAGTGAACTTAACATTCGCAGGAAAAGTAGTTTTCGAGGTGCATTGGTATGCATTTACAGAAGGGCAGGCTTGGAGAAACGGGAATGCTAACCAAGTTTGTGGAAGAGTGGTGAATAATATGATGAGGATGTCAGGATTCTTGCTAGATCAAGGATGGCCATTGTTCTTGAGTGAGTTTGGTGTGGACTTAAGAGGCACAAAAGTGAACGATAATAGGTACTTAGGTTGCATACTTGGTGCAGCTGCTGAGCTTGACTTGGATTTTGCATTGTGGACTCTGGTTGGAAGTTATGATCTGAGGGAAGGCGTTATCGGATTAAACGAGTACTATGGACTACTGAATTGGAACTGGTGTGACATACGCAATTCGAGCTTCTTGCAGCAGCTATCAGCCCTTCAATCTCCTTTTCAAGGTACATAATGTTTTGAAAATATCGGTCTGTTTCATTTTCTTCATTGTAATCCAATGAAATGCAGGGCCAAGTCCATCAGAAACTAGTCTGCACAAAGTGATTTACCACCCGGCAACAGGTCTCTGTGTCCTGCGAAAATCATTACTAGATCCATTGAGGCTGGGGCCTTGCTCCAAATCCGAAGCTTGGAAATACACATCTCAGAAGACACTGTCTATAAAAGGAACATATTTCTGCATACAGGCGGAGTCACTGGGGAAACCAGCAAAACTTGGAATCATCTGTACAGATGATAATTCGAAATGGGATATGATTTCTGATTCTAAGATGCATCTTTCATCGAAGATCGCCAATGGCACGACTGTCTGCCTGGATGTAGACTCAGACAATAACATATTTATAAATACTTGCAGATGTTTGAGTAAAGATAGCACCTGTGATCCAGAAAGCCAGTGGTTCAAACTAGTTAACAGCACAAGAGGTTCAACGATAAAACCATACCTTCAAATAGATTCGATATTGGATTTTCCTGCAAAGGATTTCTTTTGGAAGTTCTTGGCCTCATAATTATAGGACCAACTGATGAATTGAAGTGAATTGACAAGGGAGTCATTAAACATTTTGAAAGTGAAGAACATTGTTTTGAATCTGTATCTGGATACCAAAATTTGATTACTAACTCAAGTAGATGGAAAAGGTCTACCTCCTATTGTATGCCACAGATAAAAGAGCCTTTAAATAAGATGGTCTACTCAGCAAAAACATTAAAATGATTGTGTATGATTATGTTTTTGAATTGCAGTTTTCATAAAACGATTCAATAGAGCTTGATTCTGGTCTGTATTAAGCATCGACAAATGGGGCATAATCTGAGCTCTGCTCCACATTCGCAGCAAGTCTGCAAAAAAACAAAAGAGCTAAAGATCATGCTAATTTTTGTTATGTACTTAGACAATAGGAAATTACCTGATGCCCACATCCAAAGGCCAGATCCCTTTTATTAGTAAGACAAATAGGGCAAACCTATCAAAGCAACAAAGAAAAAAAGGGTTAATATCATTTAAACCATACTCTGATTAGTTAAAATAAGTGTTTGGCTAAACAGTTTTTGGACCTGATTATCATATGTAGAAGTAGGATGTGGAGCATAATATTCATCATCTAATGAGTCGTATCCAGAAAAAGAAGGTGCGGATGCTTCATTTCCAGAGTTAAGAGGAACATGTTGCTGAAAGCTGCGAGAAGATGCTCCAAGACTGCATTACAAAAGGCAGGTTTTTACATTTGAAGTGACAAAATATGTTAATTAATTAACTTTAATTATGGCTTCATAGTTAAACACCCCAATATGCCAAGCCTAATGGTTGCTTCATATTGAGCAGGCAATTCCATCAGCGCTGCGTGAACAAACTCTGCCTCTTTACTGGATTGATTCCCTTCTTTTGACATTATTCTTGTAAAATTCACAAACTAAGTAGAAAAAAGAAAATCAATAACCGAGTTTATAGAAAATTACATGTTAAATAAATGGTGGGGATATGATAAAAAAATAAATAAATAGGGGAAGAAATACATATATTAAGCTAAAGTATACATGATACAGTAGCTGCCTACCCTGAAGTTATCAAACGTTGGGGCAGAAATGTTGCTAAGTAACTCTCTCATCATATCCCAAGGCCCATCACCAACCCCAACTAAGATTATAGATAGCGGATAATTGCTGCAATAAACAATTCATAGAGATTGTGGGTAATAAAGCTGAAGTATTTGAATCAGTGAATGATATCAGTCACCATTTTTACTACGAAAACGGTACTATATATCACTCTCAAAATGAGTAGAGTTCTTGTCTAGCAGGGTATGATCGTAGAAGACCTTAGCGAAAGACCCTAAAAATAGAATGTGAACCATGATTTTTACACTGTTTTTAATAATTGAATTTGATTTAGATTTTGGTTTTCACCTTGCTTTTACAATTGCATCAATTGTAATCTGCTCCTGTGGACTGAGTTGGCCACGAGGTGTATCAACACTCCTAGTCACCTATTATGGCAGTAGAGCTGAATTAATTGCATTCTGCAACTGTGAAATGAACTTGTTATAACTAGAAAAAGAGAAAGGTCCAACTCGATAGGCAATTACCTGGCCATCAGCTATTATCAACAGAACATGATAATGCCCGCCACTTTTCTCAACAATACTAATTCCCTTTTCAATTATGGGTGCAAATGATGTCGGTCCTGTCATAACAAAAATTTAATGACGGCCACATAACATAAATACAAAAAAAATACAAAGCAAAAAATTTTTTTTACTTTGAAACTTTTTCTTATAAACTATCCAATATCTGAAATTTACTAATTCAATCAATTTAAACTTGAAAATGACAGGTTTATAAAAATACCAGCAAGCTTAAGGCCGGGGACAATGTCTCTGTATCGTCTGAGGACATCCTCAAATCCATTACAGGGTGTTTCGTCTGGATAGAAACTGAAGACAGCCTGATCCTGGGTTGATGCTGCAAAATATTCAAGAATATGATGTTCATGTTACAAGTTAAACATTAAATGCTGAAAAATCAAGTGGAAATGAAAGTACCGTCTCCAAATCCAAAGCAGGGAATTAAGTCGTCCCCATCAAAAGCAGGTACAGTTCTGCCAATAATTGAAATGACTTGTTCATAAGGATTTTGCACATTCCCAATTGTATGTAAGCTGTGTCTATTGAAAGATGCTGCACCTGTCCACTCATTGCTCCTTGTAAAATCAATCCCAACTATGAAATTAGAGGATTCTATCCCATATTGAGCTAGACCAGCAGTCACCTGTACACTCAATCAAACAAATTCAAAATTACCTAATGCATGTGGACCATTAGATTAGAAAAAAAAAAAACATATTATTTTTTTATCGAACGATGAGTGCAGATTGACTATGATATGCTGTTATTTTTTAAACCATTAAATTAGAAATTATCATAAACGTTTCAGAAAAAAAATGAAATATTGATAATGATATATGTTTACGTCATTTCTCTTACGTCCACATGTGGGGTTGCCATAAACGTCATACAATTTGTCAAGAAATTTTTAAATATACTGACATTTTTTTTAACGCGTCTAAGAAAGAAGAAGCTATTATTATTATTATTATTAAGCAAGAAGCAAATATAATTATATATACCTTGTTGATAAAAAAAATATATAATTATATTATATAGCCCTTATATAAATATACATACGCGCCTTCATCCTTTTCTCAATGGATTTTTGGTCTAATAGAAATTAATATTAAAATTTGTAGACCTAATTGTTAAAATATTATTTTACTATAATTAAATCGGTAGGTCTATCTATTAACGATTTTTTTAGTAACTATTCTTTTTATTTAAATTTTTTATTTCTCAATAACGTTCATAAAAGGAAAAAAAAAAGAGATTTAAGTTAAACTTAAAACAGCCAAACATGTCATGCTCGGTGGTATCAGAAGTGACCCTTAAAACTTAATTACCACAAAAAATTTACAAAAATAAAGATGAATAGGAGAAACTAGTGAAATCAGAACTGGAATTATTAAAAAATGATTTAGAATTTTATTTGAAAAATCATTAAAATGTTCTATTGTATTTAAAAAATTCAAAAAAAAAAATTATCCAACTTCTGACCTGATCTGAGGTCTTATGCCTGCTTCCACTCGAACCTTTTGAGCAGTTCCCTCCCATTACTTGAACAACTCTTCAGCTTCAATCAGCAAAAACATGCAATCAAAAGAAATTTAGAAAAGGAAAAAATTGGATTAATTTATATAGAATTGAATAAAAGATGAAGAGGCAATTAGGAGACGATGACAAAACTATTGGTTTTATTAAGTTTTTCTTATTAATTAAGAAGGTGAAAGAAATAATTAATTTACCTAAATCCTGTGCTAATAATGTCTTGATCTCTTTGTCTCTGCCGAAATCCTCAAACGGTGTATCCGCAAACAACATAACTTTTGATATTTATAGTACTTGCATGTTAGATACTACGTACCTGGAAATTCATGTTAAATAAATTATTTGATTATCAGAAATTGTTTTTCCAACTACCCATATAATTTAAACTTGAGCAGTCATTTTCCGCTCTCGATATAGCAAGAAAACCAGGCAACTGCTAGGATGTTTCCTTTTCTTGCATATATAATTTTAAACAACTCATTCAGCAAGAAATTATTTTTCAATGTTAATTATATGTGTATATACCCACGTATATAATTCCACATTCTTCATTTCTGATTAATTTGGACCGAATTCTCTAACCATATGCTGCTATCAACCAATTTCAACTCTTTGATGAGAACATATCAACCTCTTATTTTGCTGCACAATATAAGGAGTTGAACAATTCAATAAATTTTATAATCTTCCTTAAACAATTGTCATAAGGAAACCGAAATCTTCTAGTAGTTCATCGTATCAAATTTTGGTAGTTGTTAGAGATTCTTCTTCAAATATTAAACATTTGACCATATATTAAATAAGTATAATTTAAATAATAAATAATTATCACCATAGATCCATATAATTTAATGGGCTTCAAATGCAAAATGAATTATACCAAAATAATCATCATCACATTGAATTAAATAAATATAAAAGTAATAAAATTATTTAAACAAGGAATTTTTTTTTCATATTTTGCTAATGCTTCTATGGAAATTGTGATTTGTAATTGGATCATTTTTCTCACTCCACTTTGTTGGTATTTAAAAATTTTCTGTAGTGAAAATTGACATTGCAATTAATATTTTCTTAGAGGGAAAGGATTCTAAATTGTATCCCTAATTGATGGCGACATTTGAATCAATCAGACTCATTCACTTGTCTATTACTATTATCGTAAAATTCGGGTTAAGAAGTGTTTTTTGTATTTTAATGACACATTAATTTGAGATTATAATAGCACTGGTCAGTCAAATCTCTTTCACATAAAAAGACAGCATAATAAATTTAGGTTTTATTTGCACAATTCTTCAAAGACGGTAAAAAGTAAATAAATAAAATTAGTGCCAGTACTATATGCAGCGTATCTAATAATGGTGAAAGCTAGAAGAGGGATCGAGTTGGACGGCCTGATCGGAGATGCCATATTGTAAATATGTTTTCTCTAATAAATTTCTCTACGGAAAAGCACAGTTATGACAGCGTATCTAATAAATTTGTTTTCTGAGGCACCTGCCATATTGTAAATAATGGCTTCGGGGATGAAGAGTCCGTTGATAGAATCAAACTTTAGGCAAGAGATAAAGTAATAAATGAAAATAGAAAATATGTGTAGAGCGGTCTTCTTCAATTTGTAGACTTTGTATGGCATTTATCTAGGGGTGAGCAAACTTCCATTCCAATTGAAAAATCAAATCAAATCAATCGATTTTTTAATTCGATTCGATTTTAAATTTTAAAAAAATTCAGTTTTTCGATTTGATTCGATTTTTGAAGGAGAAAACTGTAGAAAAATCGAACCGACCAAAATTTTATATAATTTTTTGAATTTTTTAATTGAATAATTATTTCGTACATGTAAAGTATCTTATTTTGAATTGCAAATTATATGATTACATTTATCAATTATTAATTATAAGAAAGCTGAGGATGTCATTGATGTAGAAAAACATGGTCGGAAGGAAGCCGAAAATTGGCCATAGCATAGGGCCTTTATTGGTCTTTTTTTCCTTATGCAGCTGAGAGCAAATAGTCCTAAAATGCCAAAAACTATATACCACAAGGAAAAATGTGCTGACACCCATTCCATTGCTAAGAAAAGGGCATTTCTCATCAGGTTCTTTCCTTGAGTATATTTTGTTCTTGAATTAGGAGAAGGAGAGCTAATTAATCTTCTTTGATATCATTTATAGCATAATTGACAAATCATGATGAAGGACTAGATGTGGAAAGAAATTAATAAATTAAAAAAAATCAAAAAGTGATTTCTCTAGTTATGGCCCTCTTCCTTAATTTGCCATGCTGATTATACCAAGTAGCCCATTTGTATCTTTTTATACTTAGGATAAGGAGCGTCTAGCAAGAAAAAATGAAAATTCAACTTTAATAATTATTTTAAAGTGAATTATTCTCTCACAATAATATCATACTTCCAGAAGAAAATTTTTTCACAGTTTATTTCATGTTTGCAAATAATTATAAAGTGCTTTATAATGGATTTATCTACTTTAATGTGTTGGAAATTGATTACTTTTTTTTTATGTGATTATCATGATTAATATGATTAAGCTTAATATATAAAATCTGTCTGAACTTGTATTAAATTTTATTATTCATATTTAAATTTTCAACGATTTTAATTTACCACCTAAAGTTAAAATAATTATGATAAACTACCATCTAATTGATTTAAGAGGCTGATTTGTCTTGAAATGTAAACTTCACGCAATGTGAGTGCGTGGCAGGCAGTGATAAGCAGAAATGAAAAAATCCTCAAAAGATGAGAGGGAGGCCATAATTTAATATATGAAATGTGTAGGGACCTAAAAGCTTTTTTGGGGCAAGGCCCTCCCACCACGGCTTAGGTCAACCGGTGCACGTGAATCTCAACGACATGAAGTATTAGTATAAATTTTTCTTAAATAAATTATTTATATATTATTCAATTGTGGAAAAGATATTTAAAGAGAAATAATGAAGTGATTTTTTATCGTATTAATTGTATTATATGAGCCTTTATTGATGTATAGTGTCCCATATCAACTTCTAAAAAATTTAAAATTTAGATGATATTAAAATGCTTTTTAGCAGGGTTTTTTTTTTAGTTTTGGTGTAATTTTATTAAATAATTAGAATTTCTATGCTACAGTAAAATTATTTAAAATTTTGATATGTAAAAAAATAGTAATTCTTTTGCCATTTTATGTTAGCGTGGGTTCCACTATTAAATGTGTCAATTCATGCTAAAAAACGACACACTGTTGTGCCGTTTTCTATACTACATTCATAGAATTTTGGGTTCTGCATTTTAAAAGCAAGAAAAGATAAAAGTTCTTTTACCGATTAGTCCTTGGGATAAACATTCTATATATATTATATATAAATGTATATGCCTTCAATTAAATAAAAAACAATAAATTAAAATTAGTTTTGTTCAATTAATACCATTACTGATTTGATGGAGAATTTCTGAGACTTAACTATGTCTGGAAAATCATGATGAGAAATTTAAAATTTATCAAATAAAATATAAATCAACTAGAATTAATAAAAATAAAATATTCAGAAAATTATAAACAGATTAATTAAAAACCAAATTATTATTTTTAGAACTCATAATGGAAAGCATACAACGATTAACAAAAGAAATGGCTAATAAAAGGAGATATAATGAATAATTCTGTGAATAAAACAAATAAATTAAATAATCATAAATTAAATAAATTTTGAAATCAATCAATAATTAATTAAATATATAATGAATAAAATTTGAAATCAAACAAACAAATATTTTTAATATATTTATTTAATTCATTTAATCAAAGGAGATATAATGAATAATTTTCTTCGAATCACTAATGCAATTAAGTTATCATCACGTGCCATCAAAAATGCATTTTACTATTTTTATAATATAAAATTTTATAAAAAAACTCAAATTGAATTAAAAAATCATGATAATTAAAACAGTTAAATTCAATATGAGTTAAAAAATTGAATAGATAATAAAAATATAGTTTCGACGATTACTAGTAACTATGTCATTTATTTTTCTTGCATTGTTATTCTTCATTGCATGCATGAGCTTTTATATCCGGATTGGAAAGTTCAAGTTTATCATATTTATAGAGAAACTAATAGCTCAATAAATTTTTTTGCTAATTGGACTTTCTGTCAAGATATTCGGTTTATTTGGCACACTCAATATCATGCAGGTCTATGACCTATTCTAATTTCTGATGGCATGGGTTATATTGTTTCTAAATTGATCTCGTTGTAGTTTTTGCTTTATTTTTATTATCTTCATATAAAAAAAATAAAAAATTTTAATATTTTTTGAAGTTAAGAATTCGATATTAAATTTTTTGAAATATACGTACATAATACATAAATTAGAATTACTATAGAAACTTAAAAATACATTTAATTTGAAAATAATTTGAACATTTATCTATGTATCTATAGTTACATAATTAAAGAGGTTAAAGTATATTTTTACTATACTATGTTATTAGAGATGAATATTATTAGAGTGATACTCTTGTGAACTTGACATCATTTGAGTTGAGTTCTGAGCTGGACATTTCACCTGCATGTTAAGGTTTTAATAAAATAAAATAATAATTCAATAAACAATAAATAAGATTGGGATTATATATTTATGTCAGAATATAATAAGAGTTTTAAAATAAAAAAAAGCAAGATAAAAAAATATAAAATATAAAAAAATATAATTACTAATTTGATGGTTTAAAAATTTGGGTATAAATCAACGGTTTGATGGTTTGAAAATTTAGATATAAATGAATCATTGGTTAAGTATTAAATATGGTGTCCATGAATTGAAAGTGTTCGCACTGCAAACAATCACTTCATTAATATTTAATACAATATCACGACCTTGATACAAACATAGGATTAAGGAAGAGGTATTGGGCTTGGGACTCCCATCTCCTATAGAAAAGTTAATTGTACTCAGATTAAATTGATACTAAAAACAGTCTCCAAAAAGTTTAACATAATAATATTTTATATTTTTTATAAATTTGTATTTTGAATCACATGAAAAATAATAAAAAAATTAAATCTGTAATATATACTTTAAAAAAATTTAAAAATTTATTGGCGTGAACACATGCATTATGCAGTTCTTGGATTGTTGAAATTTCACCATGGCTCTTTCCCTTTCATCATCTTTTCTTTCTTTCTTTCTTTCTTTCTTTCACACACACACACATATATTATAGTAAGCTGTCTATTTGAGCAGTTCATAGATTTTTGAATTGCATAATGTTGTTTATTAATATAAAAATAATACTATAACATTAAAAAATAATACAAATAATTATATCTTATCCGAGCAACAACTCTATGTACACTTACTAATGCTTAATATTACCCATCAGTCCGTTGTTGGCTATAAACTAGACGGCTACCATAAAAAATAACAAGGGTAGGATATTTGCACAAAAAAAAAAAATGATACCTAAATCTAACTGTTACATAATTCACATTCGTTTTAAATCTATTTATTATTACCTATTAGCTTGAACTCAATCTAAAACTCGATTAACATATAAATTTTATTAAATTATCAATATATTTAATATTATTGGGAAATTTTAATTAATAAAGTGTATTATATAATTCATAAATATAAGTTATATATATTTTTAATTAAAGAGTAAAAAAACTATATTTTTAATTAATTGAGTAATAATTAATGGATGCAGCAGCAGATATTTAGAAATAAAAGTTTAAAGTTATCTAATTTGTAGAAATACTATATTTATGTGGTTTCGCTTAAAATAAGATAATATGAAGAAAATGTGGGTTGGGTAGCGATTTGCACATCACTTTTATATATAGTCGTACGTAGAGTGTTAAACAAGCGGTTATAACAGACAAGTTTTTGTTCTTCAGATATTTATGGACACAATACGAATCTGCCAACGTATATTTCCACTTGTATTTCATTCATTTGTCATAAGACGACGACGGTTTTTGTCTAGACGTGAATGTGTATACATAGTTTTTTATTAGCACTAGCACGTGCGTCTACTGATTGAATGAAGTGGAGTGGGTGTCCATGTCCATGCTGCCCTCTTTAATTATGAATTTAATTTGAAAATATGGAAGACTGATTTATGCCCAAAAAATAATTGAGAGTGTTCTCCCATTCTGCAATCAGATTTGTGATTAAATAAAAATATTAGTAGTGAGTGTTAATGGGACAGAACTAGCTAAGGAGAGGTTAAAGGCCTAATTATCTAGCCCAAGCCTTTTGGGCTGAGGATGAGATTTCTTC
This sequence comes from Excoecaria agallocha, assembly GCA_037975025.1. Classification (NCBI taxonomy): domain Eukaryota; kingdom Viridiplantae; phylum Streptophyta; class Magnoliopsida; order Malpighiales; family Euphorbiaceae; genus Excoecaria; species Excoecaria agallocha. The sequence continues at coordinate 56,368,529 of CM075807.1, read as the reverse complement.
AGGCCCAAAGGGACATATGGTGATGGGGGGCACTGTCACCGAATATCTAAACAATTAACTAGACCAAAATATTAAGGGTTAATGCCTAAATTCTCACTGAATTATTGCCATTTATCGGATTTTTCTTTTGAATTAATTGTATGTTATATTATCTCTTTAAACTTATTAAAAATGACAAAAATAAGCATATCGAATGGTGAATAACATGAATGCAAAACTAAAAATTATAGATGTTATTAGCTTGATCCATGAATAAAATCATAGACCAAATTTAGACAAGTAAAGATCAATATTAGTTAGTGCTCACTTATCTAGACTTGAGAGTGACCAACAACCCATTCTTCATATATAGTGTAGTTGTCATTTTAGGAACTACTATATGATCTTCTACTACCTTGACAGAGTACCTCAATAGAATTGAAGCAGCCACCATTTTCATCTGCAAGTAAGCAAATTTCTTCCCCAAACACAGCCTTGGACCTGCGTTAAACACAGCATATTTGAACTGATTTTCATTCACAAATTTTCCATCATTAATCCATCTCTCAGGCTTGAATTCTAAGCAATCTTTTCCCCATATAGTATCCATCCTAGCCATTGAAAATATGCTGTAGAGAACCCTGGCACCCTTTTTAACCACACAACCGTCAGGAAGCACATCATCTTCTAAGACTTCTTTCATTTCTGTTGGCACTGACGGGTATAGCCTCATGGATTCGGAAATTGCAGCTTGCAGATATACCATGTTCTTTAATTCTTCAACTGTGAATACAATTTCATTTTCGTGAGTTCGATTTCCTAAAATCTCTTTGAGCTCGAGTAGAATTTTGTTTTCGGCATATGGATTGTTGTTTACTAGCCAGAAAAACCATGCCAATGCCACTGAAGTTGTGTCTCTTCCTGCAAGAATGAAACTTACACAGAAATCCCTGAAATACTTGTCAGGAAATTCTCGATTCTTGCCATTTTCAGTGTATTCAATGTCCATTAGCCTGGACAACAGATCAGATTGATTATTTAAGCTTCCAATCTTGATTAATTTCTCCCTCCGATCCTTCACTGTTTCCTCAGCAAATTCATGGACAATCCCGATTGCTTCCTTGAGCCTTTTTTCATATCCAATTCCAAGAAATTTCATCGATTTCCATACCAAAGGCGGCAGCAGGAATCTGAACATAGTGAGTTCTGTTGCTGCTTCAAAAGCTTTTGCAAATGGAACTTCGGGTAAATCCAAGCTCAAACACCCTGGATCAACTCCAAAGGCAGCAGTGCATATGTTATCAAATGTAAACCGAAGCAAAATTTCCTGAAGATCGAAACTTTCTTCTGATTTCATCAGCTTTTCTGTTAATTTTAATAGCTTCAGTTGTACAAGATCTTGCATAGTTCGAACCGAATGATCAATGAATTGGCTCGAATGCATCTCGGTCTTTACTTTTCGCCTTTGATCCTTCCACAAATCACCATCAACATTGAAAATACCATCTCCAAGCAAATCCTGAAACCTGTCTCTAAAATATTTTCCTTTCGGAAAGTTCCTGAAATTAGTCTTCACAATGTATTCAATGTTTCTAGGATCAGCAGTCATGACTCCATGAGCTCCTCCCATCCACACACCCCTATAATGGAAGGTTCCGGTGGCTTTGATTAAAGCTTTGCTGACAAAATTGACAGTGTCATTCATGTAGAAAAACGTGGTCGGAAGGATGCCGAAAACCGGCCATAGCATAGGGCCTTTGTTGGTGATTCTTTCTCTTATGCAACTGAAGACAAAGAGTCCTAAAAGGCCAAAACCTATATCCCATTTGGAAAAATTTGCATATACCCATTTCATTGCTGAGAAAAGAGTATGGCTTATCATAGTTATTTCAGTATGTAATGTTGTTGAACTAGAAGAAAGAGAAGTGATTAATCTTTTAACTCAGATAATTTACAGCTGCACCAGCATCATTGATAAATCATGATGAAGGACTAGATGTGGAAAGACAATAAAATTAAAATAATCCTAAATGTGAGTTGTCTGCCATACTGATTTTACAAAGTAGACTATTTGTTTCCTTTTGCATACTGAGAATAAGGAGAGTCTTCCAAGAAACAATGAAAATTAAACTTTAATTACTATTTTAAAGTGGATTAATTTCTTGTTTGTAAAGTAAAAATCAATTTTTAAACATTATAGTTTAATCAACAAAATGATAAACGGAAAGAAGATTCCTCTAACTTTGTGTCTCGTTAATAGTGTGGGGTGGAGTTCGATTTTATCCGAAAATAGTTGAATTCAACCGAAGTAATTCATTTAGTTTTCTTCTGTTATTGGATTAGATAATTGGTTCAATTAGCACAGTTTGTAAATTTCATTTATCAGTTAGTTAATAATCGGAAAAGAAAAAAAAATTAATATGGTGTCATTTTGCCTAATAAAATTTCTAAATTGTTTGTCGATTAAGTTTTGGATTATGATATAAAAAATTATGGTTATCAACCCATTTAGTACTATATAGTTATGAAGATTTGATACTATTACCTAAACCTAAATCTAAGCATTATAATCAGTTAACCCATCATAAAATTCTTAGGCAAAGATAGTATCAACCCAAAGATTGAAGGGTCCAATAATTATGGGCGTATTGGGCTAGCCCTTTTGAAGAAGAGTAGCCCAATGATGAAGACCCAAGGCCTAAGGAGGAGCCGAGGCCCAATTAAGAAGGACTGACAAGAAGTTGAAGCATGAAAAGCAACCAAGACCTCAGAAGGAGAATATCAATAATTTAATACAAATCTTTAGAGACAAAAAGGTTCAATCTCTATCTCACAAAATCTCTCTTTAATCAGCAAGCACAGGGAATAAAGAAACCTCTCTAGGCTTTTTAGATTATTATATTTCTTCCCTTTCCGTGTATAGACGCTTGACCACTAACTTAGTTTATAAATAATGTCCCTCAATTAAGTTAATTAGATAAATTAGTTTCAAAAAGAATTAATTACATGAATTGATGCATATCATAAAATAATAAATTATTGTTGCACAATTGCATTAAACAACCATATGACCTATTTTTTTCAGTATCCTTTTCTATAAAAACAAAGAAATGCCCCTTCTCTTTTTCTCCCTTGCTCTCTCTTTTGGCTCCCACGGAATAAGATGCAAAGAAAATTGAAGAATTCCTCTTTTCTTTTCTTTTCTTTTTCTTCTTTGAAATCTTTTTTCTTTCGTCACTTATATCCTAATTCCAAGATATGTATTATACGTTGATAACAAAACTAATTTAGTTTGATATAAAAATTTATTACATTTACAGTCATAATGTTATGCAAATTTTTAACCCTATAAATAGTTAAATCAGTTATTTATTTAGATATTTTTTCCTTTTTACGCAATTTTCACTATTTTCTATTATTTCTCCATAATTTTTCCTATTAAAAAAAATTGAACTTGACAGTTGGAATATCTTTAAATATCCAATGTTATCATATATGAAAATCCTTCATTATATATAAATATAGAGGATACTGGATAATCTAGTCTCTTTCAATTTAGGATTCTGCATGCTAGCGAGAACGGTATATATCATTCAGTATTGATGTAGGGCCCGTAATTCGAGCTGATTTAGTAGTGAGCATAACAAAAGTGCAAAAAGGGAAGGCATTGAGTTTGATTCTAATAAGCAGTACACAAATCTTTAATCAAGAACCACTTCTTTTATTGAAGCTGAAGCAAATTAAAATTCCATCATAAATAGCATTTGATGAACATGTGAATGAGGTAGAGTTACGTTGTAAAGCAACCCATGCATTCAAGTCATACATCACTTTGGCCATGAATTTCTTCCGAAATGATTTGCATTCTTTACAAGAAGACTTTGTCATCAAGAAAATTCTACTCACTCATGATCCAGATGATCGATGTCGCCTAGATTCTGATCTATTGCTTACTGCTATTCAGAATGTCATGAGTTACACTACTACCTCATCTCAAGTAATTTAACATTTTCTTTAATGCTGATTTTACTTTTGTGTCAGTAGTTATTTTCAGAACATTTTTTGGTTAGTTCTGCTTGATGTGCCTCAATTTTAATTTGTATTTCAATTTAATTTCATCCATTGTCCTTTCATTGATTCGATATGCTAGCTAAGCAATCTGACATTGGATTTGACAAGAAATGAAAAGTTGAAGGATTTTTGTGTTAGTGACGATCAAGTTCATAGACAATAAGAAGTTGAATTTTCAGGTCAAAGGTTTCGATTATGATGCCATTGCAAAGAATGATATAAGAAACATAGAAGTATTTGGAGCAGAGCAATCACTCAGACAGATCATTAGTAAAATTTCAAATGAGGTAAGTACCTATTTAATTTCACTGTCTTGTGAGAATGCAAATGCACAAAAATTTTGACATGTTTTTCTGCGATTGCAGTTGGTCTTTAAAATCTCTGGCGAAAGAGATCTGCATGCCAGGACAATGATCTTGTTCGATTTGCTAGCGAATTACAGATGGGATGCAAAACTGGTGCTGATTCTTGCAGCATTTGCAACGAACTATGGTGAATTATGGCTGTTAATGCAGCAAAATCCTAGCAATCCATTGTCAGTATCAGTTGCACTGCTTAAGCAATTGCCTAATGATTTAAGCAAGTTGAAGCCGATGTTTACGGCCTTAAGCTTGTTGGTAAAAACATTAGTTGATGTGACAAAGTGCATTATCAAGTTTGAAAGTCTGCCATTTAGACATGTGAAGCTGGAGGATCAAGCGATGGCTGCAGCAAAATCGCATATCTATTTCGCTTCTTACTGGGTAACAAGAAGCACCTTGGCCTGCTCTTCTCGAATCACAGAATTGATTGGCATGAAGCCCCAGCAAGTGCATGTTTCTTCCCTTCATATCAGCATATAAATATGTACCTTTTCATTTCATTGTTTCTTTTAAAATACCAAAACATAAAGAAACTTTTAACAGTTTTAGCTATTGACAATTGGTGGTTTTCTCTTCAGGCACCTAAATTCTATAGCAACTTCTACTTGGCAACTCAGTAGTCTGGTATATAAGCTGAGAAGCATTTACAGTGGTCTCAGCCGGCAGGTTGATTTGTGTCATCAACAAATAGGTTACCGTTTCAATTCTTCAGAATGGTTCAGAAACTGTCCTGTATGTAAATGTAACCTGAACAGCAATTTATTGACACCTAACCTGCTGCATGACTTGCAGAGACAAAATTGTATCAGAAACTGTTACGCCTTTTCCAGGACGAGCATCCTGACAACCAAGAGGTTTTTGGAATCTTACTGGCACTCAGAGATGACTCACCACTCAAGAATTGGTCTACACAAGCAAAGGTATGCATATCCATTTGGCCTGAAGCATATGTAACACTCTTCGATTGACATAATGACGCTTTGTGTGAAGCTAATGGACTCTTGTAATTGAGTTTGGGTACATATTTGAACACTTGTACGTAGTTATCGTTTCTTAATATTTAAGCACTTGTATGCTGATATGGACTAAAACGCAAACAGTGACAACGATAAGGGGCTGGTTACGCAACAATCCTACATGTTAGCGCTACCATCTCCATTATGCTACATGATTCTGCTTAATCATGTCTAAATACAACAAAATTGTAGGTTAAGGAAGAAAATCTTGAATGTGATATCATACGATTCGTTTTATCGACAGAACTGTATCTAAAAACCTCTTACAATTTCATGCGTGAAACTGATAGGTACATGTGTCAGAACTGAAAGACAAGATAGTAATACTTTTACTCTCAAAGCCAGACCTTCTCCCACTAGAGGGGATACTCCTACTGGTTCACCAAACATATGATCATCCTGATTGGAAGAAGTTAGAGCAAATCTATGAAATTGTATGGCTTCCAATTTCATTTGCTGATAAATGGAGTCATGCTGAAGTAGAGACCTTCAACATTTTGTCGAATTCATTGCCATGGTACTCAATCCGGCAACCTTGCTTACTCAACTCAGTTGTTGCAAACTACATAAAACGGACATGGGATTTCAAAGATGACCCTGTGATGGTAGGGTTTGATTCACAAGGAAAGGTTACAAATTCAAATGCAATTGATATGTTTATGATCTGGGGTGCTAAAGCATATCCCTTCTCATCTTCAAGAGAAAACCAGCTCTGGGAAGAAGAGAATTGGACCATGCAGCTTTTGCTCGGTGGACTCGACCCCTTGCTAACTAGATGGGTATGGTACTAATTAGCATATTAATTTCATTGCTGCATATTTCAGGAATGCTCATTGCATTGTCTTGGCTATCAGGTAGAAGAAGGCAGGAACATTTGCATATATGCAAGTGATAATTTAGACTGGATCAGAGAATTCAACGCCGAAATGGAGCAAATTAGAAGTGATGGTGTGCTGCTAGAGATGGTGTATGTTGGACAAAGGAACCAAAATGATCATGTGAGATGGATTTTAGATATAATCAATGAAGAATTTCACCATAGCCTATTACCATTCACAAAATTACACTTCTTTTGGCTTCGGTTGACGAGTATGAGAAGGTCGCTACTCAGACTAGCTGTACACTCTATCAGTTGCAATCATATACAGGAAGAATTGCAAGCACTGCTAGACAGTACTGAAGATGGATGGACCATGATAGCGAGAGGAAAAACAACTGATATTGTAACACTTCGAGGAAGGAAATTAATCGAATGCTTGAATAAGTATTCGGAGTGGAGAGAAAAGGTGGCAGAGTTGGGATTCATCGGTGCACTCAGATCCGCCTTTCAACCATTTCCAACCTCAGAACCATGTAATCATTCTAAAATTCTGCCTTATGCGGAAGAATTATTTAAAGGAATTGTGCTATGTGAAAAGTGTAAGCGTCCGATGAAGAAGTTTGTTGTCTATAAATGAAAAGTAATCATATAGGCAACCTCTTAAACTATGTTGCCTTGTAGTTGTATGTCATTTTTAGGATGTTTTACTGACTGCTAAACAATCATAAGACAGACTCAGTTATAATTATGCACTTTGGCTTGTGATCAATTGTTTAATATTTGTTAATCTAGCCAATCTTTACATTCTAGCATCATGTGCAAATGAAAATTCTTGCATAGCAATCATGAAAGAGAGAGATTTAGGGAAGGGAATAGAAGGAAATTTGTTGGTCAAGAAAAGAACAGAAAAAAAGATAATTTCAAAGCACTCTCTATCCCATACTAATTTCAGGCTCCGCCTTGTAACAAACAATTCTCCTGGAATTAAGCAGAAGCCACACTAAAGCTCGAAGGCATTGATGCACAGATTCGTGTTGATTAAGAACAAGTTCTGAAATTTATTGAACAAACAATCTCCTAGCCTATAAACTTATCCATATGGGGACAATTCAGATATGTCCTATCATTACTCCAAAATCCACTAGAAACAAGAACTCATCAGCTAACAATCTCATAGCCACTGACTTATCTTCTTGCACATTCTTCAGTATTGTTGCTTCTGTGAATTCTGCACATTACCTTATTCTTTTTGCTTGATTCTGAGAAGGAAGATCGCTAACTGGTCAGTTAGTTCAGTTCTTGAATGAAAGTCACTGCTTTAAAAAAAAAAAAAAAAAGAAAAGAAATCCAAGCACAGACATAATGATGACATTGATTCATTTTTAAAGCCCCACTTGGATGTGGAAATTGTTGGATATCATTACACTTGCTTTTTTTGGCAACAGACTTTAGATATTCTGCATATATTAGCTGCTAAATAGCAGCCTCTCTCTTTTCTGCTTTCTTTGTTTGCTTTAGCTGTGGGGGCCAGTAATTCAACGTCACTACTTCTAATAGCCTAAACCAAGATTCATGATCTCAGGATTAACAAAAGCTAAATCCTCGATTAGTGACTGAAATAGTAAGGTTGTGATCAGAAAACCTGTAGCTCTCAAAACATTTTAACTTTTAGTATTTAAGCACTGATCGAGAAGCAAAAGCTAAGATGACGTGGAAATTTGATGAAACACTTGACATCTAATCGATGAAGCAAAGCTAAGATGATGTGGAAATTGGATGAAACACTTAGCATCTAATCAATGATATTTCTCCCTGCTTTTCACTTTAATGATGCAAGGTATCTTGTGTCACAAATTTTATTTATTTATTTATTTTTTTGCCTACAAAATGTGCACCAAAACTATTACATGAAGGTAGCTAACCCTTTTGAATATGTTTATATTACACGATAATTACCTATAAATGTGACTTTCAACTGCAAAAACTGTTAATTATTTACACTGCAGATTTGCTTTAGAGCATACCATTGTAAAATCCTATCACAGAAATGGAATGATATTTCTGCAGGAAAAGAGCATGAAGTGCAAAAGTTAATCTATGGATAAATAACTAGAAGCTAAGAATATATAATACTGTATCAACGTGTTTCACACAAGTAAAGGTAAATCAGAATTCCTAATTAAGGTATGAATCTTGGACTAATTAATAGTATAAACTACAAAGCCAATAGGCTTATCCAAAATTCTTAAACCCCATAAGAAGCAAGGTACAATTTTTAAGTTGTTATTTTCCAATTTGCATCACCTATATAATGGTCGGAGCTAGCCAATTCCAAACCACACACACAATCTTCCTCTCCTCTTCTTTTCCTCATTTGTTCTTCTCTGCTTAGACTCCGATCTTTGCTTTGTCTGATATGGCAATTGTACCTCACAGGATGTCGAATCCTCGAGCTGAACGCCATTTTTTTTCTTCGTCAGATGACAATGCAATGATGAAGCAAGTTCAGGCTACCCATGCTCCTGATGGCCGCGATTTTGTTGTCAAACCTCTTCTACATATTGTTGAGGACATCTTCAACCGAGCTTCACCTCCTGGCCTTTCTGCCTTTGTTCAGCATGAGGTATATAGAATCCTTGGACATTTTTCAATGTAAATTTGTAATACACTATTAGGCGGAACATGTTAAAATGCGATTCCAGGTATGAACACGAATTTGATGACCAATAACCTTGTTGCAGGACGCTCATCTGGCACAGCTTGACACATTGGATGAGAAAATTCTGCAAAATGGCTTTCTTGAACTGCTGGAAATGTTATCATATACAATCAGCAAAATTTCTTGCGAGGTTTAGCATCATTTCACAGGATTTTGAATTCTTGCAATGCATAGTTATTGGTTTCTTATAAAACGCCTTTCTTACAATTATCCTGCAAGTGTTCTGGTGGAGCAGATGCTCATGGAACAACAATGGCTATATTTAATTTGGTCTCAAGCTACTCGTGGGATGCAAAAGTGGTGCTAGCTTTAGCAGCATTTGCGGTGAACTATGGCGAGTTCTGGCTTGTCGCGCAGCTTTACCTTTCTAACCCATTGGCAAAAGCTGTTGCACTCCTTAAGCAATTGCCAGAAATCCTGGAACGTGCTGACTCACTGAGACCAAAGTTCGAGGCACTCGACAACCTTATCAGGGCTTGTTTGGATGTCGCAAAATGCATTGTTGAATTCAAGGAGCTTCCATCTCAATACATAACTCCTGACACACCAGCAATGTTAACTGCTACTGCTCATATCCCCACAGCTGTTTACTGGACTATCAGGAGTATTGTAGCTTGTGCATCACAAGTCTCTGGCCTCATTGGAATGGGCCATGAGTATGTTTTAAACTAATATAAGCTGCTTATCCATGATCTATATTGACATTTTAACCAACTAAACATTTTTCTTTGCTTCTCATTGCTGGAGTACAGGTACGTAGCTTCAACAACTGAGGCGTGGGAGCTATCAAGCTTGGCTCATAAGATCAAAAATATTCATGAACATCTCATGAGGCAGCTCACTCTTTGTTATCAACATATAGGTGAGTCCTTTGCAGGAATCATATTTTACTAAAGCTGAGCAATAATGTTCAAATTTTTAACCAAGTTGTATGCAATGCAGATGAGAAACGACACATTGAAGCTTATCAAACCCTCATTCGCCTATTTGAAACTACCCACATTGATAACATTAAGATCCTGAGGGCTTTGATTTATGCCAAGGACGATCAACTGCCACTCTATGATGGTGCCACCAAGAGAAGGGTTGATTAGTTATTACATTACTAATTCTTTTTCTCTAATTTTGTCATAAGAAGTACTCAATTTTTCGGTCAATTATTTGATTCCAGGCTAGTCTTGAAGTGCTCAGGAGAAAAAATGTGTTGCTGTACATATCAGACCTTGATCTCCCTCATGAAGAGCTCTCAATGCTTGAACAAATGTACAGTGAGGCTCGTCAGAATCCGACAAGGATGGAGAGTCAATATGAATTAGTGTGGCTAGCAGTGGTGGATCGATCAACGCCATGGAATGATGCAAAACAGAAGCAATTTGAGACACTTCAATCAATGATGCCATGGTACTCAGTTTATCACCCTTCGTTGCTTGATCCTGCAGTCATCAGGTATATCAAGGAGGTCTGGCGGTTCAACAAGAAGCCATTGCTAGTGGTGTTGGACCCTCAAGGAAAAGTAGTGAATCCCAATGCTATCCATATGATGTGGATTTGGGGAAGCACAGCTTTTCCATTCACCAGCCTCAGGGAGGAAACACTCTGGAAAGAAGAATCTTGGAGGATTGAGTTGCTGGCAGATGCCATTGATCCAAAAATCCTTAACTGGGTATAATCTCATTTTCCTTCAAATGATTTTTGCGCTAAATGCTTCTATAATAATAACATTGGCAGTTAACTCGGCCAAAACTCAAACAAAATCAAACTGGAATCAATTTTCAGTTGCAGTTGGATTTTCCACTATAATCAATTGATACTAAAAAATTATTGACATTGACAGATACAACAAGAGAAGTACATATGCTTGTATGGAGGCGAGGACATAGATTGGATAAAAAAGTTCACAGTAACAGCAGATGCTGTAGCTCGAGCTGCCGGTATAGAGCTAGAGATGCTTTATGTGGGAAAGAGCAATCCAAGGGAGAAAGTGAGGAAAAACAATGGCATAATTCAGACAGAGAAACTCAGCAATGTACTTCAAGATCTTACATTAATCTGGTTCTTCTGGGTGAGACTAGAGAGCATGTGGCATTCCAAGGTACAACACAACAAGACAGTGGAGAACGATCCCATAATGCAAGAGATAGTAACTATGCTTAGCTTCGATGGCAGCGATCATGGATGGGCTGTGCTTAGTAAAGGATCAGGTGGTGATGAAAATATAATGGCTAGGGCAAAAGGTGCCGATATACTAAAAAGCTTAGATGATTTTCAATCATGGCAGCATCTTATTGAAGAAAGAGGGTTTATTCCTGCACTTAAAGATTACCTCCATGGACACCATGACCCACTTCACTGTAACAGGCTTATTCTGCCGGGAACCACTGGAAGAATACCGGAGAGGGTGGTTTGTGCTGAATGTAGCCGCCCGATGGAGAAGTTTATCATGTACCGGTGCTGTACTGATTAAGCTTCATTATTATGGCTTATTAAGGCTATATATATGTTTATCTATGGTGTGATCCTTTAGCTGAGTTCAATAATTACTCTTGCTTCCGAATGTAGAGAGAGAAGTTGATGTGTCTCTCTCTTGCTTTTTCTTTTCGTTTTTTTTTTCAGTGCTGTAATTTGTATTCTAATTATGTTTTAATCTAGTGCTTTTTATTAATTTATTACATCTCAATTAATAATGGTTTTTAGAAAATATTTTTATAGCTAATAATAATAACTTATCAAAAATTACATTTTTTTGTCAAAATATAAAATACTAATGACACGATCTATATAATTCTTAAAATTGTTTTTTTCTCCTTTTCCTTTTATAATTTCAAATCGTTTTATTAGGGTTAATTACATCTTTTATAATTTCAAAATATTTTATTCGGTTTAATTATATATGTGGCCATCAACTTTTAGAATTTACAATGAAATGGTAACAATAAAATAATTTAAAACACAAAAATCATTAAAATTTTATTTTATTTCAATTAAAATAAAATCAATCTGAAAATTAATTTTTTATATCAGTAAAATTATAGCTAAACACATCTTATATGATTGTCATATCATTTTGAGATCAGTTAATTTTACAAATAGACTTTAATTAGTTCTTAATTTTTTGTTATTTTCTTATACACGGTATCTTTCCCTATTTACATAATAATATAATGTTCTATCTGATGGTTAAACTTGTAAAATTAATTGATACAAAAATACCATAACATTTATACATAACAGGTTTAACTATTATTTGGATAATATATAAAATTTATTTTCAAATTATTTTTACCTTAATTAAAATAAAATAAAATTTTAATAATTTTTATATTATAAATTATTTTATTATAATCATTTATCTATAAACTCCAAAATTCGATCAGTTACGTTGCATTTTATCCTTTAAATTTTGATTCACAGAGAATTGAGTCCATTGATCTCTTGTTTCTAAGGTCTCTCATGCAATAGTCCATTTTGAAGGTCCGGCCAACACACAATGGGACTTGAAGGATAAAATAAGATTGTACTTTAAGAGTACGCAAAAGTCGAACTGATTCAAAATTTGAATTTAAGATATTAAAAAATTTGAATTTCCACTTTATAATTTTCAGTGTTTTAGTTTTAATTTAAATTTTAAAATTTTAAAATCTCTAATTTTTTATCTCTTGCAAAGTTTTCTCTCCGTATGGCAATTATTTTTCTCACTATATCTCGGGCCTTAGAATAGATAAATCTAATCACAATCCTGATGAAGTGATTTCTCAGTTTGAATTTTCTATGGATATACAAATTTGTTGCGTTTGGATATATCCTTAAAACTTTTTTTTTTTTTCTCTCCCATTGCATTTTTCTTTTAGTTTTCAATTTTTGGATTACCAAGGATTGTTCGGTTGGAGTCCCAATAAATTCGAATTTGGGATCCATATTATTAGTCCGAACCATATAATTGATCCAAAATAATTGCTTTAAAAATCGGATTCTGCTCAGGTTGACCCGAACATAACCAATGCACGCTTCTAATTAGTTGACATTAACCCATACTAAAAAATCTTCAAATCAGAAAGCTTCAAATGGAATTCAATTCACTCGATATGAATGGAAAAAATTAAAAAACGAAAATTTATAAGGCAAATTTGAAGCCAAAAAGAAAATATTTTGGGAAAGAAAAAAAAATGTACCAGGAGACAGGTAACACAGTGCATATAACCGAGAAGGAATTCACTGTGCTGTTTAATACTGGAATTGAATTTATGCTTCGGAAACATGGACTTCCTCCATTAATTTATCAAGAGTTCGCCAGTAAGAAGCAACATAAACCAAACAAATTATTCAATAAATCCAGTAAAAAACAAAAACAATGTCACAATCCCTATCAAACTGCGCCGTTTCAGAGGAACAATGCGTAGCTATGTTGAATCAAAGAACATGGAATTGAAACTGATTTACGCTTCCATTGACGCGTCCTTATGGATCTGATTAAGCCATTGAAGAACGCAACGCCTATCGAAAGCGACTCCAATATCAAAATCTAATTTTCATATTAAAAACAGAGCTAAAAACTCGAAGAAGTAGAAAGAAAAAAAGAGGATTTTTATATTGAATCTTATGAGGAAAAAATGGTGCACATGGCAACCTCTACCGCCTATTTGAATTTAGGGTTTGGGAAGAGCTTAATAATTTATAGAGACGATGATCCATTCATGGGATTTAGATTGCGAAAAATAACAAAAAATACCATTTTTTTAGTTTTACATAAATGCCCCTTTCTAGCTTAGCCCTATATGAGTATTTGGACTTGCTCTACCTATGGATAAGCCCACAACTCTCCTAACCATTTCTACCGTAGCCCTCTATGAGTATTTGGGCTGCTTATCCATCTATTCAATGTGATCTAATGATTGTAGATTTGGAAAATGTTCAGTGAAAGGTAAATGTGGGTGCAATTCAAAATGCAAAACCAACAGTCACATATCTACGTAGTATAATATAAGCTCACAAAACTTGACATGCAAAGACACTTTGCATTATACTCATCCAAAAACAAGCAGTGTTTTATACTAAGCACACAAGTAAATAGCATAATCTTCAAAGATTTACAACAGGAAAGGAAGAATGTGTGAGTTCTTTTTATGAATTTGAGCATGGGTTATCTCTATCAGTATATACAGAACTGTAAAACGGATTATATAGCACTGAAGGTTTTGATCAATGTAGGAAGGCTACTGGCTGCCAATGGAAGTTAGTTTTGTTAACAGCCATTACTAACCCTCATTAACCTTGCTTCTCATAGCAATACACACATTTTGAGGAATAAAAACAAACGAAAGGAACTATTACCGACTTTTGGAAGAATTGTAATGCCAATTGCTTGTCTTCATCATCCATTTCTTGTCTGCAACGATTCCAAAATGAAATAACTACCTCAATTTCAATACTGATTCAAGCTGCTTCGATTTGAGCAAGACCAGTCGATGAGGATCCGAAATCACCACTGACACTACTTTTGGGACCTTTCTTCCTCTTGCGGGAGACTTTTTTGGAGGCATCGCCGCCAGTCAAAGAACCCTCACCAGTTGATTCTGAATTGGGAATCATAGAGCGTACATGATTTGAAGAGAAATTTATGGCTTGTTTACTTACAGAAAACTGCTCCAGTTTTTCAGAAAAATTTTCCACAGAAAATAGAGATCGTGTTTATTTTCGTCAGTTTTCTAAAATAGAAAACAGAAAATGAATTTTTCAGTTTTTCAAAATAAAGAAGAAATTAAAAAACTAATAAAAGATATTTTTCAAATTTTCTAAATAATATTAATACACACACACATATATATATACATACATACATATACATATACATGCATATGTAAATTTTTGTATGTACATACGTACATAAGCATATGCATGTGCATGTATATGTAAATATAGTACATGCATACATACGTACATATGGATATGTATATATATGTATATACATACATACACATACATATGCATATGTATATGTATACATACATATGCATATGTATGTATATATATATGCATACATACATATGCATATACAAATATACATACATACATGCATGCATGCATGTATGTATGTATCTATATACATACATATACATATAAATATGTATTTATGCATGTACATATACATATACATATATACATATACACATACATACATATTCATATACATGTATCTGTATGTGCTTGTATGTGCATACATACATATATATGTATGTACATACATATATATACATATGGATATGTATATATATACATACATACACATACATATACATATGTATGTATTCATAAATACATGTGTATGTATGTGCATATATTCACATACATATACATATATATGTATGCACATACATATACATATATATATTCATATGTACATACATACATACACACATACATATATGTATGTATGTATGTACGCATACATATACATGTAATATCTGTATGTATGTATATATATATATACATACATACATACGTGTGTGTGTATATATATACATACACAAATAAACGTTTCAGTTTTTCATTTGTTGATAAATAAACGCGTTTTCTAAATTTTCTATGGAAAATAAATACTCTAATTTTTTAAGAAAATAGAAAACAGAAAACTATTTTCTGTAAGTAAACGCACCCTTATGGTTTGAATAGAGGTGGTGCAGCAATCTTGCCAATTAAGTTCGTTGAGGTCTGCAATTATGTCATTGAGAGGTATGAACGCGCATGACGAGACTTCGTTGTCTGTCAAAGTGGAGCGTGAGAGATTGATAAGCTCCAGCGCTTCAACGGCTTCGGTTAGTACCTTCTGTGGAATTCCAAATTCGAAGAATAGAAGAGGATCATTGGACTTGGTTTGGTTGTCAAGGAAATGAGAGAAAACTAGAGAAAATTTAGATTCAGGAAGCAAATGAGAAGAGAGAGACAGATGAACAGTTAGGCACCTATTTAATTACTAATCCAAATACTTAAAGCCAAATTATAACGGGTAAACAGAACTATGCAAACAAAAAAAAGCAGCCACTAGGAGAAAACCATGAGCATTTCAATTTCCCTCAGTTTCTGAGCAACCAAACAAGTTGCTAAAAAAAATCGTCACTGGAAACAGAGGCTAGAGAGAAAGAGATTAAAACCTTAGGAACCTGATTAATTTTTTTGAAACCATGCATGGAAATGATCTGCAAAATGGAAAGACAGACGAAAAAATCAGATAAGAAACAGAAAATGAAGTTGAAATTTAGATAATTCGAAAAAAGAGCAAAACCTGATTCATAAAATTGACGGTGATAGCAGTTTGCTTCCCATTGTTGAAGAAATGAAGGTACTGCTCCAATGAAATTTTATCCTTCCTCGCTTTCATTTTGAAATTCTTTTAGTTCTTCTAATTTGAAATTTTGAACAAACCGCCATAAATAGCTTTCTTTGAAATTCTTCCCGTAAACGGGCTTTGAGCCCAAAACTGAAAATTGGGCCTGCCCTATGAATCTAGAAGTAGAACCTTAATTTCAGAGCTTATTTAAATATTTTTTTTAATTAACCATTCATTTTCCAAATTGATTAGATCGATTAAATTTGAATTCAAGACGTCGTTGCAGGTTAAAATTTCTTGTCTCCTTTCCATAAAAGGTGTCAGAAATCGATCATGAAATATTTCATTTCTAACATAACTTGCATTACTGTCAAACCACCACTCCATTAATGAGCCATTTAAATATTTTTTTTACATTATTATTTGCCCCGTCTAATTAAATTGTCATTTTAATAATTTTAAAATAACATTTAATGCAACATATTCAATTTTATCATCATGTAATGTCAACAAAACATTTAATACTTTAATTAATTTATCTCTTTTTTTACACACTGTACTAATAGAAGAGGATCATTGGAGTATAATAAAATTTTAGTCTATATAATATAATTTTATATAAAAATTAGCAAAATTAATTATTCTCTTAGTATTGATTTTAATCTGCCAAATATACTTACAATTTTTTTAAACTAACGATTTTTTTTATACCTAAAGAAAATATTTTTTTATATTAACTTTAGTATATATATGTGTGTGCATGTGATATTGATAATGCAAAATTATTACTTCATTCTGTCACTTTTGAGTAAAATTTAAATTCTATTTATCTGTTATTTTTAAATTTTCAATGCAATTTAATTTATTTTTTCAATTTATTTTCCTTTTTCAATAAAATCAGAATCAATCAGATTTGATAATTTAGTTTTAATCACGTAATTTAATACTAAATTTAAGTTTATTTATTATTTTTTAATCCTATTAAAAATAATAAAGGTGACTGATAAAATAGAACGGAGTAAGTATTAATCAAAACGTGTTTAAGGATGGTGTGAAAATGACTCATAAGCAAACACCACAAGTGGACACGATTTTTGGAGGATTCTAGATAAAACACGTAATTTATTGTTAAACACAATTGGCATCCCTGTAAAATGAGGCTTAATATAAATTTAATTCATGCATAATTATTGTTTTTTTATATAATTCTTTTCTATTTGCAAACCGTATTTGTGATATTTTTTCCTTTTCTGTCATCAATGCTCGAAATTATATATATATATATATATATAAGAAATTAAATTCAAAATTTCTTATAACTTTAATTAATTAAATTCAAAATGTCTTATACTTTTAATTAATTCACTGATTCATTTATAGTAGAAGTATATAATATTGACCGTTGATCACTAAAATAAATCGAAATAATTCATCTATCCCACTAGGCCAACTAAAAGGATAAGTTTAATATGTGCATATATAAAAGATAAGTTTATAGATAGGATATTATAAAAGAGAAGTTGACAACACCACAATGAAGCTAAAGAGATATAAAAGAAAAGTAAAACACAAAAAATTAACATGATAGGCTAGAAAATCCCCATAATTCCTATCAAACTCGACTTTCCTTTGCTTTTTCCTCCTATCTCATCAATTATATATGTCCATCCTTTTCTTATGTTATAAGAAAAATACAATGGTTGAAGACAACTCATGATTTCACATACCATTATTATCCACTGCCATCCCATTTCAATCCTTCAAGAAAACGATTAGCTAGTAGTACTCAGAACCTTCAGTCTCCACAGAGTAATAACGTTACCATGCACTGAGATAAAATTTATAACTGGTATTTTTCTGATTATTTATTAATTAGAAAATTAAAATTATACACCTTTTTCTTTTTTATGGAAAAAAAAAGGTGTCATTTTTCGGTTGTCCCTTTTCATGCCTCATGGACCGTGAGATTATATAAGGATAAATCTAATCGTAAAACAATAGAATAATTGCTGTTGTAGTGCACTTTTCTTAGAGGATGAATGGCCAACTTGGCTACTTGCTATTTTTCTTAAAGGGTGTGTCGACATCGATAAATAAAAGTAATTTCAAGAAACCTTCAAAATTTTAAACTATAGTATTATCATTATTATTATTCTTATTATTACTATTATATTTGCTTTCCCGGGTATATACATTCATTCATTAATAACAAATAAAATTCTCAATCTGCAAGGAAAAATAATTTACAACTAAATTCAAATATGTGTAATAATCAAGAAAATTTTATGTTTGATTCATAATTAGTTACGTGTTGAATTTGAAGCATCGATAAATGCATGAACATGATCGTAATTAGCCTATGTTGTATTAATTAAAAATGTTTGAAAATTTTATATGGCAGGATATAAGATTTAATTAATCTAATTGATCAGCTACATCAAATCATGCATTAATTTATACGGAGAAATTAACCTATTGGCTTTAAAATAATAATGATAATAACTATAATAATAACAACAATAAAATATATGGTGCACGTCATGACAGAGAAAACAGTGAGTATTGCTATAATTAAGATCAGATCTTTTAGCATGCACGGCCTCTTGGAATCCACGTAAACATTTTTATTTTTATTTTTTTAAAGGAAGGGTGAGTAGGAGATTTTTTTTTTTATATATATTGAAATTAATATTTATTGTCAAAATATTTTATTAAAAATAGTTTACGTCAAATTTATTAATTTATATACTGTCAGAAAATAAAATGGCAAAATTCAATTTTTCAAATAAGAAATGTGAATTAAAAAAAATATCCTTAAATATTTAAAAAAAAAAGAACAATTGTATTTTTTTTATTGACACATTTGTCGAAAATTTAAATTAATTAATTTATAAATTTGAAAGATATAATGTTTATCCCAAAAATAAACTTTATCAATCTGCGTGTGAGGTCATGAAGTTTGAATATTAGCTTCCATTAACGTGTGTAAGTCAGAGATAATATAAGTATCATTAGGAAAAATTATTATTCTTTTAACATGATAAGATACCTATTATAATTTCTAGCTGTTTGTAAAATTTAACAAGAAAAGCCAATCAAGTTCTTCTTCAGTAAAATCTTATTTAAAAAATAATCCAATATTTGCGATTAAAAGAATTTAATATTTTTTAATACTCAAATATATGAGATGAAATGGTATGAATTATATTTTTTAGTTCGAAATTTTAAAATTAAATTATGAATATAAAAATCTTTAAATACTAAAAAATAAAAGGTAATTTGAATTAATCAGACAAATATATTTTACTTACAGTATAAAATATACCAAAATAAAATAAATATTTTAATACCTCAAACAGGAGGGAATATGTATATATATATAGATATATACACACAGTCATGCTCAATTTGGCCAACTTGCATATCTCTGTTTTTATTTATTTTTTAAAATGATAAAAATAAAAGGAGTAGGCGATAAAACAATAAATGGTGGATTTCATTATCATTGATAGTTTGTCTCTTTGAATGCAATTTTTTTTTTTTTTTGGGTGTCATTGCATTGCATGCATGCCATAATGGGATATTTAATTAATTATAGAAAATTTCTTGTTTTCATCTTTTTTCTAAATGAACAAAAAACAAAGGAATAACGGGTCTGCCATTCATCGATTCACCAACAGTACTTTTGTGCTGTATTTTGATTTTTGAATAGTTGCTTTCAAGGATACATATAAAGAACATACAACAGAATATTCCCAAAAATAAATCAATAACAAAAGGACATACAGCAGCAGAAGAGAAGCTTCTCATAATCTGATTCTGAATTCCGAAAGTTTTTTTTTAGGATATATTATTGATTTTTTTAAAATGTTATTGATAATTCACTATTATAATCGTATCTGTTTAATGTGGAATTAGACTATCTATTATTATTGTTTTTTTCGAAAGAATTATGTATATTATTATTGAACCGACAATATTATCCTTAGGCTGATCAATGGGAAGCTGCCATGCATGCTCTATTTTGCTTACGTGGTTTTATATATATATATATATATATATATATATATATATATATATATATATTTCATAATTGTTCAATTTGAGTAAATAATTTGACAGCACTTTTAGTTGGTAGACATCCACCATTTCAGAGTCAAAATCATATGAATGATTACATTTTAGAAAATATCAAAGAAAAATAAAATGACATCGAATATATATATATATTGGAACAAAAATTGAAATTTCGTAATGAAGAAAGTGTGCGTGGCATGAAGGATTGTTTACGTTCCTTAATTTGAAAGCACTTCTTCTTCTACCAGCTCCTAATTAGAAAAAAAATTTAATTGGGTGGCAAAGAATAGAATAAGTAAAAGTAATGTAATTGGTAGTTAAAGATTATTAAGCTGAAATCAGACTTGATTAATTATAGAAAATTCCGAAATTAAACATTTTTACGAGTTTACCCGAGTCTTCTGGTGCTCTCTAATGCTCTCGACTCAAATATATTTAGTATTTACCATTATTCGTTCAATCAGCAGTTTTCATTACAAAAAAGTTGACCTTGTACAATATTACCTTATTTAATCCTTTTTCTAAAAAGTATATATTAATATTTAATACCTGCTTTTTGTTTTTCAAAGCCTCTAAATTGGACTTTTGTCTCAAGATTGGTCTTCCATGCCGCATTCTTTTTCAATCACTACCATTTGGCTGAAAGCATACTTTGCCTCCCTCCAAATTAGATTTTGACCCCCCCTTTTTTTTATAATACATTTTTTGCACTATAAAAACTAAAAAATGGGTTCGAATCCTATTTAATGTTCAAAAAAAGTCAAACATTTAATTATTTGAACTACATATTATTTCAAAATTTTAACTAAATTCATATATATCTATTTTATTTTCAGCATTTTAGCAGTTTTTTTCTTAAAAAATCCTCATTATTATTATTATTTAAGATTTTAGCCATTCATAAATGATTTCAATAAAGATATACAATAAATTTGTTCAAAGCAAAACAATAATATTTTTTTTCTTTTTGAAACAAAAGTATGAATTACTCACTCCATTTCACTTTATTAAAAAAAAATTAGCTGATAAAAGGCTCTTTTATATTTTTAAAAATTTTATTTAATTATAATTAAAAGTAGAGAATGATAAAAATATAAAAATTTAATAAATAAAAGCATGATGTAAATTTAGTTCTCAAATTCGGAAAAAGGATAATAAAAAATAGAAAAAAGCCTATTAAAATGAAATAGATCGAATATTATATTAAAAAAACAATTTTTACTTTAAACTAATTATTTATGACAAGCAATAACTATAGTTTAAATGGTTAAAAGTTTAGTTGATTTTCAAATCAATCATCTTATTATTGTTAAACCAAAAAAAAACTCCTTTCAAGGATAAGATACTATTCAGATTTATCATTATTTTGGAACATTATTTGG
Source organism: Excoecaria agallocha (assembly GCA_037975025.1). Classification (NCBI taxonomy): domain Eukaryota; kingdom Viridiplantae; phylum Streptophyta; class Magnoliopsida; order Malpighiales; family Euphorbiaceae; genus Excoecaria; species Excoecaria agallocha. The sequence goes on along the minus strand of CM075807.1, from coordinate 56,346,782 downwards.
AACATTAATATGATATCTAAAATGATATTTAATTATTTTCATTAGGTGGCAAGTACAGTATTATCACTGTAAGACAGATTTTGTGGATCAAGATCCAGTCTATATTATATATATTGAAAGTCGAAATCAGCAAGGTAAATCAATTCAAACAATTATAATTACAGTATTAAGAAAATTCACTAATTAATCAAATAAAAATTTCTTAAATGGACTAATAACCTGATGAACAAACAAAATAAACACATCATTAATATACAAACTAAAAATAAACCTCAAAATTAATTGATCAGAGAGCGTATTTTTAATTTGTTTCCTAAGTTTTAGTTCACAAATTTAATTTCTGAAAACCTTAAATGGCGAAACTGGGCTGGAAGGTCTTGAAACCGATACTTGCCAAGCCTTAATTTCCCCGTCTAGACTACCACTGAACACGGAAACGTCACCGGTACTTTCTCCTTCCCATGCTGCGGCCAATGATTTCACCGGTTTCTGATGTCCTTCCAGAACAGCCAAACAGCAGTATTTTCCTTCAGGTCCCCGTTGCCAAATCCTTACCGTCCGATCAGCTGAACCACTGACTAACAAATCAGAGACGTTGATCAAGCTTAAAATGGCCTTGCCGTGTCCTCTCAAAGCTCCGGTCACCACCATGTGATTGGCACTATCTTCTCTCTCCCACACCAAAATGGACCGATCACAAGCCCCCGAGAATAATACCGAGCCGTCGTCGCTTAAGGCCAAGGCGTTCACTGCCGATTTGTGCTTCTCTAAGGTAGCAATCAGCACGTGCCGCTTTTCATTAACCGGTTTGGACCAAACCCGGATTTTGCAGTCCGCTGACCCGGTGTAGACGGTTCCATCGGCGGATACGACGACGGCGTTAATTGCATCCTCGTGAGCCTTGATTGATTCTAAACACCGGAGATCAGACGCTCTCCATATCTTCAAGCACTTATCCCAAGAAACCGAATAAATCAAGCCATTGTTAACGGCAAGACCAGTAACAGCGTCTGCGTGTTCTATCCACAGAAGCTTCTTGTGCCGCCGGACGTTAACATAGTTCTTAGGGAGAATAAAACGGCGTAAACGGTCGTTAACAGTGGGGAGAACTGTCAAAAGCTTATGCTCTTTACCCTGCATCATTTTCCAGACGCGGATCTTACAATCTTGATGAGCGGTGAAGATCTTTCCGTCGCAAAGGGCGACGGACTTGAGGGAGCCGGAGGAGGAATCTTTATTGTTGAAGCCATGGAAATGCGTGAAGCTTCTTCGATCGTAGACATTGATTTCGTGACCGGATGCAGCATAGAGAAGATTGCCGTGGACGGCGAGGCAAGTGATGGGGAGGTTTGGCCGCGGTTGGAGAGAGTTTATGCAAAGATAAGAAATGGAGAGATTAAGAGTTTCAGGAATAAGCTTTTGAAGGGAAGGGACGGAAGGAAGAGTTTGGAGAGAAAGGTTGCTTTGGAGGCTAACAATGGTGTTTGAGGAGCTGCCGGAAGTATCGGAGGGGGTGCTGGTGTCGGAGGAGAGATGTTCGGGAGACCACGGTGGTTTGGTGGTGGGTGAAATGGAGGAGTTTTCAGTAGCGGTGGAGCATTTGGCGGAGCAGGTAGATAGCCAGGACCGGCCTTTCATTTTCTTTTTTTTCTTCTCTTTTTAATCAGACAGGAGCTGAGAGAGCGTTCCGAGGGAAGCTATATATAGATAGATTTTAAAAAGCGAGGGAGTTGATAAAACGTTACGTGTATAGGAGGGAGGATACAGTACGATCTGTCCCAGGTTAGAAAAATTGCAGTCTGTAAAGTTCATTCGGGAATCCAGCAGTTAACTTTTTTTTTTTGGAAAGAGAAGCGATTACTTAATGATATACTAAAAGGTAAGTTCTTTTATTTGTTTGATATATAATGAATGGAATACATAAATAAACATACTTAATTTAGATAATAAATAGTAAGGTCTATATAACGTTCAAAAAATTAACTAACCATAAAATTAATTTCTTTATCTAAATAAATTGACAACTATATATCTTTTTTTTTTCTAGATGAAAAGAGCTAAAAATGGCATAATTTAAAGAGTGAAACATTAGGTTGATGAATGGGGTTAAGAAATTATAATTCATCCACCTTAATTTGCATTAATAGTATCCCTTTTATTCCACTTCAAGCGTTATTTTTAGAATTGATAATTCTTGTAACAATGAAAATTCTTGAAATAATGAAAAGAAAGATGGCAGAGACCTATCGGCAAGGAATACCTACAAGATAAGAAAGGATTTACTTCTGTTTGGCAGGAGATTAACATTTTAAAATTTAAGTTAATGAAAAAAAATGAGGAGAAAAATTCACCAATATAAGATTATGATAATACATATGGATGATCATGGAGCGGGACGGAAACAAAAAATGGCTCCACACTTACTGTCCCGCATAGAGACGAGGTTTTTCCGTCTCCATCCCCGGTAGTATTTCAGGAAAAATTCTTCTTGTTCCTGTTTTAACAGAAAAAATATTTTATTTTTTTTAATTCAATTATAATTAAAATATAATATTTAACAATTAAAAAAATAATTTTTAAATAGAATGGATGGAATAATAAAAATGATGGTTAGAGTTAAAGAAATGAATGTGTTGTTGAAGGAATTAAATTAGAATATCCAAGATTAGGAAAACAAGGATATAAAATCCGGCAGCTGGGAAACTTGGTGGTGTGGTTTTAGCATAGAGAAACAGGTGGAGGATAAAGACGGCGGGTGTATGGTCAAAGAGAAAAATTCCGAGTATTTATGTAAAAATCCAAATGATAATGATAATAGTAAGTTGGCTTACAGATTTCAAAGCGCGTACCATCGAACGGGAGGGACCCTGTCTTTATTTTTTTTTTCTATGTCGGGTTTCCTTATTGTATCATTGATGGGCCCTCTGTCTGTCCCTTACCCTAATTTAAACTTAATCTTTTCTCTTTATATAAATAATTAATTGCAATTAATTTGTTAAGTAAATGCGCAACTGTTCAATATGCTGTGTAATTAATAAATACAAAGTTTGCTAGTAATATACTCCATTTGTTTTTTTTGTCGTTTTTTTATAGTAAAATTTAAATTTTATTTATTTATCACTTTTAAATTTTTAATATAATTTAATTTATTTTTTTTAATAAAATTAAAATCAATCAATTTTGATAAATTAATCTTAATTATATAATTTAATATTAAATTTAAATTTATTTATTATTTCTTAATTTTAGTAAAACAATAAAAACAACCTAGGAATTACTATTTGTGAGTAAATCCAAGTTATGATGATACTTTTCCCCTTGGCCTTATCTATTAGGAAATTTGGTTTGTGTGTAGCATACTGCATGTGTGAATGAATGACTCGAGCTGGGATTCCTTTGGAAGATACCGTAGGAATTTTTAAAATGAAAGGAATATAATATTGATTATTGACCAAGAAAATATATTAGTTTTCTTAAGGAGGAAAAATTGGAAGAGCACTTCGACCAAGCCATTAAAGGTTCAAAAAATAAAAAAGTTAAACGTAGGAAATTATAGATTATTGGATTATATATACGGATTCAAAAAAAAAAAAATCCAGATTTCATATTTCATATCTTAATAGAATTGCGACAGTTTTTTTTTTTTATAAACGAATTGAATTCAAATAATTGAAAATTAAAATTTAATAAAAATTAAAACCAAAATTGTATTAAATGGGTAAGCAAAAATATATAATTTTAAAAATGCCATTTTTTTATGTTTAATCGATTCAATAAATTGAAATGTACATATTAATTGATTATCTGAATAATCAAATTAAACTTACTAAAATTAATTTGATTTTTCTTTCTGTTAAAATCAAACTATACCCAACTGTCTCTAATTATGCTAATTTTGATTAAGAGGTCGCGAACTGAAGAGTCCATTTTCTATTAAAAAAACCATTATTTATTATGTTAATAAAAAAAGTAATTTTTACCACCACTAAATTTTAATGTAGTTTTACTTAAACTCCTTGTATAACAATTATATAAAAAAAATTATATTTATAAAACAAACATTAGTTGAGTTGATGTGTAGGCGGATGAATTTAATATTGGAAAAGAAATGGAATAGGATAAATTAATGGAGCAAGTCGTTAAAAGGAATCAAACGAAAAAGGGATATTTATGGTGCAACTTAGAATTCACCAATTAATAAGCATTTTAGTTATCTTTTGAAGTGTACATGTAAAGGATTGGTCGGATAAAGCCTATACACATTTTTGTAGGTGAAAAAACGAATAAACCAATAATTAAGGGCCATACTTTAAGTGATTAAAGAACCAATTTGGGACCAATTAACCATTATTTTAAAATAAATTAATTCATTTCAGTGATATCTATCAACTTATAATACTCCATCAGTTCTTTTTTATCTATCATTTTAAAATAAAATTTAAATTCTATTTATCTGTCAGTCATTTAAACTTTCAAATTAATTTAATTTATTTTTTAATTTATTTTTTTTCTAATAAAATCATAACCAATCATATTTAATAATTTAATTTTAATCACGTAATTTAATATTAATATTAAATTTATTTATTTAATTCTAGTAAAAATAATAAAAGTGACCGATAAAAAAGAACAAATGGAGTAGTAGCATGGTACCTTGGAATTAGGGGTGTTCATCGGGTGAGTTCGGGTGAACCCGACCCGAATAATCCGAACCCCGAATTTTTTTCTATATTCCAACCCTACCCTACGAATAGTCCGGGCCCCTACCCGAATAACCAGCATAATTTCGGGCCCCGCCCCGAATAACCCGAATTTATTTATTTTTATTTTTAAAATTATTTTTTTTCTTTTATTTTAAATTATTTAAAATGGAATTTGGGTCAACCCAAACTTATTCGTTTACCAAAATGCCGCGTTTTAGGATAAAAATTCTTTTTTTTCGGGTTAATAAGGGTTTAACCCGAACCCGAACAAATCCCAAATCCCTAACCATACCCGACCCTAACAACTCTACCTGAAATCCTTGTTCGGGTTGGGTCGGATTTGAACACCCCTACTTGGAATTGTAACATAAAAGTAGTTTTTTCACATCAATTTCATAAAATAGATTTTATTATAATCTCAATTTATGAATAGATATATAAAAATAGAATTAGTAAGAGATTTCAATCAACCGAAAGCAAAAGAAGAAAGTCACTTGACAATGCAAATATAGCCATCAATTTATGACCGACTTACAAAAATATTTCACAATTCTTTACATTATATTATAATAATACTTTTGCAAACTGCCTAATTGAGCGATTATTGCTAAATTGATGTCATGAATACCAAGTAACATAGAGATGTTTTTGTTGTTTGACGTTGTATATAATAAAAAGTTGCAGCCGATTTCACACACACTAATTTAAAATTAATTACGTATTGTTAGATGAGTCATTAATTGTGTAAAGATCGTAACCTCAAAATATAGAAATGCAACTTGCCAAAATGATAAGGTTGTTTAATTCCAAATAATTTGTTGATAAGTTAATGGATGTTTCTCGGAATTGACGGCATTTAATGAAAATTTATACTACTAGATGTCAAGAACAAGGACAAGAGTGAATGAAAAAAATATATTTTCTTGTAATTTAATATATAAAAAGATTAGCTTGATCCTATTGGGTTAGGCATAATGGAGCCTTCTGTAGTTGTAATGAAAATGAAATTTATCATAAAAATTGCACTTTTTTTCTATCTTTCTTTCCTTATTTTTTAATTTTATCACTTTATTATACATTTGGTCCCCTCCCACGTAGCCTGGAAATGGTTTTTGACCATGACTTTAATTAAGAGCATAAAAAGGGTTAGAAAAAATGGGAGAAAAAAAGAATCAGATTGTTAATTTCTAATTATAAGATAACTCACAGTAAGTTGAGAGAGAATTTTAGTGAGTTTTTTTATATTTTTACGGTCAAATTAATAATATTGAAAGTAAACAAAAATTTAAATATGAACTAAATTTTGACCGGTACTACGTGACTTTTCCAGTAATGTGTAAAAATTCATTTGTTTTTTAATCCAAACTCGGTCCATGTATGCCAATGTCTAATTGAAAGAAATATAATAATAGAGAAATTAAGTATACGAGCTTAAAAAGTTTAGCTGATCAAGCTGAAAATCTTTGTATATATGTATTAACAATTCTCATATATAAAATTAACTCATAGTTCCTTTTATCATTAATCTTTCTTCAAAGATTTTTATTTCCCAGCGACCAAAAGCTATTTAGAATTATCGATCCCATTCAATGAAAATGATTTTCTATGAACTGAACTGAATGTGGACAATCGGGCCAATCCATAAAGACATGGCCCATGTAAAATTTCTAAAGTTATTTTCTGAATTGCACTTGTACTTGTTTGTGCAAAACAAGTTCAAAGTGAAAGGCCACCTTGAAGCTTAGCAAGAGAGTAGTAAGCACCATGTTTGCCGATGGCAAGAAGGTCAGAATGGGATCCATTTTCAACAACTTTTCCATTGTTTATAACAGCAATGGAGTCTGCCTTCTGTACTGTGGATAAACGGTGAGCAACTACTACACATGTTCTTCCCACCATCATCTTCTCCAATGCTTCTTGTACTAATTTCTCTGATATACTATCTAATGCACTTGTTGCCTCATCCAATAGAAGGATTATTGGGTCCTTTAGTATTGCTCTTGCTAATGCTATCCTTTGTTTTTGTCCTCCTGATAATTGCACTTCTCTTTCTCCACAGTAACTCTCATATCCATCTTTCATACCACTATATTATTCAACAAAACAAAATGAATTCCTCAAAAGGTGCACAATAAATTAGAAATGAGAGTTTTAGAGGCTCAATTGAACATAAATTAAACCGATATATAGTGAATCTCGGATGAAAAATGCATTAAATTCTGCTAAAAATCACCTTTATCCCATTAATAAACAATTCTCGCATATCAAATGCATTTTCGAAAAAATATAAAAACAACGTGATTTTTGTCAGTGAAATGACGAAAGCATACCTTATAAATTCGTGGGCATTAGCTAGCATAGCAGCTTCTCTTATTTCGGCTTCTGAAGCGTCCTCTTTGCCATAAACAATGTTATGGCTTATAGTACCTGCAAAAAGTGTTGGTTCTTGACTCACTAATGCTATGCGTGATCTCAACTTTCTCAAGTTGTATCCTTTGATGTCTTGCTTGTCTACCAGCATTGTCCCCTTTTGCGGATCATAAAACCTTTCAATTAAACTAATAATGGTTGATTTTCCTGAACCACTTTGTCCTACAATTGCCATTGTTCTTCCTGCTTCAATTTTCAGGCTTAAGTCTTTGAAGATTGTCTGCTTAGGCCTGTCAGGGTAGGAGAAGAAGATGCTTTGTAATTCTATGTTGCCTTTGATACCTTTCTTAACTTTATTCCCATTCTGATCATCAGGATCAATTTCTGTTTTCCTGTTAAGAATTGCGAAAACCGATCTAATGGCATTGCTGCCTTTAGCTAAATCAGAACTCATGCTTCCTGCATCTGCAATGTTCTTTCCTGTGCTCATCAATAAGAAAAATACCTGAAAAAGGCGCTTTGAGGATAGTTTGCCTTCAGCCATTAGTCTCCCTCCATACCAGAATAGACCAAAACCTGAAAGATATGATTGCTTTATAGTTTCCTTCTTAGGACCTTTCATCGCCTGTTGAAAGAACATTAGTATCCTGTTCTGTGACGAAAATGCCGTGATTGTCCTGTGGTTTATGATTGCTTCACTTGCTAGCTGGCTTCCTTCACTTTGTGCTTTTTGAGTTTTTTCAGACATGCTTTTCATTAGAACACTTTTTGAATAAAAGCTTCCTACTAGTAATGGCTGGATTGCAATCATGACAATGGCTACTAGCCAAGATACTAGCAAGCCAAGCGCAAAGGCAATTGAAGCACTGAAGAAAACTTGAACCAACAATGACATTCGTTCTGGGATAATGGATCGAACCAATTGAGCCTTGCTATCTAGCCTCGCGCAAATGGCAGCACTAGTATTCTGCTCTTCATCAAACCAGCCAATCTCAAATGTGAAGACTTTTTCGAGCATTCTTTCACGTACCCTTTTGGTTAATCGTTCACCCATGATTGCGAAATTGTAATGCTGGAGGAGATTAGTGAAAAAAGTGATAATAGCTAAGCCTAAAAAGATGAAGGCATAGGTTCTTGATTCTGACTTTATCTTTGAATTGTCTGTCAAGAAGTAGACTGAGGCGATTGATCCTAAGCAATAAGCATGAGCAGGCTGAACTTCTCCAAAGCTAGCAGCACCAAGGCAACCGAGAAATGCTCTCTCCCACTCCGGTGCGTTCATTCTTAGCACGCGCAATTGCGAAGGAGGAGGATGAGATTTCTTTAAGTTACCATCATCATCTTCATCATCAGAGGAACTTATTTGGACTGATTGTGGAATGCTAATAGAATGTACAGGGCTGAAAGAATAGGCTGGACTATTTTGATAGCTTGATCTTACACTAACATGCCTTGGAGTTTTCGGACTTTGCATTGGATGCTGTTCTGCTCGGTGATGAGGAGAGTATAAGGCTTCTTGTTGTGAAGTTGATTGCTGCAATTCCACCATTTTGCTATATGCTCCGCCTAGTCCATTGTTCATTTGGACAAGTTCATAATAGGAACCTTTTTCAATCACTCGCCCTGATTCAAGCACAACTATCATATCAGCGTCACAAACTGTAGATAGCCGATGTGCAACGATGATTGTTGTCCTGCCCACCAAAGCTCTATCCAATGCTTCTTGCACTACACTTTCGGATTCTGCATCCAATGCACTTGTAGCTTCGTCAAGCAAAAGAATCTTTGGATCTCTAATTAATGCTCTCGCTATGGCAATCCTTTGTTTCTGTCCTCCCGATAACTGAATTCCGAACTGCCCTACCTGAATCATTCATAAAGCATTCCTAATTCTATGATAATAACATCAACAAGAAGACATTGCTTACGTGTGTTTCGTATCCATCAGGCAACTCAAGGATGAAATCATGGGCATTTGCAGCTTTGGCTGCTGCCATAATAATTTCCATTGAAGCTCCTTCCTTACCGAACAAAATGTTCTCCTTTATTGATGTTGCAAAGAGAACTGGCTCCTGATTAACTAGTCCCATCTGGGATCTCAACCACTGAAGCTGAAGTCTTTTTGTTTCATACCCGTCAAGGAAAATCTGTCCTCTTGTAGGATCATAAATCCTTTCAAGCAATGATATGATTGTAGATTTCCCAGAACCACTCCCTCCTACAAGATCTACTGTCTTACCAGACTGCACTTTAAGGTTGAATCCTTGCAGGATCGGTGTATCGGGCCGTGACGGATAGCTGAATTCAACATCTTTGAACTTTATTTCTCCTCTAATGTTTGTCAGAATTTTACCTTTTCCAGCTTCAGAATCTATAACGGGAATTTGATTGATCATCTTCTGTATCCGAGCAGCTGCAATTGTGGCTTCTACTAGATAAGAAAGATTTGGAAGCACATTCATGATGGACCTGAAGATTAAAAAAATAAATAATAATGATAAAAAAATAAAAAAATTAAATTGTAAAGAGGAAGAAAGAATCAAATTAAAGGTTATTCTAGCATATTGAAGAACTCACACTCCACTTAAGATGACACAGGTTCCTGCCACGAAAACTTTTCAACCATTTTCGCCTTTTTCAGTAACAAGAACACCGCCAACCCAAGCTACAAAAGCCCAAGCTGCAAAGATCATTCCCATGCTCCCAATCAACAATCCTTTTGCTAACCCTTGCTTTATACCAAGCTTCATGCTCTTCTCAAGTGCACTTCTAAATCTATCTAGTGTTTGATTTTCTCCTACATACGAGTACACAGTTCGTATTGATGAGATCGCTTGTTCTGCTATCCCCCCTCCCAATGCATAGGACTCTTTCGCGGTTACTCCAATGTTCATTAGCAACTTCCCAAATACAACTCCTGGAATGATGACAATCGCCACGAAAGTGAGCAAGAAACTACAAATGTAAAGATGAACGCAGAGAAGTGAGCCAAGGCATTTGGTATCTGCAAGAAAACAGACATGATTATTTGCAAAACATGAAATTCAAGAAATACAAACCTTGATAACTAAAAAAGTCTAAACCTTCTCAGCTATTGTATCTTGGATTGAATGTGCATCAGAAGATATGGCAGAGACAACATCGAAAGTAGTATTTGACGTTGCTTGCTTGTCGAAAAAACCAACTTCCTGCCTTAAAACTGATTTTAAGTACTCAATTCTCATTCGGAATGTCTGTCTCTCTGCCGTTCGCGTCCAACAAATTCCTTCTGCATAATCACATTTAGAAAAGAAAAGTTCACTCTCTGCTAGATTAATCTACTTTCGTTGATATAGTAAACAAAGTATGTACCTAGCAAAGCAGATGTTCCGACGAGGATAGCAGCATAGAGCAGCCTTAGCGAATACTGTGAAAAATAAGGCACATGTTACTCTTTCGGACACGGAAAAAAAAGCAAGAAAATTGCAGAAGAAAATAGAGTACCTTGTCTACTATATGAGTAGAAAGATTGACGCCAATGGCAGATTCAGAAGATGCATAATCGTTCATTATGGTACTAAGAGTAAACATATATTATGGTGTCAATAACCCATCTCCAATGCACCCCAAAGTTCCTAAGAACATCGATCAGCAACTTGTCTATCCCATCAGCATAACGAAAGAGAATGCCTTTGGTCTCCATTTCAGTAGCTTCATGAAAATGCAAACTCTGAATTTAGAATGTTCAGACACACCTTCTTGTTTTATAACTGTTGCCAAATAGAAAAGACACATTTCATGAATTAAGCCGGCAAGATTTGTTGGCATAGTTGTTCCTTCAAAAATGTTGCTTTTGAAAATTCCAAATCTTTTGTGTTTAAGGATTTCTTGTGGGTATTCAAGTTCATGATTAGATTGAACATTAGAATTCTTTTGTATTTTGATACGGGTGTGACATTCTTCAAACTGTTCTCGTTTTTAACATCATAGCCTTCATAGGGACTATATCAAAGCTTAGGAATTATTAATTTAGCAGAACAATATGGAATTTTAGTGTAGCTCATTTTGCAATAAAAAAATTCTTACAAAATTAATTTAATTTTTTTACACTAAAATAAAAATTTTAACTTTTGATTTAGAATTATATGAGGCATATTATTCCTTAAAAAATTAATAGGAAGAGTTTTATTTATTTATACATTTATTTCTTATTTAAGCTAGAAAAATTCTTGTCTAGATCCGTCTATAAAATTTTTATAGATCCAACCAATACTGCATTACTACCCGTATTGTGCATTACCAACTATACATGTTAATCAATGCTTTATTAATTTTTCAACTAATATATGATAGTTGACAATATATTATTGGTTTGATCTATAAAATTTATCTAGTTCTAATTTAGGCAAGGGATCAAGAATAAAAACTAGAATTTGTTCTTTGAGGATAGAGGTGCAATATGGTGCATGTGTTCATGTAATGTGCCTATATCTACGCCATCCATTTGAACAGTGCAGGTGTACACGCAATAAGCTATCAGTCGGAGCAAGGCTAACTTAATTATTTCATGAATGCCGTATGCAGGTATGCTTATTGGCTGTACTGTATTTAGCTTTATATATTAGCCTGCTTAAAGATGGCATAGAAAAAAAACATAACAATCATTTTCTTATTGACTAGATCCTCTGTTGGTTTGACTAAGATGAGTATCATATCTTATTGATTTCTTCATTCAAAGTTTTCCAATTCCAGATTCCATTTTTGTTCTTCTGTAATTGGATTACTTCCTCTGTGTTTCTTGCGAGTGATCGTTCTTGATTTTGTCAAGAAGCACTTGTTTGTGTGAGTTCTGTGTTTGAATATTTGATCTCTCCTATTTTTCAAGGCACCGACAGAGCATCCATGTCGAAAAGCAACCATTGTTGGGTGTGCATCTGGAGCTTGAGTCACTGCAAAATGTAAGTTTTCATTCACTTTCATTTGTCTATTTGACTTTATAAAGATCTTTGGTGAATTGAATGCATTGAACTAAAATGTTCTTCTAACTCTTGATCTTCTTTGGATTCATTTTGTGGATTGATTACGTCCATAGTCATTTGAATTTTATCGTCAATAACGATCACTAATAAATATTTTTACCATAAAAAATAACACAAACTTTAAACATTTTTCACCTAAAGTTACAATGATAAAAAAAAACAAGAATCTAGTGCTAGATTACTGATGTTTTATCGTCAATAACGATCACCAATAAATATTTTTACCATAAAAAATAAGTCAAATTTTAAACATTTTTCACCTAAAGTTACAATGATCAGAAAATCGAGAATCTAGTGCTAGATTACTGATGTGGCACTCGACTTGTACATTTAACATACCCCAGAAGAGTATTTATATTAGGAAAATTTCTTTCCTACACCAGGTCCATGAAAAAAATGCATGAATCAAACCAATCACATTTTGCCATATATAAAAAAATTAACTAATTGCATAAGCAGCAAAGTGTAATTGGCTTAGTTTATTACTTTTCTCATAAATCTGATCTGGATAAGTATTTTTTGTTCATCAGATGCATATTCATTCTTTTAACTTCTTGCTTAGCCACCGAGTTTCAGATTTATTCATTATTTAGAATTTAGAGGTTATAATTTAGGAATTGGTTGTAGTTATTGTTTCAATGCATTTGGAAATTATGCAGATGGTTCGAAAGCAGCCTTGTGGTAGAGCTGTCGCCTACAATACCAAATTAACCAACTGCACTAATAACAAATGTAGTTAGTGACAAGAAGGATCGATCCCACAGGGAGCTAGTATGTGACAATACACGTCAAAATTAACAAACAAATTAAAAGAAGGGGGGTTTTGTGTGTAGTAACAATTAAATCAAATCTATAAGAAATAAAATAAATAAAATACTAAAAATAGATTCAGAAGAAGGAAATCTCGGGATCCAGCACATCTACCATTAATTTGATCTGTTCATCGACACCAACGCAATTCAAATACTCGTCATGATATTAATATCTGTCCTTCCTTATGATTAATAGAATAAAAACATGTATTCTACTCTATTCTTGCTATCCAATAACATTAGATACGATCTAACATTTAATTAAATAACAGCAATATAATTTAGAAGAACTAACGAGCAAGACAATAAAACACACGGTGATTTATTTAATCTAGATGATTTTTCTTCCTGAAATTATTGAATCTAACGTAGTAAACAATACAATTCAGGTGCTACTAGTGACCAAAATTCCCATACAATTACGGATATAGGTTTTTAGCCTAGCAATAGATTATTCAATTCAATAGACTAATTGCGCACTTAGCCATTCAAATAGATAATCAGAAAAATTAATATAAAAGAAGAAATCAATACTTGAATAGAACAACGGTAATTGAATGAACAAAAGTCTCACAAATCAACAATTAATGGTTTATGTAGCCTTCAACCGAGATATATAAAATTTAGCTACAAGCCATCACACGAATAACAAAGTCAAGAAAAGAATTCGAATCCCCAAAATCCTCTGTCCCCCAAAACAGAACAGTCCTCTTTTTAAACTCCTAGTTCCCAACAAAGAAGCCTAAACAAAACTCCTCCAAGATGTCAACCACCCAACAACCAATAAAAATCTGAATCTTTAAAATAAAATAAAAGGACTTCTAATGCAACTAGGAGACTGATAATCCAGCTGTAATTCTGCATGCCAGATTTATAATTTGGTTCCCAAAATAGGCTGCACGTGTCCCCCACTTGCTCTGCTTTTGCAAACCTTGGATATTTTTAGACAATCCCGCATAGCAAGTTCAAGCCCGATTCCGACCTTGATGCAGTCAGTATCTCGCAAAACTCAAAACATAAAAGTTGTAGAGCTCTTTCTCCTCGTTCCACAGCATCTTGAATCGCCTCATTTGGAGTCCGTATGAGAGAGTTATGCCCAAATTATCTTGCTATGTCCAAACTGCTAAATAATTTCCCTTATTTTGCTATTTCTGTTTCCAATCAGTTCCTAAATCAAAACAACAACTAATGAGTGTATTTATTCATTAAATCAACACAAAAGACTGGTTATTAAGGGTAACAAGATAACATTTTGCATTCACATCACCTTGGGAAATAGAATGGCTGAACAAACTCTAAAACACTGATCGGATGATTGTCAAGACAATTAATTTATTATCCTATTATCTAATTTAACCTTTCAGAACCAAATTTCGAAGATTGATGTTGCTTGCTCTGAAGCATAGCAATATGAGATTGTTTCCAGATTAATATTAATGTGTAACATAATTTTTTTTATTTGAACTTTTAACCACTTTTAGGTATTCTAGTATTCGCATTCTTTCTTAAATCCTAAAAATTTCAGGTTATTCAGATTCAACCGGAAGAAAACAGATCCTTTACAATTAAATACTAGTGCATTTAAATACAACTTAAATTTTAAGTGCATATAATATATATATTAGCTACTTATCAATTAGGCCTAAAAATATCGGAGGTGAAATTCTCTAATATTGCCAAAGAAGTTAAATTGGAAAAAGCTTTGGCATTTAAAATTACCCCCAAAATTGCATGTCTTCATTTGGAAAATTATTGTCAAACTACTAGTCCATTTAGTTAAATTTACATATGAAATCAGATTAATGTTTCAAGTTAAAAAAAAAAAAAAAATCATCCGTCATTGAAGAAGACTGTATGGGAGAGTTGATACTTTTTTTAGGGAAAAATATGTGATATCTTGATGTCCCAGTCTCTGTGGCATGAACTCGCAGACCACTTTATGTCAATACTACTTTACTTTTCCTTTTCTATCTTTATGTTGCATTGATGGGCTTGCATATAATTTCTGCATAGGAAAAGTTTAACTTTACTTTTCCTTTTCCATCTTTCCATTTTCCTTTCAATTCCCTACCGCAAAGGCCGTTGGGGTACAGTAGGTCGACTCTTTCACTATTTATCCATTCCTATATATATATATGAAAACAGCACTAGTCTTAAAAAGTCACGCACTCATCCAACAAATGAAGATTTGCAATAGCGTCTTCCTTCCTCTTCTTATTTTTGATCTTCAAGTGGCTATTTTCTTCTCTTGGAACTTGCAATTCATGCAAGCTCGTTCTTCTGGAAATGAGACCGACATGCTCGCTTTGCTCAAGTTTAGAGCAGGAATAGTCGCCGATCCATATGGAGCCTTCTATTCATGGAATCATTCACTTCCTTTTTGCCACTGGAATGGAATTATTTGCAGTCGCCTCCACCAGAGAGTTTCATCGATTGTGCTTGAAGGACAGAATTTGATTGGATCTATGTCACCATTTATCGGAAAGCTAAGTTTTTAAGGATCCTTAATCTCCAAAACAACAGTTTTCACGGTCCGATTCCTCAAGAAGTCGGTAATTTGTTTCGACTCCAAGACTTCAGTCTAAAAAATATCTCATTTGGTGGAGAAATTTCGATCAATATAAGCCGCTGCTCTCAACTAAGGAAAATCGTTTTAACAAGGAATAATTTTGCTGGAAAAATTCCTGTAGAGCTTGATTCGTTGAGAATGCTTGAAAGGCTTTTGATTGGTGCAAACAATCTGAGAGGAGAAATTCCAAGTTCTCTTGGCAACCTTTCACTACTGAATTCCCTTTTTGTAGCAGATAATATGTTGGAGGGAAAAATTCCATACGAATTAAGTAGATTGACAAGTCTCAAAGAATTTGGTGTTGGAATGAACAAACTATCTGGTTTATTCCCTTCATTCATTTTCAATATTTCCTCTATTGTTCTTATCTCAACTGCTCAAAATCGGCTCAAAGGTAGTCTACCACACAACATAGGCCTTACTCTTCAAAATCTGCAAGATTTTGGCATTGCATCCAATAAATTTTCTGGGTCAATCCCAAATTCCATCTGCAACGTTTCTCAGTTGGAAATACTCGATCTCTCTGCAAACAATTTTGTGGGACAGGTCCCAAATTGTCTGGGAAGCTTAGCAAGCCTCTGGTGGTTAGCTGCGAGTGAAACCATTTGGGAAATAATTCTACAAGAGATTTGACTTTTATAACATCCTTGAAAAACTGTAGCAATCTGGAGATTCTCTCTATCCCATCCAACAATTTTGGAGGTATTCTACCAGTGTCAATAGCAAATCTGTCAATTCAACTTACAAAACTATATTTTGGATTTAATCAAATATTAGGAATTATTTATGATTCACTAGGGAATTTTATCAACTTAATTGCGCTAGGCATGCATAACAATCTTTTCACATGAACTATCCATTCTTCCCTTGGAAGATTGGAGAAACTCCAGGCGTTGGCTTTGGATGGAAACATATTATCCAGTCAAATCCCGTCCAGTATAAGCAATCTCACTCAATTGTTTCAACTTGATCGTTCGCAGAACAAGTTGGAAGGAAGTATTCCACCAAGCATTGCAAACTGCAAGTATTTGCAGCATTTGGATATTTCAAGTAATAAACTTAAGAGATTCATACCCGATGAGGTTTTTCACCTTCCTTCCTTATCTATTCTGCTAAACTTGTCGCATAATCTGTTTGCTGGCCACCTGCCAATAGATATAGGGAAGCTTACAAATGTAAACATACTAGATGTCTCCAAAAAATATCTTTCAGGAGAGATTCCTACAGCCATTGGTTCTTGTTCAAGTTTGGAACATTTGTTCATGCAAGGAAATTCTTTCCAAGGAAACATTCCTTTATCATTAGCCTCCCTAAAAGGACTGCGACAATTAGATCTTTCACACAACAACCTTACGGGAGAAATTCCAAAAGAGTTTCAAAGCTTAGTCTTTATGTTGTATCTTAATCTTTCTTTTAATAATCTTGTTGGCGAGATTCCAAATGGAGGAGTTTTTAGAAATACAAGCGTGTTTTCATTGATGAGTAATAATAAGCTTCGTGGTGGCGTGCCAGAACTCCATCAACCAAAGTGCCAAAGAGAAGGAATCAAGAAAGGAAGGCCGTCCATTGCTTCAAAGTTGGCAATCATAATTCCTTCTGAAGAAACTTAGTTAGTCTCAGTTGGTTTAGTTGGTTGTTCACGTGTTTTGCATGTTAATTGGTTGTTAGTGAGCTGTTACTTAAGCTCACGTGTTTCTCACGTGTGTTAACCGTTTTCGTTATTTTCCTTCAGTTTTCTTCTTCTGTATATATACACAGTAATGCTCTGTTATACTCTGTTCTAAGAGACTCTTTTGTGAGAGTATAAGAAATAAAGCTTTTAGCTTCTTTCATGAAGCTTCTTCTTCATGGTATCAGAGCGGTTATTTTTTTTTGAGTTTCTTGATTGTTTGATCGTATTAAGTCGATTGAAGAAAGTTGTGTTTTGATTACGAGTCATGGAAGATGAAACTACTGGAATCGTTGGAGAGCAGAATCAAGTTCCAGTAGATCGAAGTTATATGGCAGATCACAATCGATCGCAAATCAAGAAAAATGGTTTTTCGGTCCATGGATCTGACAATCCAGGTCTTTCTCTTGTTTCAGCACCATTAACTGGCACGAATTACCCTACATGGAGTAGAGCGATGAAGATAGCACTTGCAGCAAAAAGGAAGCTAGGTTTCATTAATGGAAAGTTTAAGCAGCCACATGAAGATGATGATAGCTTTGAAGACTGGTGTGAAGCTAATTACATGGTAGTATCTTGGATTTTAAGCTCTCTTTCAAAGGATCTTTATGATTCTTTTGTTTATGCAACTTCAGCTAAGGAGCTTTGGGATCGTTTGGAACAGAGGTTTGGAAACTCTAATGGACCTTTGCGTATACAGATTAAGAGGCAAATTAATGCATTGATTCAGGGAAATAATTCTGTTTCAATTTATTTTACAAAACTTTGCAAGTTATGGGATGAATTGCAGAGTATTATACCAATGCCTCAATGCACGTGTGGTTGTACTTGTGGAGTTATGAATAAAATTGGAGAAATTAATGAATCTGATAAGATTTTGCAGTTTTTGCTTGGATTAAATGAATCCTATGATCACGTTGTGAATCAGATTTCTATAATGGATCCTTTGCCTAATCTTGACAAAGTTTATGGCATGATACTGAATGTGGAGAAACAGAAGCAAGTAAGTTCTCAAGTTGTGGAAATGGTAGACAACAGTGCTCTGTTGGCTAGGAGTTTTAAACCTGGAAATAATGTAAAGTCGTTTAACAAAAAGAAAGAAGGAGACAAGAAGGAGGATAAGTTTTGCACTTATTGTCGATCTGAGGGGCACTTAAAGGAGTCATGTTTTAAGTTGATTGGTTATCCTGACTGGTATATGGAGCTCCAACAGAGGAAGAATCACAAAGCAAAAAATGTTCACAAAGTAAATATGGCAGACACTCCATTCACAGAGGCACTTGAACTAGATAAAGGAAAGATGGATGCAAATCAAGCTTTAAAAGAACTGATTCAGAAGGAATTGTCAAAGTTGCTGAAAGGAGAGCAGATTGTAGATTCAGAGTATGCGAATTTCGCAAGAGAGCTAGAATTTGCAGGTATTGTGTCTCAATCAGACACTTGCTGGATTATTGATACTGGAGCCAGCATTCATGTTTCTGGAAATAAAGATTTTTTTGATTTCTTGCATTCAACTAAAAGGCCTAGTTCGGTTTCTTTACCTGATGGATCTGTTAAAATAGTACATAGCATGGGAAACATTACTTTGCCCAACAAACTTGTTCTTGAAAACGTTATGCATATTCCTTCCTTCAAATATAACCTTCTTTCTGTTACTAAATTAGCCAATTCCCATTCTATTATCTTCATTTTCTTTCCTACCTTTTGTGCTTTACAGGACCTGAAGACTAATAAAGTCATAGCCATTGGAAAGATTGTGGGAAAGTTGTATGTTCTGGACAGTTTTTCATTTTGTGAACAGACTATTTCTTCATTTCTTCCTCTTGTTAACAACTGTTATTCTTCTTTTTTAGCCAAAAACTGTTTTCCCATTAATGCTTGTACTCAGGATAAGATCCACGAGTCTAATATACAATTGTTACATAAAAGGCTTGGCCATCCTTCGATGTCTGTAATGAAACATTTGGATGTTTTGAAGTTTGTACCAGATTGCTTGAATGATTATGTTTGTGATGTGTGTGCAAAAGCTAAACAAACCAGAGTAGTTTTTCCTGAAGATGGAGCTCACACTAGCAAATTGTTTGATCTTATACATGTGGATGTCTGGGGTCTATATGGTAAGGAGTCTTTGTCGGGAGCAAGGTATTTTCTTACCATAGTGGAAGATCACAGTAGGAGTACTTGGACATTTTTGATTCGCCACAAGTCTCAGGTATCATCTTGTCTTTATAAATTTTTTCAGCAAATTAAGACTCAATTTGGTGTAGTAATCAAGCAAATTAGATCGGATAATGGAACTGAATTCTTATCTCGATCATGTCAAAAACTATTTGCTGACTTGGGAGTGCTTCATCAACGATCTTGTTCTTATACGCCACAACAAAATGGCATAGTAGAGAGAAAACACAAACATTTGTTGCAAGTTGCCAGGGCATTACTGTTTCAAGCTAATTTGCCTACTGATTTTTGGGGAGAGGCTATCTTGCAAGCTACTTATCTTATTAACCGCACTCCTTCTTCTGTTCTTCAGTGGAAATCTCCTTATCAGGTTTTATTTTCTAAAAATCCAGATTATGATGCTATTAAGGTGTTCGGCTGTTTGTGTTATGCTACCAATCTCCTACCTCAGAAAACTAAGTTTGATTTACAGGCATTTAAATGTATTTTCTTGGGGTATGTTGTTGGCAAAAAGGGTTATAAAGTTTATGATTTGGAAGCTAAGAATGTTTTTATTTCGAGAGATGTTAAATTTCATGAGGCTGTGTTTCCATTTCAAGATAATTGTGTTGATACTCATGCTGATTCTACTCCTTTGCCACTACCTATTTTTCCTCGTTCTGATGATATACCTTCATCTTCTGTTTCATCTTCTGTTTCTCATGCTGCTCCTGATATACCTTCTATTTCCAATGATGTTACACATCATTCTAACTCATCATCCCATATTGACTCAGTTGTTCCCTCCCTAGTTAATTCACGCCCTTCTCGATCCCTTAAACGACCTCAATGGTTGCAGGATTATGTGACTAATGCTCTTTTTCTGTCATCTTCTCCACATGATTTTCTTCCTACATCCTCTAAACATATTCCTTCTACTTTTCCATTTTATTGTACAAATAGTCTTACACCTGACTATTGTCATTTTTTGGCTAATATTACTGCCCATCATGAACCCCGATCTTATGCTGAAGCAAAGAACTCTGCAGACTGGGTTAAGGCAATGAATGTTGAGTTGGATGCTTTGGAAAGGAACAACACTTGGTCTCTCACTTCCTTACCTTCGGGAAAAACTCCAATCGGTTGTAAGTGGGTTTTTAAACTCAAACTTAATCCAGATGGGACTGTTGATCGGCATAAGGCTCGTTTAGTAGCCAAGGGGTATAATCAGATTGCAGGAGTGGATTACACGGATTGTTTTTCCCCAGTTGCTAAGGTTGTGACTGTAAGAGTTTTTTTGGCTTTTGTTGCTGCTAGAAATTGGCCACTTTATCAGCTAGATGTTAACAATGCATTTTTGCATGGATTTCTTGATGAGGAAGTTTACATGGAGTTACCTCCAGGATACACAAAAGCAGTAAATGGCCAAGTGTGTAAACTCAACAAGTCTCTCTATGGTTTAAAACAAGCCTCTCGCCAATGGAATACAGAACTCACGGCTCATTTGATTTCATATGGTTTTCTTCAATCTCAACAGAATCATTGTTTATTTACTTTTTCATCCAGCGAAGTTTTTCTTGTTCTTCTTGTCTATGTTGATGACTTGATTATTACTGGGAATTCAGTTACTGAGATCACAAGAGTAAAGGACTCGCTCGATGCAAAGTTTTCTGTAAAAGATCTAGGTGTGGCTAAATATTTTTTAGGATTGGAGATATTTCGTACCCCTGATGGCATCTATCTCAATCAACGTAAATATGTTCTGGATTTGCTGTCTGATACAGGGTTGCTTGGTGCTAAACCCAATTCCACTCTATTTCCTAAGGGTCTCAAACTCACCCTTGATGATGGTCATCTTCTGGATGATCCTTCTGTTTATAGAAGGTTAGTTGGTCGGTTACTTTATTTGGGTTTTAGTAGACCTGATATTACATATGGGGTTCAACAATTAAGTCAATATGTTCATCAACCTAGAGAATCTCACATGAAAGCTGCTGTTCACTTGTTGCGATACTTGAAAGGATGTCCTTCCTTAGGTTTATTCTTTCCTGCTCATAATTCTCTTCAGTTAACAGCTTTTTGTGATGCTGATTGGGCTTCTTGTCTTGATTCCCGAAGATCATTGACTGGTTATTGTATTTTTTTGGGGTCCTGTCCAGTTTCTTGGAAGACAAAGAAGCAACAAACGGTTTCTAAGTCTTCTGCAGAGGCTGAATATCGTTCCATGGCTGCAACTGTCTGTGAATTGCAATGGCTTAGTTCTTTGCTGAAGGATTTTTGTATTCCAGTTGTTCTTCCGGTTCCTCTTCACTGTGATAACACTGCTGCCATTCATATTGCATCTAATCCGGTGTTCCATGAACGCACAAAGCACTTGGATATAGATTGTCATATTGTACGGGACAAACTAAAAGCTGGTTTTATTTCAACTCGTCATCTTTCTTCACGCCTTCAACTTGCTGATTTATTCACTAAAGCTCTTGCTTTTCCTGCTTTTGATATGCTTAAATCCAAGTTGGCTCTTTCTGATGTTCACTCGAGTCCAACTTGAGGGGGGGCTGAAGAAACTTAGTTAGTCTCAGTTGGTTTAGTTGGTTGTTCACGTGTTTTGCATGTTAATTGGTTGTTAGTGAGCTGTTACTTAAGCTCACGTGTTTCTCACGTGTGTTAACCGTTTTCGTTATTTTCCTTCAGTTTTCTTCTTCTGTATATATACACAGTAATGCTCTGTTATACTCTGTTCTAAGAGACTCTTTTGTGAGAGTATAAGAAATAAAGCTTTTAGCTTCTTTCATGAAGCTTCTTCTTCACCTTCTGCAATTTTTTGTGTCTTGTTCGTGTTGGCTGCTATTCTAGCTTATCAGAGAAGAAAATCAAAAGAAAAGCTGCTGGCTGCATCCAAAGAAATGGGTCGCCTCATACAAGTAGCTTACGGGGATCTTTATCGTGCAACAAATGGATTCTCTCCCAACAACCTAATCGGATCAGGCAACTTTGGTTGCGTGTATAAAGGACTTCTCAATCAATTGGAGAGAGATCTGGCTATTAAGGTCCTCAAACTTGAAATATACGGTGCGTCAAAAAGCTTCATGGCGGAATGCAAAGCATTAAGGACAATAAGGCATCGAAATCTTGTTAAGATGTTAACGTACTGTTCCAGCATTGATTACAAATGCAATGATTTCAAAGCTCTTATTTTTGAATTCATGGGGAATGGAAGTCTGGAGAAGTGGCTGCATGGTAATAATAACCACTCAAGAAACTTGAACATTCTGCAAAGACTGAATATAGCAATTGATGTGGCATCTGCACTCCATTATCTTCATGACCTTTGTGAAACTCCAATCATTCACTGCGACTTGAAGCCTAGCAATGTTCTTCTTGATGAGGAATTGGTTGCTCATGTTAGTGATTTTGGCTTGGCTAGACTCTTCTTGACTAGCAATGATGAATCTCAAAGTCATACCAGCTCAATTGGAATGAAGGGAACTTATGGATATGTGCCTCCAGGTAGCACCTAATCTATCCAAGTGTTTTTGTTGTTTTTTTTTTCCCAAAATTTTTCTTGGTGTGGTTGATTTTCAGTTGTCATAATCTTAGTGTAGATTATGCAATTATGCCAATTAATTGGGGTAAATTATTTTGCTTTTGATTTTCAGTTGTCATAATCTTAGTGTAGATTATGCAATTATGCCAATTAATTGGGGTAAATTATTTTGCTTACATACAATTTGATCGTCCAAGTGTCCTATTTAACAAATTAATTAACTAAATGAATTCTATGAAATGCAGAGTATGGAATTGGTTCAAAGGCTACAAAAGAAGGAGATGTGTATAGCTATGGGATACTTGTATTGGAAATGTTGATAGGAAAAAGCCCAACAGATCAAATGTTTCATGACCACCAAAATTTGCACAACTTCGTGAGGAATGCACTGCCAAGTGGACTTGTGGACATTATGGACCCGACCCTTCTCCCAATACAAATGGAAGAAAATGAAGGAGATGAGGAGATGGAAATACATGAAGAAGAACAAGTGAGCAACCGAAGCCAAATGAGTGAGAAGGAAATGGACTGCTTGGTTTCAATGTTCGAAGTGAGAGTAGCATGTTCAACAGAATCGCCCCATGAAAGGATGAAAATGGGGGATGTTGCTAAACAACTTCATTTGATCAAGAGTACTTTCCTTGGAGTTCGGATCTACGGATAAAGATGCACAAACTGCAACTTATTTGCAAAAAGGTACAACTTTTGTGCCTTATTTATTACTCAAAATAACAAATGGAATAATTGTTTCAAACTTGAAACAGAGTTTACTCGTTAACTTTAATTTCTGTTGGATTGATATTGTCAGTTGTCTCTGCCACTATACGTTGGCTAACCTCAGAAACTTCTTCCTTTAGTTTCAGGTGAACGAACAATGCTTAATAAAGAACTCAAATGGAGGCCATGTTTCTTCGTCTAACCCCATTACAATTTCATACTTTCCTAAGTTCTCCTGTTCATTGAATCTTCGTAGGAGTTTTCTTTCTTTTTCTTTTCTTTAAATAATTATAATAATCAATAGAGCATGCTTATGATTGTGAATATATAGCAAGAAACCAATAAATTGTATCAAAAGTTTTGAATTTGCTGTTTGTTATCATTGTAAATTCTGTAGTAGGCCAGAAATGTTGGACTTAATAATTATTAGCTTGTTATTACTTCAATCGTTCTAAAATTATAAGTTTAATCACTAACCATAAAGACTTCCTTCAAAATTTAATATGATCAAAATTTAATATAAAAGGAGTCCATGTAAAATATATAAACATAATGTTAAAAAAAATGCAAAAGTTGATGAATTTAAATATGTAAAGCATCATTAAGAACAAAAAAAGCAACAGAAGAGGGAATACTATCCTCAATTCTAAGGCTAGCATCAGAATGTGCTGCTTGAGTAAGATGATAAGCCATTCTGTTCGTCTGCCTCC
The DNA here is from genome assembly GCA_037975025.1 of Excoecaria agallocha. Taxonomy (NCBI): domain Eukaryota; kingdom Viridiplantae; phylum Streptophyta; class Magnoliopsida; order Malpighiales; family Euphorbiaceae; genus Excoecaria; species Excoecaria agallocha. The sequence continues at coordinate 56,322,510 of CM075807.1, read as the reverse complement.
GTCATCATCCAAAAACAAGCTGTTTCTATTTGCAGCAGAATCAGGTCAATTGCCAGTAAAAATTTATACCATTCTTCTCACCCTATATTGAAAGAATTTTTGAAATTGAAGACGTGCATTTCACGCGTAGATTTTTAGGAACTGTTTTTTTTTTTTAAGTTCTGACTAGAGTAAAATTTTGGATGAAAAGAAAATTAGAGTTAATCACACACAAGAATACTAGACTTATGCTGTAATTACAAAAAAAAAAAAGTTATAAAAAAATCTTTTATAATAAGAAAATACATGAAATATGTAATATTTGTGTGAAAAGTCATTCTGGTTAGAAAACACTTCAAACTCTATTAGAAATCCAATATAGCATAACATTTAATTTCTAAACCTTCCAAAATGCGACATTTGATAGTTCATTTGGGCAGATATTTTTGTAAATTTTCCTTAAACAAATAACCTATATACCATAAAAAGCGATTCCTTAACACATCAGCTATATTACACGCATTTCCGTTACGTATTACTTTCTAGAAAATTAGTACTTTAAATGACATACCATTTTTAATTTTTAATCGGGATTGAATTATTTTTCGATCAAAAGAGCTTTTTATACAAAAATTATATAATTCAGTTATTTTTTAAATATAAAAAAATTCTTATATATATATATATATTAAATTAGGATGTAAGTTTAGTCAACCCTGGAAGTCACTGCTCGAACAGCTTTTCATTTGTCATAATGGTATTGCTTGGTGGATGGGGGTTTGAAAGCGAAATCGGAAATAATACTGAAACTGCCATTAGTAGTGTAGGATCAATGAATCCCATTGTCCACTAATGCCCACAAATATTAATATTAACAATAAAGACTCATAATGAGGACTCTTACTCATTTCATAATTCATTTTAAACACAGGGCACGACTCTTACGGAGAAAAACGAAGAAGTAGATACAAATGTAATTAACTAGCGGTGAGTGTGGATCGATTAATCAGTTTATATGAAAAAAATAAACTAATCAGTTTTTTAAAATCATTAATCATTAACCAGTTATTTACATTCGATTAATTAGTCTATCAATTTTATTTTTTTGATTTGATTAATTAATATTTTTCGGTTAACTATTAAAATTTATAATATAAAATTATAAAAAATTAGGTAAAGTACAATTTAATTTTAAATGTGCAAAATAATTTAAAATAAAAATAACAAAAAATATAATTTATTAGTTAAAATTCATGTTTTAATAACTAATATTATAAAATATATTTAATATTTATTGGAATGATTAAGTCAAATAAATTTTTGGATAATATTAAATATTAAAATATAAACTATAAAATATTAAAAAATATGACATGTTATTATATATGATAAAAAATAATATATATAAAAGTTAATTGGTTAATGCGTATAAATATTATTATATAATTAAAAAGAATGATATAATATAATATAAATTTAGTTTAAAGTATTATATATATATATATAACAAAACTAATTTAATTTGATATAAAATTTTATGACATTTAGAGAGTTAAGTGCATGTAAATTCTTACTCCATAAATAGTTTAATCAGTTATTTACTTATATATGATTTTTTATGCGATTTTTTTATTTTTTATGATTTTTTTATAATTTTTTTAGTCAAAAATACTGATTTGATTATTGGAATATTCGTAAATCTGTACATATCATTTATCCTTTTTTACAAATATCAAATTCGGATCAAATTTTTTTCGAAAATGTTATTATTGGTGCGATGGGCATGAAACACATCTTCACCCATTTTCTTTGCAATCGATACATCAATTGTATCAAAAAATTGGCTGATTTGCTCTTGACTAATTTGCCAAAAAAAAAAACCCACATCATTATGCTGGTTAGGGTTAGGAGACCCAAAAGGGAAAATTGAAAATCGATCCACCATTAGGTGCCACCCATCATTGTAACACCACCACCAGCGCCACCGTTAGGCGAATTGAATGCATTGAACTAAAACGTTCTTCTAACTCTTGATTTTCCATATAGGCATTGAATTTTATCATCAATAACGATCAATATAATAATTTTTACCATAAAAAATACTCAAACTTTAAACTTTTTTTCACCTAAAATTACAATGATCAGGAAAACGAGAATCTAGTGCTAGAGTATTAATATGGCACATTCAACATACCCTGGAAGAGATTGCATACTAGGAAAATTACTTTCCTATTAGAGATCCTTGAAAAATTCATGGATCAAGCCAATCGCATTTTGCCATATATAAAAAAGTAACTAATTTGCATGCATGGCAAAGTGTAATTTGATTAGTTTACAACATCTCTCACACGTCCTGTCTAGATAAGTATAGTTTGTATATCGATCAGATGCACTCATTCTTTTAACTTCTTGCTTAGCCACCAATTTTCAGATTTATTCATTGTTTAGAATTTATAAGTTATAATTTAGGAATTGGTTGTAGTTATTGCTTCAATGCCTTTGGAAATTATGGAGAAGTTCCAAAAGCAGCATGTGCTAGTTGCACTTTTGCTGTGCAGCAGCAGCTTTGGGAAATATAATGGTTGAACAAACTCTAAAACACTCATCGGATGATTGTTAAGAAAATAAATTTATTATCCTATTAGGTAATTTAAACCTTTCAGAACCAAATTTCGAAGATTGCTATTGCTTGATCCGAAGCATAGCAATATGAGATTGTTTACAGATTAATATTAATGTGACATAATTTTTTTTTTATTTGAATTTTTAACAACACGGGTATTCTAATATTCGCATTCTTTCTTAACTCCTAAAAATTTCAGGTTCTTCAGAAGAAAACAGATCCTTTACAATTAAATACCTGTGCATTTAAATACAACTTAAATTTTAACTTTAAGTGCATATAGTATATATATTAGCTACTTATTGATTAGGCCTAAAAATTTCAGAAGTGAAATTCTCTAAGACCATCAAAGAAGTTAAATTGGAAAAAGCTTTGGCATTTAAATTACCCCTAAATTGCACGTCTTCATTTGGAAAATTATTCAGTTAAATTTATATAAGAAATCAGATTAATGTTTCAAGTTAAAAAAAATCCTTCATTGAAGAAGACAATACGGGAGTTGATCAAAAGTACTTTCCTTGGAGTTCGGATCTACGGATGAAGATGCACAAGCTGCAACTTATTTGCAAAAAGGTATAACTTTTGTGTCTTCTTTATTACTCAAAATAACAAATGGAATAATTGTTTCAAACTTGAAACAGAGTTTACTCGTTAACTTTAATTTCTGTTGGATTGATATTGTCAGTTGTCTCTGCCACTATACGTTGGCTAACCTCAGAAACTTCTTCCTTTAGTTTCAGGTGAACGAACAATGCTTAATAAAGAACTCAAATGGAGGCCATGTTTCTTCGTCTAACCCCATTCCAAGTTTATACTTTCCTAAGTTCTGTTAATTTAAGCTTCTTAGGAGTTTTCTTTCTTTTTCTTTTTAAATAATTATAATAATCAATAGAGCATGCTTATGATTGTGAATATATAGCAAGAAACCAATAAATTGTATCAAAAGTTTTGAATTTGCTGTTTGTCATTATTGTAAATTCTGTAATGGGCCAGAATTGTGGGACTTCATAGTTATTAGTTTATTATTACTTTAAAATGATTTTGGATCATTCTAAAATAAGTTTATCACTAACCATAAAGCCTTCTTTCAAAATTTAATATGATCGAATGTTTGGTTCACTTCTTTTCTTTGTTATGTTTGGTTTTGTGTTTTTTCTTTTTATAAAAAAAGTTAATATGATCGAAATTTAAAATAAAAGGGGTTAATGTAAAATATGTAAACATAATGCAAAAAATAAAAAAAAAGTAAAAATTGATGAATTTAAGGATGTGAAGTATCGTCAAGAACAAAAGAAGCAACAAAAGAGGAAATAGGTAAAATCTATAATTTATTTTCTTAATTTTAACATTTTTACATATTTGAGTTTTTATATTGTATTTTTTATTATATTTTCAAAACTACATATTTGATTTTTGAACTTATCTATTATAACATATTAAATCCAAACGAACATAAAAAATAACAGTATTATATTAAAATACACATGATTTTAACCGTATTTATATTATATCGTCATTTGGATCATTTATTTTGAAGTTAATGTGTTTTACTTAAAAATTTTAAAAATTTAATATATAATTTTAAAAATATAAGAATTTAATATATAAAATCAATAAAATAGAGGAATCAAAGTATGGATTTTTTCAAGGGAATACTATCCTAAATTCTAAGGCTGGCATCAGAATGAGCTGCTCGAGTCGTCATCATCATCCGAAAACAAGATGTTTCTATTTGCAGCAGAATCAGGTCAATTGTCAGTAAAAAATTCTACCGTTCTTCTCACCCTATGTTGAAAGAATTTTTGAAATTGAAGATTTTTAGGAATTGTTATTTATTAAGCGTTGACTAGAGTATACTTTTTAATGAAAAGAAAATTAGAGTTAATCACACACAAGATTACTAGATTTATGTTCTAATTACAAAAAAGTTAAAAAGAATTTTTTTTTTATAGTAAGAAAATACAATAGATATGTACGTAATATTTACATGAAAAGTGATTTTGGATCAGAAAACACTAAAAACTCTTTTAGAAATCCAATATAGCATACCACTTAATCTCTAAACCTTCCAAAATGTGGCACGTGATAGTTCATGTCGGCCGGTATTTATGTAAATTTTCCTTAAACAAATAATAAACTTATATACCATAAAAAGCGATTCCCTAACATGTCAGCTGTATTACATGGATTTCTGTTGATTAATATTGTTACATGGAGTATTACTTTCTTGAAATTTTGTACTTTAAATGACATACCATATTTAATTTTTAATAGGGATTGAAATATTTTCCATTCAAAATGACTTTTTATACAAAAATTGTATAATTCAGTTATTTTTTAAATATAAAAAATTCTTTAATAATTTTTTTTTAATTAGGATGTAATGTAAGTTCAGTCAACCCTGGAAATCGTTGCTCGAACACCTTTTCCTTTGTCATAATGGCATTGCTTGGTGGATGGGGTTTGAAAGCCAAATTGGAAATTATGGTGAAACAGAAACTACCATTAGTGGGATCA